>CM042090.1:8043342-9318342 GCA_023512835.1 Taxillus chinensis | reverse complement strand
CTTCATATCAGTCTCAATATTTTAAATAAAATAATTAAATCCTTTCTCTCTCTCCTCTCTTGATTGACAATCCACAATTGGGAGTAGGGGGAGAGTGTTGTGGCAGGGCAGCGGGGGTTTGTGCTGAGGGAGGAGGCTTGGTGGAGTTCCACAAGGGTAGGCGTGGAGGAGACGAAGCTCTACGAGGATCTTCTCCCTAACAAGGGAGGAAGGCTTGAGGGGTGGCACGGAAAGAGAGATGTAAGGAGAGGAAGCTACTAGCAGGGAGTGAGATGAGTTGATGAGACTATAAAAGTTTATAAAAAAATTAATATTTAATTAAAATATTGAAAGTTTATGTAGTTTATTATGTTATATATAAAATTATACTAATTATAATTTATAAAAAGTAATTATTTGGTTAAATTATAGCTAAATTATATCTAGGCCTAGAGTGACATACCATCGAGTCGGGTTCAGTATTTTAAAGTAAGATTAAGTTTAAAAATATTATCCCACCTCGACCCGCTCCGACCAGAAGTGCCAAAACTAGCGGGGCAGGACGGGTTCGAGACGGCCTATAAACTTTTGGGTCGTGTTCGGGTTAAGTAGTACCCGGGCTCCACCCGACCCATTGTCATGCCTATATAGGCTACCGTGAGTGCTCTAACAAGCTAAAAATAACTTTAATTATCTATTTAAACTGGATAGGATTAAAAATGCTCTAATATAATAAAAATGTAAAGCTACGTGTTATCTAAACAAGTCTCATGTTTTAATTTAATATGTTACTAAGCACTCTATTTTTCAATAAGCATATAAAATAAAAACAAGTCCTTTACAATATATTTTTTAGTAGGCATATAAAATAAAAATAAGTCTCATGTTTTAATTTAATATGTTATTAAGCATATAGTTATTATTTCATCCTATTTTTATAGTTGTTAAAAGATATTAAATTTTTTTAAGATGATAAATTTATACAAAATATCATCTAATGCGCTATATATCAAGCGGGTTGTGAAAAATGCAAGTTTTCAGTTCAATCTTAATAAAATCGTTTGATCAATCGCAGATCAATTGACTCACACGGACTAAGTTTCTTACATTCCAAAAAAAATAGTATATTAAAATTATTTCTGATTAAATGTATAAAGAGCCGTAAAACATTATTGTTAATATTAAAATATTAAACTATGTGATTAATTAATTTTGATAGTTTTTCTCTATTTCTTACTAGACTTTTTTACTATGTGACGACTTTATCTCTCATTCCGTGTTGTTTTATTTTCAAGTCTTTGTCACGGCTTTTATTCATTTCTTTTAATGTAACTTTAATATTTTTTAAAAAAAAATACAACTTTCATTAAAAATTCATTCTATATTTTTCAAAATAGATAAATATTATTAAATCAAACTTAAAACGCAAAAGCCACCTTACTAACAAGCGGGAACGGTCGTGATTATAAGACACAAAAGCCACCTTACAAATGAACATTCATTCCTAGGAAAAATTTCCGGTATTACCATGAATTCACCGCCTATTAATATTTTTTTAACTCCCCTCCCGCTGGCTTCGTTCTCACCGAGAACATAGTTATGCAGTAATTGCATAATTATGTGTTAGCATATTAGTACAGTAATTTAATCAGTTCTACCAGTAATTGCATAATAAGGGTAATTTTGGTTTAGTATTTTCTGTTTTTATCTTCTCAAAAAGTGTGTTTTTGGTTAAAAAAATAAAAATCGATGTGATTTATCATTTATTTGAACCCATAAACTAAAACACTTAAAAACATTTACCAAACAAATTAATTTTGTAAAATCTATTTTCTGAAAACAGTTTACACCAAACATGCTCAAACTCAAAGCATGGCCAAATTCTCAGGATTTGTATTCTTGCCGGGACTTCCTGTGGCCACCTCCTTGGACGCCGCGTTGGCCAATGAAGGCGGGCGATCCCGGGAGAGGGATAACGGACAAGCTGAACGTGGGCGCGGACAAGGAGGTGCAAGACCCAGGGCGGTTCTCGGTGGAGCAGTACAACAGCGCCGGAAGGGCGGCGCCAAGCCGCTGATATTGTCCAAGGTGGCCGCGGAGCAGAAGCCGGCGTCCGGTGGCGGAGATGAAATACTTTTTTAAAAACGCCGCCAAGCAGGGCGGTGGCCGAGATGAATATAAGAAAATTAGGGGGCGATTTGTGCTATAAGGGCTTTGCTCATATTATTTTTTATTTCGTACAAATGCAAAACATGCACTCATTATCTATATAATTTATACGGAAAATTTTTATTATAGTTTTATTGCGTATTTTTATTATAGTTTTAATACAGAGGAACAGGTGATTAAAATAATATTTAATGAGTCATAAGTTTTAATTAGAATAGTGCTAGGTATATTTGCGCTATTTTTTATATTTTCGGCTCACATGAAATAAGCCACCTTAATATTTTTTTTACGATTTGGTGTGCTTTCAAATCATTACTCGAAGCGAGGATCGAGCAGAGATTTAAGCATACGCGCTCGAGGCGAGGCGAGGCGAGGCTCAAGCACGGCTTGAACATACACACTTGAGCATATTTGCTCGAGGCGTGCTCGAGCCTCACTTTGAGCAAAAGCTTGACCATGGGCTTGAGTAGATCTGCTCAAGCCTCAAGCTCGATCAAATATCGATCATCTCTCTCATACTTAGATTTACAAGTTTTTGAGTTTCGTCTACTATAATTTCCGACGAAAACTTCAAACAGTCATAATTTTACGTAAAGTGGTCCAATTTAAGCTATTTTTTATTTGTAGGTATGGACTAGAGTTACGACGTCAAAATACCCGTAGGGAATTTTTTGCTTTGGATTTCAAAAAAAAATATTTTATCACCTCCAAAACCTGATTTTATATCATATTTTTATCTTTTTTTTCGTTTAGATTCACAGCTCGAGGCTACTCCTCCCTCCACCGCTCTCTTTCTCTCTTTCTCAAACATGGTATGTTGCGCGTTAAGTTTTAATTATTTTTACTAATATGACAATTATCACGTCAGCCGATTGCGCACATCCGCAATTGCAAATAGCATTTTTCTTTAGTTATATACTATCACATCAATGAATACTGCATATAATAATATGTAATGAATAAAATGTCAGGACAAATAATTTAAACGAAAAGAATCAAAACAAGGCGAGGAAGAATGAGCCACAATTGTACATCAATCTTTGAGGAGACGGAACTAATTAACCATAATGGTGTTCTTTTTTCTTTCGAAAATTTAAAAAATAAAGTTATTAAGCAGTGTAGTGCTTGAACTTTAAAAAAACATAACAAAAACAAAGAATACAAAACAAAATTAATGGTTTTTGTTATCTTTTTCTTCTACTTTTGGCCTTTTAGAATGAAATGTATTTTTTAATAGAAGTTTCTTTGGCCTTAACGGCAGTAAGCCTACTCTCACACTCAAAAGAAAACATGTGTCGTCGATAGTCCAAATTAAACAAAAGTTAAATTTATTCCTCTCATTACGTAGGATCCACTCTGTTGAAATGAACCATTAAAATACGTGTCATCTCTGGGAAGTTTGACCTGCCAAATTGGCAAAACCTTAAATCCTAGTTTTGTTAATGTCTTTCCTTTTTCTGTGTGTGTGATCCTCATTTTTCATCTAACGTGTTACTATTTTAATGGTAATTTACTGAAAAAATTGTCGACGGGGTGGTCGGTTGTGCACGAGGTTAGATTAGATAAGTGAATAAGAGTCCATGCACGTGCACCAAAACGTTCAAGCAACGCAACCGAACTCCTAAAGTAGAGCCTAGTTAACTAGGGATCCGTCAAGTAGGAACAACCGAAGAGCCATCTTCCGCTGGCAACGAAATACTGTTATGCCGGCAGGCAAATGTAATGTTGTTGAACGCGCATGATATACTTAGATGTCGTTCTCTCTCAGATTTAATTAACAATATATATAAAATACTAAAGTATATCAAATGTACAATGTTTCGAATTCATACCAAGAATACGGCCGAAAAACATATATTCAATGCCAAAGTTTCACGCGTTTAGAGCATCTCTATTCACTCCACCAGTAAAAAATAAATATAATAAAATTATATTTCTAATAGTCAACTATAATAATAAATTTATAGGCTTTACTAACATGTCATATTATCTAATTTTATTAAAAACCTAAAATAACTTTCCTATCGTTCAGTTTCTACATCGCTCGGCATCCCACCTTCTGCCACCCTCCACCTCCATCCCTCCATCTCTTCCCTCCCTCTATAACGATTCCAATTTGCCAGTCGGGCCGAAATATAAAATATGTAATTCATGTTTAGAAACTATTATCTAAAACTATGATTAGTAGAGCCGGTCCCGAGATTTAGAAGGTTTAAAATGATTATTAAATTAAAAGCCTTTATCAATAAATTAAACTATCGGTTTTTATTTTTTATTTACTATAAATATACAATATAAAATTTAAAAATATATGTTATTGTCAAAATTATAAATTAATTTTTGATTGTTTGCTGCCGTCAGAAGTTAGGCCAAGATAAGATGAATCCTGAAAGCCCTAATTTTAATTTAATTTTTTGAAGTCAAGGACTCAGACCTCACTTGCCAGGCTTTGAGACCAACATTGACGATTAGTACCATTTAAGTTAAAATTAATAACATAAAAAAGTTATCAAATTATCATATAATCAAGTTAGACAACTTTTTAAAATCATATAATTTATTTACCACTATTATAATTAATAACATGTTTATCACAAATATAAGATACTAAATTACATTACTAATTAATTATAATTATAATTTTATATATAATATAAATAATTAAAATTAAAATATATATATATATATTTATCTACTATTAAAATTTATAATTTATATTATATATTTATATATTAATTTTAATATATATAAGTTATTTAATTTAAAATAATTTATAAATTATATAATTTAAAATAATTTGGGGGGGGGGGAGAGGGGATGGCAACGGGACTGGTCGAGACTGAGTAGTGGGTGACCTGAACCTGCCTCAGATGAGTTCGCGGGTCGGGTCGAGGCAAGACTATTCAGTGCGGCGGTCGGGGCGATCACAGGTCAGGACAGGTCGGATTGGGTATTTTAAGATAAAAATGTTAAAAAATCTTTAAAAATGTCAAGACGGGACGTGGCAGCCAATACTCGTGACCACCCTGTTATCTCATCAAGGCGAGAAAAAATGGCCTAAGTTGGGGCGGTTGCTTCAGTCTCCCAACCAAGCCATCATGGAGGAGGAAGACCAATATATAGGCCCTACTTGAAAAATTTATAATTTTTTCAAAATTCAACCTGTAAAGATATATGAGGTCAACTTGTCAAACACAATAAAATATAGTAATAATTTCATTCATCTATTAAAGATCTCTCTCAACCTTAACTTATTTCAAGGAGTTTTAGGTTTTTTTTAACTTTTTGCCAAGTATAGAAGACTAATTTAAAGCATGTTTGGTAATGCTTATAAAATGTGTTTGTTATAAGGAGTAAGAGTTTTTTTTAAGGAACTTGTGGTTTCTTTTTATAAGCTTCCTTAAGTTTTCATAGTGTTGCTCATAATTAAGTGGTCCTGACCAAACATTTTTAAAACTAGCTACAATGTCAGTCTAGGCGATTTGCAACCCAAAGCTTGATGAGGCCCCCAAATTTTGTGTAATTTAGAGGCTTTCAAAATTTATTTTATATAAAAAGGCAAGAACATATGGTAACGGTTCTGATATAAAAGGAAAAACAAATGTAAAATGTAAAAAAGTCTCATTTTAAAATTTCACTTAACGTTTCTCAAACGTTTTGACTAGCTAGAAGTATTTATTTGGAAATTGTTAAGCTTGACCAAACATTTAAAAAAAACTAGCTAAACATGTTCTTAGGTTGATCGTATATATCCTCGAAACAAATTTGCAAAGAACTCATAGCAAAGTCAGTCACGTAAGTGTAAATAAATTATTTTACGAAAGGCGAGTACACGCCCCAAGCCATCTCTTTGCTTCCCGTTTTCTGTTGTCCCAACAAATTTTAACCCACAAAAAATATGCATGGCATGGGCATTGGTTTAAGTTCCTTGTTTGTCAGCTTTTGTATGCAGCTTTTGGGCACGGCGCGACTCTACCCATATTTACTCCCTTTTTGGTTAATAATAAAATGCTTGTTAAAAAACAAATAAAAAAAAAAAAAAAGAGATATTTCAACCCACAAAAACATAGCATGGACCTTGTCTAACAAATGATTGTAAATCTGCACGGTCTAACAAAAACTAATGTCCTCCGTGCAGATTTACATGAAAACCGAGGACATTAGTTTTAGTGTGAATAATATTATATCATTCATAAAATCCTTTGATCCTGAATTATTTAAATAATAATAATAAAATAAATAAACAAACAAAGAATAGGATGCCAGGCGAACCAGAGTCATCTGCATTGCATGGGCCTAAGCCTAACGGCTAACGTAAGATTTTGTATACTAATGCCTTCAGTATACATTTTGTCTGCTGCTGTAAAAGAAAATAGAAATTCTAACCCATAAAAAATGTGGCGGTGGTTTTGATGAAAAGTGAAAGTAGAAGGAAAATAAAAAGATAGATTCTTTTGTCGACCAACTAGGCAGGCAGGCAGTCTAAAGTGATATGTCTGCTTTTTATAAGAAGTCCAAAGTATTTTTGAAACCCAAAAAAAAAAAAACATTATTGAAATTCTTCCTTTATATTAAAAGAAATGGTTTTTTTCCCAGGAACAACAAGTTGTGTCTAATTGTTCGGTGACAATCGTTACTTAGCTATATTTTCTATTATTTAGAAACCAGTACCCATCATATGTTCGATACGTATAATTTAATGTGGTTGTGTCGGTGACAAAATGACACCAGATGTAAAGGCAGATAATTAAATTTTATTAATTCATTAGGAAGGATGACGGCTAGAATCCTAGTCGTTTCATAGAAGAGATTGCTCTTACCAACTGAATCAAAGCTTAATTAAGGCAGCCAATACTTTGCCTTACTAATCGCAATGCTCTCAGAAGAGGATTTTCATGCATGCATCTCTAGCTATTACATGCCAAACCTCCATTGCCAAGCAAGAATAATCCTTTATTTATTTGTTTACGACAAAATTGTCATTATAATTCTCTCGTGATTAAATTCTACAACCTCCTCCATATTATAATTTGTCGAGATACCGAAAATATCATGCCTGAAGTCTTTCTCTCTCACGCACACATACTTGTGCGCCTCTGAGAAGGGATTTAAAAAAAAAAAAAAGGTGGTGAAGCATGAATTCGGCCCAACAAATTTGCAAATAGATCGTTAGATTAATTATTTATATATTGATAAATATACTTATAAAATTTTATAACGATTCAAAGATTATTTTTATGTAAATTCAAGTATAAGAAATAATAAAGTAATTAGTAGATAAATAAATAATTATATACTAATTACTTTATTTCAATTAAACTTTTACAAAAATCAATTGTTATTTTATACGACTGTTTATTAATATATAAATATTTAATCTTACAGTTGATATTAAAAATAAATATTGATACAGTAGAAATTTATATGATGCGACTAAAGCAATTAGTTGCACCAAACTCGCACTCATATGCATATGCATGTGTTATTTCATATATAGTTGATCCTAAGGATTTGAATACCTTAGGTGAGCTCCTAAAAGAGTGCTCTCATTGGGCATTTTTTTTTATTTTTTTGTAAAATTTTAGTTATTAAACCTTAAAAAATTTTCTTAAAATAAAATCCTTAAGAATAATAAACTAATATACATAACAATCAATTTAGAACATCTGAATATTCTATCATCATTACAAATATAATTAATAAACAAAACAACATTTAATTCAAAAGAAAAATTAGTAGTAAAAAAAGGCTCCCATTGGTGTAATCATTTTATTTTTTTAAGAAATAATAATAATAATATGTTTCCATGGAATTTTCTAAATTTAATTAACAGAATTTCAACCAAAAATATATAAAAATCCAAAAGTTAAATAGCATGACATGACCGTAAGTCAATCAACCAACAAATAAATAAAAAAAAACTAAAAAATTATAAATAAATCCTAAAATCTAAATAGTTTACTTGGTAAGAGCTCAAATGGAAGTTATGGATATGTGGAAAACCACTCTTAGTAGGAGAGAAAGACTGGATTGAGCCATCATTGTTGTCGTTTGGTCGACTCTAAAAAAGCAACCAAGCAAAGCCATGACTCTGAGGTTGAAAAGGTCAAAAGTGAAGAGGCTTTCTGTGACTCTATGCTCAAAAGGTAATTTTGAATGTTGTTTTGGGATGTAATTCAAATGGGCTAGACTAGGGCCTATGATTTGGGATATATATATTGGTTTATTAAATTTAGGTTGGTCAGTACTCAATAGTGTTTTGAAGTTAGGTTGATTAGTGCCTTAGAGTTAGGCAAAAGCTATGAATATAGGTAAAATATAGGCCGAAAGAAGTGCCCTAAAAAATCAAAAATTAGTTCTGATTGTTATCAACAGTGCGTAGAATTGGTTGGGAAGTAATAGCCGAGAGAAAGGCCTAAGAATGTTAACAATTGAATTTTATCACTCAAATGGGATACATTAATGATTGAAAAGTTTAGTATTTACATGTTTGAACAACCTCATAGACCGATCTCACTTGAAAGAACACATAAAGGGAGTTTAAATTTTCACATGCCTGAACTGGTTGGCAGGAAAACCTCAACATACAACTTAAACATTAATTAGAAGAATAAGTTGATAACACAATGACATAGTTGTATTTGAAGTTAACACTCAAGCAAGATACAAAGTTACAAGGTTAATCTTGAAATAATCAATCCAAACACAAAAGCGTGAAGCTAAACTAGACATATTCATTTTAAAGACAGAGTTATGAGATTAATCCCGTTACAAAGCCAATCCGAACATAAATTTGAAAAGTCAATATAGACATAATTGTAAAGTAAATATATACATAAACCAAGTTGTAAAATATTCGAACGCTAAATCAATTCAGATAGAACTAGGAAGTAAATCCATGCATGGATTTGTAAAGCCAATCTGAACACATAGTTAATCGGAACAATATTTTGGATCGAGACAACATTATCAATTTATACAATGTTGCAAATATAAATATCGTTGTAAATCCAAAGAGCATTATCAATCCGAACAGTGTTACAAATCCAAGCAAGGTTATAAATTTCGATGTCAATCTAGACAATATTGCATATCACAATAGTTGCATATCCAAATATTGTTGCAGATATGGACAATTGCAAATCCAAGTAGTATTATAAATTTGGGCAGCGTTGTGAATCTAGACTTGGAGCACTTCAACATGCCACTTGCTTAAGTAAGATTATGTCATTTTAAGTGTTTGTACTTGAGATGTTTGTATTTACTCAATGCTTAAGATTTTCAGGATTTTCAGTTAGATCATGATGAATAGTGAAAATGCAGTATCGTGGAAGAAAAACAATAGTCTGTGATGGTAATTAAGAGGAGCAGCTAACGCTTATCGAGATAAATAACTAAGGCCCAAGAGAAGCTATTTTTAAAGGGAGCAATGGGTCTAAACAAGTGGTTGACACTTAAGAAACCCTAAAAGAGAGAAAAGAAGCTAGATTTCCTAAAGTGACCATTCTTGATGATGAGAGGATTAAAGAGAAGCAAACTATAACAATTAAGTAGAGGCCGAACAAGATAGAAGGAGGGCAGACACAACAAGTGACACCCTCTAGATTATTGCTAGCTTTGTATTTGTTATAAATTAAAAGGAAAAGAAAAGGGAAATGCATTCATTGTAGCGAGGTTGCAACCTCTTAATATTGTCAGTTAAGGAGACCCCACACTAGTGATATCCTCATATAGTGAATTGTCTTGATAAAGTTTATAGCATTACTATTCGTGAAATAAGTCACATTAACCAAACCATGTATATTCTTGTGTCACTTTCATTTATGCATTACTTTTTGTTGATTAACTTATATGACTAACAAAGTACTTAGAATTAATATAATAACCTATTAATCTAAAAGAGAACCTTTTTAAGATTTATTAATTGGTGTCAGGGCTGTAAATGAACCAAACGTTCATGAACAAGCTCGCGTTCGACTCAATAAAAGATCGTTCATGTTCGTTCATTAAGGAATAGTGTCGTTCGCGAACACCATTGTGATATTCGTGAACATATTCGGGTTCGCGAACAGTTCGTAAATATTGTTCGTGTTTGTGAAAATTATTTATGAACAAAAAATTAAAAAATCAATTAATATGTATAAAAGTTATTTTATTAAATATAAATATATATTTTTGATTTATTTGTTTATTATTACTATTATTATAATATTTTCGTGAACCATATATAATAATTATTTAAACATATTAAACAAAGATAATACAGCCTAACATTTAATTAATTATACTTTTTTGAATAAGTTTACGATATTGATTGTTTTTGTAAATTTTTACGATTTTATAATTATGTTCGTAAACATTCGTGAACAAGTTTTGTGAACACATGTTCGTGAACAAAAGAGTAATATTCGTGAACAGTTCGTGAACATCATAATTTAATGCTCGTGTTCGGTTCGGTTCGTTAATGAATAGTAACAAACATGTTCAAACACCTTACTACTCGGCTCGGCTCGGTTCGTTTGGTGTTGAATAAGGTGATCATAGTTAGATTTGATAATATTTTAAGTATTGTTGAATCAAGGATCGAAAGAAACGCAAAATATTTAGTTGGGACAAAAGGGCTTTGTTGTTAAAGAAATATTTTTGGAAAGATAATTAGTGACACACACCAAGTATAGCTTTGTAAGGTTTTTATATTTAGTTTAGTTTAGGTTTATGTTTTTATTTAAGTTTTGTTTAATTTATTTAATTTTATTTTAGGTTTATTTATTTTAAAAAAAAATTAGAGGAAATCAAACCTAGTTGCATACGCTATTAATTCCAAGGGCATTTATGAAGCACACCTCGCTACATGCCCATCTCTAATGACAAAAACCTTCAACTGCTAACCTCTGCTAATTGCTAACTTCTTCTAGCTACTCCATCTAAATAAAAACATATCTTGTTTTCATATTGGCTACCCCAGAGATACAGAATGAAAGGGGCCTGCCTTTCCGAAGAAGGCTCAATTCTAATTGCCAAACATTAGAAGTTATTTTCCCTATAATAGATACAGCATACTATGTACTCTAGCCATTTCTCTTATTAGAAGGCTCGCAGTTGGATGCGTGATGCATCATTCTCCCCACTCTTCCTAGCTAGCCTACTAGGATCCAAACGAACCTGATCCAACAACTTTGCAGTAACTCGGCTGGCGGAAATGACAGAACACTAGTTCACACAAATTTTAATTGCAGGCAGGACAAAGACCTTCAATATTTGATCCTCCTGTTAAGATACGTGAACAAAACATCACACCTGATGCAGGATTTATCACAGCCCTGGGGAAAAATATCCTTCTAGTCTAGTACTAATAATATTTTAAATGGTGGTTTTGGTAAAACGGCGACAGTATCTTGGCTGTGTAATATCAAACAAGATATATAATCACAAACACTTTGAAAATTCAAACTACAGTACAGAATCTTAAATATCCTATGCCACCCATAACTATTGGCATAGTAAATTTGACGTGCAGGCATCACCCCTATTGGCATAGTAAATCTTAGGTGCAGGCATGACAAAGACGTCAATATTTTATCCTCCACTCAAGCCAAGTGACCAAAATATCACCCCTGATGCAGTTCTTATCACTGCCCTTTGGAAAAGTATCTTTTCTAATATAGTACTAATTATATTTCAAATGGTAGCTTTGTTACTACAGGGCCAGTGATCTGGGCTTTGTAATATCAACAAGATTTATAATCACACATTCCGAAAATTCAAACTACTGCTGTGCATACTCTTAAATATCCTGTCAACCAAAACTATTGGAATCAACCATAGAATTTTTTTTGTGCAGGCTTGACAAAGACCTTCAATATTTTATCTTCCTGACAGTAACCAAAACACACTGGCCTCGGCAAAAATATGCTCCTAATATAGTACTAACATTATTTTAAGTGGTAGCTTTGGTGCTACAAGACCAGATTCTACAGACTAGTACTCTACAGATTTTAAAAGTGTCCTGTCACCCGTAACTGTCGTAATATCAACCAACTGAGAATTTAAGGCAGTTCATCACTTTTCCAAAACAATGTAGATCTAGGAGTAGCTCATAATGGAATACTTAAAAAGGGAGACACTGTGATGGAAGCTCAGATTAACCTCGTTTGCCACCAAAATCCCCTCAAGTACACTAAAGACTCAACCCAACCAATTTAACATTAACGGAAGCCCAAGGACATTAAAAAAATAAAGATTAAAAAAATCTCAAAAAAAGATGCATCTTCCTTGACTTTCTTCTTCTTCTTCTTCTTCTTTGAAAAAGAGTAAATATTATTAGGAGAAAGGAAAAACGACCAAGTGGCCAAGGAGGGAAGACCGAGGATCTTCAGACAAAAGCGCTCATAGTCTTCCTATCAATGTTGGATCCACATAATCGATGCCAAAATTGTGGATTCCAAACCCCTCCATGATCTGGATGGAAAGAGTCGCACACTATGATGTCTTTGTTGGGTAGCCTCTGCAATCAGAGTTGGGAAACAGTCTGGTATAGATGTCTCGCAACACCACAACCACAAGTCATGTCAAAATCAAATACGGGAGCCCTAACAACACAACACTTTCTTACTTTGGTTTTTTTTTTTTTTTTTTAAATAATATTACCCCCACCTACTTTCTTACTTGGGTTGGCACATCCAAATTCAGTTTAAGAATATCACAATTCAGCCCTGAAACTTTGAAGGACAAAAACCAGGCTTCTAATACTGTTGCAGTTTTTGCGTCAACCCCCTAGGAGATCTTTCTCCAAAAGCTGTCTTTGCCAAAACAACTCCCTGGGAGAACTTCTCATTGCTCCAAATCCACACAAAAATGCCGTGACTACATTCAGTGTGTCGGTGAAAAAACAACTCCTTATGCAAGTGAGTTACCATGGTGAAAAATCTATTATAATCCCAACCCATCCTTATAAGTAATAGTACCAGTACATTCTCATTTGTTTCAGTGACTATTAATTTGCTAATGACAACTCTATATCCATTTTAGTTAAATCAAGCCACTGTTTATGAAACATTCGTGAAGTTTAACAATTAAAAATCCTTTTCTTATAAAGCAAAATCCTTCAATTCCTTTGCTTTTTATTGTAAGGACAGAAATATACTAATATAATTGAACCCTGTTTTATGGAACATAACAATTAAAAAACCTTTTCTTACACAGCAACGTCCTTCAATTCCTTTGCTTTAATTTGAGAGTCGCTTGACATATAATTGAAAATTCAATTCCTCCAAGCAAAACTAACAAATGATGATCAAAATGTTGATAAAGAGAAGAAAAGAAAAATAAACATGACATGCAAATACTTTCACTATTGAAA
Organism: Taxillus chinensis; assembly: GCA_023512835.1. Classification (NCBI taxonomy): domain Eukaryota; kingdom Viridiplantae; phylum Streptophyta; class Magnoliopsida; order Santalales; family Loranthaceae; genus Taxillus; species Taxillus chinensis. The sequence continues at coordinate 9,304,835 of CM042090.1, read as the reverse complement.
TTATGTTCAGATACAGTGTATTTATAGAGGGGAAAGAATATAACTGCTATGCATTTTCTTATATACTATGCGTAGATGACAAAGAAAGTGCACGATCTTTAAGGCTTCCATGAAGTAACAGCACAGGCAAAAAAAAACAAATAGAACAACATCAACAAAGAACGATGCAAGAAGCATACTTGATGCTTATCCATCTCCACTCCCGGCCACCTTCATCAATTCAAAAGAACTTATAGTGATATCTAAACTCACTCAGATCTGCGCATTTTCCCTTTCAGCGGTTTTTCCTTGTAGGAATGAATCCTCTCAACTGCCCGACGCAAGGGCCTCCCAACAGAAGATCTTCCTCTCAAATCTTTTCCTGCTATATCCTCTTTTAGTATCAATGACTCTGATGGATTTGAACCATTTTGAATTTCAACCTTTCCATTTCTAGGGGAGTTATTTCCTTTTTTTAAATCATTTTTTACCAATGAGACTGATGGAGGGTAAATGTTCTCAGCTATTCGTTCATCATTGTTCAAGAGACAAACACGAAAGTTAGGATCATCTAAATCAGAAGCATCCTCAGTGCATTCTGGTTCTCTGGATTCAAGACTAGCAGATTTTCTTCTTGAAGAGAGCCTGTCATAGGAGGAAATGAAATTAATATATCTAAACAAATTGCTGGAAACAAAAATCATAGACTAGGGTGAGCAGGAATTTAAACATGCACAACCACCTTTTTTTATCTGTCTTCTTTTTGACTTTAACTTGTTTAGGGCTACATGGGCCAATTGCTGTAAACAATTCTTCTTCTTGCACTGAGTCTGATGAATTTAAACAACTTCGAATTTCAACCATTCCATTTACAGGGGCTTTAGTTCCTTCTTCAAAATAATTTTTTACCAATGAGATTGATGAGGTGCAATCATTATGATTTGCTTGATCATCAATGTCCAGGGGACAAACAGGAGATTTAATATTTGAATCAAGCAAGTCCTCTGATTCTCTGGATTTAAATCTAGAAGATTGCCTTCGTGAAGAGTGCCTATTTAGAAATCATATGAGCAAATGGAATTAATATCTACAAAATGCCTGAAAACAAAGGACACGCAAGAGATGGAGGAGTTCGAACATGCAAGCACCTTTTCTTATCTTCAATTTCTTCGGCTTGAATTCGATTAGCAGTAGACAGGACCATAGTTGCACAGAATCCTTTTTTATCTTCTTTTTGCACCAAGTCTGATGGAATAAATTCACTTTGAATTTCAACTGTTCCATTTCTTCGGGCATTATTTGCATCTTTAATGTCATTTTTCACCAATGAAACTGATGATGCATAACCACTCCCATCCATTTGATCATCATTGTGGGAGGGACAAATAGAATAAGCTGGATCAAACACATCCTCACTGCATTTTGGTCCTCTAAATCTAGCAGATTGCCTTCGCAAAGAGTGCCTATATAGAAAGTAAAGGAACAGTGAAATTAACATATCCACACAAATGCCTGGAAGCAAGACACAGAAGAAGTGAATGACTCACAATTACCTTTTCTTATCTGCCTTCTCTTTACCTTGAACTTGTTTAGTGGTAAATGGGCCCGCAGCTGTGGGCAGTCCATGAAAGAAAGATCTTAGCACCATAAAATTCTAAAATAAATCTATAAATATGTTTTCTTTTTCTCAGATGCAATTTCAGAAAGTTACATTGGTCTTTGCATTGCTTCTGGTTGGGACAACATGGTATATTATCATTTCTATTTGCTAGTGACAATTCCTCTGGCTTTTCACACGTGGTAGTTCCCACCTATATATTATATGAAAAATCTTTGTAAATAGCATAATTTCTAAGGGTAATGAAATTAATTATAAAATGGCATTATATTAAAAAAAAAAAAAAAAAAAGCTTGTCCAAACCTCATTGCCAGTTTTCTGACATTTTTTCCTTTTTGCTGTGTCCTGCAAATAAGAATTGTTTTAACACGCAAATATATAATAATAAAATTACAGTTCTGAGAGTAGAAAAAGGATTCCCAAACTGACCACTAACTCCATATTTCTTGCTTTGAGCAAACCATTTTTGCATGCAAGCTCATGCTGGAGCACTTTTAACTGGCAGGCAAAACCAAAAGGTTAATTCATCGAAAATGCATAAGGCACAGTTTAAATATGAGGAAGTAGTGAGCTTCTAAACTATGAGCTTACCCTATCTTTATCCAAATTAAGCTCCTGCCCGATCATATCATTACAATCAACATCTCCACGAGCTCGATATGGAGTAAAAATTTATTTGATCAAATATATACATGTACATTAAAAGATGAATAATACAGTAGCAAAAAAAGGGAATAGTGACTAACTGCAAATATCTGTTTATTAGCTTGTGCGAGCTGCAAATTTTGTAGCTGAAGCTTTTGTAAATTGATTCGCATTATTTCAATAGTTTTACTGGTGAGCGAAGTTAAGAAAACCCATTGCAAAAATAAATATTCAAAACAAATAAAGATAATTGAAATTTGAGTTTGAGAAGGCACACTAGACCACAGTGGTCATGAAGGATACTTTTTCTCAGACACAATAGACATCAATGCCATATTATCCTGAAAAAAAACAAAAAATATATGAGTAAGTTGGACAACTAAAATCACACACAAAATGTGTGTGTGTGTGAAACGGGAAAGAGGGAGACATATGCCTTTTGGAGCTGATCAATGCATTGTTTCGTGTAGTCCTCTTGGCTAAAGGGCCTTGATTGCTGTGTAATGTTGCTAATGTCAGCAAGGCGATTCCTAGTCCCACTTACAAATGGCGCTCTCCTTGCAGTTTTCTCTATTTTAGGGTCATCTGTCACATTATTAGCTATTCTCATATAAAATTTAACGGACCAAAGAGAGAAATTTCGGGTAGAAAAAAGAAAGGTCTATAATTTGAATGAGGTTTTTATGGAGTAAAACTAATGCTTTAACAAATTTCTCAGCAGCTCAACAAACATAATACTTTAAGCAGGAGAATATTTTAAGTAAGCCGTTGGATTAGAAGATTCATACGAGAAAACACAAATCAAACATCATCCGCGATTTTCATTATTCTTCATAGAAATTATGGTAAATTAGGTCTAACACTTGTTAAACATGATCATTCATGATTACCAAAATTGCAGAGTAAATCGATAAACCCTGACGAGTGATCTTCAAGAAGTGAGAATGAATCGATACATGAGGCGATGACACAACAAACAACAAGAAACCAGAAATCTGAGCACCTAGGGTTCATCAAAATTGACAAGGTAACCAGAAAAACGTACCGACGCGAATCCCATTTTCCTTGTCGAACGTAGTAGCCATGCCTCTCTCTCTCTCTCTCTCTCCCCTCCTCCCTAGTCTCTCTCCTCCGTTGCAACTTTACCGATCCAGTCAGTCGAGAAGATTCAAATAAAAACGGAGGGAATGGAAAGAAGCGATCGATTTTATTTTATTATTATGGAAAAACACGAAAAAGTATAGATCTACTCACAATATCAGCTCCCTTTGTTTTTTTTTCCTTTCTAACGCTGTGCGAAAATGTAGTTTGAATTGAAATAAAATGAATGAAAAAGATTTGAAAAGAAAATGGGCAGAAAAAAGAGAATTTTTTTTTTTTATGGCGTGTGCTTGGTTCAAATAAAAAATTTATGAAAAAGTAATAAAAAAAATTATTATATTTTTATTAATTTTATCATGTTATTTTGACACATGGTAGCTTATCATTTGGTATTCATTCTATTGTGTGCTTTTCATTAGTTTTTCGAGCAAACTGGTATGGAAAGCGATTGATGATTTTCAATACCATTTTTTATGTTTACTATACAAAATTCATCTCATTCGAGTAGCAGAAATTAATTTATCCATCTTTTTTTAATATCTCCACTCATTTTCCATATGAACGTCGTAAAAATTCCTCTCTATTCTTATTTAACCTTTTACAAAATGTTTTAAATTAAACGTTTATGAATTTTTTTTATGATTTAAATAAAAACTTATTTATATTAAACATAACTATGTCTATAGTATGCTCATGGATATGAGCATTATAATTTAAAGCTTGTAGTCGGTTTATTTCGTTAATGAATACTATCAAACATATTTGTATATTTTATTATTTAATTTAGTTCAGTTCAATCACAAATCATATTTTACTTGAATTAAAAACTTATGGGCAGGATTGGCCCTGGAATTTTAGTGGCCCTAAGAACACTAGTAGCAGATTTCCTATTATTGGGATCGCAAACACACATGCATGCAAAAAATCTAAGAAACAAGAGGATTTACGTAGTTCGGCAAGGTGCCTAAGTCCACGGGAGAAAGGAGCCGAATTTACTATTCATCTTCAACAACTCGCCGAAGGATAATACAAGAGGTGTTCTCTGTTTTCTTCTCTCTTATTGTCTCACAATAAAGCATGGGAATTTTAATCCTGCTTTACATCACATATATAGAATAAATTCAAGCTGTTGTTCACCATGGCTATTGCCGTCCAAGACCAAGCTGCTGTCCAAGGTTGAAGAACTGCCGCACACCAAGTTGGAAGAAGGCTGCAGCCGTTGCTCCTTGACTCCCACAATTGGGAGTGGCCCCCACAAATCCCCCCCTCACGACTAATTTGGAGTTGAAGCTAGACCTGCAGTCTCCTTGCAGACTTCCAGTTTCTCTTTCAATATAACCTTCGTCATCATATCTGCTCTATTATCATTGGTGTGGATTTTCTCAACATTCAATAATTTATTAGCCAATGTATCACGGATCCAGTGATATTGAACATCAATATGTTTGAATCTGGAATAAAATATAGAATTCTTGTTGAAATGAATAGCGCTCTGATTATCACAGTAGAGAATATACTTCTCTTGAGTCAATCCAAGCTCTTCTAAAAATTTCTTCATCCACAGTATCTCCTTGCAACCTTCAGTGATTGCAATATACTCCGCTTCTGTGGTGGATAAGTCAACACACTTTTGAAGTCGTGATTGCCATGAAACAGCTCCTCTTGCAAATGTTATTAAGTATCCGGATATGGATTTTTTTGTGTCTACATCTCTAGCCATATCTGCATCTGTATATCCTTCTAAAACAGGTTTATTAGTCCCAAAACATAAACACTGACTAGATCTACCTTGAAGATACCTCAATATCCATTTGACTGTTGTCCAATGCTCCTTTCCCGAATTTGATAAAAATCTACTTACAACGCCAATTGCGTGAGCAATATCTGGTTGGGTGCACACCATAACATACATGACACTGCCAACTGCAGACTGATAAGGAACTTTCATCATGTCTGATTTCTCTTATTCAGTTGATGGACTTTGGCTCTTCGTGAGCTTGAAATGTCTCACAAGTGGAGTACTAACTGGTTTCGCCTTGCTCATGTTGAACCTTTCAAGAACCTTCTTAATGTACTGTTCCTGAGATAACCAAATCTTATGATTTTTCCTGTCACAAGTGATTGTCATGCCAAGAATTTGAGTAGCATCCCATAAGTTCTTCATTTCGAATGACTTGTTCAACTTTTGTTTCAACCTGTTAATTTTGGCAGTATCTCGACTAATAATTAACTTATCATCAACATAAAACAATAAAATAATAAAATCATCATCAAAAAACCTTTTGATGAAAACACAATGATCAACAGTCGTTCTGTTATACTCATTTTTTTCTATGAATGAGTCAAATTTCTTGTACCATTGTCTCGGTGCCTATTTCAGACCATATAAACTTTTCTTTAGTTTACATACCATGTGTTCTTTTTCTTTCACCTGAAATCCTTTAGGTTGCTCCATGTATATCTCCTTATTGAGATCACCATGTAAAAATGCAGTCTTCACATCAAGTTGTTGAACCTCTAAATCTAAGCTGGCCGCCAAATGAAGAACAACTCTAATAGAAGACATTTTAACCACAGGAGAAATTTTTTTATCAAAGTCAATACCTTTCTTTTGTCCAAAACCTTTCACAACCATCCTGGCTTTATAGCGTGGTTGTAAGCTGCCATCTTCAACTTTGATTTTATACACCCACTTATTCTTGGGTGCCTTCTTCCCATATGATAACTCTACCAGGTCAAATGTGTGGTTCTTGTGCAAGGATCTCATCTCCTCTTGCATGGCTTTCCTCCATTCCATCTTCTGCTAACTCCTAATTGCTTCATCATAATTCTCTGGCTCTCCCCCCTCAGTGAGCATCACATACTCATATGGTGAGTATCGACGACTCAGTTGTCATTCTCTGGTGGATCTCCTCAACTGTGCTTCTGATGAAACCTATTTTGGCATATCCAATGATGTATCAGTAGATGAAGATATATTACCTGGTGATGATGTATCAATCACACTATCTGACACTATCTGGAACTGTTGGTGGTGAGATTGGTTCCAAATTTACTAGAATTTCCTCAGACTGTAACTATTTTGGCTTTTCAAAATCTTCAAGGGTCTGATTTTCAAGAAAGACCACATCTCTACTTTTGACGATCCTCTTGCTGATAGGATCCCATAGTCGGTAGCCAAACTCCTTATGAGCATATCCTAAAAAGATACACTACTTGCCTTTTCCATCCAATTTTGTTCTTTCATCTTTTGGGATGTGTACAAATGCCCTATAGCCAAATACTTTCAAATGTTTATATGAAACCTCTTTACTTGTCCAAACTCGTTCTGGTACATTATATTTCAATGGAACAGATGGAGATAGATTGATAAGATTAACTGCAGTCCTCATTGCCTCCCCCCAAAAGAAGTTTGGCAGCTTTGCATTTGAGAACATACACCTAATTCTCTCACAAATGATCCTGTTCATTTTTTCAACAACTTCATTATGCTGAGGTGTTTTTGGTATTGATTTTTCCAATATGATACCGTAACTCTTGTAGTACTCCTCGAATGGACCACAATACTCTCCTTTATTGTCGTGCGCACACACTTTAATCGTCTGCCTGTTTCTCTTTCCACTTTTTCATGAAATTGCTTAAAAACCTCCTGCACTTGATCTTTAGTTTTTAAAGCAAAAGCCCACACTTTTTTAGAGTGATCATCAATGAAGGTCACAAAATAAATAACACTACCCATTGACTTGGTGCTCATCATGCAGACATCAGTGTGTATCAGATCTAAAATATTTTCTTTTCTGGATGGTAAATAACTATGAAATGATACTTTGTGTTGTTTTCCCATTATACAATCAACACAAGTATCTAAATGCGTACCTTTGAGTTTGGGCAAGAGATCTTTTTATAATAATAATATTTTGAGTCCTTTTTCACTCATGTGGCCAAGTCGTTTGTGCTACACTTCTGCTCAAACCTTCTTTAGGGCAGCATTAATTTCTCCACCACACGTTTTGGCATTTGTGAGGTAAAGAGAATTATCCTTCTTACCTTTTGTAATTATGAGATTACCTTTAGTAAGTTTCCATTTTCCATCACCCAAAGAGCTAATGTATCCTTCATCATCAAGCATTCCAGTGTATATTAAATTGAGGCGAATATCAGGAATATGCCTCACATCTTTCAACATTAACCTGCATCCAATATTAGTTTCCACGAAAATATTGTCAATACCAATAATTTTTGATGCACCATCATTTTCCTTCTTAACATTTCTAAAATTTCCTAAGGTATAAGATGAGAAGAAATCTCGTTATGTTGTGACATGATAGGATGCACCTGAGTCAATTACCCATGTTGAATCATCTCTCGTAAGGTTGACCTGATTATCGTCATGAATAATAACAATTTCATCATTAGCAACTGCAGTGTTATTATTTTGGGCTTTACCATTAGAATTCCTTTGCTCTGCCTTTAGCTTCCGACACTCTCAGATGAAGTGTCCAAGCTTTCCACAATAATGACATTTTATGTCGTATCTCGATTGAGATTTTGATCGATACCCCCTTTGTTAATTTTGATCACAAGGTTCTTTGTTTCTGTTTTTTCACTGCCATTTCTGTTTTCCTTGTCGTTCAGTGACAATGGCCTCTAAGTCTGGAGTATGTTCCTCATTCTTCCTTCGAGATTCTTCATTCAATATTTGGTCTTTCACCATTTCCACAGTGAGTTTTCCATCAGGTGCTGAATTGCTGATTGACACGACCGACGTGTCCCACGACTTTGGAAAGGAACTCAACATCAACAAGGCCTGCAACTCATCACCCACCATCATTTTCATGGAATTTAAGTGATCAACGATACCTTGGAACTCGCTCATATGCTCCGATACATTGTTTCCATCCTTGTATTTTAAGTTAACAAGTCGGCGTATCAGGTTCGCCTTATTTTGTGCAGTTGTCCTCGCATACATCTTTTTCAATTTTTGCCATAGAACGGAAGCGTCGTGTTTATTGGAAAAAGTTTGAAAGATACTTTTGTTGATCTATTGTCGAATTTGTGCTGCACACTTTCTGTTAAGCACATTCCATTCGGCATCAACTGGCCAAGTACTCATTGATGTCTTTTCATTGGATCCACTCGCCACAGTAGCTTTTACTAGTTCTGTAGTAGGCTTAGCAATTTCTACAATAGGCCTTCATAAATCTTTAATATATAAAAGATCTTCCATTTTGGGCTTCCAGATAGCATAATTAAAAGCAGTAAGTTTAATCATGTTACCGGTATTTTCCTATATTGATAAAGTCCAAATTTCAAAAATCTAACTATATGGATGTATCCGGAGCGGTCGAATTAGTTGAAAATGACTCCTGAATCATCGAAATCGGACTTCGATTGATCAAGATATGATCAAAACAATATCAACGGTTTGGATCGGCTAATGATGTGGACGTCGGAGATGCTGCTGGAACGTCACCGGAACTGTCTCTATCGCCGTAACAGTGTTGTCTTCTCAGGCGAGGTGGCAATGTAGATGCTGGTGTTGACCCAAACTTTGACCGCCTCTACAGAGTTGGTTTTAGCTCCGTTTTCGACACCGTCTTCACCGTTGGACTCGTAGGGTCATGTTCTACGTGCCTGTACTCTCAAAATTGATTTCCGGTCACCTTGAATTTTTCCGGTCATCGGAAAACTTGTGTCCGTTGTCGACGTCGTCTACACCGTTGGACTCGTAGCGGCCTGATCTATAAGTCTCTGCCGTTCAAAATGAAATCCGGGCAGGTTGAATTTTTCAGCCGCCAAAAAACTCCTCTGTTTCTCTTCCACTGGCTCTGATACCACTTTGTTGGGATTGCAAACACACACGCATGCAAAAATCTAAGAAATAAGAGGATTTACGTGGTTCAGCAAGGTGCCTAAGTCCACGGGAGAAGGGAGCCGAATTTACTATTTATCTCCAACAACTCGCCGGATGATAATACAAGAGGTGTTCTCTGTTTTCTTCTCTCTTATTGTCTCACAATAAGGCATGGGAATTTTAATCCCGTTTTACATCACATATATAGAATAAATTCAAGTTGTTGTCCACCATGGCTGCTGCCGTCCAAGACCAAGCTGCTGTCCAAGGTTGAAGAACTGCCGCACACCAGGTTGGAAAAAGGCTGCAGTCGTTGCTCCTTGACTCCCACAATTGGGAGTGGCCCCCACACCTATAAAGGTGTATTTAAGGAAAAAAAAGTTAAAAAGTCATAAAATCATTCCCATAGCAGATGCCCTATATTTTACTTTCTCTATATGGTTTGTACAGTATTTCACAGTATATTGTAAAGCACTATTCATTTCATATAATTATTAAATTATATTTATTTATTTATTTTCACATATATCTTTCACGTTTCTTGTAATATTAATTTTTATTTTATGTTAAATTATAAAAAAATATATTATTAAATAAAATAAGTAGTATAAAATATTATTTTAATGATATAAATGATGATTTAGGGATCTATTGCGATGTATATTTATATAAGGAAGTAAAAAGTAGTTTAAAACTGTAAATTTAAGAAAACTTATGAGGAAATAACTGTGAGTGCTCTAAGGGAAATTTAATAGGGGAGCCCTCGTTCCCAAGTGGTTGATAAAGAAAGAGTTAATATAAAGGTTTGCGAGAGTTTGAGAGTGAGAGTGAGAGAGACGAGAGTCCTAGTGTAGTAGTGCTCTCAGGCTGTAGTGGAGATGAGAGAGGTAAAAAGTGAAAGACAACAGAGCAAAAGGCCAGATCGAAAGCCTTCCAAAATTTGAGACCTCAAGCGACCGCTTTACCTTACAAAAGGGCAGGGTCAACCTTGCTTATAGGTAAAGTTATAAACAAACCTAGTTGAAACGAGTAATAAACTATTCGAATGTATTTAGTATTATTCATTAAAGTAACAAATGAAACATTAATATTGAATTATGGTATTTACAAACGATTAGTAATTATTTTTTCATGAATGATATGTTTAATATGTTTAAGTAATTACTATATATAATTAATAAAAATAATACAACTGTTTATTTCAATGAAAAATATTGAGCAACATAAAATGATTACAAATGAATATGAATTCTAACTTTTTTTTTAATATTTATTTTCATTATAAACAATGATCTGAAAAATATATTAAGGTGTTTGGCACGGCATAAAATAAAAAACAACTTAAGGTTCGATTCTCTCTATTTGATATTTGGATGAACTTTGTTAGCTTAGTTGATATATATTGATTATTTGTTTTTTCGAAAGTGAGCATGTAACAATTGTTTTGACTACTGATACTTGATTATTGATTGTACACTTGTGATAATTGATATGTGATGGGTTGGATTTTATTTATTTGTATATCTTAGAATGTAAAGGATTATTTTTGTTATATAATTATATATGATTTATTTAACACTCATGACATAATTTATCAGGTGTTATCTTTTAAGGTACGTATCAAATTTTAGTGTTGTGAAAGGTACTGTTTATATATAATTAACTTAAGTCCTTGCCTTTAATTTTTGATTCTTACTGTACGTTTTTTTATGCTTTTCAAAGACGAGAAAAAAATCATCTATATAGCTTTTTCACGGCGACTCAATTTTCCCCCGAAAATTCACGCTGAACAAAGGGGAATTATCTCATTTATTACTACTTTTGATTACTGCATCAATATTACTTTTGCATAAAAGGCATTGGCTTTCAGAAGTGACAAGTAAAAGAAAAGGAGAGAGTGAATTATCTCATTTCGAGGATCATTAGCTATATATTCTTAACACTTTTAAGATGCCGCCGCGCACATCAAAAGTAAAGTCACCCTAACCACGTATGAAAAGAAAAGAAAATACAAAACTTAGAGCATGTTTGGCGTTCAGGATTTTTTGATGTTTTCTGTGTTTAAAATATAAAAACAGCAGCGTCGTGATGTTTGGCATTCGTTTTAAAGTTTTAAAAATAAAAAACGGTACCGTGGAAGTGATGCTGAATCGTGATTTTTGAAAACATCAAATCGATGTTTTCTATTTTTATTCTCTGTTTTCTCGGTAGACACGGTGGTATTTTTGCAATTATCACCCGGTCACGTTCCCCTTTTTTTCGTAAACACATCGACACCGCAACGCTCCTCTCCTCCTACTCCATTTACTGCACAACCACTCCGCCGAATCCCTGCAAAAATCCTCCGAAATCTCTCGATGTCTTGCGAAATCCCTATCTGTCCTTCGAAATCCTTATCTGTCACTTCTCATAACTCCATTTCGCTATTGCATCTCGGGCGTCGGTCAATACAAATGGCCTCTCAACCAAATCTTGAAGGTCAGAAGAATTTGCAAGGGGCACAAACTGTTCGATTCTCTCCAATCACAATCATTCTTCCCAGATTTTTTGCTCTTTGGGAGTTCTGATGGCTCACGAAATGAAGGTATGAGTCCAGATTTAAATTTCCAACATCTTCCCTCTGAATTCATTATCAAAATTGGCCCATTTTCTCTGACCTATGGTAGATGGTTCCTCTAATCGAATCGTGCACGTTACGTCTGAATGTTTATGTTGTTTCCTCCGGTCGAATCCAGTAAAAAAAATGAAACCTATTACACTGTCATAATACATCACACTGTCGCATCCTCTTTTGGTATTTTTGGCACCAGGTCGTCTCTCTATGTTGCGTGATGCCATGATTCTAGTATAATATGATATATAGTACTTGTGTAATCTTTGATGAAAATCCCTAACCATATTCATGAAATTTCTTCAATGTAATATAGCGTTTTGGCATACACGTCCAATTGGCTGGCCTTAATTAACATGGAATTATTCCAATATAGATTCTGTTATATTGTTCTTAATGTAATCTTTGATGCTTATTTGGGTTTGTGGTCGTGTCTTTTTAAGTGTCATACCTAAATGCATATTGGACTTGTTTGACTGTCGTGTCTTATTGACTGTCATACCTAAATGCATATTGGACTTGTTTGTAGTTGTAACCTAAATTTAGGTATGTGAAACCAAGGGCTTACACCCTCTGTTTGAGATGTCTCATGTTCCCCTTGTCATTGATGGGAACCTAAATTTAGGTAAGTGAATCCTAGGGCTTATTGGAATACTATCTCAGTAGTGATCTGTTTCCTGCTTGGATCCTCTTCATGTTTATATGTATGATCTGTTTCCTGCTTGAATCCTAGGTCGCATCCTTTTCGTGTTTATATGTATGATATATGGTCTACCACCTATTATTCTCATTTTGTTTGGGAAAAATTTGTCATGCTATTGCCCCACCTCACACTTTGTATAACTAGAGTGTATTAGTAGGCCAACTTATGATACTTTTAGCGTTATGAACATGAGTATGTTGTTGCTATAAATTTGTGAAGTTTTTTGTACATCTTAAGACTTTTAGCGTTATGAACATGAACATGAGTATGTTGCTGTAAATTTGCATGAGTACTTTGTATAACTTTTGCATGAGTATGAACATGAACATGCTGTAAATCCTTATGTTGTTGCTGTAAATTTGCATGAGTATGAACATGCTATAAATCCTTTTGCAACATAACTTTTGCATGAGTATGAACATGCTGTAAATCCTTATGTTGTTGCTATAAATTTGCATGAGTATGAACATGAATATGAGTACTTTGTATAACTTTTAGACTTTTCATGTACAACTTATGAACATGAGTATGTTGTTGCTGTAAATTTGCTGTAACTTAGGATACTTTTAGCGTTATGAACATGAGCATGAACATGCATTATTTGTACATATGTGGATTTTTTTTTTGCGGGTTTGAGAATGAAATATTAAACATATTACTTGTAATTGGTGGATTTGATTAATGAACATGGTATATTTATATAATTATTAGATGACAACTGAATGGGCCGATGCTGAAGACCAAAAACTATGGCCTCCACATATAGAGAGGTTATTTATAGATCTTATGGTGGATGAGTGCATTAAAGGGAACATGCCAGCTGGTATTTTCAAGAGGTCGACTTGGAACATGATGGTTATTGAACTAAATGCCCGTACAAATCGGAGTTTTAATGATAAACAACTTAAGACTAAATTCAATAGGCTCCGAACAAGGCATCGTATATTTTCTCAACTCCTCCAACATACCGGGATGGGCTGGAATCCAATTACCAACACAGTTACGGCTAGTGAAGAAGTTTGGCAGAATGTGTTGGCGGTAAGTTTTTTTGTAATGGTTTTATGAGCCATGTGTAAATAGTTTTTAATAATGTAAATGTGTCTGTCCCTCTCACCACATTGACATTGTTTGTTGGCAGGCAACCCCAAAAGCCAAAGAGTTTAGAAAGAAGGGTTGTGAAAATTATGACAAATTAGGAACTCTTTTCAACAAGACTACTGCCACTGGACTACTAGCTTTTGCCTCCACTGAAGACCCAACAAATACAGAGGAGGAGCGAGAACTTGATGAGCAGTATCGATATGGTGGGATTCATGTGAATGTGGATGTAGGTAGTGATGATGAGGGTGTCCAACTGACACCAAATATAGGTAAGCTCAAGCGTCCTTCACATGAAGAGATACCTAAGGAGAAGAAACCTAAGAAGGGGGATAAAATGAGAGACATGACTCTTGCCATCCGTGAATTCACAGATGTTTCTAGGCAAAGGCTTGAGCATAGGGTTTCAAAAACAAGTGGTAGCTATGTTGGAGAGTCAAAAAGGAAGATTGAGCAGTTCTCCCTTGGCAAAGCTGTTGAAGTACTTAGCATGTTCGGAGACATGCCAGCATCATCGTACTTGAAAGTGATGAAGGCACTCTATAAAAAGGAAAATAGGGTTGCTTTCTTGTCCATGCCGGAGGATAGGAAGATTGAATGGATGGATGCTATAGCAGATGGGTCTTTTGGTGACATTGCATGATGGGGGTTATGTTTATGAAGTTTGTTTTGATATGTCATATGTTCTATTATGACAATGGCACTATGTATTATTTTATTTGAACTATGTGATGTAATGCTATTTGGAACCATAACAATGTATTAGTGAGTGACTTATGTTATGCTTTAATGTCACCCTATTAGTGGGTGTCTTATGTTATGCTTTAATGTAATATAAATGGGTGTCTTATGTTATGCTTTAATGTAATCAAAGTGGGTGTATTATGTTATGCTTTAATGAACTTTAAGTTGGTGTTTTCTTCTTGGACAGTATATTAAAATGCAGGTACTTTTTGGTGACCACCAAATAAACTGAAATGACCCAGAACAGGTTCTAGCTCTTCGTGTGAAAAAGCCACCATATCTCTTTAGCTTTTTGTATAACTTCCAACTAATGTTCTAGTGCCTTCTAGTAATGATTACATATTCAAGTTTGTTAGATTACTTGATGATTTTGTCTGTTTTAACTACCATTTTTGCAGATGACAAGGAAGATAGGAGCAAAGGAAATTGAAGCAGATGTGGACTGTGGAGTTGCCATTGGCCATGGTTTTGGAGTGAGTAAACATTTCTGTTTACTGATATTTACATCATACAATTTCTGATATTGCATCCTTTAAACAAGTTAAATGTGTAGTCAATGAAAAATGCCTGTTTTAGTACCTTTAAGGGCGGGGGGGTGTCATCTACATTGAAATTGGATGCTAACTCCTGTTGAATATGAGTTTGTAGAAGCAAAAATTCTTTATACATGACCCTTTGTTTTGTTTTGTTCTTATGCTCAGTCTTTTCACTGCAGACATGGGAAAGCTTATCTTTTTAATAACGTGTAAGTTATTTATAGCCTTGTTGCTAAGATGATGCTGATTATTTAGAACCATTCATGTACAGTAAAGATAAACCAAATTATTTTCTACCATGTAATGGTTTAAAGTTGGTAAATTCTAGGTTGATCCCTCATTAAAGAGCTGTCCACCAACAGTCAGACCCCATTTACCCTGTATTTCTCTCTCCTCCTACCATTTTTTTTTCAACCTACTACAGGTCTTTAATTGCAGTTTTGTCGTGTCCGTGCAACATAGGCTGTCATTAGTCAACACTGTCATTTTAGTGGGTTGAACTGATATTTTTCAACCATTTTTCTTCAAACTTAGCAGTAGGTTGAGCCATCCAAATTGATTTTGGGGCAAGTGAGGGTGTGAGAGTTGGTTCAGATGTTGGTTTAAGACTTGTAATGGGCTTTGGTAGTGGACTGAGAAAATTATTCAGTTTTGTTTTGGGCTGCATTAGAAGGCTTTTAAGCTAGCAAGCGACTACTAAGAAGCCTAGTGCACTGAGCCGTTTTTTCATCATTCTTGTTTTATTATCCTTTCTCTGATCATGGAGAATTTTTTGGATGCTTGCTTGATTTTATTTGTGCTGATTCCTGACCATTAATGATTAGGGTGCTGTTAATGTGGTTATGGGAAATGCTTCCGAAATTGGGAATACTTTACTTGCAACTAGTAGTGTACTTTCTAAAAGCATTTTTTGTATAATTTTAAACTTCAATGTAGATGATAATATAAAAAAATGACCTCTCCTTATTCAGGTAAGGAAGATTACATTCACTGGTTCAACAGCTGTTGGAAAGAAGTTGATGGTAGTCTTCGAGAGCTGTCAAAAAGGTACACAATTGCTTTTTAAAATTTGGAAAATGCGGCAATCACTAGTTGTATAATCTGGTGGTCTGCCCACCCCTGATTATCTTTTTGGCCTCCTACAACCCATTAGCAGAGACTTTTATTTATTTGTATGTGTAGGATTCTGACAGAGTATCTGGGTGAAGATCAAATGCTTTCTGTTGTATGCGGATCTTATTTAGCTGCAAGTGCTCTTGAAGAGTATACAGAGAATGGAGAAGTTGATCATAGTAAGACACTGTATGATATTGCAACCCATGAAGGGAAACAATTACATGGTCGGTTTCCAATTAATGGCTGGTGCTGCTGAGACTGTCAAAAAGGTTCACAGTTGCTTTTTATTGACTATATATCAGAAAATAATTTTTTTATATCCATGGAATCTGTCATTGCATGAAGTTTCTTTATGCTCACTCATCCTTGCTTAAAAAATAGAATCGTGAATAGGGAGTAGAATGTGAATAAGGAGCAGACCAGATCTACTAGTTGAGGAACACGAGTGATGAGTTCATATTCTTAGTCCATGCCAGTGAGAGGAATAGAAGAACTTTTAACTTTTTCTGTACTATACTTATAAAAATAAAACTTTTTCCATACTATTACAGTGATTTTTAGATTGGGTGGCTGCCCTTCTCATGTCTTGATATCTTACAGGGTGAATGTCAGTGTTGGTGAGATGGAAGAAAGAACGATGGTTGGTGAGATGGAGTAAAGAACAATGACAGCAATGTGTGAATGCCCTGTCCTTTATTTATTTATTTATGTTACAGTTATAAGGTAGAAGCATGAAGAACAACATCAAAAGGTGACAGCTGGAGCAAACTTCACATTCTTCCACTGACAAAACGAAGTGATTGTTACAAAGGCTTCTACCACTGATCACACCCGTCCAGGTTGCTTGGAGCCGAGTGGCCAGTGGGTGGGTGATGGGGTTTTGGAAAGGAAGTCATGTAATTGAATCTGTCTGCAAAATTTGATCATTTGGTGATAGTGTAGTTAGAAGTATAATGAATGAAAAGAGTTTTCACCCCGTATTGCTACTGCTATTTTTTTCTGCACCATTGTAGTGATCACGTTACTGTAATGAAATTGTATATGCATCCCTCCTACACATGAGATACTGTGCGAGGTGCTCCCACTTCCCTGGGGAACCTTTGTTTTCAAAAGTGACAAACCATGACTGGCCCGTTAAAGTTTTTTTTATATTCATCTAATGAAAGACTCTAGTTCTTGCCAACATGTCACCCTATTACTTGGTAACAGCTAAATCACGTGCAAGAAGGGAGAACGATTTTCTATGGGATTTCATTGTGCACATATGGTGGAAGTAAGAAAAAGATCAAAATGATTTTTGCAAACTTGATTGGTTGGTTTGGTGGTTATTAATTTGTTAATAAATTGGAGACTTGGATTAGGAATTCTTCGTGGAGGCAACATGCCACCATGTCATGGAAACAATGACCACCTTTCCTGGCGTAATGGTTTGTAAACTGCCAGAGAAAATGTTCAGCTTCTAGAGAAAATGTTCAGCATGTGAAGGAAGCACAAAGATAGGTGGGATTGTGTATGGATCGTGGGAATCACCTGGAAAGAAACTCTTAAATGATGCAAATTCACAAACATAAATACAATAAATATCTGCAGCAAGTATTTGCATCTAAAATTATTACCACCTTTATTATTTCTCTGTCCATCTCATAAATACAAAGCAGCCTTAGAAATGTAATTGTAGAAAATTAAAGAAAAGAAAAGAACAAGAAAAGCGCCACTTAACAAAGCACACATGGTGGAAGAATATAGAGTTGGATTTCTCCGAGACAGTAGGAGGGTGTGCCTCCTTAACTGCGCCTCATGTTTCCTATCTTTATTTCTGTCTTTTCCTTTCATAAGCAAAGAAATTGAAAAAAACCCGACCTGGGTTTTGGAGTCTAAAGCCTCCAGCACAAAACAAACAGGGCAATGGAATATAGAGACCTTTGGTCTTTTATCCAAACTTTCTGTTTACCAATCAATTAAGAAATAAAAAGACAGATCCACAAGTCAGTCAAATAAACATCTTCTATATGTACTTTGAAGAAAGTTGTTTCATCTTTAAAACCACTTATCACCTAGAATCATCTCACCAGTACAGATTTTTTTTAAGCATTGTATGCAGTGAATATAAATACAAAAGAAATTATGGCACTTGAGCTCAGCCAAACATATAACATCTAAAAGCCTCCAGAGTAGAGACAACGAAGAGGGTCCCCCAATGGACAACAGACAGGAATTCCTTTCCCTTACTTTCAACATTCTGTTTTGTCCCTCTACACGTAAACAAGGCAAAACTCTAGCAACATCAGGATAAAGCCTGCTGAAAAGTCTGGGCCATTCCCAGAAATTTAGATCAATCTGCCAACAAGCTCTGCTGCATCAATTAACCAACAATAAATGAGACAAAGAAGGAGAGACAACAATGAAAAGATAACAAAAGCAAGCAAAACCGAGGCAAGACAATAACTTATGTTGTTGAGATACCCAAAACTGCCATATATACTCATCATGCCTTAATTTTAAATGATGAAGCAAAGTACATACGAGGTGTGAAATCATTAACTCAACCACAATTATGAAGATTTTAATTTAAAATGCCATAGTTTTCTCTACATACAGTAAAACAAAAGGGGCCCTAAGCTCATGCAAATTGAGAAATAAAACAAAGAAATTATATGTAGTATTACTCACAAGAAGAGAGAGAGAGAGAGAAAGAGTAGAAAAAAAACAATTGTGTTATAGTACACAACATTTTTTTTCTTTGTACAAACTGAAAAAAAACTAACAAACAAAAGGAATCACATATGTAATAAAAACAGTCAAAACAAAAGTAACAAGAACAAGAGCTAACATAAAATTTCAAACATTATCGCACCCGAAAATGCCAAAAAACCAGTCATAGCTGCAGCAGAAACTCGTAAGTGCCCTTTTATGCATTGAAGATTTCTCTACTACCCTACCTATTTCTCTCGAATGTTTTTGTTTTTAAGAAAAAAGCACAACTACAAATTCTTCAAATTTGCACATGGGTAAACAGAGGATTTGAAGAACACGTGATACCCAATAATCTTTCCACACGAAAATGTCAAATTCACAGCAAAGCAACACTCAAAAGTGACATTACCCAAGCTGGTTTTTCCAACTAAGACAAAACAACAAGAACAGTGAAAGAAAGCACATGTGTTAAAAAGAAAGTAGTCAATGCAAAATGAATTTTAAAATTATACAAAATCAAAAACAAACAAACAATTCAATGTGGGCTAAAGGGAGGGAGAGAAGATTCATTAAAAGAACAAACCAAAAAGAAAAGAATCAAATATCAATTTCAGAATAAATGAAAATAAATTAAATAACAACTACGATAATTGCACAAATAAGATGCAGTTGCAATTGTAAATTACATAGTAACATGTATAACCTCTTAGAAAAACATTGCAAACAAATATGTTTCTCAATAATAGTTCATTGATCTCACCTTCATTGTAAGACGACCATGTTCATAACATTTAATTCTTCTAATCTTCAAACTATATCAGAAGATAAATAGTGTAAATGATGGGATGATTTTCATATATGAGAAAATAAAAGGTACAAATTCTAAAGATGACTCAAGAAGGCTGCATGGGAAGTAAGAAATTCAAGAGATCTAAGATTGAAATATACAACATGTGGGATAGCATCTCTAAATAAATTTAATGTATCCATCTCCACCCAAGCACACACTACAAAATCTACCCTCTTGCGAAGATCACTAAACTAAGGTCAATAAGTGAGGAAAGGAAAATCCCAGTCAAAACATAATTTTTTCTGAAAATAATGATCCACCTCTAGCAATTTTATTACCTAGTGTCTTGAATATAAAAGGTCTGCACCAACCCAAACCTGAACTTATTGCAAATATGTTTATGTTCGCACATATTGCCTTAAAAAAGCTAATTCAAATATGTTTACCTTTACACGTATTGTCTTAACAAAATATTGCTAACAAATATGCATCACAAATATTACATACCATTCAAATACTCTACCCACATCATTTCAGTCATTTCATCACGAAGTCTTCCCATGGATGCAACTACTTCTGGCTTCAGAGCATGTATAGCCCGAGCACAACGCTGATGTGTGAGGCCCTCAATACCCGCTAGATCTTCTTTGTCTTCCCACAAGGTAAACATCACATCGGAACGTGCAAATGTGCGTATGAAATTGTGAATAGCACAACATGCCGTGACAATCATGCGTTGGCGAGCATTGGAGTACCTTGGGATGTGTGTTAGAATAGGAAAACGTGCTTTTAAAACTCCAAAAGATCTTTCAATGACCATCCGCAATGATGAATGCCTATAATTGAATAATTCCGATTTGTTTTTGGGACGACGTGCTCTACCTCTATATTCTTGAGCGTGATACCTTACTGATTTATGTGGTGGTAAGAATGTACCTCCCATTGGATATCCGCTATCGACAAGATAATAACATCCTACATGTGAAAATATGACATTTATCAATAAATTTTCGTATGGTAAAATCAATGCAATGATTGGATAACAAATAACTACATAATGTAATTAATAACCTTCTGCGGGCCATGGGAACTTATGTTTGTCACTAGTGATGGCCTTCTCAAAAACTCGTGAGTCATTAGCACTACCCTCCCATCCAGAGTAGACGAAGGTAAATTTCATATCAAAATCACAAGCACACATGACATTTTGAGTAATTACATGCTTCCTCCCTCGACAAGAGTTTGCCCTCTCAGCTGGAACACGGGCACTGACATGTGTGCCATCAATAGCTCCTACACATTTCTATTACATATGTATGTATCAGCATTCTCAAACAGCTAATACATATATAATAGACTTTAACATCATGCATGGTTGTTTACATGTCCAAAAATAATACTTTAAAGAGGTGTACCTTAAACCATGGGTAATATTTGGCATTTGTTTGCAAGGATAGAGGTAGTTCATTGCACCCTGGATCTGGCTTAATCATAATCATCCCCAAGTGATGGATTGCTCCTAGTACACGTCGAAAGCGGCGTTGAACAGTTTCAGTTGAATGCTGGAAGCGATCAGAAACAACTCTCATGCGAGTATTGTGGCCTATGATGTATAAAAACATTGCCACTGATTCTTCTACTGAAACAATGCCTTTATCATCTTTTAAAAACCTAAGCCTTTTCAACTCATTGCATAGGTGCCGCAGTACATCAATATCCATACGAAACATTTCATAACAAACCCCTGGATGTCCGTTCATCAACTCCTTCATGTAAGCATCTCCGGACAACTTACTTGTACGCATTGGATTTTTATTGTAAAACTTATTCACGTGATCAACTGACGTTATAATAAAATTTTCATTGACATTCTGTATATTATCACTAGCATCAGTACTTTCATAATCATCGGTAAACTCTGCAGTTTCATCATCCTCACTATTGGAAAGTGACTCATCCTCATCCATTTCATCAGTGGAACCATTGTCTGACTCATCACAAGAATCCTCATTCACATCATCTTTTGAAATTTCGCTTTCAGACCAATATGTATCAGAGTCAACAAAACTAAAGTCACTCTCAGAATCTGACATTGCCAACTTTTTCTGTCAAAATATTTCAAAATTATGGTATAATTCAGCTACATATGCTAGTGTCATACCATCAAAATTATATATAAAATCAATGAGCATATTCTACTGATGAGCATATTTATTAATAATGGATGAGCAGGTTTATAACTAAAATGAGCAGGTTTACACCCTCTATTGGCCAAGACCAGCGGTGGATTCTATACTAGATGAGCAGGTTTGATGGAAAGAATACGTATTCTATAGTGTCATACCACTAAGGAACACACTAACCTATGAACATAAACCGAGAAAAGAACTATACAAAATACAATTAACAAAACCAAAGTAAAAAGAAAACACAGTAACCTCCCTTACATCTTCACCGTCAGCAGTAAGGACAGAGGGGACACTCGGGGTCTATTTGAGGGAGGCTTGACTGTGGGGAGAGGAAGAGGAGACACCCGAGCTTGAGGGATGCTTGACGGCAGCAGAGAAGGAGAGAGGACAGAATCGAGGTCCGCTTTGATGTGAGGAATGCTCAACGGCAACGGCAGCAGGAGAGTCAGAGGACAACGTTTGCTTCTGCGTGAAGGAGACCAACGATGTGCAGTGGCGCTTGTTGTTGTGCGACTGCCAGAAGGATTGTGGGTTTGAAACAACCCTAGAAGAGACTGCAGAATTAGGAATCTATGGCACCTGACAGGATGACTTCGATTTTGCGTCTCATGACTCACGACCTTGAACGATGACTTTGGACGGGATACCGTAATGACCGGTCGTTAAAAATACCCATTACGAAAACACTTCCCAAACAAAAAAAAATGTATTTAGAAAGCTCAGAAATAGTTTTTCAATACGAATTTTAAATATAACTTTTAAAAACAAAAAACCTAATGCCATACCAAACACGCTCTTATCAACCCAAAAGTTTCCTAACGTCATCAAAACTAGTTTTATAAAAAATAAAAATAAAAATATTAAAATTATTTACTGGGAAACAAAAACAATTACGACTTAAGTTTTATAAAATCATATCTTAGTCCTGAAACGAAGATTTATAAATTTAAGTTATAATTTAAGTGCGTGTTTAGTTTGCATGGTCAAAAATCATAATTTGCTTGAAAACTATGATTTAACAAACTGTAGTACGAGTTTAAAATTAATTTAAAAAAAAATCAAACACACAAGATTTTAAATTTTACAACTTGAAACATGATTTTGAAAAAATAAAAATGTAATTCGAACACATAAAATTATATGATTTTGACCAAAACTAAATTTTGTTTAGTTAAATTATATATTAATAAATGAGCTAACATACTTCACAACTTCTTTCTATTAAATTCAACTTGAATTTAAATTTGACATTATACAAGTTCTAAATTTAAATTTAAATTTGACACATAAAATTCTAACTTGTTACTGTTAAAGTTTTATTTAATTACTATACAAGTTTAATTCGAATCGCTTATAAATTTATTCAATATATACCTTTAAATGATATACTCATTTTATTTTAAATTTTAACTTAAGATGACTATATAAGTTTACACCAATCTCAATTAAGCTCGTTGAGCTCATTCATATACTTCAAATCATGGTTGGAAGAAGAAAGATTAGCCTGATATTATTTCACAACTCCCCACTCAATTTAATATATAAACAGAGGAAAAGGTTGCTTTAGCTTTTTGTAGGTTCCTAGATAAGAAATTGTCTCGTTTTTTTTTTTTGGTTAAGTTTTTGTTGACTTTCGTCACCTCAACATTTACTGTTTACATTAACGAGAAAAGCTGGATCAAGAATTAATGTATATATACATTAAGCAACAAGGAGAGTGCTCTGAACCGGGAGAGAGCATCTCTCTTCCTTGGTTTCCCGGCCACCGCTCCGTCCTTTCCTTCGTAGCCAAATAAACCCAAAACCCTATAATCTTCTATCAGTATGAAACCTTTATTAATTATCTAGCACAACCCTGTTTTCCCCAATTTTTGCGCTTTCACAGGCTTTTGTCGGTTCCCAGCAGAGAAAAAAACCCCCAAATTAACTCTCTCTCTCTCTCTGCTCACGGAAAGAATGCCTCCAACCGCCTGCATTCTCCTTCTCTGCCTTCTGATCTCCTCCTTCTCCCTCCTCACCAGAGCATCTCTCAATCTCACCGTCCCCAACCAGCACCTACACCCTGAAGCAGTAGTTCAAGAAGTTCAGAGGTGAGTCTCCAAATCCCCATCTTGCTTTTGCTCATTTAAGGGTTCTGCATTATCGCTTTTTCCGTCTTTTCTCTAAAATTTGCCCCAATCATCATATCAGAATGCAAATCTCGATCTGGGTGTGCTCCATTTTTTTTTGGGTACTTCTATGTCCAATCAGTTCTGGGTCTTCAAAAGTAGTCGATTATTGTTTCTGGGAACAAGCAAGTAAAATCACTCGAGATTTTGCAAATTCGTCTTTTTGTGTTGAGTTCATTAAAATTTCATGATTGCTATGAACCAGCAGGAGATAACTCCACCCACCCAATACGCGTGTTTTTGTTTTTATTTAAATAAAAATAATCATAGTGGCACCTTTTATAATGGGTCGTTGTAATAAGTGAACCTGAGTTGTTCAAAATATCTGCGGAAAAAACCAAGCAATCCCCAGTTAGGATATGCAAATTTGGGAATCCGAGTGTGCTGCATTTTGGCCGCCCTCCAAACTTTGTCAATTGTATATATATATATATATAAAACAATTTATCTATAAGCAAGCAGGCAATACCAGTTACTCTTTTATACAGTGAATCTGCGCCTGTTTATTACATCCTGCACCTTTTTGATTGATTTTGTGTTTCGGGTATGTAATCAGGGGTTAACAAATGGTAAAATTGATGGGTTGGTCGTATATACTATACTATGTGACTACGAATGAGCTAATGTTGTGTGGATGGGATGGAACAGGCGTTTGAACGTGTCCATAAGTCGTCGGCAGATGCTGGAGTCGGGGGTCCACAAAAAGGACGCCACTTCGGGTTGCCTGACCGGCAACCCAATCGACGACTGCTGGCGGTGCGGCGGCTCCAACTGGATGTCGGACCGGCAGCGGCTGGCGGACTGCGGCATCGGGTTCGGGAGCGGGGCCCTGGGGGGGAAAGGGGGGCAGATCTACACGGTGACGGACTCATCGGACCCGGACCCGGTGAACCCCAAGCCGGGCACCCTCCGGTACGCGGTGATTCAGACGGAGCCGGTGTGGATCGTGTTCGCGGCGGACATGGTGATCAAGCTGGAGTACGAGCTGATCATGAACAGCTTCAAGACCATCGACGGGCGGGGGGCGAGCGTCCACGTCGTGGGCGGCGGGTGCATCACCGTCCAGGCGGTCACCAACATCATCATCCACAACATCCACGTCCACGACTGCGTCCCCACGGGGAACGCGGACGTGCGCTCCACCCCGTCGCACTACGGCCACCGGGGGCTGTCGGACGGCGATGGGATCTCCATCTTCGGCTCCCGGAACATATGGATCGACCACTGCTCCTTGTCCCACTGCACCGACGGCCTCATCGACGCCGTCATGGGCTCCACCGGCATCACCATTTCCAACAACTACTTCTCCCACCACGACGAGGTGATGCTGTTGGGCCACGACGACCGCTACGCCCCGGACTCGGGGATGCAGGTCACCATCGCGTTTAACCACTTCGGCGAGGCCCTGGTGCAGCGTATGCCCCGCTGTCGGCGCGGCTACATCCACGTCGTCAACAACGATTTCACCCACTGGCAGATGTATGCCATCGGCGGTAGTGCCAACCCTACCATCAACAGCCAGGGTAATCGCTACACCGCTCCGGCCGACGCCGACGCCAAGGAGGTAACTTTACTTTTTTAAATTATTTTTTTTATTTTATAAATATTATTTATTTTTTTATTTATTACTTCCTCTTTTTTTTTTTTTTTTGTTATCATGTGTGTGACCATGCTTTCATCAGCTAAGCTAAGATTTGGTTGTTACTACTCGGATATATCTAATAATTTGATTCTTGCTTGTCTTCATTCAAAACTTTCGCCTAAATCTAATAATGTTGTTTCATAGTCGGACCGATTTTACTCCCGCCAAGGACAAGGAGGCACTTACATTTTTGTTAAATAAGTTAAAAAAAAAAATCATATCCTCATCATCATTTTTTTAAAATAATATGTACGAAATGCTTAAATATTAATCAAATATAACGAAATGCTTAAATATTAATCAAATATAACTATAAATTACTAAATTATGTCTATTCCAATATATATATATATATAGATATAATTTTAAAAAATATTTAATTTCAGTTATATTCGATCACACGCTTGAACGGCGCGTAGCGTGTACTCACGCGTGCTCGGTGGTAGCGAAAGAATATATAAAATATGAGACTGCGATTTGGGGTTTTGAAAGTTAGATAATAGTTAACCGGATTCGGGCATATTTATATATATATATATATGTATGTAGGTATGGCACGCGCATTACGCGAGTGGCTGATTATTTATGGCTGTTAGCTGTATTGATGTTGGCGCTTTTTCGTTTACGCGCTTACGCGCGGGCTGTGCAGGTGACGAAGCGCGTGGACACAGACGAGAAGGATTGGGCCGGGTGGAACTGGAGGAGCGACGGGGACAAGCTGGTTAACGGGGCCTTCTTCGTGCCTTCTGGGCTTGGCCTGAGCACGCAGTACGCCAAGGCCGAGAGCCTCGAACCCAAGTCGGCATTGTACATCGACCAACTCACACTCAACGCTGGCGTCTTTGGGAGCCCAAGGTACTTTTACGTACCTACCCTTCCCTTCTCTCGCCGCGTAGCACCCCGTTTTGTTTACCCGCCCGTGGAGCCGGATGGCTTCACGCCCACTCCCTTTTTCGTTTTTGTAATTATCTTATTATCATTATTATTCTTTAATTGTAATCTAAATTTTTTTATTTTTTATTTTGAATATAATTTTAAAAAAATATAATTAGCAATATTCTTTATTTTATTAATTTTTGAATTACTTTCCACCATAAATAACTTGTTAAATTAGTTTTATTATAATTAGTTTTCTTCTTCTTTTTCGATGACAAAAAATTTATTACTTTTGAATTTTTACAACGCGCTATTTGTTTATTTATTATTTTTTTAGAGTAAAAAATTTTTGAAATGAAATTATTGTTAAATGTTTTATTTATCTTTCTTGATATATATATATATATATATATATATTAATTGTATAGTATAAGATATTTATTCGCTGATCCAATTATTTATTATAATGTTTTGTTTTATTTTATTTTAAAACAAATTATTAGCAAGTGCATATATGTAATAATTTTAATTATAGTTCAAATTAAACTAAGCCCATGCTTGATTGCTATAAAAAAATGAACTTTCTATGAAAAGTATATCAGATATTTCTTTTCTCTTGTTTGGTTTGAGGTGGAAATTGCACGTGAATTCGCATGAAAATAAACAGTAATATGAATTTTTGAAATTACCTTTACTAATAATATGAAAAGGATAAAATGAATATTTTTTTCTACTATTTTCACATTTTTCTTATTACAACCAAATAATAATTATTATTATTAATCTTTTTTTACCTATTTTTTAAAATCTTTTTTCACCTTAAATTCTTTTCTTCCTTTTTAACTTTTACCAACTAAAAGTAAGAAGAAACGAATATTTTTAAAAATAATTATAATATTTATTTTGTTAATAAGTGTCAATGAGTAATTAATGCGGTTTGGTATAAGTAATAATAATGAAAACACGAGTTGCATTACAATAATTATTCTTGAATTCGAGAATGATAATTATGAGGATATGATCATATAAAGACGTGTTTCCGAATTGTCAGTGCAAGTGGGTCACATGGGAAATATAAACAAGTCTAACAAGTAGGATTAAAAGTGCGGAGAAGCTAGCTGGCTACAGTTTCTGCAGCCAGGCAGTGTGAGCTGCAGGGTGTGGACCACGTTAGGTGTGCGTGTTTTTGCATGGGACGCCACCACTTTACTGTTTTGTGAATGTGCATGGGGGCTCCACCGCCCACGTCTGGTTTGGACTTGACTGGGCCTGACGTAGACCGCTGAGCCGAAAGGCTGGCTGAAGGTCTAGCATACCCATTTGCCCACTTGCTCCTGCTGTTTAGTAGTATGGAGTTACTATGTTGAGCTCCCCCCCACATGTTTCCCGTTTCCCACCAACTGTTTTATATTTTCTTCCATTATTTAAAGGTTATTATATATTTTACTTTGTTGTTGGGGCTTTAATTACAGTATATATCATGCAATGCATGTGAGCATTTGCCATCCATCGATCGAGGACTGCTATGCATATATATATATATATATGCACTATCGTATATCAATCAAGCACTGGTATTGTTAAATAAATCAACGGTAACAGGTGCTTTGATAGTGCATTTTTGGAGTTTTATTTGTCGCTTTAAGAGATATTAAAATATGTAAATTTTAGGGACATCCATCGGATCGTGACATTTATGTGCGCTGTTGTTGACATTTGCAGGGACAACGGAGGCGTGACCGCGGCGGGGACCAGTGGCGGCGGGGGGTCCGGCGCCGGCGGTGGTGACGACGGAGACTTTTTCGGAATGATGTTCCGGGGGGACGCACCACCACCACCAACCTCTTCGGCGCCGCCAACCGCTCTTTTGACTCTATTGATTGTTTCGGTGTTGCTTTTGTGTGGCGCCCCCAACCGCGGTTTTCAACAATTATTATCACATTATTTATAGTGAATGGAGAAAAAAAATTGGTATTAAAAAATTTTGCAGAGGGAAAAAAAAGACAAATAGAGAGGGAGAAGAAAAAGGAAAGTAGGCCTGAGATAGGGTCGGTTTCGTGGGCCCATTTGGCATGCGATTGTGAGCGCGAATCTTGACTAAGCAGAGATTGTGGGAATGAGCGATTGAAAGTCAGGAATCGTTTCCACATTGGGGAATTTGATGCTCAACTTGGAATACCACCTCCTGGCTCCTAGCGTGGACATGAACTTATGGTGGAGAAAATTATATCTAGGGTTGAATTCTTGCAAGGAGGCCATGAAAACTTAAGGATAATGTCGAATCAGTTAATTTGATTCAATTGAATTTGATTCGAAAATATATAATTTGATTCAAACCTGACTTAACTCGGGATTTGAGCAATTTGGGGATCGAAATGGTAGTTTTTACTCTATTTCTATAAAAATATTGAGTTAGAATGTATCAAACAAGATTCGGGTTGTCTTGTTAGGACAAGTCAAATCGAATCGGGATAGTTTTACAGGTCAGATTTATTTGTCATTCCTAAAATAATTAAAGCACAAACTAGAGAACTAAATTCATTCCTTTTAGCTGGTTTTTACCCCTAATTCATGACTTTTTATTGTATATTTTAAAATTTGAATTATTAAAAAATATATATGTTTCATAAAAAAGAAAATATATTTGAAAAAAATTTAAAAAAATTGGGTTAAAGAGAGAATGTACTAATTCAAGTAATAAAGTAGAAAATTAAATAAATAAATTAGTTTTTTTAAAAAATAGTTTGGATTTTAAAAAAAAATAATAGATGTTTTAACAGCCCTTTTTCCAACCCTAGTTTGAATCTTGCCCTTAAAAGGGTTGGGCCATTTATTTAGTCAATCTTTGGCAATTAAAATTTTAACTATTCCTCCATGTAAGTACAAATATGTCCAATAGGGCCATCATAATTTCATTATCTCTTCAATTAAATGCTATAACAAAGAAACATTAGAGAACAAATATTTTATATTTTAAATTGCTCATTTAAGAGAGGTAACCTAATAAATTATTCACAGCTTGTCAAATAGTGTGTGTTTTTAAAATATATTTTATTATCAAAATTATAAATTAAAAGTAAATACTATAATAAAAAAAGACTACATAACATAGGTATACTCAATATAAATTATTGACTTCATCAGTAAGTAAAATAAAATCATATATCTGTGCAATTGAACTATCGTCTCTGAGATGAGACTATGGAAATGGTACAATCTACCAATTTCAGTTTGCCGGCCAAGGGGAAGGTGACACTGGCAAGGTGGAGGCGAGTCGTGGAGGTTAGTATGTTTAGGATTTGCAATTTTGATTCTCTGCTTCTGTACGATTGAGAGTGGATGTGTATTTTATGTCTAAGCTATTGAGTAGATGAGAGTTATATTTTAGGCAAAAATTTAGGGGCCACATTGCTAACATTTGATTCTTCTCCACAGACGGACATTCTCCTCTTAACCTTCATCTAATTTACTTCTTCTCCTCCATTCTTTTCTTTTCCCACAGTATTGGGCCTTTTTACTTTCATTTTAGATTCTCCACTAAAGCTATGAGTATATGGTTGTTGGGAGGAAATCCGGAAATCGAAGGAAATAAAAATGGCACACCGAGAATTTTACGTGGTTCGGGAAATTCCCTACGTCCACGGAGCTACTGCAGTATTTTCACTATGGAGATAACAATATACTGTGTTTATAAACACTCGATCCCAATACCCAAATACACCCGAGAAATTATCAAATTGATAATTTTTTCCCTCTCTATTTTTCTCTCTCCCGTATTGGGACTCTTTCTTGCCTCTCTCTTAATCTCTCACACTTGAGGCTTGGGATGGGATGAAATGATCTGTCCATGAGGTGCTCTTTTATAGGCTTGTTCTAGCATGCCACGTTTACAAAACCCGACAAAACCACGCTGTATTTATATGACAAAGAAAAAAATGCCACCTGCCCACGTGAAGAAGCCGTAGCCGCCTTTCCGACAATCTCCCACTTAAGACCGATTTCAATCTGTCCCCCCCCTAGCTCTTTCCAACTTGATTATTCTTGAAGACCAATTAGAGTTGCGCACAACTCTAATTTATCAATAGTGACTGCTTTGGTTAACATATCAGCTGGGTTCTTGCTCCCTTGCATCTTCACAAGTGTCAACACTTCATCCTCCAGCAGTGATCGAATGAAATAATAACGAAGTCCAATATGCTTGGTCCTTGAATGAAATGCTGAATTCTTGGCCAAGTGTATTGCATTCTGACTATCACTATACAATACATCAATCTCTTGCTTGAAACCCATTTATGCTAATAATCCTTGTAACCAAATAAACTCTTTGGCTTCGTCACCGCAACATACTCCCCTCCAGTTGTAGATAGAGCCACAATCTTCAACCGAGAATTCCCTCCACCTCGTAGTTCCCAACGTGAACACATATCCCGTAGTGCTCCTCCTCGTGGTCTATTTCTCCAGCGAAATCGATCAACATAGCCTTGCAACTTTAGATCACCTTTTTGAAACATGGACATTTGTTAGTAGACATCGGGTATCTAAGTATCCATTTCTTCGCTTCCCAATGTCGGTTCCCTGGATTAGACATAAATCCCATCCGCTCCCACTTCGCATGAGCAATATCTCGGTCTCGTGCACACCATGGCATACATCAAGCTTCCAATGGCTAAGGCATATGGAACCTTAGCCATGTAGTCCTTCTCCCTTCCCCCGTCTTTGGACATTGCTCCTTTGACAACTTGAAATGATTAGCAAGAGGTGTTCTCCCTGGTTTGACATCACTCATGCTAAACCTTTATAATATCTTACAAATATATTCCGCTTGAGATAATTGTAAGGTACCTTTCTGTCTGTCTTGCTAATCCTCATTCCAAGTATTTGCTTTGTCGCACCCAAGTCCTTCATCTCAAATTCATTGGACACCCGTCTCTTCAACCTGTTGATCTCATCTAGATTTGCTCCTGCTATTAACATGTCATCAACATAAAGTAGCAAGATAATAAACTGGAATCAACCTTCTTGAAGTAAAGAGTGGTCGCATTGCATTCGGATAGCCATTATCTTGCATGAAACCATCAAATTTCTTGTACCATCGTCGGGGTGCTTGTTTTAAACCATCTACAAGTTTTTGGTAACCCGCCGCATACCAGATCTTCATTGCCCTCATTTGTGAATCCTTCGGTTCTTGCATGTATATCTCTTCCTCCAAATCTCCATGGAGAAAAGCGGTCTTTTATATCTATGCTTAGATATAAATCATTCTTCTTCTGATACAATGCTCAAACCGATCGAATGGTAGTTAATTTAACACCTGGAGAGAATATTTCAGTGTAGTCAATACCTTCCTTCGTTGGAAGCCTTTAACCACCAGTCTTGCTTTTATATCGCTTGGAGCCATCATGCTCCTCCTTGACTCGGACACCCATTTGTTTTGCAAAGTCTTGGTAGCTTTTTGCTTAACTCCTAAGTTAGTTGGATATAAGAGACTTCATTTCATCTTCCATTGCAAGCTCCCACTTGCTCGCATCATCTACCCGACATGCTTCATGATAGCATTCGGGCTCTCCTCCATCCGTCGGACAAATAATTTAAATACTTCCTGTTGGGTATATGTGTGGATCTCCTTAATGTAGGAACTTAATCATGTGGCTCTTCCCTGGCTTGTCCCGTAACTTCCTCCACCCGAGGTTTTCGACTGTTTTGATAGCTTCGCTATCCGGGACATCATCGGGCTCAAAGTAAAGAGGTTCGGGATCCACTTGACTAGTGGATTCGGTTGTGTCTCTATCTTTATACGGACTTTTTCATTAAATACAACATCTCTACTCTAATGGTTTTCTTATTTTGGTTATCCCAACATCTATAACCAAATTCATCACCACCATAACCAACAAATGTGCATTTAAGTGATTTAGCATCAAGTTTGCTTCTAGCATTATCACTAATATGCACATAAGAGACACAACCAAATACTTTCAAATGTGAAAGTCTAACCTCTTTTCCCGTCCAAACTTCTTCCGGTATTTTGAACTCTAGAGGTGTTGATGGTCCACGGTTGATGAGGTAAGTCTTGTGTTGACCGCCTTTGCCCAAAACGTGGGCAACCCTCGCATGTACGCGCACGCTCTTTCAATCAATGTTCTATTAATCCGTTCGCTATGTCATTCTGTTGTGGTGTCCCCGGCACAGTTCTTCGAGCTTGATCCCGCTCTCAATGTGAACCGTTTAAATCTGGTGTCTTTATATTCTCCACCATTATCTCGAACGACCTTTTGACCTTCAAACCAGTTTCATTCTCGACCATCGCTTTCCAACTTTTTGAATGTTTCAAATACTTCGACTTCACCCGATGAAGTATACCCATACTTTCCTGGAATTATCATCAATAAAGGTAACAAAATAATATTTACCTCCAACCGATGAAACCGGAGCCGGTCCCCAAACATCCGTGTGAATCAATTCGAGCTTTGATTCCTTTGGGGTTCTGCCTTTTCCTTTTGAGCCGACCCGTTTCGCTTTCCAAAAATACAGCTTTCACACAAATCAATATCTATTGATTTTACTCCTGCGCCTTCCCTTTTGAATGCATGACTTATTCCCTTTGCACTCATGTGGCCAAATCTTTGGTGCCACAGATTTGGGTCATCTTTTACACTCTGCAACCGAATGAAACAATTTCCATTCATAGTTGTATAAAGAGTTCCATGCTTACTTACCCCCTGCAATAGTCATAGCTCCTTTTGAAATCTTCCAGGTGTCTCCCACAAAAGGGACACGTAGCCATCTTTTGCCAATTATCCGATGGAAATTAAATTCTTTTCGAGACTAGGTACATGTCTCACATCTTTCAACCTCCAAGATCCATTGAGCTTAATCTGACTGTTCCTTGACCAACGACGTCGCACGCCCGATCATTACCGAGATACATCTTTTCTCGATTGCCCGCAACATAATCCTCGAACACTTCTTTTATTTGAGGTACGTGGAATGAAGCTCCTGAATCTAGTACCCAAGATTCCGTCTTGCTCTCCATAGAGCATATGAGAGCATCATCTCGACATTTGCACTTCCATGCACGTCGTCTTCCTTTTTCGGACCCCGCACTCGGACTTAAAATGTCCTAATTTTCCACAATTCCAACATTCAATTTTATTTTTACCTTTGTTGGTTTGGAATTGGCAACCTCTCGGATTTGGATCTAACATTTTCAATGTAGATCTCCACCGCCGAGTGCCTCTCGTTTCGCCTCTACCTCTGCTCTCGCATTTAATGCCGATGCCGATGTGGGAGGGCCTTCTTCCTTCCTTCCGATCTCCTCCGTCATGATCATATCTACTACTTCGAGAATACCATTTTATTTTTCCCAAAAGAAGCGAAATAGATTGTACCGTTGATCGCCAACCTTCTGGCATAGTACTAAGCAAGGCACCGACATTCACTTCTTCGGTGAAAGTAATTTCTACCGATTTTAATTGGTCTTTGGCCTCATTGAAAGAATTTAGATGCTCTCTAAAATTCCCATTTTCCGGCATTTTTAAATTAAACAAACTTCTTAATTAAAAATACCTTGTGAGCTGCGAGGGCCGCTCGTACATATTCGAGAGAGCTTTTATCATCCTGCGGTTGTATCCTGGTCTTTGACGTTGAAGGCCACGGATCTCGTCAGGCTTAGATGGACCGCCCCCAAGGCTTTGCGATCTAGCACCTTCCAATCGTCGTCTTTTATTTCCGCCGGCTTTTCTCCCATCGGCGGTACAAGTCTTTTTGGTACGGATAGTCCTCCATCTGCATTCCTTGAAGCCGAAATTCGTCCGTCGAATTTCTCAATCTTGTATGAATCCTTCTGGACGCCATGTCACCTTCTCAAACTCGAACTTATCGTTTCACCGTATGCGTGAACACGATATCCGTAGTGGGACGTATACACAACACCGAAATACTAGAACAAATTTTTCCGATGTGACAAATCGGACACAATTGCAATCACGAGCATACTCGAATTTGTCAAGAGAATTCGGACCCGGAGCTCGATACCGGTTGTTGGGAGGAAACCGGAAATGAAGGAAATAAAAATGGCACACCGAGAATTTTACGTGGTTCGGAAATTCCCCCCCCTAGGCCCACTCGGTATTTTCACTATGGAGATAACAATATACTGTGTTTACAAACACTCGATCCCAATACCCAAATACACCCGAAAAATTATCAAATTGATAATTTTTCCCTCTTTATTTTTCTCTCTCCCGTATTGGGACTCTTTCTTGCCTCTCTCTTAATCTCTCACACTTGAGGCTTGGGATGGGATGAAATGATCTGTCCATGAGGTGCTCTTTTATAGGCTTGTTCTAGCATGCCACGTTTGACAAAACCACGAGCCAGTTGTATTTATATGACAAAAGAAAAAAATGCCAGCTGCCCACGTGAAGAAGCCGTAGCTGCCTTTGCTGACAATGATTTGATTTTTCAGTTGATTTTTGTATTTTATATTCGTCATATGCAATACGAACAATCATACACACACATTAATAAAGTGATAGGGTTGGACAAGCATTTTTTGAATATTTTATTAATGTCTTTATTTTTGGTATTTGAACATAGTATTAATGGTCTATAATTAATATTCAAACATATAAATAATATTATATACTTGGCATTTGAACTATTAGTTATGACTGATATTCGAACAAACAAAATAATTTGAAACTCTAATCGATAAATTTTAATCACTAGGAAATTTTTGTCTTGAATACCTTTTATTTCCCGATCAAAATTCATCACAATATATTATACAACTGCAATGTTGTCTTTCTCCTCTATTGGATCTCTCTCTATTATTTTGGAATTAAGGTTTTTCATATCAAGGTCTTGGGTAAAGTGAAATGAGTGATTCGAGTTTCTTGTGGGAAATGGTTATATATATATATAGTGGGTGAACTGGTTCTTTTTGTATTTCTTATTTTAGGAATTCTTAGTAAAAGCATAGGTGAATATTGAATACTTTTAACAATTATGAGTGTATTGACCCTTATGGGAGTCATGAGTATCTTTCCCCTCTCACAAGAATAGTGGCCGATTACAAGTTTAAGAATTAATATTTACTCATTAATCCCTGTGCTTAAATTTTAATTTAACTATTATCAAACAAACTGACAACAAATAAATTAGATTTAAAATAATAAAGAAGGCTCAAATGATTAAGATTTTTTGATCTTGAATTTCATTTAGTGATTTCTAAAGTGAGTTGATTAAATTACTAATTAATTATATTGTTCTCTTATTAAAAATTAAACTTGTCACGGGATACTCCATAGGCACCTTTAACACAAATGTAATAGCTAAAGCATGATTGTACCCATTTTAAATTATCTATTTGTACCAAATTCGCAAGTACCCAATAATAATAATAATAATAACAACAACAACAACAACAACAATAATAATATATTGTACTAAAATTTGGATGCAATTTTAAAAAACAAAAATATGTTGTTTAGATTTAAAATTTTATTAAATAATATATTATTGATATCATATGAAGTAATATATATATATATATATATAAATTATATAATGTAACTTATAATGGGGCGGGCGGGCAAACATACAGGCGTGTGTGTGTTTGTATTTTAAAAAATATAATTAACATGACATGATTTTTTACTTGTGGAGGTGATATGTTATACATACTCTTTTTTTTTATTATTTTATTATCATTATTATTCTTTAGTTGTACTTTAAATTTATTTTTATTTTTGCATCTTTGTTTACATAATTAACTTTATTCTTTATCGGAGAAGCTTAGTCATTTTTCATTGACGGTTTACACGGTTTTTTCAAATTACTTATTCCATTATAAGAACATTATGTTCACTCTAATAAGATGAAATTCTCTGAAATGGTGACAATTTTGCCCCACTCCGACCCGATTTGTCTCGCCCCAACACGCTATTAAGTCAGGCTCGGGTCTTGTCTGACCTGTCCCAATTTAATATTTTAAAGCAAAAGTAATCTTAAAAACACTGTCCCAACATAATCCGATCCGACCCAAAGTGCCCCAAACAGACAGGTTGGAGTGAGTTAAGAGCAGCTATAAATTTTTGAGTCGGTATCCGAGCCTGAATCTAATTTTGCCCCACCCCTACCCGATATGTGCACTCTCTAAACTATATAAAATGAGTCTATTAGAATTTCAACTGTTTGTGGAGAATGACTATCAGTCTCTAACTATCTTTGTAATTTTGTTATCGGTCCTATCTAATTTATGCTGGCCACACTTATCTTGTTTCGAATGACTATTAATCTTTAATATCCTCCTAATTTCATTAGCAATCATATTTGGTTTCTCTTGACCGATACAAGAGAAAACAACGAGGTTATTAATCAATCATAGGTTATCAACTTGATTGTGGTGTTACGATTGTTATTGTTCAAACCTTCTCTGAAGTTATCGTCACATATATTGAATAATGTATTCGGTTGAGAAAAAAACAATGAAACATATTTACACTTTAAAAAAATTTATTTTTTCCCTTTAATTAATTTCTTTCTTATAAAAAATTATTGGGTTTGTTGTTTGAAATAAAATAAAATATTATTTTTGAATCATGTGATAAAAAAAGCACATGATAATCCGGAAGAATTAAATAACTTAAAAGTTATATTTATAAATTTAGCAAGAAATAATGTAAATTTGTATTTTAAACTAGTATTTAAAACTATATTATAAATTTTTTCAAATTTTTATAAATATGTTGATATTTTAAATTGCAAACTAATTATTTTTATGAAAATATTTTTAAAAAAGTTAAAACAAGACTCCACAATTTTTTAAGCAAGCAAATATATGTTTTTTTTATATATATTTTAGCCTTATTTTTTGCAAAAGGAAATAAGATGAGATTCTGAATTATAATTGTGTTTGGTGACTTGTTGGATAAAACAATAATTCAAAAAATTTAATATTTAAAATACCATCCATGATTCCAATATCAAATTAATTCATAAATATTTACAATACACATGTTAGTGGTTGCTATTTTTGATTAGGTTCTGAGATTTTAATATTAATCAGTTAAATGAACAAATACGGTAAAATTAGTTAGAGATAAAATAATTTAATTAGTAATTAAAATATATAGGGATAAAATTTCATAAATAAAATTTTTATTAGTGATTAAAATATGCAGAATAAATTAAGGGAACACAAAAGTTTGAAAACTTTTATAGTATATATATAAATATAAATATATATCGCTCACAGAAATAGTTTATTTTTAAATACTCTCAATAAAATAGTTTGAGAAAATGAAATTAGTAAAAGAAGATTGACATAAGCATGAGAATGAACTAGTTTATTTTTAAACACTCACAATAAAATATTTTAAAAAACTAATAACAAATCGGAAAAACCTAAACCTTATCTTCATCCCCTCCTTCCACGCGGCCGTCTCCACCTGTTGCAACCCTCTGCGGAGGCTACGGAACAGAGAGAGAGAGAGAGATTGGACGAGGCTACTGAACAAAACTTCCTCATCTACTGAGAGTCTGAGAGTAAAGACTCCCAAAAATACGACCGCCACACACGAAACCAAACCCTAACCCTAACCCCAACCCCAACCCCGTTCATCTTCAAAAAATCAACAACCAAAGGTCCATTTCCTTTCTGAATTGAATCGTCGTTCTCATCAACTCCATCTATCTTTAGGGTTTTTGTTTTCCCCTAATTTCTCTGTGTAAATCTGTTGTTTGTTTCTGACCTGCCTGTGTGTGTTCTTTGTGCTTGTAAAATTAGCCATGGCTGATGAGTACACCGTGAACGGTGATGTGGACGTTGATGGATTCTCGAGCAAGGATCGCGATGATGCCGATTTTCGTCTGTCGGAGATGACGAAGAAGATGGGGGAGTTGGAGCGGGAGAGAGATGGACTGGCTCGCGAAAACGATGAGATTCGTCAGGGTATTGGGAGGCGAAGTGCGGAGATTGAGGAATTGAGGAGTGACAAGGAGAGGCTGGGCGAGAGATTGGCCGACATGGAGAAGAAGGTCGAGGACTCGGTACGGGACAAGAAGGCATTGGAGTCGATTGCTGCCAGAGCGTCCGAGCTGGAGACCGAGGCGTCCAGGTTGCAGCACGAGTTGATTACTTCCATGAGTCGGGAAGAGGAAGCCAGCGCGGAGGTTTCCAAACTGAAGAGTCTCTTGGAAGTGAAGGCATTGCATTTGGATAATTTAGAGAAGGAAAATTTGGGTTTGCGCGGTGAGATTGAGGCGGCCAAAGCGGAGCTTGAATCTCTGGTGCTCCAGCTACACAAGGAGGGAATTGAGAGAGCTAGGTGCGAGGAAGCTGCCAATGCATCCATTCTCCAAAGGGACGCTGAGATCAGTGAATTGAAGAAGGGCGTTATGGAATTGGAATCCGTTGTTGAAGAAAGCAAATCAGAGTTAGCACGCGCGAAAGGGAAAAATGAAAAAGCTGCAGAGCTTGAGTCAGAGCTCAGCAAGGTGGTGGAGGAGTTGAATGAGTCAAAGAGGATGATTAAGGAATTGAAGGAGAAGGGAGTTCAAGGTGAAAATGGAGTGACAACAGCAGCAAAGAAGGAGATTGCGGGAAATGAGGAGGGTACGAATGGCTTGGAGGTGCAGTGGCCTGCTGCTGTTGCTGTGTCAACCGGGGCTGCTGCAGCTGTAGCTTTGATGGTCTATCTTCATTATGCAAAACGAAGGTGATGCCATGGAAGATAGATAGGGAAAGAGGGTCTGATATAAAGAAGATTTTTCGTGGTAGTAGTTTTATCTTTCAACCGGGTATATGTTTTTGCTTTCTCTGAATGATGCACTGCTATTTACTTCTTCTATTGGCGTTGTTTTTTTAGCCTTTGAATCGTGCGTTACATTTTGCAATATAATTGTGGCGTTTGCTGGCCCACTAGTATTATTGTCTGCTGGCAAATTACTCAGTTTCACATTTTAAGTATAATTATCATTTTTCATGTTAAGTTGTTGACTGTCCCTTCTCTATAGGTCGTATTAGAAACGTTACAATTACTTTCTTTGCTTCATAATGCTAAACCCTGGCCATCTCTACTCTTGATATACCAGTCATTTACTAGTTTTGTTTCTTCAATGCCTCCTGTGTGAACTTTAATAGCAGTGCCAGTATAGTACTTTTGGCCATTCAGTTTTTGAAACCTTTGGATGGAAATGTCCGGGTGGTAAAAAATTCCAGAAAATCACGATGCAGAGTGCCCTGTGCCCACCTTCTAAAAAAAACCGAATCTTTGTTCAGTTGAAACTTTACACTTCCAAGCAGTAGCTGTTAACCCGAAATCATTATAGAACGAAAAACGTTATCGAAGCCACAATTTTCATTGTATTATTATTGTTATTTGACTTATGAGTAAAACATCTATTTGTTGGACGACCAAAACATAATAATGTAAAGTATACTAGCTGAAATGAAATGATGATTGATGATTGATGCTTGATTTGAGGGCCACAAGTCAGTTGGTATCCCTGTCCGTTACTCGGATATTTTGTTATGACCAAACATGACATTATTGTTTCATGAAAATGGATCTGGCGTGTAAACTGTAGATGCGTGATTCATATATAATTAATTACACTGAGGATAAACACCACCACCACATGGCATTACCCTCTTGTCTGTGCATGTTTTCCACATGATATTATTGGTCTAGGAAAGTCTCGGCTCGATATGTTTCTCTCTTTTCTTTTATATAATCGATTGTTTACACTCTGAAGTCTGAAGTCGAACAGCGTCAGTTCTTTGCTATGTATTCGCGCATCAACAATTTATGGTGAAAAAAATGCATCCATCACACGCCCATGTCTCATGCATGAAACCACTTCATTTCCACACTTTCAATCCCGTCCTTATAGAATCTTCATTCGAACATATATCAAACCCTTCATTCACATGCGGGTGGGTGGAATTTACATTCGACTATTTGGATGGACCGATTAATTTGCAAAGGATGTTGCTATATACAAGTATTTTTTGCATTAGCCTCTCATGCACACATGATGTAGCAGTATTGA
Source organism: Taxillus chinensis (assembly GCA_023512835.1). Classification (NCBI taxonomy): domain Eukaryota; kingdom Viridiplantae; phylum Streptophyta; class Magnoliopsida; order Santalales; family Loranthaceae; genus Taxillus; species Taxillus chinensis. The sequence continues at coordinate 9,264,413 of CM042090.1, read as the reverse complement.
TTCTGATCAAATTAAAGGTAAAATCTAATTAAATCATTGAACCAATAAAATGCTGGCATTTTCATTTGCAAAGACCGTCATTCTTTTCACCTCTCACGTTTGGCATAGCGTATTCGTATTTTTAGACAGTTGTACTTTGATTGAAAGGAAAATTGCTAACTAAATGTTGATTAATAATATTGAAATATATTTGTTCTGTACATATTTTAGTAAAATTTCTCTCTTCATTTGTTTAGATGTATGTTAATTGGGGAGCTAATAATTCTCGTTGGAGGATGGTGGGTGGGTTCTCTATAATTCGGGAAATTCATTTTTTAGGCTGACAATGGATTTTGGGCTCATTTATAATGATGGCTCACCTACCACTCCCGCCTAGGTGAATATTGAAATTTTAAAATTGCATTCCGTCACATATGTGGGGTGGATATCCCGTCCTACAAAAGGATTGGTAGAGGAAGGTTTCATCTGTCCGCTCTCTGCTATTGGCTTTTATTAATTTTTCATAAGACAAGAATGCCCTTTAAAGGTTTTATGAAACAGTTGATAGAGGTGATTTTAGTCCTACCGGCGTCAGAATCAACCTATTATTGTCTCTCGCCTCCGCTTAGGCGAGAGGTTAAATTTTAAAATTATATCTCATTCCATGTGTAAGTGGAACAAGATATCCCGTTCTCTAACGAGTCTACTAATGAGATATCATCCGTCTGCATTATTGCTCGTTATTGGATTATGCTCACTTTAACTCATCAATAAACAATTTAAATGGTGTGCTTATGAGTTCTTGAAAATGACAATAAAGGGCTAAATGATAAAAAATTATAAAAGATAGATAATAGAAATTCTAAAAATATTTAATGTAAATATCTGTATTTCAGAATGCTTTTGAGATAGTTGTGAGTTGAAAAGGATAATGTCTAGGTTGTCGTGTGCGGGTTATTACTTTTCATTTTTTGTGTGATTTTGTGGTTTTAATTAATTAAAATAAAATAAAATAAAAATTAAACTATTTATCATACTAATAATAAAAAATAAAAAGGAAAAAAGAAGAGAGATATGCCATGTGTTAGAAATTTGGCGAACAAAATGATCATTCGTAGAGGGTGTCCTTGCTTGGGTGTTGTTCATGTGTTGACTATTTTTGCTTATTAGCCTTCAAGTTATGTAATGAAAAGGTAATATAAAAGAAAATTTAAATATAGAAGTATGTATCTAATCAAGATAAAATGGAGTTTAACACTCACCTAAACAAAATTTAATAAAAAATTTGTTAGACCTCATTTCACTTGAGTTGGATATAAGATTCATAATGGCATTCAACATGAGAAGTAGAAAATTGAGGACTTCTCTTATAAAACTTTAAATGTCTTAGAGACAGTTCCAAATAATAAAGAAGAAAATTTAAAAACCGATGCACTTGACCATGCTTATTTTTTTGAAAGAACGAAGAATTTATGATCAAGTACAAAGCTTTACGTTGTTGTTTGTTCTTCTACACTATGATACTTTCAAACATGATCATGTGAGACAATATATACAAATGTGCATGGCAAGAACATGTCAATTTGGTTATGTTGGGGTAATGAGGGTGTATGTAGTTGTATGCAATGAACTAGTTATGTGCGGAGTCATATGTGTGGCAATGAGCATGATTGTGCTTGGTGATATGCATGGTTGTGTGTTGTGAGATACGATCATACATGTGTTTTAGGCATGGTCATGCGTAAACTTCTTGGCTTGTTTTCATAGTCTGTATAAGCCATATTGAGGTGAGTTTTCCCTAGAGCCTTTGGGCTTTAATGCTTGATATATTTGTTATTGCTTTATCCTCTTATGGGTTGTGTTTGGAGTTATAGCTTTGTAATTATTTGGTTAAGCTATGGCTTGTTTAAATCCTAATAATTATCAACTATGTAATGCCTTGGTGAGTTGTTTGCCCCTGCAGTGCACCTATTAAGGTGTCGTGTCATGTATTGCTTATGAATAAACGTCATGTAATTTCTTCTTAACCCGTGTAGTATACAAGATATTCTTGATGTGTTGTGGACTTGCCATTGAGCTTTGGTGTATGGATGTATGTGGTTTCGGGCATTGTGTTGTGGTGCCCATGTGGGAAGTTCTTAGGGTTGATTTGAGTCCGTTTGTTTCTTGGTTGTTTAATATGTTGTCTCACATGTTGTGTTTGATTCTTTTATTATGTGCTTCACTAGCAAAAGAATACAAAGTTCCATGTAGGCATCCTAGGTATGCAACATTGAGAGAGATTTGGGTATTGATTCCCCAAATTTATGGGTTTGAATTCACAACCGAGGGATAATATTAATAAGGTTCATTGTAAACATTATATACTGTATTGAGTCATTGTAATATATTTTTTAAAAAAAATTTAAAAATAAAATTATTAAAAATCATTTTTGAAAATGAGAATTTTAAATTATTTTTAAAATAATTTAGTTCAAATCATTTTCAAAATCCATTGAGCATGTAATTGAATTTAATGTGATTTATATAATTCTAGTTTTGAATGTAATTGATTTTGAACCTTTGAAAACTTGTGATGGGGGTCCCTATTTCTCCATACTACACATTGTTTTCAATTGGTCACATTGAAGAAAGAAAGAAAAGAAAAGAAAAGTACCACTTATGTATATATAAGTGACAAATATAATGTATCACGAACCAATAAAAAAGTATTACATTTATATTTTAAATTCCAAACTCTTTATCTATAATTATGAGATTTCATCATATCCTAAAATATTAAAATTTAATCCCTAAATTCTATACCTAGGTGTGACAGACCAATTGAAAAAAAGATGTAGCCTAAAATATACGGAGTTGAAATCTTAAAGGTTTAAATTCAATTACATTCAAAATGAGAGTCCTAACAAATCACATTAAATTCAATTACACCTTTAAAAATAATATAGGATTTATTTAATATAATAATATTATTTTTAAAAATAATAAATTCCATGAATCTAAAAGTATTTACGTGATAAAAATTTATTTGAATTTATAGTTTTTAAAAATAATTATATTTTTAAAAAAATCAAAACTTGCTATTTCTGTTTAAAATAATCTTCAATAACTCGTTTTCAATTTACCGTTTCTCTCGTTTAAAATGATCTTCAATAAATTGCTTTTTTTCTAAATATGCAACTATTTTTTTTAAGTATGAATATTTGATTGGATATTATTATTTAAAAAAATATAATTATTTTTAAAAATAATAGGATCAATAAATTTAAAGATATTTATTAGTAATATAAATTCAGTTGAACTATAATTTTTTAAAACAATCAAAAAAATAACATGTGGGCCTGATACCATATAATATAACACATCGAAACCAACTTTATTGAAATCGACTCTCAATTAATTAAACGCGATTTCGTAAGAAGGTATGCCTGGAAAAAAAAACGTAAAAACGCGGGAAAAGGAAGCTAGAATGGGTGTAGAAGAGAACCGGAAAAATGTCTTTTAAATCATCTTAAAATTTGGCAAGTCATAAATTTTCACTGTAACATTTAAACGGTTTTACCAAAATTACCCAACCTCTGTTCAAATCATATTCCCTGCAATTTTCGACTTGCAACCTGAGTTTCAATTGGGTCCAATTCCATATATTCTCTTTGTTCTAAGACCCTAATCTTTTTTCTTTTTTCTTTTTAAACCCTAATCCCATCTTTCTTCAAATAAAAAGGGGGAAAAAAACCATCCCACCATGATGATGGCTACGAAGGCATTAAAAAGGCTAATAACCTATTATAAGGAAAGAAATTGGAATACAATCAGGCCAAAAAATTTATAAAAGATAAAAATTGATTTCCTTCACCCAAGATTGCCAGAGTGTCGAAATTCACCCTTCTCCGACACCCTGCTCCCCCCTTTCTTTTTCTTGTCACCTTTGGCTCTTGTCTTTCCCTGCAGAATATATTCAGTAAATTTATCATCCTATAGCTCCCTCTATACACACACACACACACACACCCAAATGAAAGAAAACAGATTAAATACAGAAGAAGAAGAAGAAGAAGAAAAGATCAGAAAAGAAAAGCATACAATTGCAGTCCTTGTTGCCGGATATTCTCTCTTCAAAACTTCTGAAAGTGGTGCCCCAGCTTCACGTAGAATATTGTAAATTTCTTCTTCTTCTGTTTCCACTTCCTCGTTTTCCAAATCCAGCACTATGTCAACTACATCATTCACTTTCCCTTCAATTAGTCCAGCCTACACGAAATAATGCACAGGCCAAATGATTTACTTTTACCTCATGATATTTTCTAGGCTTGCAGGGTTAAAATCAAAGGATTAACAAATTTCATTTGATATATACTTAGCACCATTCAAATTAACCCTTGCTTAAAGCTATAAACAAGTTGAGCTAAGATATGAAAAATGATATATGCAATAGTCTCGCGATATTACCGCAAAACTGTGACTAATCTAAATGATCGTAATTTATTTGTATTTTTTTTACCCTTCCATAATTCCAATAGCATATTATTCATCAGTTACATAATTACTGTATTACCACAAATATATATATATTTGTTTATTTAATTTTTTTAGCTAATCAAATCAAGCTTGAGCATTAAAAAAATCCAAAAGAAAGAAACAAAGAAAGAAAATCTTGCTTGGCAGGCTTACTAGTAGTGTCAAATGTTTGGCGGGCTTCCGTTTCTATTAATGTTAAAATAGGGCTTCTATTTCTATTGATGTTAAAATATTCTCTTCCCCGATCCCATTCCTATAATTTTATTTATATAAAAAAACTAAATTAGGTTTATTACAGTTTCTCATTCCTGCAACTGTTGGAGTGGACCTCATGCATCCAACGTTCAACTTTTATTTTCCAAACCACGCTAATGGAGAGAAAACTGGAACTTGGTTTTCTAGGTAAAACAGACATTGCAGTTGGAAGACATTTGTTTGCCCCACACATGCACCAGAAGCGAAATGGATGTTCATGGGACTCTGGGGAAATGCAATGGCACATTCCTTGTATAAGTTTAATTTTCTATTTTTTTGAAAGGATTTGAAGGTATAGCTGTCAAGAATATCTGAAATATATGTACCTTGATAATTTCTTTTCGGAACCGTTTCACTTTAATGGTCACTTCTGGATCCCTCGTGAGATTATCAACAAGTTTCATAACCTCATTACAGTTTGGGAACATACCCTCCGTACGAGCAATTGCTGCAAACCCAATCACAAGTAAGAATTCTCTCATTAATACTATGAAGACTTAAAACTAAAGCATAAGCTAACAATATGATTTCTTTTGTTGGAAGGAAAACATGCAGAAACACAAATGCAGTGAATCTTGAATACGATATCAATGTTCAAACAAGCAGAGTGAAATCACCTTCTAAATTTGGAAGTCTTGAAAACAAGACCCTCTCTAGAGTTAAAATAAATGCCCGCATGTTAATAATTTTAAAACACCTTCTAATCTCCGTGGTGAGATACAGATTTGAAATGTTCTTCCAGTGCTTTATCCTATCATAGATGGTCATGTGACAGTCTCCGGACATAGAATTTTAGGAGTTCGTATATGAAAAGGTAAAATAACGGCCACACTCAACAGAGAGTATCATCCAATGTACATAAAACCATAACGAAAAAAAAAAGGTTTCTGAATACAAGAGATATAGCGACAGACAAAAGTTGACATAAACGGAAACAAAATTACAGCTAAATGTTAAACTTCAGGTGAGAGTTGCATTGTGAACAGGACGTGAGAGGTGCCAAACCCAAACAGGCGGTGGGAGGAAGAGCATAGGCTAGCTGTTGCCACTAGAGCAAGAACTAGAAGTACAGGTCTATTCATTTTAAACATTAGCATTACCAGTCCAGCCTCAGGCTGAATTCGGATCAAAGATCCTGCGAGCAAGAAGGAATGGTAGCGGAAACGCCAACAGGAAACTAATAAGAGGCGCTACTAATAACCAATGAGTCAATGACCTAGGGGGCTATGAGGTTTATCATCTATTACTTTACCATATAATTAGTTTGCTTCACAGGGAAATAGTTTCAACAAATAAGCTTATTAAATAATAATAAAATCCAGACTTAGAGATAGATGGCATACAATGCTGGTGATAGCTGATATGTGACGTAAATATGTCGTGCAGATATAGAAGGATCATACCTACAGTTTCTCCAATTTGCATTGCTACTGAGGTCAGCTGCAACTTGTGTTTGCGAAGACGATTCAGAGTTTTCCTAGACGAAACAAACTCCCCAGCATGATCCTAGGGTGCAATTTAGAAGAACACAAGTGTTGAGCATTAGAATTTTGAAAGCATTTCAAAAAACAAAAACAAAAAAAAGTACTTGGGGCTTTCTATATAGCTATGAAAAATTAAGTTCTATGAGTAAAACTGAAGTAGTCTTATCTATCTATCTATCTATAAATCTATGAAAAGTTATTTAGACATTGACAAACAATTGAGACATTATAAAAAAAAAAAAAAAAAAAAAAAAACGGCATACCTTGGCTGAAAGAAATTCTTCTCTTTTGACGGCCTCTCCAATTTCTTTCTTTAAATACTTCTGCGTATCCAAAGCACCTAAACAAACAAACGAAGGAACAAAAATATGAAAAATGCAAACAAATAAAATAAAGAAATCCATGAAACTTTTAAAAATAAATAAATAAATATGGAGAAGAAGAAGACACAAAAACACGTAATGCCTTGAATTCGGCGTTCGGTTTTGAGGGCTTCGCGGAGGAATTTCCTCTGCCAATCTTTGAAAAGTTGGTGGGGGTTTGGGGTGGGCCTAAAGAGATTCTTCAGTCTGTGCATGTCTCTCCCCTTCTCCTCCTTCATCCAATTTGTAACTCCCAACAAGACTACAGATGTGAGGAATGAGGTAGAGGCGGCCTCTTTGGAATTGAAGACCAAATTGTACCTCCCAACACCAACAACAACAACACCAACAACAACTGGTCCCTTCCCGTCCCAGCTGGCCGGCTGGCTGGCTCTGGTTGTGCATCCAACGCCCGCTCCGCCGGTGTTAACGAACGGTGCCCAACAAGAACCGTCGCTGGCTTTGTTTGGATGCCCACGAAACTTATCCCAACGGTTTGGCAGGTGGGGCGGTTTGCCAGGATACTCATTTCATTTCATTTAAGGCGAGAGCCGAGAGGTGAAAGGTGTCGCAGCCTCGCATCGCAACGACGCCCCTTGCCAACCGAGCCCATACGTTTTTGCACCTGTCCTTTCTATCCCTCGCCTACCCATACCCATTATTGTTGTTTTCTTTTTCTTACCCTTTTTGGAATGCATTAAATTGTATTCATTTTTATTTTTATTTTTTTAGTATATCCGTCCGATTTATTTATTTTTTAGTATATCGATCATAAATCAAATTTAAAATATATGAAAATTAATAACATAATTAATTTTATTATAGGCAGGTATGGCCTCTTGTATCGTATTGTAGTATTCATTTTTATATAAAAAATTTTATTTGCAGGTAGGTTATGTAGGAATTTCATATAGGAACACTCTCCCTGCCATTGGATTGGTATGAATAAAAAGTTTTAAAAAACAATAATATCAATTCAACGGTAATGAAGATATTGTTGGGAAGTGTTGTCCTACATGGAAAAATTTGAGGAAGGCCAAGGGGTTTATAAGGTGGAGCAAGCCTAGAAAATGTCACAACGCGTTTTAAAGCCGTACGGGCCGATGTGGCGAGTCCAAAGCGGATAATATTGTGACATGCGGGTGGGCCTGCACCTTGGCCCGATCCTAACAAGTGGGATCAGAGCCTGGTTGGCCCCAGAAAAGGTATTTCATGATATCGAAAGTCTTCTCGGCATGGTGTAGTCGAGCGGCGTGTCCTGTGGTGTGCGGCGGTATTGGATTGGAATACAAACCCCTGTTACCAGTGATTGAATCAGTATGATCTCAATCGGGTGTAGATTGAGGGGGAGCTACAAGGAAAATTCCATGACGATCCCACATGGTGCCAGCTCAGATCCATAGGTGTGTCCTATGATGTAGTTCGATGTGTGACAAAATGGGGAGATTGTTGGGAAGTGTTGTCCCACATGGAAAAATTTGGGGAAGGCCAAGGGGTTTATAAGGTGGAGCAAGCCTAGAAAATGTCACAATGCGTTTTAAAGTCGTGCTGGCCGATGTGATGAGTCCAAAGCGGACAATATTGTGACATGCGGGCGGGCCTGCACCTTGGCCCAATCCTAACAGATATCTCTGAGCGAATTACCTGCACAATCTACTTATATGTAGCATTACTCTTTTTGTATCCCATTGACAAAGTGAGAGAGATGATTTGTTGATTGAAATTAGGGCTTGATGATAGTTTCCATCATGGGTTATTTTTAATCCAATAATTGGTATTGAACCCCATTCATGTTGAATTAATGACATTGGTAATCTTTTTGGAAATTATTTGGTTAAATTACAGAGGATTCTAGTTTGTTTTGTGTGCGCATGTGTGTACAAAATTTCGACCGTTGATATATGTATATTGCGTGACAAACAAAGTAGGAGGCAGGTTATCATGTCTTCAAATTCTAGATGTCTAAAATGGGATAAGTGACTCCTCATGCTTGCACCTGAAGGATCGAAGGATTAGTAACTACCACTTATAAAGGTCACACTGCTATCTGTATAATTATACATCAATGGTAATGTTATACAATTCCAATGCAATGCAATTAATATAATTCATATAGATGTCATACACCAACTGATAGAATTGTATGTCAATAATCAATTATCATATGTTCCAAAATGATACAACCACTAATGACATATGTTTGGGAATCAAATAACAAATATATAATAGTATAAGTTAATGTAATCAATAAGTCTAATCTACATAAAAGGGAAGATAACTAGTTTACTCATGTTGTAGTGTCAACTATTAGCTCCTATTAGCATCTAAAATAAATATCAACAATGTAGGGTGGACACAGGTACTAAATAGGTGAATTATTCCTTAGGAATGACAACAAATCAGGTCGGAACTGGATACTACTCAATCCAAACATGTATATCCCTGGCTTGAATCCAAACAATGTAGTGCTTTAAACTATCCAACCAAATAATGAACATACTTCAAACAAACACAAGCGTTATAATTCAAAAACAATAGTAAAACTTAACCTAACATTATCAATTAAACCTACAAACAAGATTGTGGAAACAAAAGACAACAACCAAAATTAATTATAATCAATAATCGGTTAGACAACCTATACCACCTAACATTGCAATCAATGCTAAACATTAAGCCATCATACCATCATCAATAAGAGCAACAAGTACCTCCTAGAACAATAATCATTTATTATACTACCATCAATAGGAACAACCAATGTCTCTTAAATAGAAATCAACACCATCAATTGAACCACCATCAATCAACATCACTATAACTCTACTAACAAGAGCTACTTGTGCCACTTATCCCAGCAACTAGTGTTGTTAACCCACAAAACAATCAAACAATAATCATTAGGAGATTAGTCCACACACATACATCAAACTATCCCAGAATTGGCATCACCAGTAAACATAACCAAATGCCCCATCAATATATTATCCAAATTGTATTGAAACAAACAAAAAAGTCCAGATAGTCAAACTGCATCAATAACATCAAAATCATCAAAAATTGCACAACTCATTAGATTGGTCAAAACTGGTCAAAACACCTAGTCAAAATGGCCTTGGTCAACACCATTGGTTGAAATGGCCCTTGGTTGAAGCGGGCTTTTTTAACTAGACGTCCAGAATTGCATCGTTTTCCTCTTTTTTATTGTTGTTTCATTAAACAAATCGATCTCTGACCAGATTCAACATTTATAGTCCATCCTTTAGGCATAGAAACACTTAGCTATCATATAAACATCATACATATCAAATACTTCGATAAAAAAACAACCAATTTCAATCAAAACAAAAAAAATCCACAAGGTTCCACTAGAATAACAAAATTTAAGGTTTTAATATTCAATCCATAATCAATCAATTAATTCTAAAGGATGGCAAAATCGTGGAAAAGATAATAAAAAATAAAATCACCTATCTAGATAAAGCTGAAATCACTATATTGCCTAAAATCAAAGTTTCCATCCTCCTTCCCTCTCCCTCTCTCCCTACATTATCAAATATAGTCAAAAGAATTATATCACTGACTACATCATCAATTAGATATTATCAACATCAATCAAAGGTTATTTATTGAACTAACCCAAATATAAGTATTTATATCTTTTTTACCTTAGGACTTTTCGTTTTCAAAAAGGTAAACCAAGCCATTAACAACATTTATGACAAAAAGATATATTAACCCAACAAAACTAAAGATCCTTCATAGCAATAATAACAAACTATCCATCATAACCAACATGCTCACAACCAATGTGATAACAAGCTAATCCAATCCATCATAGCAAGATATCATAATTAATGTGATACAACAGTAACTAATAACTAATCAATTCGAGACCAATATAGCCAAAAATAATATCAAATCAACATAGCAGTATCCAACACCAAACCATTATCCATTTAACTAATAATTAACCAAAAACCATTCCAAACCAATATAGCTAATGCAACCCATCATAGTCCATTATCAAAGTAAGATACACTAGAAAATCAACCCAATTATTTAATTAATGAAAACTCCACAATGCAATAAGACAACCATACAAATGAGCCGAGCGAGTTTAGACGAGTTCGAGCTAAACTTGTACAGTAATCGTGTCGAGTCAAGTGAAGCCGAACTTATATAATAACAAGTCAAGCTTGTGTAATGTTGAGCTCAAGCTTGACTCAAACTTAGTCGAATAGGTATTGAGCGAGTTATCAATTATGTCACTTATTTAAAGGCATATACTTGTAAACGAGTTAAGCTGACCCAAACTTATACAGTAACCGAATCGAGCTTGTACATTAATTGAGCCGAATTTAAACAGTAACAAGTCGAGCTTGTACAGATATCGAGCTCAAATTTGAGTTGAGCAAGTCATCGAGTGTTGCCTCATTTACACCCTATCAATAATCTATAACAAGCTATAACACACCAACACATTTGACTCTCCCGCTCTAATGTTTGTTCCTCTAAGTCACAATGATGCTACAACACATGAACAAGGAATCAATCTTGCACCAATCTAAAATAAGAGAGGAATCTAAGTAGTATTTCCTCAACTGTGAGATATGGAATACTTCATGTTTGTGTGTCAATGCTAGTGGCAAGACCATTTCCACGCAACTGATCCCATCATAGCAACACGGAAAAAAAAAAAACCGTCGAATCTAGGAAAAGAAAGAAGAAACATGATAAAACAAGAAAAAATTCCAAGGCAGGCATGCCTACTGCAGTTGCCAACCAATTGGCTCGAGAGCCACTAGTCCACTGCACCACTTCCCACAAGAATGCACTCGGGCGACAATTTTTGCATAATCTAATAGCGGCCAAGCCACAATTGCTGTTCACCGTCGCACCAGCAATTCACGAGGAATCCAATGGCAATTCTAATGATTTTGCATATTATATGGCTAGCATGACGTGACAAACCAGCATGTAGCGTTAAAAGCGAGTTTTCCCCCCTTTTATATAAATAATTACAGTCTTATCGTCCATACATGCAAACAGTAAATTCGTTATACAAGATGAAACAGGCTTCCTAAACGTAAACATTATAATGTACTTCACAAAAATAAAATTCAATTCACACCGTAATATATACGTAAATCAACGTAGCGTACATCCAGAAATGCAAACAAAGCAACAGATTTAACCCGATGGACATCCATTAGATTCAATACTTGATTTCCCAAAACAAAGAGGAATGTGAGGCATCAACTGCATACGTCAGTGGAAATGAGACACTGCCAACTTTGCCATTAACTGATAACAGTTTAAGCCTCAATAAAGAAAGCAACCTTTTGTGTCGTGACTCTTTTTTCTTCAGTACTTTGATAAAAGCATTTAATCCAAGCCACTCAACTTCCACCTCTCCCAGGTGAAGAATCGGACAGAGATTGGAACCACGACTCAACTTAAAAACCGTTTTCTTTATGAGCCTGTACTTATACCTAAAAATCAGCCAAACAGACCCAATATCAATTTGCAATGGGAGGCTGAAAATAAATAGTATGATCTATGAATGCGACCAGCTCAAGTTGTGAACATCAAACTTGGACCCAGATCCAAACCAATCGAATTTTCATTAGACAAATACCCCACAGTTTCAAGTAAATCCGGTGGTAATTCATATTAATTTATGAATTAATAAATTTATAAATTATTTTTAATACAAGTTAACATTATAATTTATAAAACTTTCCAAAACAATATTTTTACAAACAAAATAAAATATTAAAAAATCACAACAAATTTATTTATTTCAGATAAAAGTTAATTTTTTCAATGTTAAAATTAAATAAAGGTCACCATCAAAACAAAACATTATATAAACATAAAATTTTTATTAATCAAATATTAAAATTAACAAATGAAATTTCATTATCATAACATAAGCACCTCGTAAACTTATAATATAGACCAAAAAAAATGCTTTGGACAAATACAAAAAAGCACAAATCACTCTCCTAGAGTGTATTTGGGATTTTTTATATATAAAAAATTATTTTTTCACAGAAGCACTTTCTTCTCACAAATGGGAAAACTCTCCAAAACACAGGTGTTCATTAACAATTATAAGCTTTCAAAACAACCCTGCTAGTTACGAAGCAACTGAAAATCCATACCTTATAGTCCTCGAAATAATGTCAAGATAGGCACTCGGACAAATGTTGCAAACAGTCGACATGTCATGGGTATAGCAATGAAATTTCATTGCACATAGCAAGAAAGCTTGATACACATTTAATCTGACAACACCTGCTGAATTGATGTTTGAATCAAAGAAGAGGGGATGACATTTAGGTCGCATAAAACCACACAACCTTGACCGCAAATGATCAACAGGTTCCCCTTGCCAGTGAATCGTGAGAGTCGAACATATGTGGTTATTAAGATAACTGTTATAACAAATTTAAGAAAACAAGTTAATCCATGCTATAGAATAAAATGCACACATTATGCCTCACCTATCTTACTACAACTGATACTAGGGAAGTTGACATCACACTGATTTCCAAACCAGCAAATAAATGTGCAACCAGCAAAAGTGTGACATTTTCATATATCATAGTAAAGTGACATGTTGAGAAAAACGAATCAACTTATGTGTAAGGCTAGTTCTTATCATGTTCCCACAGTTAAATGTGCAAATTCGTAAAGTAAGCTAAATTAAGTTATATCTGCTACCTACTGTGCATAAAGGTTGGTTCTCCTAAAAGAAAACTGCCTTAATAAAACAATGAAAACAACATTAATCGTTCTGCTTTATTGATTGACAGTAAGGTCGCTAGTAGTCCCCTAATAGCTCGCCAAATTTTCTACCTCTAATGTTATTTCTCTTGATGAATATTATTACTTGGAATTTGGATGGTATGTGATTCATATCTTGGCTACTGGTGTCACCATCATTCTTATTCTAGTGACCTAATTTTTGCACTTTGAACTACTCCACAACACTACAGTGACTCCCAAAAGTCCTACACTAAAGATGTGACCAAGATAGCTTTGAATTGTAAGTCTCCAGCTCACACAATGATGAAGATGTTAAGGGAAAAAAAACAAAAAACCAAGTAAACCTGAGGTGTAACCTTATAAATATGAGAGATGAAGTAGACATAAATTAAATTAGGTAAACCCCCGAATTAATGAAATTAGCCTCGTACTGATAAAAGCAGTACAAGATGGTCACAAGATGAGTGACGATGATGATGGTTCGAGATGGTGCTGCTATCCTCAGAATCAAGGCTCCAGTGGTCGGCAACCTGAGAGTGCAACACTTTGCTGGTGCACATCGACAGTGGCAGTGATGAAGGCAATGTCAGTGGTTCATGAGTCTTGGTTAGGGTTCTGCTTAACACAGAAATAAAAAAGGGGAGAGACTGTCAATCACACAAAGGAAGAGCAGAATGGGGGCTCTTACAAGGAGATTGCGGGCATCAATTCTCCTAATCAGGGTTAGGGCAAACAATTTCCTGTTTTGCTTTGATAGCAATTCGTTAAATGATATAATAAAAAGAAAAGAAAAGGTTTAACTAATTACAACGGTAGTCATAGTTGCTGGGATCTTAGAAACTGCTAGAATTGTCTCCACAATGATTTTTTATTGAATTTCCCCCCACAGGTGTTCTACTGCAGTTTCAGACCACCTGAACTTCAATGATCATGCGAGCTGCTACAGGTATGGTTGGACAGTTTGCTGGTGCGTGCAGGCTCAAATTCCCTAAACATGACATCCATAGTGACAAAGAACTTCCACATAGGTGAACAATCAGGGAGTTACTCCTTTTGTACAGCAGAGCATCCAATAAAAATACACCATACACAAGAGGGTAAAATTTGTGATTTTGAGGTCTAGTCCTTGGGTTGACCTTAGAATGACATTGAGAATCATTTGATTGAAATCTGCAAGACTCTCTACAAGCATTTCTATTTTCAAGGTCTTTTTGGTGTTCAAAGGCTGGAATGATATTTTGATAATTTTGGTTTTTAAATTGAAATACTATTATTTGTTTAGGTTTTTTGGATTATAATTAAGAATGGAAATAAAAAAAGAAAACCAAGAGAACGGGCACCTAAGGTTCTTGTAGCTTTATGCATGAGGTGGAGAGAACACAAGAGAAAGAAGAAGGAGACGTATGGAAGAGAAGCTCTATTTAGCAACAGCAATTTGATGTAGAGGATTCCTACATTAGAGTCACTCTATGTCTTGGGTGTTAATTACTTCTGATCATGTATAAATTAATTGAAATATGGAAACTGAGAAAATTAGGGGTTAGGATTCTTGATAAGAAACCATATAATTTGGGATAAATTGGGTAGTCATTAGCAATGTTATTGACCTAGATTTGCTATAGAATATTTATATGAATTTTTTGGACAAAAATTGGGAGTCTGCCAATAGAGCAAAGTCACAAAGCCGTGCCAATGGGTATGGCCAGACCATGTGAGAGGGGTACGGGATGCATAAAGTCCTGCCAAGTAGCATGATTGAACTGTGCATCATGTTTTTGCCATTCAACTGTAAGCAGAGCATGGTAAAGTCGATCCAAGAAGCATGGCTAAAACGTGCATGCATTTGCCACCATGTTTGTGTATGGTGTTGTTTCTTTATTCGATTCTGATGTAATGCATTGTGTGGATTGTAGGAAAATCTTGTTTCATGCTCTTATAGAATGTTTAACCTTGTCACGAGCTACGTGAAATGGGCTATGTGAAATGGATTAGAGCTTTAACTCAAATCTTTGGCATGAGATGGTGGTAGTACCGCTAGAACATTTGAACACCATTCCGTTAGGGATGAATAAGGTGACCATAATGCCTGTAGTGGTGACTGTTAGCGTGTCTTACTCTACAGCGCTATTGAAGCAAACGGAGAAATTTATTAATAATAAAAAAATATAGGACAACAAAAAGACGACAACCTTTAAAAGGAAAGGCAACACCATCAGGAACAAAAATAAAACCAAGACAGAGAACATCTCGGGAACATGTAAGCATAAAGGCCCCTAAACAAAAACCAGATAATAGTACACGAATAACAAGGAATAACAATAAAAAACAACCATATAAAAAGATCAACTCTCCTTTCCACTGACAGTAACCTGAGCAACAATCACACGATGCTGAGCTGACTTACATTAGAAGAAATGAGCCTAAGTACGCATCTGTTATGGTTTGCGGACTGGGATGAGAAGAGCCATAGGATTCTGAATTATCATATCTATAGCCAGTACCTTTCTATTTAGCCAAGGCACACTCCTTATCTTCCTATTTTTTTTCATTGATTCGAACTAAGGCATGTTGGAGATTTAGAGGGCTAGGGATTGTGGCAATTCTTAGAACAAGAATGAGTACAAATGGAAGGAATCAAACAAGCATCCAAAGAAGAATCCTACTCAACCTCTAACTGGACAGCTAGCCTTTTATCCAAGGAGGAAAAATGAAATAAGCCTCACACACATCAGGCCCACTTTTTCTATATTATAGAATTACTGGCTGTCGCAGCTTGGTCTTCAGGTACAGCCACTGCCTTAAGAGCTGGAGGACACACAATAATAAAATAAGACTCATGAGGGACTGATGGGACAAGACTGACTACATGAGCTTTGGTACCCTCTGAGTCGTTGTTCCCTTTCTTTCATTAAATACTGGATATTCTTATTTATTACTGACCAATTGTTTAAACAAATACAAAAAAAGGATTCCAGTTGATATTGTAATTATAATGATATTGTATAATTAGTGAGATATTATGGGATATAACTAGATTTGATACCTTAATATTTACATTATCATAAATAGTTTCATCTTCTTGTATATATGCCTAGTCATGTAATATATGAAATGATCAATAAGCCTATTTTCTTATATTTATAACATGATATCAAAGTCATTCAAATAAACGTCCCATTCGAGCCATATCCTTTGTTTATATGTTTTGTTCGAAATCTGTTGCCGACATCATCTGTCCGGTAAAGCTCTCTGCCTATGTTAACCTCTGCCAACTAGAGACAACATCTCTGCCCAAATCTTCCATCAACGTCTTTGTCTCTATTCGTTCGATGTCCCTAGTTGCGACAAAAACCATGCCAACAACGACCCCTGTACATCGACACCTCTAAACCAACTTCAACATCTCTACCCGACAACAACACGATCAATGTCTCTGCCATAAACCATGTCCGTCTGTCTCCCTTTGAGCACTCTGTCCGTCAACGTCTCTGACATCAATGACATCTGGTCGTCGATCTCTCTGCCCAATCTCGCGTTGACGATGACAATCTGCTACTGTGACATTGTTATTTGTTCCTACGATTGCCGCTAGCCTATGCTAACCTTTGCAACTCTTAACTGTTGGAGATCGATAGCCACTACTCTCTTCAAGTCTTCGATCGTCCTCCTCATTCTCTTCGTGGCTACGTCCGTTCATTACAGTTCAGCACATTACTCTGCCTTCTTTTCATGGTCAAGACCTTGGATTGGTGGATTATTTTCTTTTATTTAATCTTACAGTTATGAATGCGAAACCGTTAGCTTGTATATCTATAGATGAATTTGTCAAGTTTGTATATCTATCACTAAACTGTTATTGTTGATTCAGGTAAGTGTCTTTTTTTCTCATCTTCCAAATGAATCATTAATTCTAATGTCACAAATCATATGATGGGTAATTCTAGTCTTCTAATTTTCAGCATCACGTTTCTCAATCTACAGTTACCTTAACTCATGAATCATCATCTTGTGTTTGTGGGATTAACACAATTACACCATCCCCTCTCCTACCATTGTCATCTGTCTTCCACTTATCCAGATATTTTTTATAACTCTGGGTCACATAGTGGCTCCCCCTACTCAATATAAACTCCAAAGTGGAAACCATAGGCCTATAATTTACTCCAAAAAATCCAACCTAACAATTACAGACAACTGAATTTATGCTTCTAGAAAAAACATGAATGTTCAGTCACTATCTTTACAATATAAATCATGATCATAAATTTCAATACCTTGTGTAGTCTGCCTGAACTTCTAATGTGCAGCAGTTGATGAGCAAACCACTCCACCGAAGAAATGCAATACCATCTGTACCTACATAAACCTTATTTGAAGGAAATTTTGACATGTCATTGAAATAAAAATTATGTGAAACTTTGTCCTCATTCATGTAACAGTTGTATTCGCGGAATCCTCTCTGCAACCTAGACAAGAAGCCTGCTGCTTGTTTCTTGGAAGTCGATATCAAAAGGAAGTCATCAACAAACCTCAGCAGCATATATTCAGTGGTGGACGTGGACCTTGTATTTGTCTCACTGTGCCATGTAGCTGATGTATCAAGAGCAGTATATTTTCCCCGTAAATTTTCAGTAGATTCCCATGCTTTTTCAAGAAATGGAAAGATCACATTTTTTTCCAGGCTTCCATAATAAAATGAGCAAAGTTGAGAAGATAAAACACTTCCTTGTGGGATACCAACATTTTGTAGGTAAAAGCTTCCATCTAATTGCAAAACATTATGCTTCACATGCTCCTTTAGAATTGAACAAAGCATTTCCTTCCTCACAATCTTGCTCTGCCCCTGATAGTTGTTACAAAACAAGGAGAAGATAGAAATTAGCTTCTTGCATCACAAGCATCTCAAACTGACAAGAGTTAAAATATGACATAGAATTCTCTTTCACTAATTTTCTACAAAGTTCCTTTCCAAAACGGAGACGTGATAGTTATCATTAGGATTAACCCAATCATCTATTACGCTACAAGGCCTGATGCATTCTGATGCTTTCTATGAATGTGCCCAAGTATTTAAGGGCAAAGGTAGTTTTAACAACAGTATATTTGATAAATAGAGTTCCATCTCATGTTTTAAATCATCAATCACCTTTGAATTTAAAAAAAAAAATGGTTTCCTGTGAATCGGCTTACTTCAAAGTTGCCCCTACAAGTTTTTGGTTGTACTATGTTTGTTCATATTCCTAATATATTCTGATCGAAGTTAGATGCTACAGGTAAAAAATGCATTTTCATTGGCTAGGCACCTAACACTAGGGGGTATAAGTGTTTTAATCGTGTTACAAAGAAAATCCAGATGTGTTTTTTTTGGAAAAAACTCTATTTTTTACTTGAACTCCTCTTCCGGGTGAGCATAAAAAAAAAAAAGATGAGTTGGATAGTTTTTGGAAACTAACCATTGTGTTTTACATTTTTTTTTAAAAGATAGAAATTTTTATTAATAAAAAAGGATAGAGGGCAAAGTGGAAACTAACTCCTAATACAATTGATCTAAAACAATGTAGGAAACACCAAATACAATACTAAAAATGGTATTTCCATGTGGTTTTCAAACATCAAATGGACATAAATTATATATAGAGATTAGCACATCCAGAGAACAATCACCCGCACTATCAAAATCTAAATGCTCAAAGTCATTAATATTATACCATTAAGTGTAATAATATTTTGCTCATTATTCCTTCATCTTTTAACTTAAATTTTATATATTTAGTCTTCGATATACTTAATCTAAAATCTCGAGCCTCTAGGGTTTGTCGCCATAATTCTAATTTTCGTTCCTTCTTTAGCATTATCAATTAAAACAAAATCAACAAATAACATACACTGGTATATTTTCATGAATATTTTTTTAATCTCATTCGTTATTATTGCAAAGAGTAAATGACTCAAGGTTTATCCTTGATGCACGCATATTGTAATTGAAAATTTATTAGTTAATCTACCACCAGTTCTAATATTGCTTACAACTTTAACATACATATTCTTTATTAAATTCATATATTTAATAGAAACTGTTTTCTTTTTCAAAGTTTACCAAAATATATCTCTAGATACTCTATCATAGGCTTTCTTCAAATCTATGAAAATCATGTATAAATTCTTTTTTGCTACTCTAAATCTCCCAATAAATCTTTTTAATATATGAATCATTTCCATAGTAGATCTTCTAGAAGCAAAATCAAATTAGTTTTTCACAATCTTAGCATACACTTTTAAATGATGCTCAATAACCCTTTCACATAATTTCATAGTATAACTTATCAATTTTATTTTTCTATAACTTGAGAGTCTTGTATGTCATATTTGTTTTTATATAAAGGCACTAAGGTACTATTCTTTTATTCATCAGACATCTTATTATTTTGTCAAATTTTATTAAAAAATAATTAAAATAATAGAGAAAAAAAAATTCTTATTATTCATACTAGATGAAGGATTACATACAGATATATATACACAATTAGGATTACTTGAATTAGAAAATAAACTTATTTAGAAAACTACATAATTATAAATATATGACAACTAATTAATTAAAAATTCCTTCCAATTCTCCCTCTCAAGTTGATGCAAAAAATATCACACATGCCTAACTTGGACAAAGTAGTATCAAAAGAAGCACCAGTAACTACATAAGTCATCAATATCATATCAGTTAATTGATCTGCTCTTTTAATGTAGGAAACCTCTATTACATCATAATTTATATTATCCTTAATGTAATTCCTGTCGAATTCAATATACTTGATACGATCATAATGTACTCAACATAACTTCACTGATTAGGAAGCAAGGAAATGTAATAAGAAAAAATTTAAATAAACAAAACAAAACAATTTCCACCCTTGGCACCAACAAAAACTATTCATACGATGTTTGTTTAACTCTAATACTCTGGAATGAAGTAAAAAAGAATAGTATGCCCAACTACGAAAACAACCTGAACATTCATACTAAAACATGATATACATCAGCAAACAAGGCCAAAAAGGATATATATATATATACACACACACACACATAGACAATCACACACACACCTGATTAACAAGGATTCCATGCAATGAATGAGAGCCGAATGTGGCATTCTCATAACTACTAAAGCTTTGATCATGTAAAATTAAGGAATCATTGACTGCCAAAAATCTCTTTGAGCAGATAACTTGCCGAGACTTGTTTAGAAGATAATTATCTTCAAAAATCACATCCTTCATTATGCTAAGCAGTAAATCCTGGTTTACAGAATCAAATGCTTTACGGACGTCAGAAACAACAATGAATACATCAGGCAGCCTATCTGTTATCTTTTTAAGACCAATTACAAATGGGCAGAACTTTCTGTAGACTTCATCATAGTTGAATACTGAAGAACCTAAGTTCTCTGGCTTTTTCGATTGCAAGCCTTTCAGAACAACATGCAGGTCACGAAGAACAGAATTCACCGACTTCATATAGTATGATTTAACTCCATGATGAAACTGTAACTTTTCCTCCAATCCAGCAGACTGATAATTAGCGGATAACAATTGTGGTGATACTCTTGATGGTGCTTTAAGATTGGCAAGTACCCTCACGCCATTTTCTTTAGGACGAAACCTGAGCCTTGAAAAACCAAATGACCGGTGTCTTATAATCTCTACGACTGAAGCAGCATCCAATGACCTGTAGCTCAGACACTTCAAGTTACTCACAGCTTCACCTTTCAGCTTTTCCCAAATTGGCTTCCAATAATAATAGACTCTTTTTTTGCCATGCTCACTTTCTGTAACATAGAAGTTGGTTTGCACTAATGGAACAACTAGATATGAAAAAAACCAGTAGATCCATCTTTCTAAAATTTCTTGTTTCAAAACGTGTGTACAGTAGTTAAAATTTCCAGGCAACATACGCTCATTTTGAGCATGATTTCTTGGGTAGAATGCAGAATGTTTGTTTAATAGGAAAGGAAAAGCCGTTGCTCTCAAGTTAAAAAGGCATTGCTGCAGAGAAAACCTCTCAAATCGCTGTAATTTCACAAACTTGAATATGTTTCTCCTTAAAATTCGCCAGTTAGAACAAGTTCCCAGAAGATCCGCAGGAACTATTCTCCTACAAGCTGCCCATATAAATGATACTACCTGACTTGTATTTAAGGCATGGAATTGCTGATCCTTAACCCCTGAATATTCATTGTCCTGCAACACCAAATGCAAAAGAAAACTATGATAAAAACAGTTATGGATTTTTTCCCCGCACCTTTATAGAAAAATTATTTACCTTGCTGCGTGTGCAATTACTACCTAATATTAGTATATTTGTTGAATAACATCAATTTTTCCTACTTTTCTAACCTCCCATACTTCACAACTTCAATACTAGTAGGATGCAACACAAAGCATAAATATTGCTGTACAATACCAACCAAAATTATGGAATTCATATCTTCATCAGCATCTTGATCTAAGGTCTGGCCAACACAATGTTTGTACAATAACAGTGTACAATTCTGATACCGAGCTTTGCGTATGAGAATCTTGAACAGCTTGAGAGATGAGTGATACCTAAGGATTAAAAAATTAGCAATATTGATGTCAAATGGTTCCAGAAAAATCACTACAGAAATAAGTAACTAAATATATAAACAGATGCTTGTTTTCAACAACGCATCAATTATTAAAACTTGAAGCATAAACTCGATTCCAACTGTTAGATATATATTATATTAGTAGCTCGTGAACACAATTGTCTCTCACAAGCTTCATATAATTAGAATTAGCTTTACATATTATCTGATGCTGAAGTAATCTGATTTGGTGTTCCCATCATCTGCCTAGTCTTGGACCTTGTTACCAAATATTAAAGTCCTTTTTTTATTCTCCTTTAGAGGCCTTCAATTGTCACCTGATTCCCAGTAATGAATTATTATTATAATTATTATTCCAGTGGTTGCAGGCTTGATAATTTTGGAGTAGGGAGCAAGTCAGCTATGTCTAATACAAAGCCCAAAAATAGGCAAGGGAAAGGATCCTCTAAGAGCTGACTACCTCAGTTTAGAAATCCGAGAAATCCCGAAAGAATAATCAATCGAAGAGTCAAGCCTTTTAAGCTCTCACACGCCTTTAGATCCTTTGCTCGTAGACGGCCGAGAAAACGAGGCAGAAGCCTTCCGAGCTTGATGCCTAGCTTCGATATCTCGCAACAAATCAGAAGTAGTGAGGTCAAATCACTCGTAAGTCACCCCTAATACCTTTCCAATGGCTGTGTGGGAACGTAACCACTCCAGCTCCGATTCTGCTTCTGTTGGGCAACCAGAGACACACCCAAGGGAACAAAACTTCTCATAGAGAGCAGCAACAAGTGTACCAATAGTAGGCTGAATAGCCTGACCACCCAATGGAATCTCCCTAGATCATCATCCCAACACATTGAAGGAGTAGTGTCGAAAGATCCAAACAAGCTACCGCCAACCCCAAGAGGAGGGGAGGCAAACAAAACCGGCCAAGGACTAGGAGGCCGCTGGCTGGGAAAAAATTCCACTGCCAAGGAGGAACGGCCAGCAGTGACAACGCCGGCCGACGGAGAAGGTCGAGCGGGGACGCCACAAGGAGGCTAGTATCAAAAGATAATTGCTTTCGTGTTACTTAAATTTTTTTCTTAAACAAAATCCAATGTTAGTACCATTCTCTCAAATTTTCTCTCTGAACAAAGATTAATTTGAGGTTAGTATCAAAAGATTGAGATCTGACAATTCATGGGATTACCTCAATCAAACTCTAACCCCTTACTTTTAAAAGGAATAAATTATACATGAATCCTGATATGTTTATACTACTCAACATAATGGTCTCACCGAATGAAAGAATGGTCATCTTCTTGAGTCTACTTGGACTCTTCATTTCCGGAATCATGTTCCTATTTTTGTTAAAAAGCTATCGTCATATCCACCTATCTTATAAATCGACTTCCCTCCAAATTCCTGCAAACTCATCATCCAATTGAGGTACTTTCAACCTTCTATCATAATCTAAACACTACCAATAATCTTGTTTCTCACATCTTCGGGTGTGTTGCTTTTGTTTACATTCCCAGTCAAAATCAGGATAAACTTTATCCACATGCATTAAAATGCATGTTTGTGGGATACTATCCCATACAAAAGAGATATAAGTATTATCACCCTGCATCTTGCAAGGTTTTTTCTTTGCAGATATTACTTTTAAACAACACTAACTCTCACATCTACACTAACTCTTGGAAGAGAAAGGAGAACTTCCTTATTGATGAGTTGTTTCTTCTTACATCTATACTAACTCCTACATCTGAACTTGTTCTTTAAGAAACAACACCTCCAACATCTCAAGCTTCATTTGCACTAGCACTTTCATTTGAACTTGTTTCTAAACAAACAACACCTTCAACCTCTCAAGCTCCATCTACACCAACACTTTCATCTAAACCTATTCTTAAACAAACACCTCCAATTTCTCAAGCTCTTGTCCCTAGTTCTGCTCTTGAAAAAAGAAAAAAAAGATAGCCCCCACATCTGTGCATGCTCAAGACTCATCTCCTGACTCTGCACTCGAGGCAACAATTCCTAACTCCCCTGCTCCAATTTCTGTTTTTGACCACAATATTCTCATTGCCAAGGAAGTAGCGAATGCACTAAATGTCCTTTCTATCCTCTTTCACTTTATGTCTTTCCATAAATTGTAATCCTCTCCCAAATCATTCTTACTTAGCTTAAACATTATTTCTATTCTTATCACTTGTCCAAGGCTTTATCCAAAAGGAAATGGAGACAAGCTACAAATGTAGAAATGAAGGCTCTGGAGAAGAACAAACCCTGGGAGCAAATGTCATTGCCTCCCAACAAAAAACCTATTGGATGTAAATGAGTATACACTGTGAAGTACATAATAGATGGTTCAATTGAAAGATATAAAGCAAGATTAATACTCAACCCTATGAGATTAATTACTTAAACTTTTGCACTGATTGCAAAAATGAATATTGACAGGTTATTGTTGTCTCTTTCATCTAATTATGGGTAGAATTTCCAGCAGTTTGATGTGAATAATGCCTTTATACATAGTGAGTTGGGCGAAGAAATCTACATAAAAGTTTCACCTAGTTATGATGGAAAACTGACTATTAGCACTATGTATAGATTGAAAAAGGCTTTGTATGGTCTTAAACAATCACCATAGGCTTGGTTATGATAGGTTTGTGAAAACTATGTGGACCCTTGAATATAAACAAAGCTAAGGAAACCATATATTATTTATCAAACACTTATCTACTGGGGAAATTACAGCTCTTTTGGTATATGTGGATGATATAATTATGACTGAAAAAAATAACAAGAGCAAGAACTCTTAGCTGTTGTTTGGCCAAGAAATTTGACATCAAAACACTGGGGAGACAAAAGCATTTTCTTGGGATTGAAGTGGCTACTTCTAAATATGGCATATTTATATAACAACAAAAATATATTATAGATCTCCTCCAAAAAACTGATAAAACAGCCTCCAAATCAACTAGTACTCCAATAGATCCAAATCTTAGGAATGGTCTAGCTGAGGAGGATATTAGAATCCACAGGGGAAATGTATAATGTTTGGTTGAGAAACTCATTTACCTTTCTCACACTTGACCTAACATAGCTTATGTAGTGAGTGTTATCGACCATTTTATGCATAAACCAAAGGAATTCCACTTGCAGGTAGCCCCTCGAGTGTTACAATATCTCAAAGGAACTCCAAAAAAAGAGGATCTTGTTTAAATGGAATAGAAGTTTGGTCATTAAGGCATATACAGATGTTGATTATACATGATCAATTATTGACAAAAGATCTAGGCACTGCACCCTTCTTTGTGGAAATATAGTAACTTGAAGAAGTAAAAAAGTAAAATGTAATAGCCCCAGTCTAACTGGATAAGAAGAATTCTAGGCAATGACTCAGGTTTACGTTATGATTTCTTGACCTAATTAGGTCTTCTCCAACCTTTATATATTTATATTGTAATCATTCAATAAATGAGAAAATATTATTTTCTTTTCTACTTTCAGCATTTATTCCACAATTTTTTTGTACATAGGATCTTAAATACCAACAAACTATGCAACCCTAAAACGGTGAAAACAAACATTGTTCAAAAATATTTATAAATCGTGAATAAGAATTGTACAAATGCTAATGGTGCAATGCTACACGCTATTTTATGAAGTATATCAGCTTTGGTTTTTGGAAATATCTATAAATTCTGAATAAGAATAGTATAAAAACAACAAAATGCATATTTACAGATCCAGGACCGTCATCGTGCAATGTACAATAATATTTTACTAGGTATATCAGCTTTGCAACAAGCAAAATACAATGATGGACAAATGTAGACTTCATTGGTATTTTACATTGATTTTCTAATCCCAGCAGTATTTTACAATAGATTAGCACATAGCAGAGCAAAACTAAAGATTAATAAAAATGCATATAAGATGTATTACTTACAGGCATGTTGACCCAGTGCAACAGAAAGCTTCTCCTTGAGCTTGAGCATCTACATCAGACAACCCAAAGATGCTTCTAATGAGAAATTTAGCACTAGAAAGATTGGGCTTCAAAGACAATAGAATGTCTAAATGTTAAAGGCTGCAAAAAAATCCTGATATACATAAAACCCACAATCTAAAACGTTTTTATTCAGAAAACAACAATAATAACCAAATGAAGTAATATATTTAAGAACAACACTAAAAAGAAACAAAACTAAAAAACTTTTCGTTGTATTTTAAATTTTAAAACTATCAGCCAGTTGACAAACCATAATGATCATTAGGGAAAATGAAAACAGCTGTTGTATTAAACCGAAACATGAAGGATACGTTTTCTTGGAAGAACTGATGAAGAACGCCCTGTATTATAGAAAATGGATTGCCTGTTGATTTCAGCCCCTTTGATGGACTTCAAAGGATCTTGCAGCAATAAACAACTTCCCTGCCAGGAAGCCTGATGAAAAACCATGAACAAAACAGTGTTACCTTGGAAGTATTACTAAAAACAGTTATGCAAAACCTTTGTACAGACATATATGACAAGTATTAGTGAGATTTACAGCAAAGACTATTATTTGGAAGGTGGGAATCAACCACCATATAGAGATAAATAGCTTGTAAAGCTTTGCATTGTTTGATAGGGAAAGGGAATCTAGCTTCCATTCCAAATCCACACCCTGTATTGATTTTTTCAACTTCTTTTACTAGCATTTGACCCCTGGGCTCAGCACATGCTGAGGAATTTATAAAACAGTCATTAAGCTAGCCTCTTTGGCTGGTGGCTGGCCGGCCTAACTCACAAGGTATCACCAACGTGCAATGGTGCATAGAGTTCTAGTGAAATTTCCAGCAAAGGCTGTATTTGCTTCATAAAGTTTCAAGAACCTTCTCCATGCTCCCACAGATTGAATTCAAAATGGTGTCAATTATGGCTCTGCACAGTATCATATGTACAGGCATTTCACAAGAATTTCTACATCTGAGAGACTGCTTAAAATAAGACAAGATCCAATCCTAATTTAGTCTAAACTATGACATAAATGGGAACTAAATGAAATACCACGATTCATTTGATTTAAAATATCTAATAATTAAATTTTGAATATAAGACACGGCATTATTTTATCAAACTATACTGTGGAATCCTATGATTTCATGTTCATGTTAATTTATGCAGAGGTCAACTGATACTTGCAAAATAACAACAAATATTTAGTATAAATATTTACAATATAAAGTCCAGATTCAAGCCAATAATATATATTTCATATGATAGCATGTCAACAAAATCAAGCTTTAGAACTTCTTATCTCCTAAATTCCACAAATAGCTTGTTCTTACTTCAATATTACACATGAGACAGTTGCATAAACAGTGACTTTCCAATATCATACCAAAAATTGTACTCTACAGAAAATAAATTCCCTTAACACTTTAAAGTAGCTGTGACACAACTAATAAAAAATGGAAAGATTTATCTTTACATACATATATATATAATTGTTCAAGGTTTTTCCCTGAAATATAAATCTTATTCTTGATGATATACAAGCTGTAAAGCTATATATCTCACTGGTTGGGCTACCGAATTAGTGACCCAATCCCATTATCTATATTGATAATTGATGGAGAAAAAAAAATTGCCAACCCCCACCCTGTGGTTGGAATTTGAAATAAAAATTAAACTGAATTTATTGGAAGGGAAGCACCTTTGCATCATCAAGACTTAATAGTCTGCTAAAGCAGCATTGAAACCCCCCAAATAAACTATCTTCATTCAAGCAAACTGTTGCACAGGGAACTTTGGCCTCTTGAAAATTTAGCTGCCTACGTTTTCCATCACGTTGCCACCTAAAAGGTCTGCAACGCTTCCTTGAGTTAGTGACAATTTGGTTTGAGCATTGCTGCACGTTTTCAGTTGAAATCCATTCATTATTATTAACTGAAGCACTCCTAGCATCAAACATGACAACATCGGGAGAACTTGTACAACTGCACTTCAATCTGCAATGGCTTCCAACATGCAAAGTATGCCTCCTCCCACCATTGCAGCAAGGAGAAGAAGCAGAAATGATGGGATCATCAATAACTCTAATACTAATGAGTGGCTGCCTCTCTGTGGCAACGCTATCACCTTTCTTCCTCTTCCAAGGAACTGAGGAAATCAATTAGAAATTGAAATGTCAACTAAATAGAGTAAAATCTCCATAGTTCAATAAATTTTAGAACTGCCACTCAAATGATATATATATATATAATAACAAACATTAAGCACAACAAATGTTCAAAAAGAGAGAATGAATTACGCATTTATGCATGCTTTAAGAACAATAAAAGGAAAATGTAACTAAGAAATTCAAACCAATGTGTTGATGTAAATATTGCACTACACATATTTTGCATACAAATTTAAAGAATACATATTTTGAAGGGGGCTTACAAGAGAAAAATAATGGAATTGGATGGTTTATGATTATACATCATTTTATATACAGACACTGACACATAGGGTTAGGTCTAGACATTATACTCTAGATATTTTAAGTCTAACTTGCTAATAAACTATATACAAAATGGCACTTCTCTCAAGTTGAGACATACATATTAAATAAATCTAATCTATTATAAATATAAAAAAAATATGACCAAAATATGTCTATCACCTACTCTTCAAAGCGGAGAGAGGGAGCCTGTGGCAGCAAGTCATTATGGCTATCTTTGGGGTTGATCATTGTGGTTGGATCTCAAAGAAGGCTTGCTTTCCTCTTGGATTGGGTACCTAGAAGGAGTTGGGGTCAAATTGGAATTCATTCCTTCATTATGTGTCTTGGGGGCCAGGAGGAGGATATTCCATATTCTTCTAGCATGACATGTGGGTTGGGGTTCAGCCCTTAAAGGAAATGTTGCTGAGGGTGTTCAATTTCGCTTTGGATAAAGAGGTGACCATAGCCCAGCAACAAGTGGGTGATGGGTAGGATGTAACGTTTTGTCATTATGCTCATGATTGGGAGGAGGTTAGCGAGTTTGTTGCTTTCTATCAGAAGTTGTATCAGTTTCTGTTAATGGTGGGGCATCAGGATACGATCAATTGGTGATTTGCTACAGGGGGTGTGTTTTCAATTCGTAGTTATTTTATGCTGGCTTCAGGTTGGGGCCGTTGGGGTCATGTACAGTGGAGCACAATGAGGCAATGGATGAATATTTGGAGGGCTAAGGTTTTCCCTCGAGTGACTTTTTTCTTTTGGGAAGCTACCTACGATAAGATTCTTACTATAGTTCAACTTCAGTATCAAGGCAATCCAGTAATGAGCAGTTGTTCTTATTGTCATAAGGCAGGGGAGTAGATTGACCACATCTTTCTTCATTGCCGATGGGTTCCCCAAGTTTTGTGTATGATCTACACTTCATTTCACATTGTGTGGGTCCCTCATATTCGTTTATGCGGTGAATTGGAGCTTTGAAGTGGATTTAGGAGGCCTATCTGGGTAAAGGGGTTTAAGCAAGCCATACATGAGGTGTTTTTGGTTGCCTTGGAAAGAGTGGAATTGTTAGATTTTTGACAACAATAAAAGTTCCCTCCACTTGTTGAAAGGCTGCCTTGTGAATTGTGATCCATGTTTATGGATATTGCCTTTATTTGTAATATGTCTTGTTTGAAGGGGGCTTTCGGTATCCCAGACCTTTGTTTTGTGTATTGCCTCATTGGCCCTGGAGGTTTTTATAAAAGCTTTTTGTTCTTGTCAAAAAAAAAAAAAAAGTACTCCTCAGAGCAGGTATGTAAAGTACCACGCAACATACCCTCTCAACATTAAAGTTACAATCAACCTCAATATGAAGAAAAGTCACAGAAAATTGGATTGGTGGTTATATAAATAACAGATTGGTTACCACAGTGAAGAATAAACACCGCATCATGAGTAGCCCAACCCTGGCATGACTTGATACTGAGGCTTGGCACTAGAATGAACAAGAAACCACACTGCCTCTTGTAAGTGCTGGTCTCGCTACAAAGCTTGAATAGAAAAAGTCTCATGTGCGGGAGACTAATTACGGTAACCATGCCAGTATAGGCCCACAGCTTGGGGAAACAAGTGTGGACCCAACGTCTAAGGGATCATGGACCCTAAAAGAGGTTGAGAGACGGTAAAAGCATGGTATGCCAAGAAGGGATTTTACACATTTTGCACAGTGCAGTAAACAAAGAATAATGGTAGCAATAAACAAACAAACTGAATACCTCGTAAAATTCAAGTTCTACAAAGAATAAGCATGAAGTCTAAACTCATACGTGGTATCAAATTTTTTATGTAAAACGATATTAAAAAGTCACAAATTTTGCAGCAATAAAACATTTTACTACACGGATTACCAGAGTGGAAAATTGATGGATTTTGACTATCGGCTGCCAAGATATTCTCAGAGAACTTAGGGCATAAATCACTAATAGGAGGACCAGCCACCTGATGATACCGTTTATGAGTAAGAGGCAAAAATATTGAACCATGCTTCAATAGATAACCAACGGTACAAGCTCCAACCTAAAAACAATACAATTTTGAGCTTTATAACATAAAAACGTAATATTCAACCAAGAAAAAAAATAAATTAAAATTAAAAGCAAGCAAAGTTACCCTTTTTAAAAGATGATCCCAAGCAGGACGACAAAGAATTTCTATGACAGGGCTTGAATGATTATACTGCTACATTTTTTTTATCCAGAAAAGGAAATTTTATTAGAAACCACAAAGACAGTGGCAGAATAGTCATATTGCTACATGTAAATGCAAATTTAAATTAACAAAACTAAGAAATATATCTATGGATGAACTTCTCGATAACTCATACCATTGAAAATTAAAATATAGTAACATCAACAACTTCAGTTCCTCACCTCCCCTTAGTCCAACAAATAGCTCTTTTAAATGAAAACCCAACAAACATCAGGAGAAGCCAAAAAAACATAATAATAATAACTTGGCATAGGAATATCTGTGTTGGCTACTAGCAATCTTATCAATAGAAAAAGTTCTACCGAAAAGATTAAAACAACTAGACTGGTTCAAATGAAACAAAACAACCGAAAGCCACAAAAATAAGAGCCAACAACCTGCCCTTTTTAGCACCAAACTAATCAATTAGCAAAGCCGAGTTATTAATGTTACGATTTACAATCTCACATTGGAAATTGTCTAGTCTTACAATTGATTTTTTTATATAAATAAAAAAATTTATTAGAAAAGAAAGCACACAAGAAGTGTGTGAAAAGCATATAAACAACAACAGGCTCAAAAAGAATACTCATTAGAGCATCTTCAACTCTCTCTCTGTATGGCACCCTACCCTAATATAGGGAGTCAAATCTATACTATAGCTATTCCAACCTCCTCCCTAGACGGCACCCCAAAATACACAACTCACTACCGCCTTCGCCAAATATAGCGATCCCTCAGCACTCGCTACATGGAATTTGTATTATTTTAATGCGTGGGATGAACCGACCAACTTGCCTCCGCTCATCAATGCCTTTCCCTAGGGTGAATTCGTGAATGCTTTGATCGCAACCGGGACTAAGGATGATTATCAAGCAAAGCTTGAAATCTCAAATGTTGACCATCAAGTGATGCCATCCGAGAGAACCAGTCAACTACGGGGGCCACAGAGGAGAAGATGAGGTATTTGCCACTGTCGGCGCTGGGAAAAAGGAAGAAGCACAAGGTCTGTAATGGGTACTACCCATCCAGGCGTCCAGCTCTGGATTTGCTCTTTCCTTTTCTAGGAAAACAAAGAGTTGATTATTAATCAAGGGTATCTCTTTTTTGCAATTTGGCATGATTAACTCATTGATATCTCTCTTTTATTTTTCGTTTTTTGTTGATGGTTTGTAATCAGTCACTTGATCAGTTACCTTGGTCACCTTCTTTTATTCTTGTCTTTAAATTTATATTTTTTTAATAATTAACTCATGTTATATCTCTTTTTTGTTGATGTTTGAAATCAGTCATTCACCGTGTCACCGTGATTGTCAATGTCTACTTTAATTTTTCTTCATAATTGACTCATGGGAATCTCTCTTTTTTGTTGATTTTCTGTCATGAACAATACACCCAGACAGATGATTTTGAATCTGTTCTAGAAATCGGCCACTCATTGGGCATGAAGACCGAGTATTTTGCACTATAAAATGTCTGTTTAAGATCAGTAAGCACATTTTGGACCTGCCACGCAAGATTGAGCACTAACATTCCAGAAAGAAACCAGTGAGTAATGGTGTTCTGCATCTGTTTTGGATTTCAAAATTCCAGTAGATTCTCTGTCTAGGTTCATTAAAACCTGGTTTAAAGGTTTTATGTGGGATGCACAGATCAGGTTCATATGGTTTTTTGGGTTAGCAATCTGTCAATATAATGTACAACCAAGTTCGGGAGGTTTTCTCTACTGGCACTATAGTGTTAGCAATCTGGGTTTGTCAATGGAACTAGTCTTATAAAGAAAGTGGAGATTGTTAGCAATTTGGGTTTATTAGCATTCACTTGTCTGTTTTTTCTGGGTTTTTTTTAATCTAGTGCCCAAGGAGTACTCTTGGGAGATTACATTCCAAGCTCCGGCAATTGTAGGCTTCCAATTCTTCATATGACTCTATTGGACTGCTACACCATAGTGTGGGTCATAATTTTAACACAGGCAATCATAGACATACAGTATTCCCTGTGGCAGTTCTTGGGTGCAAGTTTTTGTGTAGTGTTTCTTTCTAATGCAGGTCTCAGTGTGGGTCATAATTTTAACACGAGCAATCATAGCCCTTGGTTTGGTGTTTCTTTCTGATGTTGATTTGGGCAGTAGAGGTGGCGACACATTATTTTTGGCACTATTGTATTTTAGCAAACAGTAAGAGGTATATAGGAATATATATATATATATATATCAAATGAAGTTCTCCTTTCATTTTTAATTCAATGCAGTGGGGTATGAATGTTTCTTTTCGGCTGATTTATTTCCCTACTTTCTTAATCTACAATTGATTTATCCTGTGCAAAGTTTACCAAAATCAAAATGCACACTATACATGTTAATAACGGTCATATATTTAGAAGTCATTAATAACTGTCAAAATTTAAAAACAATTATATATTTAAAAATAATAATAATAATATATTTTATACTTAACTAAAATAAAGAGTATGATTGGAATAAATAATATAAAAATAGCTACCTAAAATAGCTTTAGGCTAAAATAGAGAAAATATATGGAGAGCATGATTGAAGATGCTCTTAACAATATCACAAATGAAAAAAAAATAATACACTGTCGTAACAAACAACCACTCCCTCAAATGACAAAAAAAAATAGAAATGCAGCATGTCACTCCTGATCATTAAACACACATGCATTCCGCTCTCGCCAAAGACTCCAAAGAAGCCTATGAGGGACAGCCCGCTAAACCACCGAATGCCACCCCACGCCCTCTATCCAACACACAAATAACGCACTAAGAGATGAAGGCATCACCCAATGAAGGCCAAATAAACCCATGACCATATCTCAGAGCCACCGAGCATACGGACAGTGAAGGAAAAAATGATCTACGGACTCCATCGAAGCCTTGCACATGTAACACCGATTAACAAGAGAAAAACTCCAGTGCCTCAAGATATCAATAATAAAAATCTTGTCATGTACCGCTGTCCAAGCAAAGAATGTAACCCTAGGTGGCACATGCGCCTTACACAAACTTCTCCCAGGAAAGCTTCCAGACCGGGCAAGGATAAGCATTGAATAAAAACTCTTGACCTAATAACCTCTCTCCCAATTGGAATGTCAACACATCCTATTTGCAACACATCCTATCTGCAACACATCCTTGCAAGAGAAACTAAATACAACACATAAAAAAAGGAGGAAAAAGCTTTCAATTCCCAATCCTGAACAGGCCGTAAAAATAACAGTTGAAATAGTTGTACATATTGTAACATAGATGCTTAGACATAATGCTTGTCACATAGACATAATTAGCATTTATTCACATTTACCTTGTAAACCCTATATATACAGGTGTTTTACTCAATAATAATATTCAAGGGATAATTCACCTCTATCCTTTCTCCCCCCCCCCCCCCCCCCCCCCCCCCCCCCCCCCCCCCCCCCCAAAAAAAAAAAAAAAAAAAAAAAAAAAAAAAAAAAAAAAAAAAAAAAAAAAACAAACCCCCCCCCCCCCCCCCCCCCCCCCCCCCCCCCCCCCCCCCCCCCCCCCCCCCCCCCCCCCCCCCCCCCCCCCCCCCCCCCCCCCCCCCCCCCCCCCCCCCCCCCCCCCAACCCCCCACCCCCCCACCCCCCAAAAAACAAAAAAAAAAACCCCCCCCAAACCCCCCCCCAAAAAAAACCCCCCCCCACAAAAAACCCCCCAAACAAAAAAAACCACCCCCCCCCCCCCCCCCCCACCCCCCCCCCCCCCCCCCCCCCCCCCCCCCCCCCCCCCCCAAACCAAACCCCCCAAAAAAACCCCCCCCCCCCCCCCCCCCCACCCCCCCCCCCCCCCCCCCCCCCCCCCCCCCCCCCCCCCCCCCCCCCCCCCCCCCCCCCCCCCCCCCCCCCCCCCCCCCCCCCCCCCCCCCCCCCCCCCCCCCCCCCCCCCCCCCCCCCCCCCCCCCCCCCCCCCCCCCCCCCCCCCCCCCCCCCCCCCCCCCCCCCCCCCCCCCCCCCCCCCCCCCCCCCCCCCCCCCCCCCCCCCCCCCCCCCACTTACTATCAAAGCTTTGGTCACCAGCCATTCTTGGAAGACAACTTTTTCTTAGTTCTTATTTTTTAGTCATGATCCATCCATGCGCACATACTCAAGATACATACGCTAATATCGACAATGTATTCTATCGATGCCACCGAATGCCGACATTGCCGTCCCATATTGACACCACAAGGCCGACTCCTCTCCAGCAACAACTTGGCACCTATTTGTGACCTATATTTGTTGTTAACGTCACCACTACCGTCGCTCATTGCCATCGCCACCGTCACCAAACTGGCAAGTGTCCCCATTAAGTTAGTAACTCTTTTTCAAAAGTTGTCCACCCTAAAAGTCTTCCGTCCCGCTCATATTAGGTCATGATCCACCTCCACCACCTATTGGCTTTACTTCCAAGATAGATGCATGTCATTGCAATACAATCATAAATCCGAAAATATGGATTTACCTTGCCAAGACACTCATAGGAATCTCCCCCTTTAAGTGTGGGAACTCAATCTTTAGTTTCCTAGGATCCCGAGCACTTAGGCAAACCTGATCTTCTACTCAAGTTAGAAGCTTATATAGATGCATTGGATCTTTGACTGACAAAAAAATCTATTGTACCTTTCTTGGTGGTAATTTAATAACATGGAGGAGCAAAAAACATCATATTGTGGCCAAAACAAGTGCAGAATTTGAGTTTAGGACAGCAACACAAGAAATCTAGGAATAACTTTGGCTTAAAATTATATTGAATGACCTAAAAGCTGAGTAGCAAAGCACTATGAAGCTATGCTATGATAATAACTCTATTATTATCTATTAATATTGCATATAATCCTATACAACCTAATAGGACAAAGCATATCAAAATTGATAGACATTTTATCAAAGAGAAGCTAGAGGAAAGACTAATTTGTATATCATATATTCCTTCAATCTCTCAACTTGTTGATATCTTAACTGAAGGGCTCAACATTGTGAGTTTTCATGAAATAATCTCCAAACTCAAAATGGAATACATATATTCCCCCAACGAGAGGGGTGATGGAATACACAAATTTGTCCCTACAATAATTTATCTAAATTGAAATTACAAAATTACGTTGTAAAAAAAGAAACTAAGCGAAACTAGAAACTACTTGAAGTGTACTTCTCTCTTATGCACGGGGCATGGGTAGCTCGTGGCGTTTGCATATTCAACTACTTGGCGCGCGTGCTGCTCAGGACGGCCAGCCTTCGATTGCTTGGTTGTGGACTGATAGTCGCGTACACTACGAGCATCTATTCCACATATGTCATGTGGTGACTATCACACAATTGTTGCCCCTGCTCGGCGTCAAGTTGTGAGGTTTCATCATAATCATATGCATTAAAGGACAACATCAGCAATAGCTATCAACCATAAATTTTAATTTAATAACATGCCCTTCCAACAATGCACCAGGAGAGCAGAATAAGGCTGTTTGGGACCCTTATTCTAATCACAAGTTTCATTGGGATAGTATAAATAGCATTCAGGAAATCCAAGATCCAGGAAACACTGGCCTTCTATAAATTAGCTGGATGCAAAAAAAAAAAAAAATAGTGTTTTTCAAAGCAACAATTAGGGAAGACTGAGTAGATGTCAGCATCAGCTAAACGAGGTAATAAATTGCAGTAACAAGAATTCGAGAAGAGTTACATTAGTGCAATGGTGCATTGCTGGATATGTTTATTTTATATGTTCCGGATGAGTAGATGTTGTCACTCTAACGACTCCATGAGTATTGACAGCATTTTTTTGCTAATGTTATATGGATAAAACAGAAAATAATGATATAGCATCAGAATGGCATGGTTAATTTCCACCAAAGGAAATGCTAACCTTGTCATAATTGCTGCACAATACATTAGAAGACGGGGACTGCTCGCACAACATAAACTCAATAGTCCTTGTGACAATCTGACAAAATTGATATAGAAAATTTAAATGTCAGGGTTGGAAAACGCTTGAAGTGGAACATAAACACAGGCCAGCGGCACGAAAATATATAAATAAATTAAAAAGAAGAAACGAGGAATCAAAGTAACCTGATGTTGGGACCAAACACCAGGAGGACAGTAGGAGAACGCCTTGGCAAGAGACGGCGCATTTCCAGAGACAACAACGAAACATCGAGTGAGCAGGTTCAGATAATCGCGAGGGTCGCCTGGCCTGAGAAGGAAGTCAGAGTTGGAGTAAGACCAACCGCCATCCGACAGCGGCGAGAGGGAAGTGATGGTATCGGCTAATGTGCGTGCGCGGTTATGGAATAGCCTCCTCAGAACCTCTGGCACTGCTCCGCGATGCCGCCGCAGCCGTCGCCGCCGCGTCCTCTCCTCCC
This sequence comes from Taxillus chinensis, assembly GCA_023512835.1. Taxonomy (NCBI): domain Eukaryota; kingdom Viridiplantae; phylum Streptophyta; class Magnoliopsida; order Santalales; family Loranthaceae; genus Taxillus; species Taxillus chinensis. Next base: position 9,227,355 of record CM042090.1, on the reverse strand, counting down.
CCATTGCTGGTGACTCGGTGTGAGCTTGCTGGTGTCTGTGTCTCCTCTTCTCCTACAAAACAGACACATCAGGATTGTTTTTTTTTTCCTACGTGTCTTATTTTAAAAAGAAAAAAATAGCAAATGAGTGACACACCGAGTGTGTTTTTTTTTAATAAAAATTATAACTTTTTTATATAACTAAAATTTATACTTTTATATTAAATTAATTATTAAATGTATTAAAATAATAATATAATATAAAAAGATACAAATAAAGAAAATAAAATTTTAATAAATAAATAGTAGTTATTCAAATTTAAAGAATCTCACTAACTATTCAAGTTTTTTTAAATTAAAGGGGTCGTATTTTAAGATTTTGGTTAGACACTTAAATCTCAAGGTCGGTATTAATTCAATATCAATATTGTAAGAACATTTGCATTTCATAACTCTAAAATTTTATGAAAGGAAAAAAAAGAAGAGATAGAAAAAAATAAAATTTTAAAATAATAATTTAATAAATATAAGTATTTTTAAATTTAAAAAAATATTACAAATTTATTCTATCTCATAATTATAAATTTTGACTTAAATAAATCTAATTTTTTCTACAGCAATGACTATTTTAATTTTAACTGGTCTCAGCAATCTTTAGTTAAAATTTATTTAAAAAGCTGACTTTTGAAAAAAAAAAAAAAAAACTATTCATATTTTACAACACCACTTGCGCTTCAGTAGCCTCTAGAAAAAAAATCATATTTTATTAAAATAATAATTTAATTGCTGGTCGCCCTTGGCGTTTGAAATAACCTGGGGGAGACCAGAGATCAGTCTAGGTCTCATCGACACCAACTACGATGTCCCACAGCCTCTCGTGTTGGTGTTACTGTATGTCTTCCAAATGTATTTCAACTTGGAGATGAGTCTGGGTCTCATCGCGGACTTGACCCCAGGCCTGGTTCAGAATTCAGATGTGCATGGAGCCTTCGTTCGACAGCCCTTACCCCTCCAACTCGGTCCGCGAGTTATGGGGCCGCCGCTGGAACCTCACGGTTTAAAACATCATGTGGTCCACGGGGTACGATCCCTCCCCTCCGCTGGTGTGCCGCCCCGGCCGTGGGCCAGAAGGCCGCAAAATTCCTCACGGTTGTCTCGAGGCTGCTGGTACTGAATATCTTGAATTTCATCTTCAATGTCAAAACGAAGAAGAAGAAGAAGAAGAAAAAGAAACAAAAAACAAAACAAAACCTAAAAAAGGGATCCATCAATCGATGTCGCAGCTGAAGCCGCTGTCGCACCAGGGGAGACACGGGCTTGCCGAGGGGGTTATCTCCATGTCCCAAATTCGGGACATTCAAACCGTTAACGAAAATTAATATCCATATAACTTTTAAGCAATTCATTATTTCATTAAACATCTCATTAAATATTATATGAAATTTACTCTAAGATTTAAAATTTATATATAATACAACACATGCAACTATCGTACGTAAATTAAAAAAATCTTAAATTTGACATAATTTTATTTTCGATTATATCTTTATCTCTTATCATAATATCTTTCCTCCTTTAATTGTGGTTCGAAAATAAATCAAAAGAGTTTGTTTAAATTGTTTGGTAAAAGTAAATAATATAAAGTAATCATGAAAAACATAATAAGACATATCATATACATATGATATGAGAGATTTCATAAAGTTTGCACATCATACATGATCAATATATCGTAATGAGATATAATTGTGAGAGATTATATTTAAACATCATAATATAACATAATTGTCTATGTTACTCTCTAAATATCATAACATCATTATCCATGTCTACTATCGAGATATAATAATATATTATTAACTGGATTGACACATCTTTTTTATCAAATTCATTTGAGGTCTTTTTGTAATTATTTATCATCGACTTAGTTTGTGTAACATGAAATATATTATGAAATTACAATAAAACAATTAAGATTAACGATGATAACCACAAATATCAAAATCTCTAAGAGAAAATACCTATATTAATGGAAATTTCCCATCGGTATAGAATATAGACCTTTTTTCCATCAGTATAAACCCTTGGGACTATTCCAACGGAAAAGCTTTCTAGCGGAAGAAACCTCATCAATATAAGGTCTATCCCAACACCAAATTTGTATGTATAGACTCAATGTCTATTCCAACGGACAATTTGTCCATTTATATGGATCTTATGGTATATTCTAATAGACTGGTTGACAACTTATAAAATATTTGTAACAAATCATTATTGTTTTTAATACGATAAATAAATGCATACATCATTTAAGACTTGGAGTTTTTATTATTAACCATCACTTGACTTACCTTTTCACTTACAAGCCCCTCCCTTTTGTTGTTTGGCTATAAACATAGAGTTCTGCCTTTGATGGCTTTCTCCCTTTAGCAAAGCTTTCATGTAAAATAAACAAGCAAATAATTAATCAAAACATAATATACATTTAAGAAATTATATATCTTAAATGGAAGGCAGTGGTGGTTTGTGATATAACTAATAAAATGTAATAGAAGTTTGGTTTCCCTTCTCGGTATCTCTTTGCGTGTGTTAATGTGGATTTTTTTATTGCGAGTGTTAGGAAAATTATAAACATAGGGTTTTGAATTACACTTTCAATGCATTCCAACCCACACTGCACTACGATCTCCAAATTAAGGAGATTGGTTCGGCTATGGGTATATATATATATATATATATCCTCTCTCTTGCTCTCTCTATGTGTAGAGTTATTAACTTTTCATGGAAAATTGTTAGAAAATGAATAGAATGGTGATTTAATGATAATATTGATAAAAGAATTTCTCAAGAAAGTCACTACAATCTCCAAATTAAATAACTCTCGATGATTAAGTGTTTTTTTCTTTGGACAATGGGCAGACTCCACTACAATCTCTCACTGATCACTGCAAGCAAACTTCTTTTCATCAAGTCTCACTAATTAGTCCTATTAATACTAAATATATTTTTAGTATCCCTAACAGTCCCTAGTCCTATTATTGATTCATGGGTGTTTAAACATGTTTATATCTGTATTTACTTTGATTTAAATGAATAAAAATAATATTAGCTTTAATTGAATTCAAACTCAAATGGTAATTAAATAATATTTGTTTTAAATATAATAAAAACTCATATAGTAATGAAAATAGCTAGCTGATAACGTTAATTTATATAAAATTTTCACATGTGTCTTTCCCCTATTTGTATTCATTTTTCATAGTGTTTTGAGTGTTTTTATTATGATTGAGTGTTAAATCATATTGTTTGTCATATTTTAGTGTTTTGTAGAGTTGTGTTGTGTTTTGGGTGTATTTTGTAGGCAAACGGGAAAGAACCGGGCGAATCAATGTATAATACATATTTAAACAAAGAATATCGTTGCGACAGGACTTTTTGCCTTCGTCGCGATATAGAAGGAAATACATTTCATTGCGACATAAAAGAAAATACATTTCGTCGCGATAAGGTCTTTTGCCTTCGTCGCGACAAGCGTCGACTTTTGCCCCATTTTGTATTTTTCCTATTTTATTTTTAATGTAATATTTAGGGGGACTATACAAGGAACAAGTATAGGATGTTGTTAGGGATTCTGGACCCTAGGGGAGCCCTCCTTAACGACAAAGAACCCTAGGTTTGGTTTCTTAGATTTCTCTTTGGTTTTGGGTGATTTTCATGTAATCTTGATTCAAGAACACCTTGGTATTGGATAGGGGATTGATTGTATGCCCCCGTGACAGGTTGGTTATCGTTTATTCTCCCCTCTTAATCTCAAATTTCTAATTTAATTGATATAAATATGTTTTTCATTATTTCATGGAATAATCCCTTTTTCCTATGCATTGAGAGTAGCCCAATCTCATTATCTTGATTGTATGAATTTGTGTGATTATTTATTATCTCTATCTCATGCATGATTTTATTTTACCGATTGAATCTATGTTGTGGGCATCGCGAACCTATTGCATTTTTAGATAATTGAATGAAGAATTAAAAAATAAAATTTAATTACTAGAACCCGTAAAATGAAATCTAGGACTTGCGTGTCACGAGAGTAGTCCGTGATCCTAGGAGGATCCATAGTTGATCATCCCTTAATGGGTTTGACTTTAATTCAGCGAGTCACGAGAGTAGGCCATTGCTAATGCTAAGCACACCATTATTCACGTGAAAACGATTGGCGGTTACCTTAGGATCAATCACCTTCAAATGATTAGAGACAATAAGAATAATTAATCAAACCATATGATAAGGAATTGAAAATTATATTGAATCTCAACCCTATAATTTTATTATCTTATTTTCTATTTTTTATAGGATTTCTTTTATTTTATTTAATTAATTTATTTTATATTATTTCATCACATTCTTTTATTCCCTTCTACATGTTAGTTAGGTTTTATAAATATTATTTTAATAGCATGAACGCGACAAAACGTTGTACTACTAGTAGATAAAATCAAACATGGAATATTTTTTTTAAAAAAACCCAATTTACTGGAAAAGAAGGTTTAACAAAGTAGAGCATTATTTTAAAAAGCGGCAACTTCCTAGATGCTTGCTTAAGCGAAAGAACACGCATTAGGTGATGATAATAGAAGTACTGTAAATTCATTACATACGAGTGTTATATGGTTACTCAATCATATTTCATTTGTGAAAGATAAAAATATAAAATATAATTAAAAAATAAAAACCTAAGATGAATAACCTTAGAATAGGAAAATTCCCAAAAATTTAATTTGTAAGTTTGGACATAAAATCGAAAGGAACAAACATAAAAATACTATTATGGAAATCACAATAATAATCTTTTTGATGTAGTAAAAACGAAAGCACAAAATCCTTAACCTTTATATCCCCGATTATGTAGATTTAAACGAAGAACGCTAGATTTCAAGCCATAGACAAGAAACCCTTGAGTGAAAAATAAAAAAGAAAACACGATTTAGAAGAAAATGATGAGAAAAACATAGGTTTAAAAAACTATTTAAAAGAAATGAAGAGGAGTAGGAACATATTAGTTGAAATCAACACATACTCACCTATTACAAACTGTTATTGGTTAATTATAGTCAATGAAACAAATTTCACACCTAGTTTCCTGCAAAATCACATATGAGTTCGGAGATTTCAAAGAAGAGCGCGATTGCGGAGGAGAGAGGTTAAAATTTAGGGTTAAAATCGTGGAGGGATATAGCAATTAGGAAGGAGGAAACATAGACATAGCATATATATACCCATAGATATTTAGTAATCTGTTTTATATACACTCTTATACGAACGATTAATAGTAATCTATCTTTAGAAACAATCTTACACAAACGGATAATAAGTAAATTGTTCCTAAAAACAAAAATTATACTAACAGATTTTTTTTATATCGATATAGATCGATTTATACTGACCGATTATATGCTCGGTTGGTATAGACAATTCATATTAACTATTTAAGGCATTACTATAAACTATCATTGGTATATGTCATTCTATTTGTAGTAAAATTGTTATCTATCTTAGTCAATAAAATGGATTATTTAGAAAGATATCAAAAAATAGATTAATGTATGCTTATAAATAACATAAGAAATAAAGAAATAAGAATAATGGAAAATAATAAAGATGAAATATAAAAGACAAAACCAGAGTGACAATAATTAAATATAAACTATAATGATAATGAAAGTAAGAAAGAAAAAAAGAGAATATTTTTTGTATGTTTAAAAATCAAAAAATCATATTTTCTAAAATAAAACATAATAACTTATTAAAATAAGATAGTTTTAAATTATTATTTGTTTGGATTCGGGTGGAATACAAAGATATTATTATTGAGTGATATTAATAATGTGGCGCTAATAACCTCAATAAATCATTTTATTATTTAAAATTAATGATATGTTTCATTTATAATGCTTAATATTGGACTAATCGTGTTATCGTTTAACAGTGTAATGCATTTGTTTTGTTTATTTTACGGGAGAAGTATTGTGAAAGTAAAATCATTTTATAAAAATAGAGTATTAATAATTTCCCTAATTTATTCGTATTTAAGAATAAATTACTTCGTGAACTACTGGGGTTTATCTCTATAAATTATTTACCCTATGCTTGCAAAATATGGTATTTGAATGGAACGAAAATAGGTAAAAAAAGATATTGAAGAAAAAAAGGGTCAAATTTTATTTTATTTTATTTATGAGGTGCTTGGTTGGGATCGAAAATGTATGAAAAAGTAATATAAAAAAATATTTTATGTTTTTTTTAATTTTATCATTTTACATGCCAATTATCAATTGATTTTCATTTTACTATATGTTTTTTATGAATTTTCCGAGCAAATGAATGTGAAAAAAAATTCATGTTTTTCAATACACTTTTATATTTACTATACAAAATTCATATCAATCTAAGCATGATAAAATAATTTTTTTCACGCATTTTTCTTTTTTCGTATGAACCACGGCATTAATGTCAAATTATTTTTAAAGAAGATTTATTAAAAGTCAGTCTTAGGAAAATCCTAACAATACTAAATAAGCCCTTTTCCCGTTTTCATAGGCTTTGTTTTCCTATCATTTTATTGAATGGGCACATTTGTGCACAATAATAAGACATGAAACAAACATAAAAAAGGTTTGAAATATGGAATCATGTTCTTTTGTTGATTTTTTACCATCTTTAAACTTGGATTATTTTGGTACACGTGAAAATGGATGAAACAAAACGGAATGTGTAATTCCGTCATTAACGTGTAAAATCAATTCCCCTCAAGAGTCGAAGCCAGAGTCGGGGTTTGAAATATGTCCACGGTCGGGGGAGTGGGCTTCCAATACTGCCCACCAAAATAATCCTACACTGCCAGGAATAATAGCCACACACAGACACAGTAATCATGGAATCACGTGTTTTTGTTGGTTTAATACCTTCACAGTTATATTATTAAATTAATATTTATTTTAAAAATTAACCCTGCTATTAAATATTTATTTTGCCTATGTTATGTCTATAAAATTTTATAACGGTTATTTTTTTCAAGTTTAATTAAAAATAATTTTTTTCAATAAGTTTATTTATTTAAATGTTAACTTTTTTTAATTGAATTTGCATAAATAGTAACCATTAGATAATCATGAAATTTTAACATATGTAACATGAATATTAAATCTAACAGTTAATTTTTAAAATAAATGTTAATTTGATAGCATAATTATGAATATATGCATGGTGTGGATTTTTCGATCCTCTGCACTGAACTCGCGTCCCCCATCAATTTAGTCCTAATTTGCGACTTATTAAATTAGATTATTGTTGTGGTATTTTGATAATTTCAGCAATTTATTAATATTTCTTTTATAAATCGATTGTTAAATTGAATATTCATGTAGTGGGAATCATGACTGTAAACTTTTACAACAATCTAATAGTTAATTTTTATGTAAATTAAATTAACAAAAATTAGAAGATAAATAAATTTAAATAATGGTCGATTTGTGAAACAAGTATTGATGAAGTGCTAAAATTGTCAGATCATCGTGGTGATGATATAATCTTGATCAACAGTAAATCCAAGTTCCACTTCTGTAGCCTTCAATTTCCCACTAACATTCGTCAATTTCTCATGCACCCATAATGAAATATATGACATATTTCACCGAACTAAAGTTTAATTAAATTTTAATTTAAAATGGCATTTTCCATAAAAAAATAATTAATTTTTTATAATTTTAAATTATTTAAATAAAAAATTAATTATTTTACAATACAAGTATCACATAATGTAGCACTATTTGGGGTGGGCTTCCACCACCACAGCTCCAGCGAGCCACTACTATGGGCGAAGCTTACAATTATTCATCTCTTCTGCCAACCTCCATGATCAGATTCATCTACCCCGTGACGGATTCATCCACCAAATTCATTCATCGACTAATCAAGTTTTAGAATTTTTTAAATATATATTTTATATATTAAAATTATATAATTTAAAATTTTAAAAATATGATTATTTTCAAAAATGGTAGGCTTGATAAATTTAAAAGTATTTTGAAAATATGATTATAGTAATTTATATATATATATAATTTTATTATCTCAAAGTGTTTGTGATGAATATGTTGTTAATTGTAATGAACATGTCGTAGTAGTGGTAAATGAATTAAGTGATTTTAAAAAGTTATATGGCTTGGTTATATGAAGATTTAGTGAGATTTTTGCATTTTCATATTATTACTTGTGACTTAGATAATGTTAATCGCAGTTCTAGATAATAGTTTTTAGATACGAGTTACACAGCCAGGGCTAGCCCAAGGAGGAGGCCCAATAGGTAGCCACATCTGCCTAGGGCACCACAGTTTAGGGGCACATATGTTTTTCTATATACCTAGGCACTCTGCGCCATGCCAGCGAAGCCTCCATACTCCGCAGGCGCAGCCACGCAGCACTCCTCTCTCTCTCTCTCTCTCTCTCTCTCTCTCTCTCTCTCTCTCTCTCTCTCTCTCTCTCTCTCTCTCTCTCTCTCGTAATGATTTGCTCTACTACCTCTACACACTCCTATCTCCCGCCGTAGTCGTAGATTCTGGCAATCCCTGAGTCCTTAACCTATTGACCCTGAAGCTCGTAAGTCCATGACGTCCGTCTAATTCAGAGTCTCTCTATCTTAGTGTCTTTAACCCATCAATCACGGTCAAAGAGTAGTAAAATTTTTTCCTATTATTCTATATAATTTATAACGTGTATTCAATTGAATAATTTTTAATTTGATGTTGTAATCATTTCTTTTCATTCAACAAAATAAGAGATACAGTACTGCTAGGGAACGAACTTAAGTGTGTCAGTTTTGAGTGGGCACACACAAGATGTGAAAATGGTTCATTGACATCCAACTGTTGATATCCCATTTTCTTACAACTACGACAGTACAGTGAAAGTATGATATATCCATTTCTATTTTCATATTTTTGTTCATTTTGTACTAGTGCATACGAAAATAAGATTGAAGGATTCATTTATAGCAAATGCACAAGTTTAGCTAGAAGATGAAGGCAATGATAATTGGCATTGCATTCAAACACCTGGCGAATCTAGCAAATGCTCAAATTTAAACCTCCTTACTATCTGAGTAAAGTTATGAGGATTATTTCTTGTTCTTCTAGTTTGGGCTAATGATGAGAATGAATGTTTTATTTATTTCAAATTGTTTCTAAGGATGAATTAATTCATTTTCCATCTTGCTTCATTGTTTATATTAAAAGATAAAATATGATTTAGTGTTATGTGTTTAGATTTCACTGTGGAGTTTTTATATGGACTAATGCCATATGGAAAATCAATTGTATGAATTCTAATGCCTAAAATCATTTATTGCTTTTTAGCATTTTTTTGATGGTGTATTTGGTGTAACCTTCTTTCATCAGTTGAAATGGTAGGCTCTGGTACTTGTAATGACACTCGAACTAATTATGAAGCAGAATAAAATGGGACTCCTTTATTAGCTTGGAATTTTGTGAAATATAGGAAAAATGGTTAAGTTTATTGCATTGGGGTAGCTGGCCATTGGGTTCATTTCCACATCAAACCATATTTGTACATATTTGATTATGGCGCAATGCCCTTTTAGTCATTAAAATACCATTTTTTTGACATTTATGTACATTTGGTTCAAAAGCCACAAGAAAAATACATTTATATTTTTAAGGTTGATTTTTTTTGGCTCTACCTTACTACTTGACAACAACCATGTAAAATCCAAGATTATTAATAAAATAATATATATTTATCATATTATTTTATGTTTATAATTAAACTATCTTGACTATATATTTAGAAAATGTTATTTGATTGCGTGTATGATAATTATATTAATTCCAATTAAATCTCGCATTTAAAAAATATAAGATTTACTTTTCATAAATAAGTTACATTTGATATATATTTTAGTTTAAGAAAATAAATGTGTTATTTTATAATGTGGTGTTATGTTATTATTTCAATCATTTTGTTTAATTATATTAGATAAATAATTTATTGTCTGAAATGTTAAATTTAAATCAAATAAAATAAAAATTTAAATTTATCACATCAAAATTTATTCAGAGTTGTAAAATTTTTTTATTAATATTCCATGACAATAGCTTATGCTTAGAGAGGATACACTAGCGCGGTTTTTGGAGGTTGTCTTCAAAATTTTATACCAAAGTGTTCCAACTTTAGTTATCTACCTTTGGTAAAAATTCCAATATTATTGGATCAGCCCATTAGGAAAAACAATTTAAAAACTACAAAGTTTAGTAGCACACTTAGAATTTTAGTTTCACTTCAAAATTCAATAACTTTTAATATACAATCCCAATAGACTTAGAATTAGTCTCAAAGTGTATATAATTAAGTTAAGAATCTATTCCAAGTGGCCATAGTAAATTTCAAAAAGGTTTTAGAAAGTTATAATCAAAATAGTATACAATGCATGTGACTTTTGTGATCAAAAGAACCTTCAAAGTCAAACAAATCCTAAAAATTCAAAAATTGGATAAACAAAGGAGTCACGTGGTAGATAATAAGGGGATACGAATCAAATAATTTGAAAATGATAAATTTAGGTAAGAAAATAAGGTATTAATGACAAAATTTTCACCTACCATACTTATCACCTACCATCCTTGCCCTATATAAGGAGTATCTTGCCTCTTCTTTTAATGTACAAGTTCCCTCAATCCATACCATGAAATTCTCTCTATCGACACTCCCTCAAACTCTCCTAACACCCTAAATACTCTACTTAAACCCTCTTTTGTTTTTGGTACTTATTAAGCGTCGAGGTTCTACGAAAGGTAATACTCAAGATTGTGAAGTTATTTATTATTTATAATATAAGATCTATATAGTTGGTTTTACCACCGCATATATATATATATATATATATATATACATATTATTTACATGGTTGACCTTGCCATCTTATATATATATAATTATATATACATATGTAATTATGTTAAATTATGTTATTTTATCATATTATTTTTATTATATAATTAAAGTGAAAATATGATAATATTATCTTAATGTTTTTTTTCATTAATTTTTAAGATTTTAGATAATAAAGGATTGTAATGAACAACTTCCATAATGAATTCCTTCGACAATCGCCCTTCTTCTTTCACAATCCCAAATTCTAATGTTTTAACCTCACATTTACTCTCATCATCATCCCATCTAGATCTCCCCTTTCTGCCTATGTCTAAATTTCATAACACATCATGGCTAAAGTGAAAGATAAATATGAAAAATAGGCTTATCGGACGTCTTTTCCGTTCATTCGATACAGAAAGTAAATCTTATTTAGAAACTCTCAAGGAATATAACCTAATTATTGCATAGGCTTAAGATGCATGAGATCAAAATATGAGATGGAAATGGAACCAAAATAGAAGATTAAGCTCAAATTAAATATCCCGCCCTACAAGCACGGTATTTCCAATCGCCTATTGAAAGATATAAGTTAAAGTATGATATTTAAATATATATATATATATATCTATATTGATACGAGTAATATTTATTTATGAGTAAGGTTAATAAAAGGAATAAATTAAAATAATCTTTTCAAGTATTAACGATAATTTAATGTTTTGATATTTTTTTTAAGATGTTAAGACGCGTAGAATGCAAAAAGGAGTGTAGGGGTTCTCCTTTCTTTTTCTCTTTTTATGTCTTTGTTTCTTTCTATTATTCACCTTTCTATTTCAATTGACCTCCCCTTTATTATTTATTTTTTTTTGTAAGAGACATTAGTATCTTTTGATTTCTCTTTTACTCATTCATTTTATTAATTAGGGTAGATGACCTTTTATTAATCGGGATTATCATTGGTAACCTTATGTTCTTTACTTAATTATACTTCATGAAATTCTATGATTTGTTTTATGCAATGAAATTAATCTTTTTTATGATTTCTCTTATGCTTAGACAAAGTAAGTTTATGATGGATAGTTTCAGAAAGACTTTCAATGCATTTGGTAAAGAATATCACTAGGGAGTGTTAATACAACTGATAATATGTTATGTTATGGTATTTGGATAGTTAACCTAGATCATGATGTTATGATACATGTGATGAGATTGTAGATACTTGCACCATTGGCATAGAGGGCTAAAGGGGTGAACAGGATAATAAAGATAGGAATGATATGAGAGTTAATGGATTCGTTTGGCAATGATATTATTTTAAAAAATATAATTATTTTTTAAAATAATGAATTTGATGAATTTAAAATTATTTATGATTGATAAAAAATTTTTGATCCCATCATTTTTAAAAATAATTATATTTAAAAAATTATAGAATCACAAAACACAGATCATTATCATTGTAAAATAAAATAAGAATTTTAAAAATTTTAATGTTATTATTTTAAAAATTTTAAAACCACAGTCATTATTTTCTAATTTTCCCTATACGCCCACCCGTTATTTTTTTTATTAGTAATATATTACGCCGGACAGTTTTTTGGTTTTCTTCCCTCACTTTCAACAACTCCCTTTTTCAATGTTGGCCCAATTTTTGATTGCCACGTATATTTTCTTTCATTCGAAAGGAAAAAAAAACAAAACAAAAACTCCTTTACTTTTATAACAAATATTCCTATATCTCGACTTCAGGTGAATCATATGTAATAGCTTTTTTTGTTTTTTTGTTTTTTTGCCCTTGTTGATATTATTGAAGAAGCAGCAGCCAAGAAAGAAGAAGAAGAAGAAGAAGTTGTGAGATTTGTGGAATGGGGAGAACAGATGCGCTTTCTCTCATCCTATGCCTTGCGCAGTTTATGCTTCTCCTTCGTTCAGGTACTCAAATCCCATTTCTTCCTAGCCCTCTTGGTATGGTGTGAACCTGCTCTGCTCCATGTCCAATCGAATTTCTGATCCCAGTTCTTCTGCAATTTTATATTATACGCCAACTCTATTTGATTTTCCATCTCTTCTTCTTCTTCTTCGTTATTTATAAAGGAAATCTTGTGATTGGATATGCTAGTGTGTGTTGTAGCGTAATTTTAGTGGGGCTACTCCCTTTTTTTGCCTTTGGCTTTTGGCCTTGAATTTGATTGATGCTCTGCTCCATGTGGTGTGGTGGCAACTGGGGATGAATGATTGGCCTTTCTAATCATTGGTCTTTCCTTTCTTTTTCTTTTTTCTTCTTTTTTCTAGTACCTGCTTCGTGCATTTTTTGATGCCTCTCCACTAACGCCACCTCAATCATCGATCCTATGATTTATTCTTCTTTCCCTCCAATAATTTACTTCTTCAAAACCTTCTTAATTACAAATCAGGAGCTTTCATCTTTTAAATTGAAGTTCCCGCCCATTGGATTTGAAAAGTTCGATCTGTTTCTGCATATAAAAATTGCAAACTTTCTTGTTTCCTTTCTACTGCAACACAAACGTGATTTTTTTTTTTTTTTTTGTTTTTGCCCGAGGAAATTCTTACGGGTCTTAATTCTAATTTTATGTAAAGGAAATCAAGGATTCCAGCTTACTGTCCGGTTTCTTCTGTGTGTGTTGTGTTGTGCTGTAAGTGGCCTGTTTTGTTATTTGGAATCACATTTCCAGTTTCTTTTAGGCACCTATGGTCTTATTTCTTGTCTGGAATCATATTATGGAGCCTCATGGAATTGAATTTCAGGGTCAGGGTCAGGGTCAGGGCATTATTTCTTATTGGTAGACAAAATTTCTAATTACATGGGAAATCCAATTTCAGGCTCAGCACTTAGGGAAGAAGAAATGGAGGGGTCAAGAGGAGGGCCTGCACAGAACAAAGAAGTGAACAATCCAATAATCACAGTCCCGCTCACCAACCTCACAGTACCTATAACCGTACCCATTTCATCAGAAACTCCCCTGGCCACCCCGCCACCGCCTTCGGTCACCGTGACACCGACGGCCACGACTTCACCCGCCGAGAATTGGTGCGTGGCCAGTCAGTCCACGTCCGACGCCAAATTGCAGGTAGCCTTGGACTATGCGTGCGGCCATGGGGCCGACTGCTCGGCAATCCAGCCCAACGGCGGCTGCTACATCCCCAACACCGTCAGGGACCACGCCTCTTATGCTTTCAACAACTTCTACCGCAAGAACCCAGCTCCATCCACCTGCTATTTCGCAGCAACGGCTGTCATCACCAGCACTAACCCAAGTACTATACATTACCTTTCCCATTATCTGTACGTGTTGCCTCCAGTCCTTGCTAAAATGCCAAAACAATAATAATAATTTTTTTCTTTTCCAATTTTATGTTTCAGGTTCTGGGTCGTGCATCTACCCATCAACAAGGTGAACTTTTCTCCCACATTCTACATTGCCTCATTGGACAACGTTGTATGGGTTATTTCAAGTGTTTTATTTATTTATATATTTATTTACAGCATAACCACATCTATTCTAAACACCACAAATGAGAGCGGTGCAACTGTTTTCGGTGCCGAGCGCCCAATGGGTTCCTCCAGTTCATGGGCTGCTGTCCCCGGCAGCCGCCTTCAGTGTTTGTTCCAGTCAACCTTTCTCGTGTTGTTGTTGCAGGGATGGTCCCGTCAACCATCTTTGCACTGAAGAGAGAGAGACAGAGTTCCATTGCATTCACAAAATTCAAACATTGTGATGAGGACAGTCTGAGAACCGAAGAGGTTTAGTTTAGGATTAGGACCAAGGACTGGTGTTTTGCAGCAAATGCCAACGACCACGAGAATGAGACGGTCTTTGGGTTATGTAGATGTTTGACGAATTTTGGGATTTTTTTAATTGCTTTCGGGTTGTGGCTGGTTTGTACATGTTTTCTTAGCATGCTTGGAAATTTTGGTAGTGTTTTTGGTTTTCTCTTTTCAGAAGGTGTTTTTAAAATTGTATTTAAAATTTGTTTTCTAGCAAATTCGATTCTGCTCGTCGGAGAGGGACTGTGCAGAGGGCGTCACCCCGTTAGGGGTGTTAAACGCCCGCTTACCCGTGGGCTGGCCTGCAATATGGGCCAGAATGGGTCTATATGTTTTCGAATTCGTGGGCTACGGTTTAAATGAACTTTGGCATGTCAACCCACATGCTATAACTTCATACAAGTTCGGCTCAGAATTCAAACTCAACATAGCCCACATAGCTCATCCCCCAAGCCAGCCCACTGGCTCCCGCCCCAACAAGCCCATCGGGCCTCCTTGTCACCCAGCCAAGCCCCCCAATCTAGCCATATAAAATCAACGTAACTAGAAGCTCAGAACCTCATGTAAAATATAAATATCATCTAACTATACTTAATAAATATATATGTATAATTAATATATGTAATAATAATAATAATAATAAGGATCCAACTTGTGGGCCAACTTGGCTTGCACGCGGGCTAGGCCGGGCCAAAGATTTTTGGCCTATTTAAAAGCGGGGTTAAACAGTTTGGGCTTGGTCCGCTTGTTTAACATCCTTATGCCGTCGCCGTATTCATAGGGGAGGCCATCGTAACCCAAATCTAGGGTTGTCAGGGGAGGGTCGCACCATCACTGGACTGGCAAGAGGTTATCACAATGCATATCTGGGGTCACCTAGGGAGGGTTGCACCATCGCCAGACTATGCAGGGGGGACGGCCGCATCGTCACCAGGCCGTTAGAAGGGAGGTCGCCGAACTAGTAAGAGAGGGGTCATTGGACTAGTAGGAGGGATGGTCGCCGAATTGAGATGAGTTGGTCAAAAAAACACAAATTAAAAACATCAAAAAGATGTTTTCATTTTCCTCTATTTGAAAACACTAAATTTTTGAAAATCAAAAATAAAATACCAACCAAACAAGAAATGAGAGGTATTTTCTGTATTTAAATACAGAAAGAAACAGGTACCAAACACGTTCTTAGTGACTTTTTTTAAAAAAATAAGTTCCATCTTGTGCATGGTTTTTATTTAGATTTATTTGAAGGAAAATTGGGCATTGGTTTCGTGGGTGATAAAAATATATTGTATATTATAAAATAGAAATATATAATTGCAGTTGGGTTCTTTATTTTTTTTAAATATTAACTAAAAATAAAAATACTACTCTCTAAAATTTTATTTATTTTCAAAAAAATCTTCAAAATAATTTCTATATTCTTATATTAGAAATAGACTTATTATACTTTCTTATATATTTATATACTTTCTTTATTACTTTTTTAATCTCTTTTACTTATTATAATTATTCAAACATACACATATTTTAAATAAAATATAAAAACTTTAAGAAAAATTGTAAGAAATAAAAAGTAAATCTCTAAATATTATAAAATACTTTCATTTCCTATATACAAACTTTATTTTAATCCTATCTCCAAACTCCATGTTTTACAAATTTTCCTAAATTTTTTCCTTTACTTTTTAAAAATAAAAGTTTATGAAATGGAATGCTCTTAGCAGCGGGGTGCTGATAAAAACAAAATAAGGCACTTTTAAACAAAGCAGCCTCATCATATCCCTTTTGATTTGATTTAATTGTTGGTGTTAACTTATAACTTCTGCAAAATGACATCTTGTTATTGCAACTTAGAGAAAAATGTCAGTATTGTGAAATAATTAAATGTTTCAATAAATTTGTGTATATGGAATAATATTAGCCATAAATTCGATTCAAGACTGTGTCTTTGGCTAAGTAGTATCTAAAAGTTTGATATTTAATAATTTTTTTAATTAAAATACAGATCTCAAATTAAATTTATGACTAATATAATTTTATATAAACAAACTTATTAAAATAGTTGATTATTTCAATGTGAGTATTCTAAGCCACTGAATAGTCAAGATTTTATTTTTATTTTTATTTATTTATTTTTGGATGGGATTGGGTGAGCTTCTCCCAGGGTTTTGCAAACACGATGGAGCCCATGTTGCAGTTGTACCTTGCATTATGGCATTGGACGTTCTATGGGCCTTAGCCAGAAAGTTGATTGCCCAAGTCGAGCATCTTAAACCAATTTTAAGAGCAGCCCAGTGTCACCTTACCTGTCCTCCTCGCATAGATGCAAGCTCATCATTGTGGTCGCGAGTCGAGGATGGGCTCATTGGCGGTGATTGGGGCAGAACAAGCCGCAGAGATTCTCGTCATTGTGTGTGGTCATGGGCGGAGACGCAGAGGAAATCAGATATAAAATGAAATCTGTTTGTATTGTTTGTGTGAGTATATTACTACTAAGTACTAATAATTTGAAATATAAATAGTTTTATGATTTAAAGTTAATAATATATTTAATTTACATTTAAATAAGATATAAAATAAATTAATAGTATTATTATTATTATTATTTAATATACTGATATATTTAATTTATCAATTTCAGATAATATTATTAAGACAATTAAATTTTATTTTATGTCATAAACTAATAAAATCGATATAAAACAAGTACAACACTTCATTTATTATTATGTACGATTATTAATGCAGGAGGGTTCTAGCAATTTTTAATATCCACCTTTAAATTTTCAGTTACTAATTTATTAATAATAATTTTTAAGACTTACAGTGCAGAAAGTGAATTTTATATGTATATATATATTATATATTCTGTAATAATCAAAAATCGTACTGCATTTCCAGTAATCAAATCAAAAGCAATACAGCGAGCAGAGAAAACCTGCCAAACCAGTGCAGAGAGCGTCACAGCTGCGTTGATCACCTGACATGAAGTGTGCCGTGGCGTACTACGGATGATAGGACCAACGAGACATCGCTTTAATATTGGGCAGCCAATTTCCACAGGCCATTCATTCTCCTCACACGCAAAACGAGGCCTTTCAGGCTTCTTCTACCTCTCTGCCCAGAATCCCAGACGGCAAACGCTCTAATATTGGGAAATAGGTTGCTTTGCTTTTTCCCAACATTTTCAAGCCCCTCCCCTGCCCTCCCCTCCCCGTGTTTGGGCGGGAAACCATAATGATAGCTTTTTGGGCGGGAAATAAGTGCTGGAGACGTTCCTCTCATTTCCCTTCTTAATCTCCTTATAACTGTTTGGTACATATGAATAAAATATGCAATAATCTCAATGTTTTTAAACAATATTTATGTGGTTAATAGATTTCCTAACATCGCAATTTGTAATCTCAATCGAGTGGTGTGGCCCGGGAGTGATGGCTGCGCCCATATGAGAGAAAGAAATGACAGCAGGGCGTTGGTGATGACTACGGATAGGGAGAAAGAAAGTAAGGCTGGGTTTTGTCAAGTTCATTTTTGTTTAACTTGAATATACAAATTTATTGTTTGCTTTTTTTTCGTAGTCATGTTATAACTTCTCAATCACTGTAATTGAGCTATAATTAAAATTATTTCTTCAGAGTCATGCAACGTGGAAGATGTGAAGCCAACTTTTTATTGTGAAGTCAACTTCTTATTATTTTTACTAAATTTATAAGTTAATGAATAATAGCAATTAACGATAAATAAAATCCTGAGCAACTTTCTCAATTAAGATAAAAATATATAATGTACTTGTAGATGAGGAATGAAATTATCTAAACATTTTACTTGACTGTGTTTGATTGCGAAGAATTAAGAATGCTATAGAGAAATAATTTTAATTAATAAAAAGTCAAAGTAAAAAATACCAATAATTAATAATGCTTAATATTTTCTTGGATATATTAGTGCTCCAAATTTAGTTTTTATCTAGGTTCGTAATTTTGAGTGTTTGGGATCTACACACACGTGTGTGTATATATCTTAAAAAAATAATGTTGGGTCAACAAATGAAAATTACTACCAAATCTAATTGAGGTACAAATTTGAAAGTTCTTTCAGATCAATTTGTAAATCTAGATGTTGATTAAACCAAGGTATGGATCCAAAAGTTATTATGGATCAATATGTAAATACAAAAGTTGACCAAATCAATGTGCAAATCATAAAGTAACTTGCATCAAGTTGCACAAATTCCAAATAATCTTTTTACAAATTCTAACATTTATGGAAAATTATAGAGGCAACTTGAAAAAATCTATAACTTTTGTTATAGAGCCCCTATTAACTTTAAAGTACTCGTGTCTTATTTGTATTTGAGTTAGATATATGTTACAATTGGAATGAAACTATTTGGATGATCTATTATGGAGGAAAAGTTGAAAAACTAGATAAGAGTTCCAAGCTGGTGATGTTTTTGAATTCATATCACAAGTAGTATTACGGACAATCGGCGTTATAGCATCGTCACATGTCACGCCCCCAAATTCCGGGAGGACCGGAACTAAGAGTGTGACTTCTCCATGCCCGCACCAAAATGGTAAAGGGGTTGGTGTCTAGTATCGGTATGAACTACACAACGGGTGCTATCCAAGACATACCTATATAATCATATATCAGGGGTATTCCTGTACATTTCCACATGCTATGAAGCTAAGGATAATATTTTACTAATAATAAAATCATGCTATAAATCCAATACAATTTTCACGGACCCTTGTTCGGATATTCAAATAATAAAACCAATCATTTTATACAAAATCCATAAACCAAGTCATACAAAATATGAAATGAATATCAATCAACTTCGGACCAGCCTCTAGCGAATGGGTCGATACCTGAAACATGTCAACAAAGTAGGGGTGAGCACAAGTGCCCAGTAGGTGATCTTCATCTCCTCACCATCCTATAACATGAAATCCTAAATCTACATGATCAGTGTATATTTGTGCCAGTGCAGTGTCCTATTTTATCACAATAATCTCATATTCAATCACAAATATAACATCACACCCATTATATTTCATCCATCAAAGGTTTACACCGGCAATCTAACCATTCATAGGATCCCCGCTCCCAACTCCAAGAATCCCAGTCACTACTAGATAGCCATATATGGGACCTGTGGTGTCCATAATGACAACCTGCCACATATGGAACCTAGATTAACCAGCCACATAGGGGACCTACGGCCTCTTGCCAGCCCTATGTGGGACCTACGGTTAACCCAACAACCTCCACCACAAAATCCACACATATAATTAACAAATAATAAATTCAATAATCAAAATTCATTCTTATAGCACAACAGAATATTCAAATTGCTAAACCAATAATAACATGCCACGAATAACAATTATATCACATAATGAATAACAGCAAGCTTAAATAATATTTATTTCATTAAACAAATTATATCAAGCCAAACAATATTTTTATTAAACTAACAATATCAAGCTAATAATATTAAGCCACAATTAATATTCTGAATTCAAACTTAATAATATCAAGCTAATAATTTTATTTGTTTTGTTGTTTTTCTTATTTAGAAATCGTTAAATTCTTTTCACGAAATATCATAACCTTTGATTCATGTTTTCAAGGTAAAATGAAACACCACCATTCTCGTTGCTCTAATCCCAATGTCACCAATTGTCGACTTGTTCTCACATCAAGTTCTGCTGCATGTCTTCTAATATGACACCCCTACATATTTCTAATTATTTTTAAATCACCACAATTCGTAAAAAGCTATCACTATCAATGTTGCTTTACTATACTTGTGTAAATTCAAAATTTTATATCTTCGTTGCTTCATTTGTTTATATATATACATATAAACACTATTGTTTTATAAAAACATAAAGGGGTGAGTAGCAGAATTACTACTATCGGGATCTACAAAAAGTGCTACTACTACACATAACAACGAATCTAGATTGTCGTAAGTTTGCTCCGCCTATACGCTTATCCAAGACCCAATTGACACTTAGTTGTCTTAACGCCATGTATGTGAAAATCAACGGTTATATATATACACACACACACATGTGCGCACACACATATAACATTAGGGTTGAACTTACACTTTCGTTAACTATGTGTTTCATGCAATAAAATAACGAAGGATCAAGAACCACCTACCTCTTGCCTTCCGAAGGGATTAAACTCGCAAGAACGGTCTAGAATCGGCGAAGAATAACGAAGAACACAAAGAACACTATGAACTCTCCTCTGACAGCTAGGGTTTCTCAAAATAAAGTTATAATGAATAATAAAACCCCAAAACCCTATTTTTAATTAAAATTCATTATCCTTTTTAATAATTTTTAAAAAGCCCTCATAAATTCTATTTTTCACTTATTAACCCTCAATTTAACTCCTAAAAATTACTAAATAACCCCTGGAGGCTTCTGGACTAACTAGGCCCAAATATAGTCAAATGATCGTATTAATGGCCACGTTCTCAAAATAACATTCTTAATATCAAATATAGATTATAAGTTACGCTAACATATATACGAATCCTTACATCACATCCCTGGTTGATGTGAAATAAGTCACATTAGTGTATTCTGTCGCGCATCAACGCAACATTGTTTAAGACTACCGCTCGATTTGAAACATCGAGCAAGCATTTATGTCATACTTAAGCTAATATCGAGCATACAACATCAAGCAAAAAGGCTCAAGCTCCACCCTTGGCATAAAGAAGAAGACGATGCTCGCGCCTCAGGCTCGAGAAAACCTCGAGCATGCATTGAGCACCTTCCCACGGCCCTCACATTGATGGCGTCGCGGCCACCATTTTTTGCGTTAGCGTACCATATGAAGACGACAAAGTCGATGTGGCGGGCCTTGGCACCATAGTGGTAGAATAAGCAGAGGTTGCAGAGAAGACTTTAAGGTTTTTTTTGGACTTGCTAGCTTTTAATGCCGTAAAAGTGCTCTTTATAAATAGAGCCAATACACTACTTGAGTCAATGAATAGAGCCTAAAAGTGCTCTCTTTATGAGCACGAGCACTGCTCGAAACACTGTAAAAAACATATCAGCCACACTTTTACAGTGTGTGTATATGTGTGTCTCAAGGAGTATGTATATATGTGAAACATGTTCCATTGGAATATACAAGGCCAATGTGTATTTATTGCAAATTATTAACGTGTGTATATGTGTGTGTCTTGAGCAGTGTGTATATACGGGAAATAGATTCCATTAGAATATACAAAGCCAATGTACATTTACTGTAAGTTATTAACGTGTGTATGTGTGTTTCAAGCAGTATGTATATATGAAAAACAAGTTCCATTAGAATATACAAGGCTGTATATTTATCGTAAATTATTAACGTTTACATTCAATTAATAAAGAAGATAAAGGAATACAACTTCTGTGTTATTCATGTACACCATGGTTTTGCTTGACTTTTTTGCTTGAACCTTATAGCTTGAGATGTGCTCGAGACTCCATAATACAAGCTCGATTTCAAACTTGAGCAGTCCATTTGAGTTGTAGCATTGAGTGATGATCCGAGAACGTGCTGATGCATGTTGTGACAAAAAGATGCTAATGTGACTTATTTTACGTAAGTTAGGAGCACGACGATACTGTAATGTCAGTTGTAAATAACATTTTTGTTCATATCATAGCACCCAACTATAATCAATTAGCGGCGTCTCAAAAAAATGCAACCCTAATTAATTACATCAAAAAAATGATGTATATATTAATGATATGTATGAATATGACTCATTGTATTTTTAAAAATGGCACCCTAAATAACACTATTTTTAATGATGCATGGTCTCGGAAGACAATGTCTAGGTTTATTTTATATTGGTGCTAAAAAAAATTACTTCACATTGGCGCTTATCAAAAACGTTAAAAAAATATTTATGTGGCGCTAGACACCCAACGTTACCGAATTACACTACTAATGTCTATAAAAATTCTTTCTTCCCCTATTTTATAAATACCGACTAAGTAAGCATTCATGGACTATATGTTAAATTTTTACATATCTCCTACCATCTTTTAAATAATTAAAATATAGATTTCCACAAGTGCTTTTTTAGAGCAATCATAGTGAAATAGTAAAATAGTTTAACAAATTTGCATACGTAAAATAATATTGACTATAAATTTGACTTAAAATATATGTCTTAATTAAATATTTTTATTAAATATCAAAGTTTAAAGCACCAACTAACCAACTCTTAGTAAATAAAAATGTAGCAAGCTCACTTAGTTTTTAATTTTCGTAATTAACTTGCACTTAAATTCCATGACAATGCGACCTCTATGGAATGCAATCATTTTAAGTTTTTTACAAGCTAAACTTCTTATTCTTAAAACATAAGAGTAAAATAAACATAAAGATTACTTTTTTAGAAACTTAAAGTAATATTTTTGTTACTATTTCAACCTGAGCCAACAAAAAATCTTGATTATTTATTTACGGTAGAAATTAATAAAAAATATTTTTTTAATAGAATAAAGGGTAAAATAAGGATTATTTTTAGAAGTTTTTTAAAGCATAAAAAGTTAAAGTATAGAGATAAATTTAAAAGATTACTGGCTTAAAAAATGCATTCATTATCTTTAATGTGCCAATCTTATTCTTGTTTAATTCCTCTCAAATTGATGAGTTATCTACGTTGGAAATTAGTAATAATTTTTTAATAAATTGAAGAGTATGTTGGAATTTATTTATTTTTTTTAATAAAAAAATTAATTTTAAAATAAAATTAGTGGAATTTTTAATCATTATCTTTACCGGTGTCAAACTCATTAACGTTTAATTGGTCTCAAATCGATATCCGCCTAATTTCATAACACTTTTTATTTTTCCCAATGGAATGGAATGCATGCCCGGTTTTGGGAATTAGGTTGTTGAACAACTCGCGGTCGTTGTGCGTGTTCCACAAGTAGAGCGTAGCTGGACGAACATCAAGACTCGTGTTAGGTACGTCATTAATTTTATTTATTTTTATTTTTAGTTTCCCAATAATATGAGCTGCGAATTCAATTAATAAAGTAAACAGTTCCCCTTATAATATAATTTGTGTAATTGATTTATAATATGTCACGAAGTTACGGCGAAAAAAATAATATGTGCAAATATGTCATCCCGGAATGAAATTAGGGGGGGTAAAATGTGTTGTAATTTATTTAACTGGAACCAAAAAAGGTAAAATAAAATACGTCACCCAAATCCACCACCAGACCACCCCCTCTTTGCTTCCCACTCACTCGGCCTTCCCGCCGCCGACCGGCCGACCGACCGACCGACCGACCGACCTGTCCACGCGCGCCTTACCGTACCGTGCCGCTGGTCCAACCCAGCCCTCCCATACCCGCTGGCGCGAAGAAACCAGTTTAACTGATTTTAAGTGAGAGGCGCTGTCGCCGCACTCGGATCGTCACGGTCTCGCCGACGACCGCCGTGACGCCGAAGTTCACCGCGCCCCGCCCACTCCAGCGAGCACTCTATCGTCGTCGTCGGATTCGCCGAGCAGAGATATTATCAGAAACTCCGATTCCGATTCCGATTCGAAGCCCTAAATTGATGGCGAGCGATTTTGAATCAGAGGGCAGGCTCGATGATCGGCGAGGACCGCCACCGCGATCTGGGAAGGTCGACAGGTAGGTTTTGATTTTTTTTAAAATTTATTTTAATTAAATAAATCATAGGACAGTTTTACCCCTGTAATTTTATTAAATTAGAATATGTATGCCAGCCTAAAACATGTTGGATCATCGAAAATCGAAAAAAACAAAACCATAAATAAATAAATAAAAGAAGCCAGATGGTGTCGGTCCACGTCATCAGACGTAAGAACTAGACTAGTATGAACCTTGGGGTTGTTAACTGTCCTATACTAATCTATTTACGGTCTACTCCACTGGACGATGTGGTCGTCAAATCGTCGCCGTAATTGCCTTATATATATATATATATATATGAATACACTCGATGATATTGATTTATTTTTCGCTCTTCCATGCAAAAAAAAAAAAAAAAAAAACGATTCGTTTCCTCCTTTCCTTGCCAAAACCCCAACCCCCCGTCCCGTTCCGTTCTCGTCTCTTTCCAACCTGACTGACCTAACAGAAGGCTTCTAGCCTCTCTCCCCTGAAAATCAATGGTTCTTCGCCGTGGCGGCAGTTTTGGACGCAGATCACCGCCGGAACATTATGTAAACCGATCGCGAAATCGTCTCTGTTGTTGTTGTTTTTCCTTCTTTCTGCTAAGTGTTTTATTTTTGATGGGACTGAGATCATTCTGTGGTTTTTGGTGTTGCAGAAAGGGGATAGAGATTCAAGTTATAGGATGTTTCAGAGGTTGCCGGTTGCTAGGAGAACTCGGAGCAAGCGTGATGCTGATCTCTTGGAGCGGTACCATCAATGGAAGGAAAGCAAAGCCCCTACAAAGAAGCTGAAAGCAGGGGAAACTGTCGGAGGAGGACAAGTGGAGGACAATGATGGCACATTAATAGTCGAGTCGGAGTCAGAGTCCAAAGAAGAGTCTAAAGAAGAAGTAGAGGGCTTGTATGAAGAAGAAGAAGAAGAAGAAGAAGAAGAAGAAGAAGAAGAGAAGGAAGAAGAATCAGAGGATGAGGAAGAAGAATACCCGGATGTCTACGAGGTGGATTCACAGGAAGAAGATGACGACGACGATAGTGTATACGAGGTGGAATCACCGCTCGCTGTCAACCACACCGGCGGAGACCGCAAAGTGGAAGGCGTGATCGAGCCGCGTTCCTGTGCAAACTCTGTCGCCGCCGGTTCGAGGAGTACGAGGTTGGAGGTCGGGTCCTTTCCTGTCAAGCCTGCTATACCCATTGTGGAGATAGAGGACGATGACGATGACATTGTGGATCTCACCCAGGAGCAATGGGGTGGCCGCGGTGAGCCCCCCACAAGCCGCAGCAGCGCGCCCTCTTTGTCCGAATCGCCCGCAGACGAAAATACCCCTGCCGCCCGAAGCAGTGGTCCAAGGAATTGCGTGGCGAAACGGACTCGCTCTCAATTGCAAGAAGCCAACGGCGTGACATTGGGTCGCCCGTTGGATGTCCATGGGGACGATGGAGCATCGCTGTCTGATTCATCCGATGGAGTTGATGGTGATGGTGATGGTGATGGTGACGGTGACGGTGGAGAGAAGAAGAATGCAGGCATTTTGGGGGATGAAAGGGAGGAGGAGGAGGAGGAAGAGGAAGAGGCCTCAGCTGCCAAGATATTCTTTAAACCAGGGCAACGTCTTGGCCGCCACGATGTGATGAAGATTCTGGGGAACTCAATTCTTGACGAGGGTGATATAAGGGTGGAGGACTTGGTTTCCTCTGTAAATCAAAAGGGGTCTCCTCCTGTCGCGGCAGTGGAGAAGGAGCTTCCAGATACCGAGTTAGATCCTCTATGGGAGGAGTTTAATCTCGCTATGTATTCTGATCAGATTAATGATGTAGAGCTGGTATGTTCTATTTGTTAACCGCATGATGATATGTGCTGATTTGTGCAACTCTAGGATTTTCCACTTATTTCTACGTCATTTTTCATTATCATAGTCTTTGTCTTGTTGAATTAGATTGCCTTTCAGAAATTTCTGTTCGCTCACATAATTCCTACTGAGAATCTTTTTAGTTTATTCTTAAAGTTAAATGGTAAAATGGTATTTTGTGCTTCCAAATGACCTCTACCTTTGTTGGGGCCTTGTCCCACAACCTCTTGTAGAGTTGTAGTTAACCCTTGTGGATTTAAAATTTTAAATTTAAAATTTAAAATTTAAAATAATAGCTTTAATTAATTGGAGGGCGTGGATGGTGGACTGCCGTGTCATTGCTTTTTTCTGATTTCTCTGCTTCCCAATTATTGACCCGGTGTATGTATATGATGATAAAATTTAATAGTAGATACCAGCCCAAGTAGTTTTTGCTACTAATAATCTGGCTATTGTAACTGTAGTATACTAGTATGTATGTTCAATTGTTTTATGTTGATTTTATCTTTACTGTTCAGATGACATTAAAAAATGTTTTACATGATTCATATGTTTATTTGGATACTGGTTTGCAGGGTGATAAAGTTGATGAGCAGTGTAATGATAGTGCCGATATAAAGATGGACCATGCTTCGTATTGCAATCTGGGGCAGCATGATACTTTTTTGGATGAAACTGTTGGATTGATATGCAGTTTTTGTTCCACGGTTGTACGGGATATCAAAGAAATACTTCCACCTTTTGTAAGTTGAGAAATCTTGAATGTATATATTTTTTCCATGTTCCTTGTTACAATCTCATATCAGATGCAGTTGAGGATATTATGTCCTTGAGAAATGTTGAAAGCAAGTGATTTATCAGGTTCAATTTTTATGTCTTTGTCAGCTCCTACGACTGTTGCAGGCCTCAATTTTCTTAATTGTGTAACTGAAATTTGTTTGTGATGTTTTCTAGATTTTCTCAAATAGATAGATTATAGGGACAACTATATCTGAAATTTTCATTTGAAGTACAAAATACAGAACAATATATGTTGAAAACCAGCCTTGACTCACTATAACTGTATCTGATCTTCTCAGAGCTGGCAGGTAGGGCCCATCTTCATATGGGACACGTCTCTGGAGCAACGGTTGCATTGGTTGTCTCTGGAACAATTCTCCCAAGGATTCCGGCATGGTCTGGGTACCTGCTCTAATAAAACACTTGACTCTCTCATGGGAGAGTTCCCTATATAGTATGGGTATTAACAGACTTCGGTTGGATACCTGTCAGTTCCCCAATGGTGTAGGACCGAAAGGCTGGGAAGTTCCTAGGTGTCTGCGTGACACCTTATCTAATGCCCTATCCCACCTGTGTTGTGTTGTCATGCACATCCTTTCCGTACGCGAATGGCAAAGAGAACCACTTGGCCTACTTATGCTTTAGGCTAGAAAACTAAGGAAACTTTAATGTAATAAGCTGGATTGCTTTAACATTTTGGCAGTTCTAAGTCTTTGTGCTTATTTATTTATTTATTTTTATTTTCTTCTAAATGCCTAGTTTCTTCTATTTTTGTTATTGTCAATGTGTTTACATGGATTTCCATTATCTTTTGAAGTTCAAAATTTACAAATAATTTCATTATACTTCTATGTTACCCATTTTACTGGAAGACTGATTCACTATGTCTGTCACCCAAGTTGTGTGCTAATGAGTTTGGAAACGGAAAACTGGACTGGATCCAGTTATGCCTTCTTTTAAACGTAATTGATTTGTTAATGATTTTCCTTTGTTTCAAGAATTATGAGTTCTGAAGTTATTTTGGTGCATGAATTTCAAATCTATTTTAATAAAAAATTTTGTGCTTGTTAAAGGTTCCGAGTTCATATGGAAGATCAAAGAAGAAAGGTTATGACCAAAATGACGATTATGATGTTGATGGGCTACGGTTCTCAGGAAATGAAACTAATGAGTCTGGGACCTATCGTAATCTCTCATTTCACGGCAATGGCACTGCATGGGACATCATTCCCGGCATTGGAAAGGGTATGTATCCTCATCAATGTGAGGGGTTCAGATTTCTTTGGGAAAATATAGCGGGTGGATTTCAGCTTCATGAGTTGAAAAAGGATGTCACTGATTTAGCTGGGGGAAAGGGGTGCATAATCTCACATGCTCCTGGGACAGGGAAGACTCGTCTAACAATAGCCTTTATTTACACGTACATGAAAATGTACCCAATGTGCAGGCCAATCATAATTGCTCCACGCAGTATGCTCCTAACCTGGGAAGCCGAGTTTGAAAAATGGAAAGCTGACATTCCTTTCCATAATCTGAATACAAATGAATTATCGGGAAAGGAAGACAAGGGTGCTGCTAGTTTATTGTGGCGGGTAAGGCAGGAGAAAGTCATCAACTCTGTACGCTTATTGAAACTGTATTCTTGGAAAAAGGGCAATAGTATTCTCGGGGTCAGCTACAGATTGTATGAGAAGCTGGCTTGTAAAGCAGATGAGGATCAAATGGAGGAAAGAAGAAAAAGTGGAGGCAATGCTCAGAGCAATCTAGTCTGGCAAAAGCTCTTTCAGCTTCCAGGCCTGTTGGTGCTGGATGAAGGACATACACCTCGCAATGATCATAGCCTTATCTGGAAGGCCTTGTCAAAGATTGAAACGCGGAGGCGGATAATCCTTTCTGGAACTCCATTTCAGAACAACTTTCGTGAGCTGTTTAACACTTTTTGTCTAGTTATGCCAAAATTTGATGATTGGTTTTCATCTCAGCGTGGCATAAACAATTCGAAGAAAAGGCGTGGAAGGAAAATTACTTCGGGAAGAGAGACCTGGGATTCTTTGACTAAATGTATTAGTTCAGTTTCCAACAATGACGTTGAAGAGCTTAAGGAGAAGATTTCTCAATTTGTCCATGTCCATAAAGGCACTATACTCCGAGACACCCTTCCTGGCCTGAGGGATTCTGTGGTGGTTTTAAAGCCAGCTGGGTTACAGAAACGCCTTTTGAAATACTTAGAAGTAGTACCAACAGTAGGCGTGCTTGAAGTGGAACATTGGTCGTCACTAACCTCGGTCCACCCTTCACTCTTCCCTAAGGATTGCTTGTCTATAGGGAATGCATCATTTGTTAATGCGACCAGGCTAGACAGCCTGAGACTGAATCCTGATGCTGGTGTTAAAACAAAATTTGTGATGGAGCTTGTTCATCTCAGCACAGCATTTAAGGAGAAGGTCCTAGTTTTCAGCCAGTTCCTGGATCCGCTGACTTGCATTAGGGATCAGCTTAAATCCAACTATGGTTGGACTGAAGGGAGGGATATGTTATACATGGATGGAAAACTTGATCCAAGGCAGCGTCAATCCTCGATTTGTCAGTTCAATGAAGAAAGCAGCGAGGTGAGAATATTGCTTGCATCAACACGGGCCTGTTCTGAAGGGATAAATCTTGTTGGGGCTTCACGTGTAGTTTTACTTGACGTTGTTTGGAACCCTTCTGTGGAAAGGCAGGCCATAAGCCGGGCCTATAGACTTGGGCAACGGAAGGTTGTGCACGTGTACCACCTCATTACATCGGGGACAAGGGAAGGGGAGAAATATCTACGGCAAGCTGAAAAGGATCGATTATCTGAGCTTGTCTTCTCCTCATCAGCCCTTCATTGCAAGAAGCAGGCAATTACAAGCAACTTCTCTGCTGATACTATCTTGGAAGAGATGGTGAACCATGAGAGGATGAAGAACATGTTTGAGAAGATAATCTACCAGCCAAAAGAGTCCAACTTGGTAGATACTTTCGGCTCGGTAGATGTCTAAAACACAGCCTCATTGGGCTTTAATCTGTGAATAGATGACCCGTTGGGGCCACAAATCATTCTTCAGTGGCAAGCACTAAAATGCTTCTGGTAATTTTGATTGTTGCTTTTGTACGAGGTTTTAACATCATTTTCAGTTTTTAACATTCTTTTGGTTCCTACCTGCCAACTGCTTGAAGATCAAAACTTTGCCTTGCTTAAGACCATGGGAAAAACAATATTTAATGTTCATGCCTCAAAATATGTGGCAAATAAAATTCATCAATTTTTTTTCTAAGCATTTGGAGCTAGGGGTGTAAAATGGGTTAGTGGTCTACGGACTGTGCAGATCGGACTAGGAAAAATCCTGTCTGTCCATTTCAATCATAGACCTACACGAATCGGTTCGTTTAGGGCTCGGTCCGTGGACTGCAGTCCATTTTACACTCTTAATTTCCATCGCTCCTCAGGTTTGGTTCTGCGCCTTCAACCCACGTGCGGCTGCGTTACCCATGCCACGTGCCACCTGCCCAACTACATAGCTTTGCAACCATGCCAACCAGCACGGTTCTACACTTCGGGCCATGCGGTTCATCTGTTTGTGTTCTTCATTTTGGACGTGCACGACTCACACCAAAATCTGCGTTGTAATTATGGGTGCCTTGATAGGTGTGTTGTCTTATAAGACTACATTGTACAATAACTAAATGTTTCAATAAATTTACTTACGTGAAATAATATTGATCACAAATTTGACTTAAGATATGTATTTTTATTAAAAATTTTATAAAATACCAAACTTTGAGGTACTAGCTAGCCAAATTTGACTATCTAGTATCTCGAAGTTTGATATTTTATCAAATTTTTAATAAAAGTGTATATCTCGAGTCGAATTTGTAATCAATATTACTTCATGTAAGTAAATTTATTAAAATATTTAGTTATTCCAGTATGAATGCTTAAAAGGGCCACTCACCCGACCTCCCATGAAAGGGCGTAAAGAAACATCGGTCTACATTTATGGGTTCTTGGAGTTAAATATTACTTTGGACAGTGATTCATGACAACCCTCGGCCTATATCTCTTTACTTAATTTCTTCCTTCGTTCCTTTGTGAACTATGATCTTCGTGAGTATTATATATTGATTATATTTTCTTAAATTGTTTTTTTAGTTAATTAGGATTATTTTGATGTTTGATTAAATTACTATTAATTGTTTATCTTGATTATTACTTATGTAATATGTATGGATGGGTTAGCAGCTTGCTGCACCATCTAAGGTTAGAAGTGAAGGACAAATACTTGAAATAAATTAACGAATGAAAGCTAATTCAAGACTTACAGCTTTAGAATATTTAATGAATTGTGTCCGTTAAGTTAGAATTAACTTACAGGTAAATTATCCAAAATATACATTACATTAATCATCACAGAAAACATTACTTGAGGCTGAATTCCCAAATACCTTATGGTTGTAATATAATTGATTCACTTGGTCAATAAAGTCTTTAACTTTTACGTTCAAAGCATATACTGGTTAAAGTAGCTATGAAGTAAGTTGTTCTATTTTAAGTGAGTGGTTTCATTTAACAAGTCTTTAATAACACTAAATTAAGTGATTCTAATTCTGGTAGAGTTTACTTTTAATCATCACAAGTCTCGTTTGGTACGCGGAATCATTAAGGGAAGTAATTAATTAAGTACGTAGCAAGTCAAGGCAAGGAAAAAGAAAAACAAGAATACAGATAAACACATACCTATATTAAACGATATATTAGAAAGGGTCTGTATCTCTTTATTTTTAATCAATCACTAGTGTTATGTGAAGACGTTTGGTGAATATATGAGAACAGGAAAAAGTGTGTGTCGACTTCAGTTGTTCCTGAGACATCATTAAGATAATATTTTTAATACAAACATACAATCAAAAGGAAAAGCCGAAAACAAAGTTGCTTTGATCTATATGAATGATGGTAAATAATATGTAATACTTTAAATGTATTCATAATTCATGTATACATTATAAACATAAAGCAAATATGAGGCTATTTCCTTGATTTTTAAGAAAAATTAAAAAAGGCAAAAACAAAAACATCTACAAGTACGAATTCGGATTCGCTGTGGATCTTTATTTTATCAGCACTGTGCTGAGGAATTTACGGGATCACGCCCCATCAACACCGTAGGTTGATCAAGGGCAAATCATAACTCGGCATGACTCAAGGTGCTGCTAGGCTACTGGAGGGCGAGAGCTGTAAGGGTCTGTGGTTGCTTAATGTCTCCTGCTCAAGGTTCTCGAGTCTACTTGAGCGTCGAGGCTAGCTCGAGTGGAACCTCGAGCATTGCCTTCGCGCAGCCTCTAGTGGATAGGTTCTTGCAGTGCTCAAGCAGCTGCTACTCTTTACTGCTTCTATATGGTTTCTCTAATATGATGCCGTCTTTATTACTATTTTCCGGTTACTAAACCAACTTGTATCAACTAAACTGAGGGCATGACAAATACAAGTGGTTGACCGATGATTATGTGTGCCAAGCAAGCATACTCGTAAAGGTCAATAGTTGCACAAGTCCAAAACAGTAATTAATGGACGGGGTTAAGGTTATGGGATAAGACAACATGATTGACTATTATTTTTAAATATTAATTATTTTTAACAGTGAGCTAGATGAATTTAAAATTATTTGTATCTAAAGTTTATTTTTCAAGTAAATAGCTATTACATGTAAAATAAAAGTTATTAATTGTCTAATTATTGTCCAGTTCACCAAGTAAATGATTGTTTAATGTCTAGTAAACTAGTATTGTTTCATAACAAAATATTTCCTATTTTAAAATTGTATATATTCTCACAACCTCATAAAATACATATTTGACATTGATAAGAAAAATATACTAGCAGGAAAAAATATGAGAAGAAATGAATTTGCAGAATTTGTATTCTCGAAGGTTTATCAGATTTTGTATCTTTCTCGATGATTCATTAATTTCATGAAAAGTAAAGAAACAAAGTATAATTTTACGGTTTTTTGCTGTCGCCCTTGCTTTCACTAACAGTGAGATAACTTCATTGCAACAGCTTCTGCGAGATTTTCAGGTCATAGTGTCATCTCTTACTCTATTATATTACGACAATCAAATTGTTGTCAATATTACTTTCAATCCTATCTTCAATGAAAGGACAAATCACATAGAAATTGGTTGTCATTTCATCCCCGACAAATTAGTTTTTTTTACATCAAATTACACTAGTTGAGTTGTAGAGTCAAAGGACTTTGCAAGTTCCATATCGGTTGGGGAGGAGAACGAAGCGTGCCTCTTAAGAGGGTGTGGAGACCTCTCTTGGCATGAGGCGTTTTGGGGGTGCTCGTATGACATTGCTAAGAACAAAACTGGAGATTGGGCTTGGGCCCTGAATCGGACAATATTGTACTGTGAGGGACTTGAGATATTACAGATGGTATCAAAGTTGAGGACTGAGTCGGTGTGCCATAGTCCCATGAGGACATGGGCCTCATAAAAGGGGTGGATTGTAGAGTCTGAGGACTTTTCAAGTCCTACATTGGCTGGAGAGGAGAACGAAGCGTGCCTCTTAAAAGGGCATGAAGACCTTTCCTAGCACGAAGCCTTTTGGGTGCCCGTGTGACACTGCTAAGAACAAAACCTGGGATTGGGCTTGGGCCCTAAACCGGACAATATCGTGCTATGGGAGACTTGTCGCTGTTACATGACTAGTTCACTAAGTTGCTTCTAGCTACCTCGTTTTCTTCCTTGTTATCCAAGATGGCCACACGCATGCACGGCGCGCGCACACACACACACACACATATATATATAGAGAGAGTATTAAAACTATAATGCGTAGTTGATTGATTATTTTGTAATATTGTACTGCTCATATATGAGAGTGAGTTGTCCAATGAGTAAAGTCATGAAATTATTAGGCCCGTTTAGTACGATGATATTATTTTTGAAAATAATATTATTTTTAAAAACAGTAGGTCTGATGAATTTAAAAGTATTTATAAATAACATAAATTCATTTGGACCCAAAGTTTTTAAAAACAATGGTATTTAAAAAAACAAATGTACCAAATGTAACTATTATCTCCCATTGATTTGTTCTCTATTATCTGGGTTTGTCTTCTTATGATACCATAACATATATAATTTGTCACGTCCCCGAATTCCAAGGAACCTTGAACCAGGAACATGACTTTCTCTTGCCCGCACATGAAAGGTCAAGGGGTTGGTGACAAATACCAATAGAGACTATGCAAACTTGTACAGTCATACATCAAGGGTAATTATGTACTTTCCCATACATCATCATGCATATAATATGTCAAACAGTTGTATAAACACCACATCACAAAAGTGTGCAAATACAACTGTCCACGAACTCATGTCCGAGATATAATACATAATTAATACAAAATATAATACTGTATTATACATCAGAGTAGTGGGCACATCCTCATAAAAAAATACCTCTACTAGTCTCGGTTCACACCTGAAAATGGTAAAAAACAAAGTAGATGTGAACTACAAGCTCAGTAGGTGGCTCCATAACTCCACATCACTTTACTATGTAAAACAGATAAGTTTATACTACATGCTCAATGTACTCATGCATAATGTAGTAAGCAAAATCATCAAGACTCAGCCTGCAAACAAACATAAGGACCCAGCCTATCTACACAGGATAGCTTGTCCACGATCCTCAACGGGATCCTAGTTCAGGACACTCAGCCCTAGCACTATAAGCTCAACTCAGGCCTTAACCTATCACCACGAGCTCAAGAGCTTAACCCAGTCCTTAGCCTGTCACGCCAATCACATAGCACAACCTATGTATCACGATGAGAATCTACAACAAGTCATAGAGCCCAAGGCCTAACTCCTCAAATCAACACACCAACCCTAGTATGACATTAGGGTTTACAACACTCCCTCTATAATCGGGGTCGGTCTTCACAAATTGATCCTCATGCCTTGACTAAAGAAGAAGATTTTTCATAGAAGGTGTTTTCTTGAAATAAAAAGTTCTGGTAATGACTTCTCATATCATAACTAAGATAACATGATTTTTGAGGATTTTTCTGAGAGGTCTAACTCACTTCACAAACAATCGCTTTGAACTAAAAACTGAATTTTTCAGAATTCAGTGTTAATTCCCATTTTTCACTTTTTGAAGGAGTGAGAATTTGTTTTTCTAGTATTTCTCTTTGAATCCAAATGAGAGGTATTTCTTTATTTACATTGTAACTTAAGTATTTACCTTTGAACTTTCCTTTGAACATTTGAAACTACATTCGAAACTTAAATTCGAACAATATATTCGAAACCTCCAATTTCAGAGTCGATTCCATTGATTGTTCGTTATATTGAGGTTCCCTCGAGTCCTCGATCTCACAGTTCGCTAAGGTTACTGTTTATCGTTGTTTCTAGCATGTTCTTCGTATAGAGTCAACCCAACAACCTTTAAACCCTCCAAAAACTCATAAAACTCATACCCAATACTCAGTATCATATTTTAATCACATATCATGCACTTAAATCACAAGATTCAACCCAAAATTGGATTTTCCTCAAAACCTAGGGTTTAAACGAAATCACACAGATCATGTTCGAATCATGCGTATCAAGACAGAATCAAGGTAAGGAGTTTAGGAATACTTACCGGAATGATTTTTTGAGATCCATGAGCTCCACTTGCCTCAAATCAC
This sequence comes from Taxillus chinensis, assembly GCA_023512835.1. NCBI lineage: Eukaryota > Viridiplantae > Streptophyta > Magnoliopsida > Santalales > Loranthaceae > Taxillus > Taxillus chinensis. The sequence continues at coordinate 9,191,595 of CM042090.1, read as the reverse complement.
CAAGGCTTCAAGCTTCCAAACGCGCTCTCTCTCTCTCTCTCTCAAACATACCAACGCGATAGCATAATGTGGAAGCTCTATTTTTTTCCTTCTATTTATATTGACTACCTTCCTTGTTAATTAATCATTAATTAATCAACATCCAAAATAATAATTGACCATTTGACCTCCCGGGATCATGAACTCGAAATTGAGCTCAAATACAGTCAAAACGCTCGAATTGATGAGCAAGTCACTATCCAAATATTTTCCAATCCAGTTGACCGCCAAACGCAAGGTCAACCAATAAACCCCAAGAAAGTTAACAATCGGGCCACTCGGGGCCCCGACCCGGAATCGGGCCTAAGTATAGTCAAAATGCTCACATCGACGAACATAATATTATCAAGATGTTTCCAGCCACCTATCATGGCTATCTTTCAATTCTAATCAAATACGAGTCTTTACATAAACAATAGAGATAAATGAGGTAAGACTTAAACAAAATGTCATTTTAATTTTGGGATTAGACTTAAGCATCTTTTCAACACTAATTTTAGGGATGCCTTTAACAATATGTAGCAACAATCGCAAGAGAGAAGCACTACAAAAAATGCAATGCCACGGCAGTAACCATGTAGCTAAAAAAGCATACATCAGATTTAGAACACATGCTAGGAAAAAGAAATTGTAGATTGGTTGTTTAAAATGAAGTTGAAATCTAGTATACTTCATCATCTTCTTAAGCCATGCCTACACATTTTAGCAGGGTAGGAAAATAAATAATTAAAATAGATGAATGAGACAAACCGTTTAAGAGCTTGTTTCATAAAGTGTATGTGTTGGTAACAGTAGCATGTAATTGTTTATTACATATAACTTACTATATGCGAAAATAATTTTTTTAATATTCTCAGATTTAATTTTTACAATATGTTTGAATAAGTAGTTCGGTTCATATTCAGCCAACCATAAAACAAGCTAAAACAGCAAAGGCCAGCAAAACTCCACACTACCTCTGCAACTGTAGGCCTCCGTTCTAATTTAAGAAACTCAAATATTGGTGAACATGCCACGCCTAGCAGGAATGCAACATGGACTCATAAGCATTGCAAAATATTATTTACTTTGGACTCATTTCAACTCACTCCCGTCTTTTTTTTTTTTTTATATATAGTAGTATATTTACTACCTTGATATTTTAAGTGTATGTTTCACCTTTTTCATAACCGAACTCGATGATCAAAGACCACATGCGCAAATACTTAACGAACAAGAACTGCAAATAGATTTTGTGAGTAGTATCCCACCCCATAAACTTAAGTCATTGTCGTCTGTGTTTTTTCAATATGGTAGTATATTTATTTTGATTTTTAAAAAAACACAGAGTGGAGTTTTTTTTTTTTTTCTCCTTCTACTGTTTTTTCGCAGGCGTCAACGGACTCCAAACGAAATTCAAATGCAGCGGAATCCGAGAGAGGACCTCTCACTGAATTCAACTCTACAAATTTGTCTTAAAATAATAATTTTTTTCCCCCTCTCCCTCCCTGCCGTTTGCCTTCTCACGATTCACAAACACCGTTTCATTCCATTTTTTGTGTGTGTGTGTGTGTATATATATATATAAATAAATATAAATAATATTATAATTAAATATCTCTGGCTTCCCCGCGGGAGAGGAGGAAGTAGAGGAGTAGAAGAAAGCATTACCTCTGCTTCTACGGAACTGTATCTCTCTAATCTAATCTAATCAAATCAAATCTCTCTCTCTCTCTCTCCTCTTTCTTAACTGGCCTAGATTTTGCTTCCTTTGTGTTCCAATCCAATCCAAGGTTACTTCACTTGTTTCTTCTCTTCTCCTGCTAATTCCTCTTCCGTAGTCGCTGCTTTGTTTGTCAGTTTGTGTTTCTTTCTTGCTTTCACCCTTTTTTTTGGTCATATGCGATCGGCTCGCATACCTGCACAGACTGTGATTTTTTTTTTTTGCTTCGATTTCTCGGCTTTTGTTGTGTTAAATCCACTTTACGCGTTTCAAAGCTAGGCTTCTTCGATTTGGAGCTGTGGATCATTTGCTTTTTTTTTTTAAATTATTATTATTTAGTTTGGGTTGTTTAGCTAACGTATGGAGGTGTTCTAGCTAGTAGTGTCCAAGCACGGTCAACTCTCAGACTGTAGATCGTGCTTCTCCAAAAAAGCAAAAAAAAAAAAAAAAAAAACTTCAATCGGCCTATACTTGTGTCGACGTTGCGTTTTTGTTTTGTGTTTTTGCTTTTGTTGTTGTTGTTGTAATGTTGTTGCCTGTTGGTGGTGGTTTTTTTATGTTTTTTTTTTCTGACGTCCTTGTTTTTAATAATATATATATATATGTTTTAAAAAATAAGCGTTTAATTTTATCTGAATCAATCATGTGATGGTCCTTTTTCGGCAAAACTGGATTCGTCCTTTTTTGGCGTCCACTATCAATGATGAAGAATTATTGTACGCCTACCTCATGGCTGCCGAGTCATATGTGCATGACCTGAGGCTGTTGTTCTCAATTATTAGTGTGTGTAAAGTTGCTGCTTTTTACTGATCTAATTGCGATTTCTTACTAGAATTTCCCAATCTGGGGCTTCTCCGCACAGGGATTGCGCTGTGATTTTCTAATTGAAGGTTTCAAAGACTTGGGTCTCTCTCTCTCTCTCTCTCTCTCTCTCTCTCTCTCTCTCTGTCAATCAAGCTGTCGCAAATGAGTAAACCATATTGTTGGAGTGATGGATGGATGGGGGACGATGGGTACTGAATTGCAACTGGGCTGAAGCTGCTGAAGTAGGCATCCTATCCCCAAATATTAAAAAAAAAAGAGTAAAATAAATTGTTGGATGGATGGGGATGGGGCAGCAAACTATGTTGAATGTGGTCTCATTCTTTATTCTTTTAGACCCAAACTTGTCCATTCAAGTGCTGCTTATCTGTATCTTTTAGAACAGTCACGGTTTCCTCTTATGGTATTGAGGTTGTTGTCTTGTGTGACCCAAAGATGCTTCATGCGATGTCTTGTTCAACCACGAATCTCCTTTTTTTTTTTCTTTTTTCTTTTTTTAAAAAGAAAAGATTAAACTACAAATTCTTAATTCATATTTTCAGTTTAGGTTCCGTAAGAGTGTCTTGATTTTGTAGTAGTTTTTTGTTCCTTGGAGTTTCCTAGTAGTTCTTATTTATTTATTATTATTCTGTCCTCTTTTTCATCCTATTTTCTTAATTTCTTCTACCTTATGTTTTAATCGGAAGAGTTTGATCCTACTCGGGACTGATTTACATGAGCTCCACATTAGATTTTTGTAGCAGATCATATGAATTAGTCTCTCTGCTTTTTCTCTTAGATTTTCAACTGTTCATTGTTATGGAAATCATTATTTCATGAGTTTTAAAACTTTTAAATCCCAAATTAGGATGATAATAAAATCACTATTGCATTTGTTGTTGTTTTGCTTTCTTAACAGAACATATGACTAATGCAATATCCTCATTTGTTTTGTTTCAGAATAATTGCTATCAATTCATCTAAAAAGCCATAGCATATATTTAAATTTAAATTGTTGAGATATCTTTGGTAGCCTTCTAGGTTAACTAAGGATTTTTCTTCCCTTTCCTTAGAGTGATCGAATGGAGCCAGAGTCTAAGGATTCAATGTCAAGTCAATCTGAAGGTGTTTTGTTTTTTTTTTTTTTTTTAAAGCCAAAAGAATCTGGTCTTTAAGCATTTGAAGTTTTTCTTTTTCTTTTTGTACATTCACATGCTTATATGCATATGTCGCCATCCTTGTTTCTTCAATTTTTTTTAGGTGTTACCGAGAATCCTTCATTGAATGTGCATGGGAAATTGAATACTGGTGCTTGGGGGATCCCGCATGGATCAGTTGCTTATCATGCATCCAGTGATGCTAGTTTGTTTTCTAGCTCATTGCCTGTCCTTCCACATGAGAAATGTGTGTGTGAGATATCAGTGTCTTCAATGTCCCTGTTATTGTATATCCCTGGCATTTATATTGACTTTTGAGACTTGTAATGCAGTGAACTATACCGACTTGGAGAACTGTGGTCAATGTATGGATAATGGCTCCCCTAGCTTAGGCCAACTTTGCCTTGGTGATGAACATACTGGAACATTTGAGGATGATGAACCAAATACAATTGGAAGTTTGCTTCCTGATGATGAAGATGAACTTTTAGCTGGCCTCATGGATGACTTTGACCTTAGTGAGTTGCCTAGTCAACTGGAAGATTTGGAAGAGTATGATGTTTTTGGCAGTGGAGGGGGGATGGAAATGGATTTTGATTTCCACGAGAGTCTGAGTATCAATATGTCAAAGGTAGGCTTATCTGATGTTGTCTCTGGAAATGGGATTGGTCATTATGGACTGCCAAATGGTGTGGGGATCGTTGCTGGTGAACATCCATATGGAGAGCATCCATCAAGAACATTGTTTGTTCGGAATATCAACAGTAATGTTGAGGACGCTGAACTGAGAACTCTCTTTGAGGTATTTTAACTATTGATTTTGATAATTCTTTTTTGTTTATTCTCTGGACATATTTGTTCCTCTGCGATTTCCCAGTGTAAGTTAGAAGCAATGAGGCTCTACCCATTTGTATTTTTTTTTCGTTTTTCATTTGATTTTTTTAATCTTGATAGCAATATGGGGACATCAGAACTTTGTACACTGCTTGCAAGCATAGAGGCTTTGTGATGATTTCCTACTATGATATTCGAGCTGCACGAACTGCAATGCGGGCATTACAAAATAAGCCACTGAGACGAAGAAAGCTTGACATTCATTTTTCAATTCCTAAGGTTTGAAGTAAAATTTCTGCTAGCATTCATTTTCTTTTATTGATCTATTGGCGTTCATATCACATATTTTTGCTTCTAAATTAATTTCCAGGACAACCCGCCAGAGAAAGATATTAACCAGGGAACTCTTGTAGTCTTCAATCTGGATGCATCAGTGTCAAATGATGAACTGCGTCAAATATTTGGGGCTTATGGGGAGGTTAAAGAGGTGTGATCTTCCCCCCTGCCCTCCCCTTCTTTTCTGGCTGTTATAGATTAGTCTCCATGCCAAGATTGGCTGGTTTAGATCCTCATGGAGGACCCAGTATCTTGGGATTTAAGGCTTGGTTTTGATTTTTCTTTTTGCACATTTTGGCATATATACCTTTTAGCACTCATGGCTTTACAACTATATTAATACCTAATAATTATATATTTTCTTGTCTACAACATGCAGATTAGGGAAACACCACACAAACGACACCATAAGTTCATTGAGTTTTATGATGTTAGAGCTGCAGAGGCAGCTCTTAGATCATTAAATAGGTGTGACATAGCTGGGAAACGCATAAAGCTTGAACCCAGCCGTCCTGGTGGAGCACGTCGAAAGTATGTATTGATTGATGGACCTCTTTCATGGTGTTCACAGTTGATCGATAAAATATAGGTCTTGTCATCGGCATGGTTTACTGAAGTCTTTCAACTTCACATTTCCTAGCGTAGTTGTCTTTTATTCTTTTTATTTTATTGTTAAAATATCTTTGTTATGAGTAATACTACTCATTGGCTTGCTTCCTTGTTTGCTGCCTACATTTATACTCTGCTTTTTTATTTTCATGCTAAAGTCTCTTGGTTATAAGTTATTCTATGTATTTGCCTGGTTTCATGCTTGCTGCCGTCATCAATGCCTTAGAATTTCCTTTCCAAACCTGTAACGCATTGGCACTTTATGAGGGGTGGAAACTTAAGAGAACGTATGGAAGTATATATTAGAGATGTTAACTTCTAATTCTTTAGAATATTTGTCATAAGTTGTACATTGGTAACGTAAACCTTTTGTAGTTTGTGTTTCTACATGTCATTGCATTCTCAATACTAGACCTAATGATTATGGGGGCTTTTCAGTGAACCCCATAGAACTATTTTTTGGTTTTGGGGCAGGAAGTCGGCCAAGGCTTTTGTTTTGGCCTGTTGATCTTGGTGCAGTGACTTGACTGTGGGTGTTCCCCTGCCGTTTGGATATGGCTGTGTGTTGTTTGTTGGCAAAGGTTGTTAACTTGAGGTGTGTACAATTTATTAGGGGTCAAGACATTCAACATTGTTGTATGTCAGACAAGGGTGTCAATTGGAGGTGTCTCCATTATGTGTGGGTGATTGGCATGACAGCTTTCTGTTGGTGTAGGGATTTGACCAAGGGTGTTCCCCTTCCGTTTGGATGTGGCTGTGCCTTGTTTGTTATCCTAGGTTTGCCCAATTGACTGAAGGAGTTGACAACATGCTGTTGATCAACCAAGGTTGTTAACTTGTGGGGTGTGTACAATTTATCGGAGGTCAAAAAATTCAACATGGCTGCTTGTCAAGCAAGGGTGTCGATTGGGGGTGTCCATTATGGCATGACAGCTTGATATCAATAGCAATTTTAAATTAATCAGGACTCTGGTTTTGGTCTTGATTATGATTCATAAGAGTACGATTGCTTGTTTTTGACTGATTCTCATTGCAAAATCCAGAATTTTTGGTTTGGTCATTTCCACAATGAAATCCAGCAGCAGCAATTCAATCGACTGTCAACTGAAGCTGTGTTCAGGCGAGCTGTTGGTTTAAATGATTTAATTTTGAGTGGAAGGATTGGTAGTGTATTTTTTTATGGTGGTTCTCTGTTCTCTGCTAATGCTGGTGGTTTTGTTCTCACCCATCATCTTTTTAGAAAATTGTTCTGCAACAATAGCAGCAGTCTTTTCCACTTTAATCCGTTATCTGTTTTAGATCTGTTTGTAGCAGTCGTGGGTGTGGATTTAAGTGGACGCTATTTTTTTGGTGAATTCCAATATGAGGATGGTATTTTGTAGTTGACTTCATTTTGTGGGTGTGGATTTTAAGTGGGCGCTATTTTTTTTGGTGAACTCCAATTTGAGGATGGATGGGGATGGGAATTTGGAACGTTTAATCTTTTTTTGGATTATACTTTGTAGCAAGTTGAAGGTTACGATACAAGTAGAGTTATAAATATGTTTACAATATATTCTCTACAAAACTTCCATTCTATACGTAGCCTTTCCATTTGATAGGACATTCTAAGGTTTGCACTTTATCTTTCTCTATTTTTTAATAGTATAAGAGCATTCACTGCACCTCTCTCAAAATAATTAAAAATATTATTTTTTAAAAATATTTTAACAATTACTTTTTAGTATTTTTATTTTAACTACTCACTAATTAAAATATTATTTTTATTTATTTATTTATTCTTTAATTTTAAGCTTTTATAAATAGATGAATTTTTTTTTGTGAAAATAAAAAATAAAAAATAAATGTGTTAAGAGAAAATATAATATTTTAATAAATATAAAATAAATAGTATTAGGTTAAATTAAGATAGATATTGTTTATTTTGTTAAATATTTTTGTTAAAATAGAAAATATGAAAAGTATAATTTTTAAAATTTTTTATTAAACAAACTCTTTAAATTAACAAAAAAAAAAATACAGATAAAGAGTGCATATGCTTTGACTCTTTAAAGTAGCCTCATTAAAATGGAAGGAGGCCCATTGATATCCTCTTTTTGGGAGTTCTCTATTACAGCAAAAACTTCATAGAAAAAGTTTTCTCTTTGAATATCCTTCTAGAACTAAAAATTGCTAATCGTAAAGCATTATCATATAAGATTAGAAAAATAAAAAGAGAATTCTATATAATTAATATTTCAATTTAATGGTGTGTAGTCCTCTTTCTCATGGTGGTTTGGTTATTAAGTGGTTGTGTCGATTTAATTGAAATGCTTGTCTTCTTGAGAAATGGTTGTGGTGGTTTGAGGTGGAGCGTGGGGCCTTGTGGCGGGAGGTGATTGCGGTGAAGTATAGGATTTCTGGTGGGAGTTGGATTTTCTTGATGCCTCGAGGGTCTCATGGCATGGGGGTTACATGTGTTACACGTGTAAGGCTTTGATGGAGTTTGTGGATTATCTTTTCCTTCACTATACATATATTTGGGGGCTTTGAAATATGGTCATGGGCTTGTTTGACTTTTATTATATGATGCCTTTGTCTATTGGTGCATTATTTGTGTGTTGGATAGGAGGCATGAGGCAGCATTTGATAGTTTGGCGGGCTGTCCCTTATTGCTTTCTTTGAAGTCATTGGTACGAGTAAAATGTGCATGTTTGATGATCAGGAATAGCCTGCATACTTCAAATTTCCTCAAAGTGTATTAAACTCAAAAATAATATGTAATTATAAATACTTAAGAATTTCCTAGATAGGTAAATTCTAATTATACCGTATACAGTGTGCCTCTTTCTTGGTTCATCATTTTGTTTGGAATTTTAGAATTTTTAATTACTTCATCTTTATCATTTTTTGCATGCTTAGCTGCGGTCATGGGGAAAAATTCCTTTGAATTTTCTATATTCATTTTCTGCTTGTTATTTATTTTTATATTTCAGAACTATTTGACACATTGAACTCCAGCTGCTTACCCAAAAGTGGCTTCAATGAATGGTTATATTATTTGATACATGATGGAATGCTGAGTATGCAATTGTTTGCGTTAACCATTATGGTTTTTCTGTTTTCAACTCATTATATAGAAGTTATAAATTGTGTTATTATATGAACTATGCATGCTAGTTTATATAGTGAAACTCATGCAAGATGTACAAATATTGAGAACTTGCATTTTTTCTACCTAATATTTGATGTGTAGGTTTGTAGTATCCATTTACCAGTGGTCTCTTAACAATTTATGTGGATTTGGTTTTGATAATTTTATCTGTTGTCCAAATTTATTTGATAAATTTTATTTTGTATGTATTAGTAATGTTCAGCTAATCATGTTCAAAAATGTAAGTGCTGGCACCTTCTTTGTGTAGCCTGATGCAACAATTAAGTCAGGAGCTGGAACAAGAAGACTTCCACAGCTTTCGACATCGTGTAGGTTCGCCAGTAACCAACTCTCCCCCAGGTAGATTTTTGTTAACACTGCACCCCACTTTAGACTTCATGTATTCCTTCTCACTAAAATGGTGCACGCAAGTTCCTATTGTAATTTTTTTTTGTCACAAATCTTAAATTAGTGGTGCCTTGATGACAGGCAATTGGCCTCATTTCAGCAGCCCTGTTGAACATAACCCTTTGCAAGCTCTTAGTCGGTCCCCAGGTTTGGGAACACTCAGCCCTATTAACTATAACCATTTGCCAGGATTGGCTTCTATTCTCCCACCTCACATCTCAAGCTCAACCAAGATTGCACCTATTGGTAAAAACCCTGGAAGAGTTGACTGTGTTAACCAAATCTTACCTAATGTGAAGTTGACAAAAGGAGCACTCAACCAGCATGCTCATTCTTATCCTGACCAGAAACTGTGTGTCAGTCCTGGACTCATATCTTCTTTTAGTGATTCAAATTCAACTTCATCTGGCATCGAAACTTTGTCTGTTCCTCAGTTTCTATGGGGCAGTCCTACGCAGTCAGAGCGGTCCAGTTCTTCCTGGACAACATCATCTGTGCTGCAGCCATTCACATCTAGTGGACAAAGATATGGCTCTCTCCTCAGTTCACAGCACTATCATGTAGGATCTGCTCCATCTGGCATTCCTATTGATAGGGGCTTTGGTTTCTTCCCATTATCACCAAAAATGTCCTACATGGGTCCAGGTGCATTTGAAGGAATACATTCTACTTGCAATAGTGGAAGCTATACAATGAATATGATGAGTCATGGTTCTGCGTTCCCTGGAAATGGTTCTTATCCTGCTCCAGCTGGCAGTGAGGGTTTGGGTGACCGTGCACGATTCCGGCACATTGACCACACTGGGACCCAGATAGACAACAAGAAACAGTATCAGCTTGAATTGGATAGAATTGCTAGTGGGGATGACACTAGGACTACTTTAATGATTAAAAACATCCCTAATAAGTAAGAAGTATAGCTACATAGCCTTCTTATCTGATAGAAATATATTAATTTCTTTCTATATGCTAAATATCACAATTTAAATTGCTTTCTTGTCTCCCTTGCAGATACACTTCAAAAATGTTATTGGCTGCGATTGATGAAAATCACAAGGATACTTATGACTTCCTATACTTACCTATTGACTTCAAGGTACTTTAAGAATTGAATACTCTGTGTTCCCAATTTCCTCAAATTTGTACTGGCCCTAATGATTTCTTAGTTTTTTTGCAGAATAAATGCAATGTGGGTTATGCATTTATTAATATGGTGTCTCCTTTACAAATAATTTCCTTCTATGAGGTTCAACTTTTTGCCCCCATTATCCTTGATACATCATCATATAGCATTAATATATATATATATATATATATATATGTATTAAAATTTTTATTGCATCAATATTTTGGATTTTTTTTGGCATTATAGCATTTTCTAGTATGAGGGCTTATTTTGTTTGCTTATGCCTATGGTCCAATGTGACCAGGAGCCAGGCTGGTAAAAAAATAGTCTGCTCATCAAATTTCTTGGTAACTTTGCAGACTTACTTTTTGGGAACTTGTGCAGGCATTTAATGGGAAGAAATGGGAGAAGTTTAACAGTGAAAAGGTTGCCTCCTTGGCATATGCCCGAATTCAGGGGAAGGCTGCTCTCATTACTCACTTCCAGAATTCAAGCCTAATGAATGAAGATAAGCGGTGCCGCCCTATTCTCTTCCATTTCAAGGGTCAAGAAATTGTTGATCAGGTAATGTAGTTTCAAACTCGAAATTTCATTTCATTTTTTTTATATTCCAAACAAAGAATTACCATCCATGATGGGGAAGATGAGAAAATCATTAACTCCCTCAGCCTCTATGATTAGTATTTTGTTTTTGGATTTTGGAATATTATTAACGGTTTATCCGTTATTCAAATCATTTTAATACAGAAGCATCTTTGTGAAGGCACTTGGTTCGTTTTCCTGTTCCTTTTTTTGGGTGTGGAAACATATTCCTTGACCAATTCTGAGACTAAACTTTCCAAACGGGGAGATTGTGTTGGGATTACTTACCCTGTCACGATTCACACATTTAAACCAACAGTGATGAACAAGGCGCGGAAATCATTGCCAAAAAACTTATATTATTGCTGCGCCCAATCCAATCTAAATGTTCATCTAGTTTTGTGTCAACGACACGTACACTGGATATATGGCATAATCTTACTGTTTTAATCCATGGCATATTCTGGATGTTCTTCAGTCTTCATATATCTCTGATAAGTGTCTCATCTCCTTTGTTGTGTGCCACTTTCCATGGGTAACTGCCGATTCCCAACTACTTCCACTGTCCTTGCATTAATAGATTTCTCCAAAAGAATTTCTCCTCCAAGGTACGCAGGAACCTTTTGAAGATTTACAGAATGTTAGTTTGGTAGCACGAGATGAAAGTTACAGTATCAAAAATTAAACCAATTACATTCTAAATAGAACAGTAAAGAAATTTCAATTGTAAAATTTTAAAAAAACTTAGTGACTTCTTCCCCAGGAATACGTTGAAAGAACTTTTATAGTTTTGTTATTGTTTTCTTTCGCTGATAGCAAGGGTGTGGAAACTTCACAGGAGCCTTTCCCTTCTGATAATTTGAACGTTTGCATTGATCTACCTGATGGGTCGCACTCTGGAGATTCATTTGAGAGCCCAAAGTGATAATCATCACTGTTCTGTCGGACAAGAGTCACACCAGTTGACACATGTCTAACTTGGGATGTAGAAGAGACTAGCTATGAGTGTTTAGCTGTTGTCCATGCAAGGTTTAGTCCTAAGAGAACTGAAGGGAGGCTTATGATTGACTGAGAAGGCTTGTTCACAGATTCTAAACTGTTATTGCAAAACATTTTAAAGGAATGGGCAGAGGGAGAGTCTTCTATGGTTTTACATATAGAAGGGAGGCGAAGCATGCAGCTGTTTGTACATCTCTAACCTCCATCTGTTTTCGCCTGGTTTATATTTATGTTTGTTATTGTTATTGCTACTGCGTACCTATGGGTGTTGAAGTCTGACAGAGGTTTCATAGGGCTGTTCACAGAAATTGTACAGAATGCAGCCAAACGGGCGCACAGTTTCTGACCACCGCTCAGCGTTGTGCATTATTTAATTATGGAAAACATCTGTACCAAAGTTTCATTACTTTCATGGTTGCACTTTTATTGGACATCTGAATTGTAATATCCCCATGATTGATATTGAAAGTTTTTTTTGTTTTTATTTTTTGTTTTTTGTTTTAAGAAATAGAATGTGTATCAATGAGATCACCTTCGCTAAACTCCTTATCCAGGATTTTCTAAATGGTGCTAAATTATAAGTGAATGCTCCTATTATGCGAGTGGAGGGAGGGGCTTAAATATTTGTATTTCTGCTCAAGTGAAAGTGAATGCTACTTTTATGGCCGAGAATGCAGATTCTAATACGCTGAGATCTTTTTGGGCCTTAGGCGGCACACATGCAGGTGTTCCTCTAACCGGTCCAGGCCGAAGCCTATTGAACTCCCAACAAACGAAAATTTGTAAAAGCTTGTAACATTCACTCAATAGATGAAGTTGGTTCTTGTTATATTCATAAACAAGGGGTCAATAGTCCTTTTATTCGTGTTACTCTTGGCTCTTGTTTCTTTTTAAAACGGGTCAATAATCCTGCCCAGTTGAATATGCATTCTGTGATGTAAATTGACTCACATTGATCATTAAATTTGACAACTCTTTGTCTCATTTTAGTGTCAGAACTTCGTCTCTAAGTCAGAGTTCTATTTTATCCTTTTGATCCTAGCTGTTACTGCATCCGTCCAGTGGTTTTTTTTGTTCTTTCATCCTTATTCTTGAATTTTTTGTCCACATACACCCAAAAAAAACGTCCTATTAGTATCATCTGAGTTAGAAAAAAAAAAAAAAAAGAGTAATTGCATGTTTACAATTTAAAGAGTGCATCAGTCATGGCTGAGAACATCTTCAACAGCCCTAACTAAATTCTATTAACTAAAACTTCAAATAACTAACTTCAAATAACTTTACTAATACCATCTCTATCAATATATTTTAAAAATTTTGCTTAATTTTATTTTACGTAATCTATTATTACAATATATTCTTGTCAAAATCTAATTACTAACTATTTTCTCTATTATGCTTAAGGGGGCAACATTGCGTCGCATAGGAATGAGGTACGCAAGGGCAGGGTAGGGCGATGGGATCTAGGCAGGGAGGGCTGCAAGTGGAGGTGCAAGTCGTAAGGGTGGGGATGAGGACGTGATGCTAGGGTACAGATGGGTGCAAGGAGGCGCGACTGGGAGGGAGGGGTTGGTGATCTAGGCAGGGAGGGCAGCAGGTGAAGGCGCATGCCATGTGGATAGGGCTATGACAATGGGGTAGGTACACAAGGGTGGGGGTGGCAGGAGTAGGGCAATTGGAGGACGCAAAACCCGTGGGGATGAGGACGAGACGCGACGGAGCAGGTGAAGACGCAGTGAGAGAGGGCGGCGAGAGCTAAATTGAGGGAGAAAAACGCACATAGGGATGGCAATGGGGTGGGGCGGGTTGGGTTTTTGGTCACCTCGTCTTCATCCAGTAGGAGAAATATGCTCCATCCCCGCCCCGTTACCCGCCGGGTATTTAACGTTTAGCCCCATCCCTACCCCGCCGGGGCACGGGACGGGAATTCCCCGCCCTACTTAATGGCCCAAGCCCATCCACATACAAGCCCGCACGAATGCACGACCCAACCCAGCCGCCTTTTGCCCGCACCCCACCGCCCAGCCTAGCCCCCAGCCCCACACGTGCTAAAAATCCTGGCAAAATATTGCCAGAACTGAAAATCAAACCCAAGACCTCTCTCCTTTATAGTACTCACTCAACCATCAAGCTAAATTGTCTTTGTTATACATAATAATACGTTTAACATATATACTCATAATATAACAGAGAAATAATTATAATAATAATAATAATAATAATAATATTATTATTATTATTATTATTATTATTATTAGTAATGATAATAATAATAAAAAAGAGTGTATGATTTATTTTAAAAATAATAATAATTACAAACTATATATATTTATATTAGAATAAAAACTAAATATACTATTAATATTTTGATATAAAATATAAATTAATTAGATTCAAAATTAGTTTTGAAGTTATAATATATTAGTTCATACTAATATACTATGTAATTATAAATTATATCACTTTCTTATATTTTATATATTTATATTTTATATTAAAATATTATTATTACTTTTAATAAATATTTATTTTTATTTAAATATAAGTATATATACTTTGTATGTGGTATTATTTTAAAATAAAACATTTACTCATTACTTTTATTAGTAGTAGTACTATTTTTGCTACTAATATTATTTCTATGTTAGATTTTAAATATATACACTAATTATGTAAATATAGTAAACAATATTCATTCATGATATATATAATATTATTAACAAACTTTTTAACATCAATTATTAAACTCCAAATACTCAATAATTATCATATTAGTTATGTTATATATATATATATATATATATATAGTTATATATATGCATGTATAAATTCTAATCAATAAATAATAATTTAAGTAGCGAGTAGTGATAATTTAAGTAATATAAGTATCATCGATAATAAGTGATAATATGAGGAGTGATAACCTAACTAATAAAATTATATATAATAGTTATCATATTACTTATGTTATATATATATATATATAAACTCACACTTAATCATATCACATATAATATGAGTAGTGATAACCTAACTAATAAAATTATATATAATGGTTATCATATTACTTATGTTACACACACACACACACACACACACATATATATAAACTCACACTTAATCATATCACTCAATATAATTATTAATCATATCACTCAATATAATTATTAATCATATCACTTAATATAATTATTAATCATATCACATATAATAAACAATACAATAATCCGATGAGTCATGTTTTTTTAACTTATTTCCCTCAATATAATTAAAATGATCAATAATATATTGTTTATTAATTTTAACCCAAATATAAAATACATACTATCAAAAATCAAAACTCACTCTCACTGTGTATTTTATATTATATCAAAATGGTTAGTATTGTATAATTAACCAATAACATTGATTATAATTAGAATAGTGTGTGTGTATATATATAAAAACTCACATTTAATAATTATATTAATGATCATTTTAATTACGTTAAGGGAAATAAGTTAGAGAAACACGATTTCTTGAACTATTGTATTGTTTATAACATAAGTAATATGACAATCATGATATATAATTATATTAGTTAGGTTATCACTACCCATATTATCATTTATTTTTGATGATAATTATATTACTTAGATTATCACTATTACTTACTTAAATTATTACTCATTAATTAGAATTTATACATGCATATATAGTGATAATTTGATATGAGTTTATATATATATATATATATATATACTATTCTAATTGTAATTAATGTTATTGGTTAATTATACAATACTAACTAACATATAAATAATTAGTGTATATATTTAAAATCTAACATATAAATAATATTAGTAGCAAAAATAGTACCACTAATAATAATAATAATGAGTAAATATTTGATTTTAAAAATAATATTACTCACAAAGTATATATACTTATATTTTAAAAAAAGTAAATATTTATTAAAAGTAGTAGTAATATTTTAATATATACAAGCATATAAAATATAAAAAAGTGATATAATTTATAATTATATAGTATATTAGTATGAACTAATATATAACTTCAAAATTAATTTTGAATATAATTAATTTATATTTTATATCAAAATATTAATATTACATTTAGTTTTTATTCTAATATAAATATATAAACTTTGTAATTATTATTATTATTAAAATAAATCATACACTCTTATTATTATTATTATCATTACTAATAATAATAAAAGTATTATCATTAATGATAGTAATAATAATAATAATAGTATTGTTATTGTTATAATTATTTATATGTTATATTATAAGTATATATACTAAATATATAAATATATATAATAAAAACAGTTTAGCCTAATGGTTAAGTGACATAGTACTTACAAGGGTGGTCTTGGGTTTGACTCTCCATCTTGGTAATATTTTGCCAGGATTTTTCGCGGGTCAGCTGGGCGGAGCTAATCGGGTAAATGGGGCGCGGGGCGGGGCATGCTTGCGGGCAAAAAATTATTGCCCCATACCCGCCCCGTTACCCGTTAAATTCAAAAAATACCCGCTCCATCGGGGGTGGATATAGGTCGGGTCGGAGCAGGTACGGGTAAAATTGCCAACCCTAGATAGGCCTATAAATGAGCCGAGCCGAGCTTGTACAATAACCGAGTCGAGGCAGCGAGCTTGTCCTGATGTCGAGCTCGCCCGCTTAGTCCGTATCGAGCGAGCTATCGGAGTGTATCGCTTATTTAAAGGTAAATGTTCGATAAATTTGTAAACGATTCGGGTCGAGTCGAGCTTGTACGATCGGGCCGAGTCGACCTATGCCGAGTCAAGCTTGAACAGTATCGAACTCGAGCTCGAGTCGAGTTTAGTCGAGCGAGTATCGAGCGAGTTGTCGAGTGTATCGGCTCATTTACAGGCCTAACCCTAGAGACACATAAGCATAAGGATAATAAAATAATTATGATTTGAAATTTAAAATTTGAAGTAAATTTATAGTTGAAATTATATTTAGCTAAGTATATAACTAACATATTCAAATAAATAAATAATTTAATATAATTCTAACTAAACATACAATTAAGTTATTATAAATGCTCTTAGTATACGATTCAAAACTCACATAAGCCTTCATTATGTGCACGCACACAAAGCAGAGCACCTCCACTCCCGTGAATTGTGCTTCCTCTTGCATCAATGCAATCGCTACACCTCGCATCTACATCCAATCCATTACAAAAACGAGTAAATTTCTATCAAAAATGAATTGTGCAGCCATTTGGTTGGATCGCTGACGCGGTTGCATCTTGCATCACTTTTTCACAAGTGGCGAGTTATGACAAACTTTTTTTTATGACATGCTTTCTTGTTGGGTTCACATGAGTACATTGACTAGAAGAACAATAAACAGTAGAAACCTTGTGGATAGAAAGGGTTTTTGGGTTTTGAGACAATAAACAGATTGCGTTAACAATGGATGGGGTTGTGATGCCGATGCCGGCAGTTATTATGAACTTTTCAGGAGAGAATATAGTCCAATAATGTCAAACTAAAAGTAATGATGATGGAACTACATACGGACTAGGCTTGGTACCAAGCAAAAAGACAACCAAAATATACCTCACATACTTCACAAAAGTAGATGAGCAAAATAGTAATATGCTGAAATCTACTTTAAAATAAATACAAAACCAATTATACCATACTATATATATATATATATAGAGAGAGAGTATGTGTTTTACTACAATGAGAACATAAGGCTAATTTTTTATCATGAAAACTTCAATTTAAATCGTTAAATATTATAACCAATGGTTCAAATTAGACTTTCATTTAATTATAACTTTACTATAGTAAATTAATATAACGAAATTACAGTTAAATGAAAACTTAAACTGAATCATTAAATATTAATCAAACGACTCAGATTAAAAATTCTCATGATAATAATTTGTTCTTATATCCTCTATATAGCATAACTTTATATATACATACATCTAAAGAGAAATAATATATATAACAGGCTTGTGATATCGCCGTAAAATTGTGACCAATGTAGGCGAACATAATTTATTCGTATCTTCTCTTTTAATTTGATATGTTATCACGTCATTATAATTATCCACCACGCAACCTTAATAGTACATAGCATTACTCATCAAAGATTCAAAATTCAAGCCTCCACCTCACAACTGTACCATCCATCAGATGCAATCCAGGAAATAGGTACAAAGAAAAGAAACTTAATTTAATGAGCAGGGTCTGAAAATGTTTGGTTTCTGAGTCCTTTTCACGTGTAAAAATTCTTGAACCTAACAAAAAGGTTTCCAGTTGGCTATTTACTACTGTTGTCATTTCAGTTCCCATTTCAGTTTCATCTATATATAACACAAGCTACTTTCACTCCAGCTTTGGAACACTGAATTACAACCTTCAAGCGAAGTCAGACATGTAACGAGGTGCTATGGAGAACTGTACAGGTCTGAATAGAATAAGTGGCCCAGAAACCAATGCTAAGGGCCGTTAAATAAGATAGACTATAGAGCCTGGCTGTACAACACTATCAACTGAGATGTCTTTCAGCAAAAAAAAAAAAAAACATTTGTAAAGATTCCAATACAACAATGAGCGTATATGATATCTATGATCCATGTGCTAGTCATCACACCGAATTGCAAAAGTTTAAATAAGTTTGCCCCTGCCAACGAAGAAAAAAGAATCACATGGTAATTAAAATATAGGCAATTCAATATAGTAACAATTAGCAAGCTTAATGCAATATATTTAAAACATGATTTAGTTGAACTTGCATAATGTTCACATTTCTTTCTATTTTCTAACCCTCTAT
Organism: Taxillus chinensis; assembly: GCA_023512835.1. NCBI lineage: Eukaryota > Viridiplantae > Streptophyta > Magnoliopsida > Santalales > Loranthaceae > Taxillus > Taxillus chinensis. The sequence continues at coordinate 9,173,038 of CM042090.1, read as the reverse complement.
ATAGCTTGGATCACTGGTTAGCTTAATTAGAAAACCTACTGGGCATCCATTACAATTATTCAAAAAATGTAAATATATTGTCAATTCTAATCATAGAATTAGCAAAAGTTTAAATAGTGTTGCAATTTTTGATGGAAATAAACAGATAATAATAATCCTATTTAAATGTTTCTCCTGCATGTTTATTTATTTTATCAACATAGACCTTATATAGCATTGGAACCAATACATAAGATCCATATAATATCACAGAAATCTAGCACTTTAAACCTAAAAAAACAAAAAAACAAAAACAAAAAAACACACACACACACACACACACATTCAGATTCTCCTCTTAAACAGGTAAAGACAACATAGCAGGCTAAAATCAAAACAACCAAATTAATGTTAACAAATCTATGCTGTGGTCGCTATGACTTCCTTTCTAAATTGCAATGGAGAAAGATACTACGAGAAGTTAAAAGGGACTTCAATTGGGAATTGTGCGCATTTTTCCTGCTGCTTATCCTAATCCATACTGTACTTTAGATATCAATAGGAATGTGTGCGCGCGCACCCAAACAGGTGAAGACAACATTGCAGTCCAAATAAAAACATAGCAAATTAAAGTTAACGAAAGAGACGGAAGGAAGCAATTTCAGTTACCTCTCATCTCCCCGGCGATCCATTTCAGGCTTTTAAAATTGGGAAATCGAGTTCATGTGAACATCACTCCTCCTCGCCGCTCTCATCGCTAAAATAACTAGCTTTCCGCCCCCGTTTCCCTTTCCGCCTAGATGCAGCCTCCTGGTTCTCTTCACTCCTTCTCAACAGCCTCTCATTGGCCCCTCGGTCCACCGCCGAGGCCCAATTCTCCTCCTCAAATCCCTCCTCCCCATTGTGTCCCTCGTCCTCGTCCTCCTCCTCCTCTACATGCTTCCTCGACATCCCACCAACACCGCTGCCGGCTTTTCTTCCCCTCTTGGGGAAAGGTGGCTGCGGCCTCTCCCTCGGCCCCAACTGATTCCTCGGACACTCATAAGACAAATGGCCCTCCTCCCCGCACTCGTAGCACCTGCTCTTGTCCTTGTAGACCCTTTTCCTGATGAACTCCGCGGCCCTGCCGTTGTCGGAGGCAATGGAGACGCGTAGGGTTCTTTTGTTGAGCAATTTGCCGTGCATCGCCTGGACAGCAGCGAGGGCGTCGGCGCGAGAGACGAAGAGAACGAAGGCGACGCCGCGGCTGAGGCGGGTGGCGCGGTCCTTGAGAACAGTGACTCGGGCCACCTTCCCGAAGGTTGAGAAGATGGTGTGAAGGTCAGAGTTGGTTAGGGTATAGTCGATGTTGGAGACGTACACCGTCGATTTAGAGGGAGCAAGGCCTCCGCTGCCTCCGCAGGCAGCTGATTTCGGAACGGAAGCGGAGGAAGAGGAGGGGGGTGGCGATGGCGGAGCAGAGGGGTAGTAGTAGAAAGTGGAATCTTCGTCGTCGCTGTCGCTGTCGCTGTCGCGGTTGCGATTGCGAACCATTCTCACCTCTAAAAGCCCTTGTTTCTCCCTTTTCTACGGATCCAGATCCTTGCAACGGAATGCGAGGAGACCTCACTCAGAATATTGCGGTCGCTACATGACATCTAGGTTTTTCAAAGGTTTTTTTTTTTAAAGTTGGATTTCGAACGTATTTGAGTTTGATCGACAAAGTCGAATCTTCATTTCCAGCGTATCTGTTTGCATTTTAATTTGTATATTTTATTTTTAAATTAAATTAATATTGATATTTTTTTATTTGCTTTTATACGTAAAAATAACTTCAAAAAGCAATACTGCTTTTTACAGTAAAAAAAAAAATAAGAACAAGCTAGTTCTGTAATATTCATATCGATTTTAAATAATAAATAGTATATTATTTGATATATTTTATTTATTTTTTACTCATTCTTCATCTTTATCTCTATTTTTTAAAATTATAATTTTTTATTTTGTGTTTGTTATTTTTTTTTCTATTTATTATAGTCAATCAAAAGTATACATGTGTTAAGAAATATAATTAAAAAAATATTTGAATGATGAATAGTGATACTCTAAATATGAAGATTCTATTAATCTTTATTTTCAATCTCTAAATTTTGCAGTTTAGAGGACCTGATGCAGTATAGTTTTTATCCAAAAGTTAAAATTTTCTCTAAATGTGAAAGAAAAATATATTTTAGAGGAACTTATGTGGATGTTTTAAGTGTTTTTTTTATGTTATCAAACGTATTTTGTTGATTCTGCTCATAAAATAAGCAAAAGCAGTCTCTTAAAAACAATATCAAACTGTATCAAAGTTGGCATATTCAAATGCGTTAAATATAATTTTAATAATATCGGATAATATTTTGTTTATTATTTTAAATGATGCAATTACTGAATTTAGAATAAATAGTAATGACTAACGTTTTGAAAAAAAATATTTGTAGTATTAGATCAAATATAAGTTTTATATATGTATATGTTCATATATTCAACCAAATATTATTGGGATTAAGACTTGTTAATTTTGTTTGGTTTAACCTAAAGCTTTCTTGGCAATGACTACAAAAAAAATAATAATATTTTAATTTATACAAGTAAATAGTAGCTTTTAAAAAACTTTGTAAAAAACTTTAAAATGTAAAAAGTGGATTTGACTGACCGTGGGAGTTAATTTTTTTTTTCCATGAATAGGAAAAGATAGTGAATATTCATGATAATTGAAGATACCCTTACACATCAGCACTTCTTGGCTAAAATTCTTCAAAGTTTGCACCATAACAACAAAATTGCAAGATTATGCCATTTATTTAAATTACAAATTGATTGCTCACTTTTATAAGTTCTGAATGCGCTAACAATAATTTTTCAACTAATTTATTCAAATATATACAAAATTACTTTTTACTCCTCTATACAAATATATACTATAATAAATTTCCTTAATTACTCCTTACATCATTAAAATAATAATTTATACTATATGGTCAAGGTCGACTAAAACACCTGGTCAACCTCCCTCGGTCAACCACATCGACTAAGACTTGTCCCTTCAGGCTTGTCAACTATTGTTCATCAATTTTCAATCTAATGATTCCAAAAATACAGTTTTAAGCATTAATTTCCCTTTAAAATGAGTCTTTAACACTTGTTAGCCATATTAGGCTATCAAAATAACCTAAAATCAAGTTTTCTAGCAATTCTCCTAATTTCTAGGGTTTATACCAAGTTTATGAATTCACCAAATTCATGCCTATTAATCTAACCAAAACATAAATAGATGATAAACAATCAAGGAAACACTTACCTAGAAGATGATTCATGACTTTAACTAGCTTAAATCGCTCCAAACACCAAAGGTCTAGTTCCCTCAAGCTCTATCTTTCTTTAGCTCTTCAATACACAAATGAAGATGCGTAACATGGAAGTTTACTTTCTTTTCTTCCTATTTATATTTATGCCTTTATTTTTAATTAATAAATCCCTCCAAAATAATTAATTTCACGGAGTCATGAACTCTAAATTAATCTCAATTAATATTAAAACATTTAAAATGATGAGTATATCACCATCTACCATCTAGATGTTTTTCAATTCAAATGATCGCTTATGAATGGTCTGTTGGAAATGTAGGATTTGATGAAGCTGCCAAAAATATAGTCTAAGTCTGGAGACTCAAAGAACCGAAGGTCGTAGGGTCGAAGAGTCGAAGTTCATAAAAGTGAAACTGTCATAGGACGTATTGGAAAGAGACTTGTAGACTCGTAGAGTCTGGAGACTCAAGGCGAAACAGTGACAGAACATTGCGACTCGTAGATCCAGGGTCGAAGGTCGTAGAGTCATAGTACGGAAAAAAGAGTGTTACTGTAAGCGTCAATAAGTTCGGAGACTCGTAGAGTCGAAGAATTTTTAAGAATAGTAACCAAAGTTAAATGACTCGTAGACTCGTAGCATGCAAAATTGTAGAGTCCCCATAAATACTTAAGTCAATTAACAGAACTTAAATTGTCACTAGACTCGAAGACTCGTAGAGTCGTAGAGTCAAAACCTTCGAACACTGTTAAGAAAACAGGACTCGTAGACTCGTAGATCGAAAGTCGCAGAGTCGAAGCCTTCAAACAGTGTAGAGAAAATCGGACTCGTAGACTCGTAGATTGAAAGTCGTAGAGTCGAAGCCTTCGAACACTGTTAAGAAAACTGGACTCGTAGACTCGTAGGTTGAAGGTCGAAGAGTCGATGCTATAAAGACTGGCAAACAAATGACACTGTAACTCAAGGGTCGTAGAGTCGTAGACTCAAGGGACAGTCATTATAGAGAAGTTGTCACACTTCCAGGCTCGGAGATCGATGGAGTAACATGTAAGTTCACTTTCTTTTCTTCCTATTTATATTTATGTCTTTATTTTTAATTAATAAATCCCTCCAAAATAATTAATTTCACGGAGTCACGAACTCTAAATTAATCTCAATTAATATTAAAACATTCGAAATGATGAGTATATCACCATCTACCATCTAGATGTTTTTCAATTCAAATAATCGCTCATATGAATGGTCAAAGACTCTTAAAAGTCAACAATTGAGCCACTCAAGGCCCCAACTCGAAAGTGGGGCCAACTATTGTCAAAACACTCACATTTCGGTCACATTATCAACCAGATGTTTTTAGCTTCATATAATGGCTATCTCTAAACATTATCCAAATACGTGTCTTTACACATAGAGAGTCAATAATATTTTTCAATCCATTGAAAAACACTTTATACAAACCTTATAAATAAAGCTAAATATAACGTTTCTATTATGGGAATGATTTTATGACCTTTTTTTTTTTACCTTTTTTCTCTAAATACAAGGAAATAGACTCATATTGGGGATCTGATATCAATGCTCTTAATGGGTGTGAGTATCCATTCCCTTTCTTTTTATGGACACGCATACACTATTGGTCACAGGAATGAGGTTGGGTTCGGATCGGGCTATATATTTTTGGGTCGGGTTCAAGTTGGGCAAGACTCGACTCCGACTCCGACCTAACCCGTTGTTGTTCCTACTTATAATATATATAGCTGATAAATAGAAAAAGATAATAGTTATCTTAAAGAGAGAACTCCTTTTCTAACCTTTAAAGCTCATTTAAACAAATCTAAGGACTATAATTAGGGTTTGGATTTGCTATAAGCAGCGATTTGCTCACTAAGTGGTGAGCAGCTAGTGTGATGATGTTACATCATCGAGTAGCCTAATCTAATGGAGGTGAAATGAAATAGTGTATGCAAAAAGTGAAAGTTGTTTTGAACATTTGAGAGCCATTAACACTACTAAACCCTCTCCGTTCCTCTATCTCTCTATCTCCGCACTGTCACTTTATGCTCGAGCATATGAGCATGAGAATAGTATGAAGCTTGTAAACGGCAACAGATGCAGCGGCATGATTTGGAGGTGATATATGTGATTAATAAATGCAATGATGGCCCCAAAATCGAATGGACTAATTTCAACACCACTCGCAAGCTCACCCGCATCTTGCTCTTCCACAACCATGTCCTCAATTGGTAAACACCACCTCATCTCTTTCTCTCTCTCTCTCTCTCTCTCTCTCTCTCTCTCTCTCTCTCTCTCTCTCAACATATGTCAAATGTTTAAAACAATTTTCACTTTCTACTCCAATGGATTAGGCTACCCGATGATATGACATCATCATATCGGTCACTCACCACCTAGTGAGCAAATCGTTGCTCACTAGTGAATTCAAACCCCTATAATCAAATATAAAAATTTTCAAAATACTATTAAAAAAATTCCTAATTTTCCAAAAACCTTCCCCCCCCCCTGCTATGAGCAAACGCTCTATCACTAAGCATTTCCGGTTGGCCTGCCCCAGATACCAGCAAGCACAAGTTTGGGCTATCCAAAGTTGTTGGCGTCTTTTAGGAAGTGTAGGTGAATGCTTCCACTGTCTAGTAAGAGAGCCAAGTCGACATGTACCAGAAAACCTCTGGAGGCAGAAAATGTGTTTATGTTGGATGCATGTTGGTTTTGCGTTAACAAACCGAGAAAAAGATCTGTTTAGGGATCGAAACTCAATTGCGGCATTGGAGTAGAGGAGAGGGGGGAATTGGCAAATTTTTTTGAATTGGCAAATTTTTTGCCTACAAGACATCCGCATACACAAGTCAAGTTTCACCAAATAATCCCTTAGAAAATAAATTGACATAAAAATATGCTTGCACTTGGTGCATCATTCGTGCACTGATGTGCATTAGTAGTACACGATTGAGTTTTTTAAAGAAAATTTCTACTTGCAAATAAAGTAACACCCATTAATTAGTTTTTTAAAAAGAAAAAGTCTATTTGCAACCGGCGTTGCATCTCCTTTGCGTTCCCGGCTGATGTGGCAGTTTCCATGTCAGTAAAATTACATAAAACTTAACGTGCAGCGCACCACATTTGAGATAGAGAGAAAAAAAGCAGAGGAGGTAGGGATGAGCCTTGAACGGTGTATCCGGATAGTAGAAGGTAGAACATAGCATAAAATCTAAATTTAAATGTGAAAAAATCTATTTTTTTTTTGTAAATTTGAGAGTGGCAAACCCCCTATGGGCATTTGGGCGCTGTAGCTCTCGTTGATACTTACAAATCAAAAACCCGTAGATCTGGATGCGGAAGAGATGATCAAACCCCTGCTTGAGGCGTGCTTGATGCCTGCTCGAGGCATATTCGATGCTCGAGCCTCAAGCTCGAGCGCGCCTCGAGCATATGCTCGAGCAAGAGTTCGAGCGATGATCCGGAAGCATGTCGAATCGTAAAAAAAACTGCTGATGTAGCTTATTTCATGTCAGTCGTAGACATAAAGATGTTGTAACTCGTATTTTACTTTCAAACGGCAAAAAAGGTACTTTTGCACATGAACCATTGAAATAAGACTTTTTTTAAAATAAAATAATGGTACGCGTACGATCAAACGCGCATTAGTGCACGATCGGTGCACCTACATGCGAGGACAGGTCTCCCACAATTGAAGTACGTGGAGATTATGCATTGAGTTGGAGGAGTCGAGGGAGTCATGCGATGCCGTATCAACAAATGTTATTTGAATTTATTTGAAAAAGCTCAAATAAGAATGACAAGACTTGAACCGGAAATCTTTTAAAAACATTTTTTTTTATAAAATTAGACATAGTTATACACAGACCGTGTATTATTAATAAAAAATTTAATACAAACTTATATGAAACTCATAAATAATTTTATAAATTAATTATAAATTTACAATTAAAATTTATAATTTATAATTAAACATATTAAATATTTGAAAAGTTTTATGATAAAAATACAATTAAAATTGATAATTATAAATTATATATTTAATTTAATTATAATTTAAAATACTTCAAAAATTTTATTCATACAATAATTCACGAGTTCCCATTAAAATTTTCATTAATTATTCAAGTATATATATATATATATATATATATATATATATATATATATAAAATAATTTTAATTTTATAAATCATCCTAGTTAAATGAGTGAAGACTTTTATTGTTTTTGTAAGGTTATCAATTCAAGTCCTGCCATCCTCAGAGGTTTTTTCAAATAATCTCTACAAATGTGACATCGCATAATTATCATGCATCTAGCCAACTTAGTGCCACATCACTTCTGAAAAAATGGGGCGGTGGAATAAAGATATTTTTGTCAAAGTATATATACCCCTCTTAAATTAATATTGAAAGAAAATCACATCCATAATAAGTCAATACTAACGAGAGCTTCATATACCAAATATCCCCTTTGCCGTATTATTATCGTTGTTGTTATTATTATTATTATTACGCTATAATAAAACTTCACAAAACATAACAAAATATTCAAATAACATAAAACAAAATAAAATTGGTCAATTGCAATAAAAAACATATACTTTTAATATAAATAATCATTCCAGAAGCTACCCCATCCCTATTCAATCTATTCTCAGCCCTTCCCATAGTATTCAATAAACTCTTTCGCTTGGTCCTTAATGCCTGATATTCATTTTACAATTAACATATTTTATGCTTCATTAGGATAAAACCCTAGATAGTTGTTCTCAACGAAAAATGATTGAGGTTGAATGTTTCCTTTGCATTTCCTGGCCAGTCAAAGTCAGTTTTGATTCACTCCATTTCAACTATCTTCGAATCTTCTGAATCACCCTGAGTTTCGCACTCCTACAGCGCGGGTTCAATTTTTCCTCCTCTTCAGAAGGTGTTACTGGCCTCTTTGTAAGAATGATTCCATTGCGGCCAAAAATCTTCTGTTTAATCCATGCTTCATCTGAACCATCTTTGCTTCCGAAATAATCTCTGGCTCTCCCTTCATCAACCTCATCTACTTCATCCCCAATGTCACTGCTAATGATACTGAGAAAAGCCCGTTTCACAATCCTATCCTCTAGGCTGTGGAATGATATGACCGCAAGTCTACCCCCAGGTGCAAGGCACTCAAAACAAGCATGAAGAGCATCCTCTAGCGTCTTGAGTTCATCATTGACAGCAATCCTCAAAGCTTGAAACACTCGTGTTGCTGTCTTTATCCAACCTTGTCGCCCTTCTCCTGTAATTTTTTTACCACAGTTAATATCACACTCAAAATGTCTTGATATTCAACGCTCACAGCAGTACCTAATCAAACAACTAATAACATGATTTCTATATAGGATGTTCGCGGTCGTTTTAGTCAACATTGATGATATTATTAGAAATGCCAAGCGCATTTATAATAGGGCTGATCGGGAGAAAAGGAAATCCACCTCTTGCTTTGGAAGTTGTTCTCCGTATAAGGTGCACTAGTTCACCTGTAGAATGCAATCCACCACTTAAGCGTGCCTTGACAATCTTTTTTTGAAGAGACCACCAGTTGCTTTCTTCCCCGTAATCCCGCAGGATTCGCCCCAGTTCAACATCTGGCCAAGAATTCAATATATCTTCTGCCTTCAGAGTAGCCTGTCAAATGCCTGTTAAAATCAGCTCATTAAGATGAAAATTCAAAACTAATTTTGAATTCAGCTCCTCTCCAAGTTTGTTGGTGCTTGTTTTGTTCTAAGCTAATACGCTTGTAAATAAACCGAGGCATTCGACAGCTCACTCGATTAAATTTAGCCCAAACTAAACTTAACATTATAAAGATTCACTTGTTACTGCTGAAATTTGATCGATTAAACTTGACAGGAACTTGTGGGGTCAACTCGTTTAAAAATTAATGTATCATATATGAAATATAATTATGTTTATGAATTATAAATTATATATTTTACTTATTTTATTATTTGTAATGATATATTAATAATTAAGATTATGAGATTATTTGTTTGTTAGTTAATAATTTAATAGTGATTAGTGTGTGTATAACTTAATAAATTTATATATAAATATTATAATTTAATAATATTAAGTATTAACAAATATAATTATATTTTTATATAAAAAAAATTATTTTTTTAGATAATAATATAATTTATATGAAAAATCAAGAGCTTAGTTGAATTGAACTCGAAAAAATAACTTACCCAAGCTTGACAAAATGCTAAGCGAGCCAAGTTTGAGTCAAAAATTTCAAGTTTGGCTCGAATGTTTTTTTTCTTAAATGAGCCAAGTCGAGCTTGCCAAAACTCGGCTCGACTCAATTCGGCTCATTTACATGCCTATAAGCCAATAAGATAGCTAAGCTGATATACTCAGGCACTTGATCAAGGGCTGAGAGCAGCACCTGAGAAGACAAGCACCAAAAACACTCAGATGAACCAAATCCGACCTATCTAGCTACTTTAGTTTCAGAATGGAAGAGAAGAAAATACATAGAAAAATAACTCCCAGGTCATAAACCTACCCCCCCAACAATGTTGGTCACAAGTCTGAATTTTAAAGTGCTGGTTAAAAAATTCTTAGCATCAAATGAACCACTACCGTGTTGAATGGGACACTGAAATTTTCTGACCAAAATAAAATTACGACAATAATTCATATACGAGTGCTCCACAAATAGATGCAGAAGCAATAATATAATAATTAATCCCAAACTTACAAACACAATATGTGACAAAAGTAAAAAGGAACAAAATAAATATTTATAGTGGGTCAGCTAATTTCAGTGCATACTCCATCGAGATCAAATTAAAAACAACTTATGAGAGGTAGAAGGAACGTTTGACAACTCCTCGCCTTCCTCCTTTTAGCTGGATCAACAATCTATTTCCTAATTTTTCAACTACAACGTTTATAATCTTATCATTCGAGATAAGCAATAATCAAACCAACTGCTTTAATTGTACAAATACAGCAATCTCAATGACTATTTGAGCGTTTTTGCAACATAGCATATAGGAAAAAAGAGGAAAAAAACATGTCTGATCTTGAATTCAAGTGGTTTCTCTTCTTTGCTGGTTATGTGCTCTTGAATACACTAGTAGTGGACTAACTAAAACTTTTAATAAATTTGTCTATATAAAATAATATTAATCAAAAATTATACTCAGATTTGTATTTTGACTATAAACTTTATTAAAATTTCAAACTTTAAAGTACAAACTAGCCAAATTTGATTAAATTTAATCAAATTTGACTAGCTACTGTCTCAAAATTTATAATTTTAACAAAATTTATAGCCAAAATATAGATCTTGAGTATAATTTGTGATTAATATTACTTTATGTATGTTAGGAGCAATTAGTGGGATTAAAATGATTAATGAATATTATTATTAATATCCTAAATATAGTTTCATCTATTTATATATATATATATACTTATTCATATATTGTACATCTAGTTAAGAGAAATAACAATATTTGTTTTCTATCATGGTATTAGAGCCTTTGTATATATCCAGTCTCGTCTTTCACCTTAGCTTCGATGTCTCCATTATTTTAATGTCGACCGTAATCTGTTTCATATCTTCGATTGTTTTATTTGTGGTCAACTCTACCAGAGTAACGGGCTCAACCTGTAACATAATAGTTTGTATCTCTGTAGACGAATTTATCAAGTTTTTCAAGTATCAAGAATCATTAAAGTCTTCAATTCCTTTTGTTAATGTTATTGCTGATCCAGGCAATTCAAATAAGTATCTTCTTTCCTCATCTTCCAAATGAATCATTGATTCTGGTACCACAAATCATATGACATGTAATTCTAGTCTCTTTTCTAATTACCAACATCACGTCTCTCGATCTACAATTACCTTAGCTGATGGGTTATCATTTTGTGTTTGTGGGACTAAAATAATTACACCAACCCCTCTACTACCGTTGTCATCAGTCTTACATTTACTTAATTTCTCTTTTAATTTAATTTAAGTAAGTCAGCTTACTTGTGATCTTAATTGTTCAATTACATTTTTTCCCTGATCATTGCTTATTTTAGGATTTTAAGACAAAGAAGATTATTGGTAAAGGACATGAAACTGGAGGCTTCTACGCCCTTGATACCCTACTCACTTCATCTGTTGCTTGCTTTGGTGTCACATCTCCCTTCAAAGAACACTATAAGTGGGGTCATCCGTTACTTCCTGTGCTTAAGAAGCTTTGTCCACAATTTATTCATATGTCTTCTTTAAATTGTCAATCATGTCAGTATGCCAAATACCATCGCCTTAGCTTCAGTCCGAGAATCAATAAATGTGTTAATGTTCCTTTCGAATTAGTTCATTCTAATGTTAGGGGTCCTTGTCCTATTATATCTAAACCTGGATTTAAATACTTTGTTACCTTTGTGGAACTTTTTTTCATCTTTTGTGCTTTTTGTGCTGAAATCAAAATTCAATTCAATGTTTATCTTCGTTGTTTCCGCAATAATAAAAGAGTATACCCAAATATTGTTTCAAAATTTTATGACTCAAAATGACATGCTTAATGAAACTTCTTGTGTCAATATTCCATCTCAAAATAGTGTGGCCGAACAAAAGAATAGACATCTTGAAACTGCAAGTGCCCTTTTATTTTAAATGAATGTTCCTAAAATCTTTTGAGCTAATGCAATTTCTATCACATGATTCTTAATTAATCTTATGCTTTCATCTGTTCTTCATGGTGAAATCTCTTATAAAACTCTCTTTCCCCACGAGTCTATGTTTCCAATTGATCTTAAAATATTTAATAGCACTTGCTTTGTTCGTGATGTTCGCCCACATGTCACTAAATTAGATCCTAAGGCCATGTTTGTTTCACCTGTTTTCTGTTTTTGTTTTCAAAATGTGATAGCTGTTTTTGAGTATAAAAAACATAAAACTGAAAACAATAAAATGTTGTTTTCATTCTTTATGACATAAAAAATGAAAATAAATTTTTGTTATTTTTAATTTTCAATTTTTTTACCCGAAAACAACTATTACATTTTAAAAACGAAAACAGAAAACACCCCAACCAAACATGCCCTAAGTCTTTGAAGTGTATTTTTCTTAGATATCCTCATCTTCAAAAAGAATATTGATGTTATTGTCCTAGTCTTAACAAATATCTTATTTCAATTGATGTTACTTTCATGGAAGATATATCCTATTTTTTGTTTTCTTTACTTCCCCCACATTAAGTGGAGGATGCTGTTGATGATGATGATGTCTTGATATACTCTATCACACCTTCTACGCCTGTAATAAGCCTTGTTCCTCCTACCGCTCACAAATATCCTATTCCTCAAGTGTGCTTCAGGCGTTGACCTCTTGATTCATGTTCTGTATCTACTTCTTCGCCATCAAATTCCGTTTTAAATGAAGCTGCACTTTTCCTATCTCCTCTTTCGTTTCTTACAATTAATTGTCTTCTTCTTCTCCTCGTTCTTTTGTTACCTCTCTCAATTCTAGTAGTGTGATTAAAACTGTTCGTGAAGCCCTTTTTCACCCTGGTTGGCACCAAGCAATGATCGATGAAATGCAGGCTTTAGATGAAAATGGTACTTGAGACTTAGTTTATTTACCTTCAGGGAAACGTGCTATCGGCTGCAAGTGGGTGTTCGCAATTAAGGTCAATTGTGATGGGTCTGTTGCTCGGTTGAAAACCCGTCTTGTTGCTAAAGGTTATGCCTAAACATATGGTGTGGACTATTCAGATACTTTCTCTCGTGTTGCCAAATTGACTTCTGCTCGCTTGTTTATTTCTATGGCCGCTACTCACCATTGGCCTTTGCATCAATTGAATATTAAAAATGTTTTTCTTCATGGTGATCTCCACGAAAAAGTGTATATGGAGCAACCTCTGGGTTTTGTTGCTCAGGGAAAGTCTGGGCGTGTTTGTTGTCTTCGAAAATTGTTATATGGTTTGAAACAAAGTCCTCATGCTTAGTTTGACAAATTTAGTCAGACTAATAAAACATGGGGCATGATTAAGAGCCAGAATGACCATTCATTGTTCTACAAGCAATCAACCAGTAGTCTCTTCCTTTTAGTTGTATATGTGCATGATATTGTTATTACCGGCAGTGATACTTTGGATATTTTATCTTTTAAGTCCTTTCTTCCTACTCAATTTCACACGAACTTGGGATTGCTCAAATATTTCTTAGGTATTGAAGTTACAGGGAGTAAACACAGTATCTTTCTCTCACAAAGGAAATATATTCTTGATTTATTAACTGAGACAGGCAAACTGGAAGTGAAGCCTCGTAGTGCTCCAATAACACCAAATATGCATTTCAGAGGAGATGGGACACCATTTGACAATCCTGAGAAATATCGACGGTTGGTAGGGAAGTTAAACTATTTTACCGTCACTCGTCACTTTTTCTTGGGTGATGCCTCATAATATTCATGGGCTTTTCTCCTCCTGGCAGGGGTGGGTGGGCCGGCGGTCTGCGGTCTAGAGCGCTATTTCACATTGCATCATCTGGTGTATCTAATGGGAGCGGAATGCTTGCCTTGAATGCCATTTGGATGAGCTTAAACTTTATTTTCTCCGATGCCTTTGGGATTATTTGGCAGGATTTGAGCGTTTTCGTCTCTCTTGTCTTTTTGATGTTATCTCTTTTTGTTCTTTTTGAGCTGGGTTGAGTTGAATTTATTTTTTTCCGTGTTCTTTTTGTATTCTCTTTCTTGTGTACTTGTCTTTTTAATAAAATTTACATATTAAAAAAAATCATGTCATCCCTGACAGTTGATCATTGGATAGCATTGGAGCAATTTTTGTATTACTTAAAAGGAACATTTGGACGAGATCTCTTGTACACAAATCATAAACAAATGCAGATTGAATGTTTTTCAGATGCGGATTAGGCAGGTAGTCCCATGGATAGGAGATCCATCACAAGTTAGCGTCTTTGTTGGAGGAAATTTGATCCCATAGAAGAGCAAGAAACAAAATATTGTATCGCGATCCAGTGCTGAGTCAAAATATAGGGCCATGGCGCAGTCTACGTGTGAAATAATGTGAATCTTTCATCTCTTAAATAAAATTGGTTTTAAAATTTCAGTACTAGCTAAATTGTGATGTGATAATCAGGCGACACTTCATATTGCTTCAAATCTTGTGTTTCATGAGAGAACTAAGCATATTAAAAATGATTATAATTTTGTCCGCGAGAAAATTCAACTTGAATTAATTTTCACAGGATATGTGAAGATTGAAAAACAATTAAGCAATATATTTACCAAAACTCTAAACGAAATTCGAGTTGCTTATCCTTGTAACAAGTTAGACTTGATTAACATTTATGCTCCAACTTGAGGAGGAGTGTTACTATAATTAGGAGCAATTAATGAGATTGGAGCAATTAGTGGAATTGGAGTAATTAATGAGATATTATTATTAATATCCTAATATAATTTCATCTTTTTGTATATGAACTTAATCATATAGTACATATGCTTAAGAGGAATAATAATATTTGTTTTCTATCGATGTAAATAAATTTATTAAAATTTTTTGCTAGTTCATTACTAATGCTCTTAGTGAGCTAATCAATTCAAGATCGGCTAACAAAAAGCTTAACTCATTACTCATTTTAAGCAAGCATAATTTTAAGCTCACGATTTTAATGAGCCTAAACATTTTAATATTTTAACGAATCCAAACCCGAGCCTGATGAACTTTTATTGTTACATTAATTAATTTTCTTATATGATTCAGTTTAGACTAATATTATTTATTGACTTATTAAATTAATGTATTAATATTAAATTGAATAATTTGATGATTAATAGCTTCAATACCATATAATAAGATATAAATGAAGAATATTAGAATTGAATATTTTATTATAATGTATTAAGTACATATATATATAGTACTACAGTCGGACAAAGTCTCATGGGCATAGCCTAACACTTCTAATAATTAATATAAGGTGGATCTCTTTGATGCCTCGCGGTCCCCATGAAATGGGATTGTGGAAATTCATCCGTCAGGAGTGAGAGTCCTTCTCTCAGTTTGTGGTGTTCGAGTTGGGGGCTGGGACTACAATCCCGAGTTGTTTCGTCTTGCACGCTCTCCTGAGGCTTTTGTGGCAGATGTTTATTGTCGTCGGGGTACTCACATGCAGTAGAAGGTGTTATTTTTCCGCGCTGCACAGGATTAGGAGTTGGAGGTTTTTTCATCCTTCTTTGATACCTTGTACTCGGTTCCTTCGACTAATCTTGCCTCGAGAGTGTGGGTTTCTGGTCCAGAGCTTTTACTCCATGCTTTTGCCTTCCCAAATTGAGCATTTTCCTTGGCGGAGCGTTTGGAAGGCGCGGGTGCCCTCTCGGGTGGCCTTCTTTGCTTGGACTGCCGTCTTGGGGAAGATTTTGATTGCGGATCATTTGCGGTGTCGGGGCTTTGTTCTAATTAGTCGGTGTTACATGTGCAAATCTTCGCGAGAACATGTGGATCATCTTTTCCTTCATTACCCTTATGCCAGGGGTTTGTGAGATATGGTTCTGGGTCTTTTTGGCATCTCGTGGGTGATGCCTTCGTCTCTTCGCGCGTTGTTTATCGGTGGCTGAGCGGTGTGGGGCGGCATTTAGCGGTGTGGTGAGCCGTCTCTCATTGCATTCTTTGGAGTATTTGGCAGGAGTGAAACGTGCGAGATATGTCCGTGCTTTTTTTCATTCTTTGGGTGATTGATTGTATGCTTCGGGCGAGATATGTTTTTCATCTATTTGGGATGTTATGGATGGCTGATCTTTTTAATTGGGTTGTTGTCTTCATTTTTTGTATTCTCGCATCTTATGCACTTCTTTTGTGCGTTTTGATTCTCGTAAATAAATAAATTCTCTTATTTATAAAAAAAATAATAATAATAATTAATATAAGACACTTAACGTCAATGTCAACTTATTAGTGTCAGGAAATCAGAAAAACAAATTGATCATATTCTGGCCATAAAACATTTGTGAAATCAATAACAAAACATGTAAATAGCATCCTCAAAGTTAGCTGACAACAGCAGTGCATGCAGATCACATGAAAGCATCAAGTTCAATTCAAAGTATCCTTTACAGCCCATACCTGAGGATCCATCCGCATATCAAGAGGGCCGGGGTAAAGCAAACTAAAGCCTCTTGTCACATCATTCACCTGTAAAAAAATATAAAAACAAAAGAAAGAGGGGCCAATGATTTAACTCAGATGCACAAACAAAACCATCAAATTTTGACATGCTGATTTGAAAAGCTAATAAATTAAGAATGATCTCTTTAAAATAATAGCATGGTGTAGTGCTAAAAAACGATGACCTTGCCTTATAATAATATGTTATGATGTTTGGGAGAACAAGTAAAGCAACATTAAATAAGAAGCAACAGAAGTGTATAAAGAAACCTGCATTGATGACATTCCAAGGTCCATTAGGATCCCATCAACTCCAGAAGTTAAACATTGATGCCCAACGTCAGACAGTACAGTTTTGATATTTCTGAAGTTCTTCAAAAATGTATATGCCTTCAGCTGATAATTTGAGCCATTAGATTCACCATCCAAGATAGATTTGATCCAAGCTTCAGCCTTTGCATGTGCTAAAGGATCAACATCCAATCCAATATACAGTTGCAATTCTGGATGTGCCTCAATTATCTGAAATATATAGTGAAAATGAGAAAATTGTTTGCGCGAACAAAGAAATAAACTTGATTGTGGCCTACATATATTTTCGTTTTTACTCTTCCCATAAACGGATTTTCCATTGGAAATTTCTCTTTCTACACTTAGTTTTGGGGTTCAGAATGTCAATCATGTTCAGGTCTTCCCCCAACACTTAATTTTGATACAACAATCTTTTCACATGAGAAGTAATGTATCGTGACTAGCATCACTCTTCTTTTAGAGGTAAATTGCTAGAATAAAACTTATGCTATAATAATTTTAAAAGAAGCCCTCACGGAATTATGATTACTCACCAATTCCATCAAAACGTCCCCAAGATCCTAAGCCTCTATGCTCATCTATGACTAAACATTATCTTCATACAAGAACAAAATTATGAAAAATTACCATAAAAGGCACAACAAAACATTATTGTTACTTTACATCCAGTTGATAGCTCGTTTTTTAGGGATTGTGTTATCATCTAAATACTAAGCTTTCATTTCGACTAAATGCTACACTACTACTAGTCAAAAAAAATCAAGACTATATGATGCAAAGTGCAAACCAGGAAACGGTTAGCACACCAAGATTGAAATCTGGAAGATAATTGTTGGATAGGAAGATTCACAAAAGAAGGATTAACGAGGAGGGATAGTAAGCAACTAGGGTCACTAAATGCTACAGGGGTCTCACCAAAGCCACTAGTTAGAGCACTTGCATCTCAGAAGGCAAAATCTCTATAGAAAGGTTTAATAAAATTATTCAAGCATGCTTGAACAACAGCCGTATGGCTATTTACATTAAGAGTGAAGGTTGTTCTCTTCAATATTATCAAACATAATTGAAGACTCTAACTCCCATGACACAAATTCCCAAAATAAAACAGTATACTCCAAGAGAAGCATTAAGGTTTTTGACTAAACATAAAGAAAAGCTAAAATTTATAACAACTACTTTTTTTTATAAGTAAAATTTAAAACTACTAAATAGCAAGTCTAGGGAAAGAAAACTTAATAAATAACTTATCAAAGAAAACTTCAACTCAATTAACTCTTCGCTTCCAGCTTGGACTTGGGCTGCATATATTAATACTTGAGAAGAAATTATCATGCTTTAAATCTATTCTGGCTGAAATCAGTCGTCCCCAATGAATACAAGAGAGGCATACATTGTTTGAAAAGATCCTGATCAATGGGCTTGAAGCCATCGATATGAATCCAAGTGTCTCCATCCAGTGATGAATTTGAATATCAGGCCATGGCCAATAATTGTGTGCTTGTGTGGATCAAGCTGTTAGTAACAAAGATGGGGTGTTCTATTTAGCAAGCCCATGGAGTTGTGATGTGATAATCAAGCACGCCTGCACATAGCTTCTAACCTCATGTTTAAGGATGAAACACATAGAGGCCGATTATCACTTTATTTGGGACATATTGCTCAAAAAGACTATCCATAACTATTTTGTTCAGATAAGATATCAGCATGCAAATACAAAAGTGAAATTTAGTTGTAATAAGCTGGGCATGTTTAGAGTGTTTCAGTTATGTCTCACATTAGGTTTAGTTAATATTGGGCCAAGCCTGACTATGCATTGCTAGGGATTGAATGGGTTCACATAAGTGGCATGAGTGGGTTCACAAGGGTACCCTTGAAGGGGTTTTGGAGAGCTATCCCTATGGCGATCATCCAGGTGCTATGAAAGGAGAGGAACCACCACCTTTTTTATTCTTTGTAATTTGACCACCATCTTGGTGTTTTGAAACAAGTTTTTTGTGATTAAAAAAAGAAAAAAAGCACATTCATTGGATTTATTACCTCATGTAAATGTGTTGAAGCTGATCTTTTGATCAGGCTGGATATACACCTAGAACTTAAAAAGACAAAAACAAACTAATAGCTTTTAAAACAAAAAAAAAGTACAAAAGCTTAAAAACCAAAAAAATAGAAAAAACCATTTAAAAACTAAGAAAAAAAACTCCAAAACCAAAAAAAAAAACAAATAAAACAAAAAAACAAAAGGTAGGAAAAACCTAAAATGCAAAAAAGTAGTTCTCTCCATTTTAAAATGTTCTAATGAACCGTAGGTTGAATAATAAATATTCATAATTGCTTGGACTAAAATACAAATAATTGTAGCAACTATTTTTTTTCCCTAAAATGTCAGGACATTTTTAAACTTTTGTCACAAAGGAACCTAAATCCTATACTCCAAATGTTTTCAAAAAAATAAATTTTAACTAAACCAAGTATGAAACCAATTTAGATAAGTGATGGCTCTATTCAATATTATTCAAAAAAAAATTATCCATCATTATAACTCATTAGTTTTAATATAAATACTAATTTTAGGCGTCGTAAGAGTGCTAATCATTCTCCATGTATAACTAACTCTCAAATCCAATTCTAGATGCAAATCATACTTTATATGATCCAGCTACAATTCATCTGGTTAGTGGTGACTCTAAACAACTTAAAATTTTTTATCAACACAAGATATATTTGAGCATGTAGCGATGATGACTCTAGAACTATTAATCCCTCCTAGGGTCCAAGCGTATAAGCCCAGCAAAATCGGGTGATGACGATAACAATATCAAATTTAGTGGTATTTGTTCCTTATTATCACAAAGCTATATGCATTGTTTGACATTGAGCTTTATCATTAGGAGTGGTAAACGGGCGGGTTAAAGCGGGTCAGGCTTCTAAATGGGTCAAAAAATTTTGGCTCAGCCTAGCTCGCTTGCGGGACGAGCCGGCTTGCAACATGGGTCTTTTTTTAAAAGAAAAACAAAATATGATTAATCCATGAAACAATGGGGAGCAAAGGGTGGGACCAGGACAAACAATCGGCAAAGTGGGACGGATGGCTAGACAAGTGGCTACCTATGGGCTAGGACAAACAGACAACTACAAGTGCTTTGTGCGGCAGGAGGGGGAGGTGGGACAAAAGGAACGGTTACATGCACTATGCGCCATGCCTGTGGGCTGACAGTGGTGAGCAGAGAGTGGGACAAACAGCTACAGAGGGTGGGATGACCAGACAGACGACTGAGTGGTGGCCAATGGGAGGTGGGATGAACAAGACAACTGCGTAACTGTGTCTTACCTCACGCGTGATTGTGTGTTCCAGTGGCAACGAAAAAATTTAGGTTTAGGTAATTTGGTTAGGGAATTATGTGCCTAGAAACTAGGTGAGGAGTGGGCATACAGGCTACCATATTAATTCACCAAGGAACTTACTAATGAATGGACATATTAATTCACCATTCTCATGAAATGCAAGGGGTCTTGATAAGACCAAAGTCCATAACCTTCCATTCTCTTTAACTTTGAAAGTCATTTTCCATTCATAGTCGTGAAAAATGCAAATTTGGTGGTATCTGTTCTTCAAATCAATATTTGAAATGATAATAGAGAAAGGAAAGCATATTTAACATACTATCAAGATAGGGAATCTATAATTCATGGTAATTTTATTGTAGTTCAATTATCAACACACATTAACTACATAAAATCCTTCTTTGGGGTACAGAGTACTAGGATAGCATATGGACATGGACTCTAGATCTCTTGTGTGAAGTCTTTCTTTAATAAATCAATTTGAATGTCATTCAACAAGATTTGAAAAGCCATTCAACAAAGCCCTGATAGACACCAAGACACTAACAACATATAAGTCAGAAGGCTTAGACTCACCTTGATCTCCACTACTAAGAGCAAGCTCATCTTTAATGTCAAGAGGCACACCATCATTAATTTTGACATAATTTTAACTTCATTTTCAACCATAATGTAAGCAAGTTGTGCCCTACTACCTTTCATGTCTTTGTGCACTATTTTAGACGTACAACCAAGTTATTGAGGAAGCGTCTTGTTGAGAGGGTGGTTATAAGAAGTTCTATTCTCTTTACATATGGTGTCAAAAGATCCTATTGGCAATTTCAACAATTCTATTGACATCATGCTTATGTTAGTTAAGACTTTTGGTACGCAAAAATAATGGCATTCCACTAAATGGATATTTTGTTTTCTCACTAAGCCTATCCTGATCATTTTAAAAGGCCCAAATGTCTAGTTAAATTTTGTCGTGAATCTCCCTCCTCCTAGGATTGTTCGGTAACAATTGCTAAGGTCATGAAGGCTAGTGATTCCCATAACTCATCAAACCTCTAGTTTGGGCTAAGCTTGAATTCAGACATAAGTTGTGCATCACCAACATTCATTCCAGTTCAAGAAAGCAAAGAGGCAAATTGTTTCATATATTAAACCACTAATAGGATACCTGTAACGTATCATGTAGTTGATGAAAGAGGAAGGTAGCTGTCCTTCATATCTCTCATCATTTCTTCCCATGTGTGTATGGTAGGAGTCCCCTTTGCAAGCATCCTACATTCACACAATTTCCACCAATCTTGAGAAGGAACAGTTTAGTTTAGTCTAGACTAGTTTAATTTTTCTTAATTTGGTTAGGTCAAACCACCCAAATCTATCATCATCCACATTCAAGTTCGGAAATACCTAGGATTGAGCTATTGTATTCTTTGAGTTCAATCTTGACTTTATGTGTGTGATCACGTCTTTGGAAAGGGGCAAGAGGATGGATTTGTCTTTTTATTTGCGGGTATTAGTTTAAATAGGGCATAACGCAGGTTTGTCTTTTTATTTTGGGGTTTTGATTTAAATCAGGCATAAGAATTTAATTGAGGCTTATGTTTATTTCGAGAATCAAATTAGTAGGTTAATTGTAATGAGAGAGACGATTGCCTTTCGAATAGCAAACTAACTATATTTATATATCGTATTTCATCTATTAATAAAATTACCCTATTATTCTACTTCTTATCAGAAAGGTTGACCTTTAATTTGATCAAAACATGCTAGCATGGGCTCTTCAAAGACTAGTGCAAGGCAAGGTTGTGTTACAGGTGCAAAACAATTCTCTCAACATAAGATTAGGCTGGTGGTGGATGTTAATCACCTCTCTCCTGATGGGGGTAGTAAGTAAACAATTGACGTTGCAATAGAGCAACTATGGCTTGTAGAGGCCATAATTTGCTTCATGGTAACAAAATCATTTGATTGATGCGAGTTATTATCTTAACCAAAAATAGATTTGATACCAACTTGAGACAAAATAGAAAATGGTTAGCACTCCAACATTCAAATCTGGAAGATAATAGTTTGAAAAAGAGGAATACAAAAGGGAGGGAAATGGAATGAGGAAGGATAGTTAGCAACTAGAGTCTCATTAATTACTTCATCTGCAATAGCCTCACCAAGGCCACTTGCTATATCTCATAGTCTCATAGTTCATGTATCTCATAAGACTTTTTATAAGTAATGTATCTCATAAGACAAATCTCTATAGAAGAGGTTTGATAAAATTATTCAAGCACGCTTGGACAGCAACCCTTGAATTGATGACTGATTATGTTTAGAATAAAGGTTGTTCTCTTGAATAAAGTCAACCATAATTAAACAGAATTCACTCCCAAGACATCCCAAAATAAAATAGCAGACTCCAAGAGAAACATTAAAGCTTCTCTTACTAAAACATAATGAAGAACTGAAAACAATGACAACTACCTCTATATAGTAGGCCCAGGAAAATAAAACTTAGTAAATAGAAGGCTTAAGGAAAGACAGGGCTTAAGGAAAGAAATTCTGACAAATTAATTCTGGGCTGCTAACTTGGACTTGGCCTTCCAACAATAGTATGTCTTTCAGAAAAAATTATCATGCTCTGCATTACTATTACTCACATGTACAATGACCGTGATGGGTTTTTTCTTGCTATTAACTATCTTGTACACACAGCTTCCATTAAAATCAGTGCATACCTATATAACTTCATCTCACCAGTTCCTCGTTATAGAATTTGAACAAATTAAATAAGTCCTTTCAAAATCATATAACGAGAATTGGAGGATGAGAAGAAAAGAAAGGTTCTCAACCTTCACTGTTAGGCATGCAAGTTTATAAAACATTAACATCTCATTGCCACAAAATGTTCTTTTTTAAGCATAACTACAATCTTGATAAAAAAAAAAATTGATAAGTAAGAGAATTTATTTATTCACGAGAATCAAAACGCACACAAAAAGTACACGAAAGGCGAGAATACAAAAACGAAAACAACAACCCAATTAAAAAGAGCAACCATCCACAACATCCCAAAGGAAAGAATAACACATCCCGCCCGAAGCATACAACCAAGAATGAACCATCTGTTAGGGTAAGGTTGTCAGATGATCTGTCTCCTAAGAGTTCTAGCGTTATTCTCATAAGCGGGTTGTTTCATGTTGTTTCCAGTTAGGTTCTTGTGGTCTTATTGAAATATTTATATGGGCTCTTTTCTTTTCTTGGGTATGACTATCCTCTATCTTTTTCTGTGTACTTTTATTTTCTCTTAATGCCATATTTTATTATTTATCAAAAAAAAAAGTTAAAATAAAAATAAAAAAATAAACAACAAGTATGAACTAGACATGTGACTTAGAATATTCTATCTTTTTCAGTTACACTTACATAAAACTCTCATGAGCTAAAGGATTTTATAGGTAATTCTTTTCTCTATAAGGAATAAATGAATTGAATTACCCGTACCCACCAGCTTAAAGGGAAATGTTTGTGGATCCAGATGGGAAAAACCTTGATCATTGACCTTGTTGCTGCAAAGGCACTCAGGATGATCAGTAATACCAGTTTAAGTTTATATAGTTATTTTGGATTTTTGGCTCCCCACATGATTAGTCATTGAAAAAGTTGATATTAGGTCAATAATGAATGAATCAAAGTAATGTAGTAATACCAACTTTTGAATAGGACAAAATAAAAGAAACGAAAAGAAAGCACTTTCCCTTCACTTATTCCTGGAACTTTCGTATGTCACTTTGAACTTTCCTTGATTAAGCTGAAAAACATTCTGGAAGAGTATCAGCTATCTCCATGAAACCAAGCGAAGGCCATTGTCCTGTCCAGGAATACGGCATGCCCAACTGGATCCATTCCTTCATTGAGCATGGAAATGTTGGAAATATCTTCTGTGGACTCCAGCCAGCCAGTTGTGATTTTCACATTCATGTTACCAAGAATTTTCTTTTGCATTTCACGTCATTTTCCAAATGGGAATATATTCTCTTGTTTGCTTCCCAGTCTGGGTTCATAATCATGTCATATAATTGACTTTATGGAGCGAATGCAGTGAGAACATTAACAAGTTATGTTTACCACTCCCTCTAAGTTTCTAGTTATGTTATGAATATAAAGAGTGCATGGCTATAATTGACGACCCAAGTTAAGGGAGAGGGGAAAAAAAGTAGAGAAGGAATTGCTCACAGCTGAAGAATGCCCAGCCGCACCGAGAGTGCAATCTACGAAGGAGCGGAGACCAGAGAAAGAAGAAGAAAAAGAAGAAGAAGAAGAAGAAGAAGAAAAGACATCCAAGACTTCACCGAGCATCACCGGGACATGGCTGCGGCGCTCAATCTGCTCTCTGTCCGACGACTCCAACGCCAACTCTCTCGCCGACCGAGTCCTCCTTTTCTCCGCCGCAGCGACCGCAGCTGCCGCGCTACGAATCTCGGCATTGGTTCTCCTTTTGAGCTGCTTCTTTCCCTGTTTCTGCTTCTCCTTTTTCTCCTTCTCCTTGTTAGGGTTCGCAGAAGCAGAGCTGCATGTGAATGCTGAGGCGCTTACGAGGCGCCTTGGGATAGGAATCCACGACAAGGCAGACGACAATTTGACGGATCGCAGGAACGAGGTTGCTGCTGTTGATCTTGGTACTATCGCTGCTGCCATGACCTCCGATTTATTCTGCTTTACTGTTTTTCATTCGTGCCCTGCAGCATAGCGCATGACTTGCTGGCGCCGTCTTTTACATTTATCGGCAAAACTAAAAAATGAACAATAGATAGTCCATACAAAAAATTATTAATTATTTTAATGTATGTTAAATCATTTTAAAAACGTGGAACTAGAAACATGTTTTATTCTGTTCTTAGAATATTTATTTACGTCTAAATAACATTTATTTTTAAATATTGTATTAGCATTTTAATATTATTATTTTAATAATTATTATTACTTTTTTAATAAATGTTTTAATCATTTCACCTTGAATGTAAATTGTATTATTAAGATAGATGGACCTTAGTATTCTTACTCTTATACAAAATGTGTCACATTTCTTTTTTCTTCATAACCTAGCATCCAACTTAATTTGGTGAATCAATAGGAATAATACTGCCTCCATTATTTGTATTCATGTAAATTTAGAAAAAATTACTTAGCTTGGGATCGAATCTCGTACTTCAATAAGATCCAATTCCATTTTTATCAACAGGATAAGCCTTATATGAATGTGTCACATTTCTTGTTATACAAGTTTGTATATGCAACTTAATTTGGGTAATCAATAGTAATAGTATAGTCTCGCTTGTTAGAGAAATTACTTGACTTGGGATCTGAATCCCTTACCTCAATAAGGCCTATCCAATTTTGTCTCTACCAATTGAATAAGCCCCCAATGAATGTATCACACTTCTTATTATATAAGATTGAGTGCATTTTTTATATGTTAAATTTTTTGTGCCTGGAAAATTTTAAAAATAATTAATTTAAGTAGTCAAAATAATACATGTCAAATTCTTTCAAAAACTTAATTGATCAATGTGGTGATTGGGTTTGCAATTTTTAGCCGAAGTTTTATCACATCTTCTTGAATACATGTTTTTCTTTTCCGTGCTAATTAAAAACTCAGAGAAATGAGGATCTTGTATAGGCCTCATGTTTTGTGATTAATATATGACTTCAACTATTCTTCATAATCTATAATTTACTATACATGCATCCAACATTTCAACTTGAATGATGCATTTATGATTGGAGCCTTAAAGAAAACACCTCCTCTTTGGGTGGAGTTTTTGTAGTCAATCCATTTGAACTTGAAATTTTTAGAAATCAAAAAGGAGTTCATTTTACGATTTGAGTTTTCCAAGATGACATTTGACAATCTCATTGCCAACATGGGTATTGTAAACTAAGACAAAAGTATGTGGATTAGTGAAGGTATCGATCAATCAAGAGAAGAGATATTAATTTCAAAATACAAATGAGATGAAATGTGTTGAAGATTGGCAAGGAGAGAGAGCTAGGAGTTTAAATAAAGGAAGTGAGACTTATTTGTTTTTAAAGGTATCAACAATCAAATTGAGGGAAAGAAAAAAATAGTGTTTGCATGAGAGGTTGCGCATATGATTTTATTTAGTGATTCTCATATATACAAACTTCTAATATTTGATGAGACCGATGTAAATGTATTATATTTCATCAAATTTCTGATAAGTTTAATTACCCTTTATACTAATGTCTAAATATAATTATTATGTGGTATAAGAAACTCACGATAACCATTAACCAATTATGCCATATTCACTATGTGAAAGATATGATAGAAAAAGGTATATATATACGCCCGTCAACAAATTAAATGAATCAAATCACACTTTTTGATGCAAGTTATACACATATCAACTATCTATAAACTGTCAAGATGACACATCTAATAATATATTTTTCCTGACCTAGTTTAATGTTGAACATATATATTTTTGTAAGTTTCATATTCATACCACGGTAGAATGCTATATATATCGGGTCCTGACACTCCCATACGATGTAAATTCGTCGTTCATTTTCTCCTACAAATTAAGAACCACTAACATGAATGAAGATATATCGTACAAGTAACCTGATTCGAAGGATCAAACAGTTAACTTGCTCAATATTTATCATTTTATTTTTGTTTGATATGTTATGATGTGGGGTTTGCTCGATATCAAATATATCGCGTGCCAACTTTATCAAGCAGAGGCATTCACATTCCATAAGAAAATTACACTCCCAGAATATAACAATAATGAAACGACATTACTTCAGAGTGAATTGTTTGTCAACGAATGAGAAAATAAACAATACAGGATAGTGGGATACAAACAACTGTTGTATATGACATAGACACACAAACTAGTATTTTTGAATTCCACGCCCCAAAATATAACAATAATCAAACAACAATCTTCGAAAGCGTCTTGTTTATCAACAAACGAAAATCCACCTGTTACACGACATGACACGAACGCACAATCAACTATCTTTTGAAATCCACCTCACATGCCAAATCTTTCTCTAAGATGCGTCCACTGACCAACGATCTATTTCGTGTTGCAGCAATCTCCTAGGAAAAAGGAGAGCGATTAATCGGATCTAGTTGCAATCACCGATCATGCAGATGCGGGAAAAGGAACAGGAATGATCAGATCTAGATCTAGATTCACGCTCCACTCAACGTATCATTAAGAAGTAGCAAACTTTTTTTTCTTTTTTGCCAGAGCTGTCACGCTGGACTTGTGAATCTAGTGGAGTCACCCTGTCCAAAATATCTGTTTCCTCCCCCTTTGGTGGAGTCCTTCTAGTCGATCCATTTAAGAGCACTAGCATCAGCTTCCTCATCGGTTTCCTTAAATTTACAGTTTTAAATTACTTTTTGCTTTCCTATACAAATATACATCACAATAGATTCCCTAAATCAAACTCTATATTATTAAAATAATATTTTATATCACTTATTTTATTTAATAATAATTTTTTATAATTTAATAAGAAATAAAAGTTAATATTATAAAAAACATGTAGGAGAGAGGTGAGAGAAAAATTTTAAATATAATTTAATAATTATATGGAGTGAATATTACTTTCCAAGGAAACACTGTACAAATCCTATAAAGAAAGTTAAATATAGGACATCTGCTGTAGGATTGATTTTATAACTTTTTAACTTTTTTTTCCTAAATTTAAGAAACAGACTATAGGAATGTGCTATACTTTACATTTTTAGAAAGCCAAAAGGAGTTCAATTTGAGATTTGGGTTTTTCAAGATGGTGACCGGTGAGGGTCTCGTTGTCAGCACGGGTACTGTAGATTGAGAGGAAAGAAGTTAGCAGAGCTGTGGAGGAAAGTTAGTAGAGATTGATTTCAAAGTACAAAGAGATGGAATTAATGTGTTGAAGATTGGCAAGGGGAGAGAGGCTTTTAAATAAAGGAAGTGAGGCTTTGTTATTTTTAAAAGTTTCAACAGTCGATTTGATCAGGGAGAGGAAGAAATTGTGTTTGCAGGAGACAGAGAGCGCATGGTTTTCTTTGGTGATTCTCATATACACACACCTTTAAAAGACGGAGACGACCAATATAATTAGTGGGTACTTATTAGCTAGACAAGTGCTCCTGGGCACCTGCAGGTCAAACATGAATGAGTTTAGATAATTTTACCCAAATGTTTTCGTATACCATAATTAGTGCCTATTAACTACCCGCTGAAAAACGAGCATCAACGGCCACAAGCATGAAGTTTCCAAGTCTAGCCACCCCTAATGCAGTTGTGTAAATATATAACTAACTATTATGCGGTATAGGAAACTCACGGTAACCAATTATGCTATATTCACTGTGTAAGGGACACGATAGAAAAGCATACACAGATATATCCATTCTTGTCTAAACCATTTCCCGGAGGCAAGCTTGTCCTCAAATCAAATCTATTAACAAATTAAATGAATCAAATCACACTTTTTGATACAACCTATATACACAAAAGCTATCTATCGACTGCCGAGATGGCGCATATTAATTAGTAAATTCTTCTTGACCTAGCTAGTTTAATGTTGCACGTTTTTTTGGCGAGTTACATGATCATGAGCAGCATGGCGGAGTGCCATATTGGTATTATAGAACAGGGGTTGATGCATGTTGTCCTCAGCGAACGCCCTCAATCGGTTGAGCTCCGGCAGCACCACCTCGGCGAGATCTGGGCGGTCCCTCCGCCTCAACTCCGCGCACTGGAGGGCAACATTAGCAAAACGGAGGGCCTCGGCGACGGGCCAGTCGGGCACTGACGGGTCGAGAACGTTGGCGAATGTCCCGCTCTCGATGGCCCTCTCCACGTGGTGCGTCAACCCCATGGGGGGCTTGGCGGTTAGGATCTGAAGCAGCATGATCCCCAGGGAGTACACATCTGACTTGATGCCCAGCATGCCCGTCTGCTGATACTCTGGGTCTATGTAGCAGAATGTCCCGGCGGTGGACGTTATCCGGTACTCCGTCACTTTGTTGGCCACCGACGGCGGCACCAGCCGGGACAACCCCACGTCGCTGATCTTGCTCACGAAGTTGCGGTCCAACAGGATGTTGCCCGGCTTGAGGTCGCGGTGTACCAGCGGCTCCGGTTTGGTCTGGTGGAGGAATAGGAGACCAGTGCCGATCTCCGCGGCTATTCTAAACCGAAGTTGCCAGGGAAGGGGAGGAGCGTTATCGCTTTTCCTTACGGGAAACAGACAGTCCTCTAAGCTTCCATTGGCCATGTACTCGTACACCAGGCACCCGTACTCCGGGCATGCTCCCAGGAGGAGAACCATGTTGGGGTGTCGGGTGCAACTCAGGACTTCAACCTCCTGGTTGAACTGAGATCTACCCCCCTGCGCCGCCGCATCTGGCCTGAGAACCTTAACGGCCACCTGGGGTGTGGTCCAGGTTGCATTTATACACAGGCCCATAACCTCCTTCTCCCACTTTCCGACTCTCCGCGAACATCTCCGTGGCCTCCTCGATCTCCTCGATCGCGTACCTTCGGTACCGGACACGGGACATCGTACTCTCCTTCACCTCCTTTGCCATCAACATCTCTGCCTTCATTCTCCTCTGGGCTTCCATCTCTGCCATCTTGTTTGCGACTTCCGCTTGCTCCATCGCCGCCCTCGACCTCGCTTTCTCTCTCTCCGCTATAGCCACAGCAGCTCCCTCCGCCACCCGTGCTTCCTCCAACCTCTGCTGTTCTTCCATCTTCCATTGCTGAAGTTCCATCGCCTGTATTGCAATTT
Organism: Taxillus chinensis; assembly: GCA_023512835.1. Lineage (NCBI taxonomy): Eukaryota > Viridiplantae > Streptophyta > Magnoliopsida > Santalales > Loranthaceae > Taxillus > Taxillus chinensis. The sequence goes on along the minus strand of CM042090.1, from coordinate 9,143,075 downwards.
GTATGTGTATGGGGGAAATTGGGTATTAATGGGGGAGGATGGTCGGATATATAGATAGATGCAAGTTTCTTATCATACATAATTGAAGGATTTTCCTTCTATGTATGTGTATGTACCTTTTGTTTTGCCGTGAGTGCTTCTTTGCACGCCGTGCTGTACATGTCCATAGTTTGCTTCAGCTCCAGCTTTAGCCTATGCATTTCAGCCTCCACATCACCCTGCAATGCAATCACACAAATTTATACATACGACACACACACACATATACAATGATGTTTAACCGGAAAACACGCCCACACAGACATTAAATCACACTGGCTTACGTAAGGTTGTTGTGCCCAAGAAAGCTGATGGCTCTCCTCCTCCGACACTCCCGGTAAGAATTCGTGTGGAGAATTGCAGTCCAAAGACTTGCGGCAAAATAAATCGAAATTGCGGTTGTCTATGTCGGAGCAGTTGGATAGCCGTTGAGGGGTGCGGGCCATGACGTCGCTAGGGTCTGTGCTGTAGAACGAAGGGAACATGCGGTTTTCGCCAGTCCTGCCACAGCAGCTGACAAAGGATAGGTTCGCCTGTAGCATTTCACTGTATGGTTTGGCATTCATGTCCCTTCTCGTGAGCGGTGACCTGCAGTCGCGTGTTGGAATTACAGGTCTTCGTTAATTATTACGACGTTTTTATTTTTTAATTACCCATGATTATTATGACATACTACTTTACTTACTTGATGGTGTCCGTGTCGACATGATGCAATGTTGCTGCAGTAGACGGTCCTCTGGGGACATTGTTGTGGAGTGGATCTGGGTTGGCGGGAGAATTGGGAGACTGTTGGTCGTGCGAAGGCAATGGGGCGGGACGAGAGGCGGTGTGCACAATAGAACCCTTCCCTTTGGAAACAACGTAGACATTGCAGAATTCAGGTGCGCCCTTGGCAAGACTGCCGGGAATATCAGATGCCTTGAATCTTCTGCAAAAGAAAATTTCAAGTCTATGAAGTTGAGATTTATATATATATATATATAGAGAGAGAGAGAGAGAGAGAGAGAGAGAGAGAGAGAGAGAGAGAGAGAGAGAGAGAGAGAGAGAGAGTGTGTGTGTGTGTGTTGCATATATAGCTAGACATAAGTTGCCTGCATTTAATTAGGTACCAAGCAGATTTCTTGAAGATATTATGCATACGATGCATGCATTTATCCTATTCCAGGTACGTTGTCTGCCGAGTTCATTAATTAATGGAGAGGGTCAATTTTTGGATTCAGCTCATCATCAGTTTGATAAGAAGTGAGATTGGAACCCAACACAGTGCAGTTTGTCTAGGACAGTAAGCCTTGAACTCCAGTGCCATTAATTTCATATCAGTTATGGCTGTGATGTGATGTGATGTTGTGATATAGTAGTACGTGGTTTGGGATGGGTGATTTAAAGAGCCGCAGAAAGATGATTTCGGGATACCAAGTATACCTGAGAAAGCCACTTTTGGAGGGGGCTCCAACAACCAGAGTCTCAACATTTGCTTGATCAATGTAGTCCAGGATCGCCTTCGCCACGTCTGTACCCTCGAGGATTACAACCTTGAATTCTACCTGCATGCTTTTCAATTACTTTTCCGCAATCACAAAACTGACTGACGCGGGGGGCATAATTAGAGAACAAAATGATTTGAAAGTTGAAGGGTCGTACATTTTTTCGAGTACAGAAGCAACGGAAGGGGAGGATAAGTTCTTTAAGTTGTGGGTCGGTATCAGAGTCGTAGGCAAAATTGGAACTGGGGCGTGTACCTGCGTACAGAGACAAGTACTTCAAAATAATGAATGATTTGCAATGTTAATTAGCTAATTAATTAAGCAAGTTGTAAATTAAATGTGGGGGGAGAGGGGGATAGAGAAATATGAAATGATTGCTTACATGGGGGAGAAAGAGAGCAGGATAGTGGCGTGGAAGAAACGTGGGGGGCAGGTATGAGCTTAACATGGATGAGAAGAGCAGTCTGGCCTTTGCCCAGCAAATTTTCGGTGGCCCATTTAAGAGCCTGCCGGCTGCCCTTGTCCTTGTCTATTGCCACTCCCATCAGGCCCCCACCCTTTTTCTCTACAACCTTTGCCTCACCACCACCACCTTTTAGAGGAGTTGTATGATTCCGCATTCTCTCTCTCTCTCTCTCTCTCTCTCTCTCTCTCAAATCAAACAGATCTCTTATAATTTCTCTCCACAAATCTGATGATTAACTTGAAAATTGAACGCACAACAGACAACCTAAACCCAGTATTCAATCCAGGATCATAGGCTGATGAGCAGTAGGCATATATTGAATCAATCCGTGGAACTTCCTCTTCTGTTGCAAACTGGCACCTTTCAAGGATCAAGATTATGATGAGGATGGTTGTGTTGCTGAGAGACGCCCTCAGGCTTCGTGCATGTTCTTTATTTATTTATTTGTTCTTTCACACCATCCCCAGGCAATCTGCCATCACATTTCTCTCCCCACCCCTTATTTAGGGCTCTTTAGTTTTAAATCGTTTTCTGTTTTTTCTTTGTTGGCTTCATTGCTGAGTCGGTTTTTGCTTGCTGTATTTTTTTATCTTTTATTTTTGGTTTGGGTTTCCAATTGGTTTTTTTGTTTGTTTGTTACAGCTGCATCTTAATCTTTAAAACTAATAAAGGGAACCCGCCACACCCCAACGGTAGGCTGTCTCATACAAAACCAAACCACTGAAACGTGTCCCTTTTCTACTGTCCAAATATTGGGAGCTCTCTCTCTCTCTCTCTCTCTCTCTCTCTCTCTCTCTCTCTCTCTCTCTCTCACACACACACACACACACACACACAAACGATACAGACCATTTTGAATCCCAAGCGCAGGCAAGCGTGTTTCCAAGTTGGTTTCCGATTCTGAGCGTCACGCGTGCAAGATCACATGCATGGCGTACGGGTTGTTGGACTCGGCTCCACGGGATAGCGTACCCATTTGATGGGGGTTGGAGCTAAATGAAACTCATTCCCAAGGGTAAATAACGCTCAGCGCCTAGGCACGCAACGGAGCTTTAATTTGCAGCACTATGCGCAGTTGAAGAAGCCATTTCCAAAGACGTGCAAGGACAACAATTTTTTTTTTATGCAATAGATAACCATCTGATCCCAACTAATATTAGGATCTAAACATCTAAAACTTGAATACAAAAGGCGGGGGAGAACGCGCTGCTAATCACAAAATTGCGCAGCAGGAAAAGAACAGGAAACATAATTTACAGGGGCTAACTGATTTTACTAAGGCAGCCGAGCTCAGACGATATATATGACACTTTTTTCTGACAAATTAGTACAATTTGAGGTTCCCGTGTGAAGTTTTAAATCGGAGACATCTTCGTTCCAATGATTTTTACCTGTCTATTTGAGTGACCATCCAAGAAAACATCTGTAATCTGCAAAGCACCATGAGATTTTATCCTTTAACAGCATCCATCATACAAGAAATTAATTCATCTATGCTTAACTGTGATCCAGACACAACAAACATACTGAAATTACCCCAAATCATTTGTATGCATAGGAAGTAATGTGTGGTACGATATGAATACCTGAGTGCATCCAAACAGTTTAAGTACCCTCAGTGATGAGCAGCTATCCACAATCAACCCCATTGCTTCATCTGTCAAGTTGCGGCACCAAGACAGATCCAGTGTCTGCAAATTTTGTGAATGTTTGGAGAGGGATATGGCTGTGTTGAAGCCAACCTGTAAAAAGCCATCAAAAGAAATCACAAACATGATTTCAAAGAGTATTTAGGACTGAGTCCAATGAATCTCTTGTTAGTTTAACATATTGAGAGATTGTGAACTTTAGCCGGCAATTGGGAAGCAACTGGATTTAGGACGGACAAAAGGTTGCCCATTGCACACAATAAGACAATAAACAAAAAAGCAGGCCTATTAATAGTTTTAAACTCTTTTTTCCCGATTAAAAAGTGTAAAACTGCATAATGTATCAAAATAATAGAGCAAGAGAACATTTTCTTGTACCTTTCTAAGACTATTGAGTGACAGCTCAATAAACGTGTCTCCACAGGTCTCAATGAAAGCGGCAATAGCTTCATCACTGCAACACAGAAAAAACTTTCTGTTCATTTGCCAGAAAAAATATGCGAAAATATATTGCAGCAATTGCAATCTGCGACAACATCTAATGTCAGATAATCATAAGGCGAACACCCGGCCAGTCTCCCATTACTCATTACTAGACCACTACAATGACCGGAGCATAGAGATTCTGATGGAATAGGAAATACAAGTTGAGCCATTGAGGATACTAAGCATTGTACTGAGACTTGCATCAAGTAAAAATAATTAATAAAGTTCTGCATGCTTTTTATCCCAGCCAGAAGGATATATGGAAATGAAAGGTGTATACATTCACAGCATTGAAATTTAACACCGCCAAAGTACAATGTCCCAGCATTTCTAAATTTCGATATTTATGGATACAAGCTTCTCTCAACCTCAAAATGGTACGCTCGATCTCAATAAAACGAAGAAATCAAATAAAAAATATAAACACCTCCAAGAAAAATGAGGGAGCACTATTAATTGAGTCCAAAACATACATTTCCTGACACAGATTGGTTAGTTTCTAGCAAATTGATGTGATGCTTTAGGAAAGTTTTTGAAAAAAAAAAAGATTATGGTAAAGACCTGAATGCATTGTGGCGGAGTTTTAACGTGTGCATAGCTGGACAACCATTAGCAAGATGTGCTAATGAAGCATCCGTCAATTTGCTCAAGTTGACCAGATCAAGAGCAAACAATCCAGAACAGGAATTAGAAATTGACTTTAAGGAAGCATCAGTCAGTTTCCTGCAGTAATGGAGAAACAATCAAAATAGCATAAAACAAAATAGACGTAACTACAGAAGAAATTCAACATAAACCACGCTCTCTAGGACACCTAATATAACCCATCAAAAAGGCACAAAAGAAGTTAATAAACCTAAATTATCAAAAATAAAAGTGGATAGAATGTGTTGAATTACATACACACAATCAGACAAAGTAAGTGCCTTTAAATTTCGACCGCATGCAGCAACTAATTTCCTGATAAACCGATCACAAACAGTTTGACTTCCTGCTATCGACAACACCTCCAAATGTTCCAGTTTTTCCAACGCAGGCAGAATATGCATAGCATCTATGTTTTGGCAATCATCAATATATAATTCTCTCAAAACAGATCCAAGCGTTTCTGTTAATGTGTAAAAGGAAGCAGAAGTGAGAAGGGAACACTGGGAGAGATTAATAGAATGTAGCATAGGGGCAGCTCGGACAAGTGCAGACAACCCAATATCAGAAAGCCTGCATGCCCCTGTCAAGGATATGGTGGTTAATGCGGGCAAATTATTAAATGAGACAGCAAGGGTTGACTTTAATATGTAATCCGGCATACAGCGTCCACATTGGTCAAGTTGTAGAACCTGAATCCAGTTGAAGATTAGATTAACTTCATGTTATCATAACAGAGTTTGTTAAATAAAAAACGCAAACTGAATAGAGATTTGCAGAAAGTAAGGTGCTACTTAAATAATTCACAATCGAGTTCAAATTCTAAATATGCTAAGAAAAAGATAGTAAGGTCAAACATATGCATCACTTAAAATGAGCCAAGCAGCAATCGGGGCCCAAATGTCTCAGCCTTGCAAATTGATGGATGGCCCATGCATAAAAATAAAATTACAGGCCCAAGCAAGGTCATCTGTGTTGAAGACCTTGAATAAGATTCAACAAGTCCAAGCTTGTACCTAAGTTAGATTTGAATCAAACCACTCAAAATTGTGCGATTGATTCTTTAGAGTCGGTTAATGAAATGGACCTACCCTAACCCAACTTATTCTAAGTAATTAATCGAGAAAAGCTGAATTTCATAAAAACAAGAACCCTAATTGGGTAAAATTTTATTTCTCCCAGCCAAAATATGCCAACCCTAAACAATATAGTTCTATTCATACTAAAACTAATCTTCTATCTTGACTATGACAGGGATTAGCCTAAAAAAGAAAACAGTCTAAAATATAAATAAAACAATATAACAAACATAAAATTAAAGAAATAGTCTACAGTCTTTTTCCAAAATAGTATCAGTTTCCTTATATTTCAGGAAACCATTTTGTGCCACTCATCATTCAAACTGCTACATCCATATGCAACCTTCCACAATTCTTTTAGATTTTCTAATGATCTCAACATTTTTCTACTCTTCAAAACTATCCTTGCCCTAAGGGAAAATTTTGAAAAATGTTCTACCATCTGGTCATATAGGCTCCTTCCTAGTGACCTTCGCCATTGAACTAAAACCTGTCACGCATCTGTCATATCATATTCCCTTTTCCAAATACAATACCAGAGAGTTGTAGGCTATAGTGGTAAAACACTCAAAATGAGACTCGAGCTTCCTGCTCGCCTTTTTTTTATAAAACAATTTTATTAGAAAAAAATCACACACAAGAAGTGTGTGAAAAACAGAAATACAACAAGAAATTCAAAATGAACAATCATTAACATCACAAATGAAAAAAAAAAACAATACATGCCCGAAGTAAACATCCACTCCAAAAAAAATAAGAGAAATCTTGGTAGCCGACCGCTCTTAATTATCAAACATATGCGCATTCCGCTCTTGCCAAGAGCTCCAAAGAAGACAATGAGTGATAGCACGCCAGACTACTGAATGCCGCTCCACACCCCCAAATTAACATGCAAGTAATGCACCAAGTGATGATAATATCACCCAATGAAGGCCAAACAAGCCCATGATTATATCCCAAAGCCCCCTAGTATAGGGACAATGAATGAAAAGATGATCCACGAACTCCGCCGAAACCTTTCACATATAGAACCAGCTAACAAGAGTGAAACCCCAGCCCCACAAATGATCAATAGTAAAAATCTTGCCCAAAACTGCAATCCAAGCAAAGAATGCAACTCTAGAAGGCACTCGCGCCTTCCACACACTTTGCAAGGAAAACACAAAAGTACCAACATCAGTTAGAGCAATCTAGAAGTAAACAAATGAGCTTCCCACTCTCGTCTTTAAGCCACTAGATGCAATCTAGAAGTAGACAATAAGTTTAACTTATAAACCACCTCACCTATCCACTCTAGACACCTTAAAAGGTCCATAATACTGCTGTAACAATTTCACATTGAACTTTTTCTTTAAAGATTTCTATTGGTATGATTGAAATTTGATATACATGAAATCTCCTAACTCAAAAGATACATCTCGTCTGCCTTGGTCATAGTACTTCTTCATTCTCCCTTGAGCCATCACAAGCTCTTCCTTCACCTTAGTTACAATCTCATCCCAACCACCAACTCCTTGATTTCTTCATTTCGAGATGTCCCTTTCACATAAGTGTTTAACATCAGTGGTAGTCACTCATGCATTACTTCGAACAAATTCATGTTAATAAAAACATGATGTGATATGTTGTACCAATACTCCACCCATGAAATATACCTTTTTCATTTCTTTTGTTTCTTATAATAATAGCACCTAAGGTATTGCTAAAGGATCTGATTCATTACCTATCTGTTTGTCAATCTACGGATGATAAGAAGAAATTGCTTTCAACTTGTCTTACAAAGTAAATAATTCCTGCCAATAAGAATTCATAAATAATTTCCCTCAATCACGGATAATACTCCATGGAATCATGGAATCTAATGCAATTTCACTACATTATCCACAAACGCCTTAGCCACACTACTAGAGGTGAAAGGACATTTGAGCATAATAAAATGCGCACCACTGCTTAACCTATCCACCATGACAAGAAGTGTTTTAATACCTCCACTACTAAACAGCCCCTTTACAAAGACCACGGTCAAGTCCTCCAAAAATTTTGATGGTATCTATATGTAACAATCTCCATAGGACACCTTTGGCCATACTTCACCTTCTAACAAATATCTTGGTCATTGATTCTTTACTTCATTTTTTAGACTCTCTAATAAAAAAGTGTTTGATGCTTACATAAAGGATGCAAGCATCCTGAATAACCTCCTTTGCTATTATTGAAATGAGTTAGAATCTCATCTCTCAACCATGGTACCCCTAGTACATATACATAGTTTTTGTAGTAAATAGCCCATTTTTATGACGAAATCTCTCTACATCACCCTTATGGTCCTCTAACTCCATAAGAATCTCTACTATTTGAGAATCAATTTGCATGACCTCCTTAATTCAATCCCAATCACACTATTCAACCCCACTAAGTGCCAATAATCCCACCTCACGGTTCAACATACACAAACTATAACATTGAAATACCCCCTTTCTGGATAAGGCATCAACTACTTTGTTTTTCCTACCAAGTTGGTAGACCATGTTATACTCAAATTCAAAAAACTTAACTAAAAACTTTTGTTGTTTCAGGGTCACAATTTTCTACTCTAACAAGTGCCGCGTTAATCGATAATAATGGTGAATTTCTTGCCCAAGAACCACTACTAACATCTCCCTAGCATAAGTACTCGAAGCCTTCTTCATCAACCGTCAAAATTGAAAATTGGTCATTCACATTTGCTTCATTTAAAGCTCAATTTGAATTTCATTGTTATAAAGATTTCAATTTGAATTTCATTGAATTTCATTCACAATTTGAAAATTGAAGATTGCAATATTTTAAAGCCTCTGAACATCCTATGTTCAAAAACTAATTATAATCGACAGGTGTAACTCAATAAAAAATATAAATATAAACAAATCAATAAAGCATACCCTCAAGTACTTTGTGTCACAGCCCTCAAAAGAAGCTGTGAATTGTTCCTCCGTTATGGAGGAGCAGTCCCTTACACATACTTCGGTGGGAGAGCCGTGGAAAAGAAGACCTAAGAAATGACTGCACATTCTCCGAGAATCACAAAGCAGTCGGCTAAGCTTGTTCTTCAGATCATCTGGGATATTTTCGAGCGAAACGATGGCTTCAGCATTCTCAGAAAGAAGCTTAATGCACAACTCTCGCAGAGAGGGCACCAATGCCTCACAGTGTTGATGGACAGGCTTTTTTCTAGGATGCCATATAATGGGAACAGAATTGGGTTTATCAGAGGGACACTGATGGTGCACATCCGGATTCATTGCTCTGTCCTCAATAATTTTGAGAGCAGTAGAGAAGGGTCCAGGCCAATCTTCAACGTCCTGGTGGGCTTGGGAAGATGGTGCGTCCACGTTGTTGTCCTCAGAGGATAGATCATCCCCATCATCTCCCTCAGGTTCAACTACAAACTGAGCAAATCGAGAAGCGTTTTCTCGAGCTATCTGTCGGAATCGTTCTTTTTTTGTCGGTGGGAATCGTTCCTGGTGCAGCTTTATCCTGGAATCAATTTCCTCCTGCTGCTGCTGCTTCTGTTGTTGTGATTGTGCTGCTAGTGAGGGTACATATTCATTGTGAGGATGTGGTCCAAGGTAGATAAGTTGGTGGATGGGTTGCATGGATTGATCTAGGTTATGGGCGTCATTTGTAATTGTGGGTAGTAGTATTGCCTTTCCTTTTTCTTGCTTGGTGAACCTACTACTATTTGTCCCCTTAACATCATCACTAGTAGCATTCCCATTCCCATTCCCATTCCCAGAAGAAATGGCAATGGTGGGAGACTGGGTGGTAGGAGTCGGAGTATCAATCCTACTACTTCCACTTCCGCGACCCAACTCTGCCACTTGAACCACCCCAAAACCATCCTGTTCCACCTCCTCCGTATTTGTTACTCGACTCGCTTCCGGTTCGGAAACCCTAACCCTGGCCTTCTTCTCGTCGCAGTCCCCCACGACCATAACACTTGTTTTCGAATCATCTTCGGCCAACAAAATCCACTCCCTCTTGCGGCCGCCACCCGCGGCAGTGCCGACGGGACTGGGAGTGGACTTGGAAGAGAGCCGGGCGCTCCGCCTCCGAGGCGCACCGGAAGCAGTGATCGAATCGGCGGTTGAAAAAGGGGGGCGAGGAGACGGTGGTTGCGGGACAAGCGCCGCCGCCGGTGCCGAGTTTTGAAAGTGGGTTTGAGTCTCGGGGGGAGGAGGAGGAGGAGGAGGAACAGGAGAGGGCGTGCTTGGGACTGACTTTCGAGATCTTAAAATTGCCATTGCCAAGCCAATTTGGAAATAAAGGAACCGTCGTCAGGGAGGGTAGGATATTTATTATAGAGAACACTCATTAAGGGTCCCAGGCAAACCTAGCCCAATCTGTGCCGACTGCTACTCCTCCTTTGCACGGGCTTTAAAGATTTGTGTGGATTGCCGCCCGATCCATCAGGGTATGCTTCCCGATAAACTACAACTTCCTTTTATATGCAAATTTAAATTAAAAGCTACAAGTTAAATAGAGAAAAAAGTGATTTTTCGATTATTTGAATCAATGGATATTTTCTTATAATGGAAAATTGCATTAAAAATTAAAAATGCAATACCATAAACTAATTTAATTTGGAGGGACCGGTATACAAATTCGTTTCGCGTTGAATCAATTTTTGAATTTTTAACGTCAAATAAAAAAATTTATTCATTTTAATTCTTAAACATTATCACCAATTCTAGCCCAACCATAGTAGATCCGAGAGATAGGGAATGAGAGTAATGAACCTTTGGCCTTTCTACTTTGAGAAAGTGCAAAACTAGAGTTTACTAAAATTCACTTAAAATGATATCTTATATAAGTTCGGTTAACCAAAAACGTATAACCATCATCAACCTAGCTTCTTCCAAAAAATTAAAAACCAAATAAACCAATATAATTTTAAAAACCAATTTTTCCGGTCCAAACGGTTTAGGTCATGTTGCTGCTTGGTTCGGTTCTTGATCACCCCTAGAGAAAAGTGATTTTTCGATTATTTGAATCAATGGATATTTTCTTATAATGGAAAATTGCATTAGTATGGTATATGTGCAGTATCCATAAAATAATTTAATTTGGAGGGACCAGTATACAAATGTTAAAATTATTATAATTTATTTTTAGAAATTATTATTTTAAAATATATTTAACAACATATATTACGAGTAATAATATAAAAGCATAAAAAGTTTGCTAAATTCACTTATAAATATATCTTATATAATTTCTTAAAAAATGTATAATCCATTTATTATTATTATAATTATCAATATCTTCATCAATACTTTTGGACAGTCATATTATTAATTAAATTTAAATATTGATAAAGACTAAAAACATACCTATATATATAAGAGCCTATTAATTGTATGTATATATATTGGAGTAGTAGAACATAAACATAACTTTTTTTTAGATATTAAGCAATTCATAGGTATACTAATTTTTGTTGGATTTTTATACTTTATAAGTTTAGTTTGATAATTTTAAATATATATATATATCAGAAATCTATTGATATACGGTAGTTAGTTAATTTATTGTTGACTTTTAAACCATATCATACCTATCATCGTATAATATAAAATCTTTATTTGTCAATGATAACAAGTCACACTTTATATGAATACTATCATGCTTTATATGATTATTGGTATATATACCATCTAGTTTACATATATAAGGCTTTAGATAAATTATATTAATCTAATAGATTTATATGACTTAATTAATTAACTTATTCATTTTATATTATATATATAATTATATATTATTATCTATGATATAAATTAGATTAATCTATGACTATGATATTAGATTATCTAATTCATTAATTTATAACTCGATGACTCAAACTAATATAGATATATTAATCTCTAATTTTGTGTCAAATGATTACGATTATATAATTTATTATTTTACACCTACAATCTTAGAGATTTTACATTTATGACTATATATTACATTATGCTCATATAAAATAAAAATTATGACCCTATTGTTTTAATTTTTTTATTAATATTATAATAATTTATTTATAAATAAAAAAATTTAAATTACACATACATAAAAAAAATTAAGCAAAAAAATTGAGGGGGGAGGGGGGGTTGTGTTTGCGCCCGCCTCCGCCTCTATCTGTGTATTGTTTTATTGTATTATGCAATGTTAAAAATGTGTAAATGTTTTTTTAGAAATAAAAAAAAAAAAAAAGTCATTTTATATTTGATATGGTTGTGTGCCATCTTTGGTTCAATGACTTGCAAAAGTGATTGAAGGACAAACGTTGCAAAGTTTTTATTTTTTCTTTTCTAGTCCATGTTAATCATTAAAGTTGGAAACACAAGCAAAGCTTTTTACATTTACATATGGTATGATTTTTGGTGGCATGAAAATTGCATTTTCAAAACTAACATTTCTTCTAGATTGTTCTTGAATAAGCAGGAAGCATGGAGAGTTGTAGAGAAAGCATATGATGTGGTTAGGGTGGATGAGAGGGTGAACAAAGCAGTGGTAACAACTAATGCAACCAGAAATATTATCGTAAAGGTTGTTTAGAAACATATGTATCACAATAATGACAATGGTGATCTACCATTGCCCATTATTTGTGGGTTTGATTGTTTTTTTCTCTACTTTTCTAGGAAAGATGCATTCACGAGAAAGACCTACTTGGAACCACTTTTTTTTGACCAATTGTAGTGTAATTCATGTTTCTCGGGTCTTTTCTTTTGTTTTCTTATTTGTTAAAAAAGTTTGTGTTGATGTTATGCACATAGGATGAGTATAAGGAGTTTGGGTGGATATGTGGCTTGCTCAATTGTAGATTGAGGAGGAGTTATAAGAAAAAATTTCATTGTAACCTAAGTTCAGTTTTATAAGTTGTGCCTTTGGCCTATGATGTATGGTTCAATGTGTTAAAAAAGGAGAGATTATTGAAATAATCTTTCTCACATCTCATAAAGAGATAAAACAAGACCATTAATAAGAAAAAAGCATACCCAAAAATGTCATAACAAGTTTTAAAGCTAATGAGGCAAAAACGAACAATATTGTAAAATTTAAATTGGCCTCCGTCTTGGCTCAGTCCAACAAAAGTCACTCAAGAGGCTACATTGTTGAATCAAAGACACAACTCAAGTTAGGAACACCATTATTTTAAAACATGTTATGACATTAAAATCTATTTTCTTCTTATTAATGACCATGTCTTCCTCTTTTTATGAGATATGAGACAAATTATCCCAACAATCTCCTTTTGTTACAAATCACACATTATAGGCCAAAAATACACTTATATACCTAGGCTACCACCATGTGGGTCACCATGAAAATTTTCTTATAGTATACCCTTCAATTCACATTTTGAATCGAAATCACATCATTTTAATATCCTAATGACAAAGCTCATAACCATATTCCAATCCAATACGGCTTTCACTATCTTACAACATATTCAAGGGAATAATTCAGCTATGATATCACTTACTAAATTAAATAAAATTGAGGCCTATATCTTTATCACAATATTATCCATTATAAGCTTGACGTAAGGTGAATTATTCCAACATTAACATTACTGGCACCAAGCGCTTGCTGATGGTGTCGTTAACTTATGGCTGATGCGTTTGTTGATAGAGGCTTGCAATGTGTTCAACAATAAGCTTTTGAGAAGAACTCGTTGTTGGAGAACTACACCACTACCAAGCTCTCTTGCCCCCCTGCAACTTTTGGCTAGGAATCATTACGGCAGCAGCTCCACCACCCTTAAACTCCCCCAGTTGGCTTGCAACTTCCATCCAACTTCCAGCCACATGCCAAAACACTCCAACAACCTTCCACTACCATTCCTGATCCAGTCCGGCATCATTCCATATTCTCACCCCCTTAGAGCCAACACCTTCGTCCACAAGCTCACGGAAACAGAAGCAGACCCATCCATCGGCCGGACATAGAAACTTTTAAGGCACCTCAAATGTCATAGACTAGTTACATGTTTTCTGTATTTTAATAAAAAAAATCGGTTTTTTTTTGTTTGGTTAGCGTATTTGTTTTGTTTTGCGTTTTCAAAAACAAACGATTTTGAGGGAAAAAATGAGAACATCTCCACAATGTTTTCACTTGTTCTCAACCCCCCCCCCCTCCCGCGCCAGGGCCGCTGAAACGGCAACCCACCCCACGTTGGCTACCTGCTGCGACAACAACCGCTACAACGCCCCTCCTCCCGTCATGCTCCAAGGCCACCGCGACCTCCCCCTGCCGTGACGCCCTCCCACTGCACGACCTCCACGCCTGCTGCACGACCTCAACAAAAAAATAAAAACGAAAACGAAAAACCGTGACCAAACAATAATTCGTTCTCAGTTTAACAAAAAAATAATTTTTAATTATCATTTTTAAAATCGACTTTTGAAAACAAAAAATGAAAACCATAACCAAATCTGGCAAAGTTGCTAACCGGGAGTGTTTATACATGTACACACACATACATATAATTTTAAAAACTGGCAAATATCCAAATCTCACGCAATAATAATAATCTCTTTAAAACATTGATAATAAAATGGCTACGCTTAGCCCTTTACTAACCACATTCTCCAAACTACATAATTGATTCCCCTGGAAATTGTCATTGGTCTCATCCATTTCCACTGTACTGGGTTCTGGTCCTGCATCTTGGGAAGCAAAATTGCACAGCCATGCCGAAGAATTTCAACACCCACGGACTAGATCACAGAGCTGTCCAAGATTGTTGGCCATGTCTCTAAGGTAGCTTATCAGCTCGTCACCTTGACGCCTTACGAGATCAATTTGGGAGGTGTCACGAGCCTCCGTTGGCCACGCTCTGACTAAGACATTGATCTGTTCAGCGTTTTGATACAGTTTCTCCATGGAGATGGCTGAAGGAGGCCTCACCTGCGGCTGCTTTGGCTTCTTTGAAACTTACGGAAGAAAAAGGGAGAAAACAAATATATATTACCATCGAACTTGAGAGTATGTATATAGACATTACTTTAATTGCTCCACGCTTCAAACAAGGCCTATCATTATTATAGACAATAAGCTAAGTCCACTAACATAAATAGTAATATTTATAACACCTTTTGATGTATAAAATTTTGAAAAAAAAAAACATATCAGCTGGTGAAAATAATTAAGAACGCACCCAATCAATGGGTGCCAAATGCCAACTTACCTGTCTAAGTTTATTGTAGTTCTATTATCAATACTTGGCAAGTCTTTTTAAAACAGTAGTACTACCCCACAATTATTTCAAGTCCTACCGGGTTATATCAACAGCATCAACTAGAATTTCAATATGGAACTTTGATGTAAAAGGAATTAAGAACACTGAACATGTATAGCAAGGGGCCAAACTAGAAACCTTTTTTATAAGAGACGCACAATTAGGGTTTCATATTTCATTTGTTCCTGAACTTGCAAGCTCAAGCTAACCTTTGAGAATGATATTCAGGCTCAGCACCTTTAAGAATATTAACAAGCTCAAGCTCACCTTCGCCCATTAGCCCACGAAGAGACATGGGGCTGGGCAGACATGAGAGCGTGGAGAATATTGAGCACAAATATAAGTCTCCTCCAACCAAAAAAACACATCTAGAGAGCTCACTCAAACCTAGGCATGAAGGATTTGAGGGGAGAGGTGAATCTCTTTCTAATCTTGTATAAATTACTTCAACAACTATTAAAGTTGATACAATATCAAGCCACCTGGGTTTGATTGCAAACTCAACATCTCGGTAGGATTAACTTAAGCCCAACTCATTTAAATAGTGAACATAGTGAGCTTAAATAACGTTTCTTCAAACTTCATGAGCCTGCCAAGTCAAGATTTAAAGAAAAAAAATGAGAAAGAGGAAAACAGGACACTAAAGTGCATTAACTAAATAGTAATGAAATACATCACAACCCGCCTATGTGACGATAAATAAGAGCTTATTTAGCAAGGAAAAAGTATATATTTTACAATTTTAAACCCTCAAACCTCCTTATTTACTGCTACATAAGTATGTCATGATAAGCAATTGAGAAATATCACGACCTAAAGCAGTATTAATTAAATTATCATGCATATCTTCTCCTTTTCCTTTTCTTGTTTTTGAGAAAAGGGTGAACTTTCACCTTTGGCAGCAAAGATTTTTTGGCATGAGAAATGAGCTCAAGCCAACCACAAGAACATAACATAAGAAGGAAAAAGGGATCCATATTATGAATTATAACTCCTTCCATGTATTGGATGTATAAGAAGTATATTAGTTGTTTTTTTCATCACTCATTTTCACCAAGCTATGCAGATGCTATTAAAATAAACTATATTAGAAAATCACAGTATAGTGCACATATAAGAAATCCAGAAGAATAATGATGTGATATAATGGGCTCGCCTGAAAAGAAAGGTAGAAATAAGCAAGCCAGAAAAGAAGAATGGGGGAGAAAGCCTTGCAATGTCCCATTGTAACTGTTTCATTATCTGCTTTCTATATGTGCCCCTAACATGTGACAATGAACATTACGAGTAAACCCCCAAATACTGAAATGATGGAACAACGTGATACATATAATGCAAAGATAGTCCGGTCCATTGATCATTCCACCCTATATCAAAGTGCAAGAAATTTATGCATCATTCGTTTGAGCAATGCTTTTGAAAATAAATATTTGAAATATAAACAGCAGACAAGTAGTTCCATACAAAAAAAATAATAATAAAGGCAAAGCTGTAGATTATGTACCAAGATACCTGAGGTATCATATTTGACTAGTTTATGACAACATTGTATTTACAATAGATGGTGAACAAGCTCCTCCTGTAATTTATTACAGGACTACATATACAAGATCTCAGACATATCAAAATTCTATTTGCATTCCTAAAATTATTAACACTAAAAGTATCAATCATAAAACAATTGAGCTATTTTTTTCCTGAAACTGGTATGAAAAAAACCAGACCTTCACATCAAAGAAATTGACTCGTTTAATATTGAATATCACACTTCTGGCAAATCAAACATCAGAAATACCAACCAAAAAAAGAAAAAGAAAAAGTTGTGTGCTTTTGTTCCACACTTTTTTTATAGCATTCAGATTTATGGTAACAAGCACTTACAAACCAAGGGTTATCGTCAATCACTAATTGAATGTCGTTTCAAATAAGATCTTCTTCAGGCATATTTTCCAAAACAAGGGTCTTGGGCATGGGGTGCAATGAAGAGGCGCTGGTGCACTAACTTTATAAATAGATGTGGATTAGGAATTCACGTGGAAGGGCCAATCATAATGTACATTTACGATGAGGGAATGCAAACTCGTAGACAAAAAAAATGTAATAATAATAATAACACGACATTGGATGAAATGAGATGAGATGAGAAAGTAGAAAATGGGTACCGGAATATGGAGGCGGCAATTGATGGGGATGGAGATGGAGATCGGATTGATCATTATCAGCGTCGGAGTATTCCTCTCGGGCCTGGACGAGTTGATGGATGGCCTTAAACAGGTCGCAATCGAAAACACGGGGAAGCCCCAACTCCATTCTCGACTCCACACCCAGAGACCAGTAGGAATCAGGGTTGAGGGACTGCCAACGCGAGATGGTGGCGTAGTCGAGGAGCAGGGCCTCCCACTTCCGGGAGCACTGGTTGGAGGACCTGAACACCCCAAAAGCCCGGCAGTTTTCGGCTACTATCTTCCATTTCTGGTAGGAAGATACTTGCGTCGAACAATCGCCCTCCACCACGGAGATCTCGTTCACCAGGACCATCGCTTCGCTGACGGACCAGCCGGACGCTGCGTCAGAAGACCGCAAGCGCCGCCTCAGGGAGCCGCCGCCGCCGCTGTCGCCAGTATCTCCATCATCTTTTTTTGAGTCGTCCTTTTGCGGCGTCCATTCATGCCTCGCTTGCATTTCGCTTCTCCCCGATTACGAAGTTCGCAATTAGTCCCGGCTAGCTACGCTTATAGCTACCGTGTGCTGGAGAAACTCCCATCAATTTTGAATAAAACATTCCTCCTAAAATATATAAAAGTTGAACTCACTCCGAACTCGCGTTGTAAGGTTAATTTTAAAAAATACATTTAAGAAAATAAATAAAATATTGTATATACTATTAATTAAAATCGTTATGTATAAATTTAACTAATCAAATTTAATTAAACTTAAAAGGCTTCTTTGGTATGGGAAAATGAAATTAACATAATAATAGAATGGATGAGCATGGTTTAGAGCATCTCCAATTTGGTATTATATTAGCTAAAGTTTTTTTTGTTTGCACCATTATAGACGGTACTCCAATTTTATAGTATTTATATTTTTGCTTAAGTTTTATTTGTTCAAAAATATCCTTAATATTTATTTTTCCCTCCCCCCCCCCCCCAAAAAAACCCGCTCGGGAAGAATCAAAACCCCACCCCCTTCGTGACCAATGCATTAGGGAGAGGCATGGGAAAGGGGAAGCATGCTTGCCCGTGCGCCCCCGCCGCGGTACCGGAAACAACGGAGCTCCCATAGGGAGAGGAAGGCCTCATGCTCGAGCTCCGAAGGCTCATCACTAGTGTTCTTAAAGCGTAACCGCACCGCCTAGAACCACGACGTCCTTGAGGGTGACCGTGGCCTCACCAAAAGGGAAAAAGGTGTTGGTGACCACCTCTCGGCGACGGTGAAGAGCAGCTTCTTGTCCCTCGCGATTTTGTGTAGGAAACATGAAATTGGTTCGTCGATTCCTATGCTCTTCTAGAGGGATTGGAATTTGTTTGTCACCCATTTCTTCCAATTTAGAGTCGTGTAGATCCTCTCCTTGAAGGAGACCATGTCCATGAGGCTGGATATGGGGATTTCTGTCGAGAGAGAGCAGGCGAGCAGGGGTGGGTTGGAGACCATGACGACGACTCTCTCCTCCACCCATCGTGACGGTAACTCTCCATGACGACCTCTCTTTCTGAAATTGGGATCGAGAAATTTCGAAGACGAGAGGGTACATTAGGAATATTTGAAAATTTGGGGTGAAAGGCTGACATGGCACCTCCAGCTAAAGCTAAAAAAATATCTATATTTAGAGCATCTCCAATAACATAGCTATTTCAACAGCTAAAGCAATATTTGGCTAAAAAATTACTCCAACAGATCAGTTATTGTACCAGCTAAATTTACCTACAGCTATAATTTTATCTAAATATACCTAAATTTATAGATGTGCCACATCAGCCCTACACCTCTCCTTTCTCCAAAACCCCCAATATGCCCTCCACCCGTTGTACTACCCTTCCTCCCTTCGCGTCGCGCCCCACCCCCATGTCGCACCTCCCCCACCTGTTGCCTTTCCCCCATGCGTCCCACCTCCTTCCAGCCAAGGCTGTTGTCCTCCAGTCAAGGCCCATCGTCGTCGTCCAAGCCAAGGCCGTCGTCCAAGCTCGTCGTCGCGCCATCCAAGCCAAGCTCGTCGCGCCTCCCTCTCCCCCCTGCGTCGTGCCTCCCTCCCTCTCCCCCCCCCCTGCGTCGCGCTCGCACTCGCACCCCCCATCCACCCACCTACGTGCACCCCACCCCTAGATTAGGGTTTGGAAAAATAGAGGTAGGGATAATTTTGGTAAAATAAAATTAAGCAATAAATTTTCAATTAGACTAATGGAGATGGTATTAGGTAAAGCTATTTTAAGTCAGGTATTTATTACTTTAGCTGATGAAATATACCTAGTGATGTTGGAGATGCTCTTACATATTTTTTTTTGTTATAGCTTATCATATAACTAATGCATTGGAGGAAAGTTTAAGCCAAATATTGCTATAGCTTTTGCTATAACTTATAGGTTGGAGATGCTCTTATTAACTAAAGGCATGAGGTAAAGACATAGCTAAAGTTATATTTAGCTAAAAATCTTCTCCAACGCATTAGTTAAATGCATAGTTAAAGAAAAAAATTAGCTTTTGCTTTAGCTAAACATGCCATGTTACCAAAAAATCATAATTCTCCTTTATACCCTCTCCCCCATCGCTCTTCCTTCCCCACATTCCCCACCCCTTGCATTCCTCCTCCCCCCCCCCCCCCCCCCCCGTCCCTCCCGCCCCTGCCTCCCGCCCCTATCCCGTCGTCCCATGTCCCATCGTCCCCCGTCCCCCATACCCCCTCCCCCCGCATTCCTCGTCCCCCTCCCCCTGCGTTCCCCGTCCCCCCCATCACACGCCCCCGCCCCTCGTCCCTCTGCCCCCCTCATTCCATGTCCCCCCATCACGCGCCCCTGCCCCCTATCCCTGTCGCGCGCCCCTCCGCCCCCTCCCCCTCTCCCCCTGCATTTCCCATCCCCGTCCCCTGTCGCACGCACTTTGTGCCCTGCTTCCAATTAGGGATTGGGGATTTGGTAAAGGTAATGTAAGGGTAGTTTGGAAAAATTAATTGTTAAACAAAAAAATACATGATGCACCATTGAAGTGGTATTAGTTAAAGCTTTAGTGTAGCAAGATAAATATACCTTTAACTCATTTTAATTAACTAAAATGATTGGAGATGCTCTTACTTATGAATAGTATATAATACCTTGCAAAGGATTTTTTTTTAACAAATTACAATACTCACCCTTTGCCATCACACCCCTTTCCTCCCCGTCACGCACAGCACCCCACCTCTTGAGCCAAAGCCATCCCTCCCATGAAGAACGAACGAAGGAGAGAAGAATAAATGAAGGGTAATTTTGTAAAGTTCATTACCTTATGCGGGTAATGATTCAATACCAATGGTGGGATTAATCAACATTACCTTAAGGTAACATTTATTTTGAGATAATAAAAAATTACATTCCATTGACTCTACCAATGGAAATGAAAATAGATTTCATTCCATTTATGCATAATAAATATATCCAAGCTATTAATCTTATAATCTTGGTGAAGATGCTCTAATACCAATTAAATTTCCTACTAACATTTAATAATTATATCACGTGGCAAGAGGGGAATCAATACTCTTAAATTCTAAAATTCTTTTTTAACAAGAAAGCTTTTAACTTCAATTAAAAATTTAGAGCGTGTTTGGTGTGTTATTTCAGGCCGTTTTTTGCACCCCCCCCCCCCCCCCTTAAATGTAAAAAACCCCTCCTCCCCTCCCCCCCCCACCCCCCCCCCCCCCCCCCCCCCCCCTTTTGTTTTAATAACAAATTTTTTTTTACACAAAAAAATGAAAACACGAAATGTTGTTTTCGGTATTTGTTTTCCTTTTTCACTTTCACTCCACTAACGTTAGCCCCCCCCCCCCACCGCTTGCTATGCCGGCGGCCCTCCCCCCCCCCCCCCCCCCACCCCCCCCCCCCCCCGCCCCCCCCCCCCCCCCCCCCCCCCCCCCCCCCCCCCCCCCCCCCCCCCCCCCCCCCCCCCCCCCCCCCCCCCCCCCCCCCCCCCCCCCCCCCCCCCCCCCCCCCCCCCCCCCCCCCCCCCCCCCCCCCCCCCCCCCCCCCCCCCCCCCCCCCCCCCCCCCCCCCCCCCCCCCCCCCCCCCCCCCCCCCCCCCCCCCCCCCCCCCCCCCCCCCCCCCATAATTTGCCCTCCCCCCCCCCACTCAGCCGCCTCCCTGCACCAATTTAAAAATAAAAAAAAATCGACGATAAAATTTCCACGCCTTTTATTTCAATTATCGTTTAAATTTTCAAAATTTATGTTCTTGTTAATTTTATAACTACAAATATCTTATTAGTTCAGACTAGGACTTGAATTACTATGTTGGATCTAATTATGATAGATTTTTTGCTACCTATTAATTAGGGATGGAAAAATTAACCCAACTCGCTCGCTTGATCCGCCCGATCCGGGCCACCCTAACCCAATTTGACGTGCCTCAATAAATTAGCAGGTGATGGCCAATTGAGTTTGCTGTAGATTTTTTAAATTATTTTCATGGCTATCATTTAGCTAAATTGTAAGTTTGTCACGAATGGTCATATAAAAATTGACTTTTTTTATATTACATGAATTAATTAAATTAATTCAGTAAGATTATATTTTAAAATCAAATATTTATTACAGGTGAATGCATTTTAAAGTCGTTTTTAATTCCAAAAAACTGTACTTTTTTCAAAACGAGACTTTGACAAAGTCATTTTTTAAGATTATTTTGCAATGAGAAAGGATATTTACATCTTCAAAATGCTAAACATATGAAATGATTAAATATTCCATACAATATTATTGAAATACAAATAAAATATTCGAGTGATATTATTCAAGCATAAATAGAGTCTTTAAATAATAATATTAAAATATAAATATAATTTTTAAAAGATTATCTTCAAATAAATATCATAAAAAATTTAAATAAGAGTGTTTAAAAAATATTATTAAAAATATTAAACAATATTATTATTTAACATCATAAAAACTCAAACATCATCAATTTTTTTAAAATATTTTTATAATTTTATATAAAATTAGAAATAATTAGTTTGGAGTGTATTTTCGGTCTAAAACTAAAAGTCGTTTTGTTTTTTTTACCATGGATCGTTTTTAAAGAAGACTTTTCCATTTATGTACGCAGCGAAATGCGTAAATCGTTTTTTTAACGGCCGATAAAGAATTTTGAACGTTGGTAGATAACGAAAGGTAATCTGAAAAGGCCGGAAGTTTTTCCGGCCTCATCATCTCACCACACCCAGCACACGACAACGACAACGACAACGACAACACATCGCTGCCAACCTTAACCCCACTCTCACCGCCTCTTGTCCCCCATCCTACGGCTACGCTACCCTTATCATACGCATCATTTATTTTGTGTGTGTGTGTGTGTGTTTCTTTTCCGACAATAATCTCAATCTCTCTATACCCCACCACCACCACCACCACCACTCGCTCAGGTTTAATTCCTGCTACCTACAAACAACTTTGATCTTCGCTTGACGGATGTTGGTTTTTGTTCACCAGTGATTGACTTGGATGACATTTTTTTTTTTTGCAGAGATTGTTTATTGGTGACATTGAAAATTTGGTCCTAAACTGAACCTGACGCGAGACAACAGAGATCGGCAGAAGAGGCTGCTGCTCCGCATATGCCAGGTAACCAAACATTGTTTCTTCGATTACTCTTTGTGTGGACTAATTCGATCCCAAAATTTATGGGCATATGGTTTAGGAGCCTAAAGCATCACGCGTACGAGTGGTAACAGCATTTCAAGGCCAAGTGAACATGACCGTGCCGACCTAAAACTTCAGGTATTAATAGGATCGCGCAGGCGGGTTGGCCTTTTGCGTGTAAAGAATCGTTGATCTATGCAAATCATTGCAAGTCAGGAATTTGTAGGATGAGTCTGGCGTTCGAAGGACAAGAAGTTCATAATTAAATCTTTAAAATGAAAGCTTGTTTTCAACGTTTTCCTTTTGATTTGTTCTATTGAGCAGTGACTGTTGCATTCTTTTCTTGTTTGTTTACTTATCAAAAAAAAAAAAAAAAACTATTGTATTCTTCCCCACTCAAGGTTCATCGTTGGAGTTCAGATAACAATGCGGGTGGCTCCTGGGGTACAGCTTCTATTTGCAATTTTTATTAATTTTGTCCGCGTAGAGAAGGGAAGTGCAGGGACCACGAGTGGTTTTACTCGTTCCATCTGGCCATCTGTTGATATCCCTCTTGACAATAAGGTGTTTGATATTCCGAAAGGTCACAATGCACCACAACAAGTAAGCCATCTGTACATGAAAAGTTAAAAATCTAGACTTCAAGTGCTAATGGTTTACGATTTGTGTTTTAATCGCATTCTATGGTATTGTGTATGATGTGTTACATATGGACATGGTTTCTGTTTTCTTGAATGCATTGTGTTCGTTTCTTTAATGGATTTGGAGCTTCCAATAAAGTTCATTATTGTATGGTTTGTGGTTATGAAATTTGCGGTGCCATTATTGTTGGTTGTCCTAAATTTGTGGTTTAGGTGCATATAACTCAGGGAGACTATGATGGAAAAGCTGTAATAATTTCATGGGTAACAGCTGATGAGCCAGGATCTAGCAAAGTGCAATATGGGACATCAGAAAAGAAGTATGATTTTAGTGCAGAGGGCGAAATGAGAAATTACACCTTCTACAAGTATACATCTGGCTACATTCATCATTGTCTCATTGATGGTCTGGAGGTATGACACTTATTATATTCATTTGTATTACTATTTATTGATTAATCTCATTCTATATTTTAAGAAAGGAAAAAAAGTGTAGTAGCCATTGTAGGTGCTAATTTTGCTTGAATTTTTGGTAGTTTGAGTCTGATATGTCATGTCTCATGTTTAAATCCGCAATAGTGTGCCAGAGTGCAAATAGGACTATTTCTCTAAATAATTTCTGGTTTTTATTAATGAAAATTCTCCAAATTGATATATTATTTTGCAGAAGTCTTTATAAGGTTCTTTATATTGTCAAATGTCAACTTTCAATTACATTTTAATCCTCAAAAGGTTTTAGGCCTTAATTAACATTATTCAATGACATTTTACAAATATAGAACACCCACACTTTTAATGTCTATTATGCTAGTAATATGGATCTTCGTAGCTTGAGGTGTATCATTATGGGATATTCACCAATTCAGAATAGTGTTACTCCCCTTCAACATGATGCCTATCATTATTTGTAGTGCCTTTAGGGGGAGAATGTTAGTACAACTTTTACTTTTCATTCTTTTAAATAGAAAATGAGGAATGATTTTTTTTTCTTTTTGTTCAATGCACTACTATTCTGCGGTACTATCAAATGCATTGATATCAGGATTGAATCTGATGTAACGGTTTTGCATCTAGAGGTGGTTGTTGCTTGCTTACTTTAATGGAAAACGAATTAAAGCATTATCCTCCTTTATACTTGTTATTATGGCTTGAGACTTTTGAAGAGAGCTGATTTAAGATAATATAGGATGGTTTTCTGTGATCCTAATTTAAGATAATATAGGATGGTTTTCGTTAAGTTTCCAAGCAATTCCGCCTTTTTCCCACTTCTTCTACTACTCTATTATTCCCGATGACTACATCCCCTAGTTCCTGTGTATTTTTTGCTACACAAGACCTATGCACCCTGCAGGAGCCACTTGTGTAGCGTCTTTGGAAGCAAGGGCTGCTGTCACTTTTATGTGTGGCCACATGGCAGCAGCTCATGGTAACCACTATTTTACCTCTCATGTACCAGCATCATGCTTCAACTTTGAGAGGTTGCATTTTTCTGTCACCTCCTTGTTTTAGTTACTTTTCATGTTTCACACAACATATATTATTTATTTCCTCAAAACATATATAATAATCATTTTTGTTATTTTCCTTTTTGTAATATTATAGCATTATTCTTTTGTCTTATTAGGATTAGTACCCTCCTCCCGACATCGGTGCACAACCTTCTTATATATATATATTAGTTATTATTACTTTTGTCTTCTATTTTGAAAGCATTAACTCGTATTCAACATACAAGGATATTTAGATGATGTGTCATCCCCCTTTTATCCCGACATGGCTATCTTGCCATGCCCACATTAACTACTAGATAGTTATATAAACATATATTGTTAAAGTGAGGTGATTTTCATCTTAAAATCAATTGGCTATGAGTGAGATCACTGCACGATCTTATTAATCAATTACAAAGCTTGACAGCTTCCAATATGAGATTATATGCCCCCTTAGAGCATCTCCAATGCTAACAAGCTAAATTGACTCGCTAAAGTCATATTTAGCTTGCTACGGTGAGTCTTTAACTAATAACACTTCAATGTTGTACAATCTATTAATTTTTTTGTTAAATATTTATTTTTCCTGATCTACCCCTACACTGCCTTTCTCAACTTCCAAATCCCTAAACTGACTGGCCTTGGGCGGGGCACGCACGATGGGGAGTATGGGGGGAACACAGGGGAAGGGCGACGGGGAAGGGGAGCGCGATGGGAGGAACGTAGGGGAAGGGGGGGTGTGACGGGGGGAATGTAGGGGAAGGGGGACGCGATTGGGGGGGGGGGGCGGGGGAAAGGGGGAACATGGCAGCAGGTTCAGCTAAAGCAAAAGCAAAAGTCATATTTAGTTTTTGTTTTTGCTTTTGCAAGGTTTACCTGATGGGAGAAGCATTTTAGTCATATTTTGTTATAGCTTTTGCTATAGCTGATGGATTGGAGATGCTCTTACATGTTTACTTATCTTTTGAGTTGAATATGTAGACAATATTAGGTGATGTGAAACATACATGTCCCCTCATATGGGTGAGGTAAAACACACAACTTGCTCTAATATCATGTTAAAATTCAGCGGCTTCCATCTCAAAACCAATTAGCTATGAGTGGGGTTACCATAAGATCTTATTAATCGATTGCAATATTTGACATCTTCCGATGTGAGATTATATATCTTTGCTTCTTTTTATTCACCATTTTGAAATTAGTTAATTTATACCTTAATGATCAATTGACATTAAAATTAATGAGGGGATTAATCAATCATTAGAATCACTATAGAATTTGTAGGTTACAAGGGTTGCCCACTTCAATCCCAATAGTTAGTTAATGATGCACGTAAAGCTGGCCATATTAGTTAAAGCTAATATTTCCCTTTGCTAATGCTCAAAACATGATTGAGAAGGAATGTTTTATGATGTAGTTTCTTTTATCCATTTCATCGGGGTTGTTAGTGAGCCAAGCTACTCAAGTTTGACTTGGGGTTGTCTCTCAAAAAGTTTAGTTGGTTATTTGTTTTAGGTGAGTCTGAGCTTAGTAATGTTTGACTTGCAAGCTTAATGAGTCCAAACCTAATCTCAAGCTTAATGAACTTGATGAGTCTAATTGTTATTATTGATTAATTTGTATATGCTAATCAGTTTATATTAATATTTTTATAGTGTTAATTCATTATATTAATGTATTAATATTATATTTAATGATTAAATAATATTATATTTTTAAAGTTAATTTGGGCAAAATAAATCTAATATTTTAAGCTTAAATGAGTCTAAAGAGTTGAGCTCGACCAAGTTTAAGTGAGTCGAGCTTAAACGAGTTTTAGTTCGAGCTTGATTTAAAGTTTGCTCCAAAACTCAGCTTGAGTTTGGATTTGTGAAATTTTAAATGACTCCTTTAAGCCAAAGCTTGGCTTGACTAAAAGCCCTACTCCTCCTTTATTATTATTGTCATCATTAATAATAATAATAATTTGAAAGTCCTCTTCGTCGTTGTTATTATTATTATTATTAATTTGCTGGTAAGAAGTATTATAGGTCTTGGTTGATTCCATTTGGCGCTTTGAAGTTATAGGTTTCTAGTGTTAATTGTCTAGGTTTTTATTTATTTAATTTTAAAGCATATGTATTCATATAGGAGCCAAAATGAAATAACAAAGCATGGATATCAAATTGGAATTGGGACCCAAAGAAAACATTGTGTCATATTCACAACAATTTTACAGGGATCATACTATTCAAAATTTGAAGTTTTAAAACTATGCAATTGTGGCTTTTATGGGCATTCTTTTAATTCAAATATGGCATTCTAGTTTAATCTAGTAGAAATATGGCTCCATAGTTATGGTTCATTTTTTATTTTAATCTGACTAGTTTGTCACATGCATATGTGTATACAACATTAAATCTAACATTGCTCTTTATTCTGTTTTTTTTCCTTAGTATGATACCAAATATTTTTACAAGATTGGAATAAGCGATGCTTCCCGTGAGTTTTGGTTTCAAACACCTCCAAAGATTGATGCAGATTCTCCATATACTTTTGGAATTATTGGTGAGAAATTTGATAAGTTTTTTTTTTTGAAAAGGCATATAGTATTAAATAAATGCTTAGATGGCCATTGACTACTGAAAGGGGGTGATAATAACAAAGGGGATGTAGATTGATTTTGGGCTCAAGTTTCATGATGTAGAACTTTTTTATTTTATCTAATTTTGTTAGTTTCCTAATTATTATTAGTTCAACGGTCGTTATAGTTTTCTAAATATATTAGTTTATTAATATCCCTAGAGTTTTCTATTATTTTATTTTTCTAGTTTTATAAGACTTTCTTTTTTTTCCCCTAGTTTATCTATAAATTGGTCTTCTGTGTACCTGTAAGGGGATGTGCGGAAGTGAGCATTGATAAGCAAAGCTTGAGAGGGAGACCTATGATACTCAGAGGGTGACATGCCCAAATATGATATATCCAGGCTGAGATAGCCAACGTATCTACATTACTCTATTTCTATGTTGTTTTCCCTTTTATCCTATATATATATATATATATTAATACAGGTTCAAATTTTTTACCAATTTCTGGCTATGTTTGAAGTTAGTGGTCCTACTTTCAATTGGTTAACACTAAATTAAGAGGAGTACGAATAAAAAATGATCCAACTTATTAGAAGCTACAAGACAGTGGCAACTGCAGGCTTTCAAAAGGGGCAGGGCGTGGCTAAAGATGTTTTTGTATAATTCCTTGAAAGGTGCAGGTTCAGATGCTTTTAGATAGTGATGATATAAGTGTTTTAAACATAACTGTATTATACCTTCATATCAGTAGATAATGTATTCTACATTTCTTAGTAATGCCCTTGCCCATTAAGTTGTTTCACGTACCAGAACTTTATTACTTAATTTTCCACGGTTCATCTGCTTATCTTGCTGATACATGGAGATAGTCTGATGCAGCAGAATAATATGGAATTTTCCAGTAGTGGTTATCTTATTCTTTTGGGTGTACTGCTCTGGACTCTGAAGTCAATATTTAATTTAAGGATCATCTCCTTGCCTTTTTGTTTACTATGCTTCAAACTTATTTTTTGGAGGGCTAAAACATGGTCAAAACTGTATTCAAGTTACCTTGAAGCTAGAAGGTATTTATGAGGGACTTCAGTTTCTGACAGTCTCTAGAGCCTTGCAAGCCCTTTGTTTTCACTGTAATGATATATTGGAGAACAGTTTTGAATTGATATACATTTTATTGTCAAAAGCATGTCATTTATCTTTGGTTGGTTGCTGTCTTATAGAAAACTTTGCATATGTCTAATAATTACTCAGTGGTTCGCTTTCTTATCAGTTATTTGGGTTAATCACAGGTGATTTGGGTCAGACATATAATTCACTTTCCACTCTCCAGCATTACATGCAGAGCAGAGGTCAGGCTGTCTTATTTGTTGGCGATCTTTCTTATGCTGATAGATATGAATATAATGATGTTGGGATTAGATGGGATTCATGGGGTCGCTTTCTTGAGCAAAGTGCTGCATATCAGCCATGGATTTGGACGGCTGGGAATCATGAAATAGAGTATATGCCAAATATGGTAATGTCTATGGGGTCTATTTTATTATATTGATTATTTTTGGTTTCAATGTAGTTTGAACTTTGAAAGGTTTGCTTTCTGAATTCAGAATTTGTAGGCCCATGTTAAATTTTTCACTTTTACTGGTATTACTGTACTTTCAGGAATCATTTGCCAAAAAAATCCATTTCCTTGTCTTGTTTTCTTTTTCTTCGTCTTTTGAGTTTTTTTGTTTGTTTGTTTGTTTTTTTTTTTGCACGTCAATGGTTGTTAAGTCTTTTCTACAAGTTCTGTTCGTGCAATGGATGTTATGCTCGAAATCAACTTCTTTTCAAGTCTTTTATGCCATATTTGTTCTAATTTGTTTAGGTAGAAGTATTTGACTAATTAGCGCCTTTGAAGTTATAAAATTTGTTAGATATGTGCCTTTTCAGGGTGAAGTGCTTCCTTTTAAATCATATCTGCATAGATATGCCACTCCCCATGTAGCTTCCCAAAGCACTAGTCCTCTTTGGTATGCTGTCCGACGTGCATCTGCTCATATAATAGTGTTATCAAGTTATTCTCCATTTGGTAATTCCTACTTGCTTCTTGTTGCAATTTTACATCTCCAGTTGGATTTAATTTAGATTTTGTTGTCTACCAAGGTTTTTTTCATCCTACCTAGTCATTGATCTAGTAAAGGTACCTGGGTGGCTCGTCTTAGCAAATCCAATAATGAAAATGTAATTTTTAAAACAAATATGTAAATATAAAATATATTACATCTAAAATCCAAAAACATGAATTATTTAAAATTCCTACTATAAGTACACAAGATGACAAGAATTGTCCTTGGTGCAAGAAAACCATATGTTTAGCTGTTTTCTATTAAGGATGATTGTGGATAAGATATGGACCAGGTCGGCCCCTACTATTCACCTAATAGTTTTTTTTCCTGTTAGGTATTTCACACTCATACTCGTACCCACTTAATAGTTTTTTTGTTACATGCACTCAACCTAATATCCATTTGGTGATGGGTTATGAGTGTGAAATTCCTAATGGGTAATGGAAAATTCATTGGGTGTTTTATCCAAATTTTTTGTCATTTATTATATTTTCAAATAACAATGCTAATTTATTTATTTTTTAAATAAAATCAATCACAATACAATTGACAATATAAAATTTATGCATAAAATTACAATGACAATATGTACAAATTCAATACAATATAGATATATTTATAATATATATAATAAATTACAATTCAACGTGTGCGTGCATACTCATACTTGGAAAACAGGAATTATTTGATAAAATGAGATCAGATTGAATTGAAATCCCATTCAGCTTGAATGCCCTTGGAAAGTTCTTATATTTCAGAAGAATTATTAGTTTGGGATCCCTGATTATTGGAGAATCCAACAACTCACAGAGCCACTGGCCATGATGAGTGCGTTGCTATCCCTAGAAAGACCTGTGTTGGCACAGCTGTGGGAGCTTCCTTGAAGTTCCTTACATCAGTGTTAAGTTTGGAATGTGTGGACAAAAAGTGAGGTGCATGGGAATGGTAGTGGGTGTCCTTGAGCGACAGGTTTGAAAGGAGATTGTAAAAGCAAAAGTGTGTTGGTAGTTGGAATAGGTATTAAGAAATTGAGAGCATAATGTAAAACCGAGAGTGAGACCACTATAGGAGTTTGTGATTATAGATGGGGTGGCACAATCATGCTAGATGAGTGTTTTGGATAAAGAGGAAGAGCTTCGAATTTGTTATTGAGAGATCACATGAGGATAGTCTGCGGGTATGTCAAAGGGGACGGGGCTTCCAAATGCTATTTATATTTTGAATGGAGATTTGGGGTGGTGTGTTGAGGCATGGATGGAGCTCTGGTCGAATCGCATGCGGTAGTGGCTGCCTTAGTGGCAGACAAGTGCTAGAGTGTTGGTCTCAAGCAGAACTTACTAGAGATCCCATCCCTACCACTGCTGTGAAGGGACTAGGGAGTTTTACTAGAGATCTCACCTTTGTTCTTGGTGAACTTGATCAGATTGGGGCAAGCCATTGATCCTTACTATTGTCCCTTGGATATTGCGGCAATGATACAATGCTTTGTTAATATAAATGCTGAATGAAACAATGCTTTTTTAGTATAAATGCTTATTGGGCCAGCTTTCCCACAGATTGGAGTTCCACATTTGGCTATTATGGTAGGAACCTTATCTTGTGGAAAAGTAAGCAACAAAATGTGGTGGCTAGGAGTAGTGCAGAAGCAGACTCTATGGTTGTTCAAGCTATGGTTGTTGCTACTATTGAGGTGGCTAGGAGTAGTGTTGGTCTCAAGCTATGGTTGTTGCTACTATTGAGGTGGTGTGGGTTACACAATTGCTAGTTAAGCTTATCAGACTCTATGTATGATACACAATTATACAATGTGGTCTTTCTACTATTAGATGTGACATCAACCATTCATATAGTTTTGAACCTTGTTTTTCATGAGAACTAAGCATATTGAGAATTGAGATTAATTGTCATTTTGTATGACAAGAGCCAGTTCGTGGTAGCATCATCCTCTCGCATGTTCAAACTGGTAACTAATTAACAAGGTAGATATGATTGGTACATATGCTTTACTAAGATCTTCTAGGGTGTCCTAATCTTGGTAGGATTATGATTACTATCTCCTATTCTAGGCAATTTAGTTATTAGTTATTATGGTTGATTTGATATTGATTCACCATGTACTATTGTTCATATATAAATAAAGCCTTTGTGAACCATCTAGGCAGGGGCGGATCCACCGCCTGACTGGGATGGGCAAATGCCCATCCTTAATTTAAACTTATTAATATATTATTATTATTATATTTAAAAAGTTCAATCCAAATAACAAAATATTAATGCCGACCTAACTCAAGCGCGATCTGGTAATTGGCCGTTCCTTAATATCGGATTTATATAACTATATGTTTCAATTTATGCCCTCGTACATAACTATATGCTTCAATTTTGCTGTGTTTCTGTTATTTTCAAGCTCGTACGTTGAAAAAATGATTCGATACGCTTCTGAAAAAAATGATCTAGATATAATGTATTTATTTATTATATTAATAAATAATAATGATTTTGACATTAACTTTACCAATTGCTAATGTACCGTGGAAAAAGCATTCTTAAGATTATGAATCGATTGTGTAGTCGAATGAGTAAGCAGATGAATGATAGTTTGATTGTCTACATAGAAAAAATATTTTTCATAACATTGATAATAAAACTATTATGTGACGGTTTTAAATTATGAAGACACGTAAAAATTAATTGTAAAAGGTTATGATAAACCTTTTATTTGATACTTTTTTATATGAACAATAAATTTGGACTTTTAACTTTTTTTGTGTTATATATATTAAATTATAAATTTCAAATTTCAAATACAAAAGTCGCCTACCCTGTGTGAAATTTCAGGATCCGCCCCTGCATCTAGGTCGTGTTTTACTCCTCTCTTCACTTCCAATAGCTATTACCCAAGCATCATGGATTTAGGTTTGGGTAAAGCTTGACTTGAAAATGTGGGTTTGGGCTTGTAGATACTAGGCTCATTTTGTAACGTATTTATATATTGTAACAACTTGCATGTAATTGGCTTTTGTTTTTACATTTTTTGTAAACTTAATTTTTTTTTTCACAAATTGTTATAGTTATTATGGAACATTTGTTTAAATACTTTAAATGTGAATTTGATTTTCAGGTACCCGAAAATCGATTTTTACGTGAAAATGGAATATTTGATTTTTTAGGCATCAGAAAGTGGTCTTACATGAATATGTAAAAATAAAAAAAATTTGGGTACCAGTTCACCTGTTAGGTACCCAGTGAGTAAATAAACCTGGGTAGCCATGGGGGAATTATCTCCTTTGCTCTTGATGGACTTCCTTGTACTTGTCTTCTCTCCTGTGGAATTATCTCCTTGCACCGCTGCCATTCGACTTGGTTCAATTCAACTTGGATCAATCGTTTGAACCTATTTTATAGCTGCTTTTGACTCCTGAATATGCATCTTGATCTTATCTAACAGCTTTTGGTTATTGCTCACATTAAATCCTAAGGAAATTCAATATTTCTACTTTTCAGTGTTGCTCCATTTCTGCACCTTGATTTTACTTTGCTTATAGTGCTGATGTTGTAAAGTGTAAAGCAAATTCTATTTTTTCTGTTGACTAGTCTTTTTCACAAATGAAGTGACATTGTTGACGTTTACAACATTAATTTTCTTATATAGTTCTGTTTAAGTCTTACTCATCTTCTGACACCAAATATGAAAAATATTTTGAACTAGTGAAATATACACCACAATGGATGTGGTTGCGAGAAGAGCTGAAAAGAGTAGATAGAGAGAAAACCCCCTGGCTTATTGTTCTTATGCATGCCCCAATTTATAGCAGCAATGTAGCCCACTATATGGAGGGTGAAAGTATGAGAGCTGCCTATGAGAAATGGCTAGTCCGCGCCAAAGTTGATCTCATCTTTGCAGGTCATGTCCACGCTTATGAAAGATCGGTATGGATGTCTTTCCTTCATGGATATGATATTTCCCTTTAAGCATTGTAGTTAAACGGATACGAGCTTAAAAGTTACAGGAGACATCATGGTGGGAGTTAAAAATAAATGTTTTCTAATTTCCCAGCTTGAGAGTTTATTTATTGAAGAGATAGGTTTTTTTTTTAATCTTTTTAGTTGCACATTCATTACATTGGTTTTTTTTATTGTTTTTATTGTTTTGTTTATTATCTTTGGTTATTTTATTTTGTTAGGTTCAGTTTTGCTTTATAAATTATTTTAATTGAGCTATTTATATGACTTGTTTGCCTAATTGTACACCTAGCAGTTTCTATACAAGCTACTGCTTAAAATAGGCAATTTGTCACTTTTAATGGATTCGGATACTTACCAGTATACTCCTTTCTTTATCCTTTGTTTATTTGATTTATTAATGGCATTATTTGTTTTAAACTGAATATGGTACGAAGAATTACTGAAGCCAATTCCCAGAGCCACTCTTATATCTTGGAAAATATGGTTGCTTATCTATAATACAATATATTATATTATTTAGTTTGGAAAATTGTTGACTTGCCGACAAACAAAATTTCGATTAATTTTCTTTTATTTTGATGACTTTTCCCGATTCTGTGGGAGGTTTGGTATTGCATCTTGTAATTATTTGGAATAATAATGCTATTCAATTTAGTTATTTAGAGGACATATACATACATAGTAATTGAATGGGCCTAGGTGTAACTAAGTTAAAGCCCAACTTGCCACTTACTATATATACAAAATGACACAGCTGTTGCTTAAGAATATGCTGACGACTATGTTCAACCTATCATAGGCTGCTAATGTGTCTAAAAGTAACTAATTATATGAAATACTAGCTACATAGTACCCTAGTCAAATCTTTTGTTACTAGCTACATAGTACCCTAGTCAAATCTTTTGTTTCTGATTTTTCAGTATCGCATCTCAAATATTCATTACAATGTGACAAGTGGTGATCGTTTTCCCGTACCTGATAAGTCAGCCCCAGTTTATATCACTGTTGGAGATGGAGGCAATCAGGAAGGCCTTGCTGACAGGCAAGAATAATTTTGTTACCATATAAAGATTGAGTTTCAATGCTTTGTTTGAAGCCATGTAAAGCATCTTCACTGAAATTACTTTACACTGGATTTTTAAGGTATTGGGATCCACAGCCTGATTATTCTGCTTTCCGGGAAGCCAGTTATGGCCATTCCACATTAGAGATAAAAAACAGAACCCATGCATTCTACCGTTGGAACCGTAATGAAGATGGAACTAGTGTATCTACTGATTCTGTTGTATTCCATAATCAGTACTGGTAAGCAGCCATTGCTGTTCTTAGTTCTTGCTTGTTTTTTGTGTGCACCTTTGGGACTTGACCTGTTGGAGATTTAGTTTCCCAATGACTTCATGATATATATGTTTGAATAGTTTGGATACCAATGGTAGGACATACTAGGTTGCAACAAGTATTTTCAGATTAATAGAATCAAAAGTTATAAGTTTTTTTTTATATATCCTTGCATTTTCACATAAGCCTGATGGAATTTTCTAATAATGATAATGAACCTAACAATTTTATTATTTGTACAAGTTGGAAATAACCAAAGATTTTTTATTAAGATTTAAATATAGTAAAAAATAAGTAAGTTTAATGGATCGAGTGAAAATAAATGTATATAATTAAAATAAATAACCAAATAAAATAATAAATAGGCAAAATGCACATATCTATGTTAGTTCCCAAGATTGCATCTATTTGCTATCACAATTCAACCTCAAACATAGGAAAGTTTGAAACCAAAAAAATAAAAAAAATAAAAATCGAAATTCAATCAATCAGATGTGAGTAGTATACAGCAATGCTAATATTCATGTTCTTTTAC
Source organism: Taxillus chinensis (assembly GCA_023512835.1). NCBI lineage: Eukaryota > Viridiplantae > Streptophyta > Magnoliopsida > Santalales > Loranthaceae > Taxillus > Taxillus chinensis. The sequence goes on along the minus strand of CM042090.1, from coordinate 9,107,487 downwards.
TTCTCCCCACTGTCTATATTCGTAGTTATCCAGTACACCTTTCAATTTAAGGTTAACTACAAATATACAGTGGGGAGAAGCAAAAGAACATGAATTTAGGAAATGATTCAGATTATTAGTACTAGATTGAATTATGCAGAAATGTTAATGAACCACCCAATTGGTTATCATCACTTAGAGTGTCTATCTTGAGTAAGATTCGTTCAATCGGAGAGATAGGAGAGGTTGCCAGAGACAGCATGGTGGAGTCGAATCTGATCTGGGGAGGGTGGGAGAGATAGGAGAGGTAGAAATTATTTGTTTTTTATTTTTATAAATATATTTAATTTGTTTTGTAATGTTTGAAAACAAAATATCTAAAAGATGTCTTCTATTTTTTGTTTTTTAGGGCCATCTTTCAAAACTGTCTTTAGAAAAAAAAGTCAAAACAAATCTTATCAAATGAATTTTTGTAATTTCTTTTATTTTGAGAACAGAAAATTGCGGTTTTGAAATCTAATCCAAATATCCCCTTAGCTTTTATACCCTTGGGTCTATTTTTCTCAATTTTGGCCTATTGCATCAAATCACGTAACTAGTTCCGATCTCATTTTAACTCATTTTATTAGATTCATTTTTCATGCATATAAGAGAGCTATGCAAGGAAAACAATAGTGTTCACACGGCAATTTAAGTAGTTTGGTTAACATAACTTACTCTATTGTAATTAACTCAATGTGCATGGTTTGGCTATCAACAATCCACTTGTAAGGGAGTTTAAAATGGGCAACTCGTGTTCTTGACCTTGAAGAACCACTATTCTAACCAACATTTTTGCAACTTGTCAACACTATTACCAATCACTATAAGAGAGTTTACAGTGTGGGTGAGACATGCTCTAGACCTATTAAAGAACACATTGTTTTTCTACCAAAGTCAAATTTAAGCCTCCAGAAATGTTTCCCTTTAGTTTAGAATGATCCTCCAGAATTCCTTTTTTTTTTTTTTTTTTTGTCTTTTGCAGGCTCATATAGTCTAATTTAGCTCACTACCTATTCTCTACTAATTGCTTTATGGAAGCTAAGCTATTGTCTTCATACCGATTCATTATTGTTCTCACGCAAGACATTTTAGTTAGGCAAATTTTGTATGTATATATATATATATATATTACTTTGGCTGTATATTTATATTGTTTTTATTTTTTAATTATATTTTGGGTTATTTTGTCAATATTATTTTATTTTTTTAATTAGTTATTAGTTTTATTTGATTAGAATATTTTAGGAAATCAAAAGTTATTATATTCAAACGCTTACATTTTATTAGTATTTTATTACTTTTATATTTTTGTTGTATTTTTATTGATATATGTATAAATAATTTTATTAAATGCTTGGTTTATTATAGAGATATTTTTCTTGCTTTTAATTAGTTGGTTATTTTTATTTTATTTTTCCTAAATTAATTTTATTTGAATAGGATATTTCAGATAATAAAAAGCTTTTATGCACAAAACTTTTGTTTTTTCATATGTATATATAGTAGTATATATGTATTTTAAATATCGTGCACTTTGCTTGGATAAAACTTGTGTATTTGCCTTGTGCAAGTCTTTGGACCCCATGGCATCGTACGTATTTTTAACAAATTTAATCCTTCATAGACCAACAAGGACGACAATACTCAACAAGATAAACATGAGAAGGACAAAGAATTATTTGTGTTTGGCATCAAAATTTCAGCATTTTAATGGGCATTACACCTAGTTCATTGAGTCCATAACTTGAACATCTTTAGGATACTGATAGATAAACTTTTAATTTGAATTTGATAAAATAAATGCTCATCAGATATTCAATTTTATTCTAGATTGATGTCATTAGTAGGATACATTTTCATCAAAATGGGTCTCTTCCAGGGCCAGCAACTTACTTAGAAGGAGACTGGAGAATAATCATCGCACGATTGTTGGCAGTGCAGTTGCCTGATGGATTTTGTAGGAAGTTGAAGATTTGAAGCTTTCTACGTGGGTGGATGGCAAGTAATCGCTAAAAATATTTGGATATGATTTGTTTGTCCGTTGGGATCTTTCAACGTCTGGATCAGACGTGATGTAGCTGCTCTATCCACATGTATCGAGTAACCATGCTATGCCATGCTAGCATCATTGAGAGAATGAATGTAATGCCATGCTATTATTATTCCACTGTTTTCTTGAGCATGTTTATTGCTGTTGGGTATGTAGAATGAATGCCTTTTTCTAAGGTAAGAAACATTTTATTGGAAAGGAGTGAAGAAACAAGAAAAGGCAGCCCTGGCCAAATGGAACTTCCACCGGAACAGAGAAAAAAGAAAGAAAGAAAAAGGATAAATAACAATAGGCACCAGATCTTTGAAAAGAAGGGAAACCAAAAAAAAAAAAAAAACAAAACTGGGGCGATGTAAGGCTCACTTGGCTAGATGGAGGAGCAATCTGAGCTTGGGAAATCCTATTTCCTTGTCAAAAAAGAAGAAGAAAAGAACTGTTACGAGATTGCATATATAAAACTAGCAGAACCTGAGTGTAACAAAAAAGGGATGACCAATCCATACGAGTGAAGATTGCTTTCCTTATCCAATCCCCTCTATCTAAAACATAGAAACACAGCTATTATTAGTAGATTATCAGGTATTAAAAACTTTGAGACTATTTTCTTCAAGTATTGTCTTGCAGTTCTTCTTATAGATCCCAACAACTGCTTCACTGGAATCTGTTTCCCCATTTTTTTGAAGGGGCCTGATGCATCCTTTATGCGTCCTCATGCTCTGGAGGAAGACATACAGGAATTGTGGATGCTTCCCCAATGTGCCACTGCCACTGCCACCTCTGCAGTCATGGATCCCGGTATACTGACCGTGGAGTCCATTTCAGATTTAAATTCAGCTTTCCAGTGTCAGCATCATCCAGGGGGAAGCTGTCCTTGAATTCCCCTTCTAGTATGACTCTAGTGAGAGTGAAGATGCATCTCCCCATGTAATCCTGAAAAATGACTAATTAACAAATGGGTTCTGCAAATGGATAGGTCTAGTGCATCACAATTCACATGTAGGAATAAGCTCGTTACTTTTCCAAAAGTATCATGGTCATAGACTTCTAGAATTAGAATATCGTGCAACCCATCTTCCACAACTATGTCAAATGTTTGATTCCAAACTGGGTTCAGATTGTCTGTCACAACCTGAGAAAGCCAAAAAAGAAAGAGGCAGTAACGAAGTTATAAATCCATGCATTCTTATGAAGGTGGGATATCCCACTTGCCCATATTCTGTCATTTATATGTTTTAAACAATTTCAAACTTAATTGCCAAGACATATAACAAGTACTAACATTTTTAACGACCTAGGAATTGAAGTGGGATTGAAATTTGTGATTCTCACCCTTGTCTTATTTTTAACTTCTGATTTCTTCATCTTGATGATAACGAAAGGGTCAGCCTTTCCCATGATATCTGCTGCAGGTAAGTCTTCGCCAGATATCACTGTTACAGAAAGTACTCCTCTCACTATGACATCCCTCCTTTTTTGTGCTTTCCTAATATCAACAGTCTCGGTCTCATCACAGGCTTTAAGGGCTTTCTCCAAACAGGTCAATGAGTAATCTGGGTTAAAAGGGTTTGTAAATTGTTTCTCCGCTCCCAAGGGATAGAACAATAGCTCCACGTGAACCTAAAGTCCAAAAAAATATACTGTCGAATAAATTAAATGACGATGTAATTTTATACTTGGTGGTTGAATATTTTTTCCACTGTATCAATAAATTTAATATTATTCATTTCAATCTCTATCAATTGATAATACTGGTTTTTCTTTCCCAACATTAATTTGACTGTATGTGTGTGTGTGTGTATAAATTATTAGATTATTTCCTATCGCCACATTTTGTGATACAAGCTAATAAAAACTTATTTTTTAAATAATTAATGTTTCATTGTTCCTTCAATCTTATCAACTAATGCTCATTTAATCACCAATAATTTGAAATGTCATGTTTTTATTAGCCCAAATCACATCTCTTGTGGTGATTAGGGATCATTTATATATGTGTGTGTATTTTGATAGGTAAATCATCCATAATGCACTTGAGAGTCAAACTTGGGCTTGGCTAGTGTAATATATTATTCTTATCCTAAGCATTCGACTGCTAAAACTGAGGAATTTTAACACTACTGACCCCAAAGCACCCAGCAGAATCATTTAAGAAAAAAGAAGAAAAAGAGGAAAAAGAGTAGAAGATACAGTTGGCATCCTCACCTGACCTCTATTCTTAGTTTCACTTTGAAACTCCAAGTTCTTGACTAGCCTTAGCCACAGGTCCTTCACTATACCAGGTTCAAGGGTTTTCAGTGGCACTTGAGCACAACCAATGAGTTCAGAAGCCTGAGCGACTTCCTCATCAAAAACTCTTACTGTCAAGCACTGAGTAGACACATCTTCCACCACAAACTCAAAGTGCTCGTTCCATAATGGATTTAAATTATTATCCTAAAGAAATATTACAGAATTATATTCAAACCTGTGAACAAATAAAAATTAAGCTGTGACAGAAAAAGAACTCTGGTCCCCTTACAATAGTTTTGGTAGTTTTTGTTCTTGCAGGAAGTGGGCGTATAAATAAGACAGCAAATGGATCAGATTTTCCAATAAGGTCTTTATTAGTTAATTCCTTTCCTTGCACAATCTTCACCTCTAATATTCCAATAGGCTTCACCTCTAACTCACTACAAAAATGTCACCAAATGTCATTTAACCACAGATGAAATGTGAATTGCACAAGAAATACACACTTCCTTGATTCTGAAATGAGTTTAATTGTGCAATATGTAGACATGGCGACCACACTGGTGAATTCAAAAACATGCAGTGTGGACCTGAATTTTAACTCATACTCTGTCGGGCTATAGAATAGACAGTTCTCAATTGCTTATAAATTATTAGTTTTTTGCTTTTTTATTTTGGTTTGTTGAAACATTTACTGAAAAAAGAAACCATCACAAGCTTTTATGAGTTTTTTTTTTTTACTTAAAACGTTTGGGTAATATTAAAGGTATGATAACTTATTTCCTGCAAAGTACCTATAATCTCCGGGTATTATAGGTACAATCATCCGAGCTGGCCACGTTATAGAGTCTTCAATAGCATCTCGAATTGTTTCCTAAAATGAATACAGAAACAAGATTGGTAAAGTTCAATTATGTTAAAGCTCTATAAACAAGATTGGTAAAGCTCCATGGCTCAATACAACAATTAAGTTCAATTATGCCATGTTACAAATTTCTTTTATTTGGTCTAACGAACGTGTGTTTATCTTTAACATATTGGTGGAAATCAAACGACAAAAAATGATAAAGTGTAACTGCTAGAGATAAAATTTGGAGAGAAAAACAAACTGTCACCAAAATTTACTAACCTCAATAGCATTAGATATCCCTGGGATTGTCGAAATATCTCCACCAACAACTTTAAGAGTAAAATTAAGCTTTTTCTGTTGACAGAAACATATGACAGTTTTCATAGAAATCATGTTTTTCATATATGTGAAACTGCATGCTAGCCTTACATAATACGACCTACATCTGACCAACTAACTTGAACTTGTGTCAACTTTAAAATAACATAGGGGAAAGTATATCTGACCTTCTTTATCAAGGAATACGAAACGGCTCCAAAACAAGGAAACTGGTCGACAAGTGGTTTAAAGATCAACTTGAAAAGCCCAGTAAAAGCAATATCTTTGACCTAGATGTGGATGATCAATACCAAATGAATCATAAGTCTATCTTCTTGTAGAGATTCAAGACTGTGTAACATTGAGGCATGGTCAAAACATGCATAAACGCATTCTTATTTACCTGAACGGGTAGTCCAATCCCCAGTTTGGTTCTAATATCAAGTACCATATTTGGGTTGCCATCCCACTGCATCTCCAACTCCACGATTGTTTCCCCAGATTCTCCATCAACAATGCAGATCCCTGGGATATATGAACAAGATGAATGATAACTGTCATACTGTTCTACCGTATACATTTAGAAGAAGAAGAAAAAAAAATCTCTGCTGGCATATACTTGACTTGGGATTCCGGGCTTTCCAAATTCTCGTAGAACATGGAACTCTGCATTCTATTTTGAATTACGTAATGCACGAAGATGCAGTATAACCCACAAGGCCACAACATTGGCATCCGTTAGTTAATAGTTCTTATGGGTTAGGACAAAATGCACATTGCCGGGACACTGTGAGGTGAATTTCGCATTCTCACATACCCAATGCATGCAGACAACTGGTAGCAAAAGTCATACATTTGGATCAAAATATCCATCAGACCGACCTGTGAACTGGGGAGCCACAGTTCCAAGAGTCAGCTTAGAAAACTTGAGGGAGGATAAAATTGCAGGTCTGTATTGTTCCAGAACCGGCTCCACAGAGGTCTTTATTAACTCCGACGCCGCCTAGGCCACCAGGGGAAAAACAATTCAAATGGGGACACAATTCCCATTATAAGTATTCAAAGGGGGTAAACCAATCATCAACCTCATTCACAAACGGCCATATCTTGGTGAGGTGCAGATTAAGCCAAGTTAACTGCAGGAATCAACGGCCAATTAATTTTATTGTAATGACAAAAAGTTTAAATCATAATGCGGGCGTAATTAAATGATCACCTTCTGTTGCTGCGTGAAGACAACCCAAGAAGGATAAAACTCTCCCGGGAGAAGTTTCCTCGAATCCTGCACCGTCATCCTTGCAAGAGCCGCCACAGATTTGGCCTAATCCCCACAAAAAAATTACGACATTATGGATTGTAAAACAAGGTTGTTTGGATTGTTATGATGATGATTCTTGTTGTTTTTGTTGTTGTTATTGCCACGATTATACGTACCAATTCTGAACGGCTCTTGGATCGGCTCTGCTGGAGACGAGCGAGAGCGACGATCAGGCTGATGCCGAGGCTTATTCCAAGGATGAAACCCACGAAGAAAGACATTAAAGTTGTTGGGGGTGGCAGAATCTACCGTGAATCCGATGAACGATGTTGGGACCTAGTAACTAGGTGGATGCCGATGATGAGCAGCTCTCGGCATTTCCATTTGTATCTGCTGCGTCACGGAACGCAATCGCTTTATCCAAAAACGTGCTGCATGGGAGTGCGTACGGACGGATTGGGTTAGATTTTGGCATATTTGTCGTGGTAGAATAATTAAATGTTTTAATAAATTTATTTATATGTTAATATTTGTCATAAATTTAATTTAAAATTTATGTATTGATTATAAATTTTGTTAAAATTTAAAATTTTGAGATATAGTTAATTAAATTTGAAATTTAGTATTTAATAAAATATTTAGTTAATATATAAATTTAGAGTCGAATTTGTGATGACTAATATTTTTTTATGTAGATAAATTTATTAAATATTTTCCTATTTCACTGTTAGTGCTCTAACAAAACTTCTAATATATATTTAAATTATTTTTTCCTATTAAAATAAACATAGAATTTCTTAATCACTTTTTATATTATTAAAATAATATTATATTTTTAAAATTTAAAAGTTAAAGGGGTGAAAAATGCAAAAAAAATTGATAAATAAAATTTTTATAATTTAATACTCTGAATTAAATAATACTTTTTAATACATTATGAAACACAATATAAATTGATAGAAAAAATTAAATATATAATTTTTATTATAACTTTTTTATGATTATTTTATTTTATTTTATTAAAAAAATAGATTTTTATAAAAAATCTACAAATTAATTTTATTTGCTTTTTATATGGTTGAGTGATTCTGAGCCTATATATATATATATATATATATATATAGTTTTGTTATAATGAAAACATGAGATTAGTTCTTTATCATTAGAATTTTAATTTTGACCGTTAGATATTATAATTAACGGTTCAGATTAAACTTTTATTTAACTATAGCATGACTGTGTAGACCTTGCCTTCTTAAAGTCCAACCCTACATATTATTTTCCTAGCAAATTGCGTTATTTCACACAGTCCGTTTTTTCTTTTCTTTTTTATTTGAATTGATCATTAATTTCTTGAGTTGTGGTGCCAGGGGAAAATGTCCCACAACAATAACATGGGAATGTCTATCCAACATGAATAATGGGAAGTGGAACATCAAATCGAACGGTTGGCATGTATGCTCACATGGAGGCCACATGGGTCATCACTCTTTGCTTCCCGATTCCCATATTTGAGCAACACTTATGATTCCTTTTGACCCTCTCATGTCCACACTCCCGCCTAATCCCCAGGAGAGGAGAATGCACATAATTTGGGTAAGTTGTGAGACTCAAGCCAGCATTAAGTATACGTAGACGCCAAGGCCCAACCATTGAAAATAAACTTTAGTCTCAAGAAAATGAATATATTTAGTTAATAATTAAACCGTGCTGGATTAGGTGACACACAACCATGTATTTGGTAAAAATATATTTCAGTTTTTCTCTTTATCTAGTGAAATTTGTTGTAAGAGTCACATCTATTATTAAAGTATTTGAAAAGAAAATAATTAATTTTATCTCCATTTTTTTTAGTTTTTAATACAGACAACAAAAAAAGGTGGAAATGAGAAGACAATGAAAACAATTAAATTGTACTAGACTTGCTGACACAGCCGTGCATTTGGGTATATAGGATTATTATGTGACAGATTGAGGTTTAAGTTCTACTCTCTGTGCAATGAAATTTTTTATAAGAGCCACTAAATAAGAGACATCTATTATTAAAGCATTTGAAAACAAAATAATTAACTTTATCTCTTCTTTTTTTTTTTTGACTTTTTAATACGGACAAAAAAAGTGGAAATGAACCCCCTTCTTGGCATGTAGGAAAAATTTTGAATAATATAGAAAAGCTATAAATTTCTACTTTTTGGTTTCTTGGTAGAGACAAAAACGAAAATGGGTATGGAAAATTACTCGTGAAGTTTGTGCAACATTTTCCTCAGCTAAGTGCCGTGAAAGGGACAAAAATTGCACAGTAATTACGTTTTTCAATTTTGTCCATCAAAAGCTTTCAACACAGCTTTCAATACATATTAATAAGGTTAAATTTGTATTTTTCATAATATTATGATTTTTTAATTTTTTTATCTCTCAATAAAATTTAAAAACACTATTTTTTACACCTATTTTCTACCCCAACCAAACAACTATTTTTTCCACCCTTTTTCTTCCCACCATTTTTCCACCTCTTTTTCTATACACCAAGCAAAAAGGAAAAGACAACATGACCTACTTTCTCTCCAAGAAGACAACATGACCTCGGGCGTGGCGGCTATGGACCAGTCTTCATGGGCATGGCCGTCCATCCCTCCATTGATGGTGACATCGCTGTGAAGGTCATCGACATTTGTGATTTCATCCTTTGCCGAGATTGAAGGACAGCGTTCACTAATGTTGCCAATGATAAAGCGGTAGTGGAAAAGAAAGAGAAGGAATAATGAAAATATATTATTTTAATAAAATTAAATATAATGTAAAGATTAGTATTAGAGTTAAACTTACACCTTAACTCTCAATAATATATATATATATATAGGACTGATAAAAAGAAAATAAGTGCAATGAGCGCAAGTGAGATCCTAGCCGTTCGATCATGATTCAACGGCTCAGATCACACTTTCATTTAACTGTAGCTGAATACTGTATAGCAGGTAATATAGTGAATGAATATATATATATATATATATATACTATATACATACACACGTTCTTCTTTTTGTCACTGAAATTTGTTATAAAAGCTGCTAAATAAGAGACACATCTATTATTATTAAAGTATTTGGAAAGAAAATAATTAACTTTATCTCTATTTTTTGTTTTTGAGTTTTTAATATAAACAAAAAAGGTGAAAAGGAGAAGATAATGAAAACAATTAAACTGTGCTGCACTTGGTGACACATAGCTGTGTATTTAGGTAGGCTTATTATGTAACAAATTGAGGTTTAAGTTCTCTTTGTGCAGTGAAATTTGTTGTAAGAGCAGCTAATAAGATATATCTATTATTAAAGTATTTGAAAAGAAAATAATTAATTTATCTATTTTTTTGTTTTTTTGTTTTTAATACAAACAAAAAAAAGTGAAAATGAGAAAACAACATGACCTACTTTCTCTTCAAAACTTTTCATCCAATGTGAAGTAAAAATGATATCATCTTTATTAAGTATGTATCATTAAGGACATTTTAATAATATAACTATTTAAATTTTATTTTCATTTATTTTTTTTTCCAACCTACAAATAAAAGAAAATTATTATTTGTCTCTAGGAGCCAAAAAAAAGGAGAGCATCACGTTTTTTTTCACCTACTTCCTCCTTTTTTAGTCCAGAAAAAAGACACCACCCCAAAGCCACAAAAAGAAATGAATTATTATAAAGCAACTAATGTGTCTTTCGACATTTACAGAGAACAAAACAAGATGCAGGAAATGAGATTAGTTAAAGATCATCATTTATTCTTATTCTAATTTTATTCAATGCCTATATAATATTAAATTATAAAAAAATTATTAAATTTAAAAAAATAGCATAAAATATTATTTTAAAAAAATATAGGGTGATTTAGGAAATTTATTGTGTTATATATTTATATGAAAATTTTAAAAGTAGTTTAAATATGTAAATTAAAAAATATATGAGAAATTAATATGACGTCTTAAAGTTGTAATTGCAGCCTTATATCATGGGGTTAGGATTTTCACCCATGTGGTACTTGGTCACCCTGATAGATGCTCCGAGTAAGCTATACCGATCGAGGTACACGTTGACTATTTAGCCATGCCTTGGGCTCATCAGGAGAACGGCTCCAGTTCTCAACCAATTTGTGTAAGGATGGTCAAGTCCTTTCTTCTTCGTCAAATCCTCAACTAACGACATACTCTCCGCATTTAACCGGATCGGTACGTTTGAACTCCGAAGAGGCTTCATCGATCTCTTGCACAAACTGCTATGGAGCTTGTCCCATTCACACCAGCTACGCTTTCCGCCTTTCCCCTCCTCAAGTAGCACGCACTGTGCAACTTGGGAGACGCCCGCCAACACCACACTGTTCAAGGTGTGACATCCTCCCCCACTTGATTTCTCAACTATGATGGATGTGATGCATGCAAGACCATCACCCGATTGACCCTCATCTTTTAGGGGCTCTCTCCTAACTCTGGATGAGGGACCATGCATGTCTGTTATGAGAGTATTCGGTGAGCTTTCTGGATATGAGCCACAACCTCTCTAATACTACTTTGTCACGGCGTCAGGGTTTTCACCCATGCGACACTTGGTCACCTTGATGAATGCTTCGAGTAAACTATACCAATCAGGGCACATGTAAACTGGTTTCGCCTAGCCTTGGGATCATCAGGAGAACAGTTCAAGTTCTCAACCGATTTATGTAGGGATGGCCAAGTCTCCTCCTCTTCGTCAAGTTCTCGACTAGCGACATACTCATCGTATTTAACTGGGTCTGTATGTCTAAACTTCAAAGGGGCTCCATCGATCTCGCGCACAAACTGCCATGGAGCTTATCTCATCCGCATCAGCTATACTTTTTGCCTTGCTCCTTCTCAAGTAGCACGCACCTGCGCCACTTGGAAGACACCCGCCAACACCACCCTATTCGTGGCGTGACATTGTCTGATGCAGACCACGATTTTGGTTCCTTTGAGCTCACCTGGACGCAACGAGGACGTTGCAAAATGAAGTGGGACCCAAAATTAATGGGTCCATACTTCAAAATTGAAATAAAAAATACATATAGATGAAAAAAATAGTAGACCCAAAATTACTCGCTGCCATTCTACTTTGTTGGATTGGACCATATGTATGGTGACCCTCCCATCAGCTTCCATGAGGGAGTGTTGATGATGCCTTGCACACTCGACAAGGCTAAGACCTATTCCAATTTCTTTATAATGTTGGGCTCGTGAGGCCAACCATCAATGGTGGGAGAACGTTGTCACCGACTTCATTGTTGAATTCGCCATTGTCACCTCCATTCATGCCTTACACATTGTGCACACTAGGTTTCTCTTATAGTAAAATGTTTTCTTTAACTCATACATTTTAGGTAGTGAACATATTATGTATACAAATATAATGTTATTCCAATGTTATCGTGTGGTTTATACATTACGATTCAAGTTTGACATAGGCGGTTCTTGTGATTTATTACAGCCTTAATATATTAATTAGACATGTATAAAGCTACAATTGGAGCTAAATTTGCTACAAAGGAACACCAGTTTGATGACTGACTTGTCACTCTTCAAGTGGGTTGAATACATGTGTCTGGATTGTTTTTATATGTAAAATTGATAATTATTTTTAAAATGGACTTACTTTTGTGTCATTAATGTGTTGTTTGGTATGTCCAATTGGACATATTAGTGAGCATGTAAGTTCATGTTAATTAAAAAAAACAAAAGTTTGATAATTGTTTTTAAATACTGTTAGCCTCATAACTGTTTTTAAAAATTATTTCTTATTATTTTATATTTTTAAATCTAAACCTAATTCTAACATGAGACCTATTTTTTGTATTTTATTTTTTACTTTTATCTATTTTATTACTTGAGCTCATTTTTTTTGATTTTTATGAGACTCAATTTTTAAAAATACACACTTTTTAAAAAATATTCTTTCCCATATTAAATAGAAATTATTTTAAAATTACAATTCAACACGAACTCTAATAAAATAAAGAAATCAAAATTCATACAAAACAAATCCCGAATATATATAATAAAATCCAAATTACATGACATGAACACATTTCCATTTATACTTATAATAACAAGATCGATATAGATGGCAGAAACGACATAATGGGAACGATAGTTACCTTTAATGCTTAAAATTATCATTTGCCTTTTTTTTTTTTCATACGGTCCTAGTATCTTATGTTGGGTATGTGTCTGATTGTTGTTGCCAAAGACCTTGATCACATCATTTGCGAGAGTTCAAGGGCACATGCACCTCGGTGGAAATCTACAAAGAGGGCTTACACGTAGCAAAAGGTACACGATATGTGCACGAAAGGAGCTAGCACGATACATAGCGCTCACTACGCGCACGTGCCATGCTTTTGTGAGCAGTGGAGTGAAACGCAAGTTGTTGCATGGAACAAGCATGACACATAACTCTCGCTATATGCACATGTCGTGTAAAGGTTTAAAATGCTTGGCCTTGTTATAACTTCTATCTTTTGTGTGCGTGTGTGCGCACGTGCGCGCGTGCGTGCGTGTGTCTATGTTGTAATATCTATAAATCCTAGTTGAGTGTAACATAAAAGCACTTTTAGTGCGGTCGTGAATGTAGGTCTTGTGGATTAAACCATGCACATAAATCTCTGTGTCGTCTTTTGATTTTTTTTTCTTTTCATCTTGTGATTTTCTATGTGTGATCGTTGTTTGCAATCTTAGTATAGGATACTAAAAAGAAAGAAAAAGATTGATATGCTTTAAAAAAGAAGGAACACATCTTATTTTGAATTATTAGCAAAAGAGGATTACAATGTCAAGACATGAGTTTTCCCCCTAATGTATCTAATATGATTAAATTTGAAATTTGTCAAAGTTTTAACATTTTTGTCTTTGGGTTATACACATTTTGTTTGGTATAAGCCGAATCGGAGATTGTTTTTAAAAAAACATAGCACAAGCAATAACTTTTGCCCAAAAGGACAGAGCTTTAGCTTTTAGTAGACTTCGGGTCATTTCAAGAAGTTAATATCCTTTCTTTTAGCTATGTCATTTTTTTAGCCGTTACCACCCGTTTTTTATCCCGTGACCAAAAACAAAGCGAAAAAAAAGGGAGTTTTTTAGATATTATTAAAAAAAAAAAAATAAAGGCCCCCAAAAATCAATAAAAATATTCAACGTGTGTGGGTTTTCTTCCCCAAAAAAAAAAATAATTTTCCCCCCCCCCCCCCCCCCCCCGCCCTTTGAGGTGTATAATTAGTTGCCAATTGATAATGAATTCATTGGAAATTTATTTGAGGTAAATTCATCCTCTTTATCGAATCATATAATCATTTTGCTTTTCAACGAGAACCTTAAATTTTTTAAATTTTGCAAAAAAAAATGATTTTTCTTGAAGAAAATATACTCAATCAGACAAAATATCCAACTTCAATATACCTTTGTAAAATCATCAACAAAAAGTACCACAAATGATCCAACTTCAATCAGATAAAATCATTAACAAAAAAGTACAATATACCTTTTGTGTCTAAATGATCCAACTTTCAGACCACAAATGTTTGTGTGTACTAATTATAACGATTGTTTGGCGCTTCTTGCTTTTCTAATTGGAAACAAATTTCTATTTTGAAGAATACATCCTTCACACTATTTTATAAGAAGCTTTAATAATAAGGAAATACTAAAAAGATTTAGTTTACACAACACAAGTGATTCCAGGTTGGGCGGCAACATCGAAGTCCAATGATCGTATGTGATGAGGTGGTGGTAACTGCTATGCGTGTTTTGTGGTAAAAGTGAAACTGACATGCGTAATTTAACATTTAAAAATAATTTTTTAATACATCGTTCTTGATTGGGAAAGCAAGATATATCGTATTTCTATATATCGTATACAAAGTATCTCAAAGTATTTGTGGTATATATCTCAATACAAAGTATTACCATATATCATATGCGCATGAAAAGATAAATGCATGTATGCCACGTGTCTTCTTTAATCAAAACACGAATACCCCAATTACTATGGTTTATACTTAATTAAATTAAAAGGATATCCCTACTCCCTACTAAAGTAATCAATCTCAACCCCCCATAAGTCGGCAAAATTTTTAATTAGGTAAAGGAATATCCAAATCCAATCCGCTTGGCTCCCTCACCTCACCGTCACAAACGCTTACGTCTCCTTCTCAAATTTCCTAATTAACTTTGTTTTAATTTAATTTTAAAATATAAAATTTATGCTTATAATTCATAAATCAATATTTATATAAAACTAATAGTGAATATATTTTTTAAAAAAATAAATTTTAATTAAATATAATATTACTAATTATTTATTTATTTAAAATTAATATTTTTTATTTAAATCTCCAAAATATTTTAAATTATGCTTTCATATTTATATTAAAATTATATTAATATGAGACATATTTGAAAACTATAAATTCACAATTTTTTTACTTTATGATTTACAAATTTAATATTTATAAATTACAATAATAATTTTCTATTGTCACTATATTAAACAGTAAATTTTAAATAAATATTTTATTTTATTTGACCAAAAACATATTAAATAAATTAAAATAATTTTTTAAAAAATGAAAGGCAAAAGTGTCTCACGAGGGAGGAAGTGGTTGACTCATAACTAAACAGAAAATTATCATATTATTCAAATATAAAACAATTTAAATTTTTTTATAATTGTTTTACAATCATTTTCAAACTATTAAAATTGCATTTGAAACTAAATAGGCCTTTCATTAGTTAAATTATTTTTCCATTCGAAATATAAACTAAATATTTAACTTTAACAATGAATTTTTTATAATATTTTCTGACATTTTGAAAAATACTGTTCACTTAATGTATTATTAATTTATATTATAAAATTTCTCTTGACTTTCTTTTTCATGTTTTTATGATTTTACTTTTATTTTATATTAACTTATAACAAATTTATTATTAAATAAAAAAATATAAAATATTATTTTAATAATATAAGAAATAATTAAGAAAATTTATTATAAAAAACTATTGTTATTAATCTTTTAAATATGAAGATTCTTTATAGAACTCTTATAAAATTTAAAATTTTTTAGATAACCTAATACAATATAATTTTTACTGAAAATTTAAAATTTTATCTAAACTTAAAAGAAATATATATTTTAGAAGAAGTGTAAATGCTCTTATAACATTTTCAACTCTATCCCCCCTATTATAAGACTATCCTAATATAAAAAATATAAAAAATTAATTATATACTTTGATTGCCCCAAATTGATTTTATTAATACTATAACATAATAAAATATTAATAAAAAACATAATTGGAGTAATCATTAATAATACTGGGCTAAATTAACTTTTATCTAAAACAAATAATAAATTTTTGAAAGCTTAAAAATATTTGAAGTCCACACTACCATGAGTCAAGAATAAAAAATTAAAATCAAACAATATCTATTGACATGATAGTCAACGACATTATTTAAGAAAATTAAAACTGATATCAAGGCAAATCTTGGTACATTAAAATAATAAAACAAAAAAGACCAAGGAGCTGACAATCGAACCATGGGCAATTGCTATTAAGATTTAATCTCTAGAATGCAAGGACACACACCAATCAAACATAGAAGAACAACCCGCGTAGGGGTTATTTACATTTTTTTTATGTTCCAAAAATTAGATAGAAAATGGACATTGAGCAAAAGGGAACCATGTGAACTTGCATTGTTGGGAAGACGATTCCTCCTAGGCTGAGCCCTTTATGTAGTCATCTGAGTGAATCTGACCGAGCTCCTCCTTAGGCTCTCCTCCTTCCCCGTCTTCAAAGAAGTCCTCTCGAGCATTGCTGGCCAACATGAGGGCAATCAACCAGAAAAGAGTCGAATCCAAGGATAAAAACGCACCGCCACCAAGAAGTCCAGTCTTGGCAGTGGGGCAACTAGTCTCGAGGTTGTGATGGACATTACGGGAAGCATGGAGCTGCTCAGTTATTGTAGGCCATAGCAAGAAAGCTATTGCCAACCCAGCTGTACCGCTGTGTTATTTCACCACAGCAAGAAGATTAGGGAAAACAGAAAATACATATATGATACGAGAAAGCAAGATACGAAACAAATTAATAGCCATCGCACATTGCAGCAGGTATAAAAAGGAAACCAACCGACACAGCCTTTTACATTCAACAGAAGTCACTCATCTATAAACATGCAAACTAAACAGTACAAAAAAAGGGTTCACAAAATTTGAAAAATTAAGAATTAGCAGAGTTCGGAAACATTGCTTCAACAACTATGCAGAATGTATGGGCCAGTCATAACAATGTGGTATTAGTAGCATCAGTAATCAAATCACTCAACAAGAGGGAGGAGGGAGTACACTCACACAGCAATATTGAAAAACACCGTAAAGCTAGTGTTTCTGAACAGGGCGCTATTTGGAATTGACTTCCCTTTGTACGGGTAAAATAGAGACATATAGCCAGCAATTGTAGATGCAATGAGAAACAAAGTGGACAAATAGCCCAATGCAACTGTTGGATCAGATGGGTACTTGCAAATAACGACACCTTTTCCAGAAATAGGAACACCGGCAGCAGGCTGCAGAAAAACAAAAAAGACCATAAACAAAACAAAATGAGGCCACCCTCCGATCAATAACAATTATCTTCACGACATGAAATAAGAATAAAGTTTTCCATAGGGTAATAATTGTTTAATTTGAAGCATGGTGTAGCAACTCAGGCTAGACACACTTCAAATTCTAGCCGGTAAAACCAGGGTAAATGGAAACTAAAAATTACCCAATAAAACCCTTCATCCCCAACAGAGAAACAAGATTCATGATTAACACAAATCCAACAAAGACAAAATCAAGTGCGACATCGTAAAAATGATAAAAGCAGAAATTGGTACCAGAATAAGAAAAACACAAATTAAAAATATATACCATAAGAAAAGTTTGCCAGGAGAATTAAATAATTGGACATGTTTAGCATTAATTGAGATAAAGAACCTTCTTATTTTCAGCAATCACTCCAAAGACGAACGACAACACTCCGAGGGCGGCAACAGCCAGGGCCGTTTGCTTCATGGTAACCCCCATCTCCCCTGCTACACAAATAATAATAATAATAATAATAATAATAATAATAATAATAATAATAATAATAATAACAATAACAATAGCAACAAAAAAACAAAACACATCCAACAATTTGCCAGCAACAACCTCAAAAGGGATCGAAATAATTTTAAAACTCCGACCCATATGAAAGGATCGGGGCGCGAAACAAAAGACAGATGATTCAACAGCCTATCGTTTTCCATTGTGGCTAGAATTTTACAAAACCGTAACAAAGAACATAATAAAAGTTCAGAAATCGAGAAGAATCAATGGTGAAATCGTTTGAAACATTAAAAAAAAAAAAAAACAAATCACGACGGTGGAGGCCAGATCTTACCCCTCTTGTATTCACTGTGAAGCGCTCTTCAGGGAGCGTTTGAGGGGGGTTGTTGGTGGCGTTACAGGCGACGACGGAGTGGATGCGAGATGATTTATATAGGGAGTTGACTTGATTCGCTGGCGTCTTCCGAAGAGGATTCTGAATCTGCCGCAAATTATTAGGCGGATTCACGCGGTAACGGGAGAGCGCACGGTCGCCACTAATATATATATATATATAAATATATATTTTTATATATTCCCTAAAATATATTTTTCTATAGTTGAAAACGTGAATTGGACTCATACGGTATTGGATTCGAGTTGAACAGGTAGTCGGGTCAAATTCGGATCTGCCTGATTAATAAGTATCAATGATTTCTTCAAAAAAGATAAATAACTATACATATAATTTAAAATATTATAATCAAATCTCATCCTTTTCGTTATATATAATATACCAGATGGTCGTATCTTAAACAAAAATTAAAAGTTTTGCATGTTACGTACGTGGCTCCTAAACCGTTAAATGCCTATTTAACTATTTAATTATATTAGATTTTTATTTAATTATAAATTACTATAATATTTATTACTTAATTTAAACTATTAAATATAATCTAAATTAAAAGTAAAAAAATCTAAATATAAAAACAGTGACTACATTGAAAGTCATTTGTATTTTCATCATATTGTTATAATTAAAATATCATTAATAAAAATAATATCAAAAATACGAAGGTTACATTTGGTACCGTCGTACTGTTTTAAAAACATGGCTTTTTTAGAAATAGTGGATTCATATGAATTTAAAATATTTAATTTTTTAATTTATTTTTCAAAATATGTGAGTCATAGAATCTGTTTGGTACGCATATTTGTATTATATTTTATGAATTTTATAGTTCGTATTGAATTATAATTTAAAAATAGTTTTTATTTGATAAGAGAGAAAATGTATTTTAAAAAGAATATATTTTTTCAAGTTGAGTGCCAAAATAACTTTTAAAAAATAATATTTAGTGGGCTCAAGTAATAAAACAGGAAAAAAGTAAAAAATTATTTTAATCTCCTAACAAAATTGAGTTTAGATTTAAAAATATGAAACAATTAGAATTTATTTTTAAAAACACTAGGTGATCCACTATTTTTAAAAACTATTTTTAAATTATATTATTACTAAATTAAGCTGGGCCCACATTGTGAGGACCTTCTTGAGGTAAAATGAGTTATGTTTATGCATTGTTTTGCACCTATGTTGTTTGAGATGTGATTTAGCTTGTTATTTGCTGGATTCTAAGTAAAACTCTTTTTAGACTATGTTGTGAGTTCATAGAATATATGTGATATAGACCATGTTTTATATTTTGTTGCCAAAGACATACAATGTTGTTTGAGATGTGGTTTAGCTTGTTCGAGGACGAAAAGTCCTAAGATAGGGAGGATGTAAAGACTCGTATTTGACTACTTTTCAGAGCTAGTTTTCCTAAGGGAATGTAATTTAAATTACTTTTTGACCTATAGAAATATATAGCATAATAAATTATTTTAATCATTATCTATATCATCAAAATAATATTTGTGTCATCCCTATTTGACCCTTTTGTTGACTTTTCAATGGGGTATTAATTAGTATGACTTTGCATAATTAGACGCAGTCATTTGGGTGTATATAATATCTACTTAGTGTCGTGTCTTAAATTTAATTAAAGTTATTCCATAATTTGACTCAATTTGGAGTTTGGGACCTTGGAGGTCAATTATTGGGTGGGGAGGTCAATGATTGACTAGGTCAATTATTGGTCAATGACTGACAGAAATATAAATAGCGGAAAAAAAGAAGCTTTCACTTTACGTTATCACGTTTTTGCGTTTGAGAGAGAGAGCGTGGAGCTTGGTGCCTTGGCGATTTGGGTTCGTGGAGCTCAAAGAATCATTCCAAGTAGGTGTTCTTGAACTTCTTATCTTGATTTTATCCTTGGTATGCACGAATTTGTCATAATTTATGAAATTAAGCATGAACCCTAGATTTTACGGGAAATCCAATTTTGGGTTAGATCTAATGGTTTAGCATAAAATCTGTGGTTAAGAACCGTTTTATATCGTTTAATATGTGTTTTTGTGATCCTGGGTCATTTAATTGCATATTCCATGAGGGTTGAGAAGTTAACCATGTAAATCTGGATTTAGATCTAGATTTCTGGAAATCTAAAATTTAGTGCGTGTTTTGTTGTTATCTATGCGATTTAGAGGCATTCTGGACGCATTTTGAGTTAGAATTCCTTATACCCAATTGCGCACAAAAGCCAAAATTCCAAGCGTCTATTACGGGGTATGATCACTTCAAATTTGTCATTAAATGTACATGTAATTTATTGGCTTTAATTTTATTTTATTGAATTGATTTCTATTTTAGTTTTTAAGATTTTTAATCACTTTTATATATATTTAGTATCGATTTGATGGATTGACGTTAATTAAATTATTTTAATTTTGATATCAATTTTCGAAGTTCTTTGTAATTTGTATTAAGTGATTAGACTTATTTAGTTCGAGCTAAAAGAAAGTTCGCTATATATATTTGATCGTACAGTGATATTCGTAGTTTAGGATGGCTCGAGAGTTCATATGGACAAAGGTCGAAGATCAAGAATTCTTGTGGGCCATGTCGTGTTTTATAATGTGAAAACAAGACTATGAGTGCTTGACGTGGGATTCGAGAATGACTTTGAATCATGGACCCGCATTGATAAATAACAAAACATGGCTACAAGTTGTAGTGGTTAGCTTCATAATTCATAGAGCGGGAATGGTAACAATTGAAACCGGACACTTGGACTTTGGCATTTAATTTACATTTGTAACTTATACCCATCTACACATTTAAGAGGCTCAATACTTAAGTTATAATGAAAAATAAAGAAATATCCCCCATTTGGATTAAAGAAAAATACTAGAAAAATTAATTCCACTCTTTCATAAATGTGAAAATTGGGATTTAATGTAAAATCTCGATATAGAATCCATTTTTTCATTATTGAGGTGAATTTTTGGAAAGTGGGGTTAGATATCTTAGAAAAATTCCCAAAAATCAGATTATCTTAGTTATGATGTGAGAACCCAATGCCGGGATTTTTTATTTCAAGATAATACAACTATTAATTTGGGTATCTCCTTCCTTATTCAAGGAATGAGGATCGACTTGTGAAGACATCGTTATAGGTTCTAAAGGGAGTGTTGTACACCTTAAGACCATATTGGTGTTGGTATGTTGGTTTCGGATTTGGGACTTAGGTTCCATGACTTGTTGGGTTCTCACCGTGATGCACCAATGGTAATTGGGTTAACGTGGCAAGCATATGCGCCTTTGTTATTAATTTCATATATATTTAATTCTATTTTGGCCCGGCATAAAACTCCCGATTATCTAATTGGCCTTTCTGGAGCCCGTTGAAGACAGTGGAACTAAGTTATAAAGTGCTACAACCTGGATCCCAATGGAGGATGATTAAATATAGTCTAAATTAAGTTAAAAAGTCTAAGGGTACGCGATGTTTGTTGAAGCTTGCTTGTCCTGATGATTAATTAAAATGCATAAAAAAACAAATGTACATGAAAGGTACATGTAGCATAGACTTGTATGTTTGCATGATATGGAGTATTTGGGTCACCCGATCGAGCTTGTTTCTACTCCTACTTGTTATTTCCCTTTTTCAAAATGTGTGACCCGAGACTAGTGGAGAACTTTCTTCTAGGAGGACGTCCCCATTACTCGATGTATGAGTATTGTAAAATGTGTTGTATCCCTGGATATGGGAAAATGTGCGGTTGTATATGCATACATTTTTATGATGTGATGTCTAAAATAACTTTTGACTCATTATATTTAGTGAATGATATATGGGAAAGTACAAGATTACCCTTGATGTTAATCTCCCAACAGGGTTGCATGTTTGAGACCGTGTAAAAGTCTAAAACCATTGGAATTGGTCACAAACCCCTTGACCTTTCGGGTGGGCAAGGGGATGTCATGTTCCTAGTTCCGGGTTCCCTGGAATTTGGGGGCGTGACACACATAGGGCCCACTATTTTTTAAAATGATATGGCCGAATCGGGCGTAACAACAAGCTGATAGCTATTTTTAAACACTATTTTTAAATGTTTTATGTTTTAAAATCTAAATTCAATTTTATTGAGAGACCCATATAATTTTTTTATTTTTATTTTTTTACTTTTTCGCTATTTAATTACTTGAGCTTATCAAATATTATTTTAAAAAATTTGTTTTGAACCCAATTTTAAAAACACACTTATCTTAAAACACATTTTCTATATTACCAAATAAAAATTATTTTTAGATTATAATTTAACACGAACTCTAATAGAAAATAAAATATAAAAACCAAAACTCATACCAAACAGGCCCAAAGAAATTACAATGCATTCCTGTTTCGGGAACTACAAGTAACATTACCCGTAAAAGTAATACAATACTTATGATTATTGCATGAAATATCAGAGCACTAATAACAACTTTCCAACTATTTTTTCTAAGTTTACAAATTTAAAATAGATTCCTTATACAAAAATATATAACATAATAAATTATTTTAATCACTCTCTATATCATCAAAATAATATTTGTATTAATTTTTATTTAATAAGTATCGATGATTTCTTCCAAAAAGATAAATAACTATACATATAATTTAAAATATCATAATTAGATCTCAGTCCTTTTTCTTATATATAATATACCAGATCCGGTCATGTCTTAAATAATAATTAAAAGTATTCCATAACACTACACTTCTAATTTTAACTGTTAGATTTTTATTTAATTGTAACTTTGCTGTAATATTTATTATGTATGAAAGCTTAGTTTAGACTATTAAATACAATCAGGGTTGGTTTTGGGCTTTTGTAGCCTAAGGCTATGGATTGAGGTTCCCCTTTTTTTGTGGCCCAAAAAAACATTTAGGGTAACACATTAGCATATTGCCTGGTTGCCCCCATGCCTCACACTTGTTGCCTCATGTGGAGATGTATATCAGAGACGGAGGTAAAAGGGGGTCCAGGAGAAAGGGTGGGGCCATGGTCCCCCCCCCCCCCCCCATTTTTTCCAATTATATATATATATAATTTTAAAATTAAAATGAATAATAATAAAAAGGTACT
The DNA here is from genome assembly GCA_023512835.1 of Taxillus chinensis. Lineage (NCBI taxonomy): Eukaryota > Viridiplantae > Streptophyta > Magnoliopsida > Santalales > Loranthaceae > Taxillus > Taxillus chinensis. Next base: position 9,084,110 of record CM042090.1, on the reverse strand, counting down.
ATAGAATAAAAATATAAAAAATATTGCCTTAATGCATTAGAAATATATAATTATTAAAAATATTATTAGAGAATTTAATAGCATAAAACTAGCAATTTAAAAAAAATAAGAAAGTGTATAATAATGATACAGTCATAAAAGGTCTTGTTCCCATGTGATATTATCATTTCTTCAAACTGTACAATGACACAAGTACTTAATATATATCATTGATGTATGTAAAACATATATGAGATGTCATTATAAATATTATTCTCTTTTCCTCGACATAATATAGTATATTATTTGTATTGTCTAATATATATTTGATATCATCGCTATATTAAGTATTTGATAATATATTTAAAAATTTATTTAGTATTACCAATCATATTATTATATATAATAGTTTTATGATTAAAGTATATTTTTTAAGTAGTTATTATCTATTTTTTTTCCGTATAATGTTTTTCTCACCATTTCAGGCCATTATATCCTAAAGGATAAGATATTAAAATTATATATATAATTTTAAATTTTTTATTCATAAACAAGTTATTATAATATTTAAAAATCTTCTTAAAATAATAGAGAGTTTTATATTAACATGACACTAATATATAATTGTTAATATAAAATATTTACGATTGTAGGTATATATGAAGTAATAAATTATATTATCATAGTCAGTTAATATAGAGTTATATATTAATGGATCTATATTAGCGTTATAATCTAGTAATGTTAATTGCAGTTTGATATAAGAGCTTTTAAATACGAATTATAATAATTTTAATTACTTATATTTTGGCTCCCCCTAATCAGAATTTTCTGGATCCGTCCCTGGTAGCAATGCTAGATGTTGGATAGATGTTAGTGCTTACTTGTCGTCGCCTCGTTCGTTGCCCATCTCTCTCCACTCTAGCCTCTGCGTCTCTGCCCTCCATCTCTCCTCTTTTGTGCTCTATCTTATGGCCCAACGACAAAGACGCAAACGCAAAGCCCCCTCTCCTTGGGCAGTTGGACCCCTAGTTGCTAGTTGCCATCGTTTCTCTCTCTTGGGGTTTTCATCATCCGTCGGCAAAGGCTGCAAAAGTCAAGGGGCAAAGGCTAGCTCTGCCCCTCCTAGTCTGTGAGGACCTTCCCTGAGGTATGAGTTATGTTTTATGCATTTGTTTTACATATGTTGTTTGAGATGTGGTTTAGCTCGTTGTTGTTGGATTTTGTCAGCCCTTTTGGCTTGTTGCGAGTTGCATTGCACATGTGTGATCGGTGATCATATTTTATGTTTTGTTGTTGGGACATTGAGCTTGAATTTTGCTATGTCCTTTGGGCATGTGTTTTATTTTCGAGGACGAAAAGTCCTAAGGTGGGGAGGATGTAAAGACTCGTATTTGGGTAGTTTTGAGAGATAGCTATTCTATGGGAATGTAACTATCTGGACGGTAGTGTAGTCGTCGATGTGAGCATTTTGACTGTACTTGGGCCTGATTCCGAGTCGGGGCCCCATTTGACCCGATTATTGACTTTTCGGGGTTTATTGGTTGACTTTACGTTTGAGCCGTCATTTGCGTGTGATAATATTAGTCTAGTGTTGTGCCCGTCATTTCGAGCATTTTGACTGTAATTTGACTCAATTTGGAGTTCGGGACCTTGGAGGTCAATTATTGACTAGGTCAATGGTTGACTAGGTCAGTTGACTAGCAGAAATATAAATAACAAAAAAAAAAGAAGAAGCTTTCACTTTACGTTTCAAGTTTGTGCGTTTGAGAGAGAGAGCTTGGAGGCCTTGGCGATTTGGGGCGATTTGGGTTCGTGGAGCTCAAAGATTCACTTCAAGTCGGTGTCCTTGAACTTCTTATCTCTCTCTTGTTTTGGATCTGCACGAATTTATCATGATTTATGAAATTGAGCATGAACCCTAGAATTTGGAGAAAACCAATTTTGGGTTAGATCTAATGGTTTAGCATAAGATCTGTGGTTAAGAACTGTTTTATATCATTGTCGATATATGTGTAAGGACCCGTACCTTGAGTTAGTCACAGTTTTGCCTTCTGAGTAGAGTTTTTCTAGATTTTGACCTAGTGAATTGGCTCAAATGAATTCACGTGCAAAAGGAAAGATGCTTAGAATGATGTCCTTTATCTACCATGAAGTTTCAGGCCAAACGACGTGTATGTGAGGTGCACGTGATATGGGTCCAATTCACGTGCAAGTGTGATTGTCTTTTAAATGATGCAAGGAGGCTAGGGTGAAGTTTGAGAGCATTTGGAGTCCATTTGGAGTTGCACGGAATTGGGAATTCACGTGCAAATTGGCGTGCAGCCATATTTTTGCATGGTTCCCTTGGTTTTGACATTCTAATGATCTTTCTCCAAAGGACCATGTTGAAATCCGAGTATTTTGGCCTATATGGGTGCGGAAAGGTGCTAACTTGTGTGATCAAAACTACGTCGTTTTGATCCTGGGTTTACTTAATCAAAACTACGTCGTTTTGATGTGGGTAGTGTTTATATAATGAGGGCTTGAGTTTGAGTTTAGGGTTCTTGTGTTTTTCCTTGCTGCACTGCCGCTGCAGAGAGAGAGAGAGAGAGGATCTCCCCGGCCGTTGCCGTGGTGGTTGCGTCGTTGGAAGGTGTCTAGCGTAGAGGAAAGGACAAGAGCCTGAGGTAGGGATTCATGTTCTTCCAAACTCTCCTGTTTTAGGATATTCACCTAAAATATATATATATATATATATATATATATATATATATATGTAAATCCATATAGGTGTGATCTCCTATATGGATGTTGGCCTCAATGGCATGTTCGTTGATTTTGATGTTGAATTTGGCCTGAGGATCTTCTGGGTTTGTTTATGCCCACCATGTGTTTGATGAAATGTCCGTGAGGCCCGCACACTATGTATTTGATAAAATGTCCGTGAAGGCCTCGCATGCCATATGTTCAATATAATACCCGTGAGACCTTGTGTATGGGTGTTTGATGATATACCCGTGTGACTGGTGTGTACCGTGTTTGATTTGGATTTGATTTTAAGCCTGTGAGGCGATGTGTGTGGCTTGTATCGACCATGTTGGTCCTTCGAGATTAAGTGTAAATGCTATGTTGTTCGTTGATCTGTTTGAGACCGAAGCCGAGATATGGGCCAGGCACAATAGCTGGACCCCTTTGAGATTTGGCCAGGACGTGGTCCTGAGTCTCGGTGTAGCACTCACGACGGTGGGCTAAGTCTACACCCATTCCTGAGGGTAGGTATGGCGCCCGAGGAGGTGGTTGACCATATCGACTCGGGTGGAAAATGTTGCATTGGTGTCCATGCAACATTCGCCTGGATGTGGTATGTCATGTCGCCGTGGTGGCGGGGTGTCCTCTGCCCTCCAGGCGGGTTCAGGTAAAGAGTGTTTCTTGGGTGATGTTTCGTCGCTTTAGCCTTAGGCACGACACGAGCACAAGCATACACATATCATGCATGTTGTAGAGCGGGACAGGTCGGGGAGACCGGATCCCTATCGAGCTATGGTTTGCTCACCCCTCCTATAAAATGTTCTTTTGCAGGGTTTAGTAGGCGGTAGGTGAAGGCCGAGGAGCTAGGCCCCTGGGGCCGGGAGTTTATGCTATTTCCTTTGTTGTACTTTTGTTTTTGTTTTGGAATTTGGTTTGGTTTTATTTGTAACAAGACACCTGGCTTCATAGGGGTTTTTCCCCGACCGGGTTGTAATAAACATTTAGTCTTTGAAATGAAATAAAATGAGATATTGTTATTCAATTTGTGTTTGTGTGCATGGTTTGGGAGCAGAGCATGCCCCTTGGCATGTTCCGATTGTGCGGGTTTGGGACAGCACCCGTGCTAGAAGTCCTTTTTAAGGTGCTTGCACCAACCCCTTGTCCCTTCGGGTGCGGGCATGGGCATCCACTACTCATTTCCAAGTGGAAGGAAATTGGGGCTGACAATATGGTATCGAGCGATAGTTCATGGTCTAGTGGACCTAGGATAGTGGGGAGGCCCGGCCGCTTCGAGACTCTTAGAGGCAGATAGGACACGCCCGATCAACGTGGTCCTATCTGGTTTTGGGGTGTACTCGGGGGTAGTTAGCCCAAGGAGTAGGGCATTTGCATTTGGGTTGAGGGTGCATACATGCATTGGCATTAGGGCACTAGTTTAATTTCAGTATGAGTATTGTGATTGGACATGCTATGTTCTTTGAAAACAAAAAAAAAAAAAAAAAAAATTGTTGTTGTGGAATTCGGTGATTTTTCGTGAGACTTGTTGCTATGAATTGTCGCTGTGTGCTTCGTGATTTACCTGTGTGTTTAAATGTAAAATGTTACTTGAGTACCTCATGGCCCATGGGGATGAGGGTGTGTAGAGCTTGAGAGAAGCCGATCCTAGTTTGGTTTAAATTATGTAGACTATGCCTCCTAGGAGAGTAACCGAGCTACTCCAAGGTGTAGAAGATGAATCTTCTCGCCCATGCCGGAGAGGGAAGAGGACAACGTGAGAGGGCGATGATCCCCTGGAGCGGATCATGGCCCAAGTCCGGGCCCTAAGTGAGAACGTGCAAGGCATGCGTGAGGACCTCGGGGGAGAGATCCTAAACGAGGTGCGTCGGAGATGATGGCACGACAGCGGTGCCACCCCCTCCACCCCGTGAGGCGGAACCTCCGTGTAGGCGGAAGTGCCGGTGAGGCGGGAAGAGGGAGACGTGTTGACGCAGTCCGAAAGGAACATCCACCAAGGTTCAAGGAGGAGCCGAACCTCTAGGGAGCAGAGCACCGGCCGCAGCAGACGAGCATGTGTTCTCCTTTCTTCGACCCCGGGAGGAAGACAAAGTGAGACTAGCATCCGGTAGTTGGAGGAGGAAGCCTTGGAATGGTGGCTTAGCATCTCAGAAGCCGGGACATGGAGACCATGGCCTGGAATGAGTTCCTCCAGGTGTTCCATGAGGAGTTCTTTCCAGGAGTCATTGCGATGGCGAAGCGGGAGGAGTTCGGCGCTTGAAGCGGATCGCGCCGAAGCCAGTATGAGCGAGATTTCGGGGCCGAGCCGGTTTGCTCCAGAAGCAATATCAAGGGAGGACCTGAAGGCCCATAAGTTTACCATGGGTCTCAAACCTGCCTGAAGCAAAGGGTGGAGATGCCGCGACCGAAGACCTACTGAAGTCGTGGACACCGCCAAGATTGTTGAGAGAGGATTAGAGGAGGGAAGACAGGCTCACCAGGAGCGGATGGGGCAGAGCGCGCGCGACAAGCACGGGATACCAAGAGGCGAAGGTTGAGTCCGGGAGTGGGACTTTTCCCAAGGACGGGGGCCAAGCTTCAATGGCTCCGCCGGATCCCGTTACTTTGGAGGACAGGGAGTCGCTGGGAACTTCCCAAGCGGGTGTACCCGTTGTGCCCGTCAGGGCACGTCAAACGTGAGTGCCCCAAGCGACTTGACGTGTCATAGTGTGGGAAGGTGGGACACATCAGCAAGGTGTGTTTCAGGCAAGGGGAACAGCCGGGGAGCTGGAAGCTAAGCCACCCATTCGTGGCGGGCCGGTCAGCTGGTTCCAGTCACACTAGGCCACGGGGGAGAGGCCACCACAAGGAGGATCGGAGGGGCGTCCCAGTGGACTGCAGCAGGAGCAAAAGGGAAGGCAAGTGAGGCTAGTGGTGGGGCAAGCCAAGGCGAGTGTTCGCGCTTACCTCAAGCACCAGTGAAATGGAGGATTTACCATCACCCTCCGAGGAAGGTGGAGCTGGACCTTGGTGGTTCGAGGTACTATTCTAATATCTCGCACCGTTGTTGCCGCATTGTTTGATACCAGGAGCTTCGTGTTCCCTAATTGCTAAGTCCTTGGTGGAGAGCCTTGGACTTGATTGTGTGGAGGCCGACAGACCTCCAAGGGTCGAGTCCCCAATGGGAGGAGTGGAGTCGATCCACCAAATGTGTCGAGAGTGTGCGCTTACGATAGGAGAGGTTAACCTCTCATTTGATTTGTACGTAATGCCCATGAGGACCTTTAGTTTGATTCCGGGGATGACTGGTTGATGGCCTTTCAGGCTAAGATTGGATCGCTATAGGCGACGAATATCGTTTACTACACCCACAGGATCTTCCCGTACTCTAATGGGTGAATGGGATAGGGATGCCGGGAGAGCGGGACCGACGAGGGAGCTAGGGGCCATATTACCCATAGGCTTGCCACCCTAACCTTTGAGGAGGAAGGTAACTTAGAGAAAAGGGTGTGGCCAGATGTAGTCGAGAATTTCCAAGATGTCTTTCCTGGGGAGTTGTTGGAGTTGCCTCCACACGAAGTATCGAGTTCACGATTGAATCGTTGCCAGGGGTGGGACCCATCTCACAAGTAGCATACCGGATGGGACCCCGAGTTCGGGAGCTTCGAAGCGGATAAAGGAACCGGGAGATAAAGGTTTTATCCGTCCTAGTACCTCACCTTGGGGTGCACCGGTCTTGTTTGCTAAGAAGGCAGATGGTTCGTTGCGACTTTGCATTGATTATCGAAGGCTGAATCAAGTAATGGTAAAGAACAAGTACCCCTTGCCGCGAATTGATGACTTATTCGACCAGCTGAGTGGAGCACGGTGGTTCTCAAAACTCGATCTACGTTCGGGATATCATCAATTGCGGGTCAGGAGCGAAGACATCCCTAAGACGGCGTTCGTGCGATACGGACACTATGAATGGTTAGTGATGCCTTTTGGGCTCACGAACGCACCGCGTGTTCATGTATCTAATGAATCAGGTATTTGCCCCATACCTGGATTCCTTCGTGGTGGTATTTATTGACGACATCCTTGTGTACTCCAAAACCCAAGCCGAGCATGAGGAGCACTTGGCCGTGGTGCCGCAGCCCTACGAGATCATCACTTGTATGCTAAATTTAGCAAGTGTGACTTCTGGACGCAAGAGGTGCATTTTCTTGGGCATGTAGTATCCGCCGAAGGAGTTAGAGGGACCCAACCAAGATTGAGTCCGTAGATCTTGGAAGAGGCCCACAAATGTTTTTGAGATCCAGGAGTTTCTTGGGTCCAGCAGGTATTACCGGCTTTTGTGGAAGGGTTTTCTCGGTTGGCGGCGCCCATGACAGCCTTACACGGAAGGGAGCCAAATTCGAGTGGACGGACAAGTGCCGCGGCATTCGAGGAGTTGAAGACTCGCCCGACTACCGCACCGTGTTGAGTCTACCGCAGGAGGGAGTGCCATTCGAGGTGTATTGTGATGCGTCTCGTGTGGACTAGGGTGTGTTCGATGCAAGAGCGCCAAGTCATAGCATATGGCTCGCGACACCGAAGTCCCATGAGCAAAACTACCCAACCCACGACCTGGGAGTTAGCAGCAGTTATTTTTGCCCCGAAGTCTTGGCGACATTACCTCGTTGGGAGAGAAATTTGTGGTATATCCGACCCCTACGATATCTTCACCCAGAGAGACCTAAATTTGCGACAACGGAGGTGGGTAGAGTACCTACAAATGTTTGACTTCACGCCTCCTACACGCCTGGGAAGGGAAATTTAGTAGCCGACGCGCCAAGTAGAAAGGGAAAAGCGAGGTTTCCATGAGAGAATGGAAAATGATGGAGCAAGCGGTAGCGTCAGTGCAACCCGCTTTCAGAAGTGATGGAGCTATCCCGTGTCCTCTCACCGTGATACCAGAGTTGTATGGCGTGTCCATGAGGGACGGTTAGGCGACATGGACCGTGAGGTGATCCGGGCCCAGGATAGAGGCGGAGAGCCGTCGAGGACCGGACGAAGGAGTTAAGCATGAGCCGAAATTTCGGGGGCGTTCGATAGTACCACCTCCCTTGCGTGAGGATGTGCCGAGGGAGTTTCATCATTCCCGTTTGGCTGTACATCCAGGAGGAACTAAGATGTATCATGCCGTTCGCGCACGCCCTGGTGGCCGGGCCGAAACGGAGGTAGCAGAGTTTGTTTCCAGGGTGCCTTACCTGTCGGCAAGTGAAGGCGAACACCAACGACCCGCCGGTCAATTGCAACCTTTACCTGTAGCCGAGTGGAAGTGGGAGCATATTACCATGGACTTCGTGACGGGACTTCCTACCACTTGGGAGAAAGGACATGATTTGGGTCATATGGACCGCTTAACTAAGTCGCCCATTTCTTGGAAATTCGAGAGCGTGACTCTATCGGCACGTTAGCCGGTTGTATGTTGATGAGATTGTCCGCTTGCACGGAGTGCCCTTGTCTATTGTTTCGGATAGGGATGCGGTTTTCATCCCGGTTTTGGGGAGGTCTCAGGGAGCATTGGGAACCCGACTTAATTTGTGAAGCAACTGCGAGGTAAGACTATTCCGTTGGTTCGGGTGTGCGGCAACACCGAGGGCCGGAGGAAGAGACCTGGGGAACGTGAGACCGAGATGCGTGCTCATTATCCTGATCTGTTCGAGACGAACAACTCGAAGGAGGGGAGGAGGGCAAGCATCAAACTTCAACATAATCAGTACTTGCCCAACTAGTTATGACCATATAGAGTGTATAAATGTGTGAAATAATTTGTGATTTGTTGTGTATTAATTTGTCTAGGGTGTTAGAGGCCTATGCTTTGGTTGTGATTGTTTTCTTTCATTCCACCTTTTCTTTTCGAGACGAAAAGTCTTAAGGGGGAGAGGATGTAAGGACCCGTACCTTGAGTTAGTCACGCTTTGCCTTCGAGTAGAGTTTTTCTAGATTTTGACCTAGTGAATGGGCTCAAATGAATTCACGTGCAAAAGGAAAGATGCTTAATGATGTCCTCTATCTACCACAAGTTTCAGGCCAAACGACGTGTATGTGAGGTGCACGTGATATGGGTCCAATTCACGGCAAGTGTGATTGTCTTCTAAATGATGCAAGGAGGCTAGGGGTGAAGTTTGAGAGCATTTGGAGTCCATTTGGAGTTGCACGTGAATTGGGAATTCACGTGCAAATTGGCGTGCAGCCATATTTTTGCATGGTTCCCTTGGTTTTGACATTCTAATGATCTTTCTCCAAAGGACCATGTTGAAATTCGAGTATTTTGGCCTATATGGGTGCGGAAAGGTGCTAACTTGTGTGATCAAAACTACGTCGTTTTGATCCTGGGTTTACTTAATCAAAACTACGCGTTTTGATGTGGGTAGTGTTTATATAATGAGGGCTTGAGTTTGAGTTTAGGGTTCTTGTGTTTTTCCTTTGCAGCTGCCGCCAGGAGAGAGAGAGAGAGAGGATCTCCCGGCTGTTGCCGTGGTGGTTGCGCGTTGGAAGGTGTCAGCGTAGAGGAAAGGACAAGAGCCTGAGGTAGGATTCATGTTCTTCCAAACTCTCCTGTTTTAGGATATTCACCTATATATATATATATATATATATAAATCCATATAGGTGTGATCTCCTATATGGATGTTGGCCTTCGTGGCATGTTCGTTGATTTTGATGTTGAATTTGGCCGAGGATCTTCTGGGGTTTGTTTATGCCCACCATGTGTTTGATGAAATGTCCGTGAGGCCCGCACACTATGTATTTGATAAAATGTCCGTGAAGGCCCGCATGCCATATGTTCAATATAATACCCGTGAGACCTTGTGTATGGGTGTTTGATGATACTGTGTGACCGGTGTGTCCCGTGTTTGATTTGGATTTGATTTTAAGCCTGTGAGGCGATGTGTGTGGCTTGTATCGACCATGTTGGCCTTCGAGATTAAGTGTAAATGCTATGTTGTTCGTTGATCCGTTTGAGACTGAAGCCGAGATATGGGCCAGGCACAATGCGGACCCCTTTGAGATTTGGCCAGGACGTGGTCCTCGAGTCTCGGTGTAGCACTCACGACGGTGGGCTAAGTCTACACCCATTCCCTGAGGGTAGGTATGGCGCCCGAGGAGGTGGTCGACCATATCCGACTCGGATGGAAAATGTTGCATTGGTGTCCATGCAACGCATTCGCCTGGATGTGGTATGTCATGTCGCCGTGGTGGCGGGGTGTCCTCTGCCCTCCAAGTGCGGGTTCAGGTAAAGAGTGTTTACTTGGGTGATGTTTCTCGCTTTAGCCTTAGGCACGACACGAGCACAAGCATACACATATCATGCATGTTGTAGAGCGAAGGCCTGGGGAGACCGGATCCCCCCTGGAGCTATGGTTTGCTCACCCCTCCTATAAAATGTTCTTTTGCAGGGTTTAGTAGGCGGTAGGTGAAGGCGAGAGCTAGGCCCCTGGGTGGGAGTTTATGCTATTTCCTTTGTTGTACTTTGTTTTTGCTTTTTGGAATTTGGTTTGGTTTTATTTGTAAAAGACACCTGGCTTCATAGGGGTTTTTCCCGACTGGGTTGTAATAAACATTTAGTCTTTGAAATGAAATAAAATGAGATATTGTTATTCAATTTGTGTTTGTGTGCATGGTTTGGGAGCAGGAGCATGCCCCTTGGCATGTTAGCCTGATTGTGCATGTAAGACCCAAAAAATTTAAGCCCTTCCTTAAATAGATAATAATAATAATGTATTAAAAATAGTTAAAAAATATTTTGATATTATCAAAATAAAAATAAGTACCCAATATAGTCATTTAAGTAGCATGTGACTAGTAAGTAGTGTTGTTAGAATAGTAAGCAGCGATTAGAATAAGTAACTAATAAGAACCCCCCTTATGAATAGTATCCGTTTGAATTGTTATAAATAGGTAGTGTTGTAATAATGTTTTATAATATTATCTTTATAAGTTTATAAAGTAAGAAGTCATGGAATATAATGTTATCTTCTTTATTATTTATTGATTACAAGATTATTATTTATTGATTACTTTATTATTTATTGCAATTAGATTATTTTTATCCGCGTTAATATTAAATACGTTATAAAAATAAAATAATTTCTTATACGCCATAAAAAGTTTAGATGCTATATATTATGTCATTTAGTTTCTTAAACCAAATTACTAGGGTAAGTAAGTATCAAGCTTTAACTTTCCAAAAGTATGAAACATAGGTAAGCCCAAAAATTTGAATAAGGCAGTTCGGAGGTCCCATTCAAAAATTCATAACTTGAGTTATACAGATCCAATTGACATGAAACCAAAGCCCATTTGTTCCTTTTATCCTTAGCTAAAACGTGAAAAAATTTCAGAATTTAATATGAAGCCAATCAATTCCGAAGTTAAAATACTACACATAGGTTCAGTGTGAACGGGTAAACTTTTAGTATGACTTTAAAATTCAATAACTTTTGTTATACACATGTGAAAATTATAAAATTGGTACCCATTTGTAGATATTTGAGTTACTAATGCAATACAATTGGCCATTTGTCAAAAACTACAAAATTAAAAACGTTATAATTGAATTAGTAGGGAGTACACCAATGTGGCTTTTTGATGCCAAAGGAACCTTCTAGGTTTAAAAGTCTTAAAACATTTTTTAATGGTAGGAGGAGATAACCACGTTTTTAATAAGAGATAATATGAGGAAAATAAAGTATTATATATATTTTTAAATAATTTAATTTAATGCCAAAGTCAATTCGTACACTATTTTTCCCTATTACACCTACCACCTTACCTATAAATAGCATGCCTCACTTCCCTTCTCAAGCACTCTTTCCATTCAAATAAGCCACAAAACTCTCCTCCAAATACTTCCCAAAAGTTCTATTAACACCCCAATAGCCCTCCAAGCCTTCTCTTCTCTCAATCTTCCTCTCACTTGTTGGAAGTTCCAAGAGGTAAATATTTCAAGCATATATTAATCATGTTCTTCCTCCTCATACAATATATATTATGGATGGCCTTGCCCCTCAATATATATATGTATATTTATTAAACAATACGATATGTATATATATAAATTATTATTATTCCATGGAAGGTTAAGCCTCCTCATACATATATATATTATGGATGGCTTTCCCCTCAATATATATATGTATATGATATGTATATATGAGTATATAGATTATTATTATTCCATGGAGGCTAAGTCTCCTCATACATATATATTATGGATGGCTTTGCCCCTCAATATATATATGTATATTGTATAGTATATACGTATATTATATATGTATATGTATACGTATAGATTATTATTATTATCATGAGAAGTTTTTCCACCATAATATACTTATATATGTCTCTCAATATATTTTTATGAATATCTATTATTATTCAAACTAAAATATTAACTTTTTTTAAATTTTTGTTTCAAGGTTTATAAACGAAGACAAAAAGATAGTAAGGATCCCCTCTTCTTTTCCTTACCACGATCTCCGACGTGGAAATTCATTTTCTATTTCTTCTCTTATATTTATATCTCAAGATTTTTTTTTCTTATAATATTATTTTAAGAAGAATTAACTTTCTTTGGCACTTCTTGAAACTTGGTAATCTAACTTATTGAATGGTGAATACCCCTTTTACTTATCGGGGCTATTATTGCAAGATCTTCCTTTACGTTGAAATTTCCATTGATGTGATTGTTTGAAAGTTTGTGAATATATGTTTTATGTTTGGCAATATGTTTATGGGTGGTTCCAGAAAGACCTCCAATGCATGGGTAAAGAACATCACCGGAGAGTGTCAACCATTGATAACAAGTTATGCAAGATATCTAGTGGTGAACCTAGATTGAGTAGATATTCTTATTTTTCCATGAGTTGATTATTCTCCATTATTATCCCTTACTTTTAACCTTCCCAGGCTATTTGAGCTCATTTCCTTTCATGTTTTGTTTAAACCCAGGGAACTAGGAGAAAGCAGGTGCTAGGATAATGGTGTCCAGTGCTTGGAATAAAATCATAAGAAGATTATGCATGAGTATTTATGTCATGTAAAACTATAATGGGTTATCACACCTAGTCTCTAAACGCTAAACCTTAGAGATCTTGTGATTGAGTCTTGATGTAATAAATAAACCATCGAATTTATGTTGAGTAATAGATTACTATTCATATAATTGTAATATTTTATTTATCTAACGCACCCGGTCGGAAGTCAGATTTGGGGGGGCAGTCTGAGGTTTGGGACAGCACCCGTGCTAGAAGTCCTTTTAAGGTGCTTGCACCAACCCCTTGTCCCTTCGGGTGCGGGCATGGGCAGTCACTACTCCTTTCCAAGTGGAAGGAAATTGGGGCGTGACAATATGTTTCTGTGATTTTGGGGTTGATTTACTGAGTTTTTCATGAGGGTTGATAAGTCAACCATGGAAATTTGGGTTTAGATCTAGATTTCTAGAAATCTTTTATACGTGTTCCTGTTGTTTCTGCGCGATTTAGAGGCGTTCTGGATGCGTTTTGAGGTAGATATCGTAGTTGTTGCAAAATAGGGGTGTTAGTGAGCGTCTGAGAATTTCTGGGCGTGTTTTAGACGAAGATCAGGCAAAAATGACGATGAACAGTACCCTGGGCGCGTTACTGGGTCGAACTAACGAAAATCCGAAGTTCTGGGTCATAGTTCGTAGACCCGTAGTTCGTAGGTTGAAGGTTCGTAGTTCGTAGACCCGTAGTTCGAAGGTTCGTAGCTCGTAGAGTCGTAGTTCGTAGCTCGAAGGTTCGTAGTTCATAGGGTCGTAGTTCGTAGACCCGTAGTTCGAAGGTTGAAGTTCGTTGCCTCGTAGGTCGAAGGTTGTAGCCTCGCTTCGAGTCTTCGAGGCGCGCTGCAGCTCCGCGCTCCGCAGCTACGAGTCGCCGTTCCGCAGCTACGAGTCGCAACTCCTGTAGTGTAACTGGACACTGGGCAACACTGGACTGGACCTATTGTAATGACCTGTGTGTGTGGTATGTACGAAGTTAACCACAGATGCCTTGTGAGTGGAAATTGTTGGGTTTTAGGGAGTTTCCTTCCCACACACTTTAGCTAAAACACCTTGGATGTAAGGACCCGTGTTTTGAGGTAGTAAATCTTGCCTTCTGAATGGGAACTTTCTAGATTTTGACCTAGTAGATGGGCTCAAATGAATTGGTGTGCAGACCAAAAGATTCTTAGAATGATGTCTTCTATCTACCACAAAAGTTTCAGGCCAAAAGGACGTGCACGTGAATTGGACCCATTTGGCGTGTAAGGTTATTTTTGCATGGATGTCTTTTACTTGATGCAAGAAGGCTTGGGGTAAAGTTTGAGTGCATTTGGAGCTGCACGCTAATTGGGGAATTGGCGTTCAAATTGGCGTGCAGACATGTTTTTGCATGGTTACCTTAGTTTTGTTATTCTAATCATCTTTTCCCAAAGGACCATGTTGGAATTGTGGATATTTTGGTGTGTATGGATGTGGGAAGGTCATAGCTTGTTCCATTAAAACTACGTCGTTTTGATGTTATGTTGTCTATATAAGGAGGAGAAGCCCCTCTGTTTTAGGTTTAGGGTTTGTTGCTCCACCAGCCGTCGCAGAGAGAGAGAGAGAGAGAGAGAGAGAGAGAGAGAGAGAGAGAGAGGGGGAAGGAGAGCTCCTGGTTGCTGCCGGGCGTCTTGCGTGGGTGGTCTATGTCTCGTGGGCGGACGGCGTTCGGCGTGGGAACAGAATATTGTTGTGTTGTTGCATTTTACTTGAGGTAGGGGTTCTGTTCTTCCTAAATCCTCCTCTGTTCTAGGGTTCTAGGGTAAATTATGGATTTTATCTGTTTATATATATATGTAATCCATATAGGTGTGATCTCCTATATGGATGTTGGCCTTCAATGGCATTTTGGTGTGATTCTGTTGTTGGGTGGTCAGTGCATGTTATATGTTCGATGAAATGCCTGTGTGAATATAGCTGTGTGTATATGCCTATTACATGTTTAATAATATGCCTGTGTGGCTGGACTTGTGATTTTGGTGTATGTATGCATGTTGGGTGTTTGTTCTATTGCCTGAACGGCTGGGTTTGTGCACTTGTGAACAGGTGCACACCAAGTGTTTGGTTTTATGCTTGAGTGACCGTGGTGTATGTTGTGTGCATGACTGTGGTATCTGGCCTGAAGAGGCGGTTAAATTATTTTGCCTAAGAGGCGGTTAAACCAATGGCCTGAAGAGGCGGCCGTTAAATTACTTTGCCTGAGAGGCGGTTAAATTAGTGGCCTGAAGAGGCGGTTAAATCACTTGCTTGAGATGTGATTTGTTAGCTAGTGTGGCTAGGGCTGAGGTTACGCCCGTTTGTGTGGAATGCTTTATTTTCTTATTATTGCCACGTCACTACACCTGTGCACATGCATGTAGCCGCTAGGAGCATGGGAAGGGTTGGGGAGACTTGATCCCTACTGAGCTGTGGTCGCTCACCCCTCCTACTGTGTTTGCTTGTTTTTCAGGGGCTTACAGGCGTTAGGTGGATACACCAAGGTGGAAGACCATCTTCATTTTATTGTTCACTTCAGTGATGTAATTTCATAATTTATGTAACCCCAAATGGAGAAATGTACTAAGGGATTGAATTGTAGTAAGGAACATGGTTGGTTTGTGAACCTTTGATGTTTGAAATTAAATAAAGATGTGGCTTGTTTGTTTATTGTAATTGTTAGTTTTGCTTGTATGACATCCAGTAATCCAACCCCTTTGCCCTCCGTGTGAGTGAATGGGGAGTCACGTACCGGTTTCCCCGAGTCGGAAATCCGGGGTGTGACACCTATTTACATCGTAACCTATATCCAAGTATTATACTTAAGTTACTATGTAAATAACGAAATACCCCCCATTTGGATTCAAAGAAAAATACTAGAAAAATTATTTCTCACTCTTTCAAAATGTGAAAATTGGGATTTAGTGTAAAATCTCGAAAAAACCCAAAAGTTCGTAGTGGTGAATTTTTGGAAAGTGGGGTTAGACATCTCAGAAAAATCCCCAAAAATCAGATTATCTTATTTATGATATGGGAACCCAATGCCGGGACTTTTGATTTCAAGAAAATAGCTGCTATGGGTACTTCCTTCATAAATTAAGGATTGATGATTTACTTGTGAAGACTGGCTACAGTTCCAAAGGAAATGTTGAGAATGACATGTCATACTAATGTTAGTATGTTGGTGTGAGGTATTGGGGCATGGACTCCTTGACTTGTTTGGGTTCTCACCGTGATGCACCGATGGTGCTATGTGGTTGACGTGCAGCATATGTACCGATGGCAGGCCCGTGTGGCGGCCGTGGCCGGGCATATTGCGCCGTGGACAGGCTAAGGCCTAAGTTGAGCCGTTGAGCTCGTGGAGCTAGGGCCGAGTGCCCCGGCTGGGATCCCATGGAGGATCGTGGACAAGTTGTCCCGTATGGGCAGGCCGAGTCCCGATGTTTGTTTACGGGCCGAGATCGATGATTGTGCACACTACACGGTGCACGAGTACACTGAGCATATAGTATAAACTTATATGTGTTGCATAATGTGGAGTTTTGGGGTCACCTACTGAGCTTGTCGCTCACCCCTACTTGTTGTTTACCATTTTCAGGTGTGACCCGAGACTAGTGGAGGACTTTCTTCCAGGAGGACACCCACTACTCTGATGTATGATACAGTTATATTCTGTATTGTTTTATGTGATATCCCGGACATGGGTCCGTGAAATATTGTATTTGCATACTGTATGATGTGATGTCTGTATGACTGTTTGACTCATTGTATGCATGATGATATATGGGAAAGTACAGGATTACCCTTGATGTATGACTGTACAGGGTTGCATATTTGAGACAGCACCCGCGGTGTAGTCTCTATTGGTGCTAGTCACCAACCCCTTGACCTTTCGGGTGCGGGCAAGGGGAAGTCATGTACCCGGTTCCGGGTTCCCTGGAATTCAGGGGCGTGACACAATCTCCCTAGTCTGCATGTACACTTAGTTTGTGTAATTGTGTGTGAATTGAATTATTAAACATTGATTTGAACTTGAAAATTATATTTGATTTTATATCGGTGCTTTAAAATTTTGATAAAAAAATTAGTGTTTGGAGTATCTAGTGACACCAGCCCGTGGTGAGTGGCTTAGTTTGTGTCATTATTTTATATTAATTTTATAAATAATGTGTATTATACCATCTCACTATCGTAGACACCAGTGGTGACTGATGAGTGTCCCCGTGCACAATTATTAGCATATTACAAAATCAGAAGAAGAATCGAAGAAGAATCTATGAACCTCACCACTACAAGTCTGAAAATTTACAACATTGGAAAATTTTAAGGCTTATTGTTGTTCTTAGCTCCCAATATGATGGTAAGTTTTTTGTTTCTTTAATTATTTAAAGTAAAGATATTTAAAGTAAAAAATTATTTTTAAAAATTAAAATATTAAATGAGCTGGCATGCAGGCTAAATATTTCTGGCCCGTTTAAAAGTAGGCCTAAACGGGCTTAGGCCCGCACAGGCCCCGCCCGCTCGTTTAACAACCCTAGGTATGAGTTTTTGTATTTTATTTTCTAAATTTTATTAAGTTCATATTGAATTATAATTTAAAAATAATTTATCATATATGTCCATAATATTATATATTTTAAATTTTTTGGCCTAATTTTAAAATAATACATTTGTCTTAAAACACATTATCTATCAAATAAAAATTGTTATTAATTTAAAATTTAACATGAACTATAACAGAAAATATAATATAGAAATCAAAACTCGAACTAAATAAGCCCAAATGAATTACAATGCAGTCCCTATTTCAAGAACTGCAAGTAGCATTACACTTAAAAGTACAGCAATACTTATGATTATTGCATGAAATAACAAGGCACTGTGCACAAATAATAACTTTCCAATCATTTTTCTTAAGTATATAAATTTAAATTACTTTTTTATTTTTTGTACAAATATACTTCATAATAGATTCCCTTAATCACTCTTTATATTATTAAAATAACATTTTGTACTATTTTTATTTAATAATAATTTTTAAAAAAAATAATATAAAATAAACGTGAAAGTTATGGGAAACATGAAGTAGAGAGATGAGAGAATTTTTTTATAATTTAATAATCATATGTAGTGAATAGGGTTGACTAATATATTAGAAAACAATGTATAAACTTTATAGAGAAAGTTAAATATAGAGCTTTTGCAATAGAGATGATTTTATGACTTTTTTTATTTTTCTTAAATAAAGAGAAACAAACTTATATAGAAAACTTTCTACTAGTATTCTCACAACTCACAAGAGCTGAATTCATTTAGAGTTTTATATTCAAAATCTCTAAATCGAGGTATCAGACCTAAAACCATCCTATCTATATTTAGCTAAATAAATATAGCCCGGCCAATGTTTTAGTCTCTAATTTGTTCTTTGTTATTACAATTTTAAAATAAACTAATAATAAATTATTTGGATGCTACTCTCAATACTGTTTATCTTCCTAAGGTGGATTGACTATGTAAAGACTCGTATTTGGGTAGTTTTGAGAGATAGTCATTCTATGGGAATGTAACTATCTAGACGGTAGTGTAGTCGAGTCGGGGCCCCGTTTGACCCTTTTGTTGACTTTTCGGGGTTTATTAGTTGACTTTGTGTTTGGGCGATCATTTGGGTGTAATAATATTTGCTTAGTGTTATGCTCGTCATTTCGAGCGTTTTGACTGTAATTTGAGTCAATTTGGAGTTTTGGCGATTTGGGGCGATTTGGGTTCATGGAGCTCAAAGAATCACTCTAAGTAGGTGTCCTTAAACTCTTTATTTTGATTCTGTTTTGGATTTGCACGAATTTATCATGATTTATGAAATTGAGCATGAACCCTAGATTTTGGGGAAAATCCAATTCTAGGTTAGATCTAATGGTTTAGCATAAGATCTGTGGTTAAAAATTGATTTAGATCATTGTAGAGATGTGTTTCTGTGATTTTGGGGGTGTATAACAGTGTATTTCATGATGGTTGAGAAGTCAACCATGGAAATCTGGATTTAGAACTAGATTTCTGGAAATCTGAAATTTAGTGCGTGTTTCTGCTGTTATCTATGCGATTTAGAGGCGTTCTGGATGCATTTTTAGGTAGATATAGTCGTCTGTTACGTAAAACATGTGTTTGGGAGCATCTGGGGGTTGCTAGGTTGGTTCCAGACGAAGAACAGGCGAAAACGATGATGAACAGTACCCTGGGCGCGTTACTAGGTCGAACTGACGAAAATCCGAAGTTCTGGGTCGTAGACTCGTAGTTCGAAGGGTCGTAGTTCATAGATTCGTAGTCCGTAGACCCGTAGTTCGAAGGGTCGTAGTTCGTAGACCCGTAGTTCGTAGGTCGAAGGTTCGAAGTTCGTAGTTTGAAGGTCGAAAACCCGCTTCGAGTCTCCGAGGCGCGCTGCAGTTCTGTGCTACGAGTCGCAGCTCCAACGGTGTAACTGGACACTGGACTGGACTATTTACATTGTAACTCATACACATCTACACATTTAAGTATTAAGTTACAATGTAAATAACGAAACACCCCCCATTTGAATTCAAAGAAAAATACTAGAAAAAATTAATTCTCACTCTTTCAAAATGTGAAAATTGGGATTTAGTATAAAATCTCGAAAAAATCCATTTTTCGTAGAGGTGAATTTTGGAAAGTGGAGTTAGACATCTCAAAAAAATCCTCAAAAATCAGATTATCTTAGTTATGATATAGAAACCTAATGTCGGGACTTTTTATTTCAAGAAAACAACTCCTATAGGTATCTCCTTCCTTAGTCAAGGAATGAGGATCGACCGGGGGAAACCCGGACGCTAAAGGGAGTGTTGTATACCTTAAGACCATATTGGTGTTGGTATGTTGGTTTGAGGGATTGGGGCTTAGGCTCTATGACTTGTTGGGTTCTCACCGTGGAGCACAGATGATGTGATGTGGTTGACGGGATGGGCATATACGCTGATGGCAGGCCTGTGTAGCACTGTGGCCGGGCATATTGCGCTATGGCCATGACAGGCATATGCGTCGATGGCAGGCCTGTGTGGCACTGTGTCCGGGCATATTGCGCTGTGGTAGGGCTGAGTGCCCTGAGCTGGGATCCTGTTGAGGATCGTGGACCAATTGTCCTGTGTGGGCAGGCTAGGTCCTGATGTTTGTTTACAGGCTGAGTCCTGATGATTGTGCACACTACACAGTGCACGAGTACACAGAGCATGTAGCATAGATTTGTATGTTTGCATGATGTGGAGTATTGGGGTCACCTACTGAGCTTGTCGCTCACTCCTACTTCTTATTTCCCCTTTTCAGGTGTGACCCGAGACTAGTGGAGGACTTTCTTCCAGGAGGACGTGCCCACTACTTTGATGTATGAGGATTGTATTGTATTATGTGTTGTATCCCGGATATGGGTCTGTGGATAGTTGTATTTGCATGCTGTTTATGATGTGATGTCTGTATGACTGTGTGACTCATTGTATGCATGATGATATATGAGAAAGTACAGGATTACCTTTGATGTATGACTGTACAGGATTGCATATTTGAGACAGCACCCGCGGTGTAGTCTCCATTGGTGCTAGTCACCAACCCCTTGACCTATCGGGTGCGGGCAAGGGGAAGTCATGTTCCTAGTTCTAGGTTCCCTGGAATTTGGGGGCATGACAGACTAACCCCAAGGTAGCCCATAACACATGTAAAGACTATGTTGATCAAGTTCTCTCCTTACAATCTTCTTAGTTTCTAGGTATTAATCACCCCCATTACTCTAGGTCTAACTAGACCATGCTTTAATACTAACTTGTCACGTCACCAAATTTTAGAACACTAGAACATAGTAATTGACTCCTCATGCCCACACTGGAAAGGTTAATGGGTTAAATGTTAACACCTAAAAGAGATTATATAGCAAGTGTCGTCTCAAAACAAATCCAACACGGTGACACTTGTACATCATATAGCATGTGTACATATGTACATTCCTACATGACATGTATCAAACATAAACCATTAATGTAATTCAATAATAACATATTATCCATCCAATAGAACTTTCAAAGACTTTGTCCAAATAATAAATAAACCAATACAAATCATAAATTATCACATAATCATAATATAAATCATTACATTGAATAGAAAACAATTGATAAATAACTTTTGTGGTAACCACAAGTTAATTCGCCAAATACCTAGAAAACAAGTCAACAATTTAGGGCTGAGCACATATGCTTAGTTGGTAACCTATAACTCTACATCAACTAACGACCCAAACAAGGCATAGAATTCTACATGCTATATATATGTATGTGTCTATGTAATGCTCTAGACTACCCACATAAATTGTCATCAACAGTCCAGAAAAGCATATCTTTAAAATATATATAATGATTAAGCATCAATAAGGAAGTTGTACTACACAATAACCTTTTAAAACTCAACAAATCAAGTAATCATAACAACCAATATAAACATGTTTCATGTAACCAAATCCAACAATTGATAAAATCATCAACTATAATATTTCATTTTATCTTCTATCATGTCACATCATACTATCATACCATATCATATCACACCATCGTATCAATCCTTAACAAAACTATACTATCCAGGTTTATCAAAACATTATCATACCTCATACTACACCATCAACATGGGCATTTTGCCACCTACCATACCATCACACAATTACCGCTAACCGCCATCAAATAGGCCATAAGTGCCTCTCATTTGCATCAACAGATGTCAACTTGCCATCAATGGGGCCATGCCTCATCCCACCACAACCTCCAAATTCATATCATATCACATAGACTCAAGGTCTCATAGCCATCATCACAAATATAATTTATATAGTAGGATGAGCTGAACATGTCTCAAATCAACATATATGAGCATAACATAGCTCTTAACCCAAACATAGCATCTTAAGTAATAAATCATCATGTAACCATCAAAAAAGGCTAAAAATATCAATATAGCAATCTTAGACACATCAAATAGGGTTCCCAAAAGCCAAAACATTCAAAACAGGCAAAACGACACCAAAATCAAAGCTAGCTGCAACACTAGACCGCAATCAATCAACTTAGCCAAAGCAAGTACCTCTTAACAGCTATAACAAAGTGCCACGACTGCCCCATCCTTCTATGCCAATAACCGTGGCTGTGCGTCACAGCCGGCTGGCAAAGTTACTCCTCTTCTGTGTTTTTTTTACATTTACGCACTAGAGCATGTTAAATTCACCTTATACCCAAATTTTGCAACAAAACACCAAATTTCACCAACTACATCTTTATAAGGATCGAACGTTATCCAAACAAAATCTATCATGGGGTATAATCACTTTAAATTTTGTCATTAAATGTGTATGTAATTTGTGGGCTTTAATTTCTTATTTTATTGAATTGATGTATTTTTATAATGTTTTCTCCTATTTTAGTTATTTAAGATTTTTAATCACTTTTATAGATTTAGTATCAATTTTGATGGATTTGACTTTCAATTTAATTATTTTAATTTTGATATTAATTTTTTGGGTTACTTTGTAATTTTTATTGAGTGATTAGACTTATTTTGTTCGAACTAGAATAAATTTTCTCTATATATATTTGATGCACCAAGTGATATTACTATTTAGGATGAGCTTGAGACATTGCATGGCCAAATATACGTGGTTTATATGAATTTCTTATGGGCCATGTGGTTGTTTTATTAATGTGAAAACAAGATTTGGGCATGCTTGCTTTATGTGGGATTTGAGAATGACAAATTGAATCATGGAACCACATTGATAAATAACAAAACATGGCTACAGGATCATGTAATGATTAGTTTCTTAATTCAGAGAGAGGGGGGATGGTAACAAATTAGAAACCTGCGATGCTTGATACATTCGACATTTAATTTCCATTTGTGTATTCGGCTATGCTTGTATATATAAGAGGGACTTCAACACCAAAGGGGCGTACGGTGCAAAACGCGATAGACAAATAAATCACCCAAGAAGAGAAAAAAGAAGAAAGCACCTTGCTATGGCGTATTTTATTTTATATGAGTTAATTTTCTGTATTCGATTTAATTTCAAACTTCATTTGCTATTTTGAATCTATATTATTAATCTTAATAATTTATTTAGGTTTTGTGGTTTGCAATTCATTCTTCTATCTATTTTAAATTTTTTATAATTAATTTGCATTTGCAGTTAATTATAGATTGTTTAAAGTATGATTTTTAATTGTGATTAATTCATGATTGCAGTTAATTAATTATGAGATGTAGAGATTATTATTCATAGTGTTTGATTTGCTTAACTATTATTATTCATAGTGTTTAATTATTATTCATATTATTCAAGTCTGATTTCTAAAATGAATTCATAATTTAATTATAATCATAGAGTCTTAACTTAATTGAATTATGAGGCCTTAAATATATTATTGCATCTTTAGAAGATAATGATAAATAATAATTGAAGTGAGAGGTTAAATCAATTGTATTTTTAGTTAATTAATTTTTTTCCATATTTAATTTTATTTTAATTTCAACCCCCACACCCCCCCCCCAAAAATTATCTTACTTAGATTTTCTTTATTTTTGTCGAAGAATAAGTTAAATTAAATTTTATTAGTTCTCTAGTTAGTAAACGACGTAGGTTAGCCATATGCTATACTTAATTTAAATTTTATTTAAAGTGTATGTGTGCGACCAATGCCCTTTTTAGGGTATAATGAAATTAAAGTTACAATTCCTCATCAATTTCAATCATTTTAATTTGTTATTTAACATAAAATGAAAGCAGACAACCTAAAATTAATATTCTAAACATCTTACAATCATTGATTTAAACAAAACAACGTAATTTCTCAATTTCCCCTAAAGTTTAGGGTTCTCCAAATTCTCAAAATTCCTAACAATCTACATAAGTTTGATCAAATAGAAAAGTATAAAGATAGAAACACCTACCGACCAAATTGCCAAGAATCAAAGTTTCCAATCATCCTCTTTTCTCCCTTGCATAAAAACAAAAGCATAAGAACAAGATACATTGCACTCACCTCCTTATTTTATATTTTATTTATTTATTTATTTATTTTAATTATACAAAAATCCAATAATTCCACAAAATAACCTTTGGTGCCTCGAACTCCAAATCAAACCCAAATATAGCCAAAAGGATCATATTGACGGGCACATCGTCATTCATATATTTTTATCATCAAACAATAGCTAACTCAAAAAGTAACTCAAAACACGGGTTTTTACGGCTCAAAATTGGATTTTTTGGTTGCTTGAAATGGAGAGTGGTCAACATTTGAGATGTACTTTCAAGATGCTATTCTAGACGATTTCTATACTATTTTTGATGTCATTTTGACACAGTTTTAAACCTGGGGCTTAGGTGACCCTAGGGGAACCCTTTGAAATGATTTGGAATGGTTTAATTGCTTTCGATTGGGCCTTTAGGAGGTTTTGTATGGATTAACCATAGATTATGGGAAAATTATTGATATTTGAATGTTAAAAATGATATTGGCATCAGTTGCCTTAATCTTTGACTTCATATGATGTAAATGATGGATATTTTCTGTAAGGAACCCAATGATGTGATGAAATTAAGACTAAGAATGCCCAGAAAAAGGGAAAGGAGAAACGCATAGAGGTGAGCTCTTATGCGACACAGTTTAACCGTTTGAGGTTGTTTTTTAAGTTTAATTTAAATTTTAATGTTTTAGTTACATGAATTATGTACAGTTGGATTCACACAGACACATCGTAGATGGAGAACATGAGGCTAATTTATGTCCTGTAGTGTGAGAATCACGTAGAATGGTTGTCAGAGAATTCATAGGCTATGATTTGTGGGGGCCTTGAAATTCATCGAAGATCACAGGTGTTCATTTGGAAGTGGGCTTGGTGGATTTAGACGGAATTTGACTGCTCACTTGCCTGAAGGTCTCACTTTTTCATTAGATATCGATGGTCATCTAAGTTGTTTGTGTGCGACGTACTTGGAAGCTAATGCGCCTGGTCAGCTATAATTTTGCATTTTAAAATTAGAATACATGTCATGACATTGTCATGAGTTGTAATTGAGTTACATTTGATTGGTATAGAAGTACCAATCCTGATATATGATTGTGTATATATATAGGACAATGCATGCATGTGAGACAGTAGGCGCGGTGTAGCACGTTGTAGTTTCTAAATGATAGTCACCAACTTATTAGAATCATTTATTTTTAAAATTTAAGGATGTGTGTATTTACTAGATGAGAAGAACACTTTTTTTCCCTCAGTTAAACCTAAGACAAATATTGCTTTTTTTTTAAACCAAAACGATGACAAGGCTTGTCGTAAAATAGAGAGAAGAGAATAATCTTTGTATATATTTTGTTAATAACCACAATTTAATATTTATAGGAATTCATTAGGAATATACTCGTAATAAATTTTAAATTACTAGGATACAATTTTCATTCACATGCGAAGTTCTAATATCAATGCGTTTTAAATTTAATCTCAAGCCTATACCTTATTAGAATTTTAAATTTAAACTATAGGACCTTTATTTCAGATTTTAAAATAAAATATGATTGACAATAATATAACATATAAAAATAAAATAATGCTGAGATCAATCTTATAATAATATGATCATTATACTTGTCGTAAGCACAATCAATTCTATGAGACATCATATGATCAATCTTAAATTAAATTATGGCCGTAAAGTTCTATTATGCTTATCGTAGAGTGCAATTTCGCTGCGGCGATGGGACATACTGTGCAGATTTTTATAATTTTAATATTTTTTATTATTTGTTTCAAAAATAAATTATTTAATTAAATATTCATATGATATTTATTGTAAAATTTCAATGTTGATCAAAGGTTAACTTTTAAGAAACTTCAAGTATAAATATTTAAAAATTAAAATAAATAAAAATATAAAATTTTATAATTTAAATGTTTATAATTAAATTTTTTTCAAAAGTTAACAGTTAAATTATCATAAAATTTTATCGTTGATAAATATTAAATAAAAATTCAATCTAACAATTAATTTTTAAAATAAATAACAAAAAAAATCAAAACTGTAAAATTTCATATGTACCATTGCCGCAGCAAAATCGCACTTCTTATCGTAAGCACAATCCATTCTAAGATCATTCTTATAATAATATGAATACTTATAATCAATAAAAATAAAATAGTCAGACTTTATTATATATGAGACATCCGAATACTGCAATCAAAAACTTAAATTGATTATGAATTTTATTCTATTACAAATCTCAAGACTCATTGACAAACGACGAGTTTTTTTTTTTAAGAAAAGCCCTCATTTTGTATGTGCGTATGCTTAAATGTTAATAATCAAACTTTATTATCAATGAAGGATGAATCTAGGGGCAAGAGGAATTTTAGGGTATAGAATAGAGTGGGTGTGATTTGGGGGCATTATTTTAAGATATCTTACATATGTCAAGTAACAAAAAATAAAATAAAAATTCAAATATTACAAGTTTGAGCATGATATTACCTATTCCATAACGTAAGATATCAAATAGTACACACGATTGCTCGATATAGTATTTGCAGACAAGTTTAAATGCTCGATAAAAGAATAGTCTTGACATGACATATGAGTACACATATCGTGACAAGTTATTTTTTTCTGATGAATTCTTCCCGTCCAAGAAATAGTAAATTCTCAAATTAAAAAATATATATATCCATATATAACGAAAAGGAGGTACAGCAAAAGATAATACGGCCGATTATTACATACAGTGTGCGAGTAAATATAAATATTCCAAGGGGAAAAAAAGAATTATGAAAAAAAAATGGAAAAGTAAATAAAAGTATAGCCAGCTGAACCTAGAGATTGAACCTAAATTTGCAAGAACTGGTTTGAACTGTAATAGGATTATCAGCAGAAAGTTTATCGACCATCAGGCTGCACCTCACCCTGAACTTCATCTTCATCAGCTTCAGCTTTCCAAGCTTTATCCTCACCGGCACCCTTGCCCTCAGCGCCAGCGGCACTCTCCCCGTGGCCTGTTGCTGCTCCTGCATCGACGTCAGCAGCGCCGCCGCGTTCTCCGTCTTCCCCGTGAGCGCCACGTCCAGAACGGTGGTGTTCCTGTGCCCCTGGTAGAAGACGGGGAACGTCCCAGCGCAGAGACGGGAGTCGCCGTACCACACGCTCAGCTCGCTGCCGCCCTTGTAGTATATTCCGATTTTGGAGTTGGGGTTCCGGGCGGTGACGTTCACCGCGAAGGCAGCAGAGAGGCTGGCGTCCGCGCCAAGGCCGAGCTGTGTGACTCGGAGGCCGTCCACCGAATATTTGGGGAGCTTGGGGCGGAATACGAGGTACAGGATTCCTGCGGCAGCGGCGATGATGACCACGAGGAGGAAGAGGAGGGAGACAGTCCAGCAGAAACACCTGCAGCAGCAGCTTCTCCTTTTCTTGGGGAGTTTTGAGCGGTTGTGCGGAAGCGGCGGCCGCGCGGGAGCAGCAGCCGCTGGCAACGGCTGCTGGGCTGCTGGGTTTCCTAATTGGTCGGACCTGGAAGAATGGAGTGGCATTAGAGGAGCTGTTGGCTTTGGAGAAGGCGGTAACGGTGTCTGTGCCTCCACATCGGGTGTTGGAGTTGGATGGATTCTCTGATGATCGGCCATTGGCGATTACAAGTACAACTACTTTTTTCCTTAACGTTTCCACTATGACTCTACAGCAAAAATGAAGCTATAACCAACCAATATTGTGGGTGAGGTGAGGTACGAGGATTAATTGCTCGTTTCAACCTTGAAAATATAGACTATGTCCGGGGGGGTTGTCTCATGTCAGGTGGGGGAAGGAGCATTACATACTTGACTTTGTTCTATGCGTGTCTATATTGGGCTGCTTACTTTTTACACTATATATATATATATATATATATGTATATATATATGTCAGTTTCAGTTTCAGACTACCTATATTGCATTTGCAGCGTTGAAAAGTATAACAACCTTGAAAATTACTAATGATCCATCGTAGAAGGAAGGTTCCACGACAAATAGTACAAAGTGGAGATGCCCTGTTGGCGACCGCCGAATCAGCATCTCCCACGGTTTCCCATTAAATTCGTAAAAAGTCAATTGTGAGGGAAACTTGCAAAATGAGATAAAAAGATGGGATGGTACACGTGTTGTTGTTGTTTAGCACCAGTGTTCAGAAACCAGTACACTCAAGATATTTTGCATTTTTTTACTTGATTTAGGCTTTAATCCTGATTTAAAATTAAGTTTAAAAAATATATGTTTGGTAAATTATTTTAATTTTATAATTGAAATCATATTGTTTTTAAAAGAAAATTAGTGTTTTCTACGCTGGTTTTAAAACTAAAATAAAATAAGGTTGAGAATGAGATCGGTGGGAAAAATAAAATAATAATAACAATTTGGACAAAAACAAATTGATTTTGAATTTGAATCGACTTTAAATTTAACAACAGTTGATGAAATTAGCTTAAAACATTTTTTTTAGACAGCAACTTTTTGAATTTGAAGAAAAATTCAATAGCATCTACCAAACATTGCACTAGGTTCCGGGATCAATCCAAAAAATTTAATTAGGGAGAAAGCAAGATATAAACTGTTTAATTTATATTTAAAAACTATTATTTAAAACTATAATTATTATTATCGAAGTAATGACATGAAAGTATAAAACTGACATATATAATAAACAGTCAATAATTTAAAACTGAAAGTATAAAATGCTCATTAAATTCTTCTATAATTACGTCAATAATTTTTAAAAAATTATATAATTTATTTATGACAAGCTTTTAAACAGTCAATTATATTAAAAATTTAATTCTTATTATAAATATATTAAAATTGTATATATCTTTTAAAACTTCAAATACATATTAATTTGAATTTATAATTACCTATAAATATATATATATATTTACATTTGAAGTTATACACCTTCCTAATTAATAAATTTTAATATATATATATATATATAAAAAAAAAAAAATCCGAGGAGGAGGGCCTGCATGGCTCAGCCGGCGCCGGCCCCTCGTAAATCTGTCACTGATTAGGTTTCTTCCATTCTATTGTTGGGCTAATTAGGCGGTAAAGAAAATTAACTGGATGATTTCATTTGAATTGTCAATCAAAAACCGATATATTACAATTAATCCATCGCGCGTGTAAATGATTACTATGTTAAAAATATATATTATTTGCAATTTGTATGTCAACATGTCAGTCATTCGAATAGTCAAATTTTACGTATTCATAATCGGATTAATTGTAGCTACGTCGTCAATAAGCGATTGTCAAAAAAAATTAATTTCCCCGTTGACGCCGTGTGAGTATATAATATATATATATAGAAACTATCAGCTTACAACGTTTTTCGTCTCTCACATACATTTCTTCCGATATTTGGCATTCGTCTCACACATACATTTCTTCCGATAGTTGGCATCTAAAGGCTGATTGTCAATATAACAAGCTCGATTAGCTTACCTACTCCTTTGGCATATTGCTTCTCGTGATTGTGAAGGCCATATGATGATATAATATAAAAATTCATATTATTATTATTATTATATAAAATATGATTAGTAAATTATATAATTTTTAGGGGTTGTATAATATTTTAGACCATTGTGGTAAGGTGAGATTGTATATTTTCGCGTTTATTTAAAAAAAAAACATTTTTATTTATTTCATGATTTTAGAAAACGGCTTCACGTCTAGTGTTTTAAAAAAACGATTTTGATTTAAACCATTTTAGAAATGTTGTTAAGCTAACGTTTCTATCTCCCTCGTATACGTATCCTGTAGCCTATACAGTATACACCGCCCCGTGTAACTTTCATGATACCACGTAATTGGACATTTGGACTACAACACTCCTAATATAACACACCCCAGAGCTTACGCGGGGCGCTCTACCTAAACTGCTCTTCAAGAAAAATCAGTTTTTAAGATTTGCCCAAATTCGTTACCAGAAAGCATGGTACGTTGGATTAAGAATGAAGGCTGCTTATAAAATAAAGCAAAAAAAAAAAGCTGTTTGATAAATTTCAAAATAAATGCTTAGAAAATAAATTTTTGTTTTTTTTTTATTTTATAAGTGCGTAAGCAGTTTAAAATTTTAAATTACCGATAATAACCTCTCACCACGCTACGCCCAGGAGGGAGCGTATCCCGTTCAGGCCACACTACGCAACAGGGATGAGGGAGCGTGTCCCATTCAGGCCTGGGTCTCCACCGCCGGTGGACCACCGGCGAAGATTCATCGGACGAAATCGTGTACGACAGGAGGAGAATCCCATTCAGGAAGATTCCCCGTTCAGCTCCCGAATTCCCCAATCGGGAGGGGGGGAACGGGATTCGGGATTGGGGAGGGGGGCGCTGTATAGGGGGGCAACGGGATTCAGGATTGGGGAGGGGGTGGAAGAAAGGGGTTGATGCAGATGTGGGGCGACGAGATTGGGAAAGGGATTATAATTTTTTTTAATATATTTTTTAAAATTATAATATAAATAAAAAGATTATTTTTATCTTTTAAATTAAATCTTTAATCACATGCTTTTAAAATTTAAAATATTTTTAAAATTATATTTTATCAAATATTCACATGTTTATTTTCACTATAGCTTATTTTTCCAGTATAACTAAAAACAGTTTCTTCAAAAAAATATAGCATTACCAAACTAAGCCAAAATCGATTTGATTTGGATCGATTTAAGTTATTTTTTAAATCAATTTGATGTTTTGTAATTTGGACAAAATTAAATTTATTATTTAAACCTAATTAAATTGAACTAAACTGATTCAGTTTTATTTGATTCGGTTTAAATCGATTTGATTTATTAATTTTTGAATTATTAAAAGTTAAAATAATATAAAATAAAAATAAATAAATAATATGTAGTGATATATATTAAATTTATAATTATAAATTTTAAAATTAAATAATATAATTCATAAATACAATACACATCAATTATTAATAACTAATCTTAAATAAATAAATTTTAAAATATAAAATAAATAATAATATCATCAATTTAATTTATAATTTTAACATCTCAAATTAAATCAAATTTAAATATTATTTAATTTTTATTCGAATTCGTTAAAAAATTAGAAGTTTCAGTGGTTTTTTTTTCCTTCTGATGGTTTTTTTTCTTCCGATTAAAACTGTTTCAACGAATCAGTTTGGACCAGTTTCAACGAAAGTGGTAATGTAGTTTTTTTTTTTTTTTGGTTCGTTCCGATTTTCAATACGTCTCAGAACTACGCACTTGTAGTTTGGGGCAGGCTACGCAACCCTCAACATGAGTAACAAACAATAGATGAGCCCTTGTAATTGAATATGACATTCAAAATTCATGGGCACTTTTATTTGGGAAAATTAAAAACAAAGCCAAAACAAAATTGATTGCCATTTTCAATAAGAATGTCCGAATGAAATGTCCCCATGTTTACCTCTATGAAGAAGAAAAACATACAGAATGCATTGATTGGGGCAGGTTCTTTCCCCACCTAAGGCACAAATGGATTATATACACGCAGCCTTTTAAAAAGTAAAGCCTGCGCCAGCAAATTCATCTTCATCTCCACTGCTGAAGGATTCGGCCAGCCCACTGTCATCATCACTCTCATCCAAAAGCTCCAAAATTCTACCACCGCCCTCATCCTCATCATCTTCATCATCATCAGGGTCACTCAAACTATCGTCATCATTGCTCATATCATCAACATCATCACTGTCACCATCCCCACCAAAACCAGGGCCTAATATGGGATCCCCAACACTGTCTTCATCATCTTCTTCATCGCCTTCCTCACTTTCAGCATCATCAGGATCAGAGTCATCATCTGTTGGCCTTCGCCGGCCAATCTCATAAACCCTGGCTGATGAAAACATCTCTTCCTGATCATCCATTGTGACCAATCCAACAAAGGAATCAGTTGAATCATTGGTAAAGTCAAGCACACATCGATCTACCGGAGTAGTTGCAATGTCAGAGTAATTAACAGCATCCACTGTGCGGAATGCAGAAAAGAGGGTATGCTTTGCACGGCGTGTATGAACTGCTGAAGTGATGTCCTCCAAATTTCTCCTCAAAATAGCATACAAGACGTCTCCACGAGCATTAAATGTTATATTAGTTTGATCCAGGGAAGGCACACTCCGCAGCAGCCTGAATTTTCGAAGATCCCATACTTCCGAGTTTATGATCACCTGTTAATATATATATATATATATATATATATATATCATTTTAACAACAGAAAACAAAACCAGCAAAAGTCAAAACTTATCATTTTAACAGCGCAATTGCAAACATGTATACAATAGTGTAAGGAAGATGCATTTGAATCATAGGGTGACCCAAAAAATAGCAGACCAAGGAATGTAAAATTATTTAAAATCTTAATCGCATCATTTTGAAAATAGTCAAAACATAGAAAATCTAACAGTTGCAAAAAGAAGATATATCGCAATGGGAGATATGGGGAACACAACAAACTTTTCACAGAAGCTTGAAATCAGTGGAGTAAGCAGATTACTATTAATTGATTTGCAATCACAGTAGGACTATCTCAAGCTCTCAACTGAAAATTATTCTTCAATTAAAAATAATAAAAAAACAGCATCTTCAAAGCAGTTAAAGGTTCTGCTTACCTCATTCCCAGCAGGATGAAAGCCACCACCTCCAAAATCTGTGAACTGATCAAACCGATGAACAGGGCCAGAACTTCGCCGATCCCATAAGACACCGTTCCACAGAAGCATAATGTCAGAAGGACTGAAGTGAACAAGGGAATTTGCACCTCCTGACTCCAATCCTGATGAACTCGGAGATGTGTCAGACAGTTTTGATTCCAGATTACAGGTCTGAATATCATACAAGAAAATCTCTCGATGTGCTTGATCAAATGGTAGTGCTGCGAATATGTTCCCAGAATTACTAAACCTTGCAGATTTGCATCCTTGAAATGAATGCAGAGGACCAGAAGAAATCAATGATGCATCCCACAAACGTACATCATGGGAGCTAGAAGAAAGCACCAGCTGGGTCTCACCAACAAGGCATGACTGGACAAGCGTTAAAGGTGACTGGTGGTTTGTGCAGCTCTCCAGTACTTCACTACTGTCTGAATCGAAAATTTTGAGCTCGCCAGAATGGCTGCCAGCTGCAATATGGGAAGAGTTACCTAGAAAAGTAAGGCAAGTCAAAAGGACGGCAACATCTCGGCAGGTTCTCCATGGCCTGAATCTGCTGTAAACAAATTGTCGATCCCTCCGATTCCCCTGCCTTCCACCATAAATGCCTCTGAATTCACGTGCACTAAGCCGGGAAGTTACATTTGAGGGAGCATCAAGACTTCGCCTTGGTTCAGGACAAATGTGTGGATGCAATAGAGAAAGAGGTGGTAATGTGGTTATAGGAGCAGTACACTGGCGATGCTGGTGTTTTAGATACTGAACAACAAGTGAATCTAGAGTTAACCTCTCTGTATTGCTGGAATATAGCTCATTTTGAAGCCCAAGTTGGGAGGAAGGTGTCAGTTGACATGCATGAGTAGCACTAGCACCATATTGGTTATCATCCAAACTATCAGCTAGAACACTGCCAGGCATTGACCTTCCACATTGCTCTCTTGGCATAGGACTACAAAATCCATTTGCATCACCTGCTATGGTACCTTTCCGTACAACACTTGGTACAAGGCAGCCTGGAGACCGGAAGACATGCTCTCCAGTATTAAGTCGCTTCCCAGATGATGTAAAACCAGCATCCTTTGTTTCTGTTGATTTCCGTTTCATTGGTAGTAGGATAGGAGTCTTACATTGGGACTCTATATCCACATTAGGTTTCAACAGACTTGCCGATGAAACTTCTGGAAACAAAGGCATAAAAGACTTGTTGGAACTTAATACTTTGCTGATGATAGGTGTATGAAATTCAAGGGATTGAGACTGATTTTTAGAATTCAAATTGAGACTCGATGAAAAAAGAAGTGGCTTTTTCCAAGAAGAAGACAAATCTGAATCACACTTCATTACATTGGAATCATTATTCTGCAAGGTTAACTTTAATTTATTGGAGAAAAAGCCACAAGGGCTACGGCCAGAGGGCCAGTGAAGTTGTGAGGTTGGATTTTCCTGCACAGAGGCATGATGTGCAAGAGATAATGGAGCTGCCAATGATGGTAGAGGTGTCAACTGCGCCTCTTCAAGCAGGGCTGCAGCCGTTGCAGCTAAGCCAGATGCCTGAAGGTGTTCATGTATTAGAAGTAAAAGTTCCCTGTAAAACCACAACCAAAAGCAAGCATAAAAGCAAAGCCAAGAGAGATCATAGAGAATGATTACGAGTGGATAAAATAACAACTCATAGACCTGGAGTGGTAAGTAATAGGTGTGGC
The DNA here is from genome assembly GCA_023512835.1 of Taxillus chinensis. Classification (NCBI taxonomy): domain Eukaryota; kingdom Viridiplantae; phylum Streptophyta; class Magnoliopsida; order Santalales; family Loranthaceae; genus Taxillus; species Taxillus chinensis. Next base: position 9,049,879 of record CM042090.1, on the reverse strand, counting down.
AGCAGCTATAGCTGCTCTCTCTATACGCCTCAAAGCTGGAGTGGCAGCATCAGTGGCTGCTAGCCTGCTTGCACGGCCCGTATTTGTCACAATCTGAAGCACAAATGTTGTTATATTTGGTTGCTTGCACAATAAATAATTAATATTCTTTGTTTTTTCATTCAAAGTTTTAAGAGTATTTTTGAGATTTGATGAAAAGTGGTCTAGGAGCCCCCCAAATCCAAAGTATGTTGAAAAACTAGAAAAACTGAACTACATGTTAGCAACGAAATAATTTATAACGATTCAAACATGTGCAATTGGGGCTAAGAACACATCTTTGTAAGTACATATGTCAAAATAGTCACAGCACAAACGTAAAATAAAATGAGAATTTCAGTGTTAGTATGAATTGTGATGCTTACTGCAATCAACTCTATTGCCACTTGCGCAAGTTCAGATTGCCATCGGCCTTGCTCATTTCCTGGTGTCTGGTTGCCTGAATCACGTATTAGTTCTGACAATCTTTTCCCAACCTAAAACCCCAGCAGTATTACTTGAAATCAAATTACCTTATCATGAATACTATATACAAGTAAAGTATACTCAGAAAAGAGAAGAACCCAACATTAGAAAATTAGACACAACTAGAAATTTGAAAAGACGTTATAAAACAAAACATGAAAAGTCACTTTACTGAGTTCACCACTATGAACATTTTACATATTACATTTTAATCCTACTTAGACAAAATAAGCTCGAATTACAATATATTTCATTCAGGTCCTTCATAAATTTCAAATCTTAATTTCCAATTCAATAGAGAAGAACATGTCAAAGGTTAATATTCTTCACAGCAAACAGCTTCATACAAAATTAGGTCGGTCATATACAAGAAAGCTCCAATAGAAATGACATTTATACTTTGACATATTGAAAGTAAGCCACAAATTGCCTTAGGATCTATGTTAGACAACGTTTCGGTTACAAATATTAATTTGGTAACCAAAGGAAGTGTTTTCATCTCTACAAGTACCTTAATGGGAGCTCAACTTAGAAAATGGACTTAAACAGTAAATTGTTTTAGAAAGGTTGGGAAAAGCCTTAAAACAGTAGAAAAGAAGCAGAACCCCTAGGCATTGCACTCATCATAATGTAGTGTGATCATTGTAAGATGGTTAACAATCCATTACATAACAATACAAAGACTACTGATGTAGGTTGTGATTTTGGAGAAGTTCCATTACTGTTTTGATTACTTGACATATGCAGTTGGAATATCAGCTAGAAATTGTATTTACTTGAAGAAAAATAATTAAAATCAAACTATCAAAGCAATATTATACTATTTAAAAGACAGAAACAGCATTTAATTCATTCCCTGTAAGTTTTAAACCATATAAACATAGAAAGATAAATATTCTAGAGAATTGTTTCATGTCTCAGTTAAATATAATAATGTCAAATATGATGATAATATTAGGGCAACAAATCAATTTTCATAGTTATTAGTTTTCAGAACATGTGATTCAAATTAGAGAGAACTAAATTGTCAAGAAACAAAAAATTCAGAAGACTTCAAAGTTGTCTGGCTGTCTTGGTTTGATGTAAATCAATACGTTCATTTCATATCAATAGATATCATCCGCAGGCATATACACCACCAAATAACACATGCGATCATTGTTCACCTGTAGCTTTGTTAATATATGTGCAATTGTATCATCCCTCGCTAGCCCAAGAAGGACTCTACATGCAAGAGCACGAAGACAGTCAAGAGTTGCTGGTGGTGAAACTATTCGCGGTTGCAGAAGATGTAGAAGAACCTTGATACCGTTATTGGCACGAACAGCCTCTCTTGCTTGCCGATATCCTTGCTCCAGCTGAGCAGCAAGGCCAGCAGAACCAGCTCCAACACCCAGAGATATTCTGCGATCTCCAACCAATCCTGATGTTACAGTAGGTACATGAGTTTGTGAAACAGTACTGACAGAAGATTGACCAAGGACTACTGTGCTGCCTCGATCAGCTGAACTGGACTCCCCATTACGCTCAAGTGAATCGCTTTGAGCGGACACTGATACCACTCGCTCAGGGATAGTTCGTTCTGCATTTCTCTCTCTAGTCTCACCAGCACGGACATTGGAAGTTTGGCCAGTAACAGATTTCTGGCCCTGAGGAAGAGGTGGTTTATTGCTAATTGAAGGTGGGGGGCAAACAAGATTGACTAACACATTTAATGCTGGCTGAATAATCTGCCAAAATAACAGATTGTGTCAAAGATGCAATCAAAGACAGCATAACAATCTGAAGAATCTGTGAACAAATTCACTACAAACATTTAAAATAGAAATGAAAATAATCAGATCAAATCAAAACTTCAAATAAAAAGTTACATCAGGGTCCACGCATCCTGCAGAATTTGCGGCGTCCAAAATGACTGCAATACCAACACGATCATTGCTTAATGTGCAACTTACAAGTAGCTTCCGGCTGTGAGGTACCAGTGTAACAATGTGCAGAACACCAAGCGCATATTGGAGCAAGTCACGTAGGTAACGCTCTACAGGCGGGGCCTAGAAAAAATAAACAATCTGTTACTCAAATTCAAAAAAGGGAACCAAAAAAAAATAATATCTAAAAACACAGCACCTGACATAACTCTAACATAGTACTATGTCCATTAGAGGCTAAAAAGTTGTCAACTGCTGGCCAACGTGCCCTAACAAATGCAGGACCAAGCTTTCGATCCTTCTGTAACTGAAGGAATACCGCATCTAAAGCTTCATTACTGATATCAAGTGGCTTGTAGGCTGCTTTTACGCATGGAATATTCCGAAATGCACTTCTACTGTTTTTACTTGGACGAATAGAATCTACAACCAAAATAAGATGTGCTCTGAAATACTGCCTCAAAGCAACACAGGTGTGATAAGCAATCAGCTTTTCAGATGCAGTCAACACTTCTGCAGGTGATCGATCCCTATGGGAACCTGATGCAGAGAGGCTCAATGCCCCAGAAGTAACGCCAGATCTTACTGAGGCAGCATCATGTAGAAGATCCAGTAATTTCTTTAACCCATTTTGAGAATCAAAAGAATCAATCACTGCTCTAAAAACAAATGCAGCTGCAAAAAATAATGCTGCATTTTTCCTGGCTTGATCCTGGGAGCATTCGAGAAGTTGAAGAGCCAACTTAACCACCTGATGGACAACATCGGAAGGAAGAGCACAAACACGTTCCATGATCCCCTGAAAAAGTATTCAAAGAGTTGAGAACTGAAACGATGGATAGAACCGAAAGACATATGTAGAGTAATTGGACAACAACCATTAAAGGGTAATTACCTGAAGAGAACCAATAGTATACAAGCAAGAAGAGAGCCCAAAAAAGGTATGGAGTACTCTTGGAATGGTAAGTAGTTTCTGTATACCACCCCTATCTACAAATAAAGCTGCGAATTTTCGATGATTAGCCAAGGCACAAATTAGCTTCAGCACATCAGGCAAAATCATTTCAACCTTCAATGTCTCATGAGGCTTGGAAGTCTCTTGTAATAGAGCAAGACACACGTCCACCCCCTTTTCATGCAGTACAGGTCCAAGTACTTCAACATATTCACCAAGTATCTCAAGGCATTGAATGCAGTACTTTTGTCTGAGCTGTGCAAGTGAGTCTCTATCAGGTAAGAAATAATCCTCAACAGCATTCATTTCTGGTTCCATAGATTTTGAGTTTGCAGAATCAGCAATGATGCCACTGGAGCTCCTGTTTGCAACCAAAGAAAAATATTAAGTGCAGCCAGTTATGACAGCTATAAGCAGCACATTTAGTTTACACAGACAAGAATCAGCCTTGGTCACACAAATACATAACTACCTTGAAACTGCTATGTCAGCTGCAGCATCAATTACAGTTGAAGCAGCTCTTGAGGCTGCCAACAACACTGTTTCTTCATCTTTTGAAGTTTGGAACTCCTGCAAGAATATTATTATTATTATTATTATTATTATTATTATTATTATTATTATTATTATTATTATTATCATTATTATTATTATTATTATCATTATTATTATTATCATTATTATTATTATTATTATCATTATTATTATTATTATTATTATCATTATTATTATTATTATTATCATTATTATCATTATTATTATTATTATTATTATTATTATTATTACAATAACAAAAATAATCACAAGTAATTAAGAGGCTAAAAGAAAATATGAAGTTGATTCATATATTTATGATATACATTATTATTTTCTAAAATAAAATAAATTACCTCTAAAGCAGCACTTTTGACAAGTTCAGCAGCAGCATCACCAGCTGCTTTGATGGCTTCTACAGGTGCATTGGCTGCTCTAGCTTCAGCTTCAGCTGCTAGTACAGCTTCTTTGATCGAATTAGAGATGTCCATAGTTCCAACTTTGAATTCTTGGAATAAGTCGTCATTATTGTTTCTTTCAGCATTACTTCTGCCAGAACATGTGGCATCTGGTATTTCCTTGGCATCGGGGTTATTTGGTAGACTCTTATCTTTAGTGATCTGACCATGAAATAACAGACATCCAGACCCAGGAATGTTCAAAGCAAGTTCAGTCTCCTTAACAGCTTCAGTAACATGTCTCTTCCCTTTAGATCTTACCAGCCCTTGAGTAGCCCTACGCCTTGAGTCAATCCATAAATTTTCATCAAAGTCTCCCAAATTTATCTTTCCACCATCTAACTCTTGACCATGCCATTTGTCCTCTCCACCACCATCCACATCATATGCATCAACCCTTACATCCAAACCAACATCTGTTTTTTTTTCACGATTCCTTTCAAAACTTCGATCAGCTACAGAGTCCTCTGTCAGCATCCTTGAACCATCTACATCGGTTGCTTCCAGAACGTTCTGGATCCTCATCCGACCATCTTTGTCCCCAAGAGAAGATACACCTAATTTATTTTTGTCCACAAGATAGCTAGTGCCTAGTTGATTTGGGCCAGACTCACCAAAGACACAGGAACGAAGATAACGCATAAATTTGGCAGACAACCCAGAAGTCAGGGCATCTTCAACTGCGGGACCACCACTGAGAAAATCATTAGGCCTACTCAGAAATATGTTCAATTGCAAAGAATAAATAATAAATAACTGTAAAAATAAGAGAGAAACCACTTGTTCCAGGAGCATACCCAGCCAAACATAAAGCAAAGAGTCCGGTAGAATAGGTTCTTAACATTTCAAAGTCAAACAAATTAACTCCCCCAGAATCACACTTCAAGTTGCAATAGTTTCCAAGACATACAGTCTCATCCATCACCCAATTTTTTATTTTTTCCACAACAGTGTCTTCAAAAACAAGTGGATACTGCAATGAACTTAAAGCTCAGAAAAACATATTCAAAATAAATAAAACAAGGAAGCATGCATGCATAAAGAAAAGCTATATATGTTATTACCATCCATGTTAGTGAACAGCTGAGAAGTAATCTTGCTGCAGCTGCATGAACTGAGATTGAGTATCTAGTTTCAGAAATAAATTTTGATGATATTAAATCAAAGAATTCATCATATTCCTGCAAAAGAAATAAACCAGAAATTCCAAGGAACACCATTAGCCACATGTATCTATCAAATCCAAGCCGCTTCACTAAAGGAGGCAGACATCAAATTCTACATTTGAACCAAAAAGCCAGTTTTATTACCCTGATTAAGTTTCCTAGTCGTCCAATATTATGAGAAGCCCGTCCATTATTCAAGGAAGAATGACCTGACACTTCCATGTATCTATATTGAAAGCTAAAAGTTAAAACAAACATCCAGAACAGAGGAGAAAGAAATTAGGGCCCAAAAAGTACAAGTCAAAAAAATACATTCCAAAATAACTGTATCAGAACTATATTCTGTTCTATGATAATACCAAAAAAAAAATGAAAATCAGAATAAAATACACATTAAGAAGCATAACAATTACACCATAGCTGGTGTCTTTCAATTGATGTTCAACAGATTTAGTTCCCCTGGCCTGGATTTGATGTTCAAAACAAGGAGTTCTGCGTAAAATCATTTAACCTTCATTTGATTAAGCGAGAAGAAATTTTTTTGGCCTTGGAAACAGTATTTTGGAACCAAATGGAAAGGCATATTCCAGAAATTTAAAAAAAAAAAAACAAGGAAAATCCATAAATGAACTAAGATTGAACAGCTGCAGATTCTAGGATTTTTTGAAAAAGACAACACAAAAGCCAATTGGTTAGTCATTCAAAACTATGATTGACACTTTATTTATTAGAATCCATTGCATTTGGAAAATGACAGTTGTTGGATCCACTACTATATCTAATATCACGTACCCACATACTATCCTTCCAAATTGTTCATATTTCAATACAGAACATCCGGGCTATCCAATGAAAAGATTTTTCCTAAAATAACCCTGTTGATAGATTTTTTTTACTTTTTTTTTTTTTTTGAGATGGTGCTTCTAATATAGAATGCAAACATCTTGACTGAAGCCTTCCTCAGATTAAGCTTGGCGGTGACGTTGAAACCCAATATCACCATAAAGCCAACATTGATAACATAATGAGAAGTCAAATGCTTCCGATGAAATATCAAAGTAACAACTACACATTTAACAGGTTGCTGTTATCGTCAAAACAAATAAAAGTATAAGAAATGAGATACTCAAATTTGTATCTGAAAAATACAAATACGTAAAAGCTATTAACGAATCTTAATTACAACTAACTATTCATGAATTATACAAAAACCTTATTGACTTCAATAAATGAAGAGTATCCATTCACGACGATATGGAAGAACACAAGAAAAATCCTTATTGATTTTGATTCCGAAAATGAAGAAACACATTTAGAGTGAGTGCATATGTTAACAACAGAATCATAGTATGTTAAGACATTGAAGGCAAGAGACGAGAGACACCTGGACTCTTGGGTCTCGAGAATGGAGGAGAGAGCATGGAGATCGATGGGGCTAGGATCATCTTGTGACGATGTAATCTTCTCCATTAGACCTTGTGCCTTGGAGACCAGGTTTTCGATGCAGTCGCCATCGTCGGCTCCTCCTCCTCCTTCTTCGTCGGTGGAAGTATCTTGTTGTTGTTGCTGCAGCTGCTGTTGCGCTTGCCCTTGTTCGTGGCGGTTGTCTGAGGCGGCCGGAGGCGGAACCGGAGGTTGGGGTTGGGGGGTTTCTGAATCCATGGCGGCCCCAATACCTGCCTGGCCGAGAAAGGAATGACGAAACACGAGAAACCCAAATCGAATTGTGGATTCTGAGAAAACGGTAAAAAATAAACACAACACAGAGCAGAGTCTGTTGTCTATAGTCTATAGCTTTACTGGAAAGAGAACAATTTTTGGTTTTTTGAGTGTTGAGATGTGAGGGAGACGGTAAAATGGTCCGACTTCGATGGAGAGAATGGGCTTCGGCTCGGCCCAAGGGCGGCTATGAGACGGTAGGTTTGTGTACAAATGGAATTTTAAATAATCAAAATTTAAAAATTAGACTTAAATTCAAACTAAAAATGCATTTCGGTTTCTATTTTTCAGTTAATAGTGAAACTCGAGTGATATTGAATTAAGTTTTTATTTTAATCGGAAAAACAAAAAAAATCACTATGTATGTATACTACCAAGAAATAACATTGTATTTAAAATAAATAATGATAATAAGTAAAAAATAATAATTAACTAACTCGATCCAATTTTGTTATAGTAATTAATTCACTATTCCATGTAGGTATATAAATGAATCGATACATTCAATAGCTCGTTCGATACCTGTTCAATTAAGCTTGACTCGAGTTCAAGATCAATATTGTATGAGTTCGATTTGTTACTGTTGAAGCTCGACTCAATTACTATACAAACTCAACTTAACTTAATTCGGTTAATATATAAGCTCAGCTCGTCTTATCTATAAGTATATACCTTTGAATAAGCAACATAACCGATAACTCATTCGACTAAGCTTGACTCGAACTCAAGTCTGACATTGTACAAATTCAATTCAACTTAATCGAATAGACTCAATTATCATATAATATTGGCTCAAATGGGTAGGTCTCATTTATCGCCTATCTATGTTTCTAATAGCTCCATTTTCTTCTTTTTGTCTCCTCCACTCAAGCCATATTCCTATCTCTTGTTTGTTTTTTAGTTTTTTTTCATCACAACTCCTCCATATACTTTTACACTCTCCTATAAAATTTTATTATTATTATTATTATTATTATTATTATTATATTTTCACACACACCCTCCAGCACCTCGGACCATGAGCTTGTCCACATCGCTCATCGTCGAATCCCCCATCAGGGTCTTCGATCTCAATTCGGATCAAGGTCGCTACTAGGGTTTTAGAGCTTTTCGACGCACGGCACCAGGAACAATAATCCGTGAGCCTACAGACAAGGCCGACGCCGCCCACTCCGAGAGAGAAGAGCAGAGCAGAGCAGTCACCGCCGATGACTCGCCGTTACATCGAGAGAGAAGAGAAGAGAACAGCAGATCTGCGCAGCAAAGCAACTCCATGGAAGAACATGAGATGTCCAGTTCCAATTCGAATTCGACGCTTTCGTCAGCTATCGGTAGGGCGATGACAACTTTTCTCAGCGCTCGTCCGAAGAAGCTCGAGCTCTAAGACACGCCATCACTCGCCTCTCTCCGTCTTCCAAGAGGGCGTCGCTAGGTTTGTGTTCTTGGTGATTTAGGGTTCTTGAACGATTGAACCCCATTTTATTTGGTTATTGTATCTGTGGTTCTCATTTTGCTTCCTCTCGGTTCGATACAATCTCTTTGTCTTTGGACGAATCGCTGTGGTTTCTTCACAATTTCGTCAAGGACGTGTCGGAGAAGGACAAACAGTTGGATGATGGGAAAGGGGGACTTCACGGCCGTCGATGCCCTCGTCGCCGCCGTTGTTGCCGGAGCACGCGTGCTGCAGCGGCTAGTTTAACTCTCTCTCCTATAAATTAAATAATATTATTTAAATTTATAACATAAAAGATGAAAGAGGTAATACTATTATTTTAATTAAATAATAGTATATTTGTATTCTAGTTCGGGCCGGAATCGGCTAGTATTTGAATTTGCCTCAAATGGGTTCGGGTTGTAACGGGTCAAAATTGCCATCATTCGGCTGTGCATGGAATCGGTCGTGCTGCTGGGCGGACGGGCGGTTACTGGCACCGAGAGCGGCGCAGCTTTACGCTCAATTGCGATTTACACTCAGTTTTTTTTTTTTTTTTTTGGGTTCAATGTTATCAATTTATTTGTACTTGCTATCAAATAAAAGGTCTTTGGATCCGTAGGCAATAGGCATCGATTGCGGAACTAATTTGTTAGGTTTATAGGACTTAAAGATTTGGGTTTGCGGAACTAATTTGTGTCTGACCCTTTTTATTTTTCATTTAATTTTTTGAAAGTGTTTGTTTAATTGAAAAATAGCTTTAAATATAAATTTAAAATCTAATAATATAGAAATATATTATCTGCTAATATAATCATCAGAACACTAAATATTAATATTTTAAAAGCAAAATTTTTACGATAACTAAAATTATTATATTAAATAAAAATAAGATATACTTAAATTTATGATTAAATAATTTTCTTTTAAAAGAGTTGCTGGTTTATGAAGTCATTTTCTTTTGAATAATTTATGAACTTTTTTTTTGCTGGTTATAGCTTTGATTTGGGCTCACACTTCACGTATGATTCGAATCCAAATTATGACTTCAATTTTTGATCATTGAAAATTTTACATTCAGGTTTGAGATTTAAGTTGTTCACACACTCTGACTCTTACGTCCCTGCCAGAGAAGAAGACCATGGTTACCGCATATTTTAATAAATAAATATTGAAGTGATTTTTATTTTTATTTTTCGTATTTAGCGCAAGTCAAGTGTCTAAACCAATCAAGAAAATGAAATAGATATAGAATGTGAAATAAAAATGGATTTTGTGAGCATTATAAAAGATTAATGCACTTTCTATTTTAATTTTAATTTTAATTTTATATATATATGTACATATTATATTTTATGTCAATATTATATTTTTCATTCTTATATTAGGGTATGAATAGTTAGAAATGGAACTAGAATTTTAGATTTGAGGGCTATTATATTGTTTAATTTTTTCATAAAAATTTTAAATACTATTTGTATAATATTAACTAAATTAAAAATATTAATAACTAGAAAGATACAAAATATTCAATCATACAAAATATTCCATCAAAATAATAAATATACAATAATTATTCTTAATTTATCATAATATATTTTTCAAATAAAATAAAGTCAATATGTTTTCATAGTACTTAAATCATCTATAATTCAATTCATATTAAATGACCAAGCAATATCTCTTTGTTAGAAAATCATTTCCATTTTGTTACAAAGACTTGTTTTGACAATATTCATAATTGCAAATGAGTAATTATGTAATTGCAATAAAGATAGGAAGAGTGAGTAAAAGAATAATCATTCTAAAAACAAATTTGTAGGTAATTGATTTTTGCGCTATCACTAGCCATTGACACAATTCATACATGTTTAATAAACTTTTCAAACTCTGGATGTCAAAGTACAAGATGTTCAAAATGACAATGTTTTATTTTCAATACCTTTTTTCATGCTTTGTAAAGTACTATAAATAAAACTTCATTACCACTAAACAAATATCATCGATTTTAAAAGATTAACGCACTTAATAATGATTTAAAGCTGAATTGAGCACAAGTAATTCTACGCTTTCTCATTAAATCAATGATCTAATCATTGTAATTAAGAACATATTGTAGCACAAAAAATATTTACTCAATAATGATGCTCAATTGTAAAGTTATCTTGATGGTAGCGAGGTATACCTCATATACCAACATAATGAGAAGTCATATCTAACACATCTATAGATCTTAACTCATAAAATGATATCACATTGATGAGTAAGTCAGTCTATTTATTATCACTGAATGCTTTAATAAGTTTTTTATGAAATGAAACAAGACTCATTATAGTAAAAATATATTGAGTCTGACAATGCAAAACTTAACAAAATTTGTCACTAAGTTTCATAGTTCTTTTCATAAAATGCAATATAAAGACAAATTCAAATGAAGTTACTATTTCATAAGTTGTATATGTTTCTACCAATAGCACAGAAAGTATATTATTTTTTAAAGATCTTTATCAAATTAGAAATTAATCTAGAGTGAGAACTCTAACGAATATCTTCAGCTTGTTGCAAAGTACACTTCTGATTAAGTCATATTCTCATCTCAAGCATATTGATATCAAATCAAATATAAAGGATCAATATTTTGAGCAAACTTTAATTGTTTATTATTCTTACATCAAGCACTAAAAACATTGATAATGAAAGCCAACATATCAAAAAATTTACCAACTGGAATAATTGCTTTTGATGATACTACCGATGTCAATCATAAACGATATGTAAAACAATGGATGTTATAAGCATATGGACAATCATGTGAAATCAAAGCTTGTAATCCATTTGGCTCACCTCATATATTACTTGCACTATCATATCCTTGTCCTCGAATATTTTGAAAATTCACGTTATAACGAGATAACAAATAATATATATATATATATATATATATATATATATATATATATTTTTTAGGGTTAATGTCACAATGTCTAAAATATGAATAACCAAAAAAAAAAAGCAATTCTCACACAAAGCCATCATTGTCAACAAATCTTAAAACAACTATTTGTTCGCTAATTGACTCATCACGAATTTTATCAATAATTATGAATAACTTTGCACAACCAATTTCTCTATGAATTGCATTCATCACTTTCATTAAAAAAAACACATGTAAACTTTCATTTTAAATTTGTAGTGATGTGTAAATGACTTCTTTTAAAACTTTTTTATATAAGTTCAATAATATTTTTATTATATAAAGCTACCACATCTGATATTTCAATAAAATTCGCACAATTGGTTGAAGTAGAATTATCATCTCAACCTCTAAAATCAATACCTTACAATACAAGCAGACGAACAATATCAATTGATACCTTCAAGTGTAGCCAATTATTTACAATTATTGTATAACATTATCTGTTAAATACCTTGTCTATTTGCTGAGATTGGTTCATCAAACTATTCACTTGTTTGCTTGTTAACTCTAAGAGATGAATTAAAACCCTTCCATACATAAGACAAATAAGCAAGTGTTATTTCATTTCTTACTTTCTTCTAACATCTAAATCTATCAACCGTGAATACATTTTTTTTAGAATTTCAGTTGGTTCATGAAATAAAAAACAAGGAAAACAAAATGATACATCTTTCGTAGAAACACAAATATAGCTAGCCGGTACCTTGATGTTTGAGTTTTAATAAAAATTATAGTTAAAACACAAATTTTGAGTATAATTTGTGGCATATACTATTCAATGTATACAAATTTAACTTAATTTTAGAAAATCTACACAAGATGCTCTCAACGATTGCCTTAGCTATTTGTACCACTCTAATATTTGTACCACTCTAATTTTGATTAAGTTTTGAAAGAAAAAACCCACTTAATTATTACTTTTGAAACAAAATTAGCAATTAAATTTATTAAATTTCCAAACAAGATAAAACAAGTTTAATAAAACCCATATTATGAACTAAAGATATAGATAAAGAATTATTCTGCATTAGAAACAAACCTCTAGAAAAATAGAAATTGAAGCAGATAAAGATTTTTTCACCTAAAACTATATTTTTAAGTTCATTCTAATCATTTTTTTAAAGGAATGTACATTAATATTCCAAACTATTTTTTATATTCATTCATTAGTTAGTTCTGTAAATTATTTCCGTATTGGGCGGAGACATTATATCATAAAAAATCATTTCCTAATATCATCGATCTTAGCAAGAGAAATGATGCAATCTGGTAGCATTACTCTTTAACAAACGTGGGAAGTTGTTTTTCCATGGTAATTTGTCAAGAATTTAATTTGTTATCATCTATAAACGACCACTGTGGTCAGAACGACAGTGAAAACTGCATTAAAAATATTTAATATTAAAATGTTTATAAATTATTTACTAGTGAAATAATTAATTAATTTTAAAATATAACCAACTTTTACTAAAATTAAAAGTGCCTTAAAAAGTATATATAAATAGTTTATCGAATTAAAATTCTCCTTATTAAATAGTTTTTAACTGTAGGATACGAAACGAAAACCACAAAAAAAGAAAAGAAAAGAGTAGTTTTAACACGAGAGCACACTGGTCCAGTCCATCGGAGCTCCCGGAACATGAGCTCCTCCTCCCCCACGACGGCGTGGTCCAGTCCATCGGAGCTCCCGGAACATGAGCTCCTCATCCTCCACGACGGCGTGATCGTGACCATGGATCCGCAAAGGCGAGTTTTCCGTAACGGCGCCGTCGTCGTCGAACGAGATCGCATTAGAGCCATCGGCCAATCTTCCGACATCCTCCGCGATTTCTCCCATGTCGCCCGCCATAGCATCAACCTCCACGGCCGCATCATACTTCCTGGTTGGCTGGTTGATTCTACTAATTCATCACACCCAGAACCGCTTAATGTCATTTCCATGTTTCAGCAGCAGTTCATGCTCACAGTCACTGACTGACCACCTTGTTTTTTTTTTTAAAAAACTTTAAAACAATTATTTAATTAATCCTAGGATTGATCAACACTCACGTCCACACCTCGCAGCAACTGGCGAGAGGGATCGCAGACGATGTTGACTTGATGACATGGTTGCATCATCGCATTTGGCCTTTCGAGTCCAACATGAACGAGGAGGATTCCTACCTTTCCACTTTGCTTTGCGGAATCGAACTCATACACTCTGGGGTAACTAATCAATCAATTAATTAACAAACTGGCTGTATGCATAGTAGTGTCTTTAATCGTTTTTTTTTTTGAGTATCCATGGTTTATGTATCGCCCTTCACAGGTGACCTGCTTTGCTGAAGCAGGAGGGCAGCACGTGTCTGGAATGGCAAGGGCTGTGGAGTTACTGGGCTTGCGCGCGTGCTTGACCCATTCAACCATGGATGCTGGCCATGGATTGCCACCATCCTGGGCCACCCGGACTACCGATGACTGTATTCAGGTTCAATTTCTACCTACTCACTACTTATATATATTATAAATGTCCCTGCTCCTGTCCTTAAAATGTTGGGCAGGGTGAGTCAATCATCCAAGAGGGTGTTTGGGAAAGCCAAGCAGAATATAAAAAGCTATTTATTAGCACAATTTGTTTTTATATTAAAATGTTGCCAAATGCCCTAAAAAAAACAAAACAAGTGTTGATAAACAATAATGAATATCATGACATTCTCCTTGTATACTTATATCCTAAAAGGAACTGTGGTTGATTATTCAAACTCATTCGTTCAGTTGTGTCTTATTACTTTTTTTTTGGTTATCAGAAAAAGAAATTTATTTGAGGCACTCCGAATGGTTCAGTTGTTTCTAATTCGTGTCATGGTTAATTGACTCCAATGGTGGCTTTTTTCAGCTTTATCACTTTAGGGTCTTTTGATGGACATTAGGACACTCTCCTGGTATATTTATTAACTACTATGAGAAGCGATTAAATATTATTGCTATTAATTTATTATTTTACAGACTCAGAAGGAGCTATTCAAAAAGCACCATAATACAGCTGATGGCCGCATTAGAGTATGGCTTGGAATTAGACAAATTATGAATTCAACCGATCGTTTACTAATTGAAACTGGAGAGGCTGCAAAAGATCTAAAAACAGGAATCCACATGGTATTAAACAATGCCCCCCTCTCTCTCATCTCTCTATATCAATTGAAATAGCAACCGTGAGTCATTAGAACAATATTAGTAGATTTCCTATAAAAATTTATTTTCCTTTATTTAGAAAAAAAAGTTAAGAAGTTATAAAATTATTCCCACAGCAGAAAAAGTAATATATTGGGAAGTTAAAAAGTTTGTCTTGTATTTAACTTTCTGTATAAGGTTTGTACAATATTTTGTAATAAATTGGGAAGTACTGTTTACTCTCTATAATTATTAAATTATATATAAAAAATTTCACTCACCTCTCTCATTTACGTTTTTCATAATTTTCACTTTTATTTCATATTAAATTATAAAAATTATTATTAAGAAAAAAAAGTAATATTAAATATTATTTTAATTATATAGAGAATAATCAAAGGAATCTATTACAGTATATATTTATATAAAGAAGTAAAAAGTAATTTAAATATGTAAAAGTAGAAAAAAAATAGATGAGTATCTGCTGTGACTACCCTTAA
Organism: Taxillus chinensis; assembly: GCA_023512835.1. Taxonomy (NCBI): domain Eukaryota; kingdom Viridiplantae; phylum Streptophyta; class Magnoliopsida; order Santalales; family Loranthaceae; genus Taxillus; species Taxillus chinensis. The sequence continues at coordinate 9,034,556 of CM042090.1, read as the reverse complement.
ACCACACAATCAATATAGTACATGCTTGATGCTCTATCACTTGTTTTTACTAGGGGTGGTATGATAATCTTATGAAGTCCAGTTGTACCCAATTTGAACATTGTAGTCTCTAAGAGCACTAACAATAGCTTTTCAATAATCTTTCTTAATTTTACATATTTAAATTATTTTTGCTTTCCTATATAAATATACACCATAATAGATTTCCTAAATCACTCTCTATGTTATTAAAATAATATTTTATATATTATTTTTTATAATTTAATATGAAACAAAAGTAAATATTATGAGAAACGTAAAGGACAGATGTGAGAATTTTTTTATATAATTTAATAATTATAAAGTGAATAATACTTTTCAATGCATTGGAAAATACTGTATAAATCATATGAAAAAAGTTAAATATAAGGCCTCTGCTGTAGGAATAATTTTATGATTTTTTAACTTTTTTCCCTAAATATAAATAAATAGACTTCTATAGAAAATATGCTACTAGGACTCTAATTAAATAAAAAATTAATTGCATTCTCTGGAACTGAGTTGTGTACAAGAACATACTTATTTATAAATTCTACTTGTCAACTTTGTGTTTTGATATTTAAAAGGTGTCTTCGATTAAAACTTATTTATAACAGTAAATTTTATTTATATAACTTCATTTCAATTTGGGACAGGGGACATAAATCTTTGTAATAGTGAACTTCTAATTTATTTATTTTTTTGTTTATTATTATTGTTATTTACTTATTTTTACTTATCATATTTGTAGCATGTTGCAGAGATACCCTTTGAGAACCAACATGTGATGGATACTTGTAGCGTTGATCATGGAACGGTTACATATTTGGAGAGAATTGGTTTACTAAAAGACAATTTGTTAGCAGCTCATTGTGTCTGGCTCAATGATAAGGAGGTAATTTTTCATTATGGTTTGCATTGGAGGAATCTACTTTATTTCATCTTGTTTGGTGTCTTTACATGATACAACCATACTGTACACACTGAACAGAAGAAGGATGCGTTTAAGTAAGATGACACTGATTTTGTAGCAGAATAATCTGTACATTATCATTTGATTTACTTTTCTAGATTTTTTTGATACCATTAGGCACTGATTCTGACATATTCCCATGAAACCTATCTTCCTTTTTTTTTTTCCTAATGTTCGTAGTGATGTACTGCATACCCAGTTTTTCATGTTTCTGGAAAGCTGTACACTCGCAATATAATTTGAAGTAATTCATTGTACTTTGCACGCTGTAGTGAAGGATTGATGATTATCTTTCTGTTGAAGACACTGTTATATTCAATTATATCTATCAATGTTTTGTAACAAGTTTTCCATATTTAAGTTGTGATATGATCACCAAAATGCCTTGTGGTTGATCTGGAAATCTACTACCTAGTTAAATGTTTAACGTTTGAAGTAGGTTTTCTAAAACTTAACTCTGTTATGTGTAGCTTGCATCAGTTTGGCGTGGTCTATTGGTGGGGTAGAATCAGCTTGGTGTAGTCTTTCTTTGCACCAATAATAAGAATTACAAATTTTACAAGGGTATAAAGAAAAGAAACAATAAGAAAAAGAATGCGGGGTACAATCCTTGTTGATTTTTCTGTTAATTTTCCTTGTGATTTTTTCTTTTCTCCATCAAGGGTTGCAATGACTTGATCTCAAGCGGGTGACAAGAATTTTGGGTGTTTAGGGGGGCAGAATTTTGGTGATCGATGAGAGTTTTGTTTTATGATTTTGAATGAATTTCATGGACTTTTATGCTTATCACAAAACTTAAAGGAAAGGCACTCAAAAAGAGCATTTTGAGGGCCTGTTGGCTTGGTCATACAAGCTTTGGGGAATGGACTTGCTATAATAAGGGAGGGCTTTTAGGCTTGATTACTAGAGCGAGGGTGAGGAATTTTGGCACTGGAGGACTTTCATGCACTTAGAGGTTTGATCACAAATGCCAGTTTGAGTGGTTGGAGAAGTTCTTTTGAGGGCTTTTAGAGGCTTTTGGGCTTGATTATGAAAGCTTGGGTAAGGATGATTTTGATACTTTAGAGGCTTTTCAGCTTGATTTCATCCTCTTCTAGATGGGATTTAGTTTGATGTCCTTTTCGAGGGGGATGCTGAGTGGCTTGATCGTCCGTTTGAGGAGGAGGAGGAGGTGTCCATGGTTTGGGGATGAAGGGGGATAAGGCTCCTAGTCTTGATTGGTTTCCTTTGGTGTTCTTTCAGTATTATTGGGTTGTTTTGTGGTGTGATGTCATGGGTGTGTGCAGAGTTTCAGGAGCATTACCGGTTCAAGAGGAGTCTTAACTCGACTTTTATGGCTCTCCTTCCAATAAGCCGGGGGCGGATGACCCCACTCACTCCGTCTGTTGCTTGCTCTAGTGTTACATCGCCCTTCAACAAACATTGTAAGTTAGGTTATCCGTCACTTCCTGTGCTTAAGAAGCTTTGTCCACAGTTTAATTATGTGTCTTCTTTAAGTTGTGAGTTATTGTATCTTTGTTGGAGGAAATTTGATCTCTTGGAAAAGTAAGAAACAAAATGTTATATCACGATCCAGTGCTCATGGCACAGTCTGCATGTGAGATAATGTGGATTTTTCATCTCTTAAATGAAATTGGTTTTAAAACTTCGGTACCAGCTAAATTGTGGTGTGATAATTAGGTTGCACTTCATATTGCCTCAAATCCTGTGTTTCGTGAAAGAAATAAGCATATTGAAAATAATTGTCATTTTGTCCACGAGAAAATTCAACTTAGATTAATTTTCACATGATATGTGAAAGCTGGAGAATAATTAGGCGATATATTCACCAAAGCTCTAAACAGGATTCGAGTTGCTTATCTTTATAACAAGTTGGGCTTGATTAACATCTATGCTCCAACTTGAGGGGGAGTGTTACTGTAATTAGGAGAAATCAGAGCAATTAGTGGGATTAGAGTGATTAATAGAATATTATTATTAATATCCTAATATAGTTTCACCTCTGTATATATATACCTAATCATATATTGTATATATTAATTAAGAGGAATAAGAATATTTGTTTCTTAAATTGTTATCAACAGTAACTCAGAGTCTTCATCTTGATGTTTTACTTAATGTTTGTAGGTAACTAAAAAGAAATCACATAACAGGAGGGATGAACAACTACAGCTCAGTAGGGATCATGTCTCCCTAACCCATCCAATGCTCCTAGCATCTACATGATAGTGTTAATGAATACAATATCGTGTCAATAATGTATATGATTCATAATCAACATTTCAACTTCAGGGTAGTCATACTTCAAACAAAACATAAGGAAGCCACACAGCCTTCTCAACCTCAACTACATCCACACAGACACCTCAACCACAACCACGTAGGCATGTTAACCTCAGTCACACAGGCATCTCAATCATATATATATATATATATAACACAGTAATTCATAATCACAATAGAAACATTTCTCATAACATAAATTAAACACATATATTCAATATCTATCACACAAGCCTCGGTACTCATAATTCAAACAAAACATAAGCAAGCCACATGACCTCTTCAACCTCAACTACAGCCACACAGGCACTTCAATCATACATACAATAAACACAATAATTCATAACCACAACAAAAGCATTTCCCATAACATAGAGTAAACACATATTCAATATCTACCACACAAGCCTCGGTTGAAAGTAATTAAAAACTATGTTAAAGTCATCATTGATCACTTTCATGCCATATCGATCACGTCGAAAGTCATCATTGCATCGACCAGATGCTTTTCACTCTCTGGAATCTCCATTAGTCGACATCAATCACTACCAGGCCAGGTCGACTACGTCGACCACAATATCCCACGTCAACCAAGGCTGCATCGATCAAGTCTTTAAACGACAATCCAATTTAGTTTTTTTTCCAAAATAATTTGGCTTTCGGGACGCTGCTCCATAATTCCCGCAAGGAGCACTGCTCCCTTGACCCCTGCTTGCTGACCGGGCAACGAGATCCCCACCGAAGCACTGTGCCTTCGGACTCTCACTAATCAAATGGTCAGGTATCCTTGTCCATGCTCAAACACAAAAATAACGTCTTCAACTGCATTTGTTTTTCTTCTGCCATCAATGCCGGCTGACAAGTATGTCTCCATTTTTTTTAATACTCTCCAATTCACTCCTTCCTGCTCTGATTTGTTTCCTCTATCATATCTCTCTTTCCCTCAACTTCTTTTTTGCTCCATCCAAGTTGTCCAATAACCAATATCACTACCATCACAGAAAATGGCGGCCTTCTACATGTGGTGGTATAACAGCCGCTTATACAACTAGTATGATGAGAATCTCATTATCATTACAATAGCCTCCAATAACAGTAATGAAAGTCCAAATCCCTTTCGAAAGCAACCATTACATAGCACAACAGCCTCTATTTTAAACATTGGGTAGAACAGACTTTAAATATTGAAGGCACAATTTTAAGTTCTCTGCTGAATTTTCTTGTTTCATACTTTGTGTTTACTGTCTACACTTTTTTGTAGTCTAAAATCTAAATAACAACTTTTTATTTTTGTAATCTAAAATCTAAATGGGCTGTTGGTTTTATGTATTACTTTCTTGCTTTACACTTCGAACAATCATATTACACCAATAGAGTACTTTCTCATCACCTAATATTTGCATCATTTAAGTTGTCTCTATTTCTTCACAATTTCTTCTCATCACCTACTTATTTGTTGTTGTTACAATTTTTTTTTCCCTGTTAGATCAATTTGCTTTCAAGAGAAGGGGTTAAGGTATCTCACTGCCCTGCTGCTGCAATGCACATGCTTGGATTTGCACCTGTGAAGGAGATGCTCAATGCAGGCATTTGTGTTTCTCTAGGAACAGATGGGGCACCATCAAATAATAGGATGAGCCTGGGTATGTTCAAATTTCAAAGTTAACATTTTTGTTCACCTGGACCTGATGATCCAATTTTCTCAAATTGCAGAAATTGGATTTTAAATACTGTGCTTTGGAGTTGCGCTTTGATTTTGCAGGTTTATACATTTTTTTAAATTTTATATAGGAAATTATCTTCTAATGTTTTGCAGTAAGTTTTACATTCTAAAATGCTCAGGTATCTGTTTTGAATGCGAGGAGTATAATCAAAGCTTCATTTTGTCCAGTTGATGAGATGTATCTTGCTTCTTTGATAAACAAAGGCCGAGAAGTGTATGCAAATGGAACAACTGAGCCTACAGTTCTCCCTGCTCACGTGGTCCTCCAAATGGCCACTATAAATGGTGCAAAATCAGTACTTTGGGATGATGAAATTGGGTCACTTGAGATTGGCAAAAAGGTTTGGCTAATGGCTTTGATAATCTGTGTTGATATTGAATTTCCATTCCCATATTTTCAAATGTTCACGTGGTGTCCTTTCCTGCCCTTACAATTTGAAATTTATTTTGTCAATGAGTTGTGATGGCATAAACACATCCATCTTGCATTAGTTAAGATGAGAGTGTATCTCGATGCTATTCCCTAGGTTTTTTTATTGTCTTTTCATTATTTTGCAGGCTGATTTGATTATTGTAGATCCTTTTTCATGGACTATGGCTCCCCTTCTTGACTGGTATGAATTACAACCCCATTTTTCAAGAAATGAATTAGTCTAATACAATTGCTATAATTGAATAATGACACTTCCGGTAGCATTCAGCCCACGAGCCAGTTTATATTTTAGTAAATAATTGACTTCTTTTCTTTTATTAATCTGCAGCATTTCAAGCCTTGTTTATTGCATGCGCACTGAAAATATTGTCTCTGTCATGTGCGATGGTCAGTGGATCATGGAGGATAGAAAGCTCGTAAATGTGGATGAGGTATTTTCACTTGATCCATTTTTATGTTAATTTTATATTATAGGAGAGTCAAAATGACAGTACGTTGATCAGTTGCTTTACAGTGAGTATTTGAATCCCTCCCTTATCATTTCTTTTTAGATGGTCTACCAGGCCCCTTCTCTAGGCACATCCAAGTGTTTCATAGTGTTCTTTAACATGTTAAGAATTATATGGCATCTTTAATTTGATTCAACCCTTAAAGTAACACAATACATTTTATCGTCCATTTTAGTATGTCAACCCTCCCTTGTTACCTTCCGACTTGAACCAGTACCTTTGTTGCCTTCAACTTGGTAGCCTTCATTATCACGCACATTTAATTGCTAAGGTTGGTTTGGGATCCCTAATTATATATAAAAAAAACTTTTAGCTTGTACTACCCAACCCACTTCATTATGTGCATAATGTCTTGCCCTATCTGCAATGCTAGTTACATGTAATTAGAAACATTTTTCCTTGTGTTATATTTTGGGCAAATTAGGTCTATAGACCAAGGTCTAAGGTTGCTTGTTTTCCATTTCCTTTTTGGCTTGTCAATTTTATAAATGTTGTGAATGGTCAGGGAGATGTCGTTTTAAGGGCAAAGCAAGCTTCTACTGAGATATTGAATAGGGCGAGCATTTCAATAACGAGCAGCATGAACATGCTCTGATTATTCTTCCCCAATTTTTGAAGTAGATGGACAAATTTTGAAATTTCCAATGGTTATATGGTTGTTTGCTTCTCTCTCCTGGATTAACCAAATCATTTAATTTCAATTTTAAAATATAACCAACTCAATTAGAAGCAAAACTGAATTTGTGTTATGTTATTTGAAGTTATTTGGATGAAGTTATGAATTTTCAAAAGTAGTGAACGTATTATGTGTGATAATGAGGCCAGAATTTTTGATGATAATGTAAGCCATTGTTGTTACTACATTAGCCAACACTGTTGGTTTAATGACATCGACTAGAGCTATTGTTACATTAGCTAGTGCTGCTAATAGTAACTGATGTTATTAGTTTGGATTTAATGTTTATGTTTGGCCCTGAAAATCGATCCGAAAGTTAAAACGAGTCAAGCTTAATCGAGCAGTAAGTTCGGCATGATATTATTCTTTTACAAATCAAGTTGAACACGTATATTAAATTACTATATTTATGTTCATTTATTAATATTCGTAAACAGTTCTTTACGAATAGTTCAAAAATTAGTTCAAAAATAATATTTATGAATACATTGACATATTATTATATTTTTACTTTCTTTATAAATTTAGGATGTTGGTTCATTTAATTATTTGTTAACTAAAATACCTAATTATATAAAATTTATAAGCAAATTATTTGTTAGTTCATTTGTTTAAGAACTCAAGAGTTTATTCATTTGTTCGACTGATCATGAATTGAAATACGAAATATTTAAAATTTATAAATAAATATGTTCGTTCATTTATTAGTGAATTTAATTGTTTGTTTGTTTGTTCATTTATTCAACCGTTCATGAACGTAATTATAGATATTTTCGAATATTATGCATGAATGAATATTTTATTCGTGTTCATTTATTTATGTTTGCGAAAAAAAAATTATTCATGAATATTATTTTTTTAAAACAAATAAATATAAATAATTTTTTATCAAGTTAAATTTATAAATATAAATATAAATTTTTTCGTAAAGGTTTGATTTATTTATGATCCTGATCAGAAATGCAAGCTTAAACTCTGATGACGTTATCCAGAGCTAGAATTGAACTATGCTGACAAAAGGTAGTACGTAATAACGTCAGTCCATCCCAGTCTGGACCAATACTAGAATGGATCCCAGACCAAACCCAATCCTAGTTCGAGAGATATTGGACCGGTCCATATGATTGGATATTGACCGGACGCTAACTAGGCTAGACTATTCACCATTGACTCTTAAAAAAAGGAAACATACATATGTAAGTGAAAATTAAAATATAAATATACATATTAACCAGGTTAATAAAGTCTAACACTATTTACCCTTTACATTTTACAATCTCTAATAAATACTTTGAGCTTGGTTAAAGAATTACAAAAGAGTATGGGGGTGGGGCCTGCGGGGAGGCTAAAAATGGGGAGATTGTATGGACATTGCAAATTTGAATTGTTGACCAACAAATATTGAAAGTTTAATCAAATAGAGTGAGATTGTTAAATATTAGATTTGACTAAACCTACATAATAGTTAATATCAAAAGAAAAATGCATTGAATGAGAAAGAAAGGAGGAAAAATATGAAAAATATTTTTTTTATAAATTGAAAGGGTGGTGAACGAAAAGGCGAAAGAAAATATTATAATGACCGTTGTCAATTTTAATTCTAATTGGAAACAAAAGAAAACAACAAATAAGGGTAATTTTGAAATTTACTCTTTAATGTACATTTTTTATATCATTTCATGGCAATTTTGGTGAGAACTTCTTTCATGCATTTTGATATACATTTGACGGAATTTTCCATATCATCCAAACAATAGGAAAAAATAAATCTATACATTTTTCATACTTCATCCGATTTTTCATATCAACCAAGCACATTGTAAGAGTTATGTTAGTGCCTAAAAATCCAAGTTAACCTTTGTTAACTTTTGTCGAACCAACTTATCTTGATGATACACAAGGTTTTACTTGTAGTTTTGGAAAACTTTTATGATGAGCGATAAACTAGTAAAATGACATCATATGAAGCATTGTTTGATATTAGTTGATGACAATTGATTTGATTAAAGATTTCAAATTTCAATTATAGAAAAAACTCATTCTATGATATTATAAAGATCAAAATTTTATTCTGGGACATCTTAGAGATCTATTACCATATATAGATTCAAGTTTTTTCGAGTATAAAGAAGACCAATTATCATACTGAAAGGTTATGAAGTTATAGTTTTTCACACTTGTATACAAGGTTTGTAAAACTATGATTAAAGTTTTAAAAAAGACTTTTCTTTATGAAGATCTTGTGTTCTAGGTTTGTTTTTATTATTGATTTATGTTTCTTTGTTAAGAAGAAAATCTTGTAAATGAATATAGTAAACTAAAAATGTTTGGTTATTTGTTTTTTAAAATTTTATTTTTATAATAATGCCTTCCTAAAACTTTTCTACCTTTCCTAGCCCCAAAACTTCCCTAGCCCATGGAATTTGGTTAACTATTAACTAGAAAAAACAATCCAATCGACTTGTTAAATTGAATATTTATGTATTGTCTGTTATGCCTATAAATTTTTATACATGAATGATAGATAATACATGAATATTTAATATAACAATAAAATTTAAAAAAAAATATTAATGAGATATCAAAATATCAAAAAATTGTACAATAATGATAAAGTGTATATCAGAATCCAAACTCAAAAGTAGAGAGGTTGTTGAAAAAAGTGCTCTAAAAATAAACTATTAAAATAATAAAGTGTATTAATGTATTTTTTATTATTTTAAGAAGATAAATTTAAAAAGGTTGCTATAAATATTCATACTCATTCAAATTCTTGCAAGGCGCATAGGTTATTTTTAGGTAGAGCCCAAATGCACAGTCTTTGTTTTTGTTTTTAAAATTATGTGAGGCTGGGCTTTAGCCCTAATTTTTATGGGCTCAAATGATATTTGTTAGACTAAAATATAATAATAATAATAATAATAATAATAATAATAATGGAGATTGGCCCATGCACTTTGTTTTGTTTACTTTGTGTTTATATCTATTTTTATAAAATGTCTATTTTATTTATTTGTAATTTGATTAAATCCGATCCAATGTACCTTTCGCGAGTGTGATTTGAAGGGCGAGGGGCGAGGGGCGAGGAGGGAAGGGGTTCTGGCTGGTGAGGGGCTCTCATGGCTGGGGCAGCCACAATTGGCGCCGTCGTCTCCGTGGCCCTACTCTCTTATTACCTTCTCTGCAACCACTACTTCAGATTCACCACCAACCCTTCTTCTTCTTCTTCTTCTTCTTCAAGAAGGAAGGCGTCGAAGACTATTCCCAGAAACGGACTGATCGACGCCATTGGCAACACACCTTTGATCAGAATCAACAGCCTCTCCGAAGCTACCGGCTGTGAAGTATAACAAATAAAATAAAATAAATCCTATTATCATAAATTTCGTCATTTCAACGCTTTTTTTTCTTCATTAGCTATTATTATTATTATCGTTATCATTATATGAAACCTAACAACGTGTGAGTTGTTCAGATTCTCGGTAAGGCAGAGTTCTTGAATCCGGGAGGGAGCGTGAAAGATCGAGTCGCCGTCAAAATAATCCAAGAGGTGTGAATTACTCTCTCTCTCTCTCTCTCTCTCTCTCTCTCTCTCTCTCTCTCTCTCTCTCTCTCTCTCTCTCTCCTGATGCTTTAGCCTTCTATATGAAGTGATTGATTCTTCATTTTTGACTTCTCATGGTGGAAACACCGAGTCTTTGGGTCCAATCTGTTCAATTCAAGCAATTTTGTATGTTTTCCTTTCCTTCGAGACATGTCATTACTCCTTAACATGTTCACATTTGTTTCATTTTTCTTCTTCTAATTTTCAACATGTTCTGGCCAATTAAATCAGCACAGTGTCAGTGGTGTAAATTTATCACTAATTCCTTTATTTTTTATGTTTCCTCTTTGTAATTGTTCTCACTTTTGATTATTTCCTAATCAGTTTATCAACGCAGGCTCTGGAATCAGGCCAGTTAGTAAGAGGTGGAGCAGTTACTGAGGGGAGTGCTGGGAGCACTGCCATTAGTCTCGCTACAGTAGCTCCTGCTTATGGGTGCAGGTGCCATGTTGTTATCCCAGATGATGTTGCTATTGAAAAAGTATGGTTGAAGCAGTAATTCTTAGTAGTTGACCACTTTCTGTGCATTTCATATTCATAGTTTTCAAAGCGTCAACCCCTGGGCGTCAGCCTGCCTCGCCCAGTCTTATATATATATTAGACCTCCTAGGCACTTCATAGGCAACGCTCGCCTAACACTCGGGTCGCCTTGTGCTTTGAAAACTATGTTCATATAGTTTTTTTTAACTGAGTTTAATAAAAGTAATGGTGCTGATACAGACCTTTCTACCCACTTGTAGACTTACCTTGAACTTTGAGTTAGCTATGCTAAAGTTTCTTATTTTGGTGTTTCTTTTGTAACTCGCCTCAGTCTCAAATAATTGAAGCTCTTGGAGCTACTGTTGAGAGGGTAAGACCAGTCTCAATTACACATAAAGACCACTACGTTAATATTGCTAGGAGAAGGGCCGTTGAAGCTAATGAATTGGCATCAAAGTACGGCGACAATTCTGTGGATTTCGAAAACATTGATAATGCCAATGGTCACACAGTCGAGGAAAAGACATCGTGCTTTCCGTTTACAAGAAGTTGCAAAGGAGGTTTCTTTGCAGATCAATTTGAAAACCTGGCTAACTTCCGCTCCCATTATGAGGGCACTGGACCTGAGATTTGGGAACAGACCGGTGGCAATTTACATGCATTTGTAGCTGCGGCTGGTACTGGGGGGACAGTTGCTGGTGTTTCCAAATTTCTCAAGGTCTGCTTCTCTCTATCCTCCCCCTTTTTGGAAGTCCATTTTGATTTTGGAAGAATATAACACTAGTTCTTAACATGCCTGGCAGGATAGGAATCCAGGCATCAAGTGTTTTCTTATTGATCCTCCAGGCTCTGGGTTGTTTAATAAAGTTACTAGGGGAGTGATGTACACTAAAGAAGAGGCTGAGGGGCGGAGGCTTAAAAACCCATTTGATACCATAACTGAAGGGATCGGAATAAATAGGATAACTCAGAATTTTATGAGAGCACAACTTGACGGAGCTTTTCGTGGCACCGATTTGGAAGCTGTGGAAATGTCCAGGTTGGTGTCCATACCATCTTTAAGTGCTGTTTGTTGATTGAAGTGTCATGTGATCCTTGTTAAATTACATGTGATATTTAAGTGTGTGATTATTCCCCCGAAAAATTATTAATCGTATCATGTGATCCTTTTTAAATTGTTATGATTGTGCTTCCTAGATAGAATCGTTGAATGGTGTTTATTTTATTAGGTATCTTTTGAAGAACGATGGGCTTTTTATTGGTAGCTCCTCAGCCATGAATTGCGTTGGAGCGGTGAGAGTGGCACAGTTGATCGGCCCTGGTCATACAATCGTAACTATTCTCTGCGACAGTGGGATGAGGCATTTGAGCAAGTTTTTTGACGCCTCCTACCTGTCTCGCCTCGGTTTGACACCCACGTCACGTGGGTTGTTGGACTTCATTGTATGAGTTCCCTCTTGCCTTCTCTTCTTTTTTATTTAGAAATCCAGTGTAGCTGTGCACATTATCATAGTTTTTGGCTTCCGGTTTGCAGTCATGGCCGTCAAATTGATGTATTTTTAGCTTTACCATGTAATTAAATCTACGAATAAGTCAGTGCTGGTTTGATTGCATTGGTAATGTTTCATACGAACTTGAACGAAAGAAGCCTTTTTTTTTTGTTTGCAAAGAAGAACAAAAGAAACAAGAAAAGACCCTAGTCCAAAGGACACAAGGCTAACAGGCCACAACGGCTAATTCACAAGATCTACAGACCAAACAACAAAGCTCACACCGCCTAGAAGCAAGCTGACCAATCAATACAACACCCAAGATCAACACCCAAAAACCAAAACTATGAAAACCAAGGCTGCTCGACCTGTAAACATCATTACGACACATGAACCAGCGTCCAAAGTCTCCAATTGATGCAAATAGAACGAATGACCGGGGATAAGGGCGGCACGTCCAGCTTGAGTAGCCTGGTGGTAACCATGGACTTTACTTTGGTGACAACTGAAATATTTAGAGGAACTTCGTTATGGAAATTTGCTGCATTCCGAGCCTGCCAGATTAATACACCGAAGCTGCAAGCCAACAGGGGTAGCGAGTGTCTGATTTGGATGCATGCGTTTACAAATATATTAGCAGCATATATTAACTTGGGCACCTGTGCTACGATTTTATTCACATCGTAGTAACCTGAGAAATATCATATTACATCTTACTTTCAAATTGACAAAATAGCCTGACAAATTGTCAAATTTATATGAGAGCGAGAGGAGGAGAGTGTACTTGAGTTTATTATTTTACCTCAAAAAAGATTGAAAAACGGAATATAGATGGCGTTCGATTGCTCTGTTCTTGAGTATGGCTGTTCTTCGTTTTTCAAAATACATTTTTATAACTGCTCAGCTTTTTTTTCTTGTATAATAATTTTTATTACAGACATGTTTGGAGGCAGAATTTTCACCGAGACAAAAAGATATATCATATGAGAAGCACGAATAAAATGTATTTGCAGTTTTTTTTTCGTATTTTATGTTGCGTCCTTTGCAACATTGGGAATCTTCTCTCCACAACTCTCATATGCTTATTAGTTATTATACAAGCTCTCCATGATTGCAGCATAAGAAACGATATAATGAAAAGACTAATAGAAAATCTTAAGCCTTCTCTAGATTTTGATGTTTCTCCCGGTGCGGCCACGAAGTAATCACTCAATGAAACACACTTTTTTTTTTCTCAGGGAGATCAAATGCGCATAGGCTGCATATATGTGTTTTCTTTTCGTTTTGTTTCATATGGTATCACACTTCTCCATTTTGCATACGGTATCAAAGCCATAAAATACTTTTGGTTTCTTCACCATGTCTAATGAAATTCCTCCTACCAACATTACACCAAAATCAATCATCTGTGTGGTCATCAACACCCATGAAAACAGATCCTTATGTCATTCATCACTGAGATAGCCCTTCTCACGTTCTTGTTACACCACTATTGAGAGGAGACAATTATAGATCATGGTGTCATACAGTGACAATGGCACTGTGCCAAAAGTAAGGCTTTGTTAATGGCTCACTTTCAGAACCAAAGGAAACTAAATATTCTTAGATTATTGAATGAAAAATTAAATAGGTTAACACATGGAAAGACATATCATTACCAAAAGATATGTCCATTAGGGTATTACCTTTCATGTAAAGGTACATCATTACTAATGGGCGTGTCATTTGGAGCGTTATCTTTCATGAAAAGATACACCATTACCAATAGGTGTGTCCTTAAAGGATTATTTTTAAATGAATAGGCACACCTTTTACCAAGAAGTATATCCTTTAGGATGAAAAGCCATCAATGATAACTCTTAGGCATACCTTTTACCACGGAATATGTCCTTTAAGATGAAAAGTTATCAATGATAACTCTTAGGGTCATTGTCAAGGGTCATGTAGGAATCTATAAATAGGTCATTCTATCATTCATCAAATCAATCAATTCTTTCCCTTCCTCCAAGTTAGTACTATTCATATATACAAAGAGAGAAATATTGTCTTCTGGTTCGCTGTAATTATAGATTGCAGTGCTTGCTTCTATAATTGAAGAATCAAATTATCCTGAGAGGCAACTGCCATTTACAACCTTAAGCACCAGTGGAGGGGCAGATTTTGTCTTAAGGAGATAGTGTCAAATACTAGATTTGATTCAACGTTTCAGTTAATTTAATTCTAGAACTTACTTGTAAGTATTTAATTATTTGGAATTTTATTTTATGTGTTTTCAGATTTAGTTTGTATTCCTGTGTTTAGTTTTTAAATCAGCATAAACTATTATATTATCCTACAATCTTAAGATAAAATCTTTATAGTTTATGTTTATATATAAAATTAATTTTATTTATAAGTTTATATTATGAATGTTAGTTTCATTGCAAGTGTATACAAATTATTTTAGAATTTAAATTGAGTGATTTATTTTCATTTAGATACATTCTAGTAATATTAAATTTGTATTTTGTTAGAAATGGCAAATATCCCAAATGGTGAAACAAACATTGCTGCATCTGGAGTAGCAGCAATTCACCATGTTCCTACACATGGAGAGAAGCCTGAAAAGTTCAATGGAAATGAGTTCAAGAGATGGCAACAGAAGATGCTATTCTATTTAACTACATTGAACTTGGCCAAATTCCTTTATGAAACAACCCCTATACTTAATGAAGAAAAGAGTGATAAAATCACTATTACGGCTGTGGAGGCATGGAAGCATTCTGATTTCTTATGTAAGAATTACATACTTAATGCATTGGACAATACATTATATAATGTGTATAGTTCAATTAAAACTGCAAAAGAGTTATGTGACTCTTTGGATAAGAAATACAAGACAGAGGATGCTGGACTCAAGAAGTTCGTGGTTGGCAGATTTTTGGATTTCAAAATGATTGATTCTAAGACCATTATAAGCCAGGTGCAAGAGCTTCAAGTAATTTTACATGAAATTCATGATGAAGGTATGACCTTAAACGAATCTTTTCAAGTTGCTGCCGTAAAGACCTGTATTTGGGTAAGGCTGAGAGATAGTATTTCTCTGTTGTTAAAAACATCTGGACAATATTGTGTTCTTCAATGTGAGCATTTTGACTGTAATTGGGCCCGATTCCGAGTCGGGGCCCCGTTTGACTCGATTGTTGACTTTTCGGGGTTTATTGGTTGACTTTGTGTTTGGGCGGTCATTTGAGTGTGATAATATCTAAATAGTGTTGTGCTCGTCATTTCAAGCGTTTTAACAGTAATTGGGCTCAATTCGGAATTCAATTTGGAGTTTGGGCCTTGTGAGGGTAAAGTTGGTATTTTAAGAATAAATGAAGTATAAATAGAGAAAAGAGGGGAGAAACCCTTAATTTTCTTTTGTGGTGCGTGAGACACGAAGAGAGAGAAAGAGAGAGAGAGAGCACGTTGGAGGAGAACCAAGAGCTTTTAGACGATCCAAACTCAAATAGTCCAAATTCGAGGTAGGGATTCATTATTCTCACTTTTATTTGTTGATTCTGCTTGCTAGAGTAGCTAAACCATACGAATTAACCCCAAATACGTGGAATTTGGATGAACCTTAAGATTTGGGGAAAAACCAATTTTGGGTTGAATCTTGTTATTTAAAATGCGTTTTGAGGGGTAATACGTGATTTAAAACCTAATATATATTATTAGGTATGAGTTTTATGAGATTCCGAAAGGTCTGGAGGTTTTTGGGTTGAATCCAGATGAGAAACATGTGAAAAACGATGATGAACAATAACTGTCGTGACCTGGGTAGAGAACCGCCGATGAGATCGACTGGAAATTGAAAATTTCGAATGTGCAGTTTCGAAGGTTCGAAGGTAGTGTAATTTCGAGTGTCGAATGTCCAGTTTTTAAGTATCGTTTTGAAGGTTCGAAGGTACTTCGAAGGGAGTTTCGAAGGCAGTTCGTGAGTACTTCGAAGGTCGTTTTCGAAGGTAGTTCGAGTGTAGGTTTGAGGATTGAAGGCAGTCCGAAAAGAGATTCGAAATACAGTGAAGGCATAATCGAAAATATAGTTTCACTGGCAGATTTGAAATACAGTTTGACTGGACTGAACCATTTACATTGCAACCTATACCCATCTACACATTAAGTTACAATGTAAATAAGGAAATACCCCCCATTTGGATTCAAAGAAAACTACTAGAAAAATTAATTCCCACTCTTTCAAAATGTGAAAATTGGGATTTAGTGTAAAATCTCGAAAAAATCCAAAAGTTCATAGTGGTGAATTTTTGGAAAGTGGGGTTAGACATCTCAGAAAAATCTCCAAAAATCAGATTATTTTATTTATGATATGGGAACCCAATGCCGGGACTTTTGATTTCAAGAAAATAGCTGCTATGGGTACTTCCTTCATAAATCAAGGATTGAGGATTTACTTGTGAAGACTGGCTACAGTTCCAAAGGAAATGTTGAGAATGACATGTCATACTAATGTTAGTATGTTAGTGCGAGGTATTGGGGCATGGACTTTGTGACTTGTTTGGGTTCTCACCGTGATGCACTGATGGTGCTATGTGGTTGACGTGGCAGGCATATGCACCGATGGTAGGCCTGTGTGGCGACTGTGGCCAGGCATATTGCGCTGTGGACAGGCTAAGGCCTGAGTTGAGCCGTTGAGCTCATGGAGCTAGGGTTGAGTGCCCTGAGCTGGGATCCCATGGAGGATCGTGGACAAGTTGTCCTGTGTGAGCAGGCTGAGTCCTGATGTTTGTTGCAGGCTAAGTCCTGATGATTGTGCACACTACACGGCGCACGAGTACACTGAGCATATAGTATAGACTTATATGTGTTGCATGATGTGGAGTTTTGGGGTCACCTACTGAGCTTGTCGCTCACCCTTACTTGTTGTTTACCCTTTTCAGGTGTGACCCGAGACTAGTGGAGGACTTTCTTCCAAGAGGACGTGCCCACTACTCTGATGTATGATACAGTACTGTATTCTGTATTTTATTGTGTGTTGTATCCCAGACATGAGTCTGTGGACAGTTGTATTTGCATATTGTTTGTGATGTAATGTCTGTATGACTGTTTGACTTATCATGTGCATGATGATGTATGGAAAAGTACATGATTACCCTTGATGTATGACTATACAGGGTTACATATTTGAGATAGCACCCGCGGTGTAGTCTCTATTGGTGCTAGTCATCAACCCCTTGACCTTTCGGGTGCGGGCAAGGGGAAGTCATATTCCTGGTTCCGGGTTCCCTGGAATTCGGGGGCATGACAGCTGCGATAGTTGAAAAATTACCACCGCTTTAGAAAGATTTCAAAAATTACTTAAAGCATAAGCGCAAGGAAATGAGCTTAGAAGACTTAATCGTAAGATTGAGAATAGAAGAAGATAACCAAAATTCTGAAAGGAAGAATGGGAAGAATCTTTTAGAATCTAAGGCTAATATGGTTGAACATGGGCCTACACACTCCAATAAGAAAAGGAAGCATTCTGGTGAAGGGACTTTTACAGGACCTAAAGGTAGACATGCAAAAAGGTTCAAAGGCAAATGTTTTATGTGTGATAAGCCAGGACATCAAGCTAAAGATTGTCGTCAGCGAAAGACTCAAGAGAACAATAAGAGAGCTCAAGCTCATGTGACTGAGTTAAAGAGTCTGTCTAATACAGTTAGTGACATGAATTTATCAGCAGTAGTGTTAGAAGTAAACCTTGTTGGGAATACGAAGGAATGGTGGGTGGACACAGGTGCTACTCGTCATATATGCTCAGATAAGAACATGTTTACTTCTTATCAACCAACAGATAATGGTGAACAACTATTTATGGGCAACTCTGCAGTTTCAAAGATAGCTGGGCATGGGAAGATAACTTTGAAATTGACTTCTGGAAAAGAGCTAACTCTGAACGATGTGCTACATGTACCAGACATTAGAAAAAATCTGGTTTCTGGTTCTCTATTGAGTAAAAATGGTTTTAAGCTTGTATTTGAATCTGATAAGTTTATACTTATAAAAATGGGATATATGTGGGGAAAGGGTATATGACAGATGATCTGTTTAAGATGAATGTAATGACTATATGTCCTAAAGTTATTAATAACAATATTTATTCTTCTGCTTATATTGTTGAAAATTCTAATGTATGGCATGGTAGGTTAGGACATGTTAATTTTTATACTATTCGTAAATTAATTCAATTAAATTCTCTACCTAAGTTTAAAATTGATTTAAATTCCAAATGCGAGACTTGTGTGGAAGCTAAGCTTTCGAGGACTTCTTTTAATTCAATTGAAAGAAAGTCTGAACCTCTAGAGTTAATCCATAGTGATATATATGATTTAAAATTTATTCAAACTAGAGGAGGGAAAAAGTATTTTCTTACTTTTATAGATGATTGTACAAGATACTGCTATGTATATTTGTTAAGAAGCAAGGATGAAGCATTAAATGTATTTATACATTATAAAAATGAGGTTAAGAATCAACTTAATAGAAAAATTAAAGTTCTAAGAAATGATAGAGGTGGTGAGTATGAGTCTGATTCATTTAGTGAATTTTGCTCTGCTCATGGAATTATACATCAAATTACTGCACCTTATTCACCCCAGCAAAATGGAGTTGCTGAAAGAAAGAATAGAACTTTAAAAGAGATGATGAATACAGTGTTAATAAGTTCAAGATTACCTCAGAACTTGTGGGGGGAAACAATTCTCTCAGCCAATTATATTCTCAATAAAATACCTCATAAGAAAACAAATTTAACCCCATATGAATTATGGAATGGATGAAAGCCTTCATATAAATTCTTAAAAGTGTGGGAGTGTTTGGCAAAAGTAGTTGTACTTATACCTAAGAAGGTAAAGATAGGTTCTAAAACTGTTAATTGTATATTCATATGGTATGCTCATAATAGTAGTGCATATCGGTTTCTTGTTCATAAATCAGAAATTCCTGATATAAGTGTAAATACAATTATAGAATCAAGGAATGCATCATTCTTTGAAACTGTGTTTCCAAATAAGCCTTTACACATAGTGAGTTCAAATAAGAGAGCCTTTGAACCTACGCCTAGTGATCAGCTAGATAGAGATAATCAAGAGCCTAAACGTAGTAAGAGGGCTAAAGTCTCAAAAACATATGGTCCTGAGTTTCTAACTTATTTGTTAGAAAATGAACCTCAAAGCTTAAATGAAGCTATGTCAACTTCGGAAGCTCCTTATTGGAAGGAAGCTATAAATAATGAAATTGAATCCATTATGCAAAATCATACTTGAGAATTGGTAGATCTTCCACTAGGAAACAAACCTCTTGGGTGTAAGTGGATTTTTAAAAGAAAATTAAAAGCTGATTAATCAATTGACAAATATAAAGCAAGGCTAGTAGCCAAAGGCTTTAAACAAAAAGAAGGAGTTGACTATATTGACACATACTCACCAGTTACAAGAATAAAATCCATTAGAATGATGATAGCTATTGCAGCTATACACAACTTAGAGATTCATCAAATGGATGTTAAAACAACATTTTTGAATGGAGAATTAGATGAGGAAATTTATATGGAACAACCAGAAGGATATATTGTTCCGGGAAAAGAGAAACAAGTATGTAGACTTGTAAAATCTCTATATGGACTGAAATAAGCTCCAAAGCAATGGCATGAAAAATTTGATAAAATAATGATATCGAATGGATTTAAGATTAATGAGTATGATAAGTGTGTCTATATAAAAGAGTATAGTATCGACTATTGATGATATGCTTATTATTGGTAGCAATGATAATATCATTAAAGGGACTAAAAAAGATATTATCTACAAACTTTGACATGAAAGATTTAGGTGTTGCAAATGTTATATTAGGAATTAAAATTTCTAAAAAACCTAATGGATTAGTATTATCTCAATCACATTACATTGAGAAAATATTAAAGAAATTCAATCAATTTGATTGCAATATTGTGAAAACAATACAAGTCTACATTTGTCAAAGAATAAAAGAAAAGACATATCACAACTAGAATATTCTCAAATTATTGGGAGTTTAATGTACTTAATGAATTGTACAAGACCTGACATAGCTTACTCGGTAAGTAAGCTAAGTAGATACACTTGTAATCCAGGTATAGATCATTGGAAAGCTATTATTAGAGTTTTAAGATATTTAAAATATACTTTAAACTATGACTTACATTATACCGGGTATCCAGCTGTTCTAGAAGGATATAGTGATGCAAATTGGATTTCTGACACAAATGACTCCAAATCTACAAGTGGATATATATTTACCCTTGGTGGAGGAGCAATGTCATGGAAATCGTCAAAACAAACATGTATTACAAGATCCACAATGGAATCAGAGTTTATAGCTTTAAATAAAGCTGGAGAAGAAGCCGAGTGGCTAAAAAATTTCTTAGAAGATACTCCAACATGGTCAAAGCCTATGCCAGCAATATGTATACATTGCGATAGTCAATTTGCTATTGGAAGGGCACAAAATGAAATGTATAATGGTAAATCAAGACATATTTGTCGAAGACATAA
This sequence comes from Taxillus chinensis, assembly GCA_023512835.1. Taxonomy (NCBI): domain Eukaryota; kingdom Viridiplantae; phylum Streptophyta; class Magnoliopsida; order Santalales; family Loranthaceae; genus Taxillus; species Taxillus chinensis. The sequence continues at coordinate 9,013,812 of CM042090.1, read as the reverse complement.
TACAGTTAGACAATTGCTCTCAAATGGAATTATTTCCATTGATTACATTAAGTCAAAAGATAATATTGCGGATTCGTTAACAAAAGATTTGATTAGAGAGCAAATCTTTAATTATTTGAAATTTTATTTTATGTATTTTCAGATTTAGTTTGTATTCCTGTATTTAGTTTTTAAATCAGCATAAATTATTATATTATCCTATAAATATTTAATTTGATATAATTGAGATGCATATACAGGAGAGGAAAGCTTGAAATCTGATTTGGTGGAGCTTGATTATTGTTGTTGGGACTTCATCGATTTGTCTTTTTGAGTAAGATCGCGATTCCGTTAGTATCTCACCGTCAGCTCGTCCAACAATAAAAAAGAAGAAAGAAAAAAAAAGAAAGCAACATACGGTTAATGCGCGAACAATAATATTTATATGTCCGAGCTTCGTCAAGCCAAACAAGATAATATTATTTAAATTCATCACGACGATACATGTCCGACACAGTGTGTCAAGCGAAGTACACCTTGGGAGTAGAATAGAGATTGCTGTTAAGATCGTGGGCAGGCGTTGAAGACCTTCCCTTTCTCCTAGAGAATAAGCAATCTACTACCACAAGAGGAGTTATGGGCTCCTTCTTCTTCGGCTTCTTCGACTTCTTCTTCTTCATCTTCATCATCTTTCCCTCCTCCACCCCCCCAAAATAAATTTTATCCACTTCTGGTTCTGGATCATCATCCCTCAGAATTTGATCCAATGTTTTTGACTCCTTCGCTTTCACGCATACATCGGTATCCAAAACTGCCGAAGATGATCTTGCCGCCTCGGCCTTGGCCAATTTGGACATGTTCCTGTGAAGCTCTGCGTTGAGCGACGCTAGTGCTACCTCGGTCACGGACTCCCTCTCCTTCAGAAGCTTCAATTCTCGCTTTGTCTCCTCCACCTCTTCTTGGAGCCTCCCCACGGCTTCTGCAACTATGCCTCTCGGATCACTGTCATTGCAACTAGTACCATCATCAGTACGTTTATTATGGTTTGGTTTTTCCGTGGCACATATTGATATTGGCGAGGACTCCAATTTCAAAGGCTCGTGCCTGGGAGGGGGAGAATGAGCGCAAGACCTGGGTGTCGAGTAGATGTCGCCAGTGAGGAAGCGCTCTCCGAATATCACCACAGCCTCCTTGACGGAGCGGAAGGGGCGGGAAGTGTCGACTTTGGAGTGGTACTCGTCCAAGGCGGTAGGCAGCGATTCATCAGAACGACCATTAATGGGGATTTCCATGGCATTGGATTTGGAGGGTGGGGAATGGGGTTGGGAACTATACAATATACCGCTGCAGCTGCAGTGCATGTAGCCATTTTAATTTCTAGACAATAATATATGGTAGGTCTGTGAGGTTTCTTAAGTTTTACTTCAGAGGTTGAGAGGAAGGGAGGAAATGGAAACAAGTAATGTGGACTCTTGTGTGGAAGCAAAGGCATTGTTGAAATCACCAAATAAGGCTAGCAGTTTAGGGATGATGGGAGCTGACCACCTACTCGCTAGCTAACCGTTGGTTTATTATATAAAGCTTCCCAAAAGCTTGCTTTTGTTTTGTTCTGTTTTGTTATTATATTATAAGAGGCTTACACGAGTTTGAAGGAGATTTTTGTTTCCTGAAAACAGAAGAAACGGGACCCACGTAAATAATTATGTTTGGAATTTGTAATTAAAATTAAAATTCACGTTTTAAAAAAAATCAAAATCAAAATTTGTTATTCAATTTATTTTAAAAATAGCTTTAAAATCCAACTCTAAAAAAAAATTATGAAATCAAAATAGGGAACAAGTCCAGTGTCAAAGAACTGATTATTTCATTTAATTACTTTGGTTGTTATTAGTTTTAGTTCACACTATTGAGATGTCAAAATCAAGCTTCGATTCACTCCGACTCGAGTTGTTCCGACTTGATTTGACCTGTTCCGATAAGTTATCGGTTCGAATTCAAGTCTTGCTTTTGTTTCAAGTTTTAAAGAAATATAAAATAAAAAATACCATGTCATTTTACCTCAAACTGCTCAAATCATCAAATCAAATTGGATTCAAATAAGACAATTTGGCCCACCTTTTGCCATCCCTGCACACTAACACATTTTGATTTTTAGAGGAAGAGCAAATAACTTAAAAAGTTTATTTACAACCAGCGTTACGTCTCCTTTGTGTCCATGGCTAATGTGGCAATTGCTATGTCAGCAAAATTACTTAAAACTTAACGCACAACACACCGAATATGAGATAGAGAGAAAGAGAGCGGAAGAGGTAGAAATGGGACTCGAACGGTGAATCTGTATAGAAAAAGATAAAACATGATATAAAATCTAGATTTAGAGGCGAAAGAATGCGTTTTTTTGAAATCTAAGAGCGACAAACTCCCTACGGGGTTGGGGCTTGTGCATCTCGTCGATACCTACAAATAAAAAAAGAGTCTAAATCGGACTGTTGTAAGCAAAGTTATGGCCGTTTGAAGTTTTCATTAGAAATTACAGTTGACGAAACACAGAAACCCGTAAATCTGGCTGTGAAAGAAATAATTGTGCCCCTGTTAGAGGCTTGCTCGATGCTCGAGACTTGCTCGAGCATGCCTCGAGCAGGGAGCTCGAGACCTGCTCGAGCCTATGCTTGAGGCAAGCTCGAGCAAGCCTCGAGTAGGGATTTAAGCATATATGTTGAAGACTTGTTCGAGTCTCAAGCTCGAGTGCGCCTAAAAAAATGTTGATTTAATTGCTTCCAATTGCGCAAAAATACCGCCCATCATCAATTATACTCATTATTGCTCCAAATAACTAGCCAAGTAGGGTAGCCTGTAGCCGAAAATGTCTTTATATTCTTTTTGGTTTTTCTTGGACGGAACTAACACCTCCACTGAAAACGATATAACGACCGTAGTTTGGTAGTCTTGGGCGTTGGGTCAATCTTGTGGAAGTGATCTTTCATTATTAGAGCACAAAAGTCCAAACGGCAGTGATCCTTCCATTTTATTAGTTAACATGTGCGCAATGGGGCTGCCATAAATCATTGTTATTTAAAAAAATTATTAATATTACATTCTTGCATGATCGATTTATATTTTTTATCCGTTGAATTAGCCCCATAAATCATTATTATTTGAGCAGCATTTTTTTAAAGGTCAAATGTATTAAAAGAGAGCACACCAACACCACCATAAACAAACAAACAAATCCGCTTGTAAATATAGCATTGGTATTCTATTTTGCATGTGGGTATGCAAAGCTATAGTTCTGCATATATAATATCAACATAAATTGATCTCGGTTGTGCATCTCTAAAATTTTCGTTAGCTATAAACAGTAATTTTACAAAATTAATATTTTCAATCTCTAAATTATATTTTGATTCTTATTTTTCACTCCTCCCACGTTCTCTTTTCCCTCCCAAAAACCATATATATAATGATAATATTTTATTATTATTTTCCTTTAATTATGCATAAGTTTATAGGAAAGTTTTGTTGAAATGGCAAAGTCAATATGCAAAATATGTAATTTTGCATATGCATATGAAAAAACTAACATCAATGCTTTTATAAGTTGATTACACCACGATGTGTGGCTGAAAATTTTAAGTTACAATTTAAATAAATGAAAGGTCAAAACTTCAAGAGGGAACAATTTGGGCTAGATTGCACTAAATTTAATGTGAAAGATTTTGCTATTACATTCAAGCCTAATAATTTCAAAGAATTTCACTCCTCATAAGATCATGCCTGTAACAAACTTTACAAGATTTTTCAGTGAAGATAAATTCAAAGCTTTAGTTTAAAACATAATTACGTATTTTGTGCCTAGCATCTTAAAGTCATCATTTACATGTATGATTAATTATTTTGTGTGAAATATTAAAATATGAAGTTTATCATAAACTTTTTGATGGCAACTAATGATAATAAGAAATATTATTTTTTATTTTTTCTTCAACTAAACCATATCAATTATCTTTAATCTACCTTATCATCACCTATTTTCGTTTGAGTTTGTCGTTGACTTTTGAAATAAGTGTCATCGCGATGGATTTTGACTCAAAATAATAATAAAAACTAAAAAGATATAATTTTAAAGTCATCACCAATTAAAAATTGATACGGTTGGCCACCTACTTTTTATAGTAGCAAAAACAAAATTGTTTGCATTTTCATAATCAGATTTAGGATGTACAACTGCGTGCAGATAAATATTAATATCTCCATGATGACCAAACTTGGTACTATTAGTTCTCATGTGAGCTAGAGGGAGAGTAAATAGCCCACGATAAAAATTAAAACTAAAGTGTGAAAATGATTAAGTAAACCAAGCAAAACCACCACACATAATAGTTATAGTAGTTCAGGGATTATTTTCTTTACTTCACTCTCTTTCACAACGTGTGAAAAGTTTACCATATCATTTCCAAGCTTACAGTAAATTATTTTGTAAGTTCATTAAAAACTCAGCTATTTTTTTAAGTTCATAGCCAATTTTTTACAACTATCTACTAAGTGGACAAAAACTTCCAATCCTATTAATAATTATTACACAAAGTAATAACAATAATGAAACTACAAGCAAAATTTTAGAGAAAGCTTAGTGATTGCTGGTGAAGTAGCTCTCTCTGGCTTTAATAAGATTTCTAGTTCTACTTTAAGCCCTTTCTTTATAAATCTTTCAAACTCTTTTTAAATGTAGAAGTTATATGTTAAGTCATGAACAACTATCTATATTCACAAAGTGTGTTGTTTAATTTGTACAAGCTCAAATAGTTCACTTGTTTGTTATTTTTCTCCTTGAATTGTTGTTCTTGAAATACTAAATTATTTAATGGATAATTCCATTATGCTTGTTATGTATTTTTTCAAGATTTATAGCCATTGAAATATCTTTTGGGAATGCTAGTATAAATTCCCAACAATGCTTGTAATATAAGAAAGCAACCTTTTAAATGTCACTCTATTATGTTTTCTTCAACCAATTTGATTGATCTAATTGACATTATTCACTTTCAATAAGATAGTCGTTCGATTCCTTAGTATTCTCCCTTTAATGACAAATTGTCTTTTTTGTTAATGGTTGTTTATGATAATGACAAGTTACATAATGTAACAGTCCAAACCACACATAGCCTAATATTGTTCCACTTTGAGTCACTACCCGCAAGGCTTTTGTTCTTGGTAGTGCCCATTGGTACCCCAAAATACGTCGTGCTAGAGAGGTATCCACGCCTTCATTATGAGGCGCACTTTGTTCTTCCCACAATCCGATGTGGGACTTGTGAAATCCACAGACTCCACAATTCACTCCCTTTAGGAGGCCCACGTCCCCGTGGGACTATGACACACCGACTCGGGTCTTTAACTCTAATACCATTTGTAATAGCCCAAGCCCCCGTATACAGATATTGTTCCACTTTAGGCCACTACCCGCATGGCTTTTATTCTTAGTAGTGTCCATTGGAACCCCAAAACTCATTGTGCTAGAAAGGTATCCACGCCCTCCTTATGAGGCGCACTTCATTCCCCCCTTAGTCCGATGTGGGACTTGTGAAATTCATGAACTCTACGCATAAGAATGTTAATTTTCTTTTCAAAATATCATGTACAAATTAATGATTTAAATAATTGTGTGTTAGAGAAAATGTATATGTTCTTTGAGATGGAAAGTATGGTTATGTAGTCTCTTAGGTGCCTTAAGATGTCATTGTTGTCTTGAGGCAGAAGGATGTCTGTTAAAGTTTTATTGGGATAGTTTGATAATGCTTCTAACTTATTGTTTTTGCTTATTTTATAAGTAAAAGCATGTAAACCTGTTTGCTAAACAATAAAAAAATGCTTTTTTTTGCTTTTTTTAGTAAAAAGCATAAACAACTCAAGGATTGCTTTTTAATGCTGTTGTATGAAACAACAACTTTAAAATTTTAAAATGACAACATAATCCCTGTAATGCGGCCCCTTCTGCTTTACCTGGCATTCAAGTTTGAGTTCTTTCTCCCCACTCCTGCTCTTCTCCCTCCGGCAACACTTGTCGAGTCTAGTTTAAGTTGCTCCAGGACCAGCGCTCCCATTTTAATTGTCTTTATCTGCCTCTGTGGGAGTAGAGGGGTACATGCTTCTTTTGCACCTAAGCCTTTTAGGTGGCCTAGTTGGGGTTTGAGAAATTGAGATAAAAGTGTATTTCCTGTTATTGGGAAATATGAAGGTGCTTACGAAAACATGTCAGTTTCAGCAGTTCTAAAAGGTGGAAAGATGCTTGAGATGGAAGCAACTATAAATAACATGAAGAAAACTTAATCAAAATGGGCCAAGAGATCCCTCATTAAACTGATATGATCTATCAACATGCCATATTTTGGGCAAACTGCTTATTCTAATTACAAAGTTCTAGTTTTTTGGGTCAGTCACGTGAGTAGACTGATTGTGTAGACTATATAATTATATAATTGGTATGGTCTATTGTATAAGGATATTTTGGTCTTTTCGAATACCTAAAATATTTTTGTTTATAGTTTACCAAACACATATTATCTACTTTTAGAATCTAAGGGTATATTTGGTTACTCTGTTTTCTGTTTTCTATTTTCGTTTTTAAAATGTAATAGTTATTTTCAGACACAAAAAACTAAAAATTAAAAACAACAAAAGGTTGTTTTCATTCTTAAGGTTTCTTAAAATGAAAATAACATTTTATTGTTTTCAATTTTAAATTTTTTATACCTAAAAATAACTACAACATTTTGAAAACAAAAATAAAAAACAGGACAACTAAACATGCCTTTAGCACTTATAAAATCATAGTTTACCAAACACTCACCTGCTTGTTTTCACAGTACTTTTTTTAGTACAACTAAAAACAACTTCTTTTAAAAGCATAACATTACCAAATTAGGCCATTGTTAAGTTAAAAGATTCTTGGTTGCCAAAACATCTTTATCAAGCTTTGATTGTCACGCCCCCGAATTCCAGGGAACCCGGAACCAGGTACATGACTTCTCCTTGCCCGCACCCGAAAGGTCAAGGGGTTGGTGACTAGCACCAATAGAGACTACACCGCGGATGCTGTCTCAAATATGCAACCCTGTACAGTCATACATCAAGGGTAATCCTGTACTTTCCCATACATCATCATGCATACAATAAGTCAAACAGTCATACAGACATCACATCACAAATAGTATGCAAATACAAGTCCACGGACCCATGTCCGGGATACAAGACACAATAATACAAAATACAACACTATATCATACATCAGAGCAGTGGGCACGTCCTCCTGGAAGAAAATCCTCCACTAGTCCCAGGTCACACCTGAAAAAGGTAAACAATAAGTAAGGGTGAGCGACAAGCTCAGTAGGTGACTCCAACACTCCACATCATGCAAATATACACGTTTATACTACATGCACTGTGTAGTGTGCACAAACATCAGGACTCAGCCTGCAAACAAACATCAGGACCTAGCCTGCCCACACAGGATAGCTTGTCCACGATCCTCAACAGGATCCCAGCTTAGGGCACTTAGCCTAAGCTCCACGAGCTCAATAGCTCAACACAATCCTCAATGGGATTTTAGTTCAGGGCACTTAGCCCTTCCACAACGCTATATGCCCGGACACAGTGCCACACAGGCCTGCCATCGGCGCATATGCCTGCCCCGTCAACCACATACCATCATCTGTGCTTCACGGTGAGAACCCAACAAGTCATGGAACCCAAGTCCCAAATCCACAAACCAACATACCAACACCAATATGGTCTTAAGGTGTACAACACTCCCTTTAGAACTATAGCCAGTCTTCACAAGTCGATCTTCATTCCTTGACTAAGGAAGGAGATACCCATAGCAGCTATTTTCTTGCAATGAAAAGTCCAGGCATTGGGTCTCCATATCATAACTATGATAATCTGATTTTTGGGGATTTTTCTGAGATGTCTAACCCCACTTTCCAAAAAGTCACCATTACGAACTTTTGGGTTTTTCCGAGATTTTATACTAAATCCCAATTTTCACATTTTGAAAGAGTGAGAATTTATTTTTCTAGTATTTTTCTTTGAATCCAAATGGGAAGTATTTCGTTATTTACATTGTAACTTAAGTATAGTACTTTAATGGTTACAATGTAAATGGTCCAATCCAGTCACAGCCACACTGGAACTGCACTGTCCAACTGCTCGAAACTGCCTGCTCGAGACACACCTTGCTCGATGCTCTGCTCGATGCTGCTCGACACTCTGCTCGAGGCTATATTCTGCTCGACGCTCCCTGCTCGAGGCCTCTGCTCGAGACTCTGCTCGAAGCTAGCCTCGAGCAGTTCCCCAGTCGCGAATTTCTGACTGCGTTCTTCCCCAATTCGTCCCAAAACCCAATTATACTCATTAAATCACCATTGTTAAGCAACAATTCATCCCTATTAAGGGTTTCTAACATCATCTAGCCATATTAGACTACCAAACAACCTAAATCATCTAGGTTTCATGCTCAATTTCTATTTTTCCTAATTTCTAGGGTTCATCACGAATTTGCATGATTTCATCAAATTCTTACTTGTTAATCCAATAAAACAGCAAGAAAAGGGTGAAGAATCAATGGAACACCTACCTGGAATGATTCTTGATGCTTGAATGAGCTCAAAACGCCCCAAATCGAAGGCTCCAAGCTTCCTTCTCTCTTTCTCTCTCTAAGCTCTCCAACGTAGACACAGAAACGCTGAAACGTAACGTGGAAGCTCTCTTTCCCCCTATTTATATTTCTGTATTTTCTTTTATTAATAAATCCCAAAAATATTAATTGACCTCCCGAGGTCACAAACTCCAAATTGAGCCCAAGTACAGTCAAAACGCTCGAAATGATGAGCACATCACTATCCAGATATTTTCCAACCCAATTGACTGCTCAAATGCAAGGTCAACTAATAAACCCCGAAAAGTCAACAACCGGGCCACTCGGGGCCCCGACCCGGAATCGGGCCCAATTACAGTCAAAATGCTCACATTGACGAACACAATATTGTCCAGATAGTTGCATTCCCATAGAATGACTATCTCTCAACACTACCCAAATACGGGTCTTTACATTGATGAAGGTTATATGTTACTTGAAAATCTTATGTTGAGTTGACATCAAAGGTCACTTGTTTACTTGAAGGTCAACTATTTGAGCTTTACATCTTTAGTTAGCGTGAAACTTGGCTGTTTAGCTTTGAAGGTCACCTCTTGCCTCGAAGGTTACCTATTTTTATAGCCCTCAATGTCTTTTGAGATTGACTAAACATCATTTATCTCTTTAAAGGTCCTCTGTTTGACTTTTAAAGTGCTTTATTTCTTTAAAGGTTCATCGGTCAATTAGAATAACATTGTCTGGCTTAATGAATGTGAAACTTTTAAGCAGCTTTTGGAATGCCTAAAACCCCCTAAAGGCCTCTCTTGCTAGGTGAGGTCTCTACGCCCACCTATGTGGCATGCTTCATTTCCCTCCACTGCTGATATTTACTTAAAGAATTTGTTCCACCCTCCACTATTGATTTGGCTAGCCAATCCTCACAGTAAAGTCCTACGTTTACTTAAAGATCCCTTGTTTAATTGAAACTTCGCCATTTAGCTTAGCAACCATTTACTATTAATGTCCTCTATTTGATATCTTAAGCTCCTCTATCAAGAATCCTTTATTTTTAAAAGTGTCATTTTTCTTGATGATTTTTCTTCAAGTGATGTTCTTTAGTTCTAAACTTGATTTTTTCCCTAATACAATTTTGAATTTGAGATCACTCAACGGGATTATTCTATAACGCCAGTTCAAATAACTTTTTATATTATCAATCTTCAATACTCCAATATTACTAATTCTGTTGAACTCCACAAGTCTTTATTCAACATATTCCAGTTTTCAGATACTAGTATTGTTTAAGTTTTTCTTCTGGTTTTAATCAAATCTAAATTCAACATTTTCTCCTTGTTTGATTTAGACCATTGCTCTTGCATTTTCCCTTTACTTTAGTATTCTCCCTTTAGTTGGTTCAAACTTGTAAGTGTTAGAATAAATAATACATTGAATAGAACAGAAAGGTTTCATCAAAGTAATGAAAATTTTACACAAGTATATCAAATCCTGCATTATAGATAGTATTTTCAACCACATTCGACATATCCTTCTTAAGATTATCTAATGTTTTATGGAGTAGCCATTCCTCTTAACCTTAGACTCTTCATTTTTGTTGTTACACTTCATCTTTGAGGAATCTTCGGGCTCTTTGATGGTTTACCATAATTACTTCATATATATCATTTTCTTTAGTTAGATTCTCATTTATGTTTCTATCCATACTTCATCTTCAACATTAAATGGCTTCTTTGTTGTGTGGATGAGAATTTATGGTTCTCCTCTTAGAAAATTTAATTCAACATAGATTTCTCCTAACTTAAAAAATGTCCTAAAATTTTGTTAGGTTTTAATTTTCTTCCTCTATTTAGATTTCTTCTCATGTGTAAACTCTTTCACCTTTTTAAAGTTCATCATTACCTTTTTCTAGTACTAAATCATGGCATTATCATCAACTTTTCATCATGGTTCAAAAAAAGGGCTGAGGCGCTGCCTTGCCCGCCTTGGCTCTAACCGACATGGAGGCGTTGCCTTGTAGCCCATCCCCGCTGACACCCGCCTCGTATGGGTGAGGTGAATTAAGGCGTCACGTTCCGCCGCCTCATCACATATTCTGGATGAGGCACCCACGTCAACACCGAAAGTTTTCCCTTCCCATTATAGCTTTAAATTGGTTTTAAAAAAACATATAGTTAACCTTTCCCTTTCCCGATCTCAGTCTCCTCTCTCATGTCCGAAGTTGCCTCTTCCTCTATCGTTGTCTTCAATTGTCAAAGAATTCGCAGCAACGATCGTTGTAGCAGCATCATAGTCGAAGTAACAACGTTGTCTTAACGCCGTCAAACTATCGAAGTAGCAGTGTCGTCGTCCCAGGTGTCGGAGACTTTGTCATGTCTCTTCTCGCCATTATTTCTAGTAATTTTATGTATTTATTTATTACTCAAATAATGCACTCCTGTGTTGGCAAAGAAAGGTTCGATAATATGAAGAATTAGGTAATATATAAATGTAAGTTGATTCGTGTGTACTTTTTATTTTAAAAAACAAATGTTTATTATTTTTATATATTCTTTACCTTATTAACATCAGTAAAAAAATTATATCATTTAATTTTATTTAAAATTCATCTTTGTATTTGTGCCCTTTTTCTTTTTTCTTTCTTCTTAAATGATAGTATATCATGTTTAATGGCTCTCACATGTTTAATAGTATTTTTTAAAAATAATTTTTTTGAAACATCTCCTTCACATTCACACCAATAACAGATATAAGAAGTTCGATTCAGGGAGGTTTAATTAATAATATATATATATATATTATTAGAATTTTAGACAATAAATCATATATATTACTAATTATTATATGTAGCTATAATTAGAATTTATATATACACATATAGTTATATATATGTTGCTATAATTAAAATTTATAACTTTAATAAATTATAAAAATTTATTAAATGTTAATGTGAATAATGTGAGTAACATATTATTCTTCTATATATATATATGACAATATATACATATTGTCATATTTTAATTATGTTTATTCTTGTATATACGATTTATTGTTGTGTAATAGTAGATAATCAAAGAAGAAATTCAGTTTAGCAATATGACAAATAATATGGAAGTGTGAGATTTCATTTGATAATTATAGTATGATTTTATTATTTTAAAAATAAGTTTACATAAATTTCATCTCATTATATATATATTTTGTATATTTAAAAAAATTATCGTTGATAGTTGAGGCACCTGCCTCGGTGTACAACATCCAATCCTACCGTATCACGTTCCATATTTTCAAACCTTGCTTTTCATTTCAATTATATCTTTGGTTAATCTGTGTATTGAGTCATCAATTCTTGTCTTAGCACTATTTAGCTAGGTTCATTGACTCTTACTACAACTAGTTATTTTGTATTTGTTGCTGACTAGGATCCACATGCATCTTTATCCATGGCTTCTTGTTAAGACCTAGTGGCACTGCAACTTTTGATCCACTAGCATTAGTACAATCACAGGATGTTAGCGGATGAATTAGAGGATTCTTTGCTATGAACACTAGATATGTTTTGAGAAGCATAAGAGGTTTTGGTTGGTGAGTTGGTTGTGTTATCTATAGTGGTATGGTTGTGCGCTACTATTATTGTATGAGAGTAAGGTTAGGGCTATGGATGGTGGTAAATAAGGACAAAGGAGGTGTGGGGTTGCTGAGAGTGTCATTTTCCAAAGCCTAATATGTTTGACACATATAATTTGGTGATTATTTTTACAAACTATGGACTCAAATGAATTTAAAATTAATTAATTTTAAATTTTAATTTTTAAAATAGTTGGGTTTATAGTTATTTTTAAAAACTATTTCTAATTATTTTCTGTCTTCAAATCTAAATTCAATTATGTCGAAAGATTTTTTTAATTACTTGAACCCACTAAATATTATTTTAAAAAACATTTGGGATCTAATTTTTTTAAAATAAAATTAATTTTAAACACATTTTTTCTCATATCAAACAGAATTTATTTTCAAATTACAATTTAACACGAATTCTATTAGAATTTAGAAAACAAAATATAGAAAACAAAACTTATAGACTTCGTTTGGTACAATGAAAATCCTATATTGTTTTTTAAAACATCGGATCTGGTGTGAGTCCACCCTAATATAATAATATATATTTGAAAACTATGTTTTCTAAAATGTGGGTCCCATGATTATTTTTAAAAATTGGTTCTAATTGTTTTATGTTTTTAAATATAAACTGTATTTTGTTGGGAAATCCATATTCTTTTACTTTTCTTCATTCTTATTACTTGGTCCATCATATATGTTTTTTAAATTTTTTTAGGACTTAATTCTAAAAAACTACACTTTTTTTAAAACACATTTTATCTCCTACCAAAGAAAAATTATTTTTAAATTATAATTTAACACGAACTCCAACAAAATTAAGAAAATAGAATACAACTTGCTTTAAAAAATAGAATTAAGAAAGCAGAGTATAGCTAGCAAGGGCCTCCGTTAAATGTGCTATTGTATTCTTTTTAAAAAAGGAGTGGGATGTTCACACCCACTAAAATGATTAACACATCAACTTTTGTGAAATGTTTGTTCTATTCATTTGTGATTTAAATAAGTAACTCTTACAAAAAAAGAAATAATAATAAAAATAAATTAGTTCACCCCCTCACTTTATCTCTCTTTGGTCTCTCTCGATCGTTTTCATTTAGTGACGTCGCACTCTCCCTCTCTCTCCTCTCTTGATCATCTGCTGATGTCTTGCCGGATCCGCCGCCATATTCAGAGATCCCTCACACCGCAGTTGAGGACAACACTTCCCTCTCTCCCTTGATGCCGCCCACCTCCATTTTTTTATAATTCCTCCTTCAACAAACCCTATCCACTGCACTTGTTTTGAATTGTTTTTTTACAACAGAGGATCTAAACTCGATTGGATACACCTAGATTTTTTGTTTGTATTATCTATGCATTGTTTTGGTACTATGTTCGTGTTATTTTTGTTATTTTTGTTTTCTTTTTATTTAGTTTCATTCTAAACTTTGATTTGCATTTTTGGTGAAGCTTGGGGGAGTTTCAAGTGGATTGGCCAAGGTCTATGAGGAGTCACATTCGACGCTTTGAGGCTTTGGATATGTAGACTTGTAAGTGTGCAGTGACCTCTCCCACTCTCTTCACATGCAATTTTCTTTTATTCTTCCTTCTCTCCTTTCGACAAGTGACTTCAAATTTGGCGATTCTAGATCCGGCGATCTCAAGGTGGAAACTATCTCTCTGCTTTCAAATCCGACGAAACTACCCCTCCTCCATCTAGATCTAACAACTTGTTTTTTCTCGCATTTCAGTTGGCAACTCTAGATTTTTCTCGAGCACTATCGTCCCAACTACGAAACTACCCCCTCCCCTCTCCCTTTCAACAAATCTTTCTTAAGCATGAATCTCTCCTTTTCTATCTAGTCAAATCCAAGCAGGGTTGGGGTAGGAGCACACATCTGTCTTTTTCTTATAGAGATTTTATATGATTAGTTCTAAGCAAGATTGAGATGTAGGAAAATGAAAAATAAATAAAAAATATTATTTCAATAAAAAAAAAAGTTAAAATGGAAAGGAGAGGAGGAGGGGACATTGCTAGGAGTGTTAAAAGGGCAGGATGGGCTCAACCTACACGGGCTTGAACCTAAACGGGTTACTTTGAATATATTATTTTCTTTAAATGAATTTTAATTTCCTTATGGGTTGGGTCCATCCTGTCCGTTTTTTCCGGTTAGATTATGTTATGTCTTATGTATTTTTTTATTTCATATTAATAAAATAATATTTTTTATTAAAAAACAAAAAAAAAACTCACATAGCTCACAGGGCGAAAACCCGTTTAACATTCATAGGCATCGAAGAGCGAGTGTGTTAATTTGAAAACGTTTGGGTAAGTGTGTTAATAAGAAATGATGTTAGTATCATTTTATTATAATAATAAATTATTACTTATAAATTAATTATTTAAAGTGGATGAGTTTAGAGCAACTCCAACACAACTCTTTATTATTTAGATGTAGAGATAAAACTCCAAATTTATGCTCCAACAGGCTCTTTACATGGCTCTCTATATCTGAATAATGCTACAGTAACTCTTCACATTTGAAGAGTCATTGTTCATTATCTACATATTATTTTATTATTATTTATTTCTCTCTCCTCTTCTCTCACCCGAAAGCCTCATCCTCACCCATAGACGAGCTCGCCCGAACGCCTCACCCGCAGCGCCGTCCCCTCGACTCCGAACGCCTCAGCTGCTCCATCCTTAGGGTTTCGCTCTCCTTCGCCACCAACGACGGCGAGATCGGCTAGGGGTTCGGGAGCTTCGCTAGCGGCGACTGCAACAGGTGCTACCACGAGCGCAGAGGGAGCCTGAGCTACACGTCTCTGTCGATCTGATTAGCCCCGATTAGGTTGTCCCCGCCGTCCAAGCCGCCCCATCCCCGCCGTTCGTGGGAGATCGCGCAGCGGCGTGGGTTGGGAGGAGGGGGAACGCGCAGCGGCAGCGTGGGTTGGGAGGAGGGGGAACGCGCAGTGGCAAGGAATGCGTAGCGTGAGGGATTAGGACAACAATAATTTTATTAATATTTTAGTAAAAATATAAGTAAAATAAAGAATAGGGTTGAAGTTGAATGTATAAAATAGCTCTCTACATTTAAAAAAATATCTACATGTAAATAAAATATACAAATTAGTGTTGGAGTTGCTCTTAGACTTGGAATGTATTTTTACTTTTAAAAAACAGCTTGTTTTAACACGTCACCCAACCACGTTTTTCCATTTCCACCCCTACCCACGGGTAAGACTTTCCCATCACCGGAATCCCGATTGACGCGACTATCCAGACGACAATGCCACAGCAAATGAATAGTGAGTGTCCGCCACTAATCCGACTCTATCCATCGCAGCACAATCACAGGCCACCGGTTTCAGCGCGCGTGGCCCAACCTTCTCCACCCGACCGTCATCACAGTCCCACCTGGATACATAAATCCGAAACACGCTCACACTCGCCGACTCACAGCACCAGGGAGCAGCAGCTGCGATGGCGGAGTCGGCGGCGCAGACGGAGGCCCGTGTAAACGTCGCCGAAGGAGATGAGATCGTGGAGGTGGACCCAAATCCTCAGAGAGGGCTCAAAGCCAAGGCGGTGGACCTGATCGAGAAGCTGGTGGTGAAGCTCATGTACGATTCGTCCAAGCCTCAGCACTACCTCTCCGGAAATTTCGCTCCAGCTCCCCACGAGACTCCTCCTTGCCAGAACCTCCCCGTACGAGGCTGTCTCCCTGTCAGTCTACTTTCCCTTTCGTCTTCATGTCCTGTAGCCGCCATATAAATATATATATATATATATATATATATATACGTACGTACGTACGTGCATACATATATATAGAGTGATACATCTATACATACATATATATATAGAGTGATATTATTTTCACTTGTTGTTTTGGATTACTGTTTTGGTTCATATATCCGACCCCAATATGGGGCTTGTTGGTTTGGTTTGATATTAACCATCCATCTATATGTTTGTTAGCCGACTGGCCGATAACATGTTTTATTAATTTAATTTTCCTTTGCTGTTGTTTTAGATTATCCACCTAATGCTTTTCCGGGATTTAATTGGAAATCAAGTTACTCACTGAATTGATGTTTTGATGAAGCTACAGTTTTAGCACACTGTTCTTGTTAGTTTTTTTTAAAATTATAATAAGAGAAAGAAAGCAGAAGACATTATGGTTGATCTCGTTTCACTTGGGCATGGCGATGATAAAACAATATGTGAAATGACGGGATTGTACGCCTAAGCAATGGAAAATCATAAGCTGTTGCCTCAGCCAAAATTCTAGGGAAGGAGATATTCATGGGTTCATTGGTTGGCAACACATTATTCTCACCAATCTAGTCTCTACTAATACTATAAAATCCTGATAATTTCATCCGAGCACGACCCACCACAAACTAGAACGTCACTAAATACTTATTTATTGATTTCAAGCATACATGTTCTATCGAAATCAACAGGTGTTAAAAAATGTACATGAATTGGGGTACTCACAGAGGAAGGAGGGGACCTAAGGACTCCCTTATTTTTGCAATTAGAATGTCTAAAAATTGGGGTTAGGTATTAAAATCTGGCTATCAATGTTCATTACATCAATTGGCATTAGTCATAGGAGATCCCGAGTAAAATCATTCAAGCTTGTAGCAGTTTGTTCATTGTTGTCCCTTCAAAGTACACTGCTGCTTTGCTTCTTTTCCTAATTAGCCTGTGAAATGCTTGGTTTTTTATTTATCTGGGGAATATGCTGACTTGGATTTGGGAGATTTGCAATGCAGGACTGCTTAAATGGTGAGTTTGTCAGGATTGGTCCTAATCCGAAGTTTGCTCCAGTGGCTGGATATCACTGGTATGTACTTCTTCCTTCATTTTTTAAGTACTCTAGATCAAACTCCATAATCCATGTTGAAAACAGGTGAGCTTTGTGCGTATGTTCTTTGTGATATGATTTTGTTGAAACATGTGATTAATTCTAAAACATCCAATTAACACGCTTCTTTTGTTGATCGATAAAAATAAACAAAAAATAACTATAGCCATCTTATTGTTATGGTTTTTGCAGGTTTGATGGAGATGGGTACGTGTTTTACCTTCATTCTCAACTGAAATGCTGTCTTAAGCTGTCAGGGTTTTGGGTTTCCTCAGTGAAATGGATAACTATATGCCACTATTCTCTGTTTTATTTCTTTTTTATTATGGCATCATCATGTCTGTGATCTCCATGTAGGACTGTCAGGAAGATCAGTCAAGTTATCACCATAAAGGGAAAATGTTAAAATTTGACCACTTGCATGCTTGTTAGCTACATGCCTAAACTTCAATGCAAGTCCCTGTGCTTGCTAGCATCATCAATAAAATGGTAAAAATGCAAAGCAATGTTATTATGTTTTTTTGTCTACAGTATCTACTTTCCTTTTCTAGAATACAGATAATTAAATAATTGCTGAATAAATTTTTGAATGGGTTCACTTAAAATTTATTTATTTGATTGTATGAGGTGTGTTTCTAGTAACTCTATTACTGAGAAATCCTTGAGTGAGTTACTGATTCATCTAGTTAGATATTGAGATTAAAGGGTAAAAACTAGGCTCCAGCATTAAGTAAAGTGTTAAGGAGTCAGTGTTGGGGCAAGTGCAGTGGGTAATGGTATTATTAAACAAGATTTTTGTTTCAGTTACTGTTTTTACTTTTTATTTTTTTAATCAATTTTCTATTGTCTTGTTACCACATCCTAATTTTTTAAAAATTTTATAGACCGAAACTGTTGCTTACTATCCTGCAGAAACTAGGGTATGAAAGTTTTTATTGATTCTGTAATTTTGCAGCATGGTTCATGGTTTGCGCATTAAAGATGGAAAAGCAACATATGTCTCACGGTACGTAAGGACTTCACGCCTTAAACAAGAAGAGTTTTTTGGAGGAGCTAAATTTATGAAGGTGACTGTCTACATCTCATATTGTTTGTTGTATTGGATGGGTATTGGAAATTAGGTAAGTTCCCACTTTCTTCTTGAGGTTGGTTATCACTTTTATATAAGTGCAAAGATTGTATGCAATGCAGCTGCTCTAGAATCTCGGGCATTAAATTGTGTCATTCTTGGATCTTTTAGGTATTAGTCATAGATGCGAGGCCCAGTCTGCACTATATGCACCCCATAGCAGGCATAAATTCTATAGTACTCGTGTATATGTTAGGCTCTTGTTGTTAGTCTGGACTTAATGTTATTCTATACAATCAATACTTCTTCAATGCAAGCCTTTTCCTAGTCATTGTTACTTTTATGCTAAAGTGAGGTTGTGCATTTTGAAAATTTTCATATTTTAAAAATTTGTAGTTTTGACCTGACTCATGTCAAAAAAGGATCTGACTTGTGTCAAAAATTTATAATGAGGTTTCATTACTGTGTTTTTCCCATGTGATTTGCAGATAGGAGATATGAAGGGGCTATTTGGATTACTTATGGTTCAAATGCAAATGCTAAGATCAAAGTTGAAAGTATTGGATGTATCATATGGAACTGGAACAGGTAGGATTATTTTACATAATTGCTAATAATTCATTCTAATTTAGTCTACTATGGAGCAAAAAATGACATAATTTGTATTATCCTCCTTTTGCTTGTTTTTTAGTGCCAAAAGAAAGAACTAATTGTTTGTCACCCTTCTAGGAAATACAGCTCTTGTTTATCACCATGGTAAACTTTTAGCACTTTCGGAGGCAGACAAACCTTGTGAGTCATCTTCCTTCTTTGCTTCAGTTTAGATACACTAAAAAAAGCAGCATGGGTAAATGTTGAGTTTCAATTGCCAAGACCTTACCTAGATCTTCATTTCTCCTTCATTTGTGAGTGCACATTCTCACACACATACACCTTGTTGCAAACCAAAATTGTGCAATGAACCCTAATTATTTAAAATTGAAAGTCAATGGGTTATATGATCACAACATATCTCTAAAGTCATTTCTTTTGTTTAGAATTGCTTTAGTCAATGTTAGAGCAACTTCAACACATTATGTATTATCTAAGTATAGAGAGCAAAATTTCAAATTTATGCTCTAACAACCTCTTCACATATGAGAATTGCTATAATAACTCTTTACAAATGAAGAGTTACTATTCATCATCTATATATTATTTTATTATTTTCTTACTTTTTTCTCTCTCTTCTTTTATTGCCTCTCTCCACGGCTCTCTTCTATTTCTCATCTCCTTTGATTCGTCTCCCTCTCCTTTCCATTTCACAACGCCTTACTCTCTCAAACCCATCACTGCCTCCGGCAAACGAACAAGGCTCAAACCCTCTGCCATTCCTTCTTCCTTTCCGCTGCCTAGCTGGAGTAGCACCATCCCTTCTCTATGCCGATCGTGCAACAACACTGGTACCTTAGGTCCTAAATTTGGTAGTTTTGATCTGTGCAATTTGCCTGAAACCCCTCGGTGTGGGTTTGTGATTTTTCTGTATTGGCAACAATTGCCTCTTCTCGCTGATAGGAGATGGAGGTGAGCTGTAATTTCTCTCTTTTTTCTTCACTACATTTCCAATTTTTTTGTTAATGTTTTTGGAGATGTTCCTTGGCGGAGCATTTGGAAGGCATAGGTGCCCTTCCGGGTGGCATTCTTTGCTTGGACTGCCGTCTTGGGGAGGATTTTGACTGCTAATCATTTGCGGTACCGGGGTTTTGTTCTGGCTAGTCGGTGCTACATGTGCAAGTCTTCGCTGGAGCATGTGGATCATCTTTTTCTTCATTGCCCTTTTGTCAGGGGTTTGTGGGATATGATTCTGGGTCTTTTTGGAATCCCATGGGTGATACCTTCATCTCTCTGTACGTTGTTTGCTGGTTGGCTTGGCGGTGTGGAGTGGCATTCGGCGGTGTGGCATGCTGTCTCTCATTGCATTCTTTGGAGTATTTGACGGGAGAAGAATGCGCTAGTGTTTGATGATCGGGAGAGGCTCCCTGGTGAGCTCTTTTGTGTTTTTTTTATTATTTGGGTGATTAGTTGTATGCGTCGGGCGGGTTGCATTTTTCTTCCGTTTGAAATGTTGTCAATGTGTGTTCCTTTTGATTGGGTTGTTGTCTTCGCTTTGTAATTTTGCTTTTTCGCACACTTCTTATGTGCGATTTGCTTCTAATCAATAAATTATTTTTACCTATGAAAAAATATTCTGGCATTACATTAGGATGCTTTTTTTGTTATTTTTGGCGATAATCTACTGGTGATGCTAAAATGTTTGTCCTGATTTTGTTTGGGTTTTTAAATTTCCATAAATTCAATCATTTTTTTCACCTTTGGTCTTCCTATGTGTTACAGTCTCGTTTTCCTGGCAATGAAAGCCTTATGCCCATCTCTTTTTCAGCCGATGACTTACTGCTGGTGTTTTTCTTTTGATGGTAGTGTAGTGTCTACTCGACTGACAAGAGATGGGGTGTCGTGTTTCATTCTCTTCTTTGTCTTTCGTTTTTCTCCCTTTCCTTAATATTCATCCTTTCTTTACTTTCTGGTTCATGCTGGATCGGAGGAGCTGCCCGGATCAAAAGAGCCATTCAGATTATTTTAAATAAAACAAATCTGATTTAATATTTTAAAATAATATTTTAATAAAAATAAAAATAAGTTGAAGAATAGTGTTGGAGTTGTTTGTATAAAATAGCTATCTACATTTTTAAAACTCTCTACATTTGAAAAAAATATACAAAACAGTATTGGAGTTGCTCTTATATTTTACCTATATTTTGCAAGTGTGGAGTTCATAAAGTCCATGATTAGTCTAACCTATATTATTGAGAACCCATGGTTACCAAACTTGTAAAGGTTGTGGCTCATTTAGAATTTCATTGAGGGCCTATTTGGGATTATGTTGTATCAAATGTGAATTTTTCAAAAAAGTTAATTTTTTTAAAAGTATATAAAGAAAGTAGAAGAATGTGTAATCCCTGTGGAAAGAAACATTAAGAGGTAAGACCTCTCCTTAGGGGCTAGCGGTAGCAGTGACGTTACTCCCCTACTATCATCTGGGGGAACTTTCCCCATCGAAGGAATATTGTCTTGGGAAGTATATCCCATGCATGTGGACAGACCAAGGGTAATGTATGTAATTGGATGCAACTTCTCTCCTATGATTGCATAGGCATAAGAGAGGGTAGATCTTGGGTTCGTTTAAGTGGGAAAGTTTTTTGTAATGTGAGTCAAGGACTAAGGGTATGATTGGTTCGGTGGAATGGAATACCTATTCCACCTTTATTTCAGCGAAAATCTATTTCCATGTTTGGTTAAACTTTCAGAATAGACTACCTATTCCAAATCTATTCCTTGTAAGCTACTTTAGTAGCTTAGCTATACTTGTCTGTCTCAATGTCATTACCTATTCCATGCGGAATAGAATTTATATTTCTAATTCCTATTCCTATTCTACGCCATGTTGTAAACCAATCATGCCATAAAGGATGTGTGTGCTGTAGGTCCCATTGCCCCGCAATAACAATTTTGAATCTCAGACTGTAGTTTCGTGATTAGAGACCAAAGGTATCTCACATGCTAAGTTGCTAACTTAATAAAACAGGGAAGCCAAGCGCCATAGGCTTGTTTAAGCTTGGGTCCTATGGAGAGAATATGATGAAGCCATGAGCTCTAACCATACATGCGAGGACTTTGCTCTTACCTTTTGACTTATTTGAAAGAAGGAAAGAGCCGTGTTCCACCAGGGGTTATAATAAATAGCCTTTTAGTCTTGTTAGTGGTGAGGAGTCTCATTAATTTTTTTTTGACATGGTCTAAATTATAAATTATGATCTATGGTCCTTTCCCTAGCTGAATAAATTAAGCAAATTTGAAATTATTCTAATGCATAAGTATCTTGGGCTTGAACGCTGCTAGCCTTGGCTTCCTATGGTAGGGGTTGGGCCTATTAAGGGTAGTGAAGCGTGTGTTCAAGGTGGGACTTTTATGCTACCAAAAACCTCATGTCATGCATGGACTTTTCCTGATCTGCATGGAGAAATAATAGCACTGTTTTTACTTGTGTAGATGTTCTTAAAGTTTTGGAAGATGGAGATTTGCAAACCCTTGGCATGCTGGATTATGACAAGAGACTATCACATGCCTTCACTGCTCATCCAAAGGTTGATCCACTAACTGGTAAGCCTATCTGTAGTAGAGGGTTTTTTTTTTTTTGATAGAGAAAGGTTATTTTAGTAGAAAATACAGTTTATTTGTAATCGTTTTCATGCAGGCGAGATGTTTACCTTTGGCTATTCACATTTGCCACCGTATATTACATACAGAGTAATTTCAAGAGATGGTTTCATGCATGACCCTGTACCAATAACAATATCTGACCCTATTATGATGCATGACTTTGCCATTACTGAGAATTATGCCATTTTTATGGATCTTCCTCTCTACTTTAGACCAAAGGTATGTTTTTATTTAACAGAATAATAATAAATAAAATTATTGCAGTCAGTGTTTAAGGGCTGAAAATTATTGTTTATCCCAAAAGCATAAATGCATGATAAATATAGATGTAAAGTAGAGAATGTTAGATATTTACACTGAAAAGCAGATGCAAGTATATATAGACAGAGAGTGACATGCTCCCTAATTCAGAATTATTTGATTTTGACTTTTTTACCTAATGGACCTAGTTTACTAACTGAATTGAAATGGCTGGACCCAGTTAATAGATTAGTCTGGATTGAGAGGAAGATTTCCAAATTCCTCGTGGAGGAGGAACAGGAGGACGTGCTCTAAGTCACAGCTGGATGTGGGTTTTGTATTCTGCATGTCCACTTGGATTATTTCGTGAAGTTTTAGTTGGCGTTATGGTCAGTGGGTCTCAATGACCCCTGGCATAATTGTGTTTGATCTGAATCTGGGATTTTGTTGCTTTGTCTTCATTGAGATGGACTTGGACTGCTCGTGGTTGGGTATATGGGAACGGGGAAATTGAAGACCATTTTGTTTGGATGGTAAGGGGGCGTCTGAATGGTTCAGAGTCTAGGATGTGGCTTAAGAGCTCTCCAATGGCTTCCTTCTAATGGGAAAGGGAAGCTCCCTCCCGCTACCACCTTTGTCTCTAGAGGTTTTGCTGTCCATAGAGGAGGCACCCCTTGCCCAGGGGAGGAGGTGAGCTCGTGGTTTGACCTGATTGAAGATGGAGCACCTGGTTTCAGCGGAACAGGGTCTGGTAGCGCATCTATGGGCAACAGAGGTGGTGCTTTTTTGGGTATCCTAGCCATTGGGCTTGTTGCTGCACGTAGACTAGGGGCTTCTAGGCCATCTCCCAATGGACAAAAAGCTTTCAGTAGGGGTAAGGCCATTTTTTCTAAGAGATCCAAGAGTACCAGAATCAGAAGCCATATGTTGTTTAGGGTAGGTCAAACATTCTAAGCAGGTGGAGCTTTTATGCAATAACTCTTTAGATTACTAACTGGTAGAGTCTCACATTGGAGAAGTTGCCAATCAAATAGATCCTAATAAAGAATCAAGGGTAGCCTTTTTTTCAACCAATTGGTTTTAGAACGTTGACCTATGGTATTAGAACAGGTTGTATTTTCACTCATGATATTCATTATGTGAGGAATTTGTTTTTAATGTTTCGTCTTATCTACAATTTTCGGCCGTGTGTATTATCTACGTTGCCATATGAGGGAGGTGTGTTAGAGTCCCACATTGGAAAAGTTATCAACTAAATAGATCCTAATAAAGAACCAATGATAATATTTCATTCGGCCAATTGGTTTTAGGATGCTGACTATTGGATTCTAATACCAACAATATCACAATAGGAGCAGGGTATGTGTCTTGCAATCACATCCTAAATGATTGTGTCTACTAAAATTATTGTAATGACTAGAATGTCATGGTATATTTCAAAGCAACTTACTCAATAAAGTCGGTGGTGGTGACACAAGTTTCCTCATGAGTAGTAGTTTGATTGACCTTTTAATGTACATCACCAAGAGAGGGAACATGGTAATCAGAATGGATGTGATTTCAGGTAGTATCAAACTTAGGTTCAAAGCTATGAAAATAGGACATCACATACAATTGGATGCGTTGTTCATGGAAAACATAGGTCAAAGTCAAATGGTCAAAGTCATAGTTGACATAAAACTTCTCAATGTGACCGTAAGGGGATTTTCCACGTTAAGTAAAATATATCAACCCTCAAACAACATCATATATTATTTATTATTATTTTTATTATTTTTATTGCATCCACTTATGATGAACGTGCCTCATGTGCGCAACGTTTTTCGATGTCTTGGTGATCGGGCTCCTCGCGGTCGGGGGGTGTCGCTTTCGCGGTGGAATCTCCTTGCTGACGCTTAGGGGCACGATCGGTTCTTTTGTGTCGAATTGAAGACCTTCAAATTCCTCTCTTGCGGTCCGGCGGTGCGCTTGGTGGAGTGGAGTCACCTCTAGATAAGCTCGCTGTCAATGGGCCTTGCCTCCGCCCATTGAGAAGATGAAAGCGGATTTATCTTTCCAAAGGTGGACGGCTCACTTTGATCAAGAGCACTCTTTCCGGATCTTTTTCATATGTTGGTTGTTTTATTTGTAGTCAATTCAGCTTGTGATGTAACGGCTTTGGAATTATGGATGCACAACTGATAATTTGTATATCTGCAAATGAATTTTCTAAGTTTTCCAGTATCAAGAATTATTAGTCTTCATCTCCTTTTGTTACTGTTATTGTTGATTTAGTTATTCCAAATAAGTGTCTTCTTTCTTCATCTTCCAAATGAATCATTGATTCTGATGCCACAGATCATATGATAGGTAATTTTAGTCTCTTTTCTAATTACCAGTATCACGCCTCTCGATCTACTGTTACCTTAACTGATGGATCATCATCTTGTGTTCGTGGGACTGGAACAATTACACCAACCTCTCTACTACCATTATCATCAGTTTTACATTTACCTAATTTCTTTTTTAATTTAATTTCATTAAGTTAGCTTACTCGTGATTTTAATTGTTTCATTACTTTGTTTTAGATCTTAAGACGAAGAAAATTATTGGTAAAGGACATGAATCTAGAGGCCTCTACGCCCTTATACCCCACTCACTCTATCTGTTGCTTGCTCTGGTGTTACATCTCCCTTCAAAAAACATTGTAAGTTGAGTCATCCGTCACTTTCCCTACTTAAGAAGCTTTGTCCATAGTTT
Organism: Taxillus chinensis; assembly: GCA_023512835.1. Classification (NCBI taxonomy): domain Eukaryota; kingdom Viridiplantae; phylum Streptophyta; class Magnoliopsida; order Santalales; family Loranthaceae; genus Taxillus; species Taxillus chinensis. The sequence continues at coordinate 8,988,404 of CM042090.1, read as the reverse complement.
AGTCATGTGTCTTCTTTAAATTGTTAAGTATGTCAAACATCATCGCCTTAGTTCCAGTTCGAGAATCAATACATGTGCTAGTGTTCCTTTCGAATTAGTTCATTCTGATGTTTGGGGTCCTTGTCCTATTGTATCTAAACCTGGATTTAAATACTTTGTGACCTTTGTAAATGACTATTCTTGTGTTATTTTGTTATATTCAATAAAAAATCGCTTTGAACTTTTTTCTATCTTTTGTGCTGAAATCAAAATTCAATTCAATGTTTTCATTCATCGTTTCCACAGTGATAATGCCAAAGAGTATACCCAAATATTGTTTTAAAATTTTATGACTCAACGTGACATGCTTCATGAGACTTCCCGCATCGATACTCCATTTCAAAATGGTGTGGCCAAACAAAAGAACATACATCTTCTTGAAACTGTATATGCCCTTTTATTTCAAATGAATGTTTTAAAATCCTTTTGGGTTAATGCAGTTTCTACCACATGTTTGTTAATTAATTGTATGCCCTCATCTGTTCTTTATGATGCAATTCCTTCTCTACCTTTCTTTCCCCACAAGTTTATGTTTCCAATACATCCTAAAATATTTGGTAGCACTTGCTTTGTTCGTGATGTTCGCCCACATGTCACTAAATTAAATCCTAAGCTCTTGAAGTGTGTTTTTCTTGGATATCGTTGCCTTCAAAAAAAAGTATCGATGTTATTATCCTAGTCTTAATGAATATTTTGTTTCTATTGATATTACTTTCATGGAAGATATATCCTATTTTTTGTTTTTTCCACTTTCCTCACATCAGGGGGATGCTGCTACTGATGTCTTGGTATATTCTATCACACCTTTTGCACCTGTAACAAGCCCTCTTCCTCCTGCCGCTCACAAATATCCTATTACCCAAATGTACTCCAAGCGCTGCCCCTTGATTCATGTTCTGGACTTACTTCTTCGCCATCAGATCCCGTTTTAAGTGATGATCTTCCTATTGCCTTACGCAAAGGTAAATAAAGTTGTACTTTTCCTATCTCCTCTTTCGTTTCTTACATTTATTTGTCTTTTTCTTCTCGTTTTTTTATTGCCTCTCTCGATTTTACTATTGTACCTAAAACTGTTTGTGAAGCCCTTTCTCACCCTGGTTGGTGCCAAGCAATGCTCGATGAAATGCAGGCTTTAGATGAAAATGGTACTTGAGACTTGATTCATTTACCTTCAGGGAAACGCGCTATCAGTTGCAAGTGGGTATTTGCAGTTAAAAGCTTGTTTTGTTGCTCGGTTAAAAACTGGTCTTGTTGCTTTTCTTCATGGCGATCTCCACGAAGAGGTGTATATGGAGCAACCTCTGGGTTTTGTTGCTTAGGGGGAGTCTAGGCATGTTTGTCGTCTTCGAAAATCTTTATATGGTTTTAAATGGAGTCTTCGTGCTTGGTTCTGCAAATTTAGTCAGGCTATTGAAACATGAGACATGATTAAGAGCCAGGATGACCATTCAGTGTTCTACAAGCAATTAACTAGTGGTCTCATCCTTTTAGTTGCATATGTGAATGATATTGTTATTACTAGTATTGCTACTTTGGGTATTTCATCTATTAAGTTCTTTTTTCATATTCAATTTCACACGAAGGAATTTAGGGTTGCTCAAATATTTCTTAGGTGTTGAAGTTACGAGTAGACGTGGTATCTTTCTCTCACAGAGGAAATATGTTCTTGATTTATTAACTGAGACAGGTAAATTGGGAGCGAAGCCTTATAGTGCTCCAATGACTCCGAATATGCATCTCACGGGAGATGAGATACCATTTGACAATCCTGAGAGAAATCGATGGTTGGTTGGAAAGTTAAGCTATTTTACCGTCACTCGTCGAGACATTGTGTATTCTGTTAGTTTTCTTAGTCAATTTATGTCATCTCCAACATTTGATCATTGTGCAGTGTTGGAGCAGATTTTGTGTTACTTAAAAGGAGCACCTGGACGTAATCTTTTGTATACAAACCATGAACACATGTATATTGAATATTTTTCAGATGCAGATTAGGAAGGTTGTTTGGTGGATAGAAGATCCATCACAGATTATTATGTCTTTGTTGGAGGAAATTTGATTTCATAGAAAAATAAGAAATAAAATGTTATATCACGATCCAGTGCTGAGTCAGAATATAGGGCCTACATGTGAGATAATGTGGATCTTTCATCTCTTAAATGAAATTGGTTTTAAAACTTCGTTACCAGCTAAATTATGGTGTGATAATGAGGCTGCACTTCATATTGCCTCAAATCCTGTATTTCATGATAAAACTAAACATATTGAGTATAATTGTCATTTTGTCCGCGAGAAGATTCAACTTGAATTAATTTCTACAGGATATGTGAAGACTGGAGAACAATTAGACGATATTTTTACCAAAGCTAACAAGTTAGGCTAGATTAATATCTATGTTCCAACTTGTGAGGGATTGTTACTATTTTTAAGAGTAATTAGTAGAATTAGAGCAATTAGTAGATTAGAGTGATTAATGGGATATTATTATTAATATCCTAATATAGTTTTATCTTGTTGTATATATATATCGAATCATATATTGTACATGTGTATTAAGAAGAATAAGAATATTGTTTTTCTTATGTTGTTATCATGCATTTGTCATATAAATTTTAGGATATCAATGAGAAGCTTGTGGCTACAGATGGTGGGTTTTGTTTTGCTTTCAAGTAGGGTCTGATAGCTTTGTAGGTTTTGAGCAAATACTACATGGCCTAATCTAATTGGCTACAGGAGTTCTTATTTATAGATAAATAAAGTGCATGAACATGATAGGCAATAATACTAATTATGCTCTTGCCAATAATAGAAAATATGATATATGATATATTTTGTGATATCCTAAATATATCAACATTTTGTATTGTATACAAATATGCCCAATGGGAGGCTTATTTGTTTTATTTAACAAAGTGGGCTTTGATTATATTTGTTTAAAAGTAGATGGTAGAAAGTCTTGAATTCCATTTCTGTTGTATGTTTAACTTGATATAGAAGTTCATTGCCCATAATTTTCTTTCTGGTTCGTTTTTAGAGTAGTTTCGGGGGATGGGGCGAGCATGCGTTGCAGATATTTCTTGAGTTTCAGCTCATATTTATGTAAAGTTGTCAGTGGTATTATCTTTGGCATTGTTAGTGAAATATAAAGCTAGTGGACTTATGGTCAATGAGAACAATGCAATCCTACCCTCATGAAGTTAAATAATGTGTTAAACAGTAGGTGTGAGATTAATCTATTCTTATTATTGGGTAATTTTCAGGAAATGGTAGAAAACAACAAGCTGATTTTCACATTCGATTCGAGTAAGAATGCTCGTTTTGGCATACTTCCTCGGTATGCAAAGAATGAAGTACAACTCAGATGGTTCGAGCTTCCGAATTGCTTCATATTCCATAATGGTTTGTGCATTCTGCTTCCCATTTGTATTTCAATCCCAAGAACCATGCATACATACCCAGTGTTAAACCTGTCCAGAGAGGCTATATCATCGTGGGGTTTTTCTAAAATTGTTCCTCAATGATATCTAATGCTGAAATTGTGTCCTGATTTACCTTCTGTTGGTTTTTCTGTAACCAGCTAATGCTTGGGAGGATGAGGACGAGGTTGTTCTGATCACTTGCCGTCTTGAAAATCCAGATTTAGACTTGGTCAGTGGGACTGTAAAAGGAAAGCTTGTAAATTTCAAGAATGAGCTGTAAGAATATTTGGTAAGAATTTTATATTTTTATTTTTTCAGAATTGTATCTAATTATTTTCTTTGTCAGGTACGAAATGAGGTTTAACCTTAAAACTGGGTTAGCTTCCCAGAGGAAACTGTCTGCGTCTGCTGTAGATTTTCCTAGGGTGAACGAGAGCTACACTGGCCGGTATTGATTCTTGCATTTGTGTTTGTGCTGATGTACCGAAATGAAAATAGCTATGAGCTCAAGGATATATTTCTACTTTGCTCTTGTTTTGTGTGTGTGTGTGTGTGTGTGTGTGTATATAAGAGAGAGAGAGAGAGAGAGAGAGAGAGAGAGAGAAGGGGGGTGGATTTCCATCATCTAACAAAAATATATCCATTATGCATTACAATTTTAGTTGCTTGTCTCATTTGAATGTAGGAAACAAAGATATGTATATGGAACTATACTGGACAGCATTGCGAAGGTCACAGGAATTGTAAAATTCGATCTGCATGGTAAACCCGAGACTGGAAAAACAAAGCTTGAAGTTGGAGGAAATGTTCTAGGCATTTTTGACCTGGGACCAGGTAGATTTGGCTCAGAAGCTGTATTTGTTCCTCTTGTGTCTGGTACTAACTCGGATGAAGATGATGGTTACTTAATATTTTTTGTGCATGATGAGAACACCAGGTATACAACTTCTCTTTCTCATTAAAGCATATTAACCCTTCCCCTTTCTAAAGATAAATAGCAGTCATACCTACAATTTCATGATGAAAAATTAGCTGCTGATTCGAATGTTATATGCTTGTCCTCAGCTGGTGACCATTATTTTGATTTATAGAGCTGTGTTTATGGTTTTTATCGTCAGGCTTTAAATATTTCCCACTTGAAAGAAGAGAAAACAACCTAATGGATCGAATCTTATATGTTTGCGTTTGTAGCAAATCATCTGTCAATGTAATTAATGCAAAGACAATGTCAGCCGATCCTGTTGCAGTTGTTGAGCTGCCCCACAGAGTACCATACGGATTCCATGCTTTCTTTGTTACAGAGGTTAGTATGACTTTTTGCTGAGCCCATTCATTCTCATCTCTCTTTCTATTTCGGATTTCCTTTTCAGAGGGGGCGGTGTTGGTTTTTTTTTCCCCACTGCCTTATTATCATCCTTAAATTGCACGTGGGAAAAGTTTTATTTTGACCTTGGCATTTTGAGTCGGATGCATAGGAGATGTTTTAAATATTCAAGCTTTAAATATAGAGGCCATATGGGACTTTGGTAAAAATCATATGGTACAGAGCTCTCCTTTAAATATATGTTGCAATAAAGATTAAACAATTATAACAAGATTTTCAATTTATAAAGGGATCAGTTCTTTGATCTATGATGGTATCTCAATTCAGTGATGGAATTAGGGGGGCCGGTGGGGGCCATGCCCCCCTCCCTCCATTTTATTTTTTTAATATATATATATATATTAAAATAATAAAATTAAAGTTTTGTTATCACGTTGATATATAATATATACAGTAGTTTTGGACGGCCCTGCCATTTGTGTTTGGTTTGGTTGTCCTGGTATGGCTTTGTTTGGAGTGGTTGAATGTATGAATAAAAAAAAAGTATACCAGTTTTGATAGCGGTGACTGCTATAATTTTTTTTACTATATATATATATATATATATTAAAATGATAGAATTTAATTATAACAGAATATATACAGCTGTATACATATGATTTACTGTCTTAAATTCAAATAATGTATAATTATAATTAAAATTAATAATATAATTTATTATCCTAAAATTATTTGTGATGACATGCTGCAAACTGCAATAGTAGTAAATGAATTATATACTTTTAAAAAATTATGTGTTTTGGTTATATATTATTTGATAAGCTTTTTATATTTTTATGTCATTATTGTAATTTAGATGGTAATGATTGTAGTTTTAGATAACAGTTTTTAAATATAAATTACACGATTTATGTATTGGCCCCTCCTAATTGAGTTTTTTGAATTCGTATCTCATCCATATGGCAATTTGTAATTTCGGGGGATGTCACATGGAATCGGGGCATAACATCAAGAAAGTCCCCAAATATTTTGAAAAAGTCTCCCATCAGTGTTTATAGCTTCAATTATGACGTGACCTCTTGAGGTTGTGCCGAGGGCATATTTTGTCATTTAGCTTGTCTTATCTGCGTTGATAGTGCCATCGTGTTCCCCTTATCTCAGCAACTGTTTTATGTTGTAGCTCTTTCTTGTTTACATTTTGTTGTAGCTTTCTTTTGTGATTGACTGTATTTGTTTTCCTCCTATCATTTTCATTTTTCCATGCAGGCGCAGTTAGAAGAACAGGCAAAACTCTAGTAGTGTGGGAGCCTGCATTTCTCGGGAACATGCTTCCATGGAAAAACAAAATTGTTGGGTGAACAGAGGGCCGGGCATAGCTCGCGGAAACTGGCAGCGTTGCTATGACTACGAGTTTCTTTTGTGATAATATTTATTTGCTTTGAATTGCATTGTCAAATCTCAAAATCTGTTTTCCTTGCCGTAAGAAAATGGTAAAAGTCCGGTCTCCATGAATATGTCATTTACACAATGAAGGGTATGTGTATAGAAGATTGAGTTAACATAAATGCATTTATGTAATTATAATATATTATATTATAATATTTTAATGTATTAAATAGTTTTGTAACTTTTGTTTATGGCGTCCTGCGTAAAATATAAATAAATTGGTTTTTAAGTTTATTGAATTAATTTAAAGAATGTATATATTTTTATTTAGTTTGCATACGTTAGTGTTTTTTTTTCAAAATATATATTTATTTAATAATTAAACTTTACTTTTGTTGTACTTGCAAGTATAATTCTTGTATTTCAGACAAGTTTAGTTAGGTGGGAAAGTCATTTATGGTCCACAGTATATCTCACAATAGCATAATTCATTTTTTCATAAGAGCTAAGAAAACATCAATGTCATTTTCAAGTTATTTTGAACCAGAAATTAATATTGACAATATTACAAATTTCTTCACTTACAAGTGTGGTGGGAGATTATAATTAATGAGAAGAGGGTCATGTGCTATAACTTGTACTTCAATTGCTATAAGGATTCATTCTATTGAGGAGAATCCATGAGATGACGAATCTTTACATCCTTGATTCTTAGAGTTGCATGTCATGTCAAGCCCTTTGCATGGGTAGCATTACAAAACAATTACCTAAATCTCATAATTTGAAGAAATATACCATATGACCTTTGTAGGTGCTGAGTTTTTGTTCATTTTTTTTATTTTTCTCCAACTTAAAAACAATAGGATAACAATCTAGATCTTTATACTCCACCTATTATATAACTGTATAATAGTAAACTACTTAGGTATAATTGTTTAGACAATTATATAATGATTTTTTCACATTATTTATTAACTTTTCATATTGACTCAGATGATTAATAAACTCTTCTTCCACGTCTTTTATAATGCAAAAAATATCATTCATATCATCATCTTCTTGCATAAGTGGAGGAATTCATACGCTATTTACTCCGAAATTATTCACAATCGAACTCAAAGGACCTCCCGTGCTAAATCCATCTTTGATAATTAGTGTTAAAACTATTGTAAAAATATGCACTTTCGCTTCTTTCACCATAAACAATGTTTTATTATTCAGACACGAACAATAAATTTGATTACCAACATCAACATGAGCAATAATTTGAGTCAATAAATAGTTAACTCCTTCAAACGCATCTGTTGTCCTATTCTTGAACATCCAACTTTTATTCATTTTAGCTAATTCTGGGAAAAAAATTGGCAGAACTTTCATAACAAATATGACTAACCTCCTACAATAACCATCATAGTTCACAATTTTCATTTTGTGTTTCAACAATAAGACATGAGAAATAAGAGTACTACCTCATTCATGATAACCCTCCGTTAGTATTATTTAACTAATGAAAATGTATATTTGTTTTAAACATTTATACTTGCTTAAAAGAACTTATATATATGTAAAAGTTTTTTTTAAAAAATAATATTTCTTTATATATATACATGCATTAAAAATAATAAATGTATTTATTTGTTATATATATGTATATTAGTTTTTTAAAAAAACAAATTATTTTAAACATATATATTTCTTAAAAAACATGTATATATGGGCTACAATATATATTTATTATACAAAAAATATATAAAAAATCAAGTTGAAGGAGAGAGGTATGAGGTTAACACATTAATATATATATATATATATATATATATATAAAATTTCATTGAAAAACTTATTCATCACAATAGATAATATTAATAAGAAGAAATGGATGATGAGAAAGAAAAATCTGCTTACGAAATCGATAGTAGTAGTCGTATATCACAAGTCTGTTGTTTTATCCTGTGTTCTCTATCTAAAAATTAGTAGTATGGTGTATTGAGCATAGCAGAATGGTGAGAGGGAAAAAGAAGAATAGCGTAACATTAAATCTGAAATTTTTTACATACGAAAAGAAAACAGGCATTCCCTTGGCTCGTTTACTATTTGGTTCACATTTATGAAAAGAAAATGGGCCTTTTTTACCTGTTTTCTTTTTATAATTTTTATTTCACATTTTATTATAGTGATGGTATAAATGATGGTCAATGATTATAGGGTTTCTAAAATCAATAAAAGGTGATTTTGTATAAGTAAAAGACTGTGTATTGTAATTATGAATTTTCATGTGTATAATATATAACTTTAATAGATAATAGAATTAGGGTTTTCATTGTCCATTTTCTTCTTTGTTTTGTGATCAAGTTCTTGATTTATTGTAAATCAACAGAACAAGTTTTGTATTGAGATTCAAGAGTTTGTTAATAAAATCCTTTATAGTATGTAGGGGTGTAAAATGAACTGTCGGTTTGCGAATTGGACCACTTTAAAGTTGGTCCATTTAAATCATGGGCTTAAACGGACTGATCCATTTGGCCCATAGTCCGTGCGGACCAAAGCAAGACGGAACCGACCCCAACTTAACCCGCTGACTTCACTCGTCCATTTCCCCTTAACATTTTAAAATTTTAACATTTATATTTTATATTATGAAGTCAATTAGTCAAATAAGTCATGACCCACCCAATACCCATTTTTCCATTACGTTTACGCATTACTCATATGGGAAATTTCATTCCCAATTTCCCATATCATTGATCGGAAAGATTTTTACCACCTTTTAGGGTCATTTTGGGTATATTTTCATACTCTTTTGATTTATTTATTACCCAATTAAGCTATATTATCACATTTTTATGCCCTAACCTAGAACAGAATATTTCTTGGAGTTTTTGTGGTATTTTTGATATATTTTGATAGGAATCCAAAAATCAATGAAGAATTCACCGGATAAGTTGGAATCCCAAAGACCTAAAAACAACAACGGATGAATTTCAAGTTGGTCGGGTGAAGGTTGAGTGAAGCTAATTTTTACATATTTAGAGGTTTAAAGCCTCAGTGAAGAAAATATCCTTCTGGTCGAGTGAAATCCGTGGTGGTCAGGTTAAGGTTGAGTGAAAGATGGGTGAAGGACCTTTCACGTGAAGCCAATTTTTGCATATCTTGAATCCTAAAGCCTCAATGAAGAAAATAACCTTCTGGTTGGCTGAAATCCGAAGTGGTTGGGTGAAGGTCGGATGAAGTCTTTTTCACCCGAGCAAGTCTATATTTCGGCGTTAGAATATTTAATATGGCATCTCATTGGTTCCCTTTTGGAAGGAAGTCATTTAGACAAGGAATAATCATTAACTCTTAAGTCAAAGGGCAATTAAAAGATAAAATTCAAATTCAAATTAAGACTTTGTATTAGGACAGAAGCATTTTCAGATTCAAATAAGTAATAAATGATTAGAATTAATCCTTTTTCAAATTCAAATTCAAAGGAGGAGTTATAAGAGATTTAATTGAGGTATTTAGTTGAAGGAATTATGGAGAAATAATGAAGAAATTCAAATTCAAATCCAAACTTTAGAGACTATAAAAGGGAATCAAATCAGCCATTAAAGTCATCCAATTTTCTACCGTCTTACTTCTACTATTTTACTATCATCTAGAGTAGAGAAAGGGAGATTTGAAGAAGGTTTGGGAATCATTTGGAGCTTAAAGGCATTTTACTTGGAAAAGAAGATCTACCTTGGAAAGTTTTGGTCAAAATAGCAAGTAATTCTTATTGTATTCTTTTTCCATGCATTGTAATTCTTTTGTCTTTAACCAAAGTATGATAGCTTAAACACCCTTGATTGGGGTTAGGATGGAGTTAGATGTAATAAATTAAATTGTAATATTTTAGTTTAATCTTTTTCACCTTATGAGTGTTTATTGAATATCTTGAGTTTAAAACATAAAATGGATTTGGCCACTTCATTTTAACATCATAGGTATTTATGCGAAAGATTGAAAATGAAACATAATTACTGTAAAAATCAAGATAATCAAACTAGGAGTTACATAATTTGTGAAAGTTAGTGTAAAACCTAGGATACCAAGTTGAGAGTGGGTGTGGTGTTAGCTTAGACTAAACTACGCAAAACTTAAAGGGTCACATGTTCCCCATGTTAGGGTATTTAAACAATGATCACAAGGAAATAATTTGATTGAACTAAGACATAATCTTTGGGAAAATACATTAAATGAAATGTTAACTCCAATTGCCTTCATAAATTGAACTTCTCTATAATTTAGAAAGTGATTTCCATCTCTCACATTTCCGAAAACAAATTATTTAAATTTAGTTCTTCGTTTACAATATTTCAATCAAAATCACCTTTTAAAGCTAGTTTAAAATTTCTAATTTTTTCATCCTTCCCTTGGGTTCGACAACCAGACTTAAAATTTACTTTATTACTTGTCACGATTCATATACTTACAATTCACCGATCAATCATCATGAGATGTCGAGATAGAGGCTAAGAGGTAGCTCAAGTGTCGTCGCTTTGCAAGATGAAGGCACAACCATCGAGCCGCATCGCCTGTCCGCTGATCTGCACCCCGCACTGCCTGTCCACTAATCTATCTTGGATCCGGACATACGACATGATGACCCACTGCTCCACTTTCTACATATCTGCACTGTTGCCCGACACCGTCCCATTGCTACACCATCGCGGATCAGATCTCTCCCCTTCTCCTCTCCCGTCGGCGTCGTATGTCACGCCCCGGATTTCCAACCCGAGGAAACCGGTACGTGACTCCCCTTTTACCCACACGGAGAGCAAAGGGGTTAGGATACAAACCAAGAATTTAACATTTTAAACATCCACAACACATTCAAGAAAGAAATGTTCATAAAAGCAATCCAAACCAGTTTATTACAACAAAATCCTTTCCAATCCCATCCCCACTGGGGTTACATCAATTCCCATAAAAAAATAACATAAATAGAAGAGAGTAAAATAAATAAGGTCTTCCACCTTGGTGTATCCACCTAACGCCTGTAAGTCCCTGGAAAACAAGCAAACACAGTAGGAGGGGTGAGCAACCACATCTCAGTAGGGATCAAGTCTCCCCAACCCTTCCCATGCTCCTAATGGCTACATGCATGTGCACAGGTGTAGTGACGTGGCAGTATTAAGAAAATAAAGCATTTCACATTACGGGCGTAACCTCAGCCCCAGCCACACTGGCTAACAAACCACATCTCAAATAAGTAGTTTAACCGCCTCTTTAGGCCACTGATTTAACCGCCTCTCAGACAAAGTAGTTTAACCGCCTCTTCAGGCCACTGGTTTAACCGCCTCTCAGGCAAAGTAGTTTAACCACCTCTTCAGGCCAGATTACCACAGTCATGCACACAACACACACCACGGTCACTCAAGCATAAAACCAAACACTTGGTGTGCACCCATTCACAAGGGCACAAACCCAGCCATTCAGGCAATAGAACAAACACCCAGCATGCTTACATACACCAAATCACAAGTCCAGCCACACAGACATATTACCAAACACGTAATGGGCGTATACACACAGCTATGTTCACACAGGCATTTCATCGAACATATAGCATGTAACAACAGAATCACACCAAAATGCCACTGAAGGCCAACATCCATATAGGAGATCACACCTATATGGATTACATATGTATATATAAACAGATATAATCCATAGTTTGCCCTAGAACCCTAGGACAAAGGAGGATTTAGGAAGAATAGAACCCCTACCTCAAGTAAAAGGCAATAACACCGCAATACTGTTCCCACGCCGAATGCTGTCCGCCCACGAGACACCGATCACCCACGCAAGACGCCCGGCAGCAACCAGGAGCTCTCCTTCTCTCTCTCTCTCTCTCTCTCTCTCTCTCTGCAACGGCTGGTGGAGCAATAAACCCTAAACCTAAAACAGAGGGGCTTCTCCTCCTTATATAGACAACACAACATCAAAACGACGTAATTTTGATTAAGTGAATCCCAGCATCAAAACGACGTAGTTTTGATGGAACAAGCTATGACCTTCCCACATCCATACACACCAAAATATTCACAATTCCAACATGGTCCTTTGGGAAAAGATGATTAGAATGACAAAACCAAGATAACCATGCAAAAACATGCCTGCACGCCAATTTGAACGCCAATTCCCCAATTGGCGTGCAGCTCCAAATGCACTCAAACTTCACCCCAAGCCTCCTTGCATCTTGTAGAGGTCTGAGAAGCAAAAATATGCTTGCACGTGAAATGGGTGAATTCACGTGCAGCTCCAAATGCCCTGAAATTTCTGTGGTAGATAGATGACCTCATTCTAAGAAACTTTTGTTCTTGCACGCCAATTGTTTGAGGCCATCTACCCTATCAAAAGTGAGCTCCAAGATCAGCCAAAACAGCTTAAAACCGCCTGTATACGCATAGCATCTTCCTAGGGCATAAATGTACGTTATCACTTGTCACATGCACCTCCTAAAAGTCCCCTCTTGGGCTCATCTCTTATCTCAAATTTGTGCACCAACATCCAAGGTGTTTGTGGTTAACTTCTTACACACGGGTTACACACGGGTCATTACATCGTATGACTGCTGTGACTCTCGTCCTATTCTCCTCTCTTGTCCGAATTTATTTATTTACCTATGCATGCAATCAAAATAGCGTTAGAAGCGATTTAATGTGTAGTAGATTAAAGTTGATGTTAATGGAAAAAAAGTAACAGGAAAAACAAGAGGACTGCATAATGTTTGCTCTGCGGATTGGTGTGGATTGGTCCAGACTAATTTAGTTTTAGTTTGTATAAAATGCGGGCCTAAACGGGCTAGCCTATTTAGGCTCACTCTGTGATGTATCGGACCAAACCTGACTAGTCCATTTCATACCCTTAATGGTATGTTTGGTTTGATATTCTATTTTCTGTTCTCAAAAAGTTTTCAAAATTTGTTGTTTTCACCAAATTGAATTCATATTTTGTAGTTTGGCAATTGTTTTCACTAGATTTGGTGTCACCAATCCCAATCTTCTCTCTTCCCCTTTTCTGTTTAGGTGATTAAAATCTCACTAGCATTCATGGTATTAAACACCTTTTCGGCCTCATCACCTAAATCCCTTTGAGCACAAGCACTATAAAATCAATATACGTTCATGCCGCATTTCCACAAACAGGTCCAATAGCCCCTAAGCCAAACTCCTTCTAGAATAATAATTAATCACTGGGTTATAAGTCAAGATGTCAGGGACAAATCTCCTTCTTCATCCAATCAATAAGCTTAAGGGAGGTCCTATAATGAACGTTTAAGACATACGCATGTGAAAGAGAACACAGTATGGATGACTCAGTGATGAGGCATTATATCAAACACTTCATGTAGGGTGGAAAAAATATTGCTTGTATAATTTTTTTTTCACTACTTTTTTTGTTTCTTTCATTATTACAACTATTCAAAAGTATAAATGTATTAATAAACATATAAAACATTATGGGAAAAATATTTAGTAAATAAATAGTAGATCTCCAAATTTAGGGATTTACTATAAATACTCTATTTTCAAACCTTATTTTAAATAACAAATAAAGAGCTTTTTTTTTTAAATTCTAAAATTTATTCTTAAATTATAGAAAAAAATTCCATTATAGAAAATCAGATAAAAATACTATTACAATTACTTTAAAAGTTTTTATCACCCCTCTTAATATTCACAGTCATGTAAAAGTCTTCTTATTACACCATGAACTAAAGTTTTTACCAATAATTTGAATGTACCTAAATTGTTTCACCATAATTTAAAATTATTAGTCCTTTTCCCATGTTTTCGCACTCTCCACCTTGTAAATATAATTCAATATATATTAAGTCTTCAATTTAACTCATATTAAGTAAGTAGAATAAAGAAATAAGTTTGAATTATATTACCTATTAGAGTATTAGTAGTAGAAGTCTGTTTTCATATATTTAGGGAAAAAAGTTAAAAAGTTATAAAATAATCCCCACAGCAGATACCCTATATTTAACTTTCTCCATGAGATTTATATAATATTTTCCAATGTATTAGGAAATACTATTCACTCCCTATAATTATTAAATTATAAAAAAATATTATTAAATAAAATAAGTAGTATAAAATATTATTTTAATGACGTAGAGGGTAATTTAGGAAATCTAGTGTGATATATATTTGTATGAAAAAGCAAAAAGTAATTTAAAACTGTAAATTTAAGAAAACTTATTACAAAATTTGTGAGTATTCTTATGACTTATCGTGGTGGTAATAGTCAATAATAAATAAAATGAGAAATGCAAGCATGAAGTAAGATAAAAATATAAGACTCTAATATTGAAAAGCAAGCGCTGCAAACTGGTAGTGTGGCCCAAACAAATATTATGTAAAATTTTAAAGCTGAGCTTTATGTACAAAACATTATATAATAAAAAACACTCAGCAATAAATTAAATTTAACAAAGATTTAAGGCTAGTTTTGTCCCCTATTAATGAGTTCGTATATGTCATCACGGGAGAGTGACAATTAGCAGTTCTTCAAATTGCATCCACAAACGTGACTTGTGAGTACCATGAAGCCTGTGTAATGTCGCTGGATGATTTATATGCAAAATGTTTTCTTAAAGAAGAATATTTATATAAAGAACTAAAAGAAGGCAACATATGTTTGGTTGCAGCATTTATTTTCTATTTTATGTATTTAAATGCAGAAAACACCTGCTCTTAGTTGTTTGGCAGCAGTTTTTTTTCTTTGTTTTTGGAAACAAGTTGTATTAAATATCAAAAAATGAGAACATATTTTTTGTGTTTCCTAATTTGTGTTTTCTGTTCTATCTGTTTTCGGCCGCCGTCCGCCGCTGTCTGCCGCCGCCGCGCAGGACCTCCGACTTGCTCTCCAACCCGCGCGACCTCCCAGCTCGCCTCCAGTGCGCGCGACCTCCCCTCTCTCCCTTGCGTGCGATGTCCCACCCCCGGCGCGACCTCCCCTCTCCCTCCCGGCGCCGATCTCCCCCTGCGCGCGACCTCCCCTCTCCCCATGGCGCCGATCTCCCTCCAGCGCGACCTCCCCTCTCCCCCCGGTGCCTGCGCGTGTGCCCCCACCGCTGCTGCCCCCTGCGCGTGTGCCCTTGGCTGCGATGTCCCTGGCGTTAAAAATAAAAACTAAAAAAACATTTCGTAAAAACACACCAAAAACAAAATCGTTTTTAATTTGACAGAAAACACATGTTTTTAATTACAGCCTTTGAAAACAAAAAACCAAAAACACGCACCAAACATGTCCTTAACGGGCGTTCTAGTTAAAAACTGTTTTGGTGGGCACGTGCCCACGTTAAACATGTTTTTTTTTTGATTCGGACATCTTGGTCGTGGTTTATATCAACGGCTGAAACTACTTCTCCTCCTCTCCAACTCTGCAAACTTCACTGGTTCGTCCATGGCGGCTTCGAGGTTCGAGCTACTTTCGCTATTTCTTATCCTAATTTTCTCAGCGATTAGGGCTGATGCTTCTCCACTGGAAGAGATAGTGGAATCAGTTGGATCGGGTTTGTCATTGTCTGCGCAGATTGAACTGGAGCAACTCAACTCCAAGATCCATCTCCTCGGTTAGTTCCCCATTAAACATCGTTTATTTTTCTTTTTTTGTTTTCTCCCTTTTTTGGTTGTTTTTCATATTTTAGTTCATTTGAATTCAATGAGGCTTGATTGCCCATCGAAACGCTAAAGAAGCGGGAAATAACGTTGGTTGTTTCGATTTTCTTCTTGTTTGGTATCGGAACCTTCTTAAGCGCGATTTCATCCCCTGAAACTTCACGCTTTTCACTCATTTCCGGGCAAGAAAAAGCGTAAAAAACATTTGGGGATTCTTTGTTTTTTTCCTTGTATTTCCTGTCATCAGGTTTTTAGAGTTGTTTACTTTAGTGAAATTTCATGGCCATAGTTGTTGAGTTTTATGTTTTGAGTAACCTGTCAAACGACTGGAGCACATATGGCATATCCGTACTGTTGAAGTTGGTTATTCCTATTTTCTACAATGGTAGTATACACTGTATTTTGTATTTTTAAAGTTGAATGTTTTCTCATCCCCGCCACCTTGTATTTTCAGTTTTCAGACTTCTTTTTTTGGCGTTCTCCTTTTTTTTAAGTTTGAATTTTTTTGATCTTTCTGTAATGTAAATAAACTCTTGTCAATATGTATTAATTGAAGAATCCCTTGTGGATGAGAGAGCAAAAGAATTGAAAAGCAAGGATGATACTCTATCACAGAAGGAGAAAGTCATTCATGAGAAGTCCAATGACATTGCCTCGTTGCAAAGTAAAATAGTATCTCTCCAGGTAAATAAAATCATTCTTTGTGTCTTACAAGTTATCTGGCATGCTTTTCTTCAATATTGTGTGTAATTATGAATATGGGGTTTCACAATTTGAAATTTCCTTATTATTAAGTTTTTTAAAAACTCTTTCAGAAGAAAGAGACTAGAGATGCTGAATACCAGGTGAGAAAAGCTCATGCACGGGCTGTTGAGCTAGAGAATCAGGTCAGTACTAATGTGCCAACAAGTTCCTTGCATTGAGAATCAATAATATTTTGATAAAAAGTTCTCTAAGTCTTGTTTAAATTTGTAGTTTTTTGTTTTTATCTCTCCCCTATAGGTTGACCATCTTGAAAAGGAATTAGAAATGCAGTATGGAAAGAAAGTGGCTTTGGAGGCCCAAATAAGAGCAGCTGAAGAGAAGATGCGTGGATTGAATTTGAAACTAGAAAAAGTATGTTTATTATTTGTTTTGTTGCACTCATGTTTGTTTTGATGATAGCATCTTTTATGGTTGCACTAAATTTAATGCTTTGCCTTATATCGTGAGAGTTTTGTCATCTGGCTTACAATTAATTGCGTGTGTATCAAAATAATATTTATAATCTCCTAATATAACCTATACCGAGGATAACTATGGGTTCATCCCACACGGACATAGTTAAAGATCTCTAATATAATAATGCTCTTATTGTCTAATCAAACATGATAATAAAGAAAAAATATAATAAATAAAAATAAACTAAAATAAATAACTCTAAAGAAAATAAAAATTAAGATAATAAAGATTTAGGAACTAAGGTTTACCTTTCTCCAATTACCCTAATCTTATGACCGATTAATTACTCTCATATTCTCTATCTTTTTTGTAATTACTAATTGCTTTTGTGTGAATAATGATATGTTTAACCCTAGAAACAAACTACTTTCATGACATACTGAAATATGATCCAACCATTATCAATCAATGACTAATCATGGCTCCCCATAGTTTACAGACTACTTTCGTGACACAATACCTACGATTAGTTTTAGAGTTTGATTGGAGATTTTACCTCTTGAGATTTTATTTTAATGATTTTTAACAAATAATAATTTCATTATTATTTTACTTTTATTTATAAATAATATATTATTTAATATTTATTCGGATGAATAATATGTTTTTATTTTATTATTTATCTTATTTTTTTTATTATCCGTATATGTGTTAATAATTAAATTTAATTTACAATTATAAATATAATTTGATGGTTATGCTTTTATGTTTTGTGTGAGATTCAGATTTTACTTTTTTCTAGTATAATTTTGTTTAATCATTTTTCTTATTTTCTTTCATGATATATGGTATATATATTAATGAATATGTTTATTTACGAGTGTAATTATAGCTTGATAGTCACACATGTATACATGTTGCGTGGGAAGTTGGGTTCAACTCCAGCTAGCCCCAATACTTTTTTATTTAATTTCCTTCATAAACTATATAGGGTCAATGTCATATCACATTTAATTAAATTTATAATTTCAGAAAAGACCATGTGTAATGCCACGATATTATAATATATAATTATTTTATTTTTAAAATACCGGCTCATCAAACTAACGATCTCTATTATTTTTTTAATGCCGATGACCTTCGAACTTAGATGAGAAAAAAATAATAATTTAGTGACGGTTGAAGAATCTTCTCTAAAGTTAAATTACCATGAATAAGATTTACTCGGAAGAAAGAGAACATAGTCGGCCAGGGCCAGCCCAAGGCCGGGCAAGTAAGGCCTGGGCCTTGGGCCCCCAAATATTAAGTTAAAATTAGGGCTCCCAGCCCGAGAGTCTCATCTTTTCTTTCATTTTGACCTAGCCTGTGATGGCAGCCTACATTCTAACACAGTCACCACTCTTCTAACACATCTCTACTCCTCTAACGCATCTCCACTCTAGCCAATACCTTACACCGGAAACACTCTCCATGGACTTGGCCCCTCTTGCTCGTTGCTTTGCTGCACTCTTCAACTCTCCCTCCTAGCTCCCATGGCTCCTCCGCAGTGATGCTGGCCCGCTTCGATTCCGGTGATCTGTGGCCTACTGCTCTGGTGACGACAATTGACAACTCTGATTGTTCGACAGTGGGATTCTGGATTTGTCAATTACTATAATGTAAATTCTTAAATTATTGTTGTATAAATTATTTAAATTTTGTAAATTCTACAATGTATAAATTATTTATATAAATTCTTAAATTTTGTAATGTAAATAACTGTTGTGTTGTGATGTATTTATTGGAGTCTGTTGTATATATAAATTTTGTTATGTATTTATTATATTTAAATTCAATTATGTGTTGTTATTGTTGTATTTGCATTTTTATTTTAATATTTTAATATTTGTGTTTTGAGCAAGGTAGTCAAAAGCGCTAGGCGCACTTAAGGCGCTAGGGGTACCCTATCGCTTTAAGCGCAAAGCGCAAAAAAAGCACTCGCTTTAGTGAAGCGAAGCGCATATTATAGAAGAAACATAAATATTATTCATAAACAACAATCCATCAAATAAAATGTCTGCAAATCATTCTCATTACAACTACTATCACAAATCCATCAAATAAAATGTCTACAGATCATCATCACTACAACTACTATCATCAATTTCTTCATTATCAGAGTTGTATTCTTCAACATAATCTTCTGGCTCATCAGAATCTTCATCTTTCTCTTCCAAGCCATGGTCTGTAGAGCCTTTAGAACTACCAATGCTTAAGTTTAACCTTCCTTGAGTTGACTTGGCTTGCTTCCTAGTAAATTTGGAGGGTTCTCCAACCTCGGATGCTCTAGCCACAACACCCCAAGTTAAGTTATCAGTCTCATCACCAAAAACTTCATCATTTTCCGCTGCATCTTCGTCTTCACCATTTCCTACTCCCATTTTTCCAATTAACCACTCATTACTATCATCAATGTCTGTCAAAGCAATAGGATCAATGACATCCTTACAATCATATTGAGCCTTGAGTGCTTGATTGTATTTCACAAAAACCAAGTCATTTAATTTTTTCATTTTCAGCTTGTTTCTCCTCTTGGTGTGAATCTACAACCATAAAAAATATGAAGAGTAAGTAAGTAGTTTGATAAAATTACTATCTGTTAAGTAAATTATAAGACCAAAATTACTTGTTCAAA
This sequence comes from Taxillus chinensis, assembly GCA_023512835.1. Taxonomy (NCBI): domain Eukaryota; kingdom Viridiplantae; phylum Streptophyta; class Magnoliopsida; order Santalales; family Loranthaceae; genus Taxillus; species Taxillus chinensis. The sequence continues at coordinate 8,968,745 of CM042090.1, read as the reverse complement.
GACACTCCAATTGCGTTCACATCCAGAAGCACTACATGTGAGACTAAGAATCTTGCATGCCAATTGTTGCAAAGTAGGAGCAGAGCTTCCATATGTACTCCACCATTCAGCTACATAAGAAATTTAGAAGTTTAGATTTAGAATTCAAACATAATACAAATTTTTATATTATACAATAATATTTCTTACCTGGAGCCTTTGTCTTTCTTGATTTCTGACTAAATGAAAGCCAAAAATGCCTTCCGCTTTCTTATATATTGACAATTCATCCATAATCTTCATTTGCAAGTTCTCATTTGTAACCAACTTTGATATGCAAGCTAAAAGGCCTTTTGTCACTTCCTCATCAAACTCCACATCTGGATTACTATAAAAGAACTCGGGATTAAGGAAGTGGCCAGCAGCATGCAATGGATGGTGGAGTTGAACTTCCCATCGCTCATCAATAATTTTGAAAACATCCTTATATTTATCCTCTCTTCCATTGAATGAGCTCATGATAGTCTCCTTAGCTCTGTCCATGGCTTCATATATATAGCCCATAGCTGGTTTCCTTTCATTATCAACTAGTCGCAGAACTCGAACTAAAGGGCCCATCACTTTAAGAATGTAGACAGTATTATTCCAAAATGAAGGCATCAACACAACTTCTCTTGCACGTTTTCCCCTTGCCTCCTTTGCTGCCATGCTTGAGGCCCACTCTTCAGAAACAAACATGGATCTCAATGCATTTTTGTGCTTGTGAACACTCTGCAATGTGAGATAACATGTGCAAAATCTAGTTTTTCCAGCTCGAACTAGATTTGCTTGCTTTGTAAACTTTCTCATCAAACTCAACACATTGACATGATTATAAATATAACCTGTCAAAAATATGGCTCTTTCCAAAGTCTTCGATACCAAGGGCATCTTACCAATATCTTCCAATATTAAGTCAATGCAATGTGCAGCACATGGTGTCCAATATATGTTCGGCCTCTTGCTTTCTAAGAGTTTACCAGCCAATTTAAAATTAGAGCCATAGTCAGTAACCACTTGCACCACGTTTTCTTTCCCCACATATTCAACAAATTCATCAAGTAATTCAAATACTTTCTCACCAGTTTTTGCATATGCAGATGCATCAACAGATTTCACAAACATTGATCCAACAGGTGAGTTAACCAAGAAGTTGATAATACTCTTACCTGTCCTACTAGTCCAACCATCAGCCATTATTGAGCACCCATACTTCTCCCATGTGTCTTTATGAGACTTCAACATTTATTCGGTATGAGAAACTTCTTTCTTCAAACATTTCACTCTAACTTCATGGTAGCTTGGGGGCTTCAAATTGGGACCATATTGTCCAATGGCTTCAATAGCACATTTGAAAGAATCCAATCGGGTGACATTGAAAGGTACACCAGCTTGATACAAAAATCGAGCTATGTATTGAATAGCAACGTCCTTTCTTTCCTTATCAAGCTTTTCATCAATCAGTGTTTGCTTCAACCTTCCTTGCTTGCGGAGTTCAACCACAGTTTCAGGCTTTTTATAAATAAAAGAATCCATTGGACCCTTACCCTTTCCCTTAGCTTTCTTTGCTTGTGGAATCAAAGGTGCTTTTCCCTTGTTACTTGGCCGTTTTCCTTGTGACTTTACTTGCAACTCAGCTTCTTCAGCATCTTCTTCTGGCTCTAACATGTCATCAATTTCTTCAAATTCAGGCAATCTGTCATAATTAATTTTCTCTTCCTTCTTTTTCTTCATATGACCTTCAAGCTCTTTTCTCACATCTTCAGGGCATTTTAGACACTTTTTTGCATTTCTGTTACCTCCAATTTGATGCAATTTTGCTCTATAAATGCCTTCATTTATAACTTTCCCACAGAATATACATCTCACAGCATTGATATTAATTGGATCCTCCAAAATGTTATACTTCCAAGCAGGATCTTTTTTGTTAATATTGGAAGTAATAGAATTGCTTGATGATGTTGCATGTTTGCTTTGACTTCCAGAATCCATATCAGAATATCTGAAATAAATGTAATTTTATTTAAGATAATTGATAATACCACATGGATGATTTAACGCTGGACAGTTAAGAGAGAGAGACGATTTCATACTGCACAGCCACAATGACAGTACACACACAGACCACTAATTTATTAAACGTAATTTAATAAGTTATTACGGACACAGACTCACAGACCAGTGGCGTGGAGTAGAGGGTCGATCGCGTGGAGCAGAGGGTCGGTCACGTCGTCTCCGATCGTGGAGCAGGTCGTCGTCGCCGATCGTAAAACAGAGCCAGAGGTCGCCCGTCGTCGTCGTCGCCGATCGTGAAGCAGAGATCGCCCGTCGTCGTCGCCGATTGTGAAGCAGAGATCGCCCGTCGTCGTCGCCGATCGTGGAGCAGAGGTGAAAGACGTCGACGCGTCGATGGAAGTCGCGTTCGATGGAAGTCGCGTAAATATTAGCTTCATTTTTTTAATTATCTTTCGTAAGGACGAAAGACGCGCACGGGGCGAGCGCCTCTCGCGTCGCCCAAAAGCGCAGGAAGCGCGCGCCTTGCTGCGCTTCACTGAAGGCGCTGCGGCTCACCCTCCTTGACGCGATGGAGTCCCCCAGCGCTGCGCCTGGTGCGCTTAAGCGCTCGCTTTTGACTTCCTTGGTTTTGAGTCAAATATTATTGTTATATTAGAATGTATAGGAGATAAGGGCCCTTAATTTTATATTCACCTTAGGCTCCTTAAATCTTTAGGGCCGGCCCTGTAGTCAGCCTTGCCTTTCAAGGAAATTAAATAATTTAAGGCTCAAATGTTAGAGAGGCTCTATAAAGGTGGTGCCCAATGCTTTGTAGTAGTGACTGATGGGCACTGTCTTGAAGTGAAGAAGAGTACCACAAAGCTTCATGAAGAATTACAATGACTGCTTGAGATGGTTCAAATGGTATTGGCAAGTTTTGGAGTTGCTATCTAGCTTACCACTCTCTTGACACAAAAACTCTCCCATGACTTTGAAAGATGAAAAGAAATCGGTCAATGTACTGCCTTACCAGTATGCCTACTTTCAAAAGAATGAGATCGAGAGACAAGTTGAGGAGATGTTGAAGAGTGGGTTAATTTGTGTAAGTCAAAGCCCTTTTTTTTTTCTAGTGTTATTGATAAGGGAAAAGAAAAATATTTTATACAATTGGCTCGTGGCATCGCTATGAAATCGTGGCTGATGGGGCCAACAATGATTTTTTTTTTCCTCTTCCCGATGATCTAGTATGTAGTCATGTTGTCATAGTTACTCATTGATTACATAACTTTAATTATATGTAGCATTATTCAAGGGAAAAAATAGGACTTGGTGATTTTGCACTAACTATCAAGTTGAGGCAATTATGAAGGATTGATTTCCAATTCCATTGGTTAGTGAGATGCTAGATGAGTTGTACAGGGCATGTGTGTTCACTAAGCTTGATATGTGGACTGGAATCCACCATATTTGTATGAAGGAGAAGAATATGCACAAAATAGATTTTCACACTTGTTCAGGGCTTTATAAATATTAGGTTATGCCGTTTGGATTGTGTAATGCTCCTTCAACATTCTAGCCAACCATGAATTCATTTTTTCATCTCTACCCAAGGAATTTGTAGTACTGTTCTTTGATTACATATTGATTTATTTAAAGTCAATGGCAGAGTATCTCGAGCACTTGGAGATTGCTGTGAGGATAATGGAGTAACATCATTTTTTTTATTAGGATGACTAAACGGGATTCTATGTCGAAAGGCCTTTAATATCTTGGGTTGATATCAAGTGTTGTAGTGAAGGGTTGATCCAAGGAAGATTGAAATCAGAGTGGATTGGCTATTGCTGAAGGATGTGTCAACTCTGAGAGGATTCTCGGGGTTAAGTGACTATTACCATAGGTTAGTGAAAAGTTATAGGCTAATTGCAAAACCCTTGATTATTATGTTGAAAAAGAAAAACTTCGATTGGACAGAAGAAGAATGGGAGCTTTTGAAAACTTGAAGAGGGCCATAACACAAACCCTTGTATTGGTTTTACCCAATTTTGAAAAGTCATTCAAAGTTTATACTGTTGTGAGTGAAGAAAGGATTAGAGCTGTCTTGGTGCAAGAGAAGAGACCTTTGACATTTGTTTATAAGGTCCAATGAAGAAGTCTTGAATTATTTGTTATGCTCGGGAGCTGTTAGCGGTGCTGCATGTGGTTAATGTGTGGAGACCATATTTTTTTGGGCAAAACATTTACTATTGTTATTGATTAGGAAGCTTTGAGGCATTTGTTAGAACAAAAGATTTTGACTCTGGAGCAATAGAAGTTTTTTGTTAAGCTTCTTAGATACAAGTAAGATATTATCTACCAACCCTGTAGGGAAAATAAGGTGCCTGATGCCTTATCCAAGAGTGAGGGCAGTCCAATGATGTGGACCATGTATGCTGATGAAGAGGCCATATTTTTGGCACTTCGTGGTGCTGAATGATAAGTTTGGGATTGCATTAATGAGTTCTTTTTGGAAGGAATTGTTTTCTTTGTAGGGGAGCAAATTAAAGGCAAGTTCCTTTTACTAACCAAACCAAGGTAGTAAATAGAATTCTTGGGAAATACCTTAGAGCAACTCCAACACTATTTTGTATATTTTTTTTACATGTAGAGAAATTTTCAAATGTAGATAGCTATTTTACACATACAATTCCAACACTATTATTCAACTTAATTTTATTTTTATTAAAGTATTATTTTAAAATATTTAAATAATGAAGTTGGCTTTACCTATACTGCATGACTTCGTCGGCTCCGGCGGAAAACGGCGGTGGCGGATCTCCTTTTGTTGGAAGATCTCCTTGCGATTTCCGGTGAGGTCAATCAGGTCAGCAATTGATCAATCTCTCTCTCTAAGGCTTTACTTATACCGTCGTTGTACCTTCCCCGATTCTCGACAATTGGAATTGCGCGCGTAGAAGGGGGCTTCGTTGCTCGACCGATCTCTCAACAATTTGCCGTTCGTTGCTAGGCTCTACCTATACTGTCGCTGGACCATGTTTGCTTCGATTTAGGGTGTTGTGGCGGGATGTTGGAACTTTCCTTCGGAGTCTAATCCTAATCGGCCTAGTGTGATTTTGAGTAGTTTGGATTCAAGGGTTTGTCATGGTCAGATGAGATTTGGGTCTAACAAAAAGTGATCAAAAATAATAAAATAAAATGGTTTATCCTTTGGTTTGTCAGGGTTTCTCCTGCGATGGAACTTTCCTTCTCGGGGAGACGGGGGGGCTTGGACGGGGCAGCTGAGACGGGCGGCGAGGGTGAAGGATCGGAGGCTGTGTAGAACGGGAGACGAGAAGGGGAGGAGAGAGAAAAAATAATAAAATAAAATGTAGATAATGAACAGTGACTCTTCATTTGTGAAGAGATATTGTAGCAATTTTCAGATATGAAGAGTCTGTTGGAGCAAAAATTTTAAATTTTACTATTTATATTTGTATAATATAGAGTAGTTTGGAGTTGCTCTTAGACATTACTGTCAAGAGGAGCAAAAGAAATAGAAAGAGCATATCTCATGGGCAAAATATTGGTATAACATGCTGTATCAAGCTTCCATTAACAAGAGTCCTTTCAAAATGTATAGGTGACTGCCTCCGATACTTATGCGAGGGGGACATCTCACAATGAAGAAGTCGATAAAGAGTTGGTGGCTAGAGATTAAGTTTTGGCCAAGGTGAAAAAAGATCTTGAAAAAGCACAAGGCATATAAAAAAGTATTATGATCTTGGATGTCAAGATGTGTCATTCGAGCCTGGAAATTATGTGTACCACCAACTCCAGCTGTACTGACAAAGATTTTTGAAGAAGCAGTTCAATGTGAAGTTATCACAGTGGTACTATAGACCTTTTAAGGTGTTGTAGTGGTTGGGTGAGGTGGCCTACAAGTTAGAATTGTCATTTTTTTCGAGATTGCATTGTGTATTCTCTCTTTCTTTGTTGAAGAAGAGAGTGGAAGATCTGAGCCTTATCTTGAGTGATTTATTAGTGCTTGATATTGAGGTAACATGCTGCTGCTACAACCACTGTAGCTCTTCGTTATTGCATTCAGACGAAGGGCTATAGAAGATCCAAGATGTGGCGAGTTTTGGTTCAATGACGGGCAGTTCAGAGGCTATTTGGGAAGTCTTTGATATGATGGTAGCTTGTTTCTTAAATTTTCCCCTTGAGGACAATGGCAGTTTTGAAGAGCGAGAGAATGTTAAGATGGCATGGTCGAAATTGCTGTTTCGAGTAGCTTGATCCAAAGCATGGTCGAAACATTGCTCGAATCGTCCAAGGCATCATGGTTGAAACGATGATGGAATCCACAGTTTCGAGCAACTGGTGAATTGTTTCGATTAGTGTTATTAGATTATAATAGAATAATTAGTAAGATTGCAATATTTTTTTAGTGGAATTATAATATTCTGTAATTAATAATTTGTGAGAATTAGGGATATGTATAATTAGAATTGATTCTGATTGATATCCTAATTATATATTTTCATATATAGGTTTTCCCATTTGTATAAATTTGTACTCATACATTGTATTCAATATAAAAAATATATCAAAATATTTATTTTATGTCATGGTATCAGAGTGCATCCATGTTCAAATAAACTATTCTATTGACATCTTCGCCCTCGTCGAAAAATAGAGGTTCGACAATGACATCCTTGTGTCTTGACTACGACATCCTTACGCCTTGACTATGACGTCCCTGCTTGAAGCCGACGTCGACCACAACGTTTTTGTCTGACACAGACCTCGACGACTCTGCCAAAACGACAATGACGGCCATGCTCGATGATGTCGAGTTCTTTGATATCGTCGATGACGGCCCTGTCTGATGACACTTTTGCTTTCGTCTTTGCCCAACTTGGATATCTTCCACCATCGTCGCCTTCATCCACCATCATTACTTTCGTCTCTGCCCGACATCGAAGACTCCATTTTTACCCGACAACGACTTCTAGTTTCAACATCGATGCCTTCGTCCCTTTGTGCTTTGAAGTCCCTGTGCGACTTTGATTTCATCCACTTACAACTTCGACTTTGTCAGTTTGTTCATCATTGACGCCTTCAATGCCTTAGTTGCATACAACTTTGAGTTCCACCATCATTGATGTCCGCGACGGCTCACATCACTGCTTTGTGTTGTCTTATCTTTGACTTCAGTCTTGGCATTTTCATTATTCCAATGTCGATTTTTTATTCATGGCTGGACCTTGCCTTAGTTGTGCCATCTATGACTCTATCTCGGCTCTTGTCTTGTGAAATATGGTTGTTAAGTTTGTGGTGGATATGGTGCCCATCATGTCTAAAATCATGGACCATAAATTAAACGGTTCCAATTATATGGATTGGAGCAAAACTGTTTGTCTTTATCTCTGGAGTATTGATAAAGACGATCATTTAACTAATGATTCTCTTAAAGATGATTCGAAACTCATATGACTTTCAGAAGATGCTCACCTCTTTCTACGAATTTGCAACTCTATTGATAGTGAGGTAATTAGCTTGATTAATCATTGTGAATTTATCAAAGAATTGATGAATTACTTGGATTTCTTATATTCTGGTAAAGGGAATCTAACCCGTATGTATGAGGTCTGTAAAATATTCTATCGAGTGGACAAACAAGATCAGTTTCTAACGACTTATTTCATATCTTTTAAGAAGATTTATAAGGAGCTCAATGTGTTGTTACCTTTTAGCCCTGATGTAAAGGTTCAACAACGCCAACACAAGCAAATGGCTGTTATGAGTTTCTTACTTGGCCTTCCCTCTAACTTTGAGACTGCTAAGTCGCAAGTTCTCTTTGGTTCTGAGCTCCCCTCTTTACATGAAGTTTTTAGTTGGGTACTCCGCAGAGAAGGTCCTATACCAAGTCCATCCAACAGTGCTTTAATGAGTCAACAACATGAGCCTCGACGATTATTCCATCATCCTGCAAATTGAGAAGGGGAACCACTAGGATTTGAAGCACGACCACAAACATTGGAGGAGTTGTGTGTCATTATTAGGGCTGTAAATGAACCAAACGTTCATGAACAAGCTCGCGTTTGGCTCGATAAAAGATCGTTTATGTTTGTTTGTTAAGGAATAGTGTCGTTCGTGAACAGTTCGCGAACACCATTGTGATATTCGTGAACATGTTCGCGAACGTTCACGAACAAGTGTTCGCGAACAATTCGTAAATATTGTTCGTGTTCGTGAAAATTATTTATGAACAAAAAATTAAAAAATTAATTAATATGTATAAAAGTTGTTTTATTAAATATAAATATATGTTTTTTGATTTATTTGTTTATTATTACTATTATTATAATATTTTCGTGAACTATATATAGTAATTGTTTTAACATATTAAACAGCCTAACATTTAATTAATTATACTTTTTTTGAATAAGTTTACGATATTGATTTTTTTGTAGATTTTTACGATTTTATAATTATATTCGTAAACGTTCGTGAACAAGTTTTGTGAACACATGTTTGTGAATGTTCGTAATTGTTCGTGAACAAAAGAGTAATGTTCGTGAATAGTTTGTGAACATCATAATTTAAGACTCGAGTTCGGTTCGGTTCGTTAATGAATAGTAACGAACATGTTCGAACACCTTACTACTCGACTCGGCTCGGTTCGTTTGCAGCCCTAGTCATTACTATTGAAAACTAGGACATATGAAGCATGAATGTCGGAAGCTTTAATATAAAAATCAGAGAGCTTCTTCAGTCCACTTTGCATCTACTTATAATCCTTCACACCATCAGTTCATATTTCTCTAGATGAAGTCGCTAAGTGTTCCAAGTATTAAGAATCCCTAAAGCCTGCTTCTTCTTCTGTTATTGCTATTGCCCATTCAGGTACTCCAAATACGTGCTTTCTTTCCTTATCTTTTAAATGGATCATTGATTCTGGTGTTATAGATTATATGATAGATAATTCTAGTCTATTTTTTATAGTTCTATTGTTACCTTAGTTAATGGGTCCTCCTCTTGTGTTCGTGGGTCTGGCAACATTACACCAACTCCTATCTTACCTTTATCATCTGTATTACATTTACCTAATCTCTCTTTTAATTTAATTTTCATGAGTCAGCTTGCTCGTCATTTTAATTGTTGTATCACCTTTTTTTCCTAATTAGTGCTTATTTTAGGATCTTGTGACAAAGAAGATTATTGGTAAAGGACATGAATATGAGGGCCTCTACACTCTTGACATTCCATTACCTTCATCAGTTGCTTGCTCTAGTGTCACTTCTTCCTTTGTGGAGCATTGTAAGTTGGGTCATCCGTCACTTCCTATGTTTTAGAATCTTTGTCCACAGTTTAGTCATGTGTTTTCTTTAAATTATGAGTCATGTCAGTATGCTAAATATTATCACCTTAGTTTAAGTCCAAGAATTAATAAACGTGCTAGTCTTCCTTTGAATTAGTTTATTTTGATGTTTGGGGTCCTTATCCTATTATGTCAAAACCTGGATTTAAATATTTTTTTACTTCTGTGGATGATTATTCTCGTGTCAATTGGTTGTATTTAATGAAAAATTGCTTTAAATTGATTTTTATCTTTTGTGTTTTTTGTGTTGAAATAAAAACTCAATTCAATGTTTTCATTTGTCGTTTCCACAGTGATAATGAAAAAGAGTATATCCAAATATTGTTTCAAAATTTTATGGCTCAACATGACATACTTCGTGAGATTTCCTGTGTCGATATTTCATCTCAAAATGGTGTGGCCGAATGAAAGAACAAACATTTTTTTGAAACTGCTTGTGCTCTTTTATTTCAAATGAATGTTTCAAAATCTTTTTGGGCTGATGCAGTTTCTACTGCCTATTTATTAATTAACCGTATGACCTGATCTGTTCTTCATGGTGAGATCCCTTACAAAAGTCTCTTTCCCCACAAGTCTATGTTTCCACTTGATCTTAGAATCTCTGGTAGCACTTGCTTTGTTCGTGATGTTCGCCTTCATATTACTAAATTAGATCCTAGGTCCTTGAAGTGTGTTTTCCTTGGATATTCTCATCTTCAAAAAGGGTATCACTGTTACTATTTTAGTCTTAACAAATATCTTGTTTCTATTGATATAACTTTCTTGGATGATGCACCTTATTTTTGTCTTATCTACTGCCCACACCTCAGGGGGAGGAAGATGGTGATACTAATGATTTGTTGGTATATTCTACACCTTCTGTTGCTGTCATAGGCCTAATCCTCCTATCACTCACCAATATCCTATTACTTAAGTGTATTCTGGGCGCTGGCCTCTTGATTCATGTTATGTACCTACTTTTTTGTCCTTGGAATCCGTTCCAAGTTATGATCTTCCTATTGTCTTATGCAAGGTAAATGAACATGTACTTTTCCTATTTTCTCTTTTGTTTCTTATAATTGTTTGTCTTCTTCTTCTTGTTCTTTTATTGCCTCTCTTGATTCTACTAGTGTGCCTAAAACTATTCGTGAAGCCCTTTCTCACCTTGGTTGGCGCCAAGCAATGCTCGATGAAATACATGTTTTAGATGAAAATGGTACTTGGGATTTAGTACCTTTACCTTCAGGGAAATGAACTATCGGCTGCAAATGGGTGTTTGCAATTAAGGTTAATCCTGATCGGTCTGTTGCTTGGTTGAAGGCCCGTATTGTAGCTAAAGGCTATGCCCAAACGTATGGTGTGGACTATTTTGATACTTTCTCTTCTGTTGCCAAATTGACCTCTTTTTGCTTGTTTATCTTATTGGTTGCTACTCACCATTGGCCTTTGCATTAACTGGATATTAACTTTTTTCTTCATGGTGATCTTCACAAAGAAGTGTATATGGAGCAAGCTCCGGGTTTTGTTTCTCAAGAGGAGTCTGGTCGTGTTTGTCATCTTCGAAAATCTTTATATGGTTTGAAACAGAGCCCTTATGCTTGGTTTGAAAAATTTAGTTAGGCCATTGAAAAATGGGGCATGATTAAGAGCTAGAATGACCATTACGTGTTCTACAAGCAATCAACCAGTGGTCTCATCCTTTTAGTGGTATATGTGGATAATATTGTTATTATTGGTAATGATATTTTGGGTATTTCATCTCTCAAGTCCTTTATTCATACTCAATTTCACATAAAAGATTGGGATTGCTCAAATATTTCTTGGGTGTTGAGGTTACAAGGAGTAGATGTGGTATCTTTCTCTCTTAGAGAAAATATGTTCTTGATTTATTAACTGAGATAGGCAAATTGGGAGCGAAGCCTTGTAGCGCTCCAATGACTCCCAATATACATTTCACAGGAGATGAGACACTATTCGACAACCCTGAAAGATATCGAAGGTTAGTTGGAAAGTTAAATTATCTTACTTTTACTCGTCCAGATATTTCCTATTCAGTTAGTGTTGTTAGTCAATTCATGTCATCTCCAATAGTTGATCATTGGGCAGCATTGGAGCAAATTCTGTGTTACTTAAAAGGAACACCTGGATGTGGTCTCTTATACACAAATCATGGACACACACAGATTGAATGTTTTTCAGATGCAGATTAGGCAAGTTGTCCAGTGGATCGAAAATCCATTAAAGGTTATTGTGTCTTTGTTGGAGGAAATTTGATCTCATGGAAGAGTAAGAAACAAAATGTTATGTCACGATCTAGTGCTAAGTTAGAATATAGGGCCATGGCACAATCTGCGTGTGAGATAATGTGAATCTTTCCATCTCTTAAATGAAATTGGTCTTAAAATTTCTGCACCAGCAAAATTTTGGTTTGATAATCAGGCTGCACTTCATATTGCCTCAAATCCTGTGTTTCATGAAAGAACTAAGCATACTGAAAATGATTGTAATTTCGTTCACGAGAAGATTCAACTTGGATTAATTTCCACAAGATATGTAAAGACTGGAGAACAATTAGGTGATATATTCAAAAGCTCTAAACATGGTTCGAGTGACTTATCTTTGTAATAAGTTGAGTTTGATTAACATTTATACTCAGGAAGTGTTATTAGATTATAATAAAATAATTAATGAGATTGTAATATTTGATTAGTGGGATTGTAATATTATGTAATTAGTAATCTATGAGAATTAGGGATATGTATAATTGAGATTGGTTATGATTGATATCCTAATTGTATATTTCTATAGATAGGTTTTTCCTTCTGTATAAATTTGCACTCATACATTATATTCAATATAGAAAATATATCAAAATATTTGTTTTGTATTAAATAGTGTTTCAATCACATTAAATTTGTTGGGTTCATTTTCATTTATTTTTGGAGTCTGTTTATTTATATTAATTATTGGCATTAAGCTTACCATTTTAATCGATCTCTGCCTATACGAAGGCATCAAGGTCACATTTTTATGCATTCAAATAGTTTAATAAATCTGTTTTTTTGGAGTTTTTCATATATTTTGACTTTTATAATTAATCACTAATATTACTTTGGCTAGAGCTTGGATAAATTCTATAAATTTTGATTGTTGTTGTATCTTATTCAAAGTTTTCAATATTTTCTTTCCATCTCTCAATATTTGCTTCTTGTGTTTATCATTGTTACTAAAATTGAATCTCTCAGTATTCTTAGATAGTATTGCTCTCTTAGACATGAGTCAACGTTTATCATTGGTTTTGCTTTGTAGCTTCAAAAGATTAGTGATGACCAAAGGACAAAAATTCACAAAACAGAGCACGCTCTTCAAATTGCAGAGGTATTTTTTATTTGTTTTTGCTTTTGGAGGAAATTTACTATATTAGTGATGCCACTAGGGCATGAATGCAAACATTGTGTTTATATGCCTTTCTTCTGTTGATTTATAGGAAGAGATGATGAAAGCAAAGTTTGAGGTGACTTTGAAAATTAAAGAATTAATGGAGGTTAGAAGTTAAATTTGGGTTTCCTGTTTAAGTAATCTTCTTGTCCTTGTATATTATTTGGATCATTCTAAATTTTAAGATGTTGTCAATGTATGTTCTTTCAAAAAAAAAGTTTTAAGATTATGTATATATGCTTTTGTAAGGTGAAATTACAGTTACAATTTTTCAATGCACTAGTCCTTTGGTTTTTTTTCATTATTTGACTATTTTGCATCTTTTAGTAGCTGAATTACATACCAATAATCTTTTCATTTATGTGCTTTCTATTTCTTCTTATTGCTTTTCCTTTGTGTACACACTTGTAATTTGAGCCTCTAAAAATTTCACTTCGCAAGGCTGACTAGAAATTGCACTTTTCTTCTGTAATGTGAACAATTTGATTTGATTGTTTCTTACCTTCCTTTCAGACTGTGGTATAAATTTTAGAAAGTTTGGCTTAAGATTTACCATCTTGAAAATTTATAGCTTCTAAAAGTGTATTTTTGCTCCTTGGATGTGAAGGTTGTGTTCTTCCAAAGTTTTACGCTACATTTTAATACAGATTTCAAATAAAACTTTATGTGCAATTAGTTTAAGTTTATTTATTATGCCATTCTATTGCACAATGTGCTTGATCTCTATTGTGTTGGCTCAATCTCATATTGCATTTATTCTTGACATTCCCATAATTTTGTGTGGAATTTGAAAACAATACAATGTGTGTGAGAATGTGGCCTAAGTTGTCTGGGGCATGAGCAATGACATGATGAATGTGCCTGTAGAAAAAACTTGGAATGTACTTGATAGAAGTAAGAAAGATAAGGGCTAGACCAAATTTGACTAGTATTTAGATTGTACAAATAGAAAACACACTGGTTTTAATTGCTTGGTTTAGTAAAGGGGCCTTTGTCAATTGTAATCGAAATGCTCATGGAGTGCTGTTTTAGAATGATTTCAGGAAACTTGGAGGCTCTACACTTTCTAATTGGGATGGCAGCTCCCTTGGGATCTTTTGATTGTGTTGCAGTGGAAACATTAAATGTATAGTTGCCATTCTCTATATCTGGTTTACTTGTAAGTTTTTACTGGCCATAACTTGCTTTTGGGCAACCCTCTTAACAGCCAAGAGATCCATTCAACGAACACAAGGGCTTGTTGAAGTAAAAATGAACCTCCTAATATTGGGGCTTACTTCAATAGAGATGATCAATTTTTTTTTTATCATTTTAGTTTTGTTGGAACTTTAGGCTGTTCTCGAAAAAAGGATAGGGAAAAAAATATTAGCGTTCGGACTAAAATGATTGTATAAATCAATGTTTCCTCAGATTCAATGCTGTTTTATAGTTATAGCATCTTCCATACCTGGTTTTTGTTATTCGGGAGTGTCTCACAGAGAGATAGAGGAATCAGTGAACAGAATGATTGAGACCAATATTTCTCTGGCACCCTATCTATGTCTCCTACCGCAAAGAAAATTAAACAAAAGCAAAAAAAAAAGTATCAGATTGCTTGTCTTCTTGTGGTTGGATAGAAAAAACTGAATATAGGAGATTACAATGATCTGTGCATATTTGATTCGATTAAGCATTAATAATTAGGAATGCTCTCTTCTTTTTAACCTGAAAAATCAAAACATGAAGAATTTGTCTCACTTGATCGTTAGTTAGAAGCTGGACATTTTGTTATGCTCAATGGTCAACATTGCTGACAAAATTTGAATAAATCTTCATTTCTTGCCTCAATTCTTATATCATATTTGATTCACGGGAATAGAATATGATGGAATGGAATTAATTGTCATTCCTTTGGTACACACAAAAAGAGGTAATGGTTCATTTTTTTTTTGATAAGTAAGAGAATTTATTCATTCACGAGAATCAAAACGCACACAAGAAGTGCACGAAAGGCGAGAATACAAAAACGAAAGCAACAACCCAATCAAAAAGAGCAACTATCCACCACATCCCAAATGGAAGAATAACACATCCCGCCCGAAGCATACAACTAATCACCCAAAGAACGAAAAAAAGTACAAGAGAGCTCAGCAGCGGGCCGCTCCGTATCCTCAAAAACATGCGCGTTTTGCTCCCGCCAAATACTCCAAAGGAGGCAATGAGGGACGGCCTGCCACACTGCCGAATGCCGCCCCACGCCGCTCAGCCACCCGACAAACAACGCACGAAGTGATGAGGGCATCACCCACAAGATGCCGAAAAGACCCAGAACCAGATCCCACAAACTCCTGGCATAAGGGCAATGAAGGAAGAGATGATCGACATGTTTCGACGAAGATTTGCACATGTAACACCGACTAACCAAAACAAAGCCCCGGCTACGCAGATTATCAACAGTCAAAATCTTCCCTAAGACAACAGTCCAAGCAAAGAAGGCCACCCTAGAGGGCACCCGCGCCTTCCTAACGCTCCGCCAAGGAAAACTCTCAGTGCGGGAAGGTGAAAGCACAGAGTAAAAACTCCGAACCAGGAACCCACGCTCCCTAGAGGGGCGCTAGCACATCCTATCCACGGCAGGACGCGCCAAAGGAACCGAGTACAAGGTATCAAAGAAGGAAGAAAAAATCTCCAGCTCCCAATCCTGCGCAGCGCGCACAAACAACACCTCCCACTGCATGAGGACCCCGACGACAATGAACATCCGCCACAAAAGCCTCAGGAGATCGTGCAAGACGAAACAACTCGAGATACACGAGCTTAAGTGGGGACTCTCCACACCACACATCATGCCAGAAACGGATTGTAATCCCAGCCCTCAACTCGAACACCACAAACCGAGAGAAGGACTCCCACCCCTGACGGATGAATTTCCACAACCCCAATCCATGGGGACCACGAGGCAACAAAGAGATTGTCACGCCCCTGATTTCCAACCCGAGGAAACCGGTACGTGACTCCCCTTTTACCCACACGGAGGGCAAAGGGGTTAGGATACAAACCAAGAATATCACATTTTAAACATCCACAACATTCAAGAAGGTAATGTTCACAAAAGCAATCCAAACCAGTTTATTACAACAAAATCCTTTCCCCACTGGGGTTACATCAGTTCCCATAAGAAAAACAAAACATAAATGGAAGAGAGTAAAAATAATTATGGTCTTCCACCTTGGTGTATCCACCTAACGCCTGTAAGTCCCTGGAAAACAAACACAGTAGGAGGGGTGAGCAACCACAGCTTAGTAGGGATCATGTCTCCCCAACCCATCCCATGCTCCTAGCATCTACATGCCATGTGCACAAGTGCAGTGTCGTGTTATAATAATTTCAACAGACATAATAACAACTACAACAACAATTACAATCTTCCACTGCCACACAGGCTAACAAAACACATCTCAAGCAAGTAGTTTAACCGCCTCTTCAGACCACTGATTTAACCGCCTCTCAGGCAAGGTAGTTTAACCGCCTCTTCAGGCCACTGGTTTAACCGCCTCTCAGACAAAGTAGTTTAACCGCCTCTTCAGGCCACTGGTTTAACCGCCTCTCAGGCAAAGTAGTTTAACCGCCTCTTCAGGCCAGATAGCACAGTCATGCACACAACACACACCACAGTCACCCAAGCATAAAACCAAACACTTGGTGTGCACCCGTTCACAAGTGCACAATCCCAGCCATTCAGGCAATAGAGCAAACACCCAGCATACATACATACACTAAATCACAAGTCCAGCCACACAGGCATATTACCAAACACGTAATGGGCATATACACAGGCTATATTCACACAGGCATTTCATCAAACATATAGCATGAAATCCACAGAATCACACCAAAATGCCATGAAGGCCAACATCCATATAGGAGATCACACCTATATGGATTACATATGTATATATAAACAGATATAACTCTACAATCTGCCTTAGAACCCTAGGACAGAGGAGGATTTAGGAAGAACAGAACCCCTACCTCAAGTAAAACGCAACAACACAGCAATGTCCCGATCCCACGTCGAACGCCGTCCACCCACAAAGCACCGACCACCCACGGAAGACGCCCGACAGCAACCAGGAGCTCTCCTTCCCTCTCTCTCTCTCTCTGTGACGGCTGGTGGAGCAACAAACCCTAAACCTAAAACAGAGGGGCTTCTCCTCCTTATATAGACAACACAACATCAAAACGACGTAGTTTTGATTAAGTGAATCCCAACATCAAAACGACGTAGTTTTGATGGAACAAGCTATGACCTTTCTACATCCATACACACCAAAATATTTACAATTCCAACATGGTCCTTTGGAAAAAGATGATTAGAATGACAAAACCAAGATAACCATGCAAAAACATGCCTGCACGCCAATTTGAACGCCAATTCCCCAATTGGCGTGCAGCTCCAAATGCGCTCAAACTTCACCCCTAGCCTCCTTGCATCATGTAGAAGACAACCACACTTGCACGTGAATTGGACCCATTTCACGTGCACCTCACATACACGTCCGTTTGGCCTGAAACTTCTGTGGTAGATAGAGGACATCATTCTAAACATCTTTCCTTTTACACGTGAATTCATTGGAGTCCATTCACTAGGTCAAAATCTAGAAAAACTCTACTCAGAAGGCAAAACTGACTAACTCAAGGTACGGGTCCTTACAGAGATCCATCCCTCACTCCCTAGGAGAGCAGTGTTAAAACGACGTAAATCTCGAAGAGCCAAACCACTAAAAGAGAGAGGGCGACACACCTCCTCCCACCGAACCAAAGGAATCCGAGGCACGCCAGCCATGGAGCCCCACAAGAAACGCCTCTGATGCGCACCATGCGCAAAGCCACAGTCGCGGGGAGAGAAAACAAGGAAAGGAAGTAGGTCGGCAAGCTGGAAAGGGTGCTCCAAATCAAAGTAAGCCGTCCTCCTTTGGAGGGATAAAGGTGCTTCCAAGCGGTCAAACGCCGCTCCATCCACTCCAGAATAGGCTCCCAAATAGCATAAGTCCGAAAAGACGCCCCCAAGGGAAGCCCCAAATACAACAAGGGAAGCTGAGCAGTCGAGCACCCCAAGATATCAGCCAGAACCCCCATAGAAGGCACCTCTCCAACCGGAACCATCACTGATTTGCTGAGGTTAATCCGCAGGCCCGAAACAGCCTTAAACCAGACAAGGACGGACCGCAGATGAAAAAGATGGCCCGGATCCGCCTCGAAGCTGGCCTCTCATTTTTACTTGATTCGACTATTACAAGGTTAAAATTAGGAGAAGCTAAAGACTCCTCACTTAAACTAGGAGCTAAGGACTCTCCCTTATCTATAATAGTCGTATCCTTTGTTTTCTTGGAAATCCATACCCTCTTTTTATCCAACCATAATTATTTCTTTTCTTTACTATAAAGCTCCTCCTGAAGAGGTGAAGAGGTGGTGTGTGGACACATGTTGTTTGATGGAAGATATGTTGTTTAAAGAAGTCAAGGCAGAGATTGATTTACAAACTCACAACCATTGTTAGAATGAAACACTTGAACTGGGGTATGAAACTGGATAACAATTGTTTGATAGAATTGAGGCATGATATGAATTACATCACTTTTAAATTTCGTCAAGTATATCCAACTTATCATAGTACAGTCATCAATAAAAGACACAAAATACCTATGCCCCGAAGAAGGAGTTGAAAAAAGACCTCATACATCAGTGTAGACATAAGAAAAATGAGTAGGACTTTTATTGATATTGATTTTAAATTGGACACGATGATTCTTAGCATAAATGCATTGTTCACATTTTAAACTAGAGATAAAGATATTTTTAAATAATGAATAAAATAATCGTTTTAGATTGACAAACGAAGAGTGCCCTAAACGATAATGCCATAAAAGTACTTTTTCATGGTCAAGTGTCTCATATGTTACTTGGAATCCTTAGCCATGTTTAGATTGCAATGTTCTTGATTCCTCTCAATAATACAAATCTTTTCTCTCTCTACCAATGTCAATTGTCATCATCGTGAGATTATTTTGAAACACACAATAAGTAAAATAAATATTATAAAATAATTAAGAAATTTGATAATTTGGTTAATGGAAAGAAGGTTATTAAAGAGATTAAAAGCGAGTAAAACTGATGACAAAGAAATAATAGGTGAAAGGAAGACATTTCAGCTCCAGTAATTGGTATAGAAGTTCTATTAGCAATTTGAATAGACTTAACTTATGAGGATCCAAAATTGATAGGTTTAATTGCTCTTGGGCCTGCCCTTTTTACAAGTGCAGTTTCCTGTTTTTTAAGTTTTTAAAATTTTTTGTATCTATTCCTGTATGGGCCAAAAACTTAATAGCAGCTGGGCTTTGGGCCTGTTTTTATGTTGTCTGCCTCTGCATGGGACAAATCGGCCCCTGCGTGGGTTCAAACTTGCCCCTACATGAGCTTATCTTTAGCTGGATTAGACTATCCTCTGCCTTATGTGTATATGTTTTTTTATTAATAAAGTCTTCTATTTTATAAAAAAACTTCGAAATCAATCACCTAAGTGTTGCTGATAAAGGAAAGTAAAGCTGATTGAGAAGCACTCTCCTATGGCATGCGAGTCACATGAGAAGTAGAGGATACCACGATTGGATTTGTTTAATTTCGCTAAACTTTTCCAAAATGGTGAATGCTGACCCAAAGAAAACATATACGCCAAAAGAGCTTCAAGCCAAGATATTGACACATGCGACACTGTTAACACCAGATAGGAGGTTAAAGGACGTATGCTCACTAACCTCCTTACGCCAAATAACACTAACAACATTTGGTGAAGTCGCTGCAGAAGGAGCGTCCAGCGACGAGTATCAGCGAAGGTGGCGATTGTTGGCGGCTGGGATGTCCAGCGACAAAGGCTAAGCTGGCAAAACCTAGAGACAACGATAGTAGTGAGACTTGCGCTTGATAGTTGCGAGGTTTGCCTTTGCTGACAGCTCATTAATCGGAGGGATATGTAAACGATGGAATGTTGACGGCAGAGACGGTTATGGACGATGTAGGCGACGATGATGACAAGAGTAGAGAACTAGAGGACAACAGAGACTCGCTCAAGTGACAATGATGCTCGACACTTGCTTTGGTGAGCGGTGGCATGATAGGCGGCGATGGCTAGAGAAGAAAATAATGTCCACACAAGCAAGAGATGAATATCTTGAAGGGGTGATAGCAGCAATTTCTTTTAATTAGGATTAGGCTCTGATCCCAAGTTGAAAAATAAGAAAATAATTTATCTTTCTTGTTGAGAGATTACAAACACATACATATATATAATTAGAAGAGTTAGATTGTAAAATTATCCTATTTTAGGAAATTATATATAGTCCCATGTAATTAACTAAAAATTCACATGGGATAAACTAAAAACTAAAAATTCTAAAAATTGATATATTTGTAATTAACTATAAATTCCTATTTTATGACACCTAATTAACTAAAAATTCTTTTCAATTGATATATTTATAATTTTTTAAATATTTTATTCATGAAATTGTTTACCAGTCATAGGTAAAGAAATGAATCATTCCGCTTACATTCTATTCTATCCAATTTTATTTTACATATCAAACATGCTATTAGGGTCGGTGTATTTTCTATTATAGGCTTACATAGATTAAAACTAAAACTAGTTAATTTTCTTTTGCCTATTGGCCAACTTGCTTCACATCTCCTTATTATATAGCTTTGTATTGGTTAAATTCACATTGTAGATGAGCTACTCAAATTGTCAACATCTGCCGTAAGTTGAACCATTGTATTGTACTCTACAAACTACAAATAACAACCTTCTCAAAATCTCAAAACAAAAGATCCAGGCTCCGAATCATATTCAAACAAAGGATTCTTGATGTATAACTTTTTTTTTTAAAGAAGTAACTTTATTAAAATTTTAAGGTGACACTAAATTACAATAAAGGACAAGTGCTAAGACAATTCTTACTGTTGTTCACAAAAGAGATATTACGACACAACATCTAATAATAAAGGAGACATAATGGATACTATTCTCAGGATTCTCAAAAGCCCTCCTATTACGTTCCTTCTATAGTTATAGCACCCAAAAGATATCATCCCCCCGCCCATGTGAGATTTAACACAACAAAACAAAACTCAACATTTTGGGCTACCTGACTACAATGAAGAAATAGATGGTGAATCCACTTTGTACACTTGCATAATGGACACCTGTCCCTTAGAAGCTTGTTCCAAGTAGCTTTCTAAGCCTAAAGGTAAGTGTACTGGGGACCTTACCTTTCCAAATAGCTCACCACAAAATATCTCCATTGCTTGATACAATGCCCCAAACAAGTTTGGGCCTTAAAGCCCTTAACTAAGAACGTCCCATTCTTGGTAGATGCAAATCTGCTGCCCTCATTCAATATTGCGCTGATATAGCCTCAAAGAAGGTGTATTGTGCACAAGATTTCAGGAAAAAAAGTTTTAAGAATCATAATGTGATTTACCAGATTTTAGCACATCAATCTCTCATTCTTTAGTCAGCCTATAGCTCTCCCCATTCATACAGATTCAACTCGTGACTTCTTTCTTTGTACTTCGCTTTATGTTTTAATAAAATGTTACGGTTTTGTTAAAAAAATCTCATTCTTTAATCTGATGAAAAAGGTGAAAATTTACCTCGTCAATCGACCGTAATTTTAAAATTGGTTGAATATCTAGGCAGCCTCTCTCTCTCTCTCTCTCGGTAGAGAGACTGATTTGAACTCGCAACCATCAGCGCCCAATAGAACTGAATAATCTGTATTATGAGGTAAGAGGGTCAAGGAGAAAGAAACACTGGAAGAATCTAGTGTCACTATGATTGTTACTTCAATGCTGAAAAGTTGTAGAATATATTCATAGTATAAGGAGCTTTGAAATACTTGTATGGTCGTATTTGTTCAGTAGAAAAATTCAATACTGAATTAGAGATACTGTAACGCAAGGGGAATTGTTTAGAACTGAATGTTTGCTGCACAAATAGCATGATAGCAAAGTTATTTAATGTTTCTTGTAAAATGAAAAAAAGAAAAGAAAAGAAAAGAAAAAGAAGAATATCAATTCAATTGAGTAGTTGATGCTACTCCTTGCTAGCTGTGAGATATAGCAGGAGCAAAATGTAATTCTTGACAATAATTTGACCAATGATTGGTGTACCTTGCCTGATGTAATCCTCCACACACTTGAAATGTCTTGGTCATTTTTTGTCTGCTTTCATTTTTGAGGAATGCCTTGAACTGGGCCTGGGGATTGTTTTTCAATACTTTGGTTGTGAGTATCCTTTTCCTAACTTTTAGCCAAAACAATTTAGAATTTTACATCCTATCTGCTGAAGAGAATTTCACACAGGTTGGAACCTGAACTTCCAGGTTATATATCAGGGTAACTAGGTGTTCCTTCTTCCCTGCACAAAAGAGGGGAAGAAAAGAAAACTAAATATACACTGAGCAATAGGGCAACTGGTACCTCAGTGCTCATCCATTGTAGAGGTTGCAATTTTGAATCTCCACCTCTGCATGTGATGGAACTTTAGTTTATTTGGTGGCCTTTGCCTCCTATGTAACCAAAAAAAGAAGCAAGATATATGAGTGAAAGCCCAATATATTCTTCCTGGAAATAGCTTATATTACAGATGCTGAAACTGAGTCATACAAATTGCTCTCAGTGAATAGTGAATTGACCTTTTTTTAATGATAAGATATGTTTGGGTCTTGTTTTTGAGCTTCACACATTGAAGTGATTTTTCTCTAAGTGATCAAATGTGTGTTTGTTTCCCTCCCCTTTCTCCATTGGCCATTCATTTGTTGTAAGACACAGTGCGAAACAAATGCACTTTTCTATTTGTATCAAGGCCAAGTCACTTCAAATAATTTCTGAATAGGTTCATGATTCATGGCTTCCACCTTGGCTTGCGGTTCATTATGTCCAATGGCAGGTAATGTAAAATTTTCTCTGATTAAGTGTTTATACAAATAGAAACAAAAAAATAATAATTCTGACTTGTGTTACATTTCGCAGTCCTTCATGGAGAAGGAGTGGAACGAGCATGGAAAGCCTTTTGTGGATGTCATAATTCAGAAGGTTCAATTTCTACTTGCCAGAGTGCATTATTTAGCACTTGTTAGTTGCAGAGGGTGTGAATTTTTAAATTATTTTTTATATTTGAAAATCTGACATAATATGTTATTGGCAATTTTGTTATTAACTTTCTGATGATAATGTAATCTGGGATTATATGGCATTCATTTCAATTTTTAGTTCTTTACTTATCAGCTTCATATCTCAAATGTCTCAGGGCCGGGATAAAAAAGCCCAAGCTGAAAAGTGGGCTGAACCCCATGTGGAAACCTTAAAAACTGTATGCCATCTGTATTATCTGCATATGTTTCAGTCATCTTTTTCCTTCTTCTTTTGAGTATTATCCTTTTTTTAAGAAATACCTTAGTGCGTTGATGATGCAGGATGATCTGATGTTATGGTTATTCTTATTATTTTTTAGAATATCTTATTAATTTGGTTCATTTTATGTTTTTGCTATATGGAGAAATGGATCCCAGCTATGAAGGAACAGTGGTTGATGATAACAACATATCTTCAACCACATGTGCAATTACTAATCTCAAAAACAATGCAGATTTGTACTGCATTTAAAAGTGCAATAACCCCACATGTTGTAAACGTACGACAATTTGGCAGTCCGTACTTTCAGGTATTCTATACTGTAATATTTTTATTTTCTTTGTTGATTTACATTTTACATCTGAATGAGAAGTTCATCTGCTGTAGGAAGCTAAAATGGTTAGCAAGCTGTATATTGATCAGGTTGCCACTGCAGTGAAACCTCGAGTTGACAAAGTAAAGATTGCCCTGAAGCCCTACACAGAGAAGGTTGTTCACGAATATGGAAAATTTGCTACATTTGCAACTATATGCCATAATCAGGTTGGAATCTTTACTGCAATGTACCCTTTTCCCAGTGTCAAAAAAATATTTGTTTCTTCAATTATTCTTGATTAGCTGCACTTCTTTTTATATAATCTGAACTCTAAAAGTTTTTGGCCATTTGAAGCTATAAGCCTAGAATGTTGAAAATAAATTTGGAATCAACTTCATTGCTGAAAATGGTTTGGATGTTCAAGAAGTTCTTATATCTTATTGTTCATGCTATTAGGGCCAAAATGATAGTGCACAGTATTTTTTAATTTTTATTTTTATTTTTGCAGTTTCAAAGCACACACGAACAAGGCTTAATATCAAATAGTGGACTAATTGCAAAATTGCTATATTGATTAAGGAAATATGCATAGTGGGGTAGAGGGACTTATGGATCGTGTGCGCACGTGTGCATGCTTGAGCATGAGAGAGAGAGAGTGACAGTGAGAAAACATGTTAACCCTGAATGTATACACAATACTAACTCAAATCAAACCAAATAGCCTTAATCCCAATAATATAGGGTCGATTATATGAACGAAGATATAGAAAGTTTATATTCAATCCAATTTATGGATTTCACTCTTCCAAACAATTCTATTAGCTATCATCCTTTATTTAAGTTATTTTGGTTTTTTCTTTAGTTTTTTATCTTATTCAATGTCAATTTTTTTCGTACTCTTAATCCATTTGCATATGTCCAAAATGGCCAAACCAACGTAAATAATTTTTGATCATCTTATCTTTAATCAAGTTATCCTAACGAGTCAATAATGCTATGAATATTTTTATTTCTAATCTTGTTTATTTTTGTCTTTTATCACACGTCTATCTTAATATTCACATCTCTACTATATTAATTTTTTATGTATATTATTTTTTGTTGGTCCAACATTGTATTCCATATAATAAAGGTCTAAATTCTATAGAACTTTTCTTTGAACTCAATGTCATATGGTAGTTGTCATCACCGGATTTCGTCTGGGCGGGAAACCCGCTTTCGGGGATGCAATTCTCCCACCCTTCACCCGAATGGTGATGAAAAAAATACAGAGTCGCCACTGACTGTTTTTGGGGTGCAGTCGGTCACCTAAAATATGATCTACGTTGCTAGAGCTGGATTCGGGAGTTTGTTACGCACGGGGAAGAATTAACACCCCCGCAACGCCCTTTCGGTACCTACAATTAATTTTGTAATTTGTCGAGAGGTTTGTTCTTAGAAGTCGAGAGGTTTCTAATTTGTTTTCAATTTTGCCTCAATTTCAGTTATCTACAATTAATTTTGTTTTCCTAAGGAGTTAGAGTTTTTACTTTTTTATCTAAGTTGTTTGTCAAAGTTAAATTAAGTCCAATTATTCTTAATTTCAGTTATCTACAATTGATTTTGTTTTCCTAAGGACTTAGAGTTTCTTTTGTTTGTCAAAGTTATTCTTAAATTAAAAAAAATAAAGCATTAAGAAAAAAAAACTAGAGTACAATTGTAAAATAATTTAGTCCTAAATTGATTGTCCTAAAGATCAACGGTTTCTTCATTTTATTTGTTCTAAGTAATTTGTTAAGATTAAAATTAAATTGAATTTTCCTAAGAGGTCTAACGTGAACTTAAAGACGATTATGTCAAAAGAAATTCTAAGGAATAAATCAAAATGATGGAAAAATTAATTTGTATTTTAAAAAAATAATTTTTTTGTTTAATTTTTTGTAAATAAATAACATATTTTCATGTGTCAAAAAAAAAAAAACCTTTTTGGTTTGGGAAAAACTTGACTTTTTTTAAAAAAGGAAAGCAATTTTTTTGTGTGTTTAAAGACATTTTAAAGTTTTTTTTTACCTTTAAAAATGTACATATATTAAAAAATATTTTAAAGCAAATCTAAATAAAACATAAAAAATTATTTGTGTGTGAAAGTGACATCAAAAAAAAAATAATAAAAATAATAAAACTTTCTTCTTTTTTTCTCACTTTTTTTTTCTCTATCTTTTTTTTGCTTTGCCACTATTTTTGGTCCCTTACATGTTACAAAAAGAAAGAGGTCACATGGGAACTTATTACAATTCAAAAGAATTTCTAACTGGAAAAGAAAAAAACACAACTTCCTACAAAATTGAAACAATAAAAATTCCTGCAAAACAGAAAGTGTAAAAGCCAACTGAAGAAGGCTATATGTGATAAAAAGAACGCAGCAGGGGTGACCAATAAAACATCAATTAAATGCAGCAAAAAGAAATTCATGCAGGACCGACTTGATTAAAAGGTCAGGACAATAACAGACAAGCATAATTCATGTTTTTTTAAAAAAAAAACACTTGACTGAAAGAAAACTGCATATTTAAATTCAAATTGAAGTCACAAAGAAACATAATTTGAAACAGAAACCAAATACTTTAGGAGCAAAATAATCAGACCATATTGATTTTATCATAGCTAGGACCATTAGTGGTATCAAGATGAATATGGCCAGCACCTTAAGTGACATGGCAATACAAAACCATAAAAAAAAAGCTAGAAAAACACATAGAGGGAGAGTGGTCTTGACATGGACGTGTACACATCGAGGAGCATAAACAATCAACCACGAAGAGAAAGTCACCACAACAAAAACGAACTGATGATAAATAAGTCTTGCTAGATGAAATAATCACAATAAAAAACTACATTTAAATTCATACTAGATAGATGAGATGATTATGTGGGAAGTGGATTTTAATAAACTCCATCTTTTGACGGTGAAAGACTTAAAAAACTCTGTCATTCGATAGTGGATTCAGTATAGGAAGTTAAGCAATCAAGCAACCCATTTACTAGTGTAAAAAAAAAATCCAGCAAAGAAAACACCACAAAAACACAGCAGAAACACATCAAGAAATAAAAAGAAACAAAAGGCAGAGCCTCTGCCTTTTGTATCCCACGCCACACCTTTCATCAATTTCACAAACCAAATTGTCTTCGCTTTGTAGTCCTACAACCGATGGTTGAACATCGTGAACAAAAAAAAACCCAGCAACAATCAGTCGTACGAACTTCTCCTCCTTCTAGATTTTGGATTGCCGCTAGCGACCGCAGCAGCGTCTTTGCAGTGCGCTCTTCAGCTACTGGAACGTGGCGCCAGTAGAACGTGTCCGGTTTGAAGACTCCAAATAGGGTTACTGGGTTCGGGGGCCTTTGTGCGTCATGGCTGGAACGGTTGGCGTCGGGTTGGTATGGCGGGTATCGCGACAATGGAGGGATCGCCGTGGGAAGGTGCGCCGCAGTCGGAATGCTCAACGTCGGCCGATCTCTAGCATTGTCGTGGGCTAGGGAGCTATTGCGGTAGAAAAGGGGAACAAAGTCAACGGCGGCCAAGTAAACGATTTTCGGTCGGGATTTTGAAAAGGGATGAGGATGGAGATGTTGATGGGTGACGACACGTAGGGTATGAAGATGCTAGCCGGCGAGATGATTCTGGCCAGCAGGGGACTCTCTTTAGAGGGAGAAGGGGAGAAAGATGGGAGATAGCTAGGTTTGTGAATCGTGAGAGCCCCCTTTGCTTGATAGAGAAGATGAGTTTAATAGAGGGGAAGGAAGGTTAGGGTTTTGGGTTTGATTGAGGGAGAGAGAAAAGGAGGTAGGGGCATGGCGGTAGGCATGATGGCTGTCCGGCGTGGATGAGGAAGATAATGCAGTGTGGGAGAGAGAGAGAAGAAGACGCGCCGAAGAGATAAGGCGTGCCGTAGTGGGTGAGTTTTTTTTGTTTTGTTTTAATTGTTTTATTTCTAGCAAATCAGAAGGCGACACATGGGTGAGAGATGGGCTGGAAAAGAGAGGGTGACAGCTAGGGTTTTTGACTTTTTCAACTCGGTAGCCATTAACTGCGTTTTTAGGTTTTTGGAATGGAAAGGTAACTCGGGCTTCAAAAAAATTTCAAGAAAATTATTTTTGAACTCGGGGCATCGTGACGAGCGACCCCGTATCCTTTTATTTTAAAATAATTTATTTTTTGCGCTAAACTTGTACTGCGAATTCCAAAACTGCTTTATTACTGAATGTTTTTTCAAAAATAAGCTTTGCGAGAAAATATATGCAATATATACGTCAAAATTCTCAGAATGATGAGAGGATTAAGAAAATGAGGTTCCTAACCTGATCCGAAGTGTCTCTGTGAATATTGGTCGCTAGTTGACCACCATTAGCGGTCGAAATACGGTTTTGACCATAACTTTTTCGTTTGACCTCGGATTTGAGCGCGGTCGAAGATGCCGATCCTGAAATTTAATTTTCTATCACTTGGGATAGAATTTTTAGCGTTTGAAATCCTTTTTAAAGAAGTCGTTACAATTGTGCCTTTTGAATCAATGGTCACGTCTCTTTAATTATCTGTA
Organism: Taxillus chinensis; assembly: GCA_023512835.1. Lineage (NCBI taxonomy): Eukaryota > Viridiplantae > Streptophyta > Magnoliopsida > Santalales > Loranthaceae > Taxillus > Taxillus chinensis. The sequence continues at coordinate 8,940,613 of CM042090.1, read as the reverse complement.
CAAAATGATTAACAAATAGAAAAGAAGTCTAAAGTGGCAAATGAACGTGTATGTCTAACCCGGACAAAATGGGGTTCAACAGTAGTCATACAAAATTCTCGTCATACTTTTCCACCTTAGCCACTCGATTTTGATTATATAGTTGACGTCATTATCGATCTCTCCATTTCTTTGAATAATTGACTCACCTGAAAGTAAACTTTTTGTTCAATTTAAATCTAGCAAGTCAAAGTTGTATTTCATGATATTTAGGTGTCTATTGTTACGGTATCAGGTTTTATATCCATGTGGCACTAAGTTGCATTGCGGAAGGAGATCGATCTAAGCAAACTTTACTGCTTGGGGGCACACAGACTAGTTTCACTATGCCTTGAGCTCGTTAAGATAACAGCTTCAGTTCTTGACTAGTTTGTTTGGCATAGCCAAATTCTCTTATAATCGTCAAATTTACAACTAGCGACATGCTCTTGTACTTAATCGGGTTAGCATGTTTGACCTCCAAAGGGACTATCGTATATTCCATATGAATTGTCTCAGAGCCTTTCATTGCACACCAGCTATGTTTTCAACACTGTCCCTCCTCAAGTAGCACGAACGTCAATTTTGATTGCGCCACTGCAAGACGTCCCAAATGTTTAAATAGTAAAGAATGCGTTGGATGATCTTGCTTCCTTCGAGCTCAAGCGACACAACGACGACATTACATAACATGCATTACTTTTTGTATTATATGAAATATAGATTCAATTATTAATAAAAGATACAATATATTTATATTGAAAGGAGTAGAGAATCATCCCCAAACATCCATAAAAACACATGAAATAAGAATAAGTTTTTTGTTGAAACTTATTTTGAATGAAACAAATAACTTTTAATATAAATGTATTATTCACACTTTAAATTAAAAAATTTGAAAATAAACGAGAAAATAAGCATTTTATATGGACAAAAGAAGAATACCCTATCTTTTTTTTTTTACAAGTGTCTTATTCCCCTCTTGGGACCCTTGGATAAACTTGGATTTGAAAGCTTTTGACTTCTCCCAATAATAAAATCCCCTTCTCCCTCTCTCTTAGTGTTAATCATTTTCTTCATGAGAAAAAATTATTATAAAAGAATATAAGCAAGTAAAATCAAAAACATGAAAAGAGTATAGTGATACTACGACAGTTGCGATAGTTGCATGCAATGGGTCTACTATAGTCATGATTGGGGTGTGCCAGTGTGAGACTTTTGGCTAAGGTCCAGTTGGCAATACTGGAGATGATGACGACAACAACAACAGTAGTGATGACAGTGATTGGGGCACGTGAATCTTGGTTAGGGTTCTACTCGACAAAGAATAAGAGGAAAAAGATTGTCCGACTGATAGGTAGGGGTGTACGTCTACCCGCCCAACCCGCTCTACCCGCCCGACCCAACCCGAATCTATCCGTTACCCGCGAATAAAAATTATATAAATGAGTGGGTCGATTGAAAATTTTATTTTTTGATGGGTTAGGTCGGTTGGTGGGTGAGAATGTTTAAACCCACTATTAATCAGACCCGCCAGACCCCATTATAAAAATAAAGTAAATCCTATCATCTATCTATTAGACGTTAGTTCATTATTGTCTCTCCCATTGTGAGAGGTGAGAGCTATGCAGCGCAATGTCTATAGTTGTGAGTTTGTGATGCTGTGATCCATAAATCTAACATATTTCATCATATGTAATTATAAATACTTAGTGAATAAAATAATATACTTTTGATTATATTTATTTTATAGTTTATATGTTCAATTTTTTCAGTATATGTCGTCTAATTATATATTAGTAAATGGCGGTTGACACCTGCTGAACCCGCCATACTCGCAGGTTAGTACCCGCCAAAAAATTAATAAATTCGCTGATTATTGAGGTTGATGGGTCGGTTGAAAAGTGGAAGAATTAGTCACCCGTTAAGAACGGGTCGGTTGATGATTTAGCCTTTCACCCGATCCCACCCGACCCATGCACACCCCTACTGATAGGAACCTGAGCAAAAGAGTAAATTTATTGGTAGATGAAATATGAAACAAAACAGAATAGCTGGTCTGCAATTCGAGAGACAGTTGTCTCTAAGTAACCTTTCTAATTGGATTTTTCCCAAAATCAAATATATTCTCACTCAGATATTGATATCCTTTTTATAGCCAAGTCTCAATTTTAAATTCACACATAATAAATAAATAACTTCTAAATTCAAACACAATAAATAATCCAAGTAAAAACTCTCAAATTCAAACATAATAAATAACTCAAACAAAAACTTTCAAATTCAAATTCAAACAAAATAAATAACAAACTCACAAATTCAAATTCAAAACAATAAAAAGAGAACCCAACATTACTCCCCTCCCAAGAAGACACCTTGTCCACAAGGTGGACTGAAAGGAATTGTCTGCCGTTCATTGAATCAACACCTCCATCATGCCCGATGGGCCTATTGAACTTGGGAACTCTCCTTCCAGAAAAGCAGGCTCCAACAGAATCTTTATATCCTTAGTCAATGTAGGTGGCAACAATGGGGAGGGTGGATGGTCGTCAATAACCCGACGCAGATAAGACACATGTAACACTAGGTGAATCATTGAGGATGGTGGCAATTGCAAGTGATATGCCTCTTCATCAATCCGTTTGATAATTTCATACGACCCAAAATAGTGAGGGGACAACTTCTCATTCTGCTATCGCGCCACAGTCTGTTGACGATACTACCACAGCTTCAAGTACACTTGTTCCCTGATTACAAAATTGACATCCCTTTGATGCCCATCAGCTTACTTCTTCATAATTTGCGAAGCGCGTGATAAGTGCCGCTTTAGCTTAGCCAGGATATGATCTCTATCCACCAAATACTCATTTACTAGTGTCACTGGAGTCTTCGGATGCTTATAATGTACAAGATGTGGGGGGTCCAGCCCATATAGGATCTTGGAAGGAGTAATTTTTAAAGCAGTATGGTATGAAGTATTGTACCAATACTTTACCCATGCCAAGCACTGGGCCCATTGCTTAGGAGCATCAGGCACGAAACAACGCAAGTTGATTTCCACACTGCGGTAGACGTACAATTGGTGTTTACGTAACCCCTCCAATATCAGTTTCAAGATGAACTTTCATAGGTACGGTTGAAAGACCTTATTCATCAAAGATTGAAAGGTAACTAGAGCATTAGTAAAGCTAAACGGCATGACCAAGAATTCATAATGTGCTTCATGAGTCTAACACGAAGTTTTGGCCACATCCTTTGGATGTATGTGAATTTGATGATATCCTAATTTGAAGTCAAGTTTAGTAAACAGTTCCGCACCATGCAACTCGTCCAATAACTCGTTAATCACTGGAATCGGGAATTTATCCAACATTGTTGCCTTATTCAAGGCTTGATAATCAATAAAAAAATGTTAACCGCCATATTTTTTCTTTACCAATACAATTGGACTTGAAAATGGATTCACGCTTGGTTGTATAATTTTAGCCTCCAACATGTCTAACTAATTGCTCAATCTCATTCTTTTTGTATCTAAAGGTAACAATACGAGCGGACACTCACGGGGGAGGCTCCATCTTTAAGCACGATTGCGTGCTCGGGATCTTGCCGTGGATGTAACAATTGTTGAACTGATCCTGGGATCACCCCATTTGACTTGGTGGGCGTCCCTTCGAGAATACTCAACTCCACCAAGAATCCTGCCCTTTATCCTGAATCACCTTTGCCATAGTCTTGAGTGATACCAAAGTATTGCTTAAACTTGGATTTACTTGTAGAATTACAGTTTGTTCGCGCCATTGGAACTACCAAATAGAACTATTCATGCACATCTGCCCCTTCAAATATGGGCATTTTTAATTTGCGAACCTTGGAATCTGGCCCCCATCGAGGATGCCCGTACCGATTGGGTGTCGTAGAGGCCCTGCCTCCATTCTAACCCTCTCTCCTTTCTCAATTTCCTAAATTGCCATTCCAAGGGCCATTTCCCACGCCAAGCCCTTGCTCCCAAGGCCTGGGGCTGAAGTGGGCCATACCCTCATGCCCCACACCTCCTTCCTCCTAGTGAGTTCGCTCTCCTCTCCTTTGCCCAAGGATGAGCTCCCTCCTAGGTAGTGTTGCAGCCTCATTCCAGCCTTCCCTCGGTCTCAGTGCCTCCTCAAATGGTGGTGTCTGTCCACCATCGTTCTTACCTAGTCGTTGTCTTGGCTGCTTAGGGTTTGGTCCTCTAGCGAATGAGGTTTCTTGTTATGCTTCCTTAGGCCATCATGCACCCCACGATGGGTCGACCTTCTCAGGTCTGTAGCTAGGACCACCTTTGCCAGCCATGAACTCCTCTGCCCCATGATGGCCAGCTGTGCTCCCTCCACGCCAGGGCTCTTCTGTGGTTTGCATGCCCCATGCCGGTGCCAGGTAGCCGCCACCAGAGATAGGTCATTCGTTCGGCAGTCCATAACCATCAACACCACTGTTTTCAGCCCCGATCCAACTGCCTATGTTGCTATCATCTTGCTTGACGCTTGAGAAGACAACCCTAGGACGAGGTCCGTTGGTGTCTTTTCCGTGGGTTCTCGATCCGCTTAGATCAACCACATCCGCACGTGCGTTCCCTTACTCGTCTTGTCGCCCTCGATTGTGTCGAAAGGGAGCTCATTCACCACTATAATCGTCAGGGAGCTCCCACTATGATTGCTACAAAGCTCATTTACCACCCCTCCCTAGGTCGATGGAACGGCTGGAGGATTTTGTTTGAACTTTATCAGTTTGTGCAGCATGGCCTCTAAGGTGGAGAACTATTTGTTGGTGGCTAAGGTGGAGAATTGTTTGTTGGTGGCTTTGAATCGCCCTTTGATGATGGCCTTGATGGAGCTAATCTCTGCCTCTAATTTCTCTTTTAAGATTTTAACTTTTTTTTGCATCCATCGGTTCAAAGATCGCGCTCTAATACTAATTAAATAAGAACCTGAGCAAAATAGTGAATTTATTGGTAGATGAAATATGAAACAAAATAGAATAATTGATTCGTAATTCGAGAGGCAGCCGTCTTTCACAGTACAATAACATTTTAATTGGATTTCTCCCAAAATCAAACATATCTTTACTCACACTTTGATATTCTTTTTATAGCCAAGTCCCCAATTTTAAATTCACACACAATAAATAAATAACCCTAAAATTCAAACATAATAAATAACCCAAATAAAAAATCTCAAAATTAAACACAATAAATAACCTAAATAAAAACTCTCAAATTCAAACAAAATAAATAACAAACTCTCAAATTCAAATTCAAAACAATAAAAAAAGAACCCAACACTGATAGTCATGGATGAGCAAAATTGAAAGGCTCTTGAAGGGGTAGCGGCCAACAGTTCTCCTTATTAGGAAAATAATAACTCTCTCTTATTCATTCATTAAGGAAATACAACCATATATATAGATACAAACTGAGAAGACCTAATTAGATAAGAAGCCTCTTTAGGTAACTTAATTTACACCTATAATTGCCAGTTATGATAAACTTAAAATACAGGTAATTACAACCATATACAACTTATTCCGACTTTTTAATATCCCTTCTAATCGTAACTTTGGATGCTAGCTCTAAATATATACTTGTGAGAGATCATACACAGTATTTTATTATGTAGGTCATATTATATAGCTGAAATGAAATAATAGAAAATAAAGTAACAAAATTGATTCCCGTCACAATAGTTATTGAAATAATTGAAATAATTGCTTGCTCCCTATTATTGCAGTCAACTATTGAACTGCAGATAGTCAGATTGTCCAATTTGGAGCAGTCGCCTGTTGACTTACTGCGACTGCTCAGATTCAGCAGTTGCCTGTCATTCTGATTCTTCTATCAAACCTTTGCAAGCAGGAGTAAGGATGATAGTAATTCCCAACTTGTTACAAATGAAATCCATAAGTTTACTAATCTGTTATTTCAATCATTCTTTTCTCAGGGTTTGGTGGAGCTTCATGAACCACTGAGTCTTATAGTAGCATTAGCTACAGCTTTCGTGGTGTTGGGATATCCATGTAAACTTGTAAAAGTTATTAGATGTCCCATAAGGCCATTAAGTGTGACAGATTCACTGCTCCTGATTTCCAAAACCTCCTCCTCATCCTCCACTGTACTAAGAATAATATAGCTCGAATCTCTCGCCTTGTGTTTAGGTGAGGACTGGCTTCCAATGGTTACGCTGTTGAGACGATTGAACACCTCAGGAGTGCAATTGAGGTCCTCTCAGAAAGGATCTGATTACTCATAGTCTTGAGATCTGGATGAATACCAGTCAAAAGAAAGAAAGAACTTGCACTTTTGTTGTACGTGCCACTGAGACTGAGTGTCTGGCAGGGGTTGTTAGTGAACATAAATATAAAGAAAGAGGATTGAGTGATTAACTAAATAGTGGGGTTGCTGGACAGGGCCTCTTGAAGAATCAGAGTTAAATTGGAAAGAAATAAAAATCGCAGGTGTGTTTTTCTAAAGACCTCTCCCAAACTAATTCCCATATCCAGTCTCACGTCGTATTATTTGTTATTGAAAATAGATAAGTGACTGAGGAAAAGTTCTTAGGATGTCTTTATTTTATTATATTTGATTGCAAAGGAGGCACAAGAGCTATAGATGAGGAATAACTAAATTAAATGGTCCACCACTCGGGCTTGAACCTCTGACCTCCACAATGGGAAGACAGGGAGATACCAGCTGAGTTAATGCTCTTTGGTGAAGATCTCGATTCTAAGCTTCAAAGATCTTAGAATCTTTTAGATTGTAAATGAAAGAAGATATATTGTATTGCTTTTTATTAGATGTAGTGGTTCTTTGGTAGCTTTGAAATCTTTTGTCTTTCCTCATCTATCAATATGCTCAAATGTTTAAAATATCATAGCATTATGTATTATTTTGTAATGATTTATTAAGGTCCAAGGCAAGGTCAAAAATATGCTTATAAATCACGAGCCCACAAAATCATTTGCAACTCAAGAGTTGGTCTGGTTTTTGGTATATATCTGCCTACTATATTCTTGCTTTTATTTTGTTTCTTGAGCACGAAAATTATTTTACTGTTTGGGGCATGTGTTGATGATTAGCACTGTTGTAATTTGTATCTCAAATGTTGCAGGCCGCTGCTTTGTTGGCCTTACCTTTCATTGTTTTGCTTAGAATTTGCTCGGTCATCTTTGGGTAATGCCTTTCGTGTGTGATTTAAAAGCCACAGTTGTATTCTTTGGGTTATCTTTCCTCAGAACACTATTATATGTTTAACCTTTCCTGTTTCTATCCCCCACCCACCCCCCCCACAAACTAACTCAGCACAAAAGCAAAGAAACAAATTAGAAATGCAAATGAAGTTCATGCTCGGCTTAGAGGTAAAAGAGCACATCCAGATCAAGATAATGCTGCAAGGTAGTTAGGGTGGCATGGCTAAAGTTTGTTTTTTTGTTTGTTTGCTTTTGGTTTTTATGTTTTCCCCATCACATGCACATCAGTTTTCTGCATTTAATATAAATTTTGATTCTAAAATCTTTTTTTGTAAACTCTTGCATGTGTGAAACATTATCAATGTTAAAACCTGAACTCCTTCCATTTGGTTAGAAATTGTTAATAAACCAGATGGAAAAAATTGCCCAGAGCATAATGATACTATTGTACTTAAAAGTCAATAGCCTTTCTAGTGCGAGAACATTGCATGACCCGTTTGTTCGCCCTTGTTTGTTCTGGTGGGTTTGAAATGTGCAGCATGCATACTCATCCAGATGTTGGGGCTATTTGAATTTTGTTACTTACCTTTACATTGTCTGCCCTTCAGCAAAGTTTGTTGGCTAAATGGTATTTCCTACCTAATACGTTTCCATCCCATACTTTTTCACTGGCTTTATTGGTAACCGAGGGATGTGAGGACGCCACATTGTTTCCACACTTAACGTTTCCTTGACCCGGTGGACTAGGAAAATGTTAGGATTTTTTCGCTACAATGTATTTTCGTCTTAAGCAGCTTGTTTTATTTAAACCTTTTAATACTGCTGCTGCTTTCTCCAAGGTAGGCGTACAGATCTATTTTGACAGTTACTAAAAACCTCAAAATGTTCATAAACCAAAAGAAATCATTTTGGTTGTCTTCACAGGAATAATGTAGGAAAAATAATTCTTTCTCGATTACCATATATATATATATATATATATACTAGAAAGACCTAATTAGGTAAGAACTTTTTAGTTGAACTTATTAGTGACATCATATACACAAAAATACAAATAATTATAATTATATAATCATATAATGTCTTTTTCAACTTGCATATATTTGCTTTTGATACAAATGAAATAAATAATATGATTTCATTGATATTATATAGTAAGGATATTAAGGTATCAAATTTAATTATATAGTATCTTACTAATTATTTTATTAATTATATAGTATTACTCTAATTATGGTAATATTCTCCTTTAAATTGAAGCATAAATATTAATTATGTTGAACTTTTTTTTATAGGTAAGAATAATTTATTGATTAGTAGTAAATCATACACAAAGAAGTGCGCGAAAAAGTAAATTACAAATCAAAGATAACAACTCAATCAAAAGGAACACACATTGATAATATCCTACACGGAAAAATGTAATTTGCCTTGACGCATACAATCAATCACCTAAATAACAAAAAAAAAAAACACAAAAGAGCTTAATAGGGGTTCTCCTCTCGATCATCAAACATTCGCACATTTTTCTCACGCTAAATACTCTAAAGAATGCAATGAGGGACAACACACCACACCGCCGAATATCGCCTTACACTGCTGAGCCAACTAGCAAACACCGCATAGAGATCTATTCCATTGTTGTTCGGTAATGAATTGATGGGGATGACATAAATTGACTAACACCGATAGAATTAACAATATCTAGATGAGTGATGATAAAATAATTTAACTTTCCAACTAACATTTGATATATCTTAAGCTATGTTTGGTATGTGGTAATTATTTTGGGAGGAATGGAATTACTGTGGGAATAAGATTAACAAGGGAAATGGAATGAAAAATTTAATGACCAAAAATGGAAGGTAATGAATTAACTAAATTGCCAAAATATCCTCATCCCTTACTTTCTCAATTGATGGTGTTTTGTTTTGTTTTTTTTTTTCAATGGAATAGATCTAGCACGCGGGGGGAAGGATGTGTAGCCGTGGAGCAGAGAAGAGGATTGATGCGCGTGCGGCCATGGGTATTGATGCACAACCTTGGGGGGAGCGGGGATTGATGTGTGGCTGTGGAGAGAAGGCAAGGCAGAGGTGCAGGGGTTGGGGGTGCATGTGGCCGTGGAGAGTTGGCAAGGTGGAGGGGTGCACATAACAGTGGCGGTGGGGGGTGAGCGCGGCTATAGCGGTAGTGTAGGGTTGCACGACTGTGGAAGGGGTGGGTTTGTGTGGGAGAGAGACTGCGCATGGTGGGTTAAGCGAGGGAGAGAGAGATGTAGAGAGGGGAGAATCTGCATCGGAGGCTGGTTGCAGGGAGAGCACATCAGGGTGGGGTGGGGTGGCAAAGAAGAGAACGTGAGTTTGAGGGATACAAAACAAAAGAAATAAAAAAAGGTTGAGGGCAAGAAAATAAAATAAGTTCTCTTGCATAGGAGAACCTTTATAAACCTGGTAGATGGAAGGAATGGATTTACCTTTATGTATGGGTATAAGATTCCCAAGGTAATATCTCATTCCTTTTCTCTTGTTATACCAAACGCGGGAAGGAATGAAATTCGATTCCTTTCCTTTCCTTTCCCGCGTAGCAAACATGCTATAAAGGTCAACAAATAGTTCTTCCATTTGCTGTGAGATGCATGTTCGGAGTTATTGGAGCACTACAAGGCTTTACTCATAATTTTCCTGTCCCAGTTAATAAATCAAAGACATATTTCTTCTAAGAGAGAAAAATACCTTATTTATTCCTGGTAACTTCAACTCCTAAGAAATACTGAGCATCTCAAAGTCCATGTGAAACTGAGTATGGACAAAATAGTTAAAAGATGAAATGTCTAACGTATCGCTACTAGTTATAACAATGTCATTCACACATACAACTAAAAGGATGAAACCATTTTTTGATTGCTTCTAAAACATTGAATGGTTAGTATTGTTCTTAATTATGCCTCATGTTATAATAATTTGACTAAATTTGCCAAACCAAACACAAGGACTCTATTTCAAACCATATAAAGACTTTCAAAGATGACAAACACGCTTGGAGTCCCCTTGAGCAACAAAATCAGGAGGTTGCTTCATATACACCTCTGCATGGAGATCACTATTAAGAATAATATTTTTGATATTCAATTAATGCAAACACCAATGGTGAGTAAGAGTTAATTTTGCAATAGAATAAAAAGTATTAGAATAGTCCAGATCATATGTTTGGACATAGTCCTTAGCAACAAGATAGGCTTTTAAGTGAGTAATAAACCCATTTGGATTGGTCTTAACTTCGAATACTCAATTATAGCTGATAATTTGTTTCCGTCAAGATAAATTAACCAAGTGCTAAGTACCATTTTCATTTAAAGCCTTCATTTTATCAATCATTACTTGGTACTAACTAGGGTGAGAGATGACTTCACGAACAGTTTTGGGAACAGTGGTAAAATCAAGAGAGGCAATAAAAGAAAAATAACAAGAAGACAAACAATTATAAGAAACGAAAGACGAAATGGTATAGGTGTAGCTGTATTTAATGCAATAGAAAAATCAATACGTGAGACTGGATCTGAGGGTGAAGAAGCAGCTACCAAGCATGAATCAAGAGGTTAGCACCTGGAGTATACTTGAGTAATAGGATACTTTTGAGTGGTATGAGGAATGGGGCTCGTGACAACTTCAAAAGGTGTAATAAAATAGACCAATAAATCATTATCTCTTTTTAATGTGTGGGAGGATGAGAAGACAAAAGGTAAGCTTGTAGCTTCATAATGCACAACTGTTGCGGTCACAATAGGGTGTGCGACACCTTGCACTAGTGCACAGTGATAGTGGGAATGATTTGTGGCTTATAGTAATAAGAAATCGAGAGTACTATTCTCAATTTAGAATACACATGCAACACAACTCACATAGAAGAGAGGAAAGGTAAGAGATCAAAATAGTGGGGATAAGTTGATTGACAACGAGAGGCACCAAATGAGAGGCTATTGCAAAGGTGGTAGCCTGCAATTCTTTTTAGGGTTAAAATTTTATTTTGCTCTGATACCAAAAAGAAAAGAATATAAGAAAAAAGATTCTTTCTTATTTTTCATTCAGAGAATACTACTCTCTCTCTCTCTCTCTCTCTCTATATATATATATATATATATATATATATATATATAAGACTCGAAAGACCTATATTTCTTCTAATTTAAGAAACCATTTCTTGGGAATATATTGTTGGGGTGCACTTAAAGTTCACTTTTCATTTTAGTGTTTTTTTTTTTTTTGCTCTACTAATGGAGGACTTTATTACAGATACAACATGTAATTTATGCAATGGTGTGTTGCAGCTGTGGAGTTGCTTCTTTTCAGTGAAGTTATTGATTATACCTTATCATCATCATCATCGTCATACCTCAGGTTTTCATTTCCATGGAAAAAGTTGTCCTTTTTGGATAATAACATGTATGTCCTTGGTACAACTTTTGTATTGTGGCCAATGTTTAAGTTCCATGATAGGAAATCTATCCTCAATCTTCCTCGCCCCTTCACTTGGTTTTTGTTCTTTTGGGAGTGGGGGTGGCCCCCTACAATTTCTTAAAGGGGTTTTGTTTTCGTATAGATCATCTTTATTCCTATAATTGCTTAGAATAATACTCTTACGCAATATTTGATATGCATTAAAGGAAAGAAAATAAATCAAATTTGATAATTAATAATTTTTATGGAAATATTATACTTTCAAGTAAGGGTAAATTGAATTTTCTCATACTTTAAGTTTATAAAGGTTTCTTTACATAGGAAAATCAAATTTACCGTCTTATCTCTTATCCCTTGCATGACCACTACTTCTTTACTACTTATTCACATCCATGATCTCCCACAATATTGTTAGATATTGTTTTATTCGACTCTTTCTTCGAAGATCAAAATTGAAACTAGCTTATGTGATAATCAAATTTGTTTCCTATACAGTGGAGAGGGAGATAAATCTTATTAACTTTAGAGGTGGTAGTGATTGGCCTCTTCCACAGAGACTTGGGTCCAATCTCCGCCTTGGACCGATGATTCGGGCTTTCATTCTGCACCATAACCATCCCTTGAACCCTAAATCGATCGATCCACAAAAACGAGCAAAACTAAGAGTGATATGAATTGAATTTTGTTCAAATCACAATGAAATTATTTTGTTTTTTTAGTTTCCTTTGATGTTTTGATTATGTATATTCTTTTATGAATGACTCCTGGCAAGATTTTTATAAGAGTGGAGAACGCTGGAAAAAAGAGGATCAATGAAGATATTTTTGTAATTGTATTAATTTATTATTTTTTCTTACCTTGCATATCAAATGTAGAGAAGGTAATTTAATCAAACCATTTCATTGTATTCCTTTCAAACTTATTTATGCGTACCAAATGAATTATTAGAATATCTTTTGCTTCAAGGCTATCTTCATACAAGGCAATTTCTATGTTGAGTATTTTTCACAATAGCTCGATAATAATATAATAAGATAAGAATAGATTTGGACAGTACCTGTCTCTTCAACAAAAACATTTGGCCATTTAGAACAGTATCATGTGGTTGAATGAGATTTTATAAAAAATTATGTATGTTTATCTAATTTTATAATGTTCAAAGATCAATGAGTTTTTTAAAAAAAAAACTGTGTTCAAATAATGTGGTAAAGATTTGGCAATAGGGTTTTTTTTAAAAATAGTCATGTAACTTCAAAGATTTTTTATATTTTCAGAAGTTGAATTTAATAAAAGAATCATAATTCTCTATTGTAATAGCAGGAATACTGTAGATCAAAATTATGCCGATTTGCTATTTTTTTAGTCCAAAATTATGCTGTATTAATATATATTTAAAAAAAACTCTAAAATAGTATAGTTTTAATCTACAACAGAATTGATGTATAGTAAACAATGTGAACTCTTTCTTGATGAAAATGTATTACATTATTATTATCATTTTTATTTGAAATTTATGTGGTCCAATGCTAACGGATTTAAGATAATTGCAAATGCATGAAATGAAATAGTAAAGAAGAAAGAAAGCATTAAAAACTGTTATGGTTCAATTTTGAAAATGAAGAGAACATGATTTACCTTTCATACTGTTTATGATCCTTCAAGACAAATAAAAAAAAGTTATATTAATTCAGGGGATGCTAGTAAATTTGGGAATAAATTTGATTAAATAAAATAAAACAGACATAAAAATATGAGATGCATGAATTAAACCCAAAAAAATATAAAAATATAAAAACAAAAGTAAGGACTAAATCCATGAAGCCATTGAAATGTAAGGACCAAAGAAATAGTAATTTATCGTTGAACAGTAGCCAACAAAATATAGCGGCAAGGGAAGTTGCACGTCATACACACACTCGAAAACATATAAAATAAATAAGAATAATAATAATAATAACTTGCACTCTCCGTGAGAAAGCGGGTGGTGGCCTTCAAACTCGAACAACCAAACCCACCCAACCCCCACATTAATTCCAAACTCTCTCCGGAAACGCAAAGTCATGAACAACGCTTCACCTTCAAACTCAAAATCTCCATCATTTCAATCCATCCAGCAAGTCCCTCGCCCTGAACCCAACCAAATGAAACGCATCGCCGACCAAACCTTCCGGAGGTACCACTCGAGTGGCGGGGAGCAGGCGAACCGGACCAGGGGCTCAGGAATGGCCATTGTTTGGTTCCGGAATGACCTGCGGGTGTTGGACAACCAGGCCTTGCACAGGGCCTGGCTTTCCTCCCAGGCTGTCCTTCCCGTCTACTGCGTCGATCCTCGCCACTTCTCCACCACTCTTCACTTTGGATTCCCCAAAACTGGACGTATGCATGCATGTCTCTCTCCTCTATGACTCTGTGTGCGCGTGTGTGTGTGTGTATTGTATTTGTGTTCTCTTCTTTAATTTTGTATTGTTCGTTCCTTCGCAGCCTTGAGAGCACAGTTCTTGATTGAGTGCTTGGCTGACTTGAAAAACAATCTCATCAAACTCGGCCTAAACTTGCTCATTCAACACGGGAAGCCAGAGGAGATTTTACCTTCACTGACAAAAGCTTTCACTGCTCACACGGTTGCACATTCGCTTCTGCGTTCATAATCATGCATGTATGTTAATAAGATTAGAATGATTTAAAAAAAAAAAACCTTACATCATATTGTATTATGACTAGGTCTATGCACATAAGGAAACATGCTCCGAGGAGCTCTGCGTAGAGCGGTCGGTTAGCACGGCTTTGAATAAAGTGGAGCTACCCACAGTATGTCCGGGGCAGTCCACAGGTCAACTCCCTAACAGGAACCCTGTACTAAATCTTGTCTGGGGCAGCACCCTGTACCATATAGATGACCTCCCTTTTGATATTGGACAATTGCCTGATGTGTACACCCAGTTTCGTAAGGTTTGCTGCTTCTTTTTTCATGTCCATCAAACACACTCCGGATAGAACTGTTAAAACTTTACCTGTGTTTGTCTATGAACAAACTCGCAGTCTGTAGAATCCAAATGCACAATCCGAGGTTGCATTAAGAATCCAGAATCACTTGGCCCATCAGCTGCCGTAAGAGATTGGGGATCCGTTCCTTCTATGGATCAGCTTGGACTCCGTCCAGAGAAGGCAAGTTTGTATACACAAACAAACACACTTGAAGGATTGTTCAAAAACTTAGCCTAATATATATATATATATAATGAGTGAAACCTTTCTTCTTCTTTTTTCATGTTTAGTCCTCTTTGTGCAGATAAGCAAAGGAATGAGATTCGTGGGGGGTGAAAATGCAGCTCTAAGTAGATTAGACGAGTACTTCTGGAAAAAAGTAAGAGAAATCTTCTTCAATTATTTTTATGCTTTTGGTTACTGGTGTAAGAGTAAGAAATGCCAGATAACATAAAAGAACCACGCTGCTTGGAACTGCTTCTATGAGATTCAAGTTTCAATCTTCTTATCAAATTAAGACTACTTAATAATGGGGACAAGAATAGAAAGCATTAAATTATATACTTTGACAAGTTCGCATTCATAAGCATGCAAAGAAAAATGTTTTCGATAAATTTAACTAAGGTGTGGACATCATCAGAGAAAAACACAGTCGTGTCTAGGCATGTCGTGCAAATCTGGCTATGTAAGTACCATTGACAAGGAGAGCGTGTGCCTGGTGGCTAGAGGTGAAATTCCAGACAACTATCAGTGGAGAAAGATATGATGAGTGAAGGTTTTCAGTTAAGGAGCTTGAAATGTAGATGAGGTCTTCATACATTTTTGGTATCAACAACTATAGCAGCTTTTAGAAATGCCATGGAAAACTGAAAATAGGTCAAGCGTGCAAAGCTTAACAAATTGAACGACAGGTAAGCATTGCATATTTATTTAAGCGAAATTCTTTAGAGCTATAACGATAACAATTTTTTGATGCAACTACAATATTAGTATAGGTCAATTTTCTTACAGAATCTTGGAATTAGAGCCTTATTACGAATACAAGGGCTCATCTTTTTCTATGTTCAATTGTGGAATGTTATTCACTATTAAATTACAGTGATACGAAGTCAGATTATTATTATTGTTATTCAATGAAATAAGTGGTCCTTTCATGCCCTGTATGTATAGGATTTGCTGAGGATTTATAAAGAAACTAGAAATGGGATGTTGGGAGCTGATTACTCTACAAAATTTTCACCATGGCTTGCTTCAGGAAGCCTCTCTCCCCGTTTTATATATGAAGAGGTTGACAAATTGCTTCATTCCAATTATCATGCTGTTCAATTATTATAAGCTACCAAAAAATATGGATCCATTCTTAAGTATAATTTGAAAACATTTTTAGGTGAAGAGGTATGAAAAGGAACGGGAAGCAAATGTGTCTACATACTGGTATTTCTCTCTCTCTCTATTCCTCTCTCTCTCTCTCTCTCTCTCTCCCCCCCCCCCCCCCCCCCCCCCCCTCCCTCTCTCTCTCTCTCTCTCTCTCTCTCTCTCTCTCACTCACACACACACACACACCCCTCTAGCTTACTGTGTTTCAGTGATATTTACCGAGAAATCCTGATATCTTTACCATCTAATTACACTTTTTCATGCTTTTTGGTGGATCAATGTATATGGTTGCAGGGTACTGTTTGAGTTGATATGGAGAGATTACTTCAGGTTTCTATCAGTCAAATATGGAAACGCTCTTTTCCATTTAGGTAATGGCGGAAATCTGTTCACCCATTTATTTTAAAGGTCAGGAAGAAAAAAAACTGACGTATGAAGCATAATCGGTGACTTGAATATTTTTTCCAAACAAAATTAGAAATAGTTTCACTTTCATCATTATTAAATGTTTAATATTATTTTTGCTCGCAGGTGGCCCAAGAAAAATAAATGTTAAATGGAGTCAGGATTGGCCTCTGTTTGAATCTTGGCAAAACGGTTGCACAGGGTATGTTAGTCTTTATTTTAAATAGACTACACCGTCTGAGCATGTCTTGACGTAGGACAACAAAGTACAAAAGTAAACATAAGTAGTTTTGAATAGTCCAATAACAATTCATTTCTATAATCACCCGTTCCTCTCAATAAGTCTATTGCTGTCAGTACCATATAAGTTATAAGACATTCATTTGTATTCCTCGTCATGTCTGTGGCATAGTTTTCCAATGGGTAAAAATGATAGGAACTAGTTGGTGTGTGGGTTGGGATTTTTCACAATTGAATATACTGAAGAAAAGTGAACTGAAGTGTTCACTCAGCCAAACAGTTATGTTATCTTATGAAATATGAGAGTTTTAATGTTTAGTTTTTAGCAATTTAATTTTCTTATTTATTACAGATAGCTGGGTTCTAGAAAAATACAGGTACTTGCACAAGTGATGCTACAGCTCAGCAGTTTAGATGGTATATCCTTCAACAGTGGTTTTAGTTTAGATTGTTTCAAGTCGTCCATCAGACGGTTGCCAGCAGCTAATTTCAGCCTAAACTAATTTTGTTTAATTATGGGGACTGCAACGTATAATTAAAATATATATTAAGTCTAGACCTGTCTTCTCTTGGGAAACATATTCACACAAAACCACCCTTGTAGTTATAATACGCGTCTCTTATATAGATTGGGGTCATAGATTGATTTCTTCAGCAGCAAAGCGTGAGATCAGGATGGAATGATAGCGGATGGTTTTGATTGGAAAAATCAGTATCATTGAGAAGATATTGAATTAGAAATTGAGGAGCAATTAGTGGATTGTGATGGCAGTGGTGGATTTAGTGGAGCCGTACACCGGAGGATGTTTGGTTTTCAGGTAAGTACTAGGTGAGTGGTGGTAGGGTGTGACCGGAGATGGTGGGGCGTATGTGCGACATTTCATTTAGTTGTCAAAGGATATGAGTTGTTTCACATTCAACTAAGAGTTTTTAAGGAGTTTAAACATAGTCTAGTTTCACTTAGTTCAAATATATTAACTTAGTCTAGTTTCACTTAGTTTCATTTAGTTTTTATATATTAACTTTTATTTATTTATTTTGATTATTTAATTAAATTATATAAGAATTAAATTAAGTGATTAAAACGCATTCATCACGGTCTTTTGCTCATATAGCTCACATTCACTATATTACACTTCTACTTGCTCTCATCCATCCTATGACATGATTAAGCAACATGTTGCCTAATAATATATACATTATTGTCATATATATAACATGGACAGAAAAAGAAATTTGAAAAAAAGCATTCTTTCATACTTGATACCTTGAGAAAACATAGTAAAGTTATTTTCAAAATTAAAAATGCATAGAAAATCATCTTTTAACATCTATTTTCTTGTGTGCATGAGGGAAATACAAACTGAAAAAATGTAGAAAATTTTGACTGTCGTGTTATATGTTTGTCTATGATTGTGCTGTTCACATTGGAGAAGCTAATGAGATGTTTGATGATGATGCACGTGTTGAGGGATGAGATACTTGCATAATCACAAAGAATAATCAAATTTTCACCTTTACAATTATATGATTTTAAAAATGTTAAGTTGTGAATTTTAAGCAGTTACCAATGTATGCAACCTAAGCTCTGTTTCCCTATTAAAATAGGAAATTTTGATAAGTGGAGTGAAATGGGAGAGTAAATTATTAAGGTCGTCAGTTATTAAAATAATAAATTAAGGGAATCTTAAATCTACCTTAATTTTATCTCCATCCACCCTATTTTGTGTAAAAGACAAAAAAATTCCTCAATGACAACTAATTAATAGGTTATTTTTTACCTTAATTAAAGGTATCTTTGTCATTTCATATTATGAAAGTGTGGATGAAAATAAAATTAAAATGGATTAAAGAACTCCTATAATAATATAAAATATGTAAAATTAGAACTTTACCTTGGGGACAAAAGACATTTAAATAGAGGCAATTCGATGATTTAACTTTTCATAGTTGAGACTCTGGCTGCTCTTATATAATATAGTGAGGATAGGTATATTGATAGTTTATATTTGGAACTTTCAGTTACCCTCTTATAGATGCCTGCATGAAGGAGCTGTCAAGCACTGGGTTCATGTCAAATAGAGGACGACAGGTGAGATCCAGATCATGTTTATAGAGCACTCACAAAACTTGGACTACATAGGCTAAAATTTATTAAATTTCTGCAGGCACTTTCGTTATCTGTTTAAATTGCTGTGTTGAAATGTTCCACGTAGCCAGGAGGACGATTTTACTCTTATGGATTTATGAACAGCTGTCTAATATACATGTAACATTTTCCAATAGATTGTTTGTTCCTTTCTTGTTCGTGATATGGGTATCGACTGGCGTATGGGAGCTGAGTGGTTCGAGTCTTGCCTATTGGATTATGATCCGTGTTCCAATTATGGAAATTGGACGTATGGAGCAGGTGATTGAAGTTACTTTTCGCTTCATATTCTATAATAACGTGTGATTTCCTTCTTCACACATGCCCTGTGTAACTTATAAATAGGGGTAAGACATGATCCGTAGAATACACTTTTGATAGTAAAATTACTCGGTGGTTATGATCAATACTTTCTCTTGTGTTGGACAACTCTAGAAGTAGTTATTATTCTATGGTTCAAATATTTCTATTTTAGAATTTTTTTTTAAATTTCCTTTGTTAATTTTAATCTACTATTTAAAATCTGAAAAAGCAAATAGAAATATTTGAACTAGAAGAATTTATGGATTAGATCAAAT
Organism: Taxillus chinensis; assembly: GCA_023512835.1. Taxonomy (NCBI): domain Eukaryota; kingdom Viridiplantae; phylum Streptophyta; class Magnoliopsida; order Santalales; family Loranthaceae; genus Taxillus; species Taxillus chinensis. Next base: position 8,921,192 of record CM042090.1, on the reverse strand, counting down.
AGGAGGTAAGACATGATATGTAGAATACAGTTGATATTATTATATGAAGGAATTTTCAATTTTTCTTTGTTAATTTATTTTTAATTGTCTATTTAAAATTAAAAAAAATAGTAATCGATAGGAATATTTGAAGAAAAACAAATTCATGTATTGGGTCGAATATAAATTTTTATTCTAACATTATATTATTGAAATTAAAGTTTAATTATTGGTTTGATTTGCTTATTAAAAATTTGTCCGACATCAAATATACATGCATTGAAATAACACTTTCTAAGGGATGCCGTTCTTATGATGCCTACGACTGGATAGAAAGTTTAATTGAATTTTGTTGGAATGTGAAATCTGTCTTTGACTTGAGATACTTTTTCATTGTACGCTCCTGAAATTAGGTGTGGGGAATGATCCAAGAGAAGATCGTTACTTCAGCATCCCCAAGCAAGTAAGTATTGTGAATATCATTGACCAACCAAAAAAATCGTTACTTCACTTCACCACACCCTGTGGTTTTTAGCATATATATTATATACAAAGCAGCAGTGCCTGCCTGCCATCGAAAATGGTTCTGAAACAATTCTGTATAATACATAGCACTCTACAAAGTGAGATACCCTGTAGAGTGTTGGCAGCAGGCTTGTATTAAATTTATCCCTGAGTTGTTCCTAGTCATCCAAAGATCCAGTTCCATGATCTCTAACATACAAACCCAAATAAGACATAATCATCATGAAAACAAAAAGAAAATTAGGAATCCTGGACGGATTGTCGGAAGGACGAACATCATCTCTCTCTCTCTCTCTCTCTATGAATATTGAAATTTGAGCCTGAGGCGGCTTGTGTTTGTTAATGTGTATTATACATTTGCATTAGGCACAGACATATGATCCAGAAGGGGCATTTGTAGCTTACTGGTTGCCGGAACTCAGTGTTCTTCCAAAGGAGAAGAGGAATTTCCCCGGAAACTCGTATATTAAGCAAGTTGTATCCCTCAAGTTTGGAAACGAAGGTCGTCGCCATTCCCAAGGGTCCTCCGGGCGGAAGCAACGATTTTAGATTGTAGTGGACAGATGGCAGGAGGAGGCCGTAGCCCGTAGAAAGGGTTTAAATCCGGGGAAGCAGGTAGGGCCAATCAATCCTTTCCTCCGAAACAGGTGGGACCAGTCAACCCGGGTCTCTCGGCAAGTTTACTTTTCGTTAGCTCGTAGAAGATATAAACTGAACGGCAAGCTTTACTAGGAGCATTGGGCTCAATAGATTTATAATTTAGGCTGAGCTTTTATGAATTACGAATAATTTAATTTTAAGCTTAATGCAATTTTAGTATTTTAATTAAAATATTAATTAAAAATTTTATTTCTTTTCTTTTCTTCTCTCTTCTTTGCACCCGCCGTCGCATCCTCTCTCTTGTTTCCTCACGCCCGTTTTCCCTTACACCCTACAATGTCCTCTTCCTCCACTGCCTCTACTCCCCCGCTGCCCCTCCTTCCTCCCTACTGCATTAGGGGCGGCGTTACTAACAAGTCAGGGTGTGCACACACCCTGATTTTTTTTTTTTTAAATTTCTTTTATAATTAAACTATAAAAAAATTATAGAGGGAAAAATAAAAATAAAAGACATGTACAATGTTGTCTCACACCCTAGACACTCTTTGCTCCTTTTTCCTGCCGAGTGTCAGACAACGTAGTCTCAAATTTATTCTTTGATTTTTTCTTCAAACAAACACTAAGACACGATTAGTATTCACCCACCATATTTAATAATTTGCTTCATCTTTTTTTTTAAAAAAAAAAAATCAGTCATAAATTTATTTTTACTAATTAATAATTTGCTATTCTATTATTCAATTAAAAATTAAAAGTTTGAATTATTAGGCCTGTTTGATTGGATGGTATTATTTTTAAAAATTATGGATTTGAAATGAAATTACAATTATTTGTGAGCGATAAAAATTCATTTAGGCTTATAGTTTTTTTAAAATAAACATGTTTTTAAAAAAACATAAATTAACCAAACATATTTTGATTTAGAAAATTTTAAAATGTATAAATATTTAAAGACTTTCTAACTAAGAAAATTTAATAACATTTTATGTAATATTTTTTATGAGTTTATATTTAAGTTTTATAAATTATAATAAATGTTGAACATCCTATAAATATTTTTTTAAGATGCCCCTGCATAGATCGGTGCTGCCTCTCCTCCTCTTGCACAAATTGTTCCCCCCCCCCCCCCTTTCTTCTACATAGACCGGCGTCGCCTCTCCTCCCCTTACACAGATCGCCCCCCCACCCCTTCTTTCCCCTCCTATGTTCCCCCTCATCTACCCTATGGTGTTGTGTCGCCCCTCCCCCTTTCCTCTTGCATAAATCGACGTCATCTCTCTTTCCCCTGCACAGATCGCCTCCCTCCCCCCTGCGTTCCCCCTCCGCGGCCCCTGCATTCTCCCTGCACAGATTGGATGAAACGAGAAATTTATTATTTTATTTGGTGGTAGCATTTAGATATTAAAATTAGCTGGCCAAATTTGATTAGTTATTTAATCAAATGTAAATTCACTGTATCAATAAAGAGCTTATTGTGAAGGTATTTTTAAAAAAAATTAGTTATTATTTAGCTAAATGTAACTAATAACTAGCTTACTGTGAATGCTCTAACCTTTGGATTTAGACTGAATATAATATATATATATATATATATTACATTTTATTATTTTAAGATGGTTGTGGATTCTTTATTTAATTTTGAATTACTTATTATTTTTCCCTCCTTTTTTCCTTTTAGTTTGAAGATACAATTTTATGTGTTTTTTTATCTTAGAACATTTACACTAGCTTCTTTAAAATGTAGTTTTTAAAAAAATTTAGAGAAAAATTTAATTTTTGGATAAAAAATTACACTGCATCAGGTCCTTTAAACTATAAAATTTAAGGATTGAAAATAGATATTGGAGAGAGAATTTTCATATTTGAAGGATTATTATTCATCCTTTAAATATTTGTTATTATATTTCTTGACATATATGCACTTTTAATTGGTTGTAATAAATGAAAAGGATAACAAAAATAGTAAACATAAAATTAAAAAGTATAATTTAAAAGAATAGAGATAAAGATGAAGAATGAGATGTGGAAGATAAACAAAATATATCAAATAGTGTATTATTCATTCTCTAAAATAAAGATGAAGATTATAGAACTAATGCGGATGCTCTTATAATATATATATATTTAAAGATATATTGTATAAGTAATTCGTGGAGGAATATTCTTTTAGTTATTGAATTGATATGCATAAAAAAAATTAAAAAAATAGTACCAATCTAACAGTTATGAAAGTGTTCTTGCGTGATTTACATGCAGAATGTACATGTATGTAACATTACTATATATATAATTAAATTTGTTTGTTTGTTTAGCATAAAATATATTATACCCAAGAATTTATTTTTGCAATAAAATTTAATTGATACATTTGATTTGATTTGTGTTAAAATTTCCAAGTTGCTATATTTATTTATTTTTTAAAAAATATTTTTAATTATTCATATATAAAAAATTTTAATCACTAAAAAACTTATTATAATTAGTTATAATTACTATATATATACATATTGTGTATATAATAATTTATTAAATATCATTATTTGTATTTATGATAAAAAACAAAAACAAAAATCAATTAAATTTATAAAATTTAATTTATTTATTTTTAAATTTAATTTACATAAAATTTTATAAATATGATCCATAGTACATGAATATTTAATTTAATGATCGATTTTTAAAATAAATATCGATTGAATATTGAAATAACAGAAATTAGTATGGTGTTACTTTTAAATAGATGACCAGTGAATTCAAACTCATTTTCATCAACTTAGCAAGTTATTTTTCCAATAAAAATCTACATATTGTTCGTGAAAATCTTACTTCATTATTAATTATGTCATTACTTTTTTAGTAATTCAAAAAATAACTTTTTACTTTTTGAAAATCTAATTTATTTTTCACCAAATGGACAACCAGAAACCGATAAAGCCCTTAGAGCATTTCAAGCCCATGCGTCAAAGCATCAAATATAACGTAAAAAAAAAAAAAAAAAAAACACTCTAAGGATATGCTATAACACTGTACTGTTTTGGCATAATCCACAATGCTACGCCAAATATGGTGTTATCGCACCTCTATCTCTACATAAGTTAGCCTTTGCACGCAACCTTCCCCCTCCCCTCTAGTGCTTCATCATCTGTTAGGCCAATATAAGAGAGATGTACCCTGTCCACGGATTCTGCTAGGTCATCTACTAGCTCTCCCTCTACATACAACAAGCCGAGGAGAAGCTTCTTCCCACCCACGCCCAACTCGCTGCCTACCGCTCCCCTCATCTCTTCCTTGGAGCCGCCATCCCCCCCCCCCCCCCCCTAGGGATAGCGATGGGCTAGGTTATACTGAGTACTCGCCCCTAATGGGATGGGTTTGGAATTAGTATAATTGGATTTGAGGCGGGCTTGAGACGAGTTTCTACGACCCGGTAAGGATTTAGGATGGGTTCGAGATGGAATAACTCGTCCTCAACTCGTATATATAAGACAATATAGAGGGAATGAGCATACTCTTCATGTTTTTACCACAACTATGGAATAAACATTTTTAACTATGAATATTATCAAAACTAGGCTTAATAAAAAAAATTGAAGATGAATGTCTGAAAGGTTCTCTGATGTTGTACATTAAAAAAGAAATTGTTGTAACATATAGCACATATTTAATCATATATAATTTTTGAGATATGCAGGCATGGTGGGTTACATTTGGATAAATTTTTATGCTAAAAGTTAAAATGATTTGTGTATATATGAGATCAATTTTCCCAATGCTAAGTCAGAATATAGGGCCATGGCATAGTATACGTGTGAGATAATTTGGATATTTCATCTTTTAAATGAAGTTAGTCTTAAAACTTTAGTACCAACTAAATTGTGGTGTGATAATCAAGATCCACTTCATATTACCTCAAATCTTGTGTTTCATGAGAAAACAAAGAATATTAAAAAGAATTGTCATTTTGTTTGCGAGAAAATTCAATTTGAATTAATTTCATAAGATATATAAAGACTAAAGAATAATTAGGCAATATATTCACCAAAGCTTTAAATAAGATTTTGGTTACTTATTGTTATCAGATTATAATAGAATAATTAGTGAGATGATAATATTTTATTAGTGAGATTGCAATATTTTGTAATTAATAATTTGTGAGAATTAGGGATATGATATAATTGGGATTGATTATAATTGATATCCTAAATATATCTTTTCATAGATAGTTTCTTTCTTCTGTATAAATTTGTATTCATACATCGTATTCTATATATCAAAATATTTGTTTTGTATCATGGTATTAAAGCTAAGTTCGTCCAACAGTTGACATCTTCATTCTTGTTTGTTTTTCGACGATATTCCTGCTCGAACCCGACACCGACCGCAACACAGACTTCGACAACTCTACCAAACCAAGTCATCTTCGATTTATATGACGCTGTCGATGATGACCCTGTCCGATGATACCATCATCGCTTTCATCCACTGCATCGCTATCGTCGCCTTCGTCTCTACGTCGACTTCATTGCCTTCATCCACCACTGTCGCCTTCTACCCGACATCGATGACTTTGACAATGACTTCGTCTCTATGTCGCCTTCATCCTTCCTGTGTCATGACGTCCACGACACTATGCTCGTGTTGCAGCCATCCACAGACTGCGACGACCTCATTTGTCCCAGATAGTGACTTCATCTCTGTCCATCATCGACCTCGTCCTGTCTATGTCATCTTGTCTTTGACTTCGACTTCGTCTTGTTTTATTCAACCGACTTACTTGTGCCCTCTATCTCATCTACGGCCTTGTGAATTATGGATGCTAAACCTATGATGGATATGGTGTCTATCATGTCTAAGATCACAGACCATAAATTAAACGGTTCCAATTATATGGATTGGAGCAAAACCGTTCACCTTTATCTCCGGAGTATTGATAAAGATGATTATTTAACTAATAATCCTCCTAAAGATGATTTGAAACTCATATGGCTCCGAGAAAATGCTCGCCTCTTTCTACAAATTCACAACTCTATTGACAGCGAGATAATTAGCTTGGTTAATCATTGTGAATTTGTCAAACAATTGATGAATTATTTTGATTTCTTATATTCTAGTAAAGGGGATTTAACCGGCATGTACAAGGTCTATAAAACATTCTATCGAGCCGACAAACAAGATTAGTCTCTAATGACTTATTTCATGTCTTTTAAGAAGATTTATGAAGAGCTCCATGTATTATTACCTTTTAGCCATGATATAAAGGTTCAACGACACCAATGCAAGCAAATGGATATTACGAGTTTCTTAGCTGGCCTTCCCTCTGACTTTGAGATTGTTAAATCACTAGTCTTTTCTGGTTCTGAGCTCTCCTCTTTACATGAAGTTTTCAGTCGAGTATTCCCCATAGAAGGCCCTCCACCAAGTCAATCCAACAGTGCTTTTGTGAGTTAACAACATACCTATGAGCCTCAATGATCATTCCATCGAGAAGGAGGACCACCAAGCTTTGAAGCATGACCACATAACTCTAGAGGAGTTGTGTGTCATTACTATCGAAAACCAGGCCATATGAAACATAAATCTCGGAAGCTTCAATATAAAAATCAGAAAGCTTCTTCAGCCCACCTTGTATTTACTTTTGATCTTTCAGTACCATCAATTCATATCTCTCAAGATGAAGTTGTTAATTAAGTGTTCCAAGTATCAAGAATCCCTAAAGCCTGCATCTTCTTCTATTACTGTTATTGCCAATTCAGGTACTCCGAATACGTGCATTCTTTCCTCATCTTCTAAATGGATCATTGATTCCGGTAGCTTGTTCTAGTGTCCCTTCTCTCTTTGTGGAGCATTCTAAGTTGAGGCATCCATCACCTCTCATGCTTAAGAAACTTTATCCATAGTTTAGTCATGTATCTTCTTTAAATTGTGAGTTGTGTTAGTATGCTAAACACCATCACCTTAGTTCCAGTCCAAGAATTAATAAACGTGCTAGTATTCCTTTTAAATTAGTTCATTTTGATGTTTGAGGTCCTTATCCTATTGTATCAAAACTTAGATTTAAATATTTTGTTACCTTTGTGGATGATTATTCTCATGTCACTTAGTTCTATTTAATGAAAAATCGTTTTGAACTGTTTTCTATCGTTTGTGTTTTTTGTGCTAAAATTAAAACTCAATTTAATGTTTTCATTCGTCATTTCCGTAGTGATAATGCCAAAGGGAATACCCAATTATTGTTTTAAAATTTTATGACTCAACATGGCATGTTTCATGAAACTTCATATGTCGATACTACATCTCAAAATGGTGTAGCCAAATGAAAGAATAGACATCTTCTTGAAACTACACGTGCCCTTTTATTTCAAATGAATGTTCGAAAATCTTTTTGAGCTGATACAATTTTGATCGCATGTTTCTTAATTAATTGTATGCCCTTATTTGTTCTTCATGGTGAAATTCTTTATCAAACTCTCTTTTCCCACAAGTCCATGTTTGCAATTGATCCTAAAATATTTGGTAGCACTTGCTTCGTTTGTGATGTTCACCCACATATCACTAAATTAGATCCTAAATCCTTAAAGTGTGTTTTGCTTGGATATCCTCGTCTTCAAAAAGGGTATTGATGTTATTGTCTTAGTCTTAACAAATACCTTGTTTCTATTGATGTTACTTTCATGGAAGATACACCCTATTTTTTGTCTTCTCCATTTCCCACAAATCAGGGGGAGGATGCTAATGATGATGATGATGATGTATTCGTGTATTCTATCACACCTTCTGCGGCTGTAACAAGTCCCATTTTTTATGTTACTCACAAATATCCTATTACTCAAGTGTACTCCAAGCGTCGACCCCTTGATTAGTGTTTTGTACCTACTTCTTTAGCCTCAGATCCCGTTTCAAGTGATGATCTTTTTATTGCCCTACACAAAGGTAAACAGAGCTGCACTTTTCCTATTTCCTCTTTTATTTCATATAATTGTTTGTCTTTTTCTTCTGGTTCTTTTGTTGTCTCTCTCAATTCTATTAGTTTGCCTACAACTATTCGTGAAGCCCTTTCTCACCCTGGTTGACAAAATGCAAGCTTTAGATGAAAATGGTACTTGGAACTTGGTGCAAGTGGGTGTTTGTAGTTAAAGTTAATCCTGATGGGTTTGTTGCTCGGTTAAAAGCCTGTTTTGTTGCTAAAGGTTATGCCCAAACTTATAGTGTGGAGTATTCTAATACTTTCTCTCTTACTACCAAATTGACCTCTGTTCGCTTGTTTATCTTTATAGCCACTACTCACCATTAGCCTTTGCATCAATTGGATATTAAAAAAATACTTTTCTTCATGGTGATCTCCATGAAGAAGTGTATATGGAGCAATTTCTGGGTTTTGTTGCTCAGGAGGAGTCTGGGCATGTTTGTCATCTTCGAAAATCTTTATATGGTTTAAAACAGAGCCTTCGTGCTTGGTTTGACAAATTTAGTCAGGCTATTGAAACATGGGGTATGATTAAGAGCCATCATAACCATGCAGTGTTCTATAAGCAATCAACTAGTGGTCTCATCCTTTTAGCGGTATATGTGGATGATATTGTTATCACTGGCAGTGATACTTTGGGTATTTCATCTCTTAAGTCATTTATTCATACTCAATTTCACATGAAGGACTTGGGATTGCTCAAATATTTCTTAGGTATTGAGGTTACAAGGAGTAAACATGGTATCTTTCTCTCTCAAAGGAAATTTGTCCTGGATTTATTAACTGAGATAGGAAAATTGAGAGTAAAGCCTTGTAATGCTCCAATAACTCCAAATATACATCTCACAGGAGAGGGAACACCATTTGACAACCCTAAGAGATATCGAAGGTTGGTTGGGAAGTTAAATTATCTTACTATTACTCGTCCTAATATTGCTTATTCAGTTAGTGTTGTTAGTCAATTCATGCTCCAACATTTGATTATTGGGCAGCATTGGACCAGATTTTGTGTTACTTAAAAGGAGCACCTAGACATAGTCTCTTATACATAAATTATGGACACACACAGATTAAATGTTTTTCAGATGCAAGTTTTCCAATGGATAGATGATCCATCACAAGTTATTGAATCTTTGTTGGAGGAAATTTAATCTCATGGAAGAGTAAGAAACAAAATGTTGTGTCACGATTTAGTGCTAAGTCAGAATATAGGACCATGGCACGAATTTCATGTGAGATAATGTGGATTTTTCATCTCTTAAATGAAATTAGTCTTAACATTTCTATACCAGCAAAATTATGATGTGATAATCAAGTTATACTTCATATTGTCTCAAATCCTATGTTTCATGGGAAAACTAAGCATATTAAAAATGATTATTATTTCATCCGCGAGAAAATTTAACTTCAATTAATTTCCACGAGATATGTAAACTGAAAAACAATTAAGTGATATGTTCACCAAAGCTCTAAACGGAATTTGAGTAGCTTAACTTTATAACAAGTTAGACTTAATTAACTTCTATGCTCAAACTTAAAAGGAAGTGTTATTAAATTATAATAAAATTTTGGTGAGATTATAATATTTTGTAATTAATAATTTATAAGATTTAAAGATATGATATAATTAAAATTAAGTATAATTAATATTCTAATTATGTCTTTAATAATTAAAATACTTTATAAAATAATTAGTGAATATAATATAATTATAATTAATATCCTATTTGTTATTTATTTGTTAGAATCACTATCAAAACAATAGCTTCAAATAAAGATACATCATACATCTTACATCTTTCCCCTTTGTCACGTCCTTATATGTTTCAAGAAATACTATCACAATATCATCCATTTTAATGGGACCCACTACATCAGTTGATACAACTTTAAAACGTGTTTCAACATATTGCCTTTAAAACGGGTTTCAACATCCTATGTTTCTATGTTTATCCTATCTTTGGCCTTGGCTTTTCCAAATTTATAGATGCAAGACAAACTATCTCCATAAAATATAACCCACGTTTATTGCTCTTATCATGCGATCTTACTAGAAAATATATATAAAAGAATAGAAGAATAGTCGAGTTGAGTGCTAGCTGATTAAACCCACGGGGGAATTTATTTCGCTTGAAGTGTGGAACACGTCTGAAACCAAACGAGAAGCCCCGTCATAGCCAGCCGTAGACAACGATTATTACAAGACAGCAACCGATGCAGGACAGGGGCTTCCAAAGACAAAACAACGCCTATACAACAAAACGAACAGCACTTTGAAAGCTTCCAAACAGTCCTCCCCTTGCCCATTAGATCAAAAGACAACCAAAGCCGATTTAAAGGGCTGTTTCTTCCCAAAATCAACAGCAAACGAAAAGTGCTTGATTTGGCTTGGGAGAACCAAGTGCTGGGCTAAATGGATGTCGTGCTGCTTCCTACGCAACAACCGATGATGCATTTGAGGTCAAAAGGGTTCCTTGAAACCCTTCTCCCGAATGTTGCACATCCACATTGTGATTGAGAAGCTCTTCTGTAAACCACACTTAACAATAAAGGTTTGAGAATGAAAACGTACTATAATTCTAAGAAAACAAAGTAACCATGACGTTCATTACCAGCAATATCGCGATGCTCATGGATCTCTGAATCGGTAACCCATAGTGTATCCCCGGGAAATATATTCATGTCAGCAAGGGTAGCAGCCTCTTCCCCAGTAATTGGCCCTGAACCTTTGCAAAGCACCTGATTTTCTTTTATCACCTACACAAATTATTAGAATGGTGAGCACAAAAAGAAGTCTGCCTAGCAAGCTCTTCTTGTGTCAACTCAAATAACAGCAAAGCTCAATATACAAGCCAATAAATTCCAAAAATATATGTTAAAACTACAACATTTCCTAGCTATAGAATTTGTGAACATTGCAGAAAGAGATCATATATAAATTGCTAGTAGAAAAAGAATTACTTCGATCCAATATTTTCATTATACTAGCCCCTGAAGACATGCTTACCCCAAAGGACTCCCATATCATCAACTTCAATTGATAGATTGTTGTGGACCCAGAAACCTCTAGATTTACTGAATTCCCAAAATTTGTCTTGCGAGAGCGCTTGGAAGTCCGCCGATCTAGATCAGAGGTCCCAGATGCTTCTATAACAGATTTTGGAGCATTCTTTCCACGGACAAAACATACACGAATACACTCATTGCAATAGTTCTGTTTACGTTTTAGCTCACATCGTTCTTTTTCTCCAATGCAATCTTCACATATCTAATAATATCATCACCAAATACCAACAAAAATAAAATATCATATTGAGTTTTAATGAGCAAACAGCAAAGATGTAATAAGCCACTATTTTTTCCCAAGTAAAAAAACCTTCATATCAGGGAAAAGAAACACAAAAATTACTCCACATCAAGAGATGAAACAAAAACAAAATTAAATGCAATTCCTCGAAATTTGCAACCCCAGCAGCATAAGTAATAACTAATAAGGCCCCATAAGACATTGACTTTGAGGGCTCTATCCTTCCAAAATCTATTATTTAAATAACCCCAAAGGAACACATTAAAAAAACTTGCCTTTAAACATCTAGCAAATTATCACTGTGTTAATAATAATGTGAGCTGTAAACGAACCGAGCCGAAACGAACAGTAAGGTATTCGAGCTTGGTTTGGTACTATTTCTTAACGAACCGAACACGAACATGAACACTAATCACTGTATTCATGTTCGTTCATTAGTGTTCGCAAACAGTTCGTTAATGTTCACAAACAGTTTGCGAACACTCGTTCACGAACAGTGTTCATAAATACACCAACAAACTTGTTCACGAACATTATATTTTTACTTTGTTCAAAAACTTAAATGTTCGCTCATTTAATTGTTCATGAACTAAAATATCTAATTATCTAAAATTTATAAACAAATTAGTTCGTTTGTTCGCGAACGCAAAAGGTTATATACTTGTTCAACTGTTTATGAACTAAAATACTAATGATTCAAAATTTATAAATAAATATGTTTATTCGTTTGTTCGTTTACTCAATTGTTTGTTCATTTATTCAACTGTTCATAAATATTTATTCGTGAAATGTTATTCGTAAATATATGTTTATGAATTAATTATTGATGTTCTCAAATATTATTCATAAACACATGTTTACGAACATATATTTACGAACATTGTTCGAGAACACATATTCACGAACATAAACGAGATAAACACATCCTTGTTCTTGTTTGTTCATTTATGTTCACGAACAAAAAAAAATTATTCACGAGCATCACCTTTCTTAAACAAACGAATATAAATGATCTTTTATCGAGCCAAACGCGAATTTGTTCACGAACATTTGGGTCGTTTACAGCCCGTCAATGCCATAAATCAAAAGGTGCTTCTATATCTGAAAACCCAATCTAGATCTATTACTGAAAAAGGAATCAGAAAGAGAGAAGCAGTTCGGTGGGGAGTTGCTTAGAGAAAGGCATAAGAAGCTCTACCATGCATGAGGAGGCTGTGGATGCTGCCTGCTTCTCCATAGTTTGTATAACAAAGATAAGCAGTTTGAGTTCTGTGCATATATAATATCTAACAGAGGTTGAGCTAGTCTTGGATGCATATAGGTTCTACTCCTACATCAGGCTAAGCTTGAGAATTGGACTTTACACCATGCTCTAAGCACATTTTGATTTGGTCAGAATTAGAAAAGCAGAAACAGGGGCTTAAGAATGAAGCAAAGCCATATTATCAAGTATACACTTGGAGACATAAGGTCTACTGGAAATACAACTTTGGCCTCACAATTAAACTTCAAATAAAATTAATTCAACTATTTTGTCAAAGGAATTAATTGAACCATTTTTCTAAAACTAATTGATTTTAATGAACAAGTCTGATAAAAAAAGGCTGCGGCTCAAACAGTAGAAACCATTATTTCTTCAAATATGGAAGCTAACATCCAGCATTTTCCTCTCTTCAATTAAAAAGTTAACATCAACTAAGAGCACTCATCAAATTTCATAGACATTTTAATTGAAGATAAGGAAAATGCTGGATGTTAGCTTCCATATTTCAAGCTAAAATCAAATTTCATGGTCGACCAGGTGGAAGTCAAGCACATGAAAAATCCAAATATCTGTTCACATGTTTAAAGTGGGTTCATAGCAGGGAGTGGGGGAGTTTACCGTTGACAATAGGAAGAGGGGGAAATAGAATGGGGCATATGTTCTCTGGGAAGAATGCAGCAGAGTTAGTACAACTAGTTCCCTTATATCCGTTATTTAGAAATAATAGGCTACTATTTGATTGTTGTGGGACAGGGTAAATATGAGAAAAACTGTCACCTTATAGAGTAATCCATAGACCATCTATCTAGTAAATAAAATTGCTGGCCATGACAAATAATTTCTAGCAACAAATTAAGTAGAACACTTCAAGGGTTTTTATGTTATTATTAATAAGATTGATACATAAAATATATCATAAGGATAATTTCATAATTTCAAAAGAGAATTCAAACAAAAGGGAATAATGAGTATCATATATGAAAACAGAAAACAATATCCTAAAATGCAAAATCAACCATAAAAATCCCTTCAGCTACACAATTTAAAAACTAAACTAAGAGTTTCAGATATACCTCTGGAGTGGTCTTGATCACCAGCTGTTTAGACTCATTTCCATCAGTAGTTCCATCAGGACTTAGATGCCCATCAAGGATTGGAAATTCATCACAAGAACAAACCAAATTGTTTGTCAAGCCATTAGTAAACTCAATTTCAGCATATATGCCATTCTCTTCAGTTCCACCCCACTCTTTGCAGAATAATTTCCAGTCGCTCTCTGTAATAATTGTTAATCCATCTGTCTAAGATCCAAAAGTGAAAGAGGGGAAACTTTATTTTAAAAAAGGATATCATTTGGAGTGCTCAAAAGCAAACGAAAATTTGCATTTGCGCCTACGTATTTGTAATATATAAACTAATTAAACCTCAAATGCAAACATCAGTTCTAGCAACTGCCATCACCACCTATCATTTGAGAACATGAGCTAGCATGCACGGCAGGATGACAAAATTATTAGAATGCCTTATAAACTTACTGTAGACCCCCTCTGAAAAATTGAGCCGCGTTTGTATGTGAGGTCAAGAGGACGTTCCAAGAGTAGTGAGTGCTGTTGAAAAAAAAAATATTGAACGAATATAGATAAAAGAGAGGTAGAGAAACAATAATATCGATTTTGATTAATTGATATTCAAGCTTCACTTTGACCAAGTTCTAGAAGCATCTTCTATGAGTTGCAATGAACTCACACTTCTGAAACACAATGAACCGCAAACATAAATTAACACTATCTATCAAATTAAATGAAAAATATGCCATATGCAAAGAAGAAAACTGCAGTCCTACTCCTAGAAAACTTAATAAATGATAAACAAACAAACAAATTTCTTCCTTGGATATCTTAGCATGATTACTCAGAAAAAGGGAACAATTAAAATTTACCTCCTCACATTTCAAAGAATTAATAACAATGTCCAAAGGATCGGGTTCTACAGATAAAGAAGCGTTCTTGCCAGTGGCATTGACATAACTTCTCCAATTGGAAAGCCACAAAGATGGCAAAAGGTAATATCCACAATTAGAAGAAAGTGCAATGCCTTTCCCTTGAGCCAATTTCTCATGATTTTGGCGCTGTTTGAGCTTGACCATTCTGTAACAATAAATAATGAGCTAATTAATACCATCAAATTATTTGTTCTACAGTACGCTAGTATAACGAGCATGAAACCTTAAGGTAACTTCCAAGCTTGCTGCTTCCTGATACTCCACGCTACATTGAGCACAAGGTCTTGAATCTGAAGGGAAAGCCCAACAACCCCTAGAATCATCAGGTTTCACTGCATTCGCCCTTTCATAGAAGAAGAGCCAGAGGTTCTCAGGAACCAGCACATGATGCTGGTTCCTAGCACCAACAGCTCGCTCTGGCAAGAGATCTCCATGAATACACCGAATGGAACCTGTAGGTCCTGCATCTGCTTCACAGGGAGAGTCAATGTTTTTCCTCCGCACCCATTGTTGCAACCTGAAAAATAAACTATTGTCAGCACTAAATAATTCAAAGATGTACCGAACGGATAAGTGTCATACAAAAAAACCAGAACAAAAAAGTTATAATACAAAATCAGAAATATCATATTTAAGTGTTAGAAAACAACATCAAGCATACTTAATTATTGGGGGAAAGGGATCAGTGAAGGGAAAGGAAAGTGGTCAGCAGGGAGAAGGTGTAATGGGTTGGTAGAATTATGCAAAACAAAAGCGAAGTAATTATAAGTGTGGATGTTAACATTCCAGGCAGTTAAAATAGTCTAATAAATTGATTTTTGAGCTATAAGATTACATGTCCCATAATAAAGATTCAGCATAAACTAATAAATGACAAGAAAAATATCTCAGAATCAGAATAACGTCAGGCATACCATGGCCTAGATACATAGTACAACGTTCCATCAAAAATATTCCCTGCAAGTGCAGCCTCTGCAAGCTCTTTCATCATTGTTCTTTTTTCCCTGTAACTGTCAGCAGATATGATGGAATTGGCCCCATCAATAAGGCAACTACTGCAATAGTCATCATTTGACAATATTGGTCCCCCACCATGCTACAATTAAAGAAATTTAATAAAGGTACATCAGGAATCATTGCAAAAAAAAAAAAAAAAAAAAGAGAGAGAGATGATTAACAGAAAAGTAAAAAACTCGACGCTTTCTTATGTAGCATATCTTAAAATTTATATGATATTCAATTTCCATCTATTGGTGATCTCATTTGGATTGGTGCCAACTCAAATTGTAGGGTAGTATAAAAGGGGTCTACTTTCAGCATCATGTCCACAGTTAGAGCATCCATCATATTTGTCTCAATGAAAAATGGAAAGGTAATAATAATAATATGCTTTTCTTATTGATGGAATGAAGGGGGTGACCATGTGTCAATTAATTCTATGATTGCGAAGCATTAATGATAAAAAAAATGTGAGAGAAAATAAGTGGGTCTTAAGGTGTGATTTTTCTGTTTGATTTGTTATCTACCTTTATTGATGGGCCCTTGGAGTTTCTTTTCTTTTTTCTTCTTTTGTTGGTAATTTCTGGTGCATCGAGTGTGTGTATTCTTTTACAACAAAAATTGTTAAAAAAAACAAAACCAAACCCTCATACAATTTCATGGAACTCTGTATTCAATGCCTGTGTATCGAAAACTAAAAGAGAATGTAAGATACAGTTTTAAAATCATACTTCAGGGAAAAGATTGAACAAATTAACAGCTAACGAACTCCCTGAACAGTGTAGCAACTACGGTTCACATTTTATGCCTCTATGCTACGTTCGTGAAAAAACAATGGCTTTCAGAGGTTATGAACAAAAATAATTAGGAGTTCGCTCTTGCAGACCTCACCTGCCAGTCAAGTCCAGGTAAAGGTCCTAGTAATAATAACAAAAAAAGGTCCTAGTTAAATATTCATTTTCTTATTATTTAAAAAAAAAGTCCTACTAATCAATTGCTTCCCAATCTAGTTAGTGTCAAAGTCCTTTAATTTGCTAGCATTTCCAGAGCTTTTCTAGTTTGCAGAAATGTATTAAGTTTGTTTATTCCAAAGCTTTAACTAAGGATTGCTGTTTATTCAAACTCATTCAGAAGTAAACTGCAAGTTATTCAATTATCAACCAGAAGCAGAAATTCAGAGTTCAAAACTTCCCACAAAGAAAGTTTTCATCTTAGAACTAAGTCTATTCAGGTAGCTCAGTCATTTATTTTGTTTTTCAAAGTCGTTTAGTTTGTTGCAAATTTTGACCATGGGGTGTTGTCTAGCTAAACCCCCTGGATTCAATATGTAAAGAACTCAATTACAAACTATCAATTAAAATGCTAAGTTTTCATATATTCTAATTTTCCGTATCCAAAATTCTAGTTTTTAGTAATGTTAATGATTTCCTTCCCCTGGGAAGGCTAAGCTCCCCTGCCACCACCATTGCGAATGAGTGGTAATGGACCTCAATGGCTCACTTCAATTCTTTTCTCCTCATGGGCCAACAGTGGAGGTATATGCTAGCACAGGCCTGGCTGGAAAGTCTGGGAGGTTCTGAACAACTCCCATGGGCAGATGAATGCAGGCCCTAACAGGTTGTGGTGCTATGCTGGAAACACAGCATCTGTCCTGTAGGAGGAAGCCTCGCAAGCTATACTGCAACTCTTACTAAGGAGCAATGGACTAGCCAACATCGATGACAGAGCGACAGCAGGGGAGAGTAGTTCGTCAGAGAGAGAGAGAGAGAGGCCTCATTAGTTTGATGTCTTGGAGTGAACATTTCTTGGTGTCTTCAGGGTGGGAGAACCTTTTCCCAGGATCAGTTCAGTCATTATTGCCTCGTCCTCTCTCCAACCATCGGATGAGATGAAATGGGGGCCAGTGACATTGTATTTTCAGAATGAGTGGCTCAAGGAGGAGGCTGTTCCAGCGCTGGTGTGCCGATTGGTGGAGACAGGCCCACAGGACGGGTTGTGGGAACTTTGTGTTGGCTCAGAAGCTGAAGGTGTTTAAAAAGCATCTGACAACTTAGAAGAGAGTTTTGGTTTTGGGGATATGAGGCTTCACGAGGCTGATCGTATAAGGAATATAGCTAGCCTTGACACCATGCAGGAGATGGACTTGAACGGCGAGAACTGACAGAGATGGACTTGAATGCCAAGATCTCTTGGAGGCAAAAGTCGAGGTCATGGTGGCTTCAAGAAGGGGACTGGAATAATAGTTTCTTTCATCAGGCAGAGACTGCTCGTCACAGAGGGAATTACGTTAGCTCTATGTTTCGATATTCTTTCAAGGCAGAGGCTGAGAAGAAGGAAGCCACACTGGGATTTTCTAAGGACCTCTATAATATACAGAGCGATGTCAATGGTGACCTTCCTTCGAGGCTTTTGGGCTAAGTAGGATGAAAAGGAGTGAAAACGAGATTGTTATTATTTTAATAATAGTCTTCTTTGATTAGATTATTTCATCATTAAAATAATCTAATATAAGATTGTTTTTTAAAACAGTGGATCCAATGAATTTAAAATTATTTATGAGTGATAAAAATTTATTTGAGCCCATAGTTTTTAAAAACAATCGTTTTTTGAAAAAAAAAAAAATACATTTTGCCAAACACAACGAAGGTATTGGAGCAGCAATTTACAATGGACAAAGTAGTTGGGCACAAACTATCTATTTATCTAAATTGTATTTCTGTGTGATTAAGGACCCCCTCAGCTTCCTTGAAGGACCATTAGAAGAGTCTAAGCTTCCAAAGTACTGGACGTAGAATTTGACTGAACTGAAACAGTTCAATGAACTCGAGAAACTGAATTTATGCTGCAATACTGTTTTAGTAAAACCTTTTACTTGTTTGTAGAAGAAAAGTGGACTGTAAACTTGTGTTTGTATTTAGTATTTTTAAAAGTCCACATATCTTAAGGCTTGGTATGGTTTACAAGGTCTTAACTGAGTGAAATATTTTTGGTTAGCTATTCATATCGAAAGGAGAGGAATCACGCTATTTAGTCAACTCCGAGAACTTAGTTAAACAAGTGAAAGGACGGTTGTGAGCTTTATTTTTGGATATTACTGTGTTGAAATCCTCTTTGCCCGAACAGACTTTTTGATATCTGGTCTTATTGTGCCCTGTAATTTTGTCAACATCTTGGTGGTTTCTAATAAATCTTCCTTTTTTCAATAAAAATAAAATATAAAAAAACCTTCTCAAATACCCAGTTATCCCTTGATCCCCGTGTATAATTTTCAAAATGCAAACAGAAGATTAAGAAAGTACTTTTTTACAAAACTGAAATGCTGCAATAAAAATTAAACAGCTACATTTTCCATTTATTGGGTTGGCATTATTTTTTAAATGATAAGAGTATGAAGCATGGTGTATGCTTAACAAAATTGTGGAGACTGACTGACGAAAGGACACTTTTTCACTCATAGACGTTCAACTACGTCATTCCCATCCAACAAAAGCAAATTCAGAAAATAAAGACATGTACCTTTGAATGTAACAAGGTCCAAGCTTTACGAGACAACCGCTTCATAGAACCAGCCTTTGACACTGGAACTTTTCCATGCAAGCACTGGATTGAGGTGTTGTCAATGGCACTGCAAGAAATTTATGAAGTGAGCTAAAAAGATGAAGGAACTAGAAAATTTTAATCAGACAATGAACACGAGGCAAAGAAACAAATGACACGTGAAGCCAACACATTATGTCTTCAATAATATAAAGAACCAAAATAACCTGAAGCAAGTTTTCGTATTAGTCATATATTAGAAGGGTGTAAAATGTACCAACTTAAGCAAACTAGACGATTAAATTTGGCTTAAATGAACCATTTCATATGAATCAAATCCATACGAACGCGGACCAATTATTTTTGTTTTGTTTTCTTATTTTTAACTATTACCTATCCTACCTTGTAGAATCAAATTAATATCCCCACAATTACTACTGCATGATAATATCTATTTTCTATTAGAATAATAATATTATAATCTAGGGAGAGTTAATAATTTTGCAACAAATTAGATAGATTGTTATAAGGTTTAAAAACAAAGAACGCAATACGATACATATTTGAAGTCGTAAATCGAGACGAGTACCTCAATACAGTCGAAGAGGATGCTTCAACCGCCAATGACAATTAGACTAAATATTAATCTAAATATTTCTCTCATAACTTCTTTTTCACAGAAGATGCAACGAATATACTTATATTCTTTTTTTTATCTATTTACATTTCATTTCTATATTTCCAAGTGAAATTCCATTTCTTATTATTTGCCATTACACAACAATAAATCGTATCTATAAGAATAAACATAATTAAAATTTGCAATAAAATTAGTTATAGAGTACTAATCTACTTACGTTAGCATTTGAAATAAAATTAGTATAAAACTAATTAATTATAGATTTATTTGAAATATGAAATAAATCGTGAGTTAACATTTAAGTTAACTCACATTATGGTTACTCATCTCAGGATGACGAGCTCGACGACAATGTTGGACAATGATTAATGCTAGAACGACGGGTCAACAACGACGTTGGGACAACGATCAATGCTAGAACAATGCTGCTACTTCGATGATGACGACATTCGATGACGACACTGCTACGACAATCGATGATCACTGCTAAGTTTTCTTCAACGATCAACGACGATGGCAGAGGAAGAGGCGAGGTGACTTCGAATCTTCAATGCGAAGTGAGATCAGGTGTCAACACGGGCACCTCATCCGGCAGTGTAAAGGGCCACCTCACCCAACTCAGAAGGGTGGCGGCGGAAAGGGCTTCTTGGGAGGCACCTCCAGGCATTTTAGTGTTGAGGTGGGCAAAGTGATGCCTCAGGGAGGCATCAGCCCGTTTTTTTGAACCATGAATTGTTACGATTTTATCTATTTTGTATTTGTATATACATATATATATATATATAGAGAGAGAGAGAGAGACTGCCACAATTAAAAGAAACAATTCAAAGTAACAAAAGAAAAAAATAAATAAACCGGCCCGCAACATGCGGACCAAACCGGACTAGTTCATTCCTGATCTATTAAAGCCCGTTTAGGCCCACTCTGCAACAAATCAGATCGGTCGATCCATTTTACACCTTTAATTAGAAGGAAAGTAGGCCAAAAGAAAACTATAAAGAAAATTAACTACTTCAAAATACTTAAGATACCTAGCATAATGTCTTAAGATGAGAAATTAACACTCTTAAAAAACAAGCAGAAGCAAACCCAACTTCAAATTAAAATTTAAAAGGAATCATAACATACCCTACAGATATGCTGTCAGCCCACTCACGAAGCCAATCAGTAGAAATCCAAAAATATGGATCCTCCTGTGACAAAACAGGGGCTTCAGAAAGAATGAATCTCACTTCCTGTCTTCGCTCTGTAACATGTTTCAATTTTCTTTCCTTCTTTAATTTGTATTCTTCACAGGCAGCAATATATGATGCATTCAACTCCATTATCTCTTCACTAAGATAGGACGGACATGCTACATCATTGTTTGGTGAAACTACATTGTCTTGTATCTCCATAGTTTCGCCACCACAATCTGTATGTGTTTTATCACACGTCTTTCTCTGCCTAATATTATACCGAAGCATGTATGCATCACATGAGGAAAATGTTTCTATATTTGTAATGCTATTGGATTTCAAAGACTGCAGCTCACTAGCATTTATATTATTTCCATCCACATCAGTGCTCCTTGGTTCAGTACATGATAAATGAGCTGATGATTCATTTTGAACAGATTTAGCAGTGGAAATAGGAGATGCTTCTCCAAGTGGGTGACAACCAAAGTTTGAGACATCCTCGTCATCAAATTTCCACCATTGCCCTGTATTCTCATCCTTAATGTGAGCTATGTAATGACCACTGTTCACAGCAGTTCCCTTGTGAAGTAGCACTGCTGACAAGTCATATATTAATTCTGACTGAGAAGGCGCATGCATCCTTTGTCCCATAGCCAGTTCACCAGGAAAGCAAAATGCAGAAGTGATTTTCTTCTTTTCTGCGGTCTGCAAAAGTATATTGATTTCATACTAAAGAAAACCACAAAATGACAAAAGTCCAGCAGTAAAGTAGTAGATGGCCAAGGAATCTTAAGTCACTAAACTCTATATAGCAACCAAAATATAGCAAACAGCCAGACAAAAGCAGAGAGGGACAATGGGGATGAATACAGGAAAGCAATATCATAATTCTATTCATAAAACTCTTGTGTTATAATTATAATATCTCACATGAACTTCGAAATTTTCATTTATTTGTAAATTGACAGTTTCGGGATTTCTGTCATTTTGATCATGTCTAATTTTATAATAGAAATCCAAATTCCTAGATAATTCTATGGCAGGACCAAGGAGGCAAAGATTATAATGTCTTCTTTTATGAGAAAAAAACGAAAAGAAAAACAAACATATGATGTAATATTAAATGTAAATATGACCCGAATCACTGCAAGACAGAGTAATGGAAATCTATCCTAAACAAGGCCATGGCTTTGGTTTCAAAATTACACAAATGCTATTCCCTAGCACGGTTTCAAGGCCATTTCAAGGATGGCTGATATAGCAGTATCTGGACCACTTCAACTATTTGCAACTATTTAAAACTGCAAGTAAAAGCATTATTATTTTTATTATTTGCACCTTGAGATTTTTTTCATAGGCAATTTTATATCATTCCATGGATCTTATTGTAATAAATACATTCATTTTATTTTCAGGCACATATGTCCATCTCTCTCACACATGTTCTCTTAAATTTCTTGTCCTCTTAACGTTTTCCCTTTTTCTCTCTACCTTCTTTTTGTATCTCCTACTGAATCTATATTCTCTCTTTATCAGCACATTACAAACTCTGAAATTTTAGAAGAATAATGAAACAGTTTGTTCACTTCAGTTTAAATGGTATCACTATGAATATGAAACTCTCCTTTTCAAGATTGAGAGTTCAATTTTCCACTGTACATAGACAAATATTTATACTACCCCTTGCCCTTTCCTCTCAGCTATGGCCTCCTTTGTACCAAAAAGGAAAAGAGACCAATGCTGCAAAAAGAATGGAATTGTATGTTCACAAAGATACTAAGTACCTTTGGAAGAAAAATATAACGCTTCAGCTGGAAATTAAGGACATCAGGAAGTGTGCGCAGCTTAATATATCGAGTAGCATCAACTCGTGTATTACATGAGTCACAGAAGTATTGGTTCTCTCCATTAAGTTCCTCCAAGCTAAGATAATCATTTAAACTTTCATCCAAACTTTTTAAACCTTTAACATTCAACTCCAGATCATAAAAATCCTCAATATTTGAAGATGCTGCAGAATCTTTTCCACATTTTGAGCACCTGCCATTAGACAAAGAAAAAGAAATCAGACTAGGAAATTGGATTTCTATTATAAAATTAGACTTGATTACAATGACAGAGAGAATGCCAATATATAAATACACAAAAATTCCAAAGTTCATATAAGATATAATAATTATAACAGGAATTTTATGAATAAAATTTTGGGTAAAACGCTTCTGGAAGGGGCTAGGGATTAATTGTGAAACATAATTTTGGTAGGTGAGTTGTAAAGCAAGTGAAGATAAAGTGGCTTTGAAGGCTTGTCCAATAGGCCTATTCTCTATAAATAACTTTTTTGAAGCTTATAATGAGTGGGACTCTCGTGATCTTAAATTTTATTGCATCTTATGACTTGATTCTAACAAACTTAAGAAATTAAATTCCCATTTAAGCATAGGAGTTGAGAAAATGCCAATCAAATATATTTCTTTTGAACTATGAGGATTGGGGAAAATTATTGCTTAGCCTACAAAGTGGGGGTCGGTTGATTTGGTTGGTTTATATAGTACTTTTAAACCAAACTGAAAGCCTTTGATTTGAAGAAATAACAAACCTTAAAAAAACTATCAATTCTCGATTCGATTCGGTGCATAAATTTTCAATTTGATTCATTAGTTTTTTACCACATTAACACTCAATCAAAAACCACCAAATTATCAAATGACAGGACAATAACTTTACAAAGTATCTTGGCTAGAAACTATGAAAATAGATATAAAATCAACAAGAGACAATTTATTTACCATTACCACCCCTGATTTGTCTATTAATACTTATACAAATGTATTTCCATTGATTCTATATTGTAATTTTAGTGAAAAATCTGGATTCACGAGAACTACAAGTAACCTAGGTAGAAATAGACATTGATAAAATTTTCGAATATATACTATATTATATTTGATTGGTTCGGTTTTCGAATGGACTAAACTATAAATTGTAATATATTATATATCTGTTTTCCAAATCTTCAAACCAAATAAACTAAATTAATTTTAAAAACCGTATATTTTCTATTTATACGGTTTGATTCAACTCAATTTATTAGTCCGAATGGATTTGTAATCACCTCTAGTGTAAGGTTATACTAGGGAAATGGCTTCATGACATCATCAACAGTCTGGCATTGAAGGAGGTCGGAGGTCTCATCAATGGAGGTCGTCCACCGTGGATCGACTAGTATTGCATCATCATCAATCTAGCATCGAAGGAAGTTAGAGGTCACATCAATGGAGGTTGTGTGACTCACGTTGATGATTACCTCTTTCAATTTTTTTAAAGGTCACATTGGTGAACAAAGCACGTGTTTCTCGCCTTAGCAAAAGGCGCAAGAAGTGAGGCAAGGTGCACAGACCACTGAAGGTGTTGCACCTCATCAAATATTGTTTGATTCGTCGTTTACGCGGTGATAATGCAAAAGAGTATATCCAAATATTATTTCAAAATTTTATGACTCAACATAACATGCTTCATGAGACTTCCTGTGTCGATACTTCATCTCAAAATGGTGTGATAAAATAAAAAAACAGACATCTTCCTAAAACTGCTCATGCTCTTTTATTTCAAATGAATGTTCCAAAATCTTTTTAAACTGATACAATTTTTACCGCATGTTTCTTAATTAATCATATGCTCTCATATGTTCTTCATGGTAAGATCCCTTATAAATTCCTCTTTTCCCACAAGTGCATGTTTCCACTTGACCTTAGAATATTTGGTAGCACTTACTTTGTTCATGATGTTCGCCCAGAAGACACTAAATTAGTCCTTGAAGTGTGTTTTCCTTAAATATCCACGTCTTTAAAAAGGGTATCGATGCTATTGTCCTAGTTTTAACAAATATCTTGTTTCCAATGATGTTACTTTAATGAAAGATACATCCTGTTTTTTTTCTTCTCTCCTCCCACGCCTATGGGAAAGAATGAAGATGATTTATTAGTGTAATTTATCACACCTTTTGCATCTGTGACGAGCCCAACTCATGGTTTGAAGTCGCGGTCGCAAACGTCATTGCGGTCGCGGCCATCGCATTCGCAAACGACTCGCCCTATCTCGAGTGAGATGCAACTTTAGGTATAAAGTAATATTTAATTTAAAAAATAAAAATCAAAAAAAATCAGACCATCACATTAGAACCATTAAACAAGTAAGATAAAATAGTTTGAATTGTATGCTATGACTTTAAGCATAAAAAAAAGGCGATAGAGCACTATTATAATATCAAAATAAATGTATTATTATATTTTTCATGATTTATAATTTATCACACTAAATTATCATTCAAGTTCAACTTTTATTAATTTTTAAATTTTAGGGAGCTATTAAATTTAAAAATATAATATTAAAGAAGTGATGCTCATAACTTAAATTTATTCTCTTTAAAATTATATATTCACGATTAATGTATAAAATATATTTAAAATGTTTAATAAATATATAAATTAAAAACATGATAAATATATTTAATATAATAGATATATAAATTTATTAAAAAAATTAATAAAATTACATAAAAATAAAAATAAAAATTTAATACAACATATAATTACATATTTTGATTAAAAATTGATAAAATATAAATTAAAAATAAAAATGCTAGCCGACACATTAGGTAAATGTATATATTAGTATATTATCTGATGAGTGATGCACATACAACCTTGTAAAATTAAAAATAAAAATAAAGGACTGCATAGACTACCTCGATGACACGTTAACGTAAGATTAAAAATGAAACAAACGGCCTCGTCTGCGTCGGGCGTGCGTGAATCGTCGTCACAGCACAGCGATCGATCGGCGAGGAAGAGGCAGAGCACAACGTATGGCGATCGACAGCGAGCGTGTGAGAGGCATCGGCAGCGAGTTGACACATAGCAGCATCCGACGATCGGCGAGTAAGATGTAGAGCACGCCATCCGTCAAGAAAGAGGCAGAGCACATCGTCCGACAATTAGCGATCAGATCCAACATCCCGAATGAGGAAGAAAGGCATACTCTAACGAGATGGAGCCATACCGTAAATTTCAGACAAAATTTCATACAAGATGGAACGTGTCATTGAGACAATGGCCGTATCATTGCTTCTCGGCTGAAATCTCGGACGAGATCGATGAGACGACAAAGATTCGTGAGATCTATGTACCGGCCCTAGATGTCGGATCGGCACCCTACGATACTGTGATGACTCGGACAATACTTCCCGGACTCGGACGATATTGCGAACCATGACCCAACTCCTATTGTCACTCAAATCCTATCACAAGTGATGATCTTCATATTGCCTTACACAAAGGTAAACAAAATTGCACTTTTCATATTTTGTCTTTCGTTTCTTAAAATTGTTTGTCTTCTTCTTCTCGTTCTTTTGTTGCCTCTCTCGATTATACCAATGTGCTAAAAACTATTTGTGAAGCCCACTCTCACCCTAGTTGGCACCAAGCAATGCTCGATGAAATGCAAACTTTAGATGAAAGTAATACTTGAAACTTGATTCATTTACCTTCAAGGAAACGGACTATCGACTGCAAGTGAGTGTTCGCAGTGAAAGTTAATCCTGATGGGTCTGTTGCTCGATTAAAATCTCATCTTGTTGCTAAGAGCTATACCCAAACATATGGTATGAATTATTCTAATATTTTTTCTCTTATTGCCAAATTAACCTCTATTTGCTTGTTTATTTCTATGGCCGCTACTCACCATTGGCATTTGCATCAACTGGATATTAAAAATATTTTTCTTCATGGAGATCTCTACGAAGAGGTATATATGAAGCAACCTCCAAGTTTTGTTGCTTAGGAGGAGTCTAGGCATGTTTGTCGTCTTCGGAAATTTTTATATGGTTTAAAATAGTCATCATGCTTGATTTGAAAATTTTAGTCAGGCCATTAAAACATGAGACAAAATTAAGAGTAAGATTGACCATTCAGTGTTCTACAAGCAATCAACCAGTGGTCTCGTCCTTTTAGTTGTATATGTGGATGATATCGTTATTGCTAGCAGTGATACTTTGGCTATTTCATCTCTTAAGTCTTTCTTCATACACCTTTAGCAGACTTACTTTGCTTAAAAGTACTCTGTCCAGCTTGTCAACATACTTTTTGTCCCTCTTTCCCGTCCATGCTGCCATTGCTGCTCGCATCGAGGGGATTCAACGGTAGTTCCTTTGGGGTTCCTTGCAGGTGGCGCATAAGTATCCTTTGGTGAGTTGGGCTTCCATTTGTCGTCCTCTCTCTTGTGGTGGGTTGGCTATTCATCGTATTCGGACCTTCAACGAGGCCTTACTTGGGAAATGGTTATGGCGGTTTGGCGTGGAGCGTGACTCTCTTTGGTGGCAGGTCATTGTGGCCAAATATGGGGCCTTGGGAGGTGGTTGGATCTCTAATCCCCCTCGTGGTCCTCATGGCGTGGGTCTTTGGCGGTTTATTCGGTCCGGTTGGCGCTCCTTTGCTTCGTTCGTGGCTTTTGAGATGAGTGATGGCTCTTCCATCCGCTTCTGGGAGGATGCCTTGTGCTTGGATGTGCCTTTAAATTGGCTTATCCTGGGTTGTTCCGCCTTGCCACTGCTCGTGAGGGCTTTGTGGCCAATTTCTACTCGGATCATGGTTTCGGGGTGCAATGGGAAGTTACCTTCTCTCGGCTCACCCAGGATTGGGAGTTAGAGGCCTTTGCTTCTTTCTTTGTGGTGTTGTATTTTGCCCCCTTGCGCCGCGGTTGTCTGGACTATTTATGTTAGTGTCCTGCTCGGGCTCAGGGCTTTCGTGTGCAATCTTTTTACGCAGCTCGATTGCCTATTTTTTTCGGGGTGCTTCCCAGAGTGTTTGAAAGGCTCTGATTTCTCCGCGGCTGGCTTTCTTTGCTTGGACGGCGGTTTTAAGGCGAATTTTGATTGCGGATAGCCTGCGTCGGCGTGGGATGATAATTCCTAGTTGGTGTTATATGTGTAAGGCGGCCGGGGAGTCCGTGGCTCACCTCCTCCTTCATTGTCTCGTTGCCTGATTTCTTTGGGAATTCGTCTTAGGGCTGTTTGGTATGTCTTGGGTGATGCC
The DNA here is from genome assembly GCA_023512835.1 of Taxillus chinensis. NCBI lineage: Eukaryota > Viridiplantae > Streptophyta > Magnoliopsida > Santalales > Loranthaceae > Taxillus > Taxillus chinensis. The sequence goes on along the minus strand of CM042090.1, from coordinate 8,893,109 downwards.
TCACAATGTTCACGGGCTTTTCTCCTCCTGGCAGGGGCGGGTGGGCAAAACATCTGCGATCTGGCGCGCTATTCCTCATTGCATTATATGGTGTCTCTGGAGGGAGCGGAATGCTCGTCTCTTTCAGGGTTGTGAAAACCGCTTGGATGAGCTTAAACTTTGTTTTCTCCGGTGCCTTTGGGATTGTTTGACTGGACCTGGGCATTTACGTCTCTCTTCTCTTTTTGATGTTATTTCTGTTTGTTCTTTTTGAGCTAAGTTTTGTCCCGTGTTCTTTTTGTATTTTCTTTCTTGTGCACTTCTTGTGTACTTGATTTTTCAATACAATTCACTTACTTATCAATAAAAAATAAAAATTCCCACGAAAAACTTTTTATCAAAAAAAAAAATCACACAAAGGACTTGGGGTTGCTCAAGTATTTTTAAGTGTTGAGGTTACAAAGGGTAGACGCAATATCTTTCTCTCTCAAAAGAAATATGTCATTAATTTATTAATTGAGACAAACTAAAACAAGAAATTTAAGAACAAAGCCTTGTAGTGCTCCAATGACTCCAAATATACATCTCACAGGAGATAGTGCACCATCTGATGACCTTGAGATATATCAAAGATTAGTTGAAAAGTTAAATTATCTTAATGTCACCCATCTAGATATTGCCTATTATGTTAGTGTTATTAGTCAATTCATATCATCCTCAACCATTGATCATTGGACAGCATTAAAGCAAATTTTGTGTTACTTAAAAGGAACACCTCGACATAGTCACTCGTGCACAAATCATGGACACAATCAAATTAAATGTTTCTCAAAAACAGATTGGACAGGTTGCCCAATAAATAGAAGATCCATAACAAATTATTGTATCTTTATTGGAAAAAATTTAATCTCATAGAAGAGTAAGAAACAAAATATTGTGTCACAGTCCAGTACTGAGTCAAAATATAGGACCATGACGTAGTCTGCATGTGAGATAATTTAGATCTTTGATCTCTTAAATGAAGTTAGTCCTAAAATTTTAGTACCAACTAAATTGTGATATGATAATCAAGTTGCATTTCATATTGTCTCAAATCCTGTATTTCATGAGACAATTAAGCATATTAAAAATAATAGTCATTTTGTCAGCGAGAAAATTCAATTTGAATTAATTTCTACAAGATATGTGAAGGTAGACGAACAATTAGGTAATATATTCATCAAAGCTCTAAACAGAGTTCGAATTGCTTATCTTTGTAACAAGTTGAGCTTGATTAACATCTATATTCCAACTTGAGGAGTGTTACTGTAATTAGTAGAGTAATTAATGAAGTCAGAGTAATTAGTGAAATTGAAGTGATTAGTGAGATATTATTATTACTTATGACTGATATCCAAATGTCTAAATTACCATAGATAGTTTTATCTTCTTGTATATATACCGAACCATGTATAGTACGAAGCAATCAATAAGAATATTTTCTTATGTTTGTATCAAAAACAAATTCATTTTAATAAATAATTTTAATGAACTTGTACTTTTTTTTAACTAAATTATATTGTTTTGGAGTGAAACCCAAGTAATTCTCTACATGGTTCAAAAAAATGGACTGAGGAGCCGCCTCGCCCGCCTCGACATCAAGCTGTGTCGAGGCACCGCCCTAGAAGGCATATTAGCCGCCGCCAGCCTTAGACCAGTGAGGCAATCCGAGGAGGCCCGTTCCGCCACCTCATCCCATATCAGGGATGAGGCACGCCCGCAACACAGAAAAAGATCGTCAAAGAAGATTGTCAAAGAAGGCATTTTAAATAGGTTAAAAAAGGTCTAACCTAATTTCCACGACACAGACAAACGATCATCAAAGAAGATCATTGTCATCAACTCGCTTGTTCCTCCATTGGCAACGATCAGAAGATGGTCGTCATCATCGAACGGTCATAACAGCATCATCCAACGTCAAACGGCGTCGTTGTCCAGCACTCCAGTGCCGTCATCATCGACGTTGTCCAGCACTCCAGCACCGTCGTTATATAGCACTCTAGCACCGTCGTCATCCGACACTCCAACATCGTCGTCAATCATCGTCTTGAGTATTTGCGTCGTTATCGAAGTCATCTTATATAACTTATTTATATAATATATTTACATAAATATATTAAATTAACTATATAAATAAATTGCTTATATAAAAATTTATATATTTATTATAATATATAAATATATTAAATTTATATATATTAAACTATAAATTTATATTACATAAAATTATTTTAAATTCATATATAATTTTATAGTTATTTATTATAAATTCATATACTTCTATATATTAAAAAATAATTATCATTGACAGCCAAGGCATCCGCCTCGACCGTACTAAGGCTCCTGCCTTAGCGTACGATATCAAATCCATATCGTACCACCTTCAGTATTTTAAAGGCTTGATTCTCTGAGGTCAACCCAAGGAATATTCAACCTTTAATAATAATGAATGTTTTCAAACCTCTAGCAAGTACAACCTGTTATACCCCACCACAACAATTATAAACTCATAGCCTCTAAAAGGTGGAATAAATGTCTTAAGCATAGGAAGGTAAAATGTTTGACCATTAGAGAGTAGCAATCAACATTCTTTACAATGCTTACATGGTTTTACAACCCATCTCGAATAAAAAGATTTTAAAATTCATATTCACAATAGAAAAAAAAAATGTAAGTTATATCAAATAAGCTTTGAGATTTTGGGTCAGCTTTTTGCCCAGCACAAACATCTCCTACGTTACACTTGAACTCCCAACTATATGTTAACTAGCATTCTTTTTCAAATTTAAACAACACAAATTCAATAATTTTCATTGAAAGATTCTAATAACTTCAAGTGACCTTGAATGCATGGCAATCTTATATAAATATTTTTAAATTAATTTTATTTGCAATTATTTTGTCAACTTCAAAATTCATTTGCAAGTGTTATTTAAGAATAGGATATGACAATGTTCAAATATCTATGTTAAAACTTGAGAAGTGAGTGCAAATCACTCAATGAAAACAATATATACTTCTACAACATGGCCCATACTGGTTCTTCACATGTAGTTACATTAAGGTATTAGTTAGAGAAATCAATAATCAAAAACACAAAATGTTGTATGGGTACACAAAAAACCATTGCAGAAAATCATTCAATGGCAAACCACAATAAGCATATAGTAACATACAAAAAAGTAAAGATAATGCAATGAAGAGCAAGTAGCATCACTTTAGTTATCATACTAAACTAACTAATGAGGATCGATATTTAGGGCTTAAAAGAGGCAACCATACAAATACACAAGTCTATTTTTAATAATTTCAACAAGAGGAAAGTATGGGAAGTACTAATGAAATTCTAGAATTTAATAAATGATAAAACTCATTTCAACATTACCTTGTTACATGTGACACACTTCCACGGAAAAGATCTTGCACTACTGTTCTTGCTTTAGAGACTTTAGAATCCCTCAAGCATCGCTCAAGTAAAGAGAGAAGCAAGGTTAGAAATTCATGACTGTCCTGCTGAATGGCATTATCTAGCTTCAGAGTTTCAATGAACGAAGCTGAATCAACAGAAGCCATCTTACTGACATGCAACTGTGCAAAGAGTCGTGCAAGTTGATTCAACACTGGGTGTTGCTTCAAAAGATCTGGTTCAATAGAAAAAACACCTTCACGGAAGGATTTATTCATGTACAAGCACTGGAGGATGCTATTGGCATAGCATGTCGCACCAAGATTTGTGAGGCCAGCAGGTGAATCATGGGATGCACGAATATCATTGCACGGATCTGGGCCAAGGGAATGAATAATTTCTGATTGCTTCTGCCATAAACCAGATTTTCGGTTTCCATTAGGATGTGGAACCAGCCCACAGAAGCAATTGGGGTTGTCCTTCGTGTTCACACGGCAACCTTGACAAACTGGCTTCCATATCATATAGAGATGCTTAAAATCATCTTTGGTCACTTCACCAGAATAATGAATTTTCCTATATGTACACCAAAAGTCAAGAGTTTCATAATTTTTAGCTTTATTGATAACCAATCATAAACAGAGATCCACAGAACGTGAAGAAAAACATTTATGATGCTTGCTTTTGTACCTCAGTATCTGGGGAGTGGTATCAGCATCGTCATCTGGCCTACGCCTTTTATTTTTGCTGCGAGTAGTTGGCCGATGACCCATCTTTCTCTATTTTTTTCTCAAAAGTGTGTCATAGGTAAACAGACTAAGTAGGTCTGGATGCAAATGACCTCATCATTAGTAGATATAACATAATTGTCAGAAAATGCACAAATCTCATTTTTAAATTTAAAATAAAAATAAAATATAAAAAGGCAAAACCATTTTTGTCATGTACTACAAAAAGAAACATATTCCCTTTCCCTACAATAAAGCACTGAAGAAACCAATTCATAGATATAGGAACCTATATCACAGGACATTCTACTTTTTATCTTTTAAAAAAATTAAGGAAAATAAACAATTAAATTCAAAAATTCAAATCTGAAAGAAAAAATAAGATCAAAGGCAACTAATGTCCAAAATTCAAAATTTTCACCAAAAGAGCTTAGACCACGGGTTCTTAGGCCTACTCTTCTCATAAGCAGGCCACCTACACAGAACATTGAAGCTGTGATGAGGCTAGATGAGCGAAAAAAAAAAGAAGAAAATCTGGATTGAAGATTTTCATCAGCCTCCAGAAGTCATATTGCAGTATAACATACTTATTATATTAGAACAATGATAATAATGACAACAATAACAGTAATAGGGGGAAAGGAGCTTACAGAGTCTATGTACATAAAGACGCCAAATTCAAATTTTAAAACATTTTTAATCCAACAAGGATAGAAAACAATGCCAAATTGTGATGACTAGAAAACCATCATGAGTATATTCATAATGTAGGATTCTCTATTAAAATTAGAGAAAATTTTTGCAATGGATAAAACTTTTTAAATCAACTAAATTTAAATGTTTCGGAGTTTCAAATTTTCTTTCCGCATCACCAAATTAACTGAAAATCTATGAGTGTACGTAGTATATTCTTTCTATCCTTGTTTGAAAGTCAGCACGCCTAAGCTGAGAGGGGGACCACATAGCCTGTGTAGGACAGGCACACTTTTACCCATGAAGAATACAACTACTTATACATATATATATATACACACACACACACACAAGATGAATGATGTAAAGGAAACTAGCAACAAATTCAAAATCGGCATAAAATCATGGCTTAAAAAGAAAGCCAAAAGCGGCATTGTAATTCTCCTTAACTCAGCATTGCAATCGAGACTAATTCCACAAGTGCAACAACAATATTACATTCAATTCAGCTCTAGCCTGCAGCTGACAACAACAATTTGAACAAAGCAGCTGAAACAAACCAACACAGGGAAGAATTGACTATGAAAGAGCCATAGAATTTAGGAGAGAAGCGGGATTAAAGCTCATAAAGGACCCACCAATTAGGGCTTGATGTGGCGAGATGTTCCATGTTGGTTGGCCGCGATACGAGGCCTTCTTCTTCAAAGATTGTCGCTGTCGACTCCCTTCTTCGAAACCGAATAGCGCACGGCAATCGGGCAATCAATAAACCCTAATCTTCGTCCTCTCTCTCTCTCCCCCTCTCTCTCCTTCCCCCCCCCCTCTAACTCTCTCTCTCTCTCGCCCTCTGTCACAGACTGCAGGTAGGAAGCAAATAAAAACACGCGAAATAAATATAGCAAAGCCAAAATGGTTTTATTTTTTCCGACGATAAAAACAGAGGTTTTGGTATGATTAAACAAAATGAGACTATTGCAATATTGACTTTTTGTGTTCTAAAATCCCCGCTAAATCACTTTTTTCCTCACAAAATTTACTCAATGCTATCAATTGCTTTTTATTGTTGGAATACAAGATAACTTCAATAAAGTTAATAATTTAGTTAAATAATTAATTTTTATAAATTATAATCATTCATATTTTATAATATAAAATAATATGTTTAGCAAAATTTAATATTTTAATTAAAATATTAATTAACATCATCTCTCGTCTCCTTTCTTCTTGTTCCTCTCCCTCCGCAACCCCCCCCCGGTTTTCCCCACTACGCTCGTCGTCATAGCTCATAGATCGTCCCTGTGGAGAAAAACTTGTTAAATCAGAGTCAAGTTTGCTTAGTTATAGTCAAGATTTAAGCTTGTATTTTGTATTTGTTTGTTTTACGTCTGTTCGTTAGTTTGAATAAGGCGTGACCCATGGCATATTTGTTATATATATTAGATGAATGATTCAATAGAGAATCTAAGACCTTTACATTTTTGTCATCCTCGTTCTCCATTGTTTTTCTTTTCATATTTGTATCAGAGCAAACAATGAGAATAGAGTTTCATAGCTGATCAACATGAACGAGGACAAAACTCTCACCAAAATTCCTTACTTTGATGACCATTATAATCATTGGAGCGAGTTGATGGAAAATCTTCTGCGAGCAAAAGGTCTTTGGCATGTGATAGAACAAGGGTTTGAAGAGCTATCGAGTGAAGCAGTGTTATCAGAAGATGAGCATAAACAGATCGATGAATGTCGAATCAAAGACTATTAAGTGAAGCACTATCTCTTTCAAGCCCTAGATTGTACAATATTTGAGAAAATCTTGGATAGACGTACTTCCAGGATCAGGTGGGACTCCATGAAAAGGAAGTTCAGAGGTAATGACAGGGTGAAGAAATCACTGCGGAATACTCTACGACATGAATTCGAAATTATGGAGATAAAGAAAAATGAGACGGTCACAGAGTATTTTGTGAGAGTCATAGTAGTTTCTAACAAGCTTGAAGTAATGAAGAGGATATGCTCGATTCAAAGATAGTGGAGAAAATATTGAGAATACTAACAGATAAATTTATGTATATTATGGTTTCTATTAAAGAGTCACACGACACAAATGTTTTGACAATTGATGAATTATAGAGCTTGTTGGTGATGCATGAACAAAATATCATGTGCAAGCATAGAGAAGATGATGTTCAAGTTTTGAAGGTAGAAGAACGATATGGCTCAGGAGACCGTGTCAATTCAGGGAGAGGACGTAGTCGAGGCTATGTATGAGGCCATGGAAGAGGAAGAGGAAGCAAACGTCATTACAGTAAGGCTACTATTGAGTGTTTCAGATGTCATAATTCAAGACATTTTTAATACGAGTGTCCTAAAGGTGTTAAAGAAGCAAATTATGCAGTTGAAGATATGACAGTGTTAGAAAAAGATAAAGATGAATTACTGCTTATGGCACATGAATCACAAAAGGAAAGTGATGAATCACATAAAAGGAAAGGGAGTGATGTCTGGTTCGTTGACTCTGGATGTTCCAATCATATGTGTAATGACAAAGGTATGTTTACACATCTTAATGAGTCATTTTCTCACTCAGTTAAGCTTAACAATAGTAATAAACTTTAAGTGGAAGGAAGGTATTGTCAAACTTGTGTTGGAAGGTGATAGATACATTGTGGGGGGTGTGTACTATGTTCCTAAATTGAAAAATAACTTACTCAGCGTTGGTCAATTACAATAGAAGGGATTAGACATTTTTTTTAAAGGAGGTGTGTGTAAAATCTTTCACCCACGGAAAGGTCTATTGTTGGAATCTGTCATGAGTTCAAATAGGCTATATGCGATACAATCAGCATGTGACAATACTGAAAACCATTGTTTGACTGTGGTCACTGATGTGTCTACACTTTGGCATCATCGATATGGACACTTGAGCTATAAAAGGAATATAGACATTGTAGGCAAAAAGTATGGTGTATGGGTTATCACACTTTACCGTTGCATCCACTGTATGTCAAGATTGCATGAATTGCAAGCAAACACAGTTACCGTTCTCTCCCCATGTTAGTTGGAGAGCACGTAAGAAACTTGAACTAGTTCACTCTCATATTTGTGGGCCTATCACACCTATTTCTACATGAGGGAAAAGGTATTTCATTAGCTTTATAGATGACTATAGTTGAAAAGCATGGGTATACTTTTTGTCTGCAAAATCAGAGGCATTTTACTATTTTAAAATGTTTAAAAGTACTGTTGAAATAGAGATAGGCATGAATATCAAATGTTTATGAACAGATCGCAGAGTGAATATTTGTTAGCAGAGTTTTTGCAATTTTGTACTAAAGTGGGATAAAAAGACATATGTCAAATGCATATACACCACAATAAAACGGTGTAGCTGAGCGAAAAAACAGAACCGTAATGAACATGGTATGTTAAATTATGTTATAGCAATATAATGTAGGTTAACAGAACCGTGACAGTTTCCTTCTATTTTATTTTATTTTTCTTGCAGTTATAACAACAATAATAATACTTATAGAAACGAGTTTGGCCCAATAGTAAAGTTTTTGCTTTTCTTTTGCATAAGTCCCCAATTTAAACTCTCATTCCTCGATTAGGTAAAGGTGGTTATAAGGTAGGTTAACAGCTTAAGAGTCAGGAGATAGTGGTTGCAACACAAAAGTTCTTTTAATTTCAAAGGTCATAAAGTGCTCTGATTCTTCAAACTTGTTCAATTTGCTTAAAAATTTTCTACTTTGTAAAGTAAAAGCCTTAAATAACTTGAAATGCATATTAAAGGATTTTGAGAGTTATTAGATAGTTTTGAAGTCCACGAAAGCAATTTCAAGGCATATCAAATAGCTTTAAAGCAAATTATAGTGCTTCAGAGGCTACTATTGCACTTTTAAGAAATATCATAGGCACATTGAAATTTATCATAGAAGTATGGGCAAAATTATATAGCCTTGGATTTTATTAAAGCACTTTGAAGAAAATTCGTAAGGGCCAGAAGAATTAGAAGACTTTAAAGTAAATCATAAATGTTCGAAAAATTATAAGACTTTAAGGTAAATCATAAGGGTCTAAAGAATCATATCAATTTAAAGCAAATCCAGTAGGTTTGATATTAAAAGATTTTAAAGCAAGTAAAAAAGCTCTTAAGAATTATAACACTTTAAGGTACTAGATGACTTTCAATATCATAAGACATTTAAAAGAAGACCAACTTTTTAAGTGACAATAAAAGTATATTAGAGGACCTTGAAACTATTATATCTTTGTTTTTCGTAATGATGCCTTCCCTATCTAACTTTTTTATAAAGACCTATTTGGTTATAATAACATGTTGCATTGAGGATTTGTTAACCGATTCCTATACATCATTTTTTTAAACTAATTTAGTTCTTGTTGCATTGAGATCAAATGGTATTATTTATAGTAAATCTCAAAGTTCAATAATGGTCATATTTTAGAAAAATAAACAATGTTTTCCCTATATTCAAATTTCAATAAATTTGTCCATGTTTACTCTTAGTAGAAGTATTTGGGAATTACGACTTAGTAACAAATCATGACAAATTATGATAATCTGACAATTACTCAAAATTTACTAGAAATCAAAATGCAATATATTGAATGGTCATAATAATTTTAAATTTTAATAACAGTTATATATATATATATATAACTATATTAGAAATAGTACAACTATCACCTAGCAAATCTTAAATTTAATAAGTGTAAAATTTTAAAAAATAAAAAAATATTATTTAGTTAGTTAAAATAAAGAATATGCTTGAAATAAGTAATATAAAAATAATTAATTAAAATAACTGTTACTTAAGAGAGAAAAAAATACAAGAGTATACTTAATAATTAAAAATTAAGAGTATATTTAATTCGAGTGTTTTTTTTTAAATATAATATCTAACACAGAAAACTAAAAAACAAACACTAAAAAATAAAGACTAAAGACAATAAAAAATATTTTCATTTAAGTAAACTAAAAATAATTTTTGTCCTAAAATAACTATTATTTTTAAAATACCACCGATCAACCAAACATGTCCGGCGGATGACGTCATAGTTACGCACAAATTTTAAAATAAAGGGCCGATTGGAGCGTGTCGCGTTGCAAGTTGGAAGGATAAAATTGGTGGCGCTGCTGCTCTGTGTCGTGTCCGGCGGCTGCGTGACGCTTCAACCTTTGTTTTCCGCCGTCGATGCCTCACCATTCTAGTACTTGCGGTCTACTCTCCGACTCATCTTCTGACTGAACCCATCCCTCCGCTCCACCTCATTGTCTCGACCTCGTGAACAGTACGTACAACACTCCAAAAATTCATAACTCCACAGCTATTTGTTCTTACGTGACTCATTTTGTTTGTAAATCGATGAAAATTCCCTGACCCCCATAATGGTTTCGAAACCATGGGAATATTCGTAATCAATCCCTTGTATATTTGGCCTTTTGGTATTGGATCTGTGGTTTTCATGGATTCAGAATCTGCATTCGTCATTGGGGTAGGGTTTGTTTAACTGCTTGCATGGCTATTAAATGTTTTCTTTTTAAATTTTATTTCTGATTAATATATATATTTTATATTTAATGTTTTGGGTAATGGGTATTTGTCCATATTAATGTATGCGGGAGGAATGAAACGAGTAAGGGAATGAATTTAGTGTTTTATACTTTTATTAATATATAACGCTGATGGTTTTGTTTCTTAACCATATTATTTTTCTGCCCGAATTACCTATTAGAGTGAGTACCTGGCGGTAAGAAGGAAACCTGAAAATTTTCCTAAGAAAAAAAGGAAAAATACGAAAGACAGAGATGCCTCCTTGGAAAGGCTTTTGTTTGTTCCTTTAGTTATTCTTACCAAAAGAACGTTGGTGTATATGCTGTGTATTTGAGCAAGGATGCAACTGGAATATCAAGTATGATTTTTTTTGTTTTTTCCCGGGCAATCAATGTATCAGTGTGCTTGGTTTATAGATCTGATTATAAATAGCTATGCTAAAGCATTAGACTAGTGCGTTAAAGTTAAAGCATTTGATTCAAGCTTTTGTGGAGCTGGACCTGTTTGCATCAACTTGACTCTATAGTTAAACTTAAAAGTGCTAACTACTGTATACACATTCATTAGATGACATGGTAAAGTGGTAATGAATTAGACATATTATGATGATTTTGTGGGATTTTCACTTATTTGTTGTTTGCATTAAAAAGAGAATGGATTGCCCTTTTGTTTTCCAAGAGAGTCATATATAAGTCAAGCGAGTTCAAGTGGCATAGCTTGTACTTAATTAAAATTTGAGATTTATTTAGTTCAATGAATCTATGCTGGAGCATGGTGATACTCAGCACGAGTTAGCTCATTTGTAATTTCTTTCTATTTGTAACAATGAAAATGTGGAAGCGAAAGTGTTTTTATTCAGACATCTCTCTTAGTGTTTGTGATCTATCATTTGGTATTGATCCCTTTGCTCCCCATCCAGGTGACAGGAACCCACCAAAAAATCTCTACAGTTTGTTTATGTTAGAATGTATATGTATGTGGGCTCGACCCATTATCTAACTGTAGTATGCTAATGACATAAGTTAGTTTTTCCCTTCTATCCTCCTTCTCTAACATGGTATTGGATCCTATTATCTTTCTCCTTCATCATGGTTCACTTGTTCTTCATGCCCCTTGGTTTAGTATAGTAGTGTAAATGTCCTTGTTTCATGTGGTTGTATTTTTCGATCAATATACATAGTTATTTAAGGCGCAAGGCACACTCAAGGCGCAAAGGCTTCACCTTGCCTAGGCGCAAAGCACAAAAAAAGCATGAGTCTGAGGCATAACTTTTTATAAAAAAATTATAAAATATACTAATGAAATAAACAAATCAATTTAAACATCAATAAGTCAATACTCTCAATTATAGCAAATTACTTAAATGTGAAATTATTACAACTCAACAGTTTAAAGCATAAAAATTTAAAATAATAAATCTAAACATTCTCCTCATCAAGGAAAACATCATCATCGTCATTATCATCACTAGACTTGTAACCCTCAACATCATCTTTCTCTGTTTCTTCAGAATTTTCCTCTTCTTCCTCATACACTTGATTTGGCCTTGATGTAGAATACTTAGAGCTCCTAGAGGTAGAAGGTTCTGCCCTTGGTGTGCTCTTTTTGTTTGATGATGATCTTGTATAAAATCTACTATAGCCAACTTCTACAGCTCTAGCAACAACACTCCATGTCAAGAAATCATCCTCAAAAACAAGATCATCATCATTCTCATCAGACTCTCCATCCATTTGTCAAACCAACCATTCATTAGAGTCATCTATTTCTCTCAATGATATGGGGTCTATCACATCACACATTGTATCGGCTCACATCACAACATAGTTTACAAGTCTGTTGATTGTCGCTATCTAGCTGCAGATAAAGAAAAATTGCCTGAAGAAATATCATAAGAATGGTGTGTTGCACCTTTTGCAGAAGAGATACTAAACCCTGCAGTTATGCTGAATCTTTTACATGCTGTTCCGGTTGAGGGAAGTTGTTTGATTCTGCCATTTTTCCACCAAAGTCACCTTTACTAAGAATTCGGCAGGACAAAGTTGAGTGACTGTGTCTGAAAGTTTTGTGGATTTTGTTCAAAATGAATTATCAGCTTCACGGAATGGATACTATATGGGAGATAATATTGTTGAGCGTGCTTTGGCATTATATACGAAAGCAATGGAGATGAATTTGACAAATGATCATACAACAGAGCAAGTTGAAGCTGCAAGCCAGCAAAATACGAAAGTAAACACAGATTTTTCTGATTACTTGAAAAGTAAATGTGTATGTGCTAGGTGCTCTATTTTTGCAGCTTTGTGAGAATTGTCTCATAGGGAGCACCCCATTGTGCAAAGACCTGTTGATCCTTGTCTCTATTCATCGAAGGTTTACCTAGAGGAGCTAACATTGAGATCTCAAGAACGGCGCTGCTCATTATAGCAAGCATGAAATGGGATAGGATGCAGAAAGGAAGAAGACCTAGTGGATTATGTGGTGCAGCATTATACATTGCTGCCCTTTCACATGGCCTAAGTGTTCCAATTTAGACATCATAAAAGTTGTGCATGTTTGTGAAGCTACACTGACAAAGCAGTTGATTGAATTTGAGAATACTGAATCAGGAAGCTTAAAAATTGAGGAGTTCAACTTAAAAGGCTGAAGAGCTTGAAAGATTGTCTACTAAACATGGAGTTATTGGATCCAAAGTTTCTGGGACGAGGATTTCTTTGTATGCACAAGAAGGATAGTAACTTCATTTGCTCATGGGCTCTGTAAAGAGTGTCATGATGATTTCAACAAACTTTCGGGTGGTCTGGATGGAGGATCAGAACCTCCAGCTTACCAGCATGCTGAGATGGAGAGAATGACTAAAGAAGCTTCAGTAGAAAATTTTGAGGAATATTCTGACAACCCCAGCCTCTGTGGAAGTGAAAGAGTACAACCTGAAGAGCGTGGAAGTGCTGGGGCTAAGAAAGTAAGAAACATACTGTTAATGGCAACCTGGATGATGAATATCACTAGTTGGATCAGATGAGCGATAAAAGCTTGAATTGGAACTTGAACAATCTTCTAGAGCGGCAGTGGCAAAATCTAAAAAGGAGAGGAGAGAAGAAAATGCTGCAAAATCAAGAAACTCAGGTCCTCCTCATACTGCTGCAGAAGTCACCCATCAAATGCTGTCTAAGAAGAGGCACAATTCAAAAAATAATTATGTTGTTTTGAAGAATCTTTTTGATGAAAACGAGGCAGATAACCATAATAAATCTAGAGCCAAATTGCCTACTCAGGAAAATGAAGTCCATGAGCCAGAGGATGCGTATGGAAATGATGATGAAGGACAGGTGGATGAAGCTTAAGGCGAAGATGATGATTATACTGGAGAATGTGGCAACTATTCGTATGAAGAAGGATATTATTATGACGTTCATTACTGAAAAGGACTCTTTAGGGCATAAGTTTTCCTAAGAAATCTTAGAAAGAAACTAAAATGGAAAGTTCTTTGCAGGAAGTGCCCCTTGTTGAGGATTGGGTGGTCTAACTAGCCAGGCATTGGACAGTGTGGTATTAGTTGAGGCCCTCCCAAGTTTACTTATTGCCTATTATATGATTTATTTTATTTAACTATTTATTAATTTGAACATAGCCCTAGTGATCATCATACCTTTGCAGCTAGTGTTAACTAATTTACCATTGGACGAGGTAGGTGTTGGTTTTGTCTTGGTATCAAAAGATATTATGGTGTATATGTGTAACCAACTGTTTTGTATCTTACCTCAAAGTGAAATCTTATTATATATTTGTGTGCTATATGGTATTTGTTGGTGGTGCTTATGATGTTTGATTTGATTGAGTTAGAAATAATAGGGGAAAAAATCTTTTTTTATTATTCATAAGAGATGATGGATTACATACATGTATATATATACAATTAAGAGACCTAGATTAGGAAAAGAAACCTAATTGGAAACTACATAATTACAAATATATGACAATTAATTAAAGATTCTTTTTAATTCTTCCTATCAAGTTGGCACAAAGATATTACATGTCCAGCTTGGACAAATTTGCATGAAAAGAAGCACCGATAGCTGCATGAGTTATCATATTAGTTAATTGATTTGCCTTCTTAATATAGAAAACTTTTATTACACTAGAATGTAGATTATCCATGATGTAATTCTTATCGAGTTCAATATACTTAGTACGATCATGCTGTATTGGATTATTAGCTATTTTGATGGTATCTGTGTTACCACAAAAGAGCATCACCGGCTTATGAGGGTCATAACCAAGGTCGTGCAAAAGAATACATAGCTATGTGAGCTCTTGAGTAGCATGATGAAGAGCACGATATTTGGTTTTTGCACTAGACAAAAAAAATCACATTTTGTTTCTTGCTCCGTCAAGTTATGAAATTATCACCCACAAATGATATATGCCTTGAAGTAGACTTTCTATCTAATTTAGATCCAGCAAAGTTAGAGTTGGTGTATCGCATAATGTCTAGGTGTTCATGCTTGGAAAACAGAATACCTTTGCTTGGCATGGTTTGCAGTCGTGGTTGCAAGCAGTCGTCGCGTTTGTGGATGTCGTGTTACATCTCGGGTGAGATACAACTTTAGGTATGAAATAATGTTTAATTAATTTTTTAAAAATCATAAAAAAATTAGAAAAAATCAGACAATCACATTTAAATCATTAAACAATGTAAATATATGATTTAAATAATATAATATGAGTTATTATAGTAAAAAAGCATTAACGCATTGTTGAAGTATTAAAATAAATGTATTATTATATTATCATGATTTATAATATAACATATGAAATTTTGATTGGCATTTAACTTTTATAATATTTATTTAATAATAGAATAGGTAATTATTAATTGAGATGCATAATTATAAATAATATATGCGCACCTATAATATTTACTAAAACAAGTATACACTTTCGTTCGTTCTTGCAAAGTCCTCGTGCACACTCGACAAAAGGAGGAAGAGGTCGTTGGCAAAAGAGGTGTCTGGCGTTATTGCGTAGCTCATTTGGCCTCGCCAATCGTTTGGAGTCGCCGCTCGTCTGGCGTTGTGGCGTCATTGATCATTTGGCATGGCTCGTCTGGCGTCATGGCTTGTCTGGTGTTGCTCGTCTGGTGTTCGTTGGTGTTGCCTTGACGTGCCGTTTATGATAAGTTTCTGCCTCCCTGTTGGATGAGGGCGTCGATGGTTCGTGAGTCGATGACGCGATATCGGACGAGACATGTCAACAATATTGAATATTGGCATCGTATGATGTCTCGGACGATAAGTCGGACGAGATGAATGAGATGAATCGATTCGCTATATCGTCCCTAAATCCCGTATCGCCAGGTGCCAATACCTGGTTGAAATCGCTGAGATATGGACATCTCGGCCGATATTGCAAACCATGTTATCTAGAGAAGACTTCAAATAAGCCAAAATACGGTTCATATCACCATATTTCGATCACTCGAATTATGCACGAATTGACTCACAACACTAACTGCATATGAAATATCAGATCTAGTGTGAGTTAGATTAATTTTCTCACTAACCTCTGATGTCTCTCTTTATTCGTTGGAACTTGATCAGGATAGATAGTTAGATCATGATTCATCTCAATAGGAGTATCATCAGGTGCACAAGCTGAGTTACCAGTTTCAGTTAGGAGATCTAGAACATACTTGCAATGAGAGAGAAAAATTCCTTGTTTGGATCGGAATACTTTAATGCAAGAAAGTATTTTAAAACCCTCAAGTCTTTCATCTCAAACTCCTTCGTCAAATGACAACGAAGCTTTTCTATCTTAGATATGTTATTACTTGTGATAATCATATCATCAATATAAATAAGTAGCAAGGTAATATCATCACCATCTCTTTTATGGAATAGAGTGTGATCAACTAAAGATTGCTTGAGACCATATCCCTGCATTAAATGGCTCAATCGTTCAAACCAAGCCCTTGGTGGCTGTTTCAAACCATATAATGCCCTCTTCAACTTACATACCTTTGGTTCTTTTGGTGTAAAACCAGGAGGAGGATCTATATACACTTCTTCCATCAAATCACCATGAAGTAAGATATTCTTCACATCAAACTGGCGTAATGGCCAATCTAAGTTAGCTGCAAGAGACAGAATGACTCTAATAATATTCATTTTAGCCACAAGAGCAAATGTTTCTTGGTAGTCAATTCCATACGTTTGAGTGTAACCTTTGGCAACTAATTTGGCATTGTATCTTTCAACTGTCCCATCTGACATATATTTCACTGTAAATATCCATTTCCATCCCGCTGTCCTCTTATCTCGGGGTAACTCAACCAGTTTACAAGTGGAATTCTTTAAAAGGGCTTTCATTTCCTCTATCATAGCAGACTTCTATTTGGGAGCTTCAATTGCTTTTTGAAAATGACTAGGAATAGACACAGAAGACAACTGAAGAGTAAAAGCATGATGAGATTTAAACAGACGATGATAGGAGATAAAACCAGAAATAGGATAAACATTAGAAGATGATTTTGAAAAACCTAATCTATTAGGTTCTTTACGGTCATAAAGAGGATACTTTTGGCTTGTAGAATTATCTAAACTTGTAGGATCATAAGATAAGATATCATTTGACTTTGAAACTATAGGTGAAGAGTCAACAAGTACTTCTTCTTTACTACGAAGCTCCCTTTGAAGAGGGGCAATGGAGATATCGATAGAAAAATAGGATACCTGATCACAAAATTGAACATTCATAGACACATAATATTTACCCGTAGGAGGATGAAAGTATTTATAGCCCTTTTTAGAATTAGAGTAATCCAAAAATACACATTTGAGAGCACGGGGGTCAAATTTATCTCGATGGAGTTGGTGCACATGAACAAAGCACATACAAACAAAAACCTTAGGGCAAATGTTAAGAGCTGAAGGGATGTCGTGGAAGTGAGGCCATACCCTCAAAGGAGTTTTATAATTAATGATATGAGCAGACATTTGATTGATAAGATAAATAACAGTTATGACAGCATTATCAGATGCCACATTCTAGAGTGTGGTCTGATGAAGGATGTCATGTTGTTTAAAGAAGTCAGCCCAAGATTGATTTACAAACTCACGATCATTATTAGAATGAAACACTTGAACTGGGATATGAAATTGTGTAACAATCATTTGATAGAATTGAGGAATAAGACGGATAATATCACTTTTAGTTTTCATCAAATATATTCAACTTATTCTAGTATAGTCATTAATAAAAGACACAAAATACTTATGTTTCGAAGCAGGAGTAGAAAAAGAACTCCAAATATTAGTCTAGACACAAGAAAAAGAAGTAGGACTTTTATTGATGCTTTTTTTAAATGGAACACAATGATTTTTAGTATAAATGCATTGTTCACATTTTAAACTAGAAGTAAAGATATTTTTGAATAATTGAGGAAATAATCATTCTAGATTGACAAAAGAGGAGTGCCTCAAATGATAATGCCATAAAAATATTTTTTCGGTGTCAAGTGTCTCATGTCTTACTTGGAATCCCTAACTAGGCTCAGATGTCAATGCTTTCGAGTCTTCCCTCTAGTACAAACCTTCTCTTTTTTGTATTATTACAATTGTCATTTTCGTGAAATTGTTTTGGAACACATAATAAGTAGAATAAAAGGTTACAGAACAATTAAGATGTTTGATAATTTGGCTAATGGACAAAAAATTATTAAAGAGATTAAGAGCAAGTAAAACCGATGATAAAGAAAGAATAGTCGAAAAGGAGACATTCAGCTCTAGTAATTGGCATAGGAGTTCCATTAACAACCTAAATAGACTTAACCAATGAGGATCCAAGAGAAGTAATTAGAGAGTGATTATTAGTCATTTGATCTGTAGCTCTAGAATCAATGACCCAAGTATTGCCAGTAGAGGAAAGTAAAGTCGATTAAGAAGCACCTTTCAAAACATACGAGTCACATGAGAAGCAAATGATACGTGTACATAGTTAACCCCACACAGGAGACCAAAAGACGCACGCTCGTTGACCACCTTATGCAAATAACACCAATAACGTTTGGTGAACTCATTTCAGTAGGTGTGTTTGGCGGCGTTCGATAGTAGCAATGGCGAAGCTCGTCGGTAGCAATGAAGTCTGGCTACAACGGCGACAAAGTTTGGCGATGTTGGTGCTGGAGGACAAAGGCGGCAACAAATAGCAAGACTTGTGTTTGATCGCTGCTTCTGTCGATAGCATGTCAATTGGTGGTGTAGGACGGCATCGACGGCGACAAATGACGGTGTCAACGGTGGCAATGACGTCAATGACGGCAATGGTGATGGCTGTAGGAGTGGCAGCAACAGTTGAGATGTAACCCACAGCGTGAAGGTTATGCTGTTGTGAGTATGAGAAGGACGATGGTGTCTGTCGAAGGTAACGGCAATAGCAGAGACGACGATGGCAGCGATGGCAACGGTCGGTGATGGCGACAACAGTGATGGCCAGCAACGGCACTGATAGCTAACGTTGTTATTGGACGTCCATAGGCTACGGGAAGATCTCGTTGACATAGGTAGATGATAGGTCAATCGAAGAGAGAGTAAGGTAACTCTTGCAAGATGGCGACAAGGAGCTCCTTCACAAGTTAGGGTTTTGGCTCTAATACAAGTTAGAAAGAATAGAGGAATTTTTTTTATTATTATTCATAAGAGATGAGGGATTATATACACATATATATAAACAATTATGAGATCTAGATTAGAAAAAAAATCTAATTGAAAAATTACATAATTATAAATATATGACAATTGATTAAGAATTCTTTCCAATTGATTGGTATGATAGCCATGATGTTTTGTATCGGTTTTGGTTGTGTTTTTTATCTTGCCGTACTACATTTGAACTGGACTCGGAATGATTACTTGATATGCATCATTTTTTGAAGTTGTGTATGAATCGGTGCCATCATGGGGGCCATGCTGTCTTGAGCATGTGGGTATTGTTTATTTGACTATGGCATGATTGTGTGGCCTTCGTTTGAGAAGATGTACACACTTATGAATGAAATCAATTTAATTGGTATTATTGATTGGTTTGTGTGTGATGGTGAGTGAATCTTAATTTGAATTTAAGATTCTAAAAAAAATTGTGCTTGATTGGTTTTTATGATTGAAATAATGACTTTTAGATAAATATATATATTTTTAAATCAGGTCCTAAAAAAGAAGAAGAGAGACAATAAGCTGGACTCAGATAATTAAGTGGAGGAGAGAAAAAAACAAATTGGATAAAAAAAGCATTTGAATTTGAAAATAGAAAAATTATGTGGGACCTGGATTTTTTTGTTTTCAATTTTGGAACCATCCCATTTTCGTGGTGTATTAGACAGCACGTTATTAGTCAGCATCAACAAATTTCAATCTTCTAAAAGAAAAAAATGTCTTAGACTGATAAAAACTTAACTGGCTGGCTAGTGCAGTTTGAGTCACTCTATCAAATTTAATATTCCCCATCTTTGATAGTCATATGCTTTTTGGGGTTTCTTTATTCTACATCCTCATGAAATTGTTTATTCAATGCTTTCTTCCCCCATGAGTATTTTCTGAAATCCCAGGGATAGTTATGACTAATTTACCATGAGAGAAAAAAAAGGAAAAAAAAAGACAAGTAAGAAAGTTAAATAGATTTCAGTAACCACCTCCTTAATATTTATAGCATTTAGTATATAGGAATAGAATGCAATGGAATTAATTTCATTCTCATTTCTATGTTTGATATCAAAAAGAGATGGGAATGCTCTATTACCATGGGAATGAGATTACTCTCTTTAAGGTAATATTGATTCTCCTGCTCCCCCCCTCTCTTTAAGGCAATCAATTTTATGGATTTGCCCTTTGATTATTGTTGGATCATTTGTTGAAGTTGAAGGGGTCCGTTAGACATGGTTTGTCAGGGAGAGAGAGGGGGAGTTGGGGACGTTCGTCGAAGGAGAGAGAGGAGGGGGGTGGGAAGACGCAGGGACTGGGTGGGTGGGGACAACACGATGATGGGCAGGGCTTGGATGAGGCAGGGCGGCAGGTGTTGGGTGGGGACGGTGATGGCGTGGCGGCTTTGACCGTGTCCATCGTTGGCTTTAGGTTCCGCTCCCTCCTATTTGAATGCCGTTACGAAAATCACCACAGCGACTCACATCAACAAAAATGCAGTGCAAATCCCGAAAATTAGACCAGTTTTGTGCTTGTTTTGCTGCGCTGGCAGAGGATGAACCCACCTGGGCATCAAATGCCAGCGGGGGGTAGTTAGACTAGTGCAGTCCGAATGGCTGACCTCTAATAACTCTCTTGATTGATTATGTTCTTCTTTTCATGAGGATATTTTTTTAAAAAGTAAATATTATTAGAAAAAATTAAAACCAACCATGGAAAAGGAGGAAAGAATTTATGTCACCCAAACAGGCAGTGTTCATGATTATGAAATGCCAGATTATAGACACCTACATAACCACTTTTGTACTTCAAGGTCTGCACACCTGATTTCATTCCCCAATCCACCCAATTTCAATTTTAAATAAAAATTGAAGTGCACCGGCTATTGCCTGGGTGAGGCTGATGATTGCGCCTATGTTTGGGTGAACTGGATTGGGTGTGTGAAGACGTGACAAACTGGGTGGGGGCGGGGGGATTTGTGTGTGTGAAGACGACGAGAAAGCAAGTGGCAGATCTGTGTGTGAAGACAGACCCTAGGGTAGGGTGATAGTGGAGTTTTATGGATAGTTTTGTAATTTTGACAAAAACATTAAATTATTTCCATTCTATTTTCATGCTAATTTCATTTCCTCCAATTTCATTCCTACGAGACGAGCCCTTAATATTTGAATGTAGCTATCTTTCTATGATCTATAACTGAGCCCCCCCCCCCCCCCCTCCCTCTCTCTCTCTCTTTGGGCCAGAGAAGAATATGCTGCACTGCAGGTCATATAGATCTTGTATTCCCAGGTAGTAAATGTCAAATCTATACATCATTGGGGTTGGCGATTGGGGAAATCAAATGCTCTCTAGCCTGCCATTTCTTGAGCTACTCTTGGAGCAAAGTGTACTTTTTTCCCAAAATTAAAATATGAGAACTCCAGATATTCTACTGCCTCCCAACTAATTGTTATATCAATTATTATGCAAAGTAGGGCTTTGACATTTTGATACACATACCTACAAAAAAAAATATTTTATAAATATGTGACATGGCTTCTCAAGTAGATATTTTGTGCTTTCCTGATTCATATGATTGTTACTTCAAAGTTTTCGTTTTCATTGTTACGTGTTCTTCAATTTCTATGATCAAATTATATGTTTTTATGTGATAATTTGGTTCATGTATGTATTTTATTGATGCCTTCTCATCTTAACTTGCTTTATATTTGCATATGATATTTTGCCCATTATTCAGGTTGTGGGAAAGAAGCATGTTGGATAAAGAGACAAACCCAACCCTTAGCAAGTCCACCGGCCTTCCTCGGAAGCGCTTCTATCGAGCACGAGCACATAGCAACCCCCTAAGTGATTCCCACTTCCCTGTTCCAATTTCCCCTCAACATGTTGACTATTGTCTTCATTTTCCGAGACTGTTTCAATCATCTGACCTGGCCGGTGGTCCGCCGAAGGTTGAGTTTGCTGACATTGGATGTGGCTTTGGGGGGCTTCTAATTAGCCTTTCAACACTTTTTCCTAAAACCTTGATGATCGGAATGGAACTTAGGGATAAGGTAACAGAGTATGTTAAGGAACGTATCTCAGCTTTGAGAACAGCAAATCCGGAAGAGTACCAGAATATTTCAGTAGTGCGGACCAATTCCATGAAGTACATCCCAAACTACTTTGAAAAAGGACAGCTGGCAAAGATGTTTTTCTTGTTTCCAGATCCTCACTTCAAGGAGAAAAATCATCGGCGTCGGGTGATCAGTCCACACTTGTTAGATGAGTATGCCTATGTTTTGCGAGTTGGTGGGATTATATACACAATTACTGATGTGGAAGAACTTGGGGAGTGGATGAAGGCATGCTTGGAAGATCACCCCATGTTTGGAGCCCTCTCGCAGGAGGAACTCGAAGCAGATCCAGTTGTAAAACTTTTAGTTTGTGCTACCGAGGAAGGGCAGAAGGTTGCTCGAAATGATGGGCAGACCTTCCAAGCAGTTTATAGAAGAATCATGCCACCCCTCTGATCCCTGTGCGCACAGAAGTTGTTTGCATCACCAGAGCAGCACAGAAGTTGTGCGCACATTAGGATTATATTTTTGCATCACCAGAGCTTGTTTGTGTAGTTGCAGGTGGTTCCATTACCCACTGCCAGAACTAGATCAGTAACTTTGTTGCACCTAGCTGCTTACAAATTTGGTTACTTTTTGAAGGCTTTATTTTTATTTTTCAGAGTATTCTAGATTTCAATTTGTTCTACGCATTAGAAGGATTTTAACCTGAATTTATCAAAATGAATTGTTGAAGGATGCGACTCAGCAGCATTGAATTCCCACTACCTAACTTTGAGGAAGAACGCACAGTTTTAGTGTTTGGATGCCCAGAATTTAATTATTTTACCTGCTACCAAGTAGGAAAGAACGTACAGTTTTGGTGCTATTTGATGTACCCAATTCTTCTGGAATGAGTATAAGAGCACTGTCATTGAACTCTAAATTTTTTTAATATGTAAGTAAATGTCAATCATTATAGTATTTTTAAAGTTCATATTGTAGTTAAATTTTTTAACAAATTATGAGTTTTTAGTTCAATGGTTTTTTAAATTTATTGAACTAATATAGTAGAAAATTATAATTTATTAAAAGGCAAAATATCATATACAAATATAATGCGAGTTAAGATGAAAAAGGCATCAATGAAATACATACATGAACCAAATTATTACACAAAAAACATATAATTTGATCATAGAAATTGAAGAATACATAACAATGAAAATGAAAACTTTGAGGTTATGATCATATGAATCAAATCAGAAAAGCACAAAATGTTAAAGCCCTACTTTGCATAATAATTGATATAACAATTAGTTGGAAGACAGTAAAATATCTGGAGTTCTCATATTTTAATTTTGGGCAAAAAGTATGCTCAGTGACATTTGCTCCAAGAATAGCTCGAGAAATGGCAAGCTAGAGAGCATTTGATTTCCCTAGAGAGAGAAGTGTCACTGGGGTCAGGTTTCCTGTGCCTCTCAACCCATTGCGGCACTTAGCTTCTCTATCCACGGTCCGCTAAGTTTAGCCTTTAAGGGTTGAAGTGCACGTAGATTAGTTTCCCCGCCACCTGGGCTCATCGGAGAACGGCTCCGGTTCCCGACCGGTTGTGTAAGGATGGCCAAATCCCTTCTTCAACGTCAAGTCCTCGACTAGCGGCGTGCTCCCCGCATTCAACCAGGGTCGGCACGCGACTCCGAGGGGTTCCATCCTCCACAACCGCACCAAGGGTTCCACCGTTTTCCTCCTGGAACCTTCCGTTGCGCACCATCTACGCTTTCAACCAATCCCTCTCTTTTACGTAGCACGAATACATTCCTGAATCGTGCCACCGAGAAACGTCCCGCCCCCGCTTGGGTCGTGACATTCTCCTCCACCCAATCCTCGTTGCGTTTGTCGACATCCCTCCCCCCCGGCGATGGCATCGTTACCTCGACGCCCTCCCACCGCCCAATGTCACTTGGACATCGCTGGGTTGCAACACTTTTACCAAAATGCTCTCCCGCTCGCCCAATGTCCAAAGGATAGGAGGCTTCCAAGATGGCGACGCGCTCCTTCGTACTCCCTTGCCCAACTCGTATCACACTCTAGGATACCAACTCTCCATGGACGCAAGGCGTGCGGTTGACTCACCCGGAGCTCCCACCTTGGGATACACGCTACTCGCGAGAGTGCTCGGCGAGTCTTCAGGATACGGGCCGGTTTGGCTCGATACCACTTGTCATGGGGTTTTACCTCTCAACCCATTGCGCACTTAGCTTCTCTATCCATGGTCCGCTAAGTTTAGCCTTTGAGGGTTGAAGCGCACGTAATACCGGTTTCGCCCCCCAGGGCTCTAGAGAACGGCTCCGAGCTTCCCGACTGTTTGTGTAAGGATGACCAAATCCCTTCTTCAATGTCAAGTCCTCACTAGCGCGTGCTCCCCGTATTCAACCGGGTCGGCACGTCTAACTCCGAAGGGGTTCCATCCGTTTTCCTCCACGAATTGCACCGGACCTTGCACCATCTACGCTTTCAACCAACCCCTCTCTTTTATGTAACACGAATACATTCCTGAATCGTGCCACTGAGAAACGTCCCGCCAGCACCACGCTGCTCGGGTCGTGACAGAGGGCTCAGTTATAGATCACAGAAAGATAGCTACATTCCAAACCAAACATTCAAACATTAAGGGCTTATTTCGTACGTGGGAATGAAATTAGAGGGAATGAAATTAGCATGGAAATAATTCATTACCTTACCCATATTTGATATATAATACCATGAATAGAATGTTTTTGTCAAAATTACAAAACTATCCATAAAACCCCACTCCCACCTTACCCTAGGGTCATCTTCACCCTACCCTAGGGTCGTCTGCCTACCCTAGGGTCGATATAAAACTATCGATAGAAGCAGCGAGACCCCTGCCAAGGCATTACGCCCTCGGACTCCCGCTAACCATCTTGACAAAAGTCCTTGCCCAAACGCACGAATGACTAAGTTCTCAAATTCTCAAATACGGATCATTATAGGTAAATCTTTCATCTATGAGTGAATCACTAAAAAAATATGATATAGTAACTAAATCTCAAATAGACACTTGAAATTAAGTTTTAATGCAGATGCTCTAAGACGCTGTCAATACACACAAGGATCATACAAAGGAGTTGATCATCACAAATATTTAACTCACCAATATTGATATATCATCTAATACACAATCGGTTCTCATACTTTCTAATCACTTGCAAATAAAATATATGACAAACATTAAGATCATATTCTCTACATCATTCAAAATGTATGCAAGATATAAATGATGCTTATGCTTTAAGATCTAATGTGCCTAACTTATGAAGCAACTTATTAAATCTTGTTTCAGGCAAAGATTTTGTGAATATATCAACTAGTTGATCATCATTAGACACATATTCTACAAATATATCTTTTCTAAGTACATGATCTCTGATGAAATGATGCCTAATTTCTATATGATTTGTTTTTCGATGTTTGATAGGATTATTAGTAATAACAATGACACTTTTGTTATCACATAACAATGGCACAATATTGAAATCCAAACCATAATTAGTTAGCTGGTTTCTCATCCATAAGAGTTATGCACAACAGCTTCCTACAGACATGCTTAGCTTTAGCAGTTGAAATAGATACTGAGTTCTGCCTTTTGCTAAACCATGATATCAATCTGCTTCCTAAAAATTAACAAGTGTCAGTTGTGCTTTTCCTGTCAACTTTGCATCCTGCATAAATAACCTAACAACTCAAAGTCACTATTTCTTGGATACCAAAGCCCCAAATTGATTGTTCCCCTAAGGTACTTAAATATTCTTTTAACATACATCAGATGTGATTGCTTTGGATTGGATATCTTGCATAGAGATATATAGCAAACATAATGTTTGGCCTGCTGGCTATTAAGTACAACAAAGATCCTATCATGCTCTAAATTCTGTTATATTTACTGACTCACTAGTTTCATCCATATCTAACTTAGCATTAGTAGGTATAGGAGTTCTCATGGATGTAGCAATCATCATACCAAACTTTAAGTATGTCCCTGGTATATTTAGCTTGATGAATAAAAATACCATTATCAAATTGTTTAACTTCTATACCAAGAAAGTATGTGAGTTCTCCCATCATGCTCATCTCAAATTCACTTTGCATTAGTTTTGAAAATTTATCACAGAGTTTTGGATCTGTCGAATCAAAGATAATATTATCCACAAAGATCTGAACTAAAATAATGTGTTCTTTTCTTTCTTTTAGAAACAATGTGGTATCTATTTTGCCTTTCCTGAGTTGGGGCTTCAATAGAAAATCTGATAGTGTGTCATACCATGCTATTGGAGCTTACTTCAATCCATACAAGGCTTTCTTGAGTCTATACACATTGTGTTCATTTTTGTACTCCAAGAACCCTGGTGGTTGTTTTACATAGACCTCATTATCTATAGTTTCATTAAGAAATGCACTCTTGACATCCATTTGATAAAGTTTAAATTATTTATATGATGTAAATGCCAAGAACACTCTTATAGCTTCAAGTCTTGCTACTGGTGTCACGCCTTGGATTTTCAACCCGCAGAAACTGGTTAGTGAATCTTCATGCCCGCACTCGAAGGGCAAGGAGTTGGTGATAACATCGAGAAAGGGACCTTAGTATGGGTGCCATATATGGGTTGATCATAAGTCGGTTCGGCCCGGCCCGTATATGGACCGAGCTAGCTCACGGGCTACCCCTCAAAACAAAGAAATGCAATGAAATTTCATTCTTATTAATTAAACCACCTTTAATCATACCATTATCCTTTAGATTCCATACTCAATTACATCATTCAAACTTTAAAAAAGCAACCTAGAATCATTTTAAAATACATGTTTAGTACAATAATAAAACCTAAAGCAAATTAAGCAATAAATGTTTAGTTCAATACCTATGTGAGATCATGTGGATCGTGAGGCAAAAGGTGGTGAGGCTGGCGATGGGTTGACGGTGGAGATGGACAGCTAGGTGGTGTCATGCGTGTAGTGTCGTATGTCAGCGTTGTGGACCAAAAAACCCCCCCCCCCCCCCCCCCACCCCCCCCCCCCCCCCCCTGTTGTGAGCACACCATCCAAGCAACCAAGCCCCCCCCCCCCCCCCCCCCCCCCCCCCCCCCCCCCCCCCCCCCCCCCCCCCGCCAGAGACACCTATGGCAATAATAGATGAGGACTGTCGGCATGGCGGTCGTTGGCCGGTGGAGCAACAAACCCTAAACCTAAAACGAGGGCGCTTTCCCCCCTTTAGACAACACAACATCAAAACGACGTAGTTTTGATTAAGTGAATCCCAAGCATCAAAACGACGTAGTTTTGATGGAACAAGCTATGACCTTTTCA
This sequence comes from Taxillus chinensis, assembly GCA_023512835.1. Taxonomy (NCBI): domain Eukaryota; kingdom Viridiplantae; phylum Streptophyta; class Magnoliopsida; order Santalales; family Loranthaceae; genus Taxillus; species Taxillus chinensis. The sequence continues at coordinate 8,865,572 of CM042090.1, read as the reverse complement.
CATCCATACACACCAAAATATTCACAATTCCAACATGGTCCTTTGGGAAAAGATGATTAGAATGACAAAATCAAGGTAACCATGCAAAAACATGCCCGCACGCCAATTTGCACGTGAATTCTCCAATTCACGTGCAACTCCAAACGCACTCCAAATGTGCTCAAACTTCACCCCTACCTCCTTGCATCATGTGAAGACAACCACATTGCACGTGAATTGGACCCATTTCACGTGCACCTCACATACACGTCCGTTTGGCCCGAAACTTATGTGGGAGATAGAGGACATCATTCTAAGCATCTTTCCTTTTGCACGTGAATTCATTGGAGTCCATTCACTAGGTCAAAATTAGAAAAACTTATCGAAGGCAAACCGTGACTAACTCAAGGTACGGGTCTTCCCCCCAAAAAAAAAAAAAAAAAAAAAAAAAAAAAAAAAAACCCCCCCCCCCCCCCCCCCCCCCAAAAAAAAAAAAAAAAAAAAAAAAAAAAAAAAAAAAACCCCCCCCCCCCCCCCCCCCCCCCCCCCCCCCCCCCCCCCCCCCCCCCCCCCCCCCCCCCCCCCAAAAACCCCCCCCAAAAAAAAAAAAAAAAACCCCCCCCCCCCCCCCCCCCCCCCCCCCCCCCCCCCCCCCCCCCCCCCCCCCCCCCCCCCCCCCCCCCCCCCCCCCCCCCCCCCCCCCCCCCCCCCCCCCCCCCCCCCCCCCCCCCCCCCCCCCCCCCCCCCCCCCCCCCCCCCCCCCCCCCCCCCCCCCCCCCCCCCCCCCCTGCCCTTCCGTGCCTGTCCCCCCGGCATGGCGGGTACCTAAACAGAGGGGCCTCCTTATATGCAACACAACATGGACAACGTAGTTGATGGACAGCGACCTTTCACACCAAACCAATCCACTGGTTACTAATGTGCGGCATGTGGATTCTATTGAACGAAGGGAAAAGAGCTACGGATTAAGGAAGCGATGTGTGTGACATATTGACACTGTGACTTGTTGAGTTGCTGACTTGCCATCTTGCACTCTTGTCTAAATTCGGCAATCGTTAATAAGATTTATGATGAGGTAAGGTTACGGGTTTAGGGCGACATGAGTGACTCATTCTGCAATGCGATCAAACGTTAATGCCCGCATGCAGGCCCGCGTCTGCGCGGGTTAAGCCCACGTAGATCATAATCCGTGGGCCCAATCCGTAAAGGCCCGTGTTTTAAATGAGCCTCATTTTAACTGGTCCGGCCCGCAAAAAACCATAGGCTAGCCCGCGAATCCCGCGGGCTAAAAGCCCATTTTACACCCCTATATCTTAGCTACTCTAGCAAGAATAATCAACGATATATGAGTAAAGAATGAATCCCTATCTCGAATTTAAGCGGTTTGAGTTTGAATCGTCCAATCCCCTTTGCAATTCCTCCTCAAATGTTCTCTCTCTTTTTCTCTCTTAAAGTACATGCACACATAACAACAAAAATGAAGGTTCCTCCCCTTTTTCTCTATGTATACTTCATTTAATTTCTTAAAATATCAAAATTACCCTCACAGGGCCCAGACTTCAAATCAAACCCAATTATTGTCAACACCGCTTGACGAACACATTCCAATTTAGATATTTTTATCCCCCGATATGCATTCTATCACATGACTATTTCTAGAACCTCAAACACGTGTCATTACAACTTGAGCAAAGGTTTCATTATAATCAATGCCTTCTTCTTGACAATAACCTTTTGCCACAAATCTGGCCTTATTTCTCACAACAACTGCATTTGTATCCAATTTATTTCTGAGTACCCATTTGACCCCAATAACTTATTGTGATTTGAGTCTATCAACTAATGTCCACACATAATTTCTTTTGAATTGCTTAAGTTCTTACATAGCTTTTATCCAGTTAGGATCTTGTAATGCATCATCTACTACCTTTGGTTCCATTTGAGATAAAAAGCAAAGATATAAGCTTTCATTTAAGGTAGTCAATCTTATCTTAACTCCTGCATTAGGATCACTAATCACAAGCTCTGTGGGGTGATCTTTTCTCTAAATGAGATCTCGTGAAAATTCTGATTTGCCATCTGATACTCTCAGATGTTCCAAGTTTTCTTCAAGTTGTTTTTATTTTGCTATCATATCAGATTGATCATGATATTGATTTTCTTCACCATTAATTATGTCATGATTTGCTTTAACAATTTCAATTATGTCAGTAGGTTCATCTATATGATCATGTGTGATTTCTTGAGATGGAATTTTTCTTTGATTAGGATAAAGAATTCCAATTATTTCATTATAGTCATATTCAACATTCTTGTCCTACACATATGTAACAGAGGACACTTCTCTTGGTTTCCCAAGGTGAGTTTCATCAAAGATAACATGAGATTTTCCAAATGTTATAGATTTTCTGTTGAAAACTCTATAAGCTTCGCTATGTAACGAATAACCAACAAAGCAACTATCATCAAATTTAGGTTCAAATTTACTTCGTTGTTCTTTTCCATTAACTAAGATGTAGCAAGGACACCCAAAGACTTTGAAATGACTAATATTAGACTTTTTACCTTTTCAAAGCTCAAAAGGTGTTTTTATTGCACGTTTATTAATGATGGTTCTATTTTGTACATAACATGTTGTTGTTACAACTTCTGCCTATAGACTAAGAGGAAACCGTGCTTCAGCTAACATTGTTTTACCAGCCTCAACTAAAGTTCTATTTTTATGCTCAGCAACTCTATTTTGTTGTGGAGTTCTGGGTGCAAAAAAACTATGCTGGATTCCATGTTTTGTGTAGTAATCCATCATTAGTGACAAATCAAATTTAGTACCATGGTCACTCTTGATGCATTATTGTTCAATCCTTGTGATATTTTCATCCAATTGCATAAGTCTTTTAGGTTGTGAAAGGTCTGGGTTTTAGATTTAAGGAATCTTACCATGCGTATTTGGTGAAGTCATCGATTACAACTAGAGAGTATCTCGCACCAGCAAGAGATGCAGTAGGAATTGGACCACAGAGGTCCATATGAAGTAGCTGGAGTGGATTACCAATTGAACTTGTACCTAAACTTTTGAAAGTGTGCCTAGTTTGCTTTCCCAGCTGACATTCTCTACAACGATAGTCTCTTTCAAAGGAACATTTTGGAAAACAAATCATTAAATTTAAAGATGCAAGTCTAAACAAAGATTTAAAATTTAAATGAGCTGATCTCTTATGCCATAGCTAAGCTACATCCTAAGATGCTTTAATAAAGAAACAAATTAATTCAGAAGAATTATTTCCTAAGATCATAGAATAACTATTGTTAATCTTTGTCCCTTTAAGTTTTACATCTCTTGAAACCTTCTCAACAACATGACATTCATTATTAAGAAAAACAACATCAAAACCTCTATTACACAATTGACTAACACTCAAAAGATTATATTTCAAACCTTGAACTAATGTAACAAGTTTAATTGAAATAATACCATTTGTCAAGGTGCCAAATCCTAATGTCTTACCTTTCTTATTGTCACCAAACATAACCGATGGTCCTTTCTTTAGTTCAAAGTCCATAAGCAAATCTTTATCATCAGTCATGTGCTGTGAGCATCCACTATCTAAATACCACTTACTTGAATTGATCTTTTTCTTCAAGTGATCTTCCATACTGCTCCATGAATGCTCATGCATGGCAACATTTACATTTTTGGTGCCCATACTTGTTTAGGGCGGTCAGAAGATGTAATAATAACAGTAAAAGATTTTATTTCCCTTTTTGGAACCCACACTAAGGTCTCTCTTCTAATCATTTTATTTGTTTCCTGAATTTGTACACCAATGTGTTTCTGCTCAGATTTAAAGTCTTTAGGATTGCTGAAGTTGCTAGAACTTTTTGATTTACTTGAGCTTCCAGGACTCTTAGAAGAATTATGTTGGCACTTATTGAACTTTCTAGGTGATCTCATCTAATTAGTTCTCTTTTATTGAATTGCGTGGCTCCAACACTCATAATAATAATAGCCTATGTCTAGACAAATGGAGCAAGCACTCATACATGGAGATGCAATCAGATCAACTTTGAGCTTTGGGGTTGTCCTAGATTGTCCTACAAAACCTAATCCCTTGTGAGTTGTGACAGTATGTTCTTTGCTCACTTTAGTTGAAATGGATATTGAAGTGTCAAGAACAACTTCAACGTCCTTCTCTTTGTTTATAGGAACAGGTGATGCTGTCTGAGGACTCACAACAACAATTTTTTTCTTAGCATTAGAACCCAATATTGTTGTACTTAGAGACTTGGAAATAGCTTTGCTTTCACCAAATTTTATGTTCATTAAATTGGCAGAGACAAAGCCATTCGGTGGCTTGTTTTTGAATGTAGTTTCCTCTTCTTGGTTGTCAGGCTTTGAGCTTTCAGAGACTAATTCTTCAGTTTTAGGTTTACGAAAACCTAAACCAGGTGTGACTTCTCTAATGTCTGGTAAGATTCTAAACCTGGCATTTATTTTAGTAGAATTTTGTCACTTTTGGTTTAGTTCTTTTTTCCTTTTCAAGTTCTTCTTTTAGGGGCTTAATTTGAGCAGTTAACAATTGAATGTTATTTGTAAGCACATTATTTTCAGCTCTAACATTGTTGTTCTTATAATCTTTATTCCTAAGTTTAAATACTAGGGTTTCCAAATCATCATGTGCATAGGGAGAGGGCAATTAACTAAGTGATTTAGTGAGTCATGTGCACCACAAAGTTAGATGATATATCACAATGCAATAATATTTGCAAGACTTGTTGTAGCATGTAAGGAAAAGTTTGTGATGCAATCATCGATAATGAAAATTGTGAAAATTTTGAATTAAAGAGGCTTATAGACATTTGAAGTGTGTATAGAGATGCATACCAAGCCCTATGCAATTAGGTGGATTTAGAGGGCCTTAAGGTGAGCATGAATGACTTCAGAAACTTTTTTATTTCAATAAGGCAACACTGCTGGGAAGAGGTGGTGTGCGATGTAATCGATATAGATGTGCAAGACACAATATTAGGACGTTTATGGCAATTTGATTTGGACATAACTGTTATGTCTCTAATTATAGGAGTTTGAAACTGGACAAATCACTCCCCATATTCATACCTAAGGGGTCAATGGGTTGGTAACTAGAACCTAAAGAGACTATACAACATGTGTTGTCTCAAAACCTACCACATGTACAATATGCAATAAGGGTACTCCTGTACAATCTCAATGAAATGCAAACCAATATAATTCAAACATATGTCATACACTAATCAAGTACAATTATCACAAATCAAACATTAATAAGATACTAGTGTCATAGACCCCTATTTGAAAATCAAATTAATAGTCATTATAAAATAAATCAAGGGATTACATCAAATGAGGGCTAAAGTTCTATTGTCTCGTGATGTTAACCAGTTAGTCTCCGCCATCATCTGAAAAAGAAATAAATAACATAAGATGAGTACAAATGCCCAATAGGTGACCTACATCTTTATACCACCCCATGTTAGCACCAAATTATAACATGCTTTTAGTGGTGCTTTGGTGCATTTTGAACACTTTCCTAGATGAATTTACCCCCATTTTAATTATTTTACCTATATTTATGCACTAACCTCCCTAACCTAATGAAATTGGAGGTTTTGTAGTGTTTTTTGTAGTCATTTTTATGGGTTACTAAGGCACAAGAAGAACAAACAAATTGAATACCAACGTAGAACACTTGGAGCTCTTTGAAACTTTGCTCAAACCTCTTATGCTCGAGACTATGCTTGAGGCTTACTCAAGGGAGCATCAAGCTAGATATTGAGTAGCTTTGTAAGATTAACCCTTCACAATGTATTAGAAAGCAAGATCGAGCTCCTGCTCAAGCCTAGGCTCGACACTGCATAATTAGAGAATCGAGCAATAATGTCGAGTGACTCATGGAACATAGAGAACACTGGAAGTTAACTCGAGCTTCTGCTCGACTCTCAGCCTTTAATGGCGTCAAGTATGCTTGGTGCTCACAAATGCCGAGCATTTCACTCGAGGCCAAAATCCAAAGCAGTTTTATTCCTAATTTTTACTAATTTATAAGGGGCAATTTTGACTTTATTGCTGCAATTTTGTAATTTTAGGGTTTTTGTACCCCTTGACGGAAGTGAACAATGTAGGGTTTGTAAGGTACATATAAATAAGATGTATTACACCCTTTTTGGGTTGTCGGACAACTGAGGTCAAGAGTTACACACAAGCTAGGGTTTTTAGGTGATTTTGGAGAACTTAAGAGGGGAAGAAAGTTGTGTAGAAACTCTTTTTGGATAGCTCAATCTCTCATGCTATATTTTGCTTCTATGGGTTATAAATTCAACATGGTAGCTTAAACCCTACTTGGGGTAAGGACGGATTTTGATGTTATAATATAATTATTATTTCTTGTTTATCTATCTTTGTTACTTGTTCTATTTTATTGGTCATTTTACATGCTTATTTGCTTTGGGGTAGATTGACTAATGGTATCACATGGTTCTTTAAGTTAACTTGGTGTGTTATGCTTATGCATGATAGATCTTATAGTATTTTAAAACAACATCGTGCCTTTAAATGAAACAGTTTTCTTTTATTAGATCAATTGATGTTGTATGATGTCTTAAGTAGATCTAGTACATCAAGCTTACATATGACAAATCTTTTATACTATTAAAACGTTGTCATTTTGTTTAATGAAGCGTTCCTTTCCCTTTCTAACTATTCGTAGCCTTCAAACTCAATTAATAGAACAGTGTCATTTCCAAGTCAGTGATATTGGTTTGTCACATTGACATGCTCCAGTGACTCTTAATCAATTAAATGCTGCCTTTTATGAATTCAAGCAAGTCATCCTTATGTTAACAAGTGGATCTTGGATGTTAAAATAGTATTTTTATACTAAATGCAAACTCTTATTTCTTCATAAAGTATTTGCTTAGCCTGAAAATGATGTGGTTCGATTTATCTCGTCTATTTTCACAAGAGCTTCTTGTTTATGTACTTTCTAAGACTCTATTCGACATAAAACTAATTGATATTAATTTTAGTCTTAATATGAGATCAAATATTATCCAATAATTATTTTCTTTACAAGTTCACTCAATGAGATCATTTTACGAAGTTACTATCTAAGAGTAAACTTATTTTTAACTTGGAGTGAATTAAACTTTTTTTCTTATTTAATTTAAATCTTTGTAACTTAAATTTAACTCTAGTTCGTGGCATGTTTTGATATTAAATTTTTTCTAAGTCATTTATGTGCTTTTTTTTGAATTTGTAGGTCCCAAAGTGAGTCTAGAGGGAGGGTGAATAGACTTTCTTCATGCGCGAAAGCTAGACTGTTAGCTGGCTTTTGATTCTTCTATGGATAACTATAATGGAAGTATTAATGGAGAAGATGACAATATGAAATGAGAGTGATAATGAGAGTTATAATGAACTATCAGACAAATCTGAGATGTGAATAACTGCTCTTTGCTTAATAGATCTCAGATATGAAAGGAATGATCTATGATAGTTTAGATTGTGAAAAACAACATAGAGATTTGACTCGATGGTTGTGCTGAATCTTTGATGAACAAGAGTTTGTGATTAATCAAAGGATTGTTCTTTTTCTTCATTCAACACGGTGCACAACACTTGGAAGAATTCTCTCAGAGTCTCTCTCTCTAGCGTTGGATCTCTCGCATCAATTCTGCAAAAGATTCTCTCTTTTTCGTACACAGAATAATGTAAAAGAGATAATTGTTTAAGGATAAAGTGCATGTGCGCCATGTGATCATCCCGACAGGTTGAATCCCGATGCTCAAAGTGTGGGATTTTAGGGGATGAGTTGATCTGCTCTGATCTGCAGATCTGTTGTCCATACTGCGTATTTGCATCCCGCAGTTGATCTTGACCGTTCATCTGTTGTGGTGGTTGGCAGTAATTAATGCGACATTAAATGCGCTCAACTGCTCAGAATGGCGCGGGCTTACTGTATAAACCCTAGCTGATGATATCGCTAAGTTAGGATACTTAAGGTATACTTAGGATTGGAAGTTTGCCTCGAAGGTGGATGCCTCGTAGGTTTGGTGACTCAAAGATTTTAGGTAGAGCGTGTAGAAGTTGTGGTATTTTGCTTCAGGCTTTACAGTGTTAATTTCTGTGAGTCTACGACTCACATATCTTTGAGTCTTTGAGGCTAGAGTTTAGGTTAGATTAGGTCTTTTGTGTCACTCTATTAAATGAAGTCTACGACTCTGCGAGTCTACGACTCTACGAGTCTGCAACTCTCCTAATGGCTCTTAGAGTGACTTCTTCGTAGTGCACTTAATCTCTTCGTTGTTATAGCTATGAGTCTATGACCCTAACTCTACGAGTCTACGACCCTAGCTCTGCAGGTCTACAACCTTCGAGTCTCTCAGTTTACTATACTTGACTAAGAGGCTCTTCGACCATCAATGGGTCAGAGTGAACATAGGATCATTGACTCTACGAGTCTTCGACCCTGAAAATCTTTGACTCTACAAGTCTTAGACTTTGCATTTATTTTCTTAGTCTTTCGTAGTTGCTCATAAATTGAGTCTCCGTATTCTTCGAGTCTTCGACTCTACGGCTTTGACCCTTAAGTTATAAATATCAGCCTTCAAAATCTCTGAGTTTGTGACGTCTGACAATTTCTTGAGATTAACTGTATCTGTTTCTACGACTCTTGAGTTTACAACTCTATGAGTCTTTGAGCTACAGTTATATTTTTGTTTGCCAGTATTTATTGCATCGACTCTTCGATCTTCGACCTACGAGTCTGTGAGTCTCCAATTTGATTTTTAACAGTGTTCTAAGGCTTTAACTTTACGACCCTTGAGTCTACGAGTCTGGTGGTACTTTAAGTTCTGTTAATTGACTTAAACGCTTTTAGGGACTCTACAGTTCTACGGGCTTCGAGTCTTCGAGTCATTTAAAGTTGGTTACTGTTCTTTAGAATTCTTCAACTCTACGAGTCTCTAAATTTATCGTCGCTTGCAGTAACACTCTCTTTTCCGCACTTCGACTCTACGACCTTCGACCCTAGATCTACGAATCGCAATGTGTTCTGTCACAAATTTGCTTCGAGTCTCTAGACCCTATGAGTCTACGAGCCTCTCGCCAATATGTCTTGTGACAGTTTTACTTCTATGAACTTCGACTCTTCGACCCTACGACCTTCGGATCTTTGAGTCTCCAGACTTAGATTGTATTTTGGCAGCTTCATCAAATCCTATATATCCAACAGAATTCAACACTTAACAAAAACTCTTCTCTTTCTCTTGTTCTGTGTCACTATGGATGGCCACAACAATGCTTGAAAAAGTCCACAAATTAGTCATAGTGAACCTAAACTCTATCAAGATGATAAGAGCTTTGGACTATAAAAACATAGCTATCTCGTAATAGAGGAATAAATAGATTTCATTTTCTACCTTGATGCCACACAAAACACAACTGCCGGCCGCACAATTCCAAGTTATCTCCTGGGAGCAACTTGTTTAGGATTGTCATTTACGCAATAATCTTGACCTCACCTAAGATTTTTGGTTGCTACATAAATTAAGATTTGGGTTTGAACATATAAAATTTACAATTTATAGTAAGAACAATAGCCACATGAAAAGGCTTGTATTGCTTGTATTAAATTGAGCCTTTTCATGTTTAGCTCAAGCTCGTGTAATTTTTACATGCTAATTCTTAACAATAATCTGTTATTTTTAGCACATCTTGGTCTCTCTTTAGGCAAATACCATTCATGGAAAAATAAGCCAAAATACCCTAGGATAGGGCCTAAGAATTGAAGAAGGCAAATGATAAGTTGTACCTTTCAAGCTTCTTACAATCTATGCAATCCGGTTGTCTCCATAATTCCATTCCATGGTTTAGCAATATGAGGTCAATTACATCCCCAAGGAAGAAGGAAACCTACAGAAGCAATTAATGTTAACGCATGGACCAAATTATTGTGGCCAATCAAAGTCTCAGAAATAGTTACATTTTATAAAAAAAAATAGAAAAGAAAAAGCAAGCTTTGAGGTTGGACTAAGAAAAAAAAACCTACCCTAAAAGATTAAAAAAAAAATTTTTGCCCACATAAAAGTAAATAATAATAAAAAAAGAACAAATACAATACGACTATGGTAAGCTCATTTTCAAATATGAGCTTACTATGTACACATATAATTTAGAAACAATTTTGGATAGTCCTAAACTTTTAAGCACTGAGTTTGAGAGTTATTATTTTATTTTATTTTTAAAATGGTAGTAGATTGAGAACCTCTTAACATTGCTCTCTATATTTTCTCTACAAAGAATTTTGTAAATGTAGAGTCATTTTATACATATAACTCTAACCTTACTCTTCATTTAATATTTTTTTAATATTTAATTACTCTATTTTAATTTCAAAAAAGCCTCCGCAAATATCACCCTATACCTACACCCGTTTTGCCTGTCGCCAACCACCTCTTTCCTATCGTTCATGATTTATTCACCTATGCACAAATTAAATCAAACATAGCAGACCAAGCCCTAGAGATCTACTCTGGGACGACAGCCCTGTTTACAATGACGAGGAGACGTAGGATGATTTAATGGAGTGGCTAGAGAGGGCCCTATTTTTTTGGTTTTTTAATTTTTGTGTTTTCGCATAGAGGATGGGGATGCAGGGGATGGGAGATAAAAGGGATGAGAGATATAGGGATGGGAGAGAGGGCAAGCGACGGAGAACAAGAAAAGAGGGATGAAGATGACAAGATCTCTCCCTATGACCTCTACGCCTCCTAGTTGATGTCGTGGGACAATGCAAGGCCATGGAGAGATGACACAATAGTGGTAGGTGGGGGGAGGGGGGTGTGGAGGAGAGAGAGCGCGAGTGGAGAGTGAGGGAGAGAGAGATGCATAGGGTGAAAGGAGTGACGGCACATACCAAAACTCAACGTGAGAGAAAAGAGACAGGAAAGAAAAATAGTATAAAATAATATAACATTACCAAGATAATAAATGATTCTTTATTTGTAAAGACTTATTATAATAATATGTAAATATAAAGTGTTAAATGAAAAATCTATTGGAGTTATTTTTAACATTTGATTTTATTTATAGATAATAAAAATGAAATTGTAAACCATGCTGAAGGAAGGAAAATTTTAGCATCAGTTCATGATGACGGCAGCAAATCTATTTTTAAGGCTTTAACGATAGCAAGCCAAACTTATTTCATTTGTAAGTCTTCATTTATTTTAAAAACAAATTCCTATATTAGAGTAGATATGAAAAAAAATGCAGATTAAAACATCATTTTAACAAAATCGTCTTCAACTTTTGAATACAATTTTCCTAAAGGGTTTACATAGGGTTAGAACTTAGAGAGCTGGTGTGGCGCTGGAGTGATGCTGCCCACTACACAATTTCAATAACACCATCGGCCGTCGCCAAGCCGAGCTTTAGTAGACAACAATCTCTTGTTCAGTCAACTACAAAATAAATAGATAAATTCATTTCATCTTTTTATTATAAAGTAAGAATCAATTATAGTCTACATCATAACAATCTTAAATAGTTAAAAATTTATTTTTAATGTACAAAAACACAGATTTTTTTGCTGTAGTTGACGCTGACGGCTTTCACTACTATAATCATCTTTCTCCATATAAAATTCAACTTAAAATATACCCGTACCAAAATTTTACATCAACATGCCCAAGCGTGGGCTATGGCTTCCAATGATTTTGGCAAAACCTTCCAAGCAAGCAGTACAGCGAAATGAGGAACTGACCCTCATGGCAGTATGACTGCACCGACAAGTGCGAGTTGAATTGGCAAAACCTCTTTTAGAGGTGCGAGGCATGTCAAGATTGGCTTGCTGGCATTCCATCGAATGAGTTCAACTTTCCAACGCAGCAATTATTCTGTTCTTTACCCTGGCCACACAATAATAATAAAAAAGAAAGAAAAAAAATGAGGGGAGCTGAGTAGGATTAGTGACTACACAAATGGGCACAAAATAGAAAATTTACACATCCCTCATGCAAAAAAAACCCAGAGAAAGGCAAATAAGAAAGCAGTGTTGAAACTGAGGCTTTCAATTTTCCAAAAATAAGCTTATTTTTATTGATCATTTTGATGAATATATATACTAAGGGCATGATTGGTTGGGGTGTTTTCTGTTTTCGTTTTCAAAATGTAATAGCTATTTTCGGGTACAAAAAATTGAAAATTGAAAACAACAAAAACTTGTTTTCATTTTTTATGTCCTAAAGAATGAAAATAATATTTTATTATTTTCAGTTTTATGTTTTTTATACTCGAAAACAGCTATCATATTTTAAAAACGAAAACAAAAAACAGGTAAAACAAACATGCCCTAAGAGATTGCGATTCACGATTTTCTCCTAAGAAAAATATCTACAACTCATAATTATAATACAAAAAATCAAATTAAATATACAAAATATATTTTCTGAAGAAACTATCCTAAAAAGAATTCTAATAATGGAAGCAATTTTATATGGCTAATTTGACTTCCTACACTTTCCCTCAGCCTAGGTGTTATATATGTTTACTAAACAAATTATAGTACTTATGTAGAAAGTCTGAATGTCTTGTTTAGAAAGTCACTATTATTATTATTATTATTATTATTATTATTATTCTTGTTTAGTATAGATTTGGTGTCTTTATTTTAACAACTTTCTTAATTTTTTGTTTTTTAGGAATTCTATTTTTTTTTCTTTCCCTATATGTATTCATGGCCCTATATATTTGGGGGAATGTAATTCAATATTTGCAGAGAATTAATAAAATTCATCATGGTATCAAAGCTTGAACCCTAACCCTAATTCCAAGCAATTCCTGCCTCTCTTCTCTTCTGAGGATCTATCTATCCTTGCCACCCTATCACTGGATTCTTCGAAACCCTAATTCAACTCTTTGCTGAATCATTCCATGACCAAATATGGCATGACATTACATTCTTCTTCTTCCTCAGATGTCACCACTAGATTTGAGTCTTTTTCTTCAATAACTATCATATCTGACAAATATGAGTCACACCCTGTTACAAATCATTAACTTCATGGCCATAATTCCCTTCAATGGTCACGGTCTGTCTTCATGTACATTTGTAGCAGAGGAAAAGATGGACATCTCACAAGCGAAATCTCTGCCCCGGACATAATAGATCCAAAGTATCGGACCTAAAAAACTAATGATCACCTTGTTATGTCTTGGCTAATTAGTTCCATGATCACGGAAATTGAAGAAAATTTCCTACTGTTTAAGACAGCCAAAGCGATTTGGGAAGTTGCCCATTCAACCTATTGCTCAACTGAAAATGCATCTGAGTTATTTGAGATAGAAACTTTAAGTCAAAGAGAATTGAGTGTTATTAAGTATTTTAACACTCACATGTTGGCTACAATTGGATATGTATGAAAATCATTTTTGGAAGTGTCCTGATGACTCAATTCTGTATAAGAAAATTGTTGAACAGAAAAGAATCATTAGATTTCTCCTGGGCCTCTATAAAGATCTTGATGATGTCAGGGGAAGAATTATGGGAACCAAACCCCTTCTTGACATTCGGGAGGCCTTTGCTCAAGTTTGAAGAGAGGAAAGCATAAAGAAGTTATGCTGGTAGAAAGTCACACCACACCTACTCTTGAAGAGTCAGCCCTGTACACTCATCAAGGCTGGCAGAATAACAAGCCTAGGAAAGGATGACCATGGTGTGACAATGACAATTATAAGAAACTAGGTCATATGAAGGAAAAATGCTGGAAGATACACAAGAAACCTTCGGATTGGAAGAATTCTACTAAACGATATGAGCAGGAGAACCGTGCACATGCTGTTGTCAACACTCACAAAAATGCAAACTCCATCCAACCGCATCCGACTTACCTCTTAAGGTTTTTGGTTGTACCTCCTTCACATATATTCACTAACTGCATCGCACCAAATTTGATCCCAAATCTCTCAAATACATCTTCCTTGGTTATTCCTCCAATAAAAAGGGATACAAGTGTTATTCTCCACTTACTCAGAAAGTATATCATTCCATGGATGTCACCTTCTTTGAGGACCAATCCTACTTTCTCAAATCCGATATTCAAGGGGAGAACTCCAGTGAATATTAGATTTTTGATCCTCTCTCTGATATTCAGGTTGTTTATCCTTGTTTTGAACCTTTTCCTGCTATTGAAACCATCCAAATTACTCCAACTCTACCCCAACCTAACTCTAACGATCTAGAGTTTCATGTCTATACTAGAAGGAGAACTTCTGAACATATTGAGGCCACTATGCAAAATCAGGACTATCAAGAATCCAAACCAAGTCTTGCTGCATCTGATAATCATACTAGTATGGATTCTTTACCTCATGACAAACCTATACCAATAGTTGATGACTCAAACCAATCAATTGCAGAGAGGAAAGGTGTTCGCAAGTGTATTAATTATCTTATCAAAAGATATGTAGATTATGAAAGATTGCTACCACCATATGGTGTGTTTGTGACACATCTTGACAGTGTGCAAATTCTAAATTTTATTTAAGAGGCTTTGAAAATTTCATCCTGGAAAAAGGCCGTTGAAGAAGAGATCTGGGCTCTAGAAAATAATGATACATGGACCCTTACAGAACTACCATGTGGAAAAATTCTTGTGGGTTGCAAGTGGATATTCACGGTCAAATACAAAATAGATGGAAGTGTCAAGCGATTCAAAGCCAGACTTGTGGCAAAAGGATTCACACAAACATATGGGATTGACTATCAGGAAAACTTTTGCACTAGTTGCAAAGCTTAATACTATTTGAGTCTTACTTTATCTTGCAATAAATCAAGATTGGCCTTTATATCAACTTGATGTTAAAAATATTTTCCTAAATGGAGACCTCAATGAAGAAGTTTACATGACTATACCTCCCGCCATGGAGAACAAATCAACCAGCAAGCTTGTATGTAAGTTAAAAAAGTCTTTATACGGCTTAAAACAATTTCCTCGTGCTTGGTTTGACAGGTTTGCTAAAGCTATAACAACAAATGATTACAATCAGTGTCAAGCTAATCATACTCTGTTTGTTAAATTTAATCCCACTGAATTTGAGATTAAAAAAATGCTTACAAAAAGAATTTGAGATTAAAGATCTCAGAATACTCAAGTAATTTCTAGGAATGGAAGTGGCTCAGTCTAAGGAAGGAATTGTTATATCCCAAAGAAAATATATCCTAGACTTATTAAAGGAAACAAGGCTGGTTGGGTGTAAACCTATAGTCACACCCATGAATTCCAACAAAAAACTGAATAGAGGTGAAGAACATTCCCCAATTGCCAAAGGAAGATACCAAAAACTAGTTGGTAAACTAATATACCTATCACACACAAGACCATATATTGCATTATCTGTTAGTGTAGTGGGTTAACACATGAATGATCCAAATAAAGACCATATTTTAAGATGACACTAGGACATGGTTTGCTCTTCAAAAGGTCTGAAAATCATCAGATTGAAATATACACAAATGCTAGCTGGCTTGGAGAGATTACTAATAGAAGGTCAACCACAGGTTATTGTTCATATATTTGGGGAAATCTTATCACTTGGGAAAGTAAAAAGCAGCTGTTGTAGGAGCAGCGTTGAATTAGAATATCGTGCACTTGCACTATGAATATGTGAGGGGATGTGGCTTCAAAGGGTGCTGAAGGAACTTAAGGTTGAAACAAGGGACACAATCAATATGTTCAATGATAGTCAAAGAACCATTAACATAGAAAAAAATCCTGTCCATCATAATCGAATAAAGTGCATTGAAATCCTGTCCATCCTTTTTCTGGATCCTTCTTAAGATACCTCAAAATTCGATTCATTGCCTCCATGTGGCCCACAAATGGATTACTCAAAAATTGACTTAGATGACCAACTACAAAGTTTATATTATGACGTGTGCCATGTATATTAACTTTTCCACCAAACATTGATATTGACCTTTGTTTGTTGTTAACTCTACATGAGTTTAGTATTTGAATCCATAGGCATCTTGACTAGCCTACAACCACTAATCTTGGTCTTTTGTAGCATGTCCAAAGCATAGTAGCATTGAGAGACTAGAATTCCTTTACTGCTTCGAGCTACCTCCATTCCTCAAAATATCTAAGCTGTCCCAAATCTTTGATTCAAATTCTTTGGACATTAATCTCTTTAGCCTCCTCATTTCTTCAACATTATTTCTGGTAAGAATTATGTTTATCAACACATGATCAATATTGTGATTTTCCCACCAATGAAGTGTTTAATGAATAAAGCATGATCTATTTGTGCCTGAGAATACCCATCTTGCCTGAGATATCGAGCAAACCTTTCAATAACTAGAGCTATATCCATGTAGACTTCTTATGCTAGTTCCCCATCCCAATATCAAGTTGAAACAAAGGCAAATTTTGATTTGTTGTGATAAACAATTGGACACATATAGTGTTGAATTTAGCTACTGGAGTGAAAGTGTCCTGTAATCAATTCTATAAGATTGAGTAAATCCTTTAGCCACTAGTCAGGCTTTGTATCTATAAATGCACTCATTTGCTTTTTGGTTAACCAAAAGTATTCATTTGCATCTCAGTCTTCTTAATGGTAGAGTGGTAAGAATCCATATGTAAATATAAGCACATGTTATAATTATGATTCCATATCCCAATCCTAAATATATATACAAAGGATGCTTGCAATCACAATCAATTACTTCCTCCAAAACAAAATATCTACAACTCATACTTATTGTACAAACAATCAATCAAATATATAAATATATTCTCTTATGAACCTAAAAAGAATTCTAATAATGAGAAAAATTTTATAGGACTAATTTGACTTCCTACAAAAACGAAGAAACTTACAATAAAGTAACTCATTCACATCACATATTCACCTAGAATCCTTTGTGGCAAAAAACTACATAACTACGAAATTGAGATTTTAGATGAGATGCAACAACATAAAATGAAATTATAAAAAAGCAAAAACTACAATTAAGAGAAAAAACAAAATTCTATTTCGATGAATATGTTAAGTTAAATTTCCAGGTTGGATCGGTCAAAGAAGAAAACTATCTTCCATATATTGGGGATAACTTTGAAGAAGAGAGTTGAAGTTGGTAGCCATCTTCTATTGGGATACTCTAGGACCTCATAAGCCACATCCACGTGAAATTTATCTAAACATCGAAAAAAAAAAACCATAACCAAAGGATGTTTTCATTTCATTAGATAACTATAATCTGACTCACCAAGGACATTTAGAGCCTATGAGCACTCACACTAAGCTAGCTAAAAGTTAAATTTAGTCAAAATATAGCTAAAAGATGAAAAAACATTCCAACAATAGGCTCTCTATTGCTATAGTGAATTTAATCTTTGGTTAAATGGCTAGCCAAATTTAACAAGTCAATTTCATTAGCTAAAAATTATTTTGTAATAAAATAATAAGTTGATCTGACGTGGGAGAATGCAGGGGAAGAACCGTGCGGCAAGGAGGGGCGTGGGGGCAAAGAGAGAGAGACAGGGGAGACCATTGAGCGTGGCGGGCGAAGAGGGAGAGGGGAGACTGGGCGCAGCGGTTGAAGAGAGAGAAAGGGGAGATCTAACGCGGCGAGCGAAGAGGGAGGAGAGAGACTTGACGCAGTGGGCGGGGAGGGGGCAGGGGAGGCGCAACGAACATATGAGCGAACGAGGGGGGGGGGGGGGGAGGAGGGGGAGAGAGAGGAGAAGAGAGATTTATTTAAATTAATATTTTAATTAAAATTATGTTCAGCTTACTATTTCATAGCCTACTATTTCCACGAGCCGATGCCTCTCCATGTAGGGCCTGTCCTCATAAGGGACATGCCTCTGGAGTCACGGAAGTGTTGGTGGATGCCGGCTCGATCCCTTGCAGATTCCAGTGAGGCCTAGTTTTCAGCGTCCCAATAAGGCACTAAGCCTTTCACCCCCACAACTAGGCTTTTCACCGGAAGCGTTCCCTGGAGTATGGGTGCTATTTGCACTTGTTGGTACCCAGTTACGTTAGTGCTTGCACCTCCGTAGGCACGAGTCCTTGGCTGTAAGTGCCAAGTGAAGGGAGCTTGCTCTTGACGCCTCTGATTTGCCCCTTGGCCTACCTACACTCCAGTCTAGGAAAACTAAAACATTATTAAGCTAAATTTTAGCCAAAGTATATTGAGCCCACTATGAATTCTCTAAGATAATGCCCTAGGCTCAAGAAACCAAACCTGGGTAAATCATGGGACTTGACCTATCACAATTAGTGTTTCACAACCTTACAGAGGCCATCAATACTTGAAGGTTTTTTAGCTGACAAATGACTTGACCTTCCATTTCCCATAGGATGCAAGAAATAAATTTGTATGGTATCTAATAAAATTATATTACTTTTCCCACATATTTATGCTTCCTATCAATTAAATGCTCCTTCATTTTACTAACAAGAGATCACTTTTTTTTTTTGAAGCTCAACAGTACAAAGCAAAATTGGACATCAAACTTCTATAAATCATAGTTTGACCCTAGAAACTGTTAAAAAATATTGAATCCCTCACTATTCATTTGTACATTTGATGTATTGATAGACTTAGCGTTAACCTTTAGTCTTACATAGAATTAATGCCTAGATACTATGCGTGATAAATACAAATAAAAAATACAGTTAGAAAAAATCAAAGGACAACCTAATAATTACAGTTTGATTGACTCTTTAATTGCTTAGTAATTAATGTCGCTAGATCTGCCCTTTGAATTGCATAGTAATTAATGCCGTCAGTTATATCCTTTGAATTCTATTAAATCTTCTCTTCAATCCTACTTCTAAAAGAAATATCTTAATGTCAATTAACAGGATAACAAACCCATTCATCTGGAAGACTTCTGTGCAATTGACGACCTGCAAGGAAACAAAAATGAAGTATAACTTCACATGTAAAAAAATTAATTTTTTTATAGATTTATCATTAAAAAAAACTAACCATGCTTTCTGACATCTGAGAGCTTCCTGTCGAACAGCCCACTTTGGATCATCAAGAGCCTTAGATATATTCAGCAAGACCTAAATACAGAAATACACAATTAGAGGTCCATGCAAATGTTACCCAAATTATAACAGTACCTTAAATAACATCAATCATGGAGTAGAACTCACGCAGATAATTTTTTTAGATAATATATAACAGAGGCAACTATCACATCATGATGCCTTGCAAAACAAATAATATCGGGTGAATTCAGTATTTCTAATTTCCAATGTTATTTAATAGGTTTAATGTTTGTGCACAAGCCACGTTTTACATAAGAAAATCAAAGAGAAGGTACTAATGGTTTTAAAACTTGTTACACATAAGCGTAACAAATTGCTAATAACCACTTTTCATACTAGAAATCCAAATCGCTATTTTTCCAGCTTGCTTTCCTTATCACAGGGAGAAAACCATAAAGAATAAAAGAGAGAATTATAAAGCTGAAGCAACCTTTGTTCTAAAGGGGTAAATCTTGATGTGTGGGAACTCAGACGTAGCAATGAGACATTGGATTGCTGTTTCACGGACAAACTGAACATTAAGAAACTAGAGTTATATAATATAAATGCAAATGGCTCTTATAAATTCATGAGAAAAGGGACTGCATATAAATTTTGAAGAACAATACAATACCATCCTATGGGGGTAGGATACAAGACCAATAAGGGCATTAATGATGGTATCAGAATTATCGGTAGCAACTTCTTTTCCTGCACGGGTAAGAATGCATTTAAAAATAGACTACAAAATCGTCATAATATTTCCAGTGAGAGTTCCATGAATTGAACTACATAAAATTGTACATTTAACAGTTACATACACTGTAAGTACTAAGTCTTACCATTTGTATCTGTCAGTATGCCAGACAAGACTAGTAGAATATCGTATATAAGATCCTTGTCTGTCGTATCTTCCCTCAGCATGGATAAGCATTCTACCAAGACAGGAACAATCTGCCAGAAAATAATGGCAGTTGACTACAAACGATAATAGATGTATCTGCTAATGCAACATGTATACAACATTAAACTCCAATTGAAGTTTAATCATACATTGAAGTTCCATGAATTGAACTACATAAAGGTTTTAATCATACTACCTTTGGGGCTTCATTCAAGATAGCAGCAATTGGAGTATTAGAAATAAGACGAGCAATTACCCGACAGAGCATCAATCTGAGATCAGTCAGGCAATAGTCAGAACCTAATATTTGGATATAATCAAATAGTTGGCCTTCAAAATCTGCAAGTCCTAACTAAATATAAAAAAGTCAGACAAATCAATTACTACAAAATCCTCCATGTCAGAAGCAGCCAGCCATCAATTTCAGTTATCAACTAGTAATGCTTTTGCCTTCAGAAAATGGACCCTATAAGGATTATACATTGTTAGTGGGTTAGGTTCACTAGGCTTAGTGTCTACTAGGCCCAAGCCCAATAAGTGTGATATATATTTTTTTGGTAAATAAGATATTTTATAGGGAAAAAAGAACGATATTAACAACACCACAAATATTGGAGTACGCGAAAAGCATATAAACAATAAGCTCAAAAAGAGTAGCTATTAACAACACCACAAATGAGAGAAAAACGGTACACTCTCGCAGCACTATATATATATATATATGCAATCTATGTAATCTCCTCATTTTACTCAAGTTCTAATATATTTTATGTTTACAATAAACTACATGGTATCAAAGCATTGAAAAAAGAAAGAAAGAAAAAGAAACTTGCATCATTCTGTTCAATTTCTTTTGCAAGAATGACACGAAAGTCTTCTGGAGTCTAGCCAAAAACAAAAGGTTTAAATTTTGATCTTCCATTACTATTCTTTCTCAGCAAATGCATCTAAGTCCTTCCTGTACGGAGGATGCTTCTGTGTCAGCTTGCTGTGCCTGAATGATGCAACCACCCACTGCATGATACGACTATGTTACTGGGTCTGGACAATGCGGCCAAGCCCCTAAACAACACACACAAGTTGCTGATCCTCATCATCTGATGCTTGCTGTGGTCTTTTACCTCCCAAGACCATTTTGCCATCCCTTTCCAGTGGCCATGCTGGCATCCCATAACTTTTTTTTGTATTATTTTTTAGGGGAGAGGATAAATTTCTTGGTCTATAGAACAGAATTATGTTGATATCATCAGTTCTAGAATCACAAAGTTTAATTTGAAGGTCAAATTTTAAACTTTGGAAGAATGTTGTCTATGGACTTTTAAGAAAATGGGAACGAGGGCACTGGCTCACGCCCGAAAACAGTAACTGATGATCAATGGAAACCTAATGATATTGCTTTGTTTGGCCAACTTTTTGATGCAAGGGAGAATCCCAGCAACTTTTGGTTGGTCAAAAATGATAAGGATATGTGGAAGAGTTCTACGCCAGTAGTAACAATCCCTATCATCTCTATGAGCTCACCATGAGTCTCTTCAAAGCAACTAAAGGGTTATGATGATTGGAATGCTGCACTGCCTCTTACTACATTGATTCAAGAGATGCAGGAGTAACGAGAGCAATAAGAATTCATGGCATATTGTGGTGGATATCTCACTAGCTAGGGTCTATTATGAACAAATGTCTTATTAGGAAATCAGGTGCCATCCTCATTTATCGCTTTTCCTGAATTTTCACAATGGAGTCAAAGACGGCCTCAACTGAGGTGTGGGTAATGCTTCCACTCTTGTTGCCTCCAACCCTCCTCGTCCTACCTTTGAGCATTAGCATAGTCATAGGGGCCATGAGGATTGTTAGGATTGTTCCCATGAGGGGCATAGACAGGGGCCAACCATATGGCATCATTGTCAAGAACCTAGCCACATGAAGTGGTCTTACCAACTCCTGTGACATCCCAAGTAGCTTCTACTGAGGAGGCTCTTGAGTAGTTTGCTTTATCTACTTTGATTCCAGCTACCATAGGTACCTCTAAGGATTTTCTATTCTGCAGCTTTACTGCACTGGGTTATCAATTTTGGCGCCACTGACCATATCACTAATATGTTTTTGATTACCAATATGGTTCAATCAGCAGATGGACCCGTCTTCAGTTGCTGACAGTGACTTGATATTGAACAATACAAATATGCCATTATTAACTGTTTTCATTTAGTCTTTTCCATTAAGTAACTTTTTAGTTAGTCCAATTGCTAACTGTAAGGTGACTGCTTCTCCATCCACGTGTTTTCAGGACTTGCAAATGGAGAGGATGATTAGAGCTGGTTGTGAGGTCAAAAGTCTCACAAATCATTTTGGTCAAATGTAATTTTGATCATTTGCTACCTTTATGAATCATCACAGCATCTCCAGTAAAAGTTCATGCGCTGCCACGCCATAACAAACTAGTGTGGCCAAGTGAAAGAATCATCTGGTAGAGGTTACTTGCATATTACTTCTTTTTAATGGTACATAGCCTTTCACATTATGCTTTTCTTGTATCACTTACTCCTTATAGTATTCCAAGGTCCATGGTTTGAGGCTTTTGTTGATTTTGGCTAGTGCTAGGACCATAGTATAAGAAATAAATGCTTCAGACTAGAGTGGCACTTGTGGGCCTTAAAAAAGCATCTGAAATACTTGATTACCGAATGAGTTTGAATTTGATTAAAGTGGATATTATCCATATTTGGAGAAAACAAATCGAATACGGATATAGCCATATTCAATTCGATAAAGGTCCATTTAATATGAACTCAATTTTTTAAGTATTTTTATCAATTTATATTTATACTTATATATTAACTATTTAGATTAATTTTATTATGCTTACATGACATAAATAATGTAAGTCTTGTAAAATGCAAACATACATGGATATAAATATCATTGGATACAATTTTGGTAGAATTTTATTTATTTTCTTTTAATAATATAATAGTCTTTCAAAATAAGTTACAAATATGTGTGTAATATTCTAATTTAATTCGAATCCATTAGATAACCTTTTTTTTTATAAATAAGAAATTTTATTAAAAAAATAAAGTACACAAGTAGTGCGCGAAGAACACATATACAATAACATATTCAACAGGAACAACCATTAAAATCACAAATGAAAGAAAAACTGTATACTCCCGTAACAAACATCAACTCCCTCAAATGAAAAAAAAAGATAAGAGTAAGCTCGATAGTAGGTTGCTTTTGATCAAACACCCGTGCATTCCACTCTTGCCAAAGACTCTAAAGAAGACAATGAGTGACAACCTGCCAAACCACTGAAAGCTGCCCTACACCCCCTATCTAACACCCAATGAAGACCAAACAAGCCCATGCATGAGACTCGCCACACCAAATATCATCCCAAAAGCTAATGGAAGAACCATCCCCCAATTCAAATACTACGAAACAAGAGAAAGAGTCCCACCACATGCGGATGAACTTCCATAACTCTATACCATGAGGCCCACGAGGCATTAAGGAGATCCAACCCCTACCGGAAACCCCATACTTCACCCCACTGAGGCATCAATTTATTACGATTTGATTCGAAATCTAATATAGTAGCATCGGGATTTGATTCAAAATAAACAAGTCAAATACAAACAGTCATATCTTTTCTAAATTTGATGCCTAGGTACTTGGGCTTTGGTCCCTAAATTGCTCGTGTGCAAGTTGTTAGTCATTGATGAATGTTTGTCATGAAGTTGCATTCTAATGACTTTGGGTTGCCCAAAACCATGTCTTGTAGCGAAGAGCTTGTATCAGACATGGTATCACTACTTCAGCACTTTCTCCCTCATGGAAAAGATGACCTTTGTCCATGTAATTGCCATAGTGGCATCTATTCATGGAGTTCACGTAGAGATGCCCTTAAGGATTGTTGCTTATGGGGGAAGACTGCTTTAGTTTGCAAATTGCATAAATTGCTTTATGGATTGAAACAATCTTTGTGGGCTTAATTTGGTTAGTTTTCTAAAATTGTGTAGCTTTGGGCTTTCCAGTACTATAGAAGTGACCACTTTGTACTTGTTCAATACTCTCTTGCTACTGTTATTGTATCATCAGTCTAAATTGATAATATTATCTTAACATGAATTAATGTTCTTGGAATCGCATAGTTGAAAGCTTATCTTTATACTCAGTTTAAAACCAAGGATCTTGGTAAACGGATGTACTTTTTGGAAATCATGGTGGTACAATTATCATCACAGATTGTCATGCGTTAGCATAAGTACATGATGCAGATGTTTTCAGATGCAAGTATGTTAGGATCAAGGCCATTGGCCACTCTAGACACCCATGGATGCTAATACAAGGCACAATCTAGATGATGGAGATTGTGTTAAGGACCTTACAAACTATAGAAGGATTTTTGGCAAACTCAATTATTTGACAATCACAAGACCTGACCTGACATTGCTTCGTTAGTATGTGCAGTTAATTAGTTTATAAAGTCACCTCAGAGCGTACACGTGGAAGCAGCAAAATATATTCTATGATCTTTGAAGGGAACTCAATGAGAGGGGATTCTCTTCAACTTCAAGAACCAATGCCATACATAGGAGAATTTTATATTGTGCATAATAGGGTATAAGCCAGTCTGACAGGTGTAATACAAGATATTGTGTGTTCGTAAGTAGAAATCTTATTTCATGGAAAAGCAAGAAATAAAATACTTTTAAATCCGTGTATTTAGCCATAGCAATACTACTTGTGTGCTTGTATAAGTCAAGTGGAAACTCTTGGTTAGCAAATCCATGGAGTTGCAATAAAATATAATAATGAGGCAACCCGCAGCCCTACATATAGCCTCAAACCATGTGTTCCACGAGAGCCTAAATTGAAGTTGATTGCCATTTTTCTCAAGAAAAGCATTTGTATCTATTTTGTTCAGAGAGAAGAACAACTTGCAATTGTCTTCATGAAGGCCCTTAGATTCGTGAGTGAGATTTATTAGCAACAAGTTGGAAATGTTCAATGTGTGTCCTCTAACTTGAGGGAAAGTGTTAGTGCCTATTGGGCCAAAGCCCAATAAGTATGGCGTGTGTGTATGTAATCTCCTCAATATACTCTGATTGTAATACATTTTAAGCTAACCATAAACTATATACATGTTAGCCATATTCACAAAAAGCCACATGATTCTTACGAATTCTAGTCATCCAAGGCTACTAGGTATAGCCATGTTAGATTCATTTGAGCGAGTTCACAATGATTTAAAGCCAACATGTGAGATAGAAGGCAGGTCAAAACAAATTTTAAAAGGGATTAGGATGTCTTCTTTTCCATCCTTTTAAGACTTCTATTTCATAAGTATTGTCTATCCCGAACATAACCTTCTACCAGTTTAAAGGAAACTGATTCTACAGAGGACTTGAGACATTACACACAAGATCTCAGGTAAGTCTGTCCAGCATGCCTAGGTGATGGTGCTACTACACATTCAATTCCACCTTTCAACCAAATCAAGCCCAAGATCATACTAGACTTGAGCTGCCCTTCTAATCATTGGGCTAAGTGGTGCTATAGCACATTTACTTGCATTAGGTATTAACAATGTCCTAACTAATTTACCCTCGTCTGGGAATGTTGCTAGGGATTCATGAGAGCTTTACTTTTCAAAAGTATGTATCCAAAGATTGATTAGATATCACATACTAGAGGAAAGGATGCATGGGAATGTTGTGAGAAGGAATATGAAACATTCTATATATGAAATAGCTAATTGAAACATTAGGATCCAACTAATAAAACCATGACAACAAGTGAAATTGGCAATGAAAATGAAAGCCTATAGCATGTAAGAATATTGAAAACATCTGCATGCTCATAGATTCACTCAAATCAGGAAAAGAATTAATGTGTCATCAACTCAAATTTTGCAGAAATCCATTTTATACAGAACTTAGAAATGGATTCCATCATTCTGGGGGTGGGGTAGCATCACGGGCCTTCATCCACAGAGGTGAACTTGGTAGTTGTTCCCTCATTGTAATTGGGGTATAAATGGAGGTAGGGTTTTTTGTGGGCTGTTTAGCTGGTAGGGGAATGCATATTTCATAGCAGTATTGCAGTAAAATAACAATAAACATATGCCATATACTATAAGATATAAAATCGATACATAAAAAATATTGTTCTTTCTTCATTTAATAGGGTTTCTTCATGGTAGGGTTACCCTTTTGATAACTACTGAGGACTATTACAAAAGTTTGTCGAACTTATTAAGGCATGCACTTTTACTATCGGGATCCAGCTGCACTAAAAATATAAAACAGAAAACTTAATTCAGTCAGGGCCAGAACCAAGAACTGAGGCACATGCAAAGAATACTAAAAGCTACGCGAGACCATTCACTTATTGCACAACAATTATCTGAGTGAAGTAAAGCCGCAAAACAACTATTTATACCTTGTCGTTGATGAATCAGATTGTGCTACTGAAGATAGAAGAACAGGCATCATTGTAGAGAAAAAACGCTGTTTATACAGTGGCCTAACTATTGCATGAAATCTTTTGTTCAAACAGATCTCAGAGTCACTCATAAGGATATCGAATGCATGTGCAGCAGATTTCCTCATTGAAGAAATCAGATCCTTCTCATCGCTATTTTCTAATGAACAATGATTCAATGAAAGGATCCCCTCAGTTACATCTGACAGCAGGCACCTGAGCAAAATCATAGTAATATCTTTAACTTTTTCATGACCTCGCATAAGCAGACCTTTACCAATCCATGAAAGTCCAACAATGGCATGCCTTTGAAGCAATATACTGTTGGCATGCCTTATTTCACTGCCTTCACTTACTACAATGTATCTTCTCACGGGAACATTATCATTGAAATTCCATAAACTTCGGTCCAAGATTATATTCAATGCCTCTTCCAAGGATAGATCACTCTGAATATCCACCCCATTAAGTTTTAAAGGCAACTTGTTAAGTATAGATCCTAATGCCTGGGCTGCTGGAACATGACCCAGGAGGGTGGCTGACATCAATAAATTCAATATGGATCTTACATTTAAAATGTTTGTTTGAGGACGAAGTGCCAGGACTACAGATGAAAATAATGACAAAAGCCATTCATCACTCCATGAAAAACGATCCAGACACAGAGCAGAGTGTAATTTTTTAGTTTGAAAAGAATCTGTGAAAGTCATGGATTTATTCAATGGGAAAGAAGTGCTGGATGAAAGCACACCATAAGCTTTCTCAACAACAGCACTCTGACTTTCCCCTGAACAAATAACAACAGCAAGCTTCATTGCCATCATTGTCGCATCCAGAAGCACCTACAAGAAAAACAAAAATATTGATGGGTAGCATTCATAAATACTAAGATAGTAACCTTTTAAGATTTATTTATTAATGAGAAAAACAAGTTCCACAACTGAATTAAGTATGAAACAATAATATGAAGACCATAAATGGTTGGTCATGAAAATAATTGTACTTGCCTTTTCCTGGAAATGGGAACAGGAAAGGGTATTATCTCTTATTTGATTCCAAATATTAACAGCAAAGCGCAGCGGTATATCCTCGAAGCCTCCAATCTTATGAAGCCTGGCCATCAAAATCAGTATGGAAATAAGTAACATTATTATTAAATGGGGAGCACTTGTTGCAGTGTTAAATTACAATATCGTTTGCCTAGGAAGAAATGAAAAATAGTAGCATCATAAATAAAAGGGAATGTGCATACCAATGCTAGATTACAGTATCAGTTGCCTAGGAAGAAATAAAATAATAACAAACTGCTAGGTTACTATAAAAAAAATAGTGACGATTCTGACTATTATTATTGTGGAAGAGATAGGGATAGGAATAGTCAGCCAACATTCCAAGTAAGTGAGGAACAGAAATAGGAACGTCTAAAATATAGGTCAATCACATCTGATTTATTGGTAGTCAACCACATACGTCTAAAAGCAACTAATCTAGACTTGTATTTCTCAACCATCCCATCTAACTTGTGCTTTACCGTAAGCACTCATTTGCCTCTCACTGTCTTCTTATTCAGGGGTAACTCAATGATTTCCTAAGTGAAATTCTTCGAAAGGACTTTCCATTTCCTAATACAACTCATAAAAGTGCACCAAACAAGAACCTTTAAAGTGTAACATAACTCCAATAAATGAACAAAATGCACCCAAAAAACTTAGTTTTACTGCACCACACCCCAAAAGATTCCACATGCAAAGAAGTCACCAAAAAGAATTCCACCAAGAATATGAAACTATTGCAATGATTAGTGATGACTTGCGTTCGAAGATTGTTCTGGTGATCGGTGATGGACTAGCGACAACTACTCTGCAGCAATGGTGACTCAGTCGCAATCAAGGACTTAGATAGATCGATCAAGGTTGTCAACTTGGATAGAAGGATTGGGCAAGCAAGGCTATCGACCTATAGTGACGCTGCAGCAAATGAGATTGATTGTGGTAGCAGTGGCGGCAACAGCAATGACGATGGCGGGTTTGTAGCTAATAGTTAGGGTTCTTCTCAACACAGAATATAAAAGAGGAGACTTGAATGAGGGCTCTTGCAAGGAGGTAGCAGTCAACAGTTCCTATGATTAGGGTCGCAGCAACAAATTCTATTTTGCTTTGAAACCAAATAAAGAAAAACAAGGAAAATGTTACTGTAATTATAATAATGTTGTGAGATATGATATAATTAGAATTGATATCCTAATATCTACATTATCATAAATAACTTTCTCTTTTTGTATATATATCTAGTCATGTATGACATGAAGAGATATCAATGAAATAAAATGGTTATTTGTCATTATCATGGTATCAAAGCCATGTCAAAATAAAAATATTTAAAAAAACCTATGATCATCTATTGTCGTCTTCCTCTCCCCGTTGTCTATCATCGAGCCTCTCTTTCTAATGCCAACCTCGATGTCTCTGCCTGATGTCGACCTCAACGTCTCTTCCCGATGCCGACCTTAATGTCTCTGCCTGATGACGACTTCAACAACGCTAACTTCAACAATTTTGACGTCTTGATAATCAATGCTTTGTGTCGTCTCTAGCATTCTCTATCTGTTGACTTTGACTGCTCCCACCAATGATGACATTGCCTACTCGTCTTCAGTCTATCTCTGTTCTATTCATAGTCAATCTTTGATCATCCTCGTGATTGACTTTGCCCTCTTGTGTGTGTTGTGGCATAGCGGTTCATTTGTTTTGGTATTAGTGTGTTGTGCCAGATTGGAGTTATGGATGTGAAACTATCAATTGTGCTGAATATGATGTCTAAAATCATAGACCATAAGTTAAATGATTCCAATTATATGAATTGGAGTAAGATGGTTACCTTTATCTTCAAAATATTCATAAAGATAATCATTTGATTTGTTGGAAAGCGAAGGTCATTTAGTCTTTTCATAACATTATAATACCTATACGATGATATGTCTTACGCTCTCAATATATGTATTCTCTCATATTATCTTTAACATGGTATTAGAGACATGTTACAGTCGTGATTCATAGCACGATCGTCACGCTCATCGTGCTCGTGATCCAAAGCATGATTGTCCTGCGACCACTATCTTTGATGCCCTCTCTGCCAGATACGACGCAATCCATCCGTGACACAATGACAACAATCATACAACGATGACGGCTACCTCGCGATTGCGACGACGCATTGCTCTGCAATCTTGCGACGACGGCCCCTCCAACCTTGCAACCTTGTGACCTTGCGCCAGCGAACCTCGCAACAGCTCTGCAACGACGCATCTCTTTGTGTCTCCTCTCTCACTGACACGACGTGCATCTTACAGATGTGACGCAACTCATTCCGTGACACAACTCTAATGCGTGAGCAACCGTGTCACGTTGTGTTCTTGCTGTCCAGACGACGAAAATGGATCCAACGGTGACTCTGCGGCAACACAATCATGTTCCTCTCGATGCAATAATCATTTTTGTTTCTCTGTGATAGCCCACCGTGAACGGAAGGTACCACGATCCATATATTTACATGCCACGATTGTGACTCATTTTACATGACTGAGTATGTCCATGTACGTTTCCTATAAATCTGATCAAACGTGTACTATAACTGATTGATTGGTTAAAGATGTGAGACTGCCACTAATATGAATTTGATTAAAATGGTGATTACTGTACACTATATATTTGTATTGCCTTTGTCTTGTGTATGCGGAGGTGTACATTGGCCTATTTTGTCTACACTACATTATGATGGCACATACAGTATGTGCTGGCATTGCTTATTCCCTTGGACCGATTACTTTGTCCCGCGCTGATTATGAGTTCTGGGTTAGTTCTGCTCGAGTAGCAACATCTTTAGCATATACTGCTACATTAGCATATCAACTATCAAGTAGTCCTTCTTGTTTACTTACTTCCAAGCCTGATGTCTAGGTCATAGACTTTAGAGCCCCTCATCACATGACTGGTAATTCTAAACTCTTATCATCTTTTGAATATATGGCTCTCACATCATCGCATCCAATTATCTTTGCTGATGGTTCTCGAACCTTTATCACTAGAATAAGGACTACGCACTTAAGCCCATCTTTGTCCCTTCCAACTGTTTTGCATTTACCTTACTCACCATATAACTTATTATCCATTATCTCCTTGACTGAGACACCCAATTGTTCTATAATCTTTTCATCATCTGGTTGTATTTTTTAGAATCTAAAGACTAGACAGATGATTGGTGGGGAACTGAAGTTAATGGCCTTTATTATTTCGATCACACTATTCATTCTACTGCCACTATGGTTGCCCATCATTTTTATGATCACTTCCGATTTCACTGTCGCTTAGGACATGCTTCTCTCAGTAAACTTCAATTTATGTCGCCCTCGACTACTTCTGTTGGATCTTTTTTGTGTGCAACTTGTGAGTTAGGTAAACACCATCGTGTCTCCTTTCCTTTCTGTCAAATAAATCGGGTGAGTTAACCCTCTTAGTCTGAATCCAAGAATCAATAAGCATGCTAGGGTTTAGGGTTTTAGGGTTTAGTTAATGAAAAGTTGTTCTGAACTGTTTTCTATTTTTTGTGTTTTTTATGCTGAAATCAAAATGGTTGAAAATTAAGAGAAAAAAAAAATAAATCTTTCTTATTATTTATATCAAATGAATATTACATACATATAAATACACAATTATGATGACCTAACCTAGGAAATAAATCTATTTAGATAACTATCTAATTATAAAATATAGGACAACTAATTAATTGATTACAAAATTGAGGATTCTTTTTAATTCTCCCCTTAAGTTGGTGTAAAGATATCACACATGCCTAACTTGAACAAAAATGTATGAAAAGAAACACCAATAACTGCATGAGTCATCACATTAGTCAATTATTCTACTCTCTTAACGTAGAAAACCTCCATTACACCAGAATTTAGATTATCCTTGACATAATTCCTATTGAATTTAATATGCTTGATACGATCATGTTGTATTAGATTATAGCTATCTCAATGGCAACTATGTTATTACAAAAGAGTATCACTGGCTTCTGAGGACCATAACCAAGATCTTATAAAAAATATGTAGTCATGTAAGCTCTTGAGTAGCATGATGAAGAGCATGATATTTACCTTTTGCACTAGACAGAGAAACCATATTCTGTTTCTTGCTCCGCCAAGTTACTAAATTACCACCCACGAATTATATATACCTTGAAGTAGACTTTCTGTCAAATTTAGATCTAGCAAAGTCAGAGTCGGTGTATCCCATAATGTCTAGATGTCCATGTTTGAAAAAACAGAATACCCTTGCCTGGAGAAGACTTCAAATAAGCCAGAATATAATGCACAACACCCATATGTCAATTACTCGGATTATGTATGAATTGACTCACAGTACTAACTGCATACGAAATATCAGATTTAGTGTGAGTCAGATAGATTAATTTTCTCACTAACCTCTAATAACTCACTTTATTCGTTAGAACCTGATCAAGATAGATAGTTAGATCATAGTTCATCTCAATAGGAGTATCAGCAAGTGCGCAAGATGAGTTACCAGTTACGGCAAGGAAGTCTAAAACATACTTCCGTTGAGAGAGAAAAATTACCTGTTTGGATCGGAATATTTCAATGCCAAGAAAGTATTTTAAAGCTCTCAATTCTTTAATCTCAAACTCCTTCATTAAATAATAAAGAAACTTGTTTATCCCAAATATGTTATTACCTGTAACAATCATATCATCAACATAAACAAGTAACAATGTAATATCATCATCTTCTCTTTTTTATAGAACAGAGTGTAATCAGCCAAAGATTGCTTGAAACCATATTCCCACATTGAATGGCTCAATTGACCAAACCAAGCCCTTTGTGACTGTTTCAAACCATATAACGCCTTCTTCAACTTGCATACCTTTGCTTCTTTTGGTGTAAAAGGAGGAGGATCTATATACACCTCTTCCATCAAATCACCATGGAGAAAGGCATTCTTCACATCAAACTAGCGTAATGGCCGATCTAAGTTAGTTGCAAAAGATAAAATAACTCTAACAGTACTCATCTTAGTCACGGAAGCAAAGGTTTCTTGGTAGTCAATCTCATACGTCTGAGTGTACCCTTGGCAACTAATTTGGCCTTGTATCTTTCAACTATCCATCTGACTTATACTTTACTATAAACACTCATTTGCATCTCATTGTCTTTTTATCTCAAAGTAACTCAACCAATTCCAGTGAAATTCTTTAAAAGAGCTTTCATTTTTTCTACCATAACAAACTTCCATTTAAGAGTTTCAAGAGCTTCCTAAAAATGACTAGGAACAAACACAAAAGACAAATGAAGGGAAAAATATGATGAGATTTAGACAAGCAATGATAGGAGATAAGTCAGAAATAGAATAGATAATATTAGCAGATGATTTTGAAAAACCCAATCTATCTGATTCTTTATGGTCATTAAAAAGATACCTTCGGCTTCCCGGATTGTGTAAACCTGTAGGGTTAGAAGATAAGACATAATTTGATTTAAAACTATAGGTGAAGAGTCAAGTACCTCAGCGAGAATTTATACTACATGATCAATCCCAGAAGAATCTTCCGATGGCATGATAGTGTCATTGAGAGGAGGATCAACTTAAGAGTAGCATCTCGTCTGGTATAATATTTCTCAAACATCCAAGTTGGCCTCTCATTGTTACTTGATTCAATTACTACCAGGATTACGAGAAGGTAAAGACTCCCTTTCACCTAAACTAGGAGCTACGGACTTTCCCTTACCACCCATAATAGTAGAATCCTCCTTCTCCCCTAAAATCTACACTTTCTTTTTATCCAACCATAGTTGTTCCTTTTTCTTACTATGAAACTCCCCTTGAAGAGGGATAACAGAGATATCACTAGAAAAATAGGATACCTGCTCACAAAATTGAACATTAATAGACATAGTATTTACCCGTAGGAGGATGAAAACATTTATATCCCTTTTGAGAACTAGAGTAATCCAAAAACACACACTTGAGAGCACGGGGATTAAGTTTATCTTGGTGAAGTTGGTGCACATAAACAAAGCACACACAACCAAAAACCGTAAGGCAAATGTTAAGAGCTGAAGGGATATTATGGAAGCGAGACAACACCCTCAAAAGGGTTTGATAATCAATGATACAAGTAGGCATTTGATTGATAAGATAAATAGTAGTCATGATGGCATCTGCCCAAAAATGTTTACGAACTTTCATAGTAAAGCATAAAGCTCAGGCTACCTCAAAGAGATGTCAGTTTTTACGTTTTGCTACACCATTTTGTTAAAGGGTGTTGACACATGTGGTCTGATGAATGACACCATGTTGTTTAAAGAAGTTAGCCAAAGGTTGATTTACAAACTCATGAAACACTTAAACTAGGTTATGAAACAAATAACAATCATTTGATAAAATTGAAGAAAGGCATGAACAATATCACTTTTAGATTTCATCAAATATATCCAGCTTACCCTCCTACAGTCATCAATAAAAGACACAAGATACCTATGTCCTGAAGCAGGAGTAAAAAAAGGATCTTAAACATCAGTGTGGACATAGGAGTAAGGAGTAGTACTTTTATTGATACTGATTTTAAATGAAACACGATGATTTTTAGCATAAATACATTGTTCACATTTTAAACTAGAGATAGAGATATTTTTAAATAATGAAGGAAATAATCGTTCTAGATTGACAAAAAAAAAGTCCTAAATGATAATGTCATAAGTATTTTTTTCGTAATCAAGTGTCTCATGCCTTACTTGGAATCCCTGACTAGGCTTAGATGTTAATGTTCTCAATTTCTCCCAATAGTACAAACCTCCTCTCTCTCTCTACCAATATCAATCGTCTTCTTCGTGAGATTTTCCTGAAACACACAATGAGTAAAATAAAAGGTTACAGAACAATTAAAATATTTGATAATTTAGCTAATGGAAAGAAGGTCATTAGAAAGATTAGGAGCAAGTAAAACAAATAAAAAAGAAAACGTAAGTGAAAGGGAGACTCCCAGCCCCAGTAATTGGCATGGCAGTTCTATTAGCAACCTCAACAGATTTAACTAAAGAGAATTCAAGAGAACTAATTAGAGAGAAATTACTAGTCATATGATCAGTAGCTCCAAAATAAATAACCCAAGTATTGCCAGTAGAGCAAAGTAAAGCCAATTGAGAGACACCCTCCCAAAACACACGAATCACACGAGAAACAGAGGATACAACCATTAGATCTGTTGATTTCGCCACACAAGTGAATGTCAATCCAAAGAAATCACATACACCAAAAATAGCTTCAAACCAAGATGTTGACACATGTCACTATTAACACCAGAAGCCAAAATGCACGCTCGCTAACCACCAGAAACCAAATAACACCAACAGTGTTGGGTCCAGTGACAACAAGTAGCAGCAAGAGGCAACAGGCTGCAGCAGGACCATCCAGCGACAACAGGCAGCAGAGACGGCGAATTTCAGTGACGACGACGATGTCCAACGACGGCAACAATGGTGGCACTGGCTGAAAGAGACCGCACCAGTAGTGAGACGTGCACTCGATCGTTGCCTCTACCAATGGCTCCTAAGTTGATGTAGTAGGATGGTGCCAACAGCGACGGACGATGGCATCGAAGGTGGTGACAAACGATAGCGTCGAAGGCAGCGATGGAGGATAGTGTCGAAGGTGGCAACGAACGATGGCGTTGAAGGTAGAGAAGACGACGGACAACAGTGACAGAGCTCGACCTGACGAGTTGCAAAGAAGACGCTTAGCTCAAGCAACAACGACAATACGATAGGCAACGACGGAGGCGCGACAGGCGACGACAGCCACGCGACGACCGGCAGCACGACATAGCCGATGGTGGTGCGTCAGGAAGCAGCTAGTTAGAGAAAAAACTAGGAATAGCTTTGAAGTGGTGACGGAATTAGGGTTAGGCTAGGGCAAAAAAATAAGTTTTGCTCTAATACCAAGTTAAAAAATAAATCTTTCTTATTATTGATATCAAATAAAGGACTACATACACATAAATACACAATTATGATGACCTAACCTAAAAATTAAAACTATTTAGGTAGCTATCTAATTACAAAATATATGACAACTGATTAATTGATTACAATATATATGACAACTAATTAATTGAGGATTCTTTCCAATTAATACTAAATTCAATGTTTTCATACGTCATTTATGCAGTGATAATGCTAGAGTATACCCAAATATTGTTTTAAAATTTTATGGTTCAAAATAACATGCTTCACAAGACTTCCTGCATTAATACTCCTTAAAATGTTCTCCATCATTCGTAAATTGTTGATAGAAAATATGGGTGTCGCATGCCTTGGCCCCTAATTTTCCAGTTTTGCTAACAAATCCAAAACATACTTCCATCGAGACAAGAAGATATCCTTCTTGTTTCTTGATTCCTTAATCCCTAAGATTTATTTAAAGGCACCACATCTTTGGTATTCAATAATTAAATAATTAAATTCGTTGCACATCCCTTCCAATAATTAAATAATTATTATTTAAATAATTAAATAATAATCTTGAAGAAATGATTTTCAATAATTAAATTCGTTGCACATCCCTTCCAATAATAATAATATCATCAACACAAACCACTAATAAAATTGATACTAGAAGCATATTGCTTATATACAATGTGATCACTCTTACTTTTCTACATCCTGAATTTTACTTCTGTTGGACCAAACTTTCCAAACAAATACCGAGGACTTATGAAAGCAAAGTTATCCAGCAAGGCTTGAATCGACGGACTACAGCTTTAGCACACTTGGTTAGGTGAACATCTTTCACCTGACCATCTTCAAAATTCACCCAACTAGAAGGCAAAGTTCTTATTTGTGGTTCGAGTAGTCCAAATATGCAATAATAAGCTTGGTTGGGTGAACTTGACATTTATCAAATCCCGACCGTCTTTTGTTGTTTAGCTGCTGGCAACTTCAGTCCCTTGTTTCCATGTAGAAATCCCTAAGTTTAGTATAAAAGACAGACAAAAAATCCAAGGAAAGCTCCATCTGGTGTTAGGGCATTAAATAGAAAATATGAATATTTTTGGGTGACAAAGATGTATAATTCATGTCAGTACACACTCGAAATTGTCCTAAAATAGTGGTCTAAATGACCACTATCAAAAAGGCTAGCAAAATATGAGGCAAACAACTATACAACCATAATAAAAATTCCTTCATGGTGCTTAGGTTAATCAAGCTTCAATATAAGCACCATGAAAATCGTTTTACCTTTTAGATTATTTTTTATTTTTCCTTTTTCACATCACCCATCAAAAAAACACTAACAAAGGGGCTTGTGTTTAAAACATGAACTACCAAATAATAAAAATGAGGCCCAACACATCACCTCTATAAAATAATGAGGCTAAACAAACTCCCAATCACAATAATGATCTTACATTGAATCCAAATCAATCTAATTTTTTTATAAGTGAAATTTTATTAAGAAACTAAGTACACAAGAAGTATACAAGGAAAGAAAAGATAACTAAAGAACATGGATAAGAACAAATCCAACTCAAAAAGAACAAACAGAAATAACATCAAAAAGACAAAAAAGACGAAAAACCCTACACCCAGCCAAGCAATCCCAAAGACACCTGAGAAAACAAAGCTTAAGCGCATCCAAGCTACAATCACAACCCCAGAAAAACGAGCATTCCACTCCTGCCAGAGACACCAGATGATGCAGTGAGAAATAGCCTGCTAGACCTCAAACTTCCTATCCATCCGCCCCCACCAGGAGGAGAAGAGCCCATCAACATTGTGAGGCATCACCCAACACAGACCAAAAAGCTCCAGGACAAAGTCCCAAAGAAGATGAGTAACTGGGCAATGAAGAAGAAAGTGGTCTACTGACTCTTCGGCCGCCTTACACATGTAGCGCCAACTAATAACCAACATCCCACACCTACGCAGGACATATGCAATCAAAATCTTCCCCAAAGCCGTCATCCAAGCAAAGAAAGGCATTCACGAAAAAACTAGAGCCTTCCAAATACTCATCCAGGATAAGTACCCGAAAGAGTAGGCAACCAAGCAGAATAAAAAGACCGCACATGAAAGCCCTAAGCCCAACATAAAAGGTACAAAGAGTCATAATGCAAGGTAGCATTTGAGATAAAGGAAACCTTACAACAAGCTATGTATACACAATACATTTTAAACAAAATTTATGAAGAGTACAAGTGCCCCATACTATGATGCACTACAACTAAATTGATGTTGAGAAGTTTGGACAAGTCCAACCATAACACTGTTAGAGCTTCCCAAGAGGTACAACAATGTAATATAAAAAAAAAAAAAGTAGTGCTAGGTACAAGTGCCCTGCATACGTTCCACTAATACGATGCTACGTGATTGGGACTTGTGCCACATAAACAGTGATGTGATCCAATCATGCAGTGTCACATCAGCAGGGCAATCTAGAGGTAGCTTCAAGGAGTCATTAGAGCTAAGGGCCTGAGGCTGATCTTCACCACCATAGCAAGGAAAGGAAAGTGAAACGTCCATCTTGCAAGTTTTTCTCTTCTTCTTTTTGTATTTTATTCCTCATCTTCTTAATTCTTGTTCTTAATTTGTAATATCTAAAACCCTTATAATTTGGTTTGTATGAGAGTTTTATCGTTCTCAGCATAAAGCTTCTTTCCATGAATAAAAATGCTCAAGCTTATTCATCAAAGTTCAACTGTATGAGACACCTATTACTTTTATATTGTTGCATTAATCAATAAAAAAACATGCGAAGTACAAGAAATGCAAAACTATTTCAATCAGAATCATCAAATCAATTACAAAAAAGTCTTAATATGTATTTAGAATGAAGCACATACCAAGGAAGCACCTTATCATAGTAGTACTGCAAAAGCTGAATTGTGATATTGACTGACATCAAATTTTCATGCACCTACAAAGAGAAGGAGATTTTTCAAAATGGCAAAGATATAGGAGATACTTTTCAGTTGACTAATTTGAACTTCAAACAAAACAAATTCTACAGAACTGAAGGATGAAGGTAGTCATGATATGTCCTCAGTGCACCTAGTTTTTTGCATTATCTGCTTAATTCAAGAAATTTCAAGAATGAGAAAATGAATCATAGAATTCCGAAAATTTTCATCAGACATTACAGGATGAAACAATCAACTAGTTTTAATGAGACAACTTCACAAATTTTACAAAAGATAGACTTCATAATTTACCAAGTACGAAATTATTATATGGCAGACACATATACCTCAAATAGATTAGCAAAGATGGACTTTTCCAGTCCTTGAACCATTTTTGGGATAAATTTCAGTCCACTTGTCCCAACATGATATAACGCTTCTAACTTAAGTGAGAAAGGAGGGCCAAAATCATCGATAGTAATCAAGGAAACAATATTTTCAACAACTTTGCTCTCATAGCTTATACCCTTCTCAGATTCGTTGAATCTTTCAATAAAAGACCCAATTTGCACTAATGCCGTCAATGCCAGTTTCCATAGCAATGCCTTGTCGAAATCCACGGTGATGCATGACATTAACCTCATCAAAATATTTTCAAACATGGCCTTTGGTATTGGTATTAATACAACAGGAAAAGTAGCAATAATTTGCAATCCCCTCACTACAAGAAACAATTTTTTTAAGTCATACAACAAAATAAACAAATAACATAAATTTGCTCATGTAAGTAATTTATATAAATATAAAAACAAAATAATATCCCTCCATCATGATTATGAAAGAAACATTCATTTAACAAGAGAAAAAGAGCCAGAGACATCTAAATTAGAAGAAATGTTCATTTTAAATTGGGCTCCTAAAATGAAATTGTTTCAGTCCTGCAATACTATTATTCCAAGGATACCATAGTAGAAAAGAGATAGGAATGAATTATTTTCCTTGATCATAATGTGAAGATTACAATCCATTATATATACAACTCACCCATAGCCTAAATTAGGAATAAAATCTAAAAATAGTAACAACGCTAATTACATGCTAATCACATCAATCAAATATTCTAAAATATTCTAACCTAATTACACAATCAAATCAAATATTCTCTAAATATTTGACAACTCATGCCACTGCATTCCAACTCTCCCCCTCAAGTTGGTGCATAGATATCACACATGCCCAACTTGGATAAAGATGTGTGGAATAAAACGCCCGAAACTCCATGCGTCATGATATCAGCAAGTTGATTCGCACGCTTAATATAGGAAACCTCTATCCGTCCAGAATTAAGATTGTCTTTGATGTAATTACGGTCAAGCTCAATGTGCTTCGTCCGATTATGCTGGACTGAATTATTAGCAATTTCAATAGCAGCAGTATTGTCACAAAAGAGCATCATGGGCTTCTTGGGTTCATAACCGAGATCACGTAGAAGAATACGTAACCATGTAAGTTCTTTAGTGGCATGATGAAGGGCTCGATATTGCGCCGGCCTTGGATAATGACACCACATTCTCGTTTTTTTGCTTCTCCAAGTTACCAAATTACCACCAACATATGACACGTATCCAGAAGTAGACTTTCTATCCAATTTAGACCCAGCAAAGTCTGAATCGGTATAGCCCATAATGTC
Organism: Taxillus chinensis; assembly: GCA_023512835.1. Taxonomy (NCBI): domain Eukaryota; kingdom Viridiplantae; phylum Streptophyta; class Magnoliopsida; order Santalales; family Loranthaceae; genus Taxillus; species Taxillus chinensis. The sequence continues at coordinate 8,825,453 of CM042090.1, read as the reverse complement.
GAGGTGTCCATGCTTTGAAAAGAGAATACCTTTTCCTGGAGAAGACTTCAAATATGCAAGAATACGATTCACAGGGTCCATGTGTCGATCACTCGGATTACGCATGAATTGACTAACAGCACTAACTGCATACGAAATGTCAGGTCTAGTGTGAGTCAAATAGATCAATTTTCCTACCAACTTTTGATATCTCTCCTTATTTGTTGGAACTTGATCAGTATAGATGGATAGACCATGATTCACCTCAATAGGAGTGTTAGTCGGTGCACAAGCCGAATTCCCAGTCTCAGCAAGGAGGTCCAGAACATATTTCCGTTGAGATAGAAAGATTCCTTGCTTGGAACGGGATACTTCAATTCCAAGGAAGTATTTCAAGGCTCCCAAATCTTTCATCTCAAATTCAGTTGTTAAATAACAACGAAGTTTCTCTATCTCTGCAGGATTATTGCCTGTAACAATCATGTCATCAACATAAACGAGAAGCAAAGTAATATCATCACCACTCCGTTGATAGAAAAGAGTATGGTCAGCCAAAGCTTGTTTGAAACCATATGCCTGCATTGAATGGCTTAATCGACCAAACCAGGCTCTCGGGGACTGCTTCAAACCATATAACGCCTTTTTCAATTTGCATACCTTTGCTTCTGTTGGTGTAAAACCAGGAGGAGGATCCATATACACCTCTTCCATCAAATCACCATGGAGAAAAGCATTCTTAACATCAAATTGGCGTAATGACCAATCAAGGTTGGCTGCAAGAGAAATAATAACTCTGACTGTACTCATTTTAGCCACAGGAGCAAAGGTGTCTTGATAGTCTATGCCATATGTCTGAGTGTATCCTTTGGCAACCAATCTAGCTTTGTATCTTTTAACCATCCCGTTTGACTTATACTTCACTGTAAATACCCATTTGCATCCTACTGTCTTCTTACCTCGGGGTAACTCAACCATTTCCCAAGTAAGGTTCTTCTCAAGGGCGTTCATTTCCTCTACCATAGCAGATTTCCATTTTGGGTCACCAAGAGCTTCCTGAAAATGAGTAGGAATACGCACAGAGGATAACTAAAGAGCAAAAGATATGTGAGATTTGGACAAACGGTGATAAGAAACAAAGTCAGAAATAGGATAGGCAACATTCAAGGAGGATTTAGAAAAACCAAATCTATCAGGCTCTCTTCGATCACGTAAAGGATATCTCCAATTTACTGCATTATCTAAAGGAACCAAGGTATCAGTAGAATCGGAATCAATAGGAGATGGGACAATTACCTCATTGGGAAGTTGGTCAATCACCGAAGAATCATCCGTTGGCATGGTAGTGAGAGGAGGATCGGAGTTGAGAGTAACATTTTTCCTTGTATAATACTTGTCAAACACCGGTCTTTTACTCTTTTCAATATCGGGAGGAGCGACAGATCCCCCTTCATTGGGGTCAGTAGGAGTAGACTCCCCCTGATTGGGAGCAGGAGTGGGAAACTCGCTTTTTATTGGAGCATCCTTATGTTGCCCTGAAATCCATACCATTTTTTCATCCATCCATAATTGTTCTTCTTCCTTACTACGAATCTCCCCCGGAAGAGGAACAAGTGAAATAGGGCCAGAAAAATAAGACACATGTTCACAGAATCGAACATCCATCGACACATAGTATTTCCTCGTAGGAGGATGAAAACAACGATAGCCCTTCTGAGAATTAGAGTAGCCTAAGAAGACACATTTGAGAGCATGAGGATCAAGTTTATCCCGATGGAGTTTGTGCACATGGACATAACACACACGACCAAAGACTTTAGGACGGATGTTAAGAGTCGAAGGAATGTGGTGGAATCGGGATAACATTGCTAAAGGGGTTTGATACTCAATGATACGAGAAGGTATGCGATTAATAAGGTATACGGCAGTCATAACGGCATCAGCCCAAAAACGCTTAGGAACGTGCATAGTAAAACACAAAGCCCGAGCCACCTCAAGAAAGTGACGGTTTTTACGCTCCGCCACGCCATTTTGTTGTGGTGTGTGAACACATGTAGTGCGATGAAGAATACCATGTGTTTGAAAGAAAGTAGCTAGAGATTGATTCACAAATTCCCGACCATTATCGAGTGAAAAACTTGAACCGTAGAACGGAATTGGGTAAGTATCATTTGATAAAAGCGAGGTATGATATTGATGACATCATGTTTTGATTTCAGCAAGTATATCCAACTGACGCGAGTGCAATCATCAATAAAAGACACAAAGTATTTATGGCCTAAAATAGAAGGAGTAGAGAATGGTCCCCAAACATCAGTATGAATGCATGAAAAAGGGGTAGGACTTTTATTAAAACTAATTTTAAAAGGCACACGGTGATGTTTAGCATAAATGCATTGTTCACATGTCAAACTAGACACAGAAGTATGATAAAATAAGTGAGGGAATAAACGCGCCAAGTATGGAAAAGAAGAGTGTCCTAGACGATAATGCCATAAGAGTATCTTTTCCTTTTGAGATGTCTCATTCCCTCCTCCTGATATTTGACTAGACTTGGTGTTTAAAGCCTGTGCCTCCTCCCAATAGTACAATCCTCCTCTCTCTCTACCAGTGCCAATCGTCATCTTCGTGAGATTGTCCTGAAACACACAATAAGTAGGATAAAAGGTCACAGAACAATTTAGATGTTTGGTAATTTGGCTAATAGAGAACAGGTTATTAGAAAGAGTAGGGGCAAGCAAAACCGAAGACATGGAAAGAGTAGGTGAAAGAGAGACATTTCCAGCCCCAATAATAGACATGGGTGTCCCGTTAGCAACCTGGACAGATTTAATAGATGAGGAAACAAGAGAAGTAATTAGAGAGGCATTACTAGTCATATGATCAGTTGCTCCTGAATCAATAACCCAGGTGTTGCGAGTAGAGGAAAGTAACGCCACATTAGAATCACCGTCAGGAGGGAGCTCATGCGATGCAGACAGATTAGAACCGCCAGAAATAACCATAGCAGATGATTTTTTGTTGTTCTTCCGCTCAGCTTGTTTGAGCTTGTACCATTCCGGATAACCATGTTTCTTCCAACAAGCGTCCACCATATGTGTAGTACTATTGCAATGAGTACAGCGACGAGTGGGAGGACCAGTGGAGGAAGTTGACCGAGGGTTGCTTTTGGGGATAGCAAGTGCAGAGCTTTCGGAGCGATCCTCAGTACCCATAGTTAATTGTCTCTGTACCTCACGGCGCACCAAAGAATATGCTTCTTCTAAGGAAGGTAGTGGTGTCGTTGCAAGGACACGACTACTAACTTGATCTAAGCTATGATCAAGACCTGCAAGAAACACATAAACTCGATCCTCGGCAATACGCCTCCTGTATTTTTCAGAATCAGAAGAACACTCCATATCATTTGGTCGTCGATAATCTAACTCCATAAAAATAGAGTTTAGCTCATTATAATATTCTGTCAGTGAACGGCCTTCTTGACGCAGTTGAAAGGACTTCTTCATTAGTTCATATATTTGAGAAGAGTCAGAGGCGGCGAGGTAACTCCGCTTCACAGCATCCCACACTTCCTGAGCTGTTCCACACTGCACAAAATGTGACATTAGATGAGGAGTCATGGAATTGATAAGCCATGATTTAACAAGTGCATCCTCAGCTTCCCATTCATCATAATCGGGATGACTTGTAGGAGGAGCCATCTTCCTCCCGGTGATATATCCCTTTTTCTTTCTTCCTGCAATATGCATCTCCAAAACTTTGGACCATATGCGATAATTAGTTCCATCTAATTTTAAATGGATTGGTGCAGTAGTCTCTTGAATAGTAAGAGGCTGAAACCGATTCTCGCCAACCATAGATTCTTTATGCTCACTCATCGTTCTTTAAAAGAAAACTTGAATGGGACAACAGGACTCCACGCAAGAAAAATAGAACCGTGAACGAAGGCGTAATGGATCGTGTGGTAAGCGATGATGACGGCGTCAGCGTCCTGGCGGCGGCGGCGGCGACGACGACGGCGGCAAGCGACAACGGTGGCAGCGGCGGCGACGGAAAAAGATGCAGAGTTGGCAGCAACGGTGGCAACGGATCCCACAAGTGAGCGACTATCTTGTGTTGCGGATCCTATCGTGGCTGGTAGCAGCGGTGATGGCGACGGTCGGGGAGGACGGCGGCGTCGTCAGCGGCGGCAGATCGTGGGATAGGCAGCGACAGTTGATAAAGACGTAACTTCACAGCGTGAAGTATGCATGACATTAACCGATCATCAAAATATTTTCAAACATGGCCTTTGGTATTGGTATTAATACAACAGGAAAAGTAGCAATAATTCGAAACAAGTCCCCTCACTACAAGAAGGGTTTTTGTTTTTTTAAGTCATACAACAAAATAAACAAATAACAGTAATTTGCCCTTGTCTAATGTGAAGTTTAAATCCATTATATATACAACTCAACTAATACCCTAAATTATGATTATAAAATCGAAACAATATTTAACAACGATAATTACATGCTAGTCACATCAATCAAATATTCTAAAATATTCTAACCAATTGCGCAATCCTAAATCAAATTTTTTCTAAGTCTTGACAACTACTATTATTCCAAGGCTACCATCTTCAGTTGTAATATCAAAAGTTGTATGATGCAATTCAGGGTTACAATTTTCATCGGTCTTCCCTCAATTATCATATATTAATTTGGCACACTTCTAAATAATTTTACAGAGCCAGAGAGTGGGAACACTTACAACCTTCACCAGATAAGATTGTAAAACATGAGAAGGAAAACTTCCAAAAAACGTACTGTCTGAAAAAAGAAAAGGTGCTAAAGCATTGGATATTCCAAATAACAAAAGCTACAAGTTGAACACAACATGGCACATCTAACACATTTATTATATTAGGCAAGGTAAAAATAAAGAGCTATAATCCAAAGATTATGGGGTCTGCTAAGGTGAAATAGGATAGATAAAATTCTTCAAGCAATCAATCATCAGAAAGATGCCAGATTTAACAATTACCACTGTATGCAAGTCAATGCAATACAAAAACTGCCGCCAAATGAAACACAATTGTACATTTCTCCAGGAGTTCAGGGAAAAAAACAAACAAACAGAGCCTAAGCATTTAAGATATGAAAATAAAACAATGATAAGTTCTTCCTGCAGATCTCGTTTGAAAACAAGAAAACATGAATAGCAGTTCAAAAGAGAAATCCAATGTGAAATTATCTCCAACGCCTTACCTGCAAACAAGTAAACATGAATCATAGCAGATAAAGTGAAACAAGAAATCCATGGCAGAAACACTACCTCCAACATAAAAATCCAAATCATGACCCACATGGTTTCCACTTGTCACCAACCTAGAACTGAAGGCTTTGCTTAACGGATTAGAATAGCGGTGAAGCATGAAATGCAACTTTTCATGCCCGCAGAAAATTTTTGATGTGATATCTTCATTACCCAATATTAAATCTCTACAAGAAGATAGAAGTTCTACACTAAGATAGAGGGCTCCGAAGTTAAGCCTTTCCAAATGTATACCATTTTCATCTTCAAAGCAGTCTTCAGATAAATCCTTCACAGACAACCCCAGACTATCCATTAAACAAGGAAAAAACCTCTCAAACAGTCCACTGCAGGAAGCAATAGTAGTTTTTGCAAAAACTGAAAGAATGCATCCAACAGCATATAACTTTTGCATCTCTTGCGATGGGATATCAGAGAAACTTCGATAACTAACAATGGTTTTGATAACTATGTTTATATCTTCATCACCAGCAAGCAAACCTAAGAATATAGTACTGTTTTGCATAATAACGTTTTGCAAAAGTATTAGTGCCTCAGTTGCCATTTCATTATCCTCACATGCCATCCCATCGTGTGAACCCAACTCAAAGGTTAAAACAGGATTGAGCCTTGAAGTAAATATAGATTCTTTAATTGAAGACCAAATAGCATTAGCATATTTTGCCATCCTATGTGCTCCGTAATTCACAGTGCAACTGGTAAGATATTTCAAAGAATCGACCTGCAAGCATTAGGAAGCCAATAATCAAATATGGAGGACCATCAAAAACAGATGCACATGGAACAACACATTCAAATTCTCAAAACAAAATACATTGAAAAAATTATTTTCACCAACCTTCGCTAAAGGTAGGGAAGATGAAAGCTTTTCAAGCAGCAATGGAACAGCAAATGGTTCAAAAAAAGGGGTAGAGGAGAAGGCTAGCTGAAAAGGAACAAAACAAGAAGAATATCTAAGTGCAAAATACTAGCATCCAAAAAAGCAAAAAGCAAATCAGGAAATGTAATAGCAACCAACACAGCTTCTTTGATGGTCAGAATAATTAGATATAGAAATTACTGCTACAAACCATTAGTGCCTTTGAGAGATCATCTCTTTTGATATCAATATCTTCAACGCTATGCTGATGATTTCAAAAAGAGGACGATGTATCAGCATCACATAACATGCAACATAAATCAAATTGAAATATACAAAAGCCTAGTAGGATCCAAATGCTGAAATTCGTATGTAAACAGGATATTTATACTCTTTCAATGAGATGTGAAAGCAACCAAGAAAAGTAGGAAGAGATAACAGCAATTGTCAATCATACATTTTGGACTACAGTATATGAAGCATCAATACACCAGACACGATGCTCAAATGGCATCCAATATGAAAGAAAAAGCATCAAATATGTATCCCTTAAAATTAATTGCTTAGTTCAGATATGTCCAAACATGTTTAAAATCTTTTGGTGCTTACAAACCTTAAATTGTAGAGGCTATACTCTTTCCTGGTGAATAATATTAATAAAAAAATATCCATAAAGAACAAGATACATAACATGATAAGATAAGCATCCAAGGGTATGCCAACGCTCAAAAGGGTAGGATTTGGTTCGCCTAGTGCAATTTAATGTATAAATGCAAAATTCAATATAACTCCGTATATTATATATTATTGTTTTTGTCATTTCTAACGGTACTACAAACAGCACGATTCACCATTTAAGTGATAAGCTTTAACTTTAAATTATTACAAGCACAATGCATTATTTTTTTAAGATCTTGTGCAACCATAGAAAACAACCTATGCACACATCTCAATAATGCAAAGCATTACAAGAAAGGTTTATAAAAGGTTTATGGAATTTGATTGCTATGTTCAGTTAAAATGAGGTAACTTGTGTTGGAAGCTAACAAAGCTTTTGCAAGATTGTTATTCACTTTAGGAATGTTTGGGAAATTGGAATCTGGCTCTTGAATTCTGAGTTTTGTTAAGGTCCCAGAATTTTAAAACCAAGTTAGGCAGTATGTCTGACTCTGCTTATCCAAAATTGAACTTTACTGTATTCTGTGATATAGGTTTATTTAAGGTAGTTGATTGGTTATAGAGAAGGTTAAAAATGAGTTAGGTGGGCTTGGTAACCACCCAAGTGTTTGTAAATTTAAGGTTTCAAAAGGAACAGCTATTGACAACATCTCAAAGAGAAAAATAACGGAAACCACCCAAAGCATACATCCAATCCCCCAAACAGAAAAAAATACAAAAAAGCTTAGCTATAGGTCTCTCCCAATCATCAAACACACGTGCATTGAAAAATAGAAAATGTGAAACTACAAGAAAACCCTTGCCTGGACCACCAACCGAGAAACCAAAAAGAAGCCCAACCAAAGAGGCCTTGCCTACCATGTGATTGAAAGCAGGACAAACAACATAGGCAATAATGGGTCCCTTTGCCGGAGGCCTCAGAAACTTGAGAAGAACCCACAAGGGCTGCCATTAACGAGAACCAAAAATCTGAAAATGAAAATACAAAAGGAGATCCAAGGCCATCACTTGGCTAAGAAACTACAACAATGAAGAACATAAAGGAGAAACCCCCAATGAACGTGATCATAAGCCCTGTACAAGTCTAGCTTACACAATATTCTCGAAAGATCAACCTTGATGTGACTATTAAGACAATTGTTTGTGATGAGAACCGAATCCAAAATCTACCAGCTGGGCACAAAGGTACTCTGAGCGGGAGAAATCAGCTTTCCCAAAACAATCTTCAACCGAATAGTAAGGACTTTAGCAATAATTTTATACATGCATCCCACCAAACTAATAGGCCGAAAATCTTTCACGTCATCCACCCCTAGCTTCTTATGGAGGAGAGCCACAAAAGTCAAGTTAAGATTTCTCTCAAACTGGCAATGCTCCTGGAACTCAGCACACACACCCATGACATAACACTGCAAAACAGCCCAATAATACTAAAAGAATGCCATAGGAAACCCATCTGGGCCAAGGGCCTTATCCCCCTTGCATTCCTTAACCATGGACACTACCTCCTCCTCAAACGAACAATCAAGCCGCTCGACATCCCCCTCGAAAAGGACATCAAACTAAATCCCATATAGAAGATGGATGGGGGTGATGCTCCCCACAAAATAGAGACCCATAAAACTCCACAATGTGGTCCTGTATATCCTCCAGACTCGTAAAGACAATAGCATCAAACATAGCTTGCTAATAGTGTTGGCATTCCTGTGAGAGTTAGCTATACAGGTCTTGTCCCCTCGCGAAACCACAGGAATCTAGATTTCTGCCTCCAAGATATCTCATCCATCAAAAGCAGCTACTCAAAGGAAGAAACCAACGTAACCCTGCGCCCACTCTCATCCTCTGATAAAGGCCTAAGCAATGACACCTCATCAAGAGCATTCAAATCAACCATCAAAGTGTGCTTCCAAATGCCAACTTGTCCGAAAACAGCATCATTCCACAGTTTCAAATCCCTCTTTAACAATTTTAGCTTCGAGGCTAGCACGTGGCTCGGAGTTCCCACAACGCGGTATGACTCCCACCAAGACTGAACCCTATCCTCAAACTCAGCTGCCAACAGCCACATGTTCTTAAACCAAAAAGGTCTACAGCATGACAGCGACGGACCACACACCAAGAGAACATGAAAATGATCAAAACACCACCGACTCAGCCTCGACTGACGGAAATGCACATGCCGCCCAGCTCAATCCATGAAAACCAAAAACCAATCAAGCCGAGATATAGCAGGTCAACCCACGAGGGTAGATCAGCTGGCCGATAAACAGAGGTCATTGGTTCAATTCTCTTTGCGAGCAACTAGGTACTTAAATGGCCAATTAAATGAATGAGACCCGTGGATTTAGTAGAGGTCCATGCAAGCTGGCCCGGCACCCATGTTAAAAAAAAACATAGCATGTCCAAAGAGTAGAAGTTAAGGGTAGGCAAGTCAATATGGTAAGACCAATAAATAAACAAATATAGGACAAAAACACAAATTTACCCTTGAACTATAACCTGAGTGTTAACCTTGCCCCTACCATCAATGTCCTGCCAACTATGCCCATGATCTCTTAAAATTGGCCATTGGCCCAAAAATCTTCCCATTTCCAACATGTGATCCAATGTGGCATTTTTAAGTGACATGTAGGGTAATTTGGATAATACAAAAAGTAAGTATAAGAACATGTTCTTCCTATTTTCAACATATAAAAACACAAAATTACAAAAGATCTAGGGAAAAAAAAGTATAACCAGATCTGGAAAAACAGAAACAAGGGAGAGAAGGAAGGGTTGAGGGCACAAGTGGGTTGGTTATGGTGGTTGTTGTAGGTGCAGGAGGCCATCCCATCCCATCCCCACTGCTTCACCGATCTGCCTCCAACTCCAGAGAGCTTGGAACCACCACAAAGCCCAGTAATCTATTCTTTTCCTCCATGAATCAGAAGAAAATCGGAGTATCAATGCCACTTCTGAGTTTTCAACCTCGACCAACTTAGGGGCTTGCTTTGTGCTCTCTCGTATATTGTGTAGATATAGTTATGTTTTTCAGATTCTATTGAGTATTGTTGTAAAGGGCAAACCTTGACATAACGATAAAGTTACTGTCTTATGATCTAGATGGAGGTCAAGGGTTCGAATCGCAAACAGGCCTATTGCAATTAAATTAGGTGTGAGAAAAAGTTACATCCATATTAGCCTGTGTAACCCGATACCTTCACGGATCCCGTCACTTGCAAAAGTTTCGTGCACCAGATTTGTCCGATTGAGCACCGTTTTAATTGAATTTGATGTTTAAAGATACAAACTTATAGTGGAGTAATCAAATGACCTCTTATTGCAGTTTAAAATGGGCTTTGACATTGAAAACACAAAGATGAACAATTCCACATTTTTTGTTACTTTAATTTATTTTTTTAATATATATTGTATCCACGTCACCCAAATATTGGACATTGTTAGCATTTGCTATTAGATTTGCACACAACAGATCAACTTTGAAAGATCACGCCCATAGAAAGACTTTGCCCTTACAGGTGAGATTTACATGTGGGTCCATAAATATTTGAGCTTTTGTCCATAAATAAATATTTTTATCATAATTTAATAAAATTAATTATGAACATAAAAATGACTTGTATACAAATAAATATATAAAGTGCAACTCATTGAACTATTAGAGTTTTATTAACTACATAAAATTTGATGTTAATGTGAGAGTTAAACCAAACAACTCCCATTTTAATCTATGTTATAACTTCTAAATATAACTAGGCTTTTATATTTGTTAATTATCTTATATAAAGTTTCACCTTTCTTATATGCAAGTAAATTATAAACAATCAAATAGCACAAGTGGACCTTATATCATTTATTTATAAAATGTATTTGTCATTTATATTTTCAAAATAGTGTATACATGGTTCTTAATCTTTACACAAATATGTATACATGTGCGTGTGATTGCTAAATTCAAAAAAAAAAATCATCAGAATCATAGTAGTTGCTTATTCTTTTACGTGTTTGGCTCCAAACAAAACTACAATACCACGTCTGATCCAATCTGGTCTGGCTGGAATGCAGGGATTTAAAGGGTGTTTGGGAAATTTATTTTCACTTAAAAACATAAGCTTGTTTCTAAGAAGGAGTTTATTAAATAGAATAGTAAACTCCACAAATACGTTGGGTGTGTTTTAAAGAGTTGTTTCTAAACAAAAATAAACTCCCCCACACACCCAACGTTTCTGTTTAGAAAAACAAATGTTTATAAAAAGCAAAAATAAGCTCTCACAAACATTGGTTGAATTAAATGCACGAGTTCTGAAGAATCAAAGATAACATGTATTATAGAGAAAATCTAGCAGAGTACAGCTTACATGCATAAAATGGATAGGAAAATAACTATCCAAAATGCCAAAAAGATCCCCAGCAAAATTTGCCAGTGAGTCAGATGAATCTGATTGCAGTCGTGCCAAAAGTTCAATCACACGAAATGCAAGAAGTAGGCATTGAGGATCATTTTCTCCATCAATTGCTTCACAAATTCCATACACAAAACTGTCATCCTGGACCACATAAAACCTTGTCACCCGTTAGAGATATGAAATAATGACTAATATTTCCAATAAAGACTTAAACAAGATAGAAAATTGGGGAATTAAGGAATCTTGGATAAATAAAGAAATTGGAATATAAAAAAAAATTATAAGCATAAGAAAATCACCATCATGAAAATTGCTATAAGATAGAGCTGATAAAAAAATCAAAATCAAAAAGCTTTTCAACTTCTCAAATTGTTACAAATGGCTACTAGCATGTTTATTTACATTTAAAATCACTCTTATAAGATTCTTATATAGGCAATTAAGGTTATTTGATATTTTTAATATATTTTTTTATTTTATGTTAAGTAATTAAGGGCAAAGAGGTATATTTCTGTTGTACTAGAGTTTTCATTATTTTATATTAAGTAGTTAAGGGCAAATAGGTCTATTCTATTAAGGCTTCTATTTTACTAAAGTTTCCATTGTTTTACCCCTCTGCCTACAAAGGTCATCAAGGTCAAGAATTTAAACATTTAGAAAGTTCAAAAAATAAAAACATTTAGGGCTCGTTTGGTACACAAAAATAAAATTGAGGGAAATAGAATCATTAAAGGAATGGAATTGACATGGAAAAGAAATGAAATTTTTGATTACCTTACCTGTGTTTGATATATAAAACAATGAAAGGTAATGTATTAAATTAATTACTAAAATATCCTTATAATTATTAAAATTTATTAAATAAAATTTTATATTAAACAAAAAAATGCTTTTGGATCTGGGGAGAGGGGCGTAGGGGAGGAGCATCAGGGGAGGGGGAGAGGTGGCGAGGCTTGCAGCAGGAGAGGGGGTGATTTCCGATCTGGGGAGAGGGGCGTGAGGGAGGGGGCTTGCAGCGGGAGAGGGGGAGAGGGGAGGAGGGGGGGGCATGAGGGAGAGGAGGGAGGTGCAGCAGCTAGTGGGTGGAAAGAGAGAGCAGAGGAGCAATAAGGTCCATTTCATTCCTCTATCCAAGGGAATGCTCGTAAACCTGGTGGGTAAAGTAATCAATATTACCCCATTTAAGGGAATATGATTCCCACAGTAATCATTTATTCCTTTCCCCATTTCGTACCAAACATGGGAAAGAAAACAAATTATATTCCATTTCTTTCCATTACCTCCTACCAAACATGCTATTAGAGTTTTTTCTTATAATTCGACTTTTCAGTTAATTACTCGAATTGTTTATGCTAGAATTTGAATTATTTTGTTATCAATCTCTAAATTATTATTGGATCTTAATCAAAATCTTTAATTATTAAATGCTTTCATTGAGATATCGTAATTAAAAAATTTCATTAAATTATCAATTTCATTGAAAGTATAGCAATCAAGGATTCAAAATATGATCTTTTCATATTGTTATTCGCATTCTTTATCAAATTCCATAGAAATATGGGTGAAGAGATGACCAAGACGAACAAGCAATGATTCGAGGCCTTGGAGGAGAATCAAGATTGAATTTTTAAGGCCACCAATAATTTGACAGGGTCTTTGGCATTGATAAACAAGAAACTTGATACTGATAAATAAGGAAAAAGATACTATAGGCAGAAGACATACTCAACTATATGGACAGTGCTCACGTGGCTCACAATGTGAAGCCGAGTTCTGACTTGTCTAGAGGGATCGGGAACCCGAAGCCAAAGCTAGAGTTCTTAATCCCTCTGATTCTCTTTGTTTGACCAATTGTGGCAAATGAAGCCCAAGCCAAAGGCGACAAAGCCTTCACCACCAACAACTTTCCTAACAATGTCATCATTGTCCTTGACGATGCTTAGTTCAGTGGTGCCCTCAACGAAAAGCACACCCAATTCATAATCATTTCTGATAACGTGACCTTCATAACTAGACTAGCCAACCTCCAAGCCCCTCAGGCCATGATTTCCCGTTGTCGCTCCTCATCATTCCTATTTGCAAAAGTGTTTCATAGGTCAATGTGGAAGAAACTCACAACATATCCAAAATCTGCGTTCTCTGTTTTTGTAGCAACCTACTTTTATGATGGTGATGTACTTTTATGACGGTGATGCAAGAGGTTCAAACAAAAAAAAAAGTTTGTCCAAGCAACATATAAAAAGGATTTTGGGACTACTTTCAACCCTTGTCTTAATTGAGTTTATAGAAGACTCTGAGAATAATTCTTTCATCACCACACTTGCTACTTCTCACAAAACAAAGAAAGAGTCAACCTTGAGAAAGAATTTGATATTTGTGTGGGATTATGGGTTTGGGATTAATGGGGCATGGTATTACAGGATAAAACAATTTTCACATTTTTCCCTTCAAGACAAGGACCACCTTAAAGGGTAGGGAAACAATAAGACTCTTATATAGGTAATTAGGATTATTTAATGTTTTTTAATATAATTTTAATTTTATGTTAAGTAATTAAGGCCGGAGGGGTCTATTTTATTAGGATTTCTATTGTACTAGGGTTTTTATTATTTTATATTAAGTAATTAAGGACATAAAAACTTATTCCATTAAGACTTCTATTGTACAAAGATTTTCATGGTTCTTTTGCCTTTATGGTCATTCATGCCACAAATTTAAACTTTCAAAAAGTTTAATAAACTAGAATCTTTAGAGTTTTTTATAATTCGGCTTTTCAATTGGGCAGCTAAGGTCTAAGTAAATTTTATTATCCACCTCCAAATTTATTGCTGAATCCTAATCAAAGTCTTCAACACTCAAATATACTTAAATGATATAAAATAAAGCCTTTTAAGCTATAGGCACAAATTTTTATTTTTTATGTATATTAGAGCTGGCATGTAAAAAAAGCAACTGAGGATTCAGGTTCAATGTGGTTATGAGAATTCTTTTTCTGCAGTCACTGTTACACAACTTCAAATTCTTTATATAACATAAATCGACACCAAAGCTATGAGATAAATGCCTGTAGCTGTCATCAAAGTGAACATGAGTTTTTATAATAGTAGTAACAGTGTGAATTGTAACAGTATTGAACAAAACAATAACAATGACAGCAACAGAACTTCTAGAAGAAACAAAGTCTAAATATTTTTTTTTTTGAGAGGTAAGAAACAAAGTCTAAATATGATACCAAAAAAGCAACTGCATCACAGAAGCAGTGTAAGAGGCATTCCAGAACTTCAAAGCATAACTGCAAAAGAAGAAAGTTTGACTAATATTCAGCTAATAAATGGCAGGAAGAGAATTTCCACGAGATAATGGCAACTGAATTTCTTAATGTGAAAAAACGAAAACTGGAGTTATGAAGGACTCAACCTTCCTGTCATGCTGTCTTAGTGACTGCACTTGTATGTTTTGTAAAAATGACTGGACAACTGATCTTGCTTCACTGTCTGTTATGGCTCCAACATCATTTTTCCTCCTCATCAATGCCAAACAACCAACAAGTGCACCATGTATGGCATTCCAATCTGCCTGATGTAAGTAAGATACCATGACATATTATCTCATACTAAAGACATAGTGTACGATGAAGTAAGCAGTGTTTGTGTGTGTGCACACACATATAAGGGGAAGTTCATAAAACATACATGTGGTACATGCAGTGGCAGATGCAGGATTATGGTTGAGGGGGGGCAAAAAATAAAAACAATAATGTTATGTACCTAGACAATTCCCGACATTGATGACTAGGTGATGCGCCAATTTTTTTTGGCCTTTAATCAAGGTGGTCCCCATCAAAATATATTAAAAAATAAATATTTTACAGCCACACCAGCCAGTTGTGAATAAACGTTGAAAATTGTTTGGGTACAAAACATTATTGAAAAAAAAAAACAATTACGTTAAATTCCAATCACCTAAAAATATAAACTAGTATAACTAATGAAAAAAAATTAAATAAAACTCTAATTTAAACTAATTAAAGTCTCACATTTCACAAATTATCATTAGTGTTTTAGAGCTAATTATGTATATATTATATAATATTTAGGAATAATAAATTTTTAGTGTTTCAGTCCTCTAATGGATTTTTGCACAAATGTTGAATAATAAAACATAGAGAGAGAAATGGGATCTAGATTTGTTTAATGGCTACGATTACAGTTGATGAAAAGCATCGATAAAATAAATAATAATATATAAAAGAAAAGGTGCATGCCTCCAAACCATAGATAAAATAAATAATAATAATATATAAAAGAAGAGGCTAATACCTACGAAAGCGCGTAGACTTGGTTCAGTTTTGGATAGGTACTCAACATTCGGCCATCCTACCAAAATTCAGGGAGGCCAGCCCAATTTTTTTCTAATAAAGATTGCATATGGGACCCAGTGAGGACAGGATGGACAGCCCCCCTAAACTCCATGCATGTCTTCCCTTGAGTATATTCTAAAATTACATGGTCTTACATGTTTTTTGATCGTCCAGCAGCACTATAGAGTATGAAAAGTGATGTTTGCCCATAGATTTCATGTAACTCAATGATGCGGAATCCCCTCATCAAAGCTTTAATTTTTGTCAACTTTAAATGGCTCAGATTTTATGATTATGACATTCAAGCATTAATATAGGTGATATTTCTTGCCCCTTTTATTCATGTCCCATTCATTACTACAGTTCCATAACATTAAAGAGGTTCAAAAGCATATAACTTTGGGGTGCCTCAAAAATAATAGCAAGGGTTACATCAGTTTTCCACTGGATTTTAATTTCTGAATATCTTCTTTGGCTATCAAAAAAAGGATGAGGCATAGACTGTGATTCCCAAATACTGACTAGTGCGTTAAGGTTGAAACAACGTTTAAGAGTAGCTACAACTTTCCATAAAAATATCATGATGAGTTCCCTTATACGCCAAAGATTTTCCAAAAATCAGCTTCAAATACACAAGTACAAATTTGTACTTCAAAAACCACTATAAGCTAGAAACTCAATTATACTCACTCACCCAATCATGATGAGAATAGTTCAACAAAGAAATTCAATCTATAATTCTCACAACCTTGCTCTCAGAAAGTAACATGTTTGTGCAAATATGTGACCGAAAAATATTTGATGTAGGCTCTGATAAGGTTCTTTAGCATGAAAGTTGACCAATGGAGTTAACAGGTAATTAAATTTTCATTGTCATAATTAAAAAAAATAAAAATGGCCATAAAATATATTGAGTTGGATTTATTATTGAGATCTATACTTTAATTTACTCATCATACTCGAAATCCCTCAAGAAAAGGGGTTAAGTAAATTTGGTGACTGTTCCTTGATCTCCAACATGAACATGCAAAAAAGAAAAGTCCACAGCATCCTCACAGTAAAATTATCTAAACTGCTATCTATTCTTAGGAAGAAACAGAAAAATAGGATAATTCTCAGCCGTACTGCCTTTTCACTAATCCAACTGTGGATCATTTCTTATATAACGGGAGCATTATTAGGTAGCAAGAGAATGCGCATTTCAAAAAAAAGTATGCAATGATCCCTGGTTGCAAACAAGGTCACTAAGGATAGTGATGTTTTAAGTTGAATTTACCAAACTAAATACTGTCATGTTTATTTCTTTTTCACAGAAGAGTGAATGGAACAAAAAAAGAACTAAGTGTTGTAATTCTACATTCATGCATGAATATTCACCAATTAAGTGCTATAAACAATTAGCAAACCTTAAAGGAAATCTGTAAAATGGATATGAAGTAGAAGAATGAACAAACTACATGTCTAAAAAAAGACAAGAGAAGCACTGGTATATAAAGACTTCAAAATATGGCACAAATCCATTTGATGTAGATAATCTACACCACTATATTGCATTCCCCTTCAAACTGGACCCAGAACTTTTGATAACACATGCAAATAAAATGAACATAAGACTTCATGCAGCTCGCATAACCAATTAATAAAACTCAGTAAAAGGAAAAAGAAACAGGTTTACTCAATGAAATCCAAAAAGTAAAAGAAAATTAAAAAAAAAAAAAGAACAACCACATAGCATGCACATGTTTTTAATTATTAACTGACCAGCCTTTCTGTGAAGAATACAATCAAGCTATGTAAAGTAGCTTTATCAAGTGGCTTCGATGCAAGACGTGCCAGAAGTTCCGCGAGGAAAAGAATACCTAGAATGGCACCGAAAAACATTGAATACAAAAAATAAAATTAGTGGGCAGGAAGTGAACAATAATATGGCCAAAGTAGTACGAAGCCAAGACAATGCAAATGACCTATTGACTTGTCAAAAATACAGAACTGGACTGTTATACACAATTCTTAATGTCTTATTGCTCCACGTTCCATAATTTACACAATACATAAACTATTTTCATAACTTGAGCAAATCACTTAAATGGCAAACTCATTTCTTTGTGACACTTGTAAGTGCTGAATCTTCTGTAAGGAGTGAATGACGGGGAATGGATTCATGAACCATAAGCCTATATATTGGGATTTTTTGTGTCATTTTATTGCTCTTTTGAGTGTATGGATGATGGATCAATATTTATAGAACATTTAATAGTAAATTCATATTATCTTCTTATCATTGAAAGTTTGTTGCTAAAATTTATTACAAAAAGAACAGAATATGAGATTAGGGTACTGGCTGTAGCACGGGCCAAAATCACAGAGGTGGTGTGCTGTCTTTTCCGTTGTTATTTCTATTGCTGAGCAAGAAGGCCCAGCCTTCAGCTTTTAGCCTGGGATGCCTTTTCTTAAATAATACTTACCTCACATTTTCAATGAGAAAACAATTTTGCAGCTGTTCTTTACCCCCAAGATTAGGGGCTTATAAACAGTCCTATGGCAAATTATTAAATGGAGAGCAAATTATCATTTGAATTTGTTTTGGATATGATTGGTTGTCGACCTTCTCCTTGCTCACATCTGTTCTGTATTGTTGTAAAAGTTGAATTGCAGCAAATAAACTGCAAACTAGTTGTGTGTATCAATATACTTGAGTTAAAAAATTATACTGATTAATTGATTCTAAAATCGCCAAATATGTATGTGATGTGATTTAAATTATTAAGAGAACAAATATGCGCAAAGAGTACCTTTCGCTCGTATAAAGTTATCTGTAGTGGTCAAATACATCTCCATTTCCCTCACCTGAATTTTAAAATAAAATCATACACACTTCTCCAAAAAAATAACAAAGACAAAGAAACTGAAACTCACAGCTTACCAATGATTTTATAGTTAATACATCATTCTTCAGGAGAGAAACAATTGCATCCAAACTAGCAGTCTGAGAATTGCGGGCAAAAAGTCCATGTACGCTATCAATGACTTTAGGCGGAAAAGTAAATTATGCAACTGAGACGAATAGTGAACCAAAAAGTGTTTGGGAATGGGATAGGAACATAGTTGGTATGTCGGATACGCGCTAAAATTGACTTAATTAGAAAGTAATCAACCAGACTCCGTAGAAAGGTAATATAAGCAAACAAAAGTGACCCAGAGAGAAATAGCGACACAGCACAATGAATAAACGCGACAATTGAGCTAATTAGAAAGAAGATGCAATCCAACACAGCTCTTTTAGTGGAATTTTAGTAGGGAAAAAACCAAAAAGGAAGTACACAGATACTTGAAGAAGACAAGTCAAACAGCACATACACTAAAACAAAAATTACACGAAGACACGTTCAATTTGCGCAGAGTTAAATGTTTTTCTTCGATAATGATCATGTTCTCAGGGAAACATAATCCGAGGAGGCAAACAAGAGGATTTGAGAAACAAGAACCTGTTTGGTCGGAGGCGCGGATGAATCGACGAACGATTCGATGTGGCGAATCCACTGACGCTTCTCTGCCATTGTGGGTTTTGCGCCGAGGAGTGCCAGAGGTTTTACGGGGTGGAAGAGGCTTCAGCTTTTCCAGGACCGCGGCGTTCTTTCCTATTTTTACAAAATAAACGAATAGAACCGTTCGGCTATAATAAATACAAAAAGTGAACTCCCAATCTGCTATGTACTGTTGGTGCGCACATTTATTTAGACTTTTACTCTTTAAAATATATTTTTTAAAAAAAACAATAAATAAAAATAAATAACTTTTGAATAAAAATTATGCTATATAGTATTTTAAAATATAAAATTTAAATATTAAAAATAAAAAATTAAAAAAAGAAATTATATATTTGAATGATTACTATTTATTCTCTAATTATATGTTTATTATATTTTTTGATATATGTGTACTTTGATTTATTATAATAAAAAATATATATAATTTAAAATAATAAAGATAAAAATAAAGAATGAGATGTAGAAAATAAATAAAATGTATCACAATTTATTTCCTAAAAAGAAATTATGAAACTAATGCTCTAAACACCGTTGGTTCAATTATGATTTTGTTCGATTTTATGTTTTAAAATTTTGTATTTTTAAAAAAATAAATCCTATAAAAATTAATTAAAAATATAATATAGTGATTGTGAGCATAAGTAGACGAAAAAAATTAAAACATATTTTTTAAAATAATTACTTTATTTAAACCTAAATTTAAATAAAATATTACTGTACTTATAAAATAAATATAACATTTGACTATGTTTTTAAAAATAAAATCGTGTTTTTTAAACAAATTAAGGGACTGCTTGGGTGGTTTTGGGTGCATAAGAGCACCAACTCTAAAATTTGATAATGATTTTAATAAAATTATTTTAAAATTTAATTTCATCATACATATGAATTATGTAGAAAATAAAATGAAATAAAAGAGTGGTAAACTCAACATGCTTATGATATATGAAAAATAAGGCGGAATAAAAGCCACAATTATTTTTTTCTTACAACAATCCTATTATTTTTATTAAATTTAAAATTTTAAACTATTTTTTATTTCCATACAAATACACATCACAATAAATTTTTTATATTATTAAAATAATATTATATTTTTATATATATAATATTTTTATAATTTAATATAGAATAAAAATTATAAAACCATTAAAAATAAAAAATACATAATTTAATAATCATAAAAAATAAACAATATTTCTTAATACATTATAAAATACTAAACAATTCTAAACAAGTTGATTCAATCATGGTTTTATACTATACTTTTTATTGTTTGGTTTTATATTTAAAAAATATGTATTTAAAAAAAATAAATCCTATAAAATTTAATTAAAAATATAATATGGTGATTGTGAGCAAAGTAGAGGTAAAAAAAATTGAATTCATAAAAAAATTAAAAATATATTTTTAAAAATAATTACTTTATTTATAAAATAAATATATTATTTGATTATTTTTTTGAAAATAAAATCGTGTTTTTAAACAAATTGAGGCACTATTTGAGCGGTTTTGAGTGCATCAGAGCACCAACTCTAAAATTTAATAATGATTTTAATAAAATTATTTTAAAATTTAATTTCATAATACTTTTTAGTACTTATGAATTACATACAAAATAAAATGAAATAAAAGAGTAATAAATTCAACAGGCTTACCATGCTTGTGATATGTGAAAAATAAGGACCAATAAAAGCCACAATTATTTTTCCATACAGCACTCAAATAAAAACCATAAAAAAAAAATTAATATATATATAATTTAATAATCATAACAAATAAACAATAGTTCTTAATACATTATAAATTCCATAAAATATATATATATATATAAATTCTATTATGATAATACTTTTATAATTTTTAACTTTATTTTCATAAATAAAAAACGAACTTATAAAAAAATTGATATTAATATTCTTATAACATGAGACAATTAATACATCACCGATGCGCATTTACAATTTTTCAAATATCATAATCCAGTTTCAACCGTTAAAATTTAGATTGAGAGAAGGCAACGAGAATGTCCAACCCTGAGTATTAACTATTAAGTGATATTTTTCATGCTAAAATTCTTTCACATGCAACCCACCTCACATTGTAGTAGAAAAACACGTGCATGAAGAAAACAAATAAGGGATATTTCTCGGGTAAGTTCATTAATGTGATCATCAAATAAGCTTCACATCCACCTCGTCAAAAAAAGCTAACCTACATTTGGTGCTCTTGATTACAAGCACGGCACCACGTAATCAATTTCGCTATGCACTTAATACTAAGGACACATGCTATCAAACAGATGAGTCGCGATGGACACTCTGACATGAACACGAAATATAAACACATTGACCAAAGAGATTTAATACGCTTGGCCCGAAACACAGATTTATTTTCTAATATACTACATGCCCTCAAAATCTTCCACAACTTTTTCCATGGCATGAACAATCATTTTCTTCACCTGTTTCAATTCAAATAGAGCAAAATTAGCATATATAATATAAAAAAACAATAACGAATGCAACAATTTATTTTGGTTTTCCGCGAGTAGAGTGGATTTTATGTTTGTACCTACTTCAATGTTACAAAAGTATGCAATTATTCTATGTGCAGATTATGGTCAGACTACATAGGAGAGCAGGCTCAGAGTGGCAACATTCACAAAAAAACACTTTTCACTAAAAGACATTACACTTGGAACATTGCAATGTCTTCCTTATAAGAAAACAACAAAAGCATTCATGATCTTTCATATATATCCAACAAAACCAATTCAAATCCAAGAAAATGATACAAAAGTCCATGATACATAAATAAAAAGAAACATTAACAGAAATGGCGTACCCCCAGCTTGTCCTCCTTTGCCCTGTGATTTTTAGGTAATAGTCGGAACTCATCAGTCAAATCAAGGCACTGTTGAATATTTTCAGGTGACACAAAGTCCATTGCAACCTTGAGACAGGACTAAAGAGAGAGATAGAGCACAAATATTAGAACGACAACAAGACCACTAGGCATCATAAATATTCATTTGGCTATCAAACAACAGAGTTCAACATTAAAAAATCCAGACACAACTTCGGACACATGACTAATAAAGAACGACCCAAAAATGCACAGAGACAAAATAAGAATCCTAACGGTTTTAATCATCTACACATTAGAGGCGGATGCTTCACAAATGAAATAACAAAGTTCACGAGTGATTAAAAAGCTTTGAAAGAAAAACATGAAAATTTTGCAATTGTGTCAAACACTAGTTCAAAATGCATTTGCATTGAAGAAGACAATTAATTACACACCAACCATTCCATATTAAGATTGAAGTATATGGCAACGTAATCACTTACTATGCTCCAGCACCATAAAAGAAAGAACATAAAAACATAAAATGCAACGATAAATCTGATGCGCAAACCAACAATCTGTTGTGTAGATTCCTGGACAGGATAAATTACGTTAGATACAAATTGTTTGGTTTCCAGACAAACAATTTTTTAGATGAACAGTCACAGCTATTACCTTACAATGTTCAACAAGATCCAAAACTCCAATCCCCCCTTATTTCAAATTTCATTAAAGTTAAAAACTTAAAAGTAGTTTGAAATAACATGTGCTTCAAATACATGAAACACTGACAAGCTTTCTCATCAAAAAAAAGAAGTCACTATTAGGGGAAAACAAATTATAGAGAGATTTTAAAGCATTTGATTACCTTCAAGTTTCTAACTTGGTGAGGACATCCGGCAGGAATAAATACTGCCTCTCCAAGATTTTGAACAAATGTCCATGGCTCAATACCTGCACAGCATAAAAAGAAATATCAATGAAAAAAATCAATACATGTTATATCTACAAAAGCATCAAATATATATCATACATCATACACTAACCAAATTCCTCTCTCAGCTTTCGTTTATGCTCTCGATTCAAATAAAAAGTCTGATCATGGATTGGTTCAACAACCTGGCAAAGTCAACAAAATGGGACAAAAGGGTTAAAATATGTGGTTAAAGTTGAGGAATCCTTCATTAGTTTTATTCATCAAAAAAAACCAGTTACAAGTTCCCTACAAATAGACCGACTCGCCTAATTTCTAGAGACATTTCCAACTTACCGGAATAGGATCAAATCTAACTAAAACACAAAGTAATTAAATAAGAAATAAATATATACAGATATGGTAACAATTTACTAGAATCCCCTACATATATGGAACCAAATTAACTCGCCCTCTAGCATGCAGACAGAGATGTGCATACAAATTAAACTTGTAATAGTTCTACCCCCTCAAGCTGGATGGTAAATGTTAATTAACCTCAACTTGGAACTTAGATCATCAGTCTTTCTTGCTAGAGCTTTAATAAGAATGTTGGGTGTTTGAAGACACGTAGGTACATATACCATTTTGATCATTTCTTCCTCTATCTTCTCCCTTATGAAGTGCCTATCAATCTCCAGGTGCTTAGTTTTGGCATAATGAACTAGATTATTGCCAAAGCTGATTGTTCACTGATTGTCACGGAACATCTTCATATGAGCTTCGCTAGGAATTCTGAATTCCTCTAGTACCCATCTTAGCCATATTCGATCACAAATGCCATGCATTCATTTCTGTATTGCACCTTACTTCTCCGAGCAAACAGATTTCCCCAAACATAAGTACTATACTACAATCTTCAATCTTGTACTGATCCTGACCAATCCGCATCACTAAACACCTCCATCTCTTTTTTTTTTATTCTTATCAAAAAACAATCCTTTTCCTAGTGTTAGCCTTAGACACCTAAGGATTCTATACACCGCCTTCATATGTTCTTCATTTGGATTGATCAAAAACTAACTTACCATGATAACAGAAAATCTAATGTCCGGGACGTGTGTGAGAAATGTATAATAGTTTACCTATTAGCCTTTGGTACCTTTATCCACCGGTGCACAGTTTTCTTTAATGCCTAATTTTGTTGTTTTAGTACATAGACGTGTCTATAGGCTTACATCCAAGTATCCTAGTTTCTTTTGATAGATCTCATATATATTTTCTTGGGGAAACAAAAATATCCTTTCTTGACATTGTAATTTCAATGTCTAGGAAGTATTTGAGTTGTCCAATGTCCTTGAGTTTAAACTCCTTAGCTAGAAGAACTATGGTAGTATTGATTTCTTCCTCATAGCCAATTTTCCTTGGATGGGTATTTGGCAAACTATGTGTAGTCTGATGGACATTGAGAAGAGCCATGATTCTTTACCACCTTCGTAAATCTCTCAAACTAAGATCACTTAAGCCCGTATTATGATTTTTGAAACTAGCAAACTTCGTTGTGAGTATTTGATGTATCAAATCTTAGAGGGATTTCTATGTAAACTTCCTCTGCTAGGCTTTCATTTAGAAAGACATTTTTGACATCTAATCGGTGAAAGAAGGGGTAAAAAATCAGTTGGACTTGGTTCAATCCATTTATATAGTATCTTAAAGCTAAAACCGACCAACAAAATAAGAAAAACATCAATTCTCAATTTGATTTAGCGCATAAGTTTTCGATTCAATTCATTGATGTTTATAACCATTAACATCAAAGACCATGAAGTGACAAAATAACATAACTTTATAAAGTATAAATACTATGCAAATAGATATGAAATCAATAGAAAGAAATTGATTTATCATTGTTTAATAGTGATGATTCTTTATTGTAATTTCAATAAAGAATATAAAGTTATGAGAATTACAACTGTCAGCAAGTGAGTTAAGTAAAAAGAGACAAATTAAAACTTTAAATATATATTATATTATATTCAATTAATTTGGTCGCCAAATTAGGTAAACTATAAATATACCATAATATATTAGTTTTTCAAAATTTCAAACAAATTCTAAAAATTATATTTTCAGTTTATATAGTTCGATTTGGCTCAGTTTATTGATCTGAATTGATTCTTTGTTGTAATTTCAATAAAGAATATAAAGTTATGAGAATTACAACTGTCTGCAAGTAAATTAAGTAAAAAGAGACAAATTAAAACTTTAAATATATATTATATTATATTCAATTAATTCGGTCGCCAAATTAGGTAAACTATAAATATACCATAATATATTAGTTTTTCAAAATTTCAAACAAATTCTAAAAATTATATTTTTAGTTTATATAGTTCGATTTGGCTCATTTTATTGATCTTGATTTCTGACCACTTCTAGGTGAAAGGCTAAATCAAAATTCACAATCAATGATAACAGAACCCGGATTGTGTTTAACTTGGCTAGTGAAGTAAATATTTCCTCATAATCAATTCCAAAAATTGAATAAATCCCTTTGCCATCGCCATGCCTTGAAATGAGTAAGGCTCCCATATTCATTGTACTTGCCTAAGAGTACTGGCATTCAATACATCAAACATCAAAAGTTTACCGAATGAAAACAAAAAAACACGACATTAAAATCATAAAATGCCAAATCTATAACTTTAAGCTAAAGTAATCTCTGTTTCTCACCAAATTTGGCAAGATCCTATAGCCTCATCAACATTCACGTTTGCTCCTCGCACATCAACTGTGGACAAGAGAGTTGGTTGACGTCACACTTACATGAGTGTTATTGAAGTTGGCAATATAAGACTTGAATTTTGGTGACAAGCCTTCATATGATATAAAGGTGTATATAGGATGTTTTTGTGCATGCTCTAACTCCTTTCCTCACCTCACAATAATAGGATAGTCACTGTCATCACTCACTTGGTGGGGTCTCAAGATTATAATTTCATGAAGGAACTTCACATAATCTTAACCTAAGATAGTAAAAAAGAGGTAGGAATAAATAATTTTCCTTGATAATCATATTGAAGATTACAACTTCATTATATACAACTCACCCCGAGCCTAATTTAGGTATAAAATCTAAAAATAACAACAATGCTAATTACATCAATTAAATATTCTAATATAATTATACAATTAATCAAATATTCTAAATATTTGACAAATAATCAAATCTTCTAAATATTTGACAACTAATTCCAACTCTTACCCTCGAGTTGATGAATAGATATCACATATGTCCAACTTGGACAAAGATGTGTAGAATGAAACACCAAAAACTCCATGCATCATGATATCAGCAAGTTAATCCGCACACTTAAACCTTTATCCTTCCAGAATTAATATTATCTTTGATGTAATTACGGTCAAGCTCAATGTGTTTCGTCCGATCATGCTAGACTGGATTATTAGCTATTTTAATAGCTGCAATATTATCACAAAAAAGCATCATAGGCTTCTTAGGTTCATAACCAAGATCACGCAAAAGAATATGTAACCATATAAGCACTTTAATGGCATGATGAAAAACTCAATATTTTGCTTCAACATTGGATAACAAAACCACATTCTGTTTTTTGCTTCTTCAAGTCACCAAATTACCACCAACATACGACACATACCCAAGTGGAGTTCTTCTATCATAGTGAACTTTCATTTTGGGTCACCAAGAGCTTCCTGAAAATGAGTAAGAATAGGCACAAAAAATAACTGAAGAGCAAAAGACATGTGAGATTTGAACAAACAGTGATAAGAAACAAAGTCAAAAATAAAATAAGCAATATTAGAAGATGATTTTGAAAATCTCAATATATCTAGTTCTTTACGGTCACGAAGAAGATACCTTTGACTTGTAGGATTGTCTAAACCTATAGGGTCAAAAAATAAGGCATCATTTGAATTTAAAACTATAGGTGAAGAGTTAAGTACCTCAATGGGAATTTGTGCTACATGATCAATCCCAGAAGAACCTTCCAATGACATGATAGTATCATTAAGAGGAGGTTCAGACTTGAGAGTAACATCTCGTCTGGTATAATATTTCTCAAACATCCAACTAGTCTTTCATTGTTAGTTGATTCAATTTCTACCAGATTAGGAGAAAACTCCCCTCACCTAAACCAGGAGCTAAGGACTCCTCATTACCACCTATACTAATAGAATCCCCCTTCTCTCCTAAAATTCACACATTGTTTTCATCCAATCATAGTTGTTCTTTTTCCTTACTACGAAGCTCCCCCTGAAGAGGGATAATGGAGATATTGCCAGAAAAATAAGATATTTGCTCATAAAATTAAACATCCATAGACACAATATTTTACGGTAGGAGGCTGAAAACATTTATAACCCTTCTGAGAATTGGAGTAACCCAAAAACACATTCAAGAGCATGGGAATCAAGTTTATCACGGTAGAGTTGGTGCACATGAACAAAGCACACACAATCAAAAACCTTAAGACAAATGTTAAGAGCTGAAGGGATGTTGTGGAAGCGAGACAACACCTTCAAAGGGGTTTGACAATCAATGAGACGAGCAAGCATTCGATTGATAAGATAAACAGCAATCATGACAACATTTGCCCAAAAACATTTAAAAACTTTCACATTGAAGCATAAAGCTTGAGCTACCACAAAGAGATGTTAGTTTTTACGTTTTGCTACACCATTTTATTGAGGGGTGTAGACACACAAAGTCTGATGAAGGACACCATGTCATTTAAAGAAGTTAACCAAATGTTGATCGATAAACTCACGATCATTGTTAGAATGAAACACTTGAATTGGGGTATGAAACTGTGTAACAATCATTTAATAAAATTGAAGAATGACATAAACAACATCACCTTTAAATTTTAGCAAATATAACCAACTTACCCTACTACAATCATCAATAAAAGACACAAAATATCTATGTCCTGAAATAAGAGTAGAAAAAGGATCCCAAACATCAGTGTAGACACAAGAGAAAAGAGTACGACTTTTATTGACACTAATTTTAAATGGAACACAATAATTTTTAACATAAATACATTATTCACATTTTAAACTAGAGGTAGAGATATTTTTAAATAAGGAAAGAAATAATCATTCTAGATTAACAAAAGAAAAATGTCCTAAACAATAATGTCATAAAAAAAATTATAATCAAGTGTCTCATACCTTACTTGGAATTAGGGATGTAACTCTAAACCGCCAAATCGTTGAAACCGGCTCAAACCGATCCGCCAAAACCGCCAAATTATCAAACCGTTGAAACCGAACAAAAATCGGTTTAGTTTGGTTTAAAACCGAATAATATATTGGTTTGGTTTGGTTTGAGATTTCAAAATCACGGTTTAAACCATACCAAACCGAATAATATTGCTATTTACTTATTTTCTATTTTTATTTTATGTTTTGGGATTTATTTATTTAAGATTGTTTGTTAATATTTGATATGTCGTATTTGTGAATTATATTATCAAATTTTGAGACTTATAATTATAAATTTAACATATATTAGTATTAATATGCATACAAATTATTTACTTTTTTTATTTTACATCATTTCAATTTTAAGAACTCAAAAATGTATGTACTAAACTAACTCAAACTGATCCAAACGGATAATAATTCAAACCGCCGGTTCAAACAGAACCAAACCAAAACGAATTAGTTCGGTTTGGTTTGGTTTGGTCCAAGCAATAGGTTTGGTTTGATTTGATTTTGTCCAAACTAAAACACATCAAATTGGTTTGAAAAATTGCTTAAACCGACCCAAACCAAACCGATTTCACCCCTACTTGAAATCCCTGACTAGGCGCAGAGGATAATGTTCGTGATTCCTCCCAATAATACAAACTCCCCCCTCTCTCTAGTAATGCCAATTGTCTTTTTCGTGAGATTGTCTTGAAACACACAGTGAGTAGAATAAAAGGTTACAGAACAATTAAGATGTTTGGTAATTTGGCTAATGAAAAGAAGGCTATTAGAGAGATTAAGAGCAAGTAAAACAGATGATAAAAAAAGTATAGGTAAAAAGGAGACACTCCCAACCCCAATAATTGGCATAAGAGTTCCATTAGCAACTTGAACAAATTTAACCGATGGGAATTCAAGAGAAGTAATTTAAAAAAAAAAAATTACTAGTCATATGATCAGTAGCTCCAGAATCAATAACCCAAGGATTGCCAATAGAGTAAAGCCAATTGAGAGGCACCCTCCTTCTGGAACACACGAGTCACATGAGAAGCAAAGGATACATCCATTAAATCTATTAATTTTGCCACACAAGTGAATGCCGACCCAAAGAAGTCACATACACCAAAAAGCTTAATCAAACCAAGATGTGGACATGTGGACATGTGTCACTGTGTACACAGAAGCCAAAACGCACGCTTGCTGACTAGAAGCCAAATAACACCAACAACGTTGGATCTAGCAACAACAAGTGGCAGTAGGAGTGTCTGGCGACAATAGGTGGCGAAGACGGCAAAGTCCAACAATAGCAACAATGTCCAACGACAGCGACAATGGCGGCACTAGTTGACAAAGACAGCATTAGTAGTGAGGCACGATTGCTGCCTCTGCCGATGGCGCATCATTCGGTGATGTAGGACAGTGCCAACAGCGACGAATGATGGTTGACAGCAGCAATGGACGGTAGTGTCGAAGGCGGCAACGGACGATGGCCTCGATGACGGACCACAGTGACAAAGCTTGACCCAACAGATGACAACAAAGACGTGTCGCTTGATACCAGATGGCAGTGCAATGGGCGACGACAAGAAGCGGCACGACAGGAGGTGGCGGCACGTCAAGCAATAGCTGGCTAGAGAAGAAAGCAACGTCATGCAAGGAAGAGCTAAAGCTCTTAAAGTGGTGACGGCAGCAGCTTCTAATTAGGGTTAGGCTAAGGCAAAAAATGTTTTGCTCTGATACCAAGTAAAAAAGAAATAGGAATGAATGATTTTCCTTGATAATCATATTGAAGATTATAACCTTATTATGTACAACTCACCCATAGCCTAATTTAAATATAAAATGTAAGAATACCAATAACACTAATTACATCGATCAAATATTTTAATCTAATCACACAATCAATCAAATATTCTAAATATTTGACAACTAATTCTAACTCACCCATAGGATGATATAAAATGTTTTTGTGCATGCTCTAACCCCTTTTCTCACGACAATAGGATAGTCACCATCATCACTCACTTTGTGGGGTCTCAAGATTAGAATTCCATGACAGATCTTCACATAATCTTGAACTAGGATCAAATTATTGGGTTTACTACAAAGGTCCTAGTGGTTCCATCTCATTTTGGTTTTTCCACCTCTGTGATAAGTAATCAACTCATTATTAGTTGCTAATTTACTAGTGTCCAGAAGGAACATTCTCAAAAGAAATAATGAGAAACAGAGTTATAATTCAGTGATGGATTCGGTGATTAGTGACCAGATTAGTCATGATTTGGGGAAAGCTAAAATGATGCATCAATATCCCAAAGTTGATATTCCTAGGTAAATTTGGTCTCCCCATGAATATCAGATTTGGGGTAGTAAAGCTAATGTTAAAAAAAAAAGGTTACATCCATAGAGTGGCAATACTGTTTGGTGGCCAATGCATAAAATTTATATCCCTTTTGAGTTGGAGAGTAGCTAAGGAAAATACACTCAAGTCCGAGAACAAATTTATCCCTTTGATGTTTATAGACATGAACAAAGGCTGAAAACCCAAAAACCTTGAAAGGAATAGTGGATATGAGACATGTTTGGGAAAACTTTAGTAGGTTTTGACAATATGTTAAAAAGTAGAGAATCCTATATGGCATTTGATTCATGAGGTATGCCACAGTAAGAATACCTTCACCCCATAAATGTTTCAAAACCATCAAATCATTAAAATCGAATAAAATTGATTTGAAATGTTTTAAAACATAATTACTAAAAGTGCGCTTTAGGCATGCCTAGGCACAAGGCTCAAACAGGCGAAGAGTTTGGCTTCATTTCATGCTAGGCAAGGCGAAATCCATGAAGGCCACAAAATACGTGCCATTGGGACAACTATAGTGACCAATATAAATGTGGATGTCCTACTTCTAGCAATCTTCCTGTTTCGTGTTTCATATTTGGATTTTAATTTTAATAAAATTAATAAATAAATTATAAACTAACAAACTTACAAACTTATTCATTAGAATTCATGATCAAAGAAAAATATAGTACAACTAATTTTAAATTTAATAGTTGTAGTACAACATAGCTTTTCTAATTCACTTCACAAAATAATCAAGCAATTCAAATATTCTTTTCCCAATCTTATTATACTCAGAAGCATCAATAGGCTCAATAAATATGGTTCCTTTGGGACATTTCACCAAAAAGTTTATCAAAATCTTTATACACTTGTCTTTCAAACCATCAAACATGTTAGAACATCTATTTTTTGCCATTCATTTTTATAACTTTTCAATATATTATTTGTATTGTCCAGCTCTTCAAAGGAGAAGAACCCTCACCTCATAGTAACTAAATAATTCAATTCCTATCCTATATTGCCAATCGACTCAACAATAACCCTAAAACTATCATAATAGACAACATCAAATGTTATCTCAACATCATACATTCACCTTGTAATGTGACAACATGTTTAATCCCTTGATTCGTTCTTGTAATGTTCATTGATTGTTGTTTGTTTGCCTTTCTAATCCTTTCTCCCCTTCACAACCAACTCAGGCCAAGAGTAAAGAATGAATATATTGGTCCCTTTTGCCTTGGTTTTTTTTTGTTTTTGGCTTGACCTAATTTGTTACTCTTCTTAAGCTTACAATACTTTTACACCGTCAATCAATCTCTTCCACATCATCTTCATCCTCACCAAAATTGACATCATCGAAATCGGATAACATATTCATTTGGCCATTTTCTACCTTTTTTGTTTGCCATGTCTTCTCTTATTTTCTTTTTTATATGAAGACATTTGAGACATGACATTGCATTTATGTTTGGCCCGATAAATACGTTCATTTGTCACCTTTGCAAAAGTTGCAACTGAATGTATTTCTATTCTCAAGAACTTGTATTGCATACTTTGAACCTAGATTCATTCTTGAATATTTTTTTATAAGTAAGAAAAATTCATTGGAAAAAAGTTACACGCAAGGAATGAGCGAAAAGTAGAAATACAAAAAAAGGAACAACCAGGAACAATATCACAAAAAAAAAAAAGCATGCCTGAAGCAAACACTATTAGCAAAGGAGATCCAAAAAGAGCCATATAATGAAAAAATGTGAAGATCCAAGCCGAGGATGTGCAACGCAGTTATTAGGCCACGCAAACACCCCACCAACCAACAAAAAATCAACCAAGCCCAAAGTATCAATAAACACAAAAGACCCAAAGGAATAAACCCCATCAAACCCATCTGCACAGAGGGTTGCTCTTGGGCTGGAACTCGCATGACCTAGAGCTGCAATTGAGCAATCATTGTTTTTTTTTCTTTCTTATTCTTTTCTTAAGAACACTTAGAGTCCACAAACACGCTTTTTGTGCACCTTGCGCTTGGGAAAAAAAAGCTCCAAAGGAACACTTTCGATGGTCTTCACAGACCTTGTCTCACCTAGCATGAAACCAAGCCCAACCCTTACCCGTCTTGCTTTTGCATAATAACCATGGGGGATTCAATGTTAAATTCTCTCCAAATAAAAATGTTTTAAAAAATGCAAAAACAAATACATAAATGCAATTAACCAACAGGAAATAATCACATTTTTTTTTTGTTTAAATGGCACCTAAATGTGACCCTGAAACATTAAAAAAGCATGGAATGCTTTTTAGAATTGGTTGGGATAAGAATTACGAACATGCTTAAAGAATTGACAGATTTCGTGCTTGAACTCATTTGGGTTTTATTATTAAATAGAGAAGGAAGAAATTTGGATGCCCTAATCTAGTGTCACAATATGATTGCACTATCATTATTAGAACAGATAGGGAAAAAAGTAAGATTACTTGACACTAGACAATCAGACCGATGAGTGTTGCCTCGAGGAGGATCAATAACCTCGAGAAGATAAAGTCCCAAGCACATTTTAGCACAGCCAATCGTCTTCCCCAAGTCCAAGACCTGAAATTCAAAGGTGTTTGAAGCAAATTTAGTCCCACAATGCAGGTCTTGAATAAGTTTACTAATGGGCAATAAATTGCAATTCAAATTGGCACAATGAATTCAAAAGTGATATTCTTCGATGCTTTAATAGAATTTGTACCAACCACTTTTGACAGTCAATGATTATCTATCCTAACCGTAAGTATTTAATACATGGACTATATGTAGAAAATAAGTCCTTACTGCCATTTATATGATCCGAAGCTCCATAATTTATAATCCATGGCTTTGGTGTCCTATTTTAACATTGAAAGCACTTAAAAAATTACCTTTTGGTGCTTAAAAAATAAATGGTTTTTAAACTTCCAATCTAAAGGCTTGCCATGAACTTTCCATCAAATATCCCTGATGTGACTAGGTCGGCAGCAGTATTCACACCATGGGCATCCTTCTTTGGTCAGGTGTCATTGGAGTTCCCACTAACTGCAAAGGCTCTCTCAAGGCTTGTCATTAGCTCTTGAGAGCCCTTCATGATTTTCCTTCGACTCTCCACTCTCCAGACTTTAGAGAAGCCACTCCTTTAAGATAATCATTTTCTCTTCTTCCACATAAGAACATCATAACAAAGTGGGACCATTGGAGATAGTTGTTCCAATTCGATTTGTCCTGTAATGGGCATGAGATTGCTATATCCACTATTGCTATTGGAAGCCATGACTTCCTAGTTGGAGCGATGTGGAACATGAAAGCAATTAAGTCACTTCTCCCATATTTGGTCACATGATTAAGGGTTCAGAGAATGCTCTGATACCATGTTCAAAATAGAGCAACCCTTAATTATTTTTATTCATCAAAAAAACCAGTTGCAGACTCCGTACAAATAGACTCTAATGCACCAAATTTCTAGGAACATTTACAACTTACCAGAATAGGATAAAAAAAACTAAAACAAAAGGCAATAAAATAGGAAACAAATATATACAGATATAGTTAAAAGCTACCAAAATCCCCTAAAATATATAGAACCATAACACTGGATCTCCTTAATTTCAGCCCTCTAAAACAGACATCTGCATGCAAATTAAACTCCTAATAATTCTACAATATAAAAACACACACTTTCATTAACATAAATCCACATTACAATCTCTTTAGAAGTAAACTTGCAACTCAGCCCTACACTTGTTTTTGTATTATTTAATTTGTGATTTTTATTTTTATTTTTTTTGGAGCCAAAGTTATCTTATTAGAGTAAAAAATAAATATTTAACTTCTAATTCATGTAAGAGTTTTAAACATGAGATAAGAGACGCATAATAAAAAATGTATATCATGAAATTCCAAACCTTATAATTCAATGATGACATAATAATGAAAATGAAAGGTAAACTCACAAGCCCAATATTTTTTATTCTACTCAGGCACACACCTGAGGTCACAGAAAGACTCAGAAAACCTAGCTGCATGCGAGAGTTGGGCGGTCACACTGGACTGAGTTTCTGTCTTTTATGACATTCAAATCAAACACCATATAACACCAAAAACTAACCCGACCCAACTTGTATAAAGTCAAATTTATAATTAAACATGACATAAATGGTCATATATGACACTTTCTTATTTCGGATTGCATTAACTGTCCATAAATAATTTTCCACTGAAGATATAGAATCTAACCAAATTTGCATGCATCAGACATTTCATTAATACTATAAACAATATCATATATGTTACCTCCTGCAGTTGACCACAGTAAACGTGCCTGAATTCATTGAAATGTTTCTTTATGTAAGCGCGTAATTTAGGCACATCTTCCCGACGAAAAATGTCCCACTGTGCACCTCCCTCTGCAGGTATTAATATTTTATTTTCATCATCAGCTGTGGTTTTCAAGGATTTCTTTAGCTGCATAGTTGAATTTTCATCAGTATCTTGACTGTGACCAAAAAGTTCCATTTCATCTTGCAAACGTTGCTGTTTTTGTAACTTCTCAATATTGGCAAACGATGAAGGAGTGATCATTACATCAGCGGTGTGTGTCAAGATATTAACCTAAAACAATCAGAAAATATGAAAAATTAAAAAAAAAAAATGGCACCATTTAACGTCCTTACAACTGTATAACCAACCAGTTTCTGAACAAATACAAACAGTTCAATCAAATGCATAGAAATCATAATAATACACCCTACCATATACAGCACATGAAAGATTCCATTGTAAATTTGACATGGAATGCAATGGGAATGAGTTTTAAAACAAGAAAATGAAGACAACATTGGAACCCAAATTGAGTTAACCATTGACTCAAAATTTCAAATGCAACCTCATGATTAAATTCCACTAAACTCATCCACACAGTGGGAATGACAGAGCAGCATACCATTTAACATTAGCCAACTTAAGCTGTTGCTAGCCCTCCATTATGCATATAAATTAGAAAAAAAAAAACTTAAGACGTATACAACAAAATAACTTGTAGTTAGTAACTAGCTTACCGCATCTGACATATCACAATGGAGCTTAGTCACAGAGTCTCCTCGCCCTAGTTCTTTGGGGAATCCATAAGCGATGTATGACTTTGGCCCCAGATCTGGACTCAATGTCCCTTTTGGTAGCTTAGTGGCAATATTAAAAATGCCCAATTTTGGGTGTGTATATTGCTTGAAAGGCAAAGCTTTGAAGAATTCAGCACCATGTCGTGGTAAATCATTTTCAAAATAATGTGATGGTGGCCAATCTTTCAACTTCAGTAACATAGGCCAGCCAAAGTGCCCAGCTTTACCCTCTGAATACCCTTTGAAAAATTGATGAATATTAACCTCACCCTGCATTTGTTTAAAAACAATGAATAGAAACCAGTTTCCCATCAAAGGCAAATATCAAATTGACTGTCAGCATGAAATGTCTTTTCAATTCCATTACAAAGTGTGAAATTTATTGAATTTAATCAAAGTTATCAAACACGATTCAAAGTTAAAACCAAAAAAAAAAAAAATAGAGCTACACGTTTAGAAGTTCAATCAAACCAGATGAAACCAGAAAAGGAAATTTTCTTTAAAAGAAGTTGCATGATTCTACACAGATATTTAAAAATGAACAAAGACAACTTACATCATGTTCCAGATTCAACAGTTGTAAAGAGAAACAAATTACACGGAAAAAAAGGGTAAAAGGCACATTTTTTAAATATAATCCATTTAAATTATGCAGCCATCAAATTATTTATGTGAAACAAAGCGAGCAAATTAAAATCCCTGAGTACATTAAACCTCAACAAACTGTTGCAATTAGATTTATTTGCGAAGTTAACAGGGGGCATAGAAACACTAACCTCACATAAATCCAGGCAATCAATTGCACTGACAGATAAATTCAGGGGATGAATTGAGTTCTTAATCTGCCGAATTGCCCGCCACATGACCATTGGTTCCCAGCTCAAGCCAGATGTAGTCTTAAGCACATCTCGGACAATAACTGGCTCACCACAGCTCCAGTGCATCTGGAAATGTTTTAAATCATCTGTACAAATCTTTGTGGCATCTGGACAATATAAATAATTGTCAGTGGATTCTTTCCGAGAAGCTGCCTCTCGCAACTCATCCTTCATTAAGTGAAGACTACACCCTGAGCACTGTCCTGCCGAAGCTTCAGGCATATTCATAATTTCAAGACATCTGGCTATTTCTTCAGCCTTCTCTACCAAGTTTGAGACATGATGATCATTTTGCAAGGACTTCAGCTCTAAAATACCATGATTGCAGCCACCAATTTCCTTTGACGGACAAGGGATTCTGCAATCCTCTATGGCTTTCCACTTGGATGCCAATCTGACATAATCATTAGAACTAGTCACTGCAAGCGGAGCCATAGCAGTGCTCCGTGATCGAGATGAACTATAAATATCTACTCCAAGCTTATAATCTATTCCTTTGTCAATAAAACTCATGATTACTTTCTCTTCAGCTATAGCCAACTCGCCATTGCGAATTTCACGACAACAGGCTAAACAGAGATCATAGCCACAATTTGAACAGCTCCTATGAAAGTCAAAGATAGAAGTTTCGCAATGGTCGCTGTTTGTGTGACACAAGGAAAAGGCATAATAAATAAGTAGTCGAAATAACATTAAGCTGAAGAATTATTAGACGACAACAATAGATAAATCAAACAAAGAATCACATGAATGTTAGGTCCCTACCAGTACAAGCGCTCATACTCAAGGAATTTTGCTTCTTGCAGCTTTAGCTCAGATGTTGATAACCCTGCCCAAAAATTATACCAATTCAAATTTAGCAGTATATATGATCAAGGAAATTTTTGTCACTCAATTCACCTAGTACATCCCAAACTCCATATATACGGATATACTCCTTTGAGATCAAGTAAAAGAATGGAAAGAGAATTAGAAAAAAAAAATCAAAACTAGGCATGATCAGAATTACATAAAAGTTGAAAATGAACAAGCCAATCAATTAAAATGCGCTATAATATTTAATATTTGACTCATTTCTTAAAAATTACAAAAATGTTTAAAAAAGCACAATATACTTTGTTCATTAGGGTTTAGTATGCTTGTCTACATACAAATAGTACAAGTCCTTCCTATGGACAAGTAATTTCATGAGTTAATTAAATGCACTCTGATCACCTTTACAATCTTAAAATTAACAAACAAATTGACTTACAGATGCCTTTACAATATGTATTAAGTTTTAAATTTCAATCTATAGTGCATATCAAGTCCGGGGCGATGCCATGGAATATATGTAATTTTCTCATATTATTGAAATTAAGACTAATTGGTTTAATTTTATTTAGCACATATAAAAAATAAAAATAAAAATGATATGCATGCAACTTGCATTCAAATAATGAGAAAATCAATCGATCAAACATTCATAGTATATCAAATCCATTATTTTATATATGCAGCGTCAAATATTCTTATTGAATAATTTAGAACCTTCAACTTGCAACCCACGCTCATGTTTTGCACACAAAAACTTCTAATGCACTGTGAACATGACTTCAACTCGTAAATAAAACAATGAAAAGTTATACTCCAAGGCATCGACCAAAGAACAATATGTTTGATCTTTGATGAAAGCGCCTCACTTGCCTCATTTTGAAAAAGAAAAAGAAAATCTTATGTTTGTTTGCTCTTTGATGAATGTGCCTCACACACGCAAAGATCAGCAGCATCTAGGCTATCCTAGCCATAGGGCACCGGGATGGGTGCTCATGTCCTGATGGGGTTGAGGTCCATCCGAGGGGAGGGTGGGGCATGTCACCAGTGCCCCACCTTGGCTTGCTATCAA
The DNA here is from genome assembly GCA_023512835.1 of Taxillus chinensis. Classification (NCBI taxonomy): domain Eukaryota; kingdom Viridiplantae; phylum Streptophyta; class Magnoliopsida; order Santalales; family Loranthaceae; genus Taxillus; species Taxillus chinensis. The sequence continues at coordinate 8,787,069 of CM042090.1, read as the reverse complement.
TCCAATAGCATCTTGGTCATGTGCCCATCCCTTGGTTTCTATTGGGGGTCACCAATTTTGGGGACCTCAAGTCGCGACTCCCACCTCCAAGCATTCCAATGGGGATGCGAATCATGCGATGGGTTTGCTAGTCCCTACTCTGGGGGCTGACACAGTGGTTGGAGGGCAGGTTCTTTCTCGAGGGTTGCCGTTTGGAACAAGGGAAGGGGAGTCGCTATCATTATCTTCTAGCTTAACAGTCCTCCCCTTTCCTTGGTTTGGATCTGGTTGCTGATCTTCCGTCGAAGGGAGATCTTGTTCGACCTAAGCCCTTGCTATTGTTCTTTCTTAGCCTTCTGGTGGAGAATAGATGGCTCTGAGGATGTTCCCTACCGCCAGCACATCTTCATTGTTGGAAGGAGACTGAATTTGCTAGGCAGATGATGGGTCTATTTTTTGTGGAGAAGAAGAGGCTCAAGTTGGGGCATCAAGGTTGTTACAGCTTTGGTGGTGGTGAGGGGGGCTTGTCCTAAGGAGGTGGCACTCTTTGTGCCCAGCTGCTGGCAGTTGATGATTCAGTTGATGCTGGGTTTTATGGGACCATCAATATTAAGTCCTTTATGGGGCAATCTTCGGATTGGGTTATACAGCAACATAGGGCTATCAGTAAAGTGCTGGGAATACATTATGTTGGATATGAACAGGCCATCGTGAGGATGCTACGAGATATTGAAGTAGGGAATTTGCAACAGAAGTCTATATCATTGGGGCCAAGCAGCCCACGAGCTCAGGGACAAAAGGGGTGTGTGAACTCAAAGGTGGCTGAAGGGAAAGGGTTTGGGGTTATGTTATTTTAAGGGAATCTCTTATAGAAGTGGAGGATAGACATTATTTGCTTTCAGGAGACTAAGCCAGGGTGATTCCAGAGCGCATTGTGCAAAGCTTCTAGCGGTTTCATTTTGTGGATTGGTTGTATCTCGGTTCTAAAGGGGCCTTCAAAAGTATTCTTCTGATTTAGGACATCCGTGAGGTGAAAAAGATGGACAGGGCTTTGGGGACGTTCTCTATGTCTAGTAAATTTAATAACGTGGGGGATCAAAAGGTGTGGACGTTCTCCTTGGTGTATGAACTCAATATCGCCAGGGATAGGAAGCTTATGTGAGACGAGCTCATAAGTCTCCATTGTTGGTTGGATGTGTTTTGGTGCCTTAGGGGAGATTTTAATGTGGTGTGATTCCCCTTCGAAAAGGTGGGTTCTACGAATTTGTATCCTTTAATGGTTGGATTTTCTTAATCTATTGCTTCTCACAGTTTGATTAGCCTTCCTTTGGCCAAGGGTACTTTTACTTGCTCTAATAACCGAGTTCTCTTAAGCTTGATCGACTTTTGCTTTCTATTAAGTGGGTTTAGTGTTTTGTCCATACCATCGAGTCACGGTTGTGTTGCTATCGATCTAATCATTTTTCGATCACTTTGGCTTGTGGTTCTTTGCCACGATGTTGATGGTCTTTCTATTTTGAGAACATGTGATTGTTAGCTAAGGGTTTTGTTAAACAGGTTCAAGCTTGGGGGCATCGCATTTCGTAGAGGGTTCTTCCAACTTTGCGCTTGCTTCCAAGTTGAAGTTGTTAAAGGGGGATTTGCAAACTTGGAATGACCGTCTTTGGGCAAGTAGCACCACAAAAGCAATCTTCGTTGGCTGGTTTCAAGGAGCTTAATGGGGTGGCGATGCTAAGATTACATTCTGAAGAGGCCAGCCATAGAGAGCTTTTGACCAACTCACTTTACAAACTTCTTTTGATTGATGAGATTTCTTAGCTTCAAGGGGGGACAAGATTTTTAAATTCTTTCATTATATGACTAACTTGCATCGGAATACAAATACTATAAGTACTTTAGTATCGCATTTCAAATCTCAAGGCTTCTCTTTCCGGAGTTCTTTATAAGTTGGACCTAAAAAAAATTATGACCACATTAATTGGGCTTCGTATATGCCGATGAGGTGTGGGTTCTTGGCTAAATGACGATGGTGGATCTATTTTTGTATTTCTTCCCAAGCACAAAAGGACTTTATTAAGGGGACCCTTATCTTCATTGTTATTTATCATTGTTATGGAAGCTTTTAGCCGCACGATTGACAAGGCTTCCCTAGCAGGGCTGATATCTGGCTTCTCTGTTGGCAGCCAAAATAAAGGTTCCATGGTTGTCTCTCACTTGATTTTTATGAATGATACTCTTATTTTTTGTGAGACATGTCTAACCCGTCTTTTTCACTTGTGTTCACTCCTTGTCTGATTTGAAGCAATTTCGAGGCAAAGCAACAATTTAACTAAATTGACTTTGATCTCAATTGGCATGGTGCCTCGATTGGGTGAGCTAATCAAGATTTTAGAATGTTAGGCCTCACCACTGCCTCTCACTTATTCAGGGCTCTCTTTGGGTGCCAAGCAAGTCGAACACTATTTAGAACTAAAATATCAAGAGGATAAAGTATCGTTTGGTGGGATGAAAATGATTTTATCTCTTCAATAGAGGTCAGCTCACTTTAAGCAAGCGCACTCTTTCTAATTTACTCACTTTTTGTCTCTCTTTCATATTCCTACAGCATTGGGAGCTCGAATTGAGCATATGTAAAGAAATTTTCTTTTTCTTTAGGGGACTACAAAGGAGGCGACTAAGATCCATTTGGTCAAGTTGGATTTTAGTGGCATTTGGTTTGCAAACCTCTTTCTCATGGAAGTTTAGCTATTACGCAATTCCACCGATTTAATGAGACATTACTTGGGAAGTGGTTATGATGTTTCGAAGTAGAGAGGAACGCACTTTGAAGAAAGGTTATCTTGGTAAAGTATTAGATCTCTAATTCTCTTTTGAAGGGTGGATCTCTAATGCCCCTAGAGGACCATATGGCATGGGCTAATGGAAGTTTATCCAGTCTTGATGGGACTCTTTTTCTAGATATGTAGGGAATGGATCATCTATTCATTTTTGGGATGATAGTTAGTGTGTCAAGGTTACATTGCAAATGGCTTACCCTAAGATGTACCAGCTTGCCTGTATTACTAATGCTCATGTGGCTAACTTCCTTCATCTTCGGGGTAAGTTTGTGTCATGAAAGGTGCATTTTTTGTAGTTGGCCTAAGATTTGGAGCTTGAATCATTATATTCATTGTTTGTTTTATTGTATTCTATCAAGCCTCTCATTTCTGTGCCTAATAAGATGTGTTAATGTCCTAATCAGACAAAAGACTTCCAAGTTAAGTTCTTCTACCCTCTTCTCTCCCCTGCGAGCTGAGTCACTTACCTTAGAGTATTTGAAAGGTAAAAGTCCCTTCAAGGATGGCATTCTTTGCATGGACAACTATCCTAGGAAAAATTTTAACTACTAAATAATTTACGGTACCATAATATGATTGTGGTCGGCTGATGTTATATGTGCAAGGCAATGGTAAAGTCAATGGATCATTTTTCATTCATTGTTTGTGTGCCCAACTGCTTTGGAATATGGTTCAAGGGATATTTTAATTACTTTAGGTGATGCATTTGAGTCTTCATGTTATTTTATTTATTTATTTATTTTAGAAAAAAAAAAATTGGGAGTGGTTTGATGATTTAGCGAGCTATCCCTCATTAAATTATTTAGCGCAAACAACGTGTGAAGCTATTTAAGAGTTGGAAAAGCCACATTGAGGAACTTAAATTTATTTATTTTTGGTCTTTGTTGAATTGGATGTATACCATGGGTTGTTATCTTTTTTCTTGTATCTTTGATGTGGTCGCTAGGTGTTCTTTTTGAGTTGATTGTTGTTTTTGTATTTTAATAAGCTATCCCTCATTGTATTATTTGGTGCAAATAAAATGCAAAACTATTCAAAAGTTGTGAAAGCCTATTGAGGATCTTAAATTTATTTCTTTCAAGTCTTTGTTGGATTGGATATATGCCAAGAGTTGTTACTGCTTTTCTTGTATCTTTGATGTGGTCGCTAAGTGTTCTTTTTAAGTTGAGTGTTGTTTTTGTGTTTGGTTGGTTATAGTTGTACTTTTTTCCCTAGTGCACTTCTTGTGTCATGTTTTCTAATAAAATCTTCTATCTATTAAAAAAACAAACAATAATGTCTTAAAGAAAGTGCAAGCATTGGGAAAAAAGCTATGCATGTTCCACTAACTATCACCACCTTCACAACCATAAAAAAACTTACATTGATTAAAACAAAATAAAACAATCTCTCTAAAATACCTAACAAACAAATGCAATTGGACTCAATCACAAAACCAAAAAGAATGAATAAACAAAAGCAAAAACAAAAAGTATTTTTGTGCACAGCTTTAAACCCAAATTCAGTCGTGAGCACTTGACCACATCCATTGCTAAAATTTTGTAGCCAATAAAGCAATTTCAATATGCCTTTAAAAGAAAAAATCAAACCTTGAATTTTTGCTTCTATTTCCCTCTCTGCTATTTGCTCCTTGTTAATTTTCCGCAGAGATGGAAGAAGTGTTTTTAGCATAAACTTACATAGCCTAATTGTTTCATCCTTGGTAAGTTTTGATTCATACTTCCGCTCCTATAGCAAGCCATGAAAACTACATCAAGCCATGAAGTTGATTAATGATGACAAAACAACAAATCATGGAAAACTCACCTCAAGTAGAAATTTATGTGAACGTAAACAAGCTTTGCAGTTGCAATTTCCCAAACAACAAGGACATGATTCAATAAATGCCTCCTCAGGCATTAGCGGATACCTACATGATATCATGAAGATGTCCAGGTAAGCACAAATTATGGTTACTAGTATATATCATCACTATTAACAAAAACCCAAACAACTCATGTCCCAAGCCTATAAATAAAATTGGCATTTATAGAAGCCATAAAAGACAAAAGGGGGCATGAAATGTGATACCATTTACGCATGCAGGGGCCACAGTATCGCTTCGTTTTACACTTTGTGCACCTCACTACTGGCCCTTTGTCATTCCTTTGGCATTGATGACACATATCTGATTCACTCTTCTGTTTGAATGCAATACAAGGAAACAGAACAGACAATGACTAAAAAAATCTAATAATTTGATCAAAATCAAACAGATGAACGATATCTCTTACTTTTACACCATTCTTTTCCCTAGCTTTTTGAGGCGCTGGCTTGGTAAATTTAGCATCCTTACCCATAGCCCTGGGTCTTTGAGCTTCTGTGGACCTTCTCAAAGAGCGCAGGGTTCCAGACTGAGAAGGAACACGATTGCCACCAGAACCAGCACCACACAATTCATTACCACCTGCACTTATTTTACCTTTTTCAACAACAGTTTCACGCTCAGCCTTAACCTTAACTCGAGCCCTAGGAGCTTGATGTGGCCTTGTCAAATTAGGCTGGGCTTCAGATTGAGGATGAACAACTTCGTTAATTTCAGAGCCGCCGCCACACAATTCATTACCATTTGCACCTATCTTACCTTTTTCAACACCAGTTTCACTCCCAGCCTTCTTCTTGTCCTTTGGGAGCCTCTTGTACACAAGTATATGTTTTGTATCGCCCTCGTCTTCGTCCACCCTCTCTGCACTCCTTTTCCTACCCATTCTAGCCGATTTCTTACCCCACGCACCACCATCATCGACAACAGCTCTTGAACCTGCAACACCCATTGCGCCCGCCGTGTTGTCTACTTCAGAACTGCTTTCCCTACTTCTCTCACCTCCATTGTCAGCGGCACACTTCCTCAACGCAAAACCTGCACAAGCAGCATTCTTGTCTCCGCCATTAACGTCTTTTGGAAGCTCGGTCGCTTCCGAACCATCACCACTGTTTACCAAAACCATCATCGGTGTCAAAGCACCTGAGCCCCCCACACCGCCGTTCATGGGAGGAGGAAGAGGAGGAGAACAAGAAACTGGTTTTTCATTCAAACCATCATCGCCACCGCTGTTTACCAAAACCATCATCGGCGTTAAAGCACCTGAGCCCCCCTCACCACCGTTCCTGGGAGGAGGAAGAGGAGGAGAACAAGAAACTGGTTTTTCATTCAAACCATCATCGCCACCGCTGTTTACCAAAACCATCATCGGCGTCAAAGCACCTGAGCCCCCCACACCACCGTTCATGGGAGGAGGAAGAGGAGGAGAACAAGAAACTGGTTTTTCATTCAAACCATCATCGCCACCGCTGTTTACCAAAACCATCATCGGCGTCAAAGCACCTGAGCCCCCCTCACCACCGTTCATGGGAGGAGGAAGAGGAGGAGAACAAGAAACTGGTTTTTCATTCAAACCATCATCGCCACCGCTGTTTACCAAAACCATCATCGGCGTCAAAGCACCTGAGCCCCCCACACCACCGTTCATGGGAGGAGGAAGAGGAGGAGAACAAGAAACTGGTTTTTCATTCAAACCATCATCGCCACCGCTGTTTACCAAAACCATCATCGGCGTCAAAGCACCTGAGCCCCCCACACCACCGTTCATGGGAGGAGGAAGAGGAGGAGAACAAGAAACTGGTTTTTCATTCAAACCATCATCGCCACCGCTGTTTACCAAAACCATCATCGGCGTCGAAGCATCTGAGCCCCCCACACCACCATTCATGGGAGGAGGAAGAGGAGGAGAACAAGAAACTGGTTTTTCTTTCAAACCATCATCGCCATCGCCTTCTAACTTGCTTCCCACGAATTTTTTTCCGGCTTTCCTGGGTCCACCCCGACCTCGCTTCTTAGGAGCAGGAGAGGCCAACTGCGCACCGTGGCCAACACAAACTCCAGTCTCCAGCTCCGGCGTGTTGCGAGGCGATCGGCCCCGAGGACGCTTAGCCGGCGGAGGACCAGCAGCAACAGCGACAGGAGCGTTCGTTGCTTCCACTTTCTTCTTCATCGTTACATCACTTTTTGCTTCTTCTTCTTGCATTTGATTCGAAACTCAACCCTAACCCTACCCTTTGAACAATTGGGGAAACCAAGAGGCGCAGAGAGAGAGAATTGAGAATTGTCGAGCAAGGCAAGGAAAAATAAAAACAAGAAGCAGAGAGAGAAATTTGTAATGATTGTCAATCGTCGAGCAAGGAGAAATGGAGAAACAAAAAATAATTGTTTGAAGTATATATAATCGGTGATTTTTTAATTTGGGCGATTTCTATTCAACCCTTATCAGTATATATATATATATATATATATATGCAAAAAAAAAAAAAAAAAACTTTTTGAGTGTGTCGTCAGGTGATCGGAACAAATTCAAAAGGAAGGTTTGAAATTTGGAAAACTTTTTCAAAATCCCGCCAAAACTTGGAGCCAATGCCTCGGGCGACAAGGTGGTATACCGCACCCACAGAATACAACCGGATTCAACCAGCAAATCGTCCCTTTGGGGACATCCGACGATGCAGAGAAGGCATGGCCCTTAACCAAAGTATGACACGCACAAATTAAGAAATGATCCAAATTTTTATTACCAGCTTCAATTCTATAGTTACATGATACGAATTCTATAGTTAAAATCTTCAATTCAATCATCACAAGTTCAAACGTAAAAATTCTCGGCGCAACCAACCAATTGAGCATCAATTACATGAATTTAGTACTTGCTCCGGCTCGCTAATGTAACTGATTTATTTCTGAGTTAAAAAGTGGCCCTCTATATTTTGCAAATGTGCCTTATATGCTTTTTTTAAAAATATTACATAGATTTTTTGAACTCTTAACCTAAAAATTACCTGCCGTGAAATAAAAAAAATAGTCGAGATGAAATAAAAGATCTCTTGTTTTTTAATTAACTTTTTATTTAAAAGTTTTTGTTGGGATGGAACTTTGAAATCTAGGGACTATGCCTACGATATAAAAGTACTAGTAGAAGATTCTTATAGAAGGCTTTTTCTCTATATTTAAGGAAAAAAAATAAAAAGTTATAAAATTATTCTCATAACATATGTCTTATATTTAACTTTCTCCATAGGATTTGTACAGTATTTCTCAATATATTGGGAAGCACTATTTACTTCCTATAATTATTAAATTATATAAAAAAAATTCTGTCGCATCTCTCCTTCACGTTTTCCCTAACATTTACTTTTATTTTATATTAAATTATAAAAACTTTATTATTAAATAAAATAAGTAATATAAAATATTATTTTAATGATATAGATGGTAATTCAGGAAATCTATTATAATATATATATATTTATACAAGGAAGCAAAAAGTAGTATAAAACTGTAAATTTAGACAAATTTATTTGGTGACTCATGTGAGTACTCTAACTAAAAACCGCCACTCACCGTACCCTTCATTTTTGGTCTCGGACGTGACAAATTAAATATTTTCGATGAGAAATAACCCGTAGTATGTATTTGTAGTGATACTATTCAACATGTAAATAGTATCATGTTTTAATAATATTTTTGATATACCCTTTATGATTTCATATCGATAGCTTTACCAGGTACAATACACCCTCATATTTTGTATATTATTAAATTCTGCTACTTCGGTCGCTTCAGTCATTTTGGCTCGTTTCTGCGAATTTCAGTCGGTGTTAACATTTCGGGTGAAACATTTCCTTTTATAATTTGCCCTGTTTTGTCTTCACCCCCACTCGTTTCGTTCACTCACCCTCAGCATTCAGCCTTCAGCCTCCCAATCCCAAATCAAACTATAATCTTGCCTTTGAATCAAATAATTTAAAAACAGAATTACTTTTATATAAATAAGAGATTTTTAGTAGGATGGTATTATTTTTTATAATATAATTATTTAAAAAACCAGTAAGTTCAAATAATTTAAATTTATTTATGAGTGATGTAAAAGAATTAAAGATAACCAAACGTAACCTAAATCGCGACCAACCCATCATGAGCGAGTGACTAATTCTTCCGCCTTTCAACCAACTCGTCAATTTCAATAGTCAACAAATTTGTTAAATTTTTGATGGGTGCCAACCACTATTTACTGATTTATAATTAAACAACATATGCCAAAAAGATTAAATGTATAAAGTATGAAGTAATTATAATCAAAAGTAATTATTCACTACTCATTTACAATTACATATCTCTGCTTTAAAATTTCACAAATGAAATAATAAATAAACAAGGAAAAACAGTCTCAACTTTTATCCAGATGGATAGTATGTTGCTATGAGTGTTATTATTAAACATATATTGATTAACAACTCACACAGAGTGGAACTGAAATCTTTATCTTTATTGGGAATTTCCTATTTTGTATATATATCCTATTTTTGCATATCTTGTATTTTAGGAATATGCTTGTAGCGTAAGTTAAGGGACTGATATTGGTAATATGGCATATCATATTATTTAGTCGATTGTAGTTTATATATTACCATTTATGGATGATAAATTTCATGTATATGTATGGCTTCTTTGGACACGAAATAAATAGATGAATCAATTATTTCATTGTCTTAATTTTATCATGGTATTAGAGCCCTGTGAAGAGACATTACAAGGTGTATAGCTTGTGTGTTAGTCTTCATGGCTGCACACAATGATGGCGAGAAGCAAGGTGACAACAAGATGATGTCAATTGCTTCATCTTATCATTTGAATTCCAATGATAATCCTAGCAACATTATCACCCAAGTACAATTGAAGGGCGATAATTATGATGAATGGACACGTGCGATGCGCACGTCATTGCGCACCAAGAAGAAATATGGGCTCATCACAAGAACCATTCCTCGACCTAAAGAGGACTCGAGTGATCTTGAAAACTAGTGGATTGTTCATTCAATGTTGGTTTCTTGGATTTTCAATACCATTAAGCCAACATTGTGATCAACCATTACACATATGAAGATAGCCCAAGATTTGTGGGATGACATCAAAGAAGTCGTATATATACATGAGATTTATCATCCATAAATGGTAAGATATAAACTACAATCAACTAAATAATATGATATGTCATATTACCAATATCAGTCCCTTAATTTATGTGTCACGCCCCCAAATTTCAGGGAACCTGAAACCAGGAACATGACTTCCCCTTGCCCGCACCCGAAAGGTTAAGGGGTTGGTGACTAACACCAATAGAGACTACACCGTAGGTGCTGTCTTAATCATGCAACCCTATACAGTCATACATCAAGGGTAATCTTATACTTTTCCGTATATCATCATGCATATAATAAGTCAAACAGTCATACAAACATCACATCACAAACAATATGCAAATATAAATGTCCACGGTTTCATGTCCAGGAATAACACACAAAACAATACAGAATACAATACTGTATCATACATCAGAGTAGTGAGCACATCCTCCTGGAAGAAAGTCCTCCACTAGTCTCAGGTCACACCTAAAAAAGGAAAACAACAAGTAAGTGTGAGCAACAAGCTCAGTAGGTAACTCTAATACTCCATATCATGCAAACATACAAGTCTATACTACATACCAATATAGTTTGTTATTTTAGCTTCACGTTTGGAACGTGTGAGATAGATAAGGGTAGTGTGAGATTGAGAGAAAGAAAAAGAGAGAATGAAAAAGGAAAGGAGATGGAAGAATGGGGATATCTTGGTGTGTTCTTCGTGGATATGGACAATCAAATGTTGCCGGTGAACTCTAGGGAGATGGATTTATCTCTTCTCACCTAGCTTATGTTTCTTCTTAACCTATAATAGATGAATTCAAATAAATATGAAACTTAGGATGAACACATAGAATGGACTCGCCAGTTTTTGGTGGTTTATGGTAGACGCTTTTGGATGGTTTTAGTTAAGGACCCTCAATTTTAACGATTTTTTTGATTATTGTTGGAAATTTAATTGATTGTCGAGAATTGGATTGACATAATGTTCAGTGGCAAATTTTTATTTGAATGTTAATAATTGACAAAGATTAGATTTATTTATGTCAAGAAAACATCAAACTTTATTGGTGTGTTTGATATGAATTTTGATGATATATGTGTGTGTTTGGGTGTTAAATTTTGTGTTTGATGTGGTTTTGAGGTTAACTCAACGAGTATTGAATGAAAAATCAAAGCTGTTATTTTTGTAATGAATTGTAGAATTTATAGGGTATGAAGTGGTGTTTGCATGACATATGAATAGGAAACATGCACGGTGTACATGAAGTGGCATTTGTTGTCATTAGGAATTGTTGGTGGAAGGAGACATTTGCTCTTACATATTTGTATTATGTAATATTTGTATAACATTGATTAGTTGATGGTATTTGTTGCCCATACTAATATTTGTATAACATTGGTTTGTAGTATGATTGTATATTTGAAACCCAATCCAATTAAAGTTCAGTTAAGTCAGACTGGATTGGTTTTCAGGTAATCGATTGTAAGGTTATATTGACGATTTTTCTATTTACCCTCGAAAGAAAAAAAACACTAACATTTCCTATCATCTTTTATGAGATCACACAAAGATCCTATATGTTGGAAACAATCAATGAGATTTTGTTTTTGTTTTTGTTTTTTCTATTTTTTTGTTTTTGATTTTCTGCTAAATGGCACACTAATTAAACGATGTTATTCAATCTAACTGCCCAAAGAAAATATTCTCTTCTTTCCGCAAATCTAATAAGCTATCACGTTGATCATTATGCAATTTACTTGCAGCTTCGGTATGTAGTAGGAAGGAGCCAACTTTAGCCAGAACTTTGGTTTTATTAGAGCAGCAACCGGAATTTCATGAAGGCCAAACACAATCCAAATTTCAGCCAGAAACAATTATGAGCCCTTAAGAACACGCTTACTGTGGATAAACTTCAACGTTGTAGATGAAGCTTGGCAAATATTTGTGTTTTGTCATGAGCTGCCCGAATGGAATGGGCATCTTTTATTACATTACTGCTTTGTTGCACCAATTTGGAACGAAGTGTTGCAGCTTATGAAGAAGAGTTGGGCTATGCGGGTGATCATACAATCAGTTCTGCAGCAGTGGATGTCTTAGAAGAAACATGGTGAGGAATCATGATAATTCAACTTAATTCCACCAGCACTTTAATTGGAGAAAATGCAACAGCCGTGTCTTTTATAACACCTCACATTCTATGGAACAAGCGTGGTTGCTCATCCCAGAGGACATTCTCTTCTGAGGAATAGTGAGGAGGAATAGGGCTGGGTGGGTGCATTAAAAACCATTCTTTTGCTCCTTCAAGATGTTGGGTTGGACATTCCTTTGTATTTTGGATTGATATTTATAGGCTTTTACATTGTAGGACTTTGTGTTCTTCCTTTCCTTTTTCTTGCATGATTCAATAGGCTTTTACATTGTAGGACTTTTCAATAATATTTTACTCTCAAGAAAGGGAAAAAAAAATTATGAACAATTATGAATCACTCAATTGGCAATATAAAAAATTTAGCCCCTGCTGATACAACTTAATTTATTTGCTTCACAAATTAATAAAAAAGATAAATATTTTAATAATATATATATTATATATATATATATATATATATATATATATATTACGGTGGTTTCGAGTCCCAACTAATATCCAGGTGAGTACAATCGAACGAGCCCTTGACTCTATCTAGAGCTGATTGCCTGTATTTTAACAGAACAGAGCCCTTATCTATCTGCTCCTCAGTCGTTTCAGTCTTTTTGCGCGGCAGTTTCTTCGAGAAACATTTCCACTTTGATTCAAATTCACAGGCTTCCAAATAAAATAAAAATGATACCAAATCAGTTAACTCAATCGCAGTCACTGTATCAGATGTAAGACGAATCCGAATGCACATAATAAAATTCTTGAAGGACTCGTATAGTGAAGTATAACAGTATTTGTTTGTATTCCAAATAACACCACACAGCAAGATCCACCACAATAATTTGTTCTTACAACTTTTATCTCTTCCATCTTACCCCATCTTTTCTTCACAATCTGGATGTTAAAAAAAAAAAACAGCATACCATGTAAGAGCTTTGCCTCTTACAGCATAGCATCTTTTATTGCTGAGTGGGTCGTGTGGGGGGAAGGAGGATAGGGACATCAGCTCCCCAATTACCCAAGGCAAAATGCATAGGAGAAAACAAACTCATCCCACTTTTTATAAAAACAAAGACACACCATGTGGCATGGGTCTCTACATTTTTTTAGGATCCACCCTTACAACCCAGGAACAATCTACGCAGGTTGCAGCCACAACACTCTTCCAGAGCCACATGGCCTCAACACTCTCCGCCCAGGTCCCCACAACCAATAGGTTCTGTGACAACGTTCTACATTACCAGCAATAGTTCTGCGACATATGACTCAACGTTCTATGCCTCAACACACAATTTTCAACTCAGAAGCTCTGCCTCAGGGAAGAGAAAAGGGGCAGTTAATGGACAAGGTTAAAAAAACGTGTGAGTCATCCCCTCTTCTAGCAGATAGTGCTTCTGACGCCACAAGCTTCTTGTCAAAACTCACACCAAGGGAAAATCCCATGGACGCCGCCTAAGTCTTTCTCAATCCACTTTCAGTTTTTTTCTCCCCCCTTAATGATTTCAAACTCACTCAAGACATTCTTTTCCTACCACCATGTTGCGTTACATGCACCCTTAATGAGAACTGCCATCCCTGAATTGTATTAAGAGGATCTAATAATAGATATCCTATTCGTAGCTTAGAGTCAGATAATAGAATCAGCAACGTGGGTTTAACTCTAAGAACTTAAACAGGCAATGTGTGTCGGCTCATTTACAGGCCTAGGCACGGGGTGAAATTGTAGCACAGAGTTGATTAAAATTATGAGAAATAAAAAAAAAAAACAAACTAATGCGTTTCTTTGTTTCAGATATGGGTAGACAAAAAGTAGCTCCAACCCAAGAACTGAAGTTAGAAAAAACTACCAACCTTGGTTTTGATCCTTGAACCCTTTAATTATGCATGCACATTTCCATGGCCTTCCTGCCCGGGATGCTTTTGCCCCTTTTTTTAGTTCACCGTTATGTTGCCTCAGACTACCAACAAAAATGAAAGATGGATTTAAGGAAGCACTCTTGAGTCACAGCCAAAGGATCCATATTCTAGTAATGGCCGCCTAATGGGTGGTGTGTGTGTTGTTTACGCGAGCTATTGCATACAGAGAAATCGACAATTAAATGGATATTGAATCAGGAAACTAGGAGAGAGGGAGAGAGATGGTACCGGCGAGAGAAATCGGTAGTGACGCCAACATAGGTTTTGATCGGAACATTGGTAGAAAGGATTAGATAAACGGACCATGATTTGGATTTGGCCATCTTTGATTGATCAACTGGATCGATGATGAGGAACGAGAGTCGTGTTCGTGAACGTGTCTGTGGAGTTTTTAATAATATTATTAGGTTCTTTGGAGAAGCTCTATTAAATAATTGTTTGGCTGGCCGGCAGCCCGGTCGGCTTTCGGAAAGTTTCAGAATGTCTGTTTTAGGCTTTTAGAAAAAACATTGTGAAAGCCGGCTTGCGCAAACCGGCTTTAATTGCTCTCGCACCGGCTCGCGCTAAGAGCATTCACACCGACCGCTCTTTTAAATATATAAATATTTCTTTAAAATTTTTTAAAAAATTAAATTTTGAATAAAAATTACTTTACATATTTAGATATTCACCAAATTACATCTCTATTTTTTAAAAATATATTCATTCTACATTAGTTATGAATATTTATGAATTCAAAGCATAATATGAAATAATGGAAAGAGAAAAATAATAAATAATTATTTTTAAAAAATATTATTTTATTATATAAGAATAAAAATGGAATAGCTGATGTGTGTGATTTTTTAAAAAATATTTAAATATCTACTGTATATTCTGCAAAATAAAAATAAAAAAAGGACTTGGTGTGAATGCTCAATATGTATTTTATTTTCACGTTTGAATAATTTTTTATTTGTGAAGAGTATTTTTTTACTTCGAATTCTAATAATACTTTTCATTTCAACTTTATTTTTATTAAAATAATAAATTTTATTATATTTCTAATATAATAAACTTTCATTTGGATAGAAGAGAAAGGAGAGAGAGAAGATAAAAAAAATAATAAAATAGAATGTGAAGAATAAATAATAACTATTCAAAAACGAAAAGTTATTATAGCCTTTTGTACATGTAGAAAATCAAATGAAGAGTTTGTTGGAGCTTTTTTTTGCATTTGATTTTATATTTGTAAATAATAGGAGCCCCTTGAAATTGCTTTAAGAGCATTCACAATGGGCTGATTAAAGTTAAAATTTAACCAAAAAATTAGCTGAAAGTTCAAATACACCTCACAACAGCCTCTTTATTGCTATAGGAAATCACTAAAAGTTCAAATACACTCCCATAGCCAAATATAACCTGTCTCAATGCCTCATCAAATGTTTCAAAACCCATGCCCATGGGCTGGGGCGATCACAATGTGCAATGGGATCAACAAATATATCGCCAACCTCATTTGACCTTGCTAACAATAGTTTCTTCGGCGGAATTTCACCTGGATTCACAAAGGGGGGGGGGGGGGGGGGGGGGGGCTCGTCAATCATAAGAGAGAGAGAGAGAGAGATGCATAAATTTAATAAATATTTTAATATAAATGCTAAAATTTTATTGAGATTATTATTTCATGTTATAAAATTACAATAATTATAATTTATAAAAATTAATTATTTGATTAAATTATAGTCAAGCTTTGTTGAATTGATAGTGAATTATAGTTAAGCTTTAATTATTTAAAGTTCTATTTTAAAAAAGGGTGTAATTTTTTTTAAATTTTAGTAATTACTATTTATTATTACAAATCTGAGCCTAGAGCAGGCTCAAGACCATATAATTTATGTGGTCTAAAATGTTATAATTTATAATTATAAGATTGCCAATTTTATAATTTTCTTAAATTATTATTCAAAACCATATAATTTTGATAATGGCTAAAATGTTAGGTATCTACTAATTCACATTTATTTATATTCGTAAGTGTATGAGTTTGGGATGAGTTTTAAACAAATAATTTATATTTTTAAAACAATATATTACTATAGTTGATATTTTTGAAAGATAATATGGGGGCATTAGTCATACTTAAGAATTCTAAATGTCAAAACGATAAAGAGCATGATATAAACAATATTATTGTAATGACAGATTTTACGTCAAATTCATATAAACAATACTATACATCATGAAACATGACTCAATGTACATACCACTACTCATATTGGAAAGTTAGTAAATTATGGTGTTGTCTCTCAAAAACCTGAAGTTATACGCAAGTAATGATTAATGAAAATACTGATATAGTACGGTTTGTTACAATAAGTTGGCTAAGATAGGAGAGATTTTATAAGCTTAGCGGTAAAACGCCCATTAAGAGGTGATTCCCTCATTTAGCATTTTAACGCCCAATACTAAAATCATGTGTAGGATTTATTCTCATAAATAGCATTGGGTGTACATAAATTATATTTTCTAGGGGATTCCAGTTTTATGAGGGCACCTAATAAGCATCTTAATCACCGACCTTTTGTAATGAAGTCTTTTGTGTGAAAGAAATCGTAAAGTATTGGGCCATTGGATAGTTACGTACCAAGTGATATAGGTTTCTAAGAGTGATTTCGTTTCATTTGTTAAAGTTAATAAATTAACAAATATAAATAAGAGAAAATCAATTGTTCTTTGTGGAATTTGAATATAAAAGGCTTAATTACCATACCATTACTTTCACCTTGTTAATAATTTAGTATTAACTATATATCATACTTGTGTGGAACAAGTCATATATACAGTGGGAATTGAGGGCTACTAGATGGACATATTGCAAGCCACCAACTTCATACAACTCGGATTGTGGCCGGCGGGACAATGCCAGATTTGTGGTGCTACTACACTGTCACACGGGAAGAGGTTCTCCCCATAAATAAGTGAGTAAAAAAATCTTGTATTTTTGACACTCCTGCAAGCACATTAGCCTACCTTTATTCTATGCTTATTATAACAAGAACAAGATTTTCACTTGTATCGCACTTGGTTATCCTGGTGGATACTTCAAGTAAATCTAACAGTCGGGACACACGTAAATTGGTTTTGCTTTGTCATGAGCTCATCAGGAGAACAACCCTAGTTCTCGATCAGTTTGTGTAGGGATAACCAAATTTTCTCTTTTTCATCAAGTCCTCGACTAGCGGCATGTTTCTCGCATTTAACCGTGTAAGTACATCTGAACTTTGAAGGAGCTCCTCCTGTACGAACTATCGTGAAACTTTTCTCATCCATACCAGCTACGCTTTCTATTTTATCTCTCCTCAAGTAGTATGCACATATTCTCGGTCACGTTACCTATGAGATGGCTGACATCACCACATTGTTCGGGGGCGTGACATCCTCTCCCACTCAATTTTAGCAACGTTCTCGTTGCGTTATCAAGATGAGATCAAAGGAACCAAGATCATCTGGCGGGCTTCTTACGACTCCTGTAGTGCCACTCTGTCCCTAACACTCGGGTACTCTACCCTGGTACCTCTGTCGACAACTTTGGAGGACATAATGTGTGCAAGACCTTTACCTAGTTAACCCCCATCTTTTAAGGGCTCCTTCTCAGTTTGAGATCAGGAATCATGTATGTTGATTGCGAGCTTTCTGGATACAAGCCACAACCGCTCTAATACCACTTTGTCACGAGGTTAGGGTTTTCACCCGTGCGGCACTTGGTCACCCTGGTGGATGCTTCAAGTAAGCTTAACCGTCGAGGCACACGTAGACTGGTTTTACCCTGTCTTGGACTCATAAGGAGAACGGCTCTAGTTCTTGACCAGTTTATGTAGGAATAGCTAAGTCCCCTCTTATTTGTCAAGTTTTCGACTAGCGGCGTGCTTCCCGCATTTAATCAGGTGAGCAAGTTTGAACTCTGAAGGGGCTCCTCCTACACGAACTATCGTGGAGTCTTTCCCATTTGTACTAGTTACGCTTTCTGCCTTGTCCCTCTTCAAATAGCACACACATCTTCTCGATCGCGCTAATTGGGATACTCTTGTAAAGACTCGTATTTGGGTAGTTTTGAGAGATAGCCATTCTATGGGAATGTAACTATCTAGACGGTAGTATAGTCGTCGATGTGAGCATTTTGACTGTACTTGGGCCCGATTTCGAGTCGGGACCCCGTTTGACCCGATTGTTGACTTTTCGGGGTTTATTAGTTGACTTTGCATTTAAGCAGTCATTTGCGTGTGATAACATCAGTCTAGTGTTGTGCTCGTCATTTCGAGCGTTTTGACTGTAGTTTGACTCAATTTGGAGTTCGGGGCCTTGGAGGTCAATTTTTGTGTTGGGAGGTCAATTATTGATTGGGTCAATGGTTGACTAGGTCAGTTGACTGGCATAAATATAAATAGCAGAAAAAAAGAAGAAGCTTTCACTTTACGTTATCACGTTTGTGCGTTTGAGAGAGAGAGAGCTTGAGAGAGCTTGGAGGCCTTGGCGATTTGGGGCGATTTGGGTTCGTGAAGCTCAAAGATTCACTTCAAGTAGGTGTCCTTGAACTTCTTATCTCTCTCTTGTTTTGGATCTACACGAATTTATCATGATTCATGAAATTGAGCATGAACCCTAGAATTTGGGGAAATCCAATTTTGGGTTAGATCTAATGGTTTAGCATAAGATATGTGGTTAAGAACTATTTTATATCATTGTGGATATATGTTTTTGTGATTTTAGGGTTGATAAGTCAACCATGGAAATCTGGGTTTAGATCTAGATTTCTGGAAATCTGGAATTTTATACGTGTTTCTGTTGTTTCTGCGCGATTTAAAGGCGTTCTAGACGCGTTTTGAGGTAGATATCGTAGTTTGTTGCGAAACAGGGGTGTTAGTGAGCATCTGAGAGTTTCTGGGCGCATTTCAGATGAAGAACAGGTGAAAACGACGATGAACAGTACCTTGGGCGCGTTCCTGGGTCGAAATGACGAAGACCCGAAGTTCTGGGTCGAAGGGTCGTAGTTCGTAGTGCGTAGTTTGTAGCCTCGTAGTTCGTAGCCGAAGGGTCGAAGTTCGTTGCCTCATAGGTCGAAGGTCGTAGCCTCACTTCGAGTCTTCGAGGCGCGCTGCAGTTCCGCACTCCGCAGCTACGAGTCGCCGTTCCGCAGCTACGGGTCGCATGTTTCTGAGCTACAAGTCGCAGCTCCTATAGTGTAATTGGACACTGGACAGCACTGGACTGGACCTATTCACATTGTAACCTATAAAGTATTATACTTAAGTTACAATATAAATAACGAAATACCCCCCATTTGGATTCAAAGAAAAATACTAGAAAAATTAATTCTCACTCTTTTAAAATGTGAAAATTGGGATTTAGTGTAAAATCTCGGAAAAACCCAAAAGTTCGTAGTAGTGACTTTTTGGAAAGTGGGGTTAGACATCTCAGAAAAATCCCCAAAAATCAGGTTATCTTATTTATGTTATGGGAACTCAATGCCAGGACTTTTGATTTCAAGAAAATAGCTGCTATGGGTACTTCCTTCATAAATCAAGGATTGAGGATTTACTTGTGAAGACTGGCTACAGTTCTAAAGGAAATGTTGAGAATGACATGCCATACTAATGTTAGTATGTTGGTGTGAGTTATTGGGGCATGGACTCTGTGACTTGTTTGGGTTCTCACCGTGATGCACCGATGGTGCTATGTGGTTGACGTGACAGACATATGCACCGATGGCAGCCCTGTGTGGCGACTGTGGCCGGGCATATTGCGCTGTGGACAGGCTAAGGCTTGAGTTGAGCCGTTGAGCTCATGGAGCTAGGGCTGAGTACCCTGAGCTGAGATCCCATGGAGGATCGTGGACAAGTTGTCATGTGTGGGCCGACTGAGTCCTGACGTTTGTTTGCAGGCTGAGTCCTGATGATTGTGCACACTACACGGTGCACGAGTACACTGAGCATATAGTATAGACTTATATGTGTTGCATGATATGGAGTTTTGGGGTCACCTACTAAGCTTGTCGCTCACCCCTACTTGTTGTTTATCCCTTTTCAGGTGTGACCCGAGACTAGTAGAGGACTTTCTTCCAGGAGGACGTACCCACTACTCTGATGTATGATACAGTACTGTATTCTATATTTTATTATGTGTTGTATCCCGGACATGGGTCCGTGGATAGTTGTATTTGCATACTGTTTGTGATGTAATGTATGTATGACTGTTTGACTTATCATATGCATGATGATGTATGAGAAAGGACAGGATTACCCTTGATGTATGACTGTACAAGGTAACATATTTGAGATAGCACCCGCGGTGTAGTCTCTATTGGTGCTAGTCACCAACCCCTTGACCTTTCGGGTGCGCGCAAGGGGAAGTCATGTTCCTGGTTCCGGGTTTTCTTGGAATTCGGGGGCGTGACAACTCTCATAAGGAATAATACCATTTAAAATTAAGTAAAAGAGCTTAGAAACTAGCTATTAAAATTAAATAATCGACAAGAAGGAAAGGCATTTGAGTTCATTGAATCAATTATAGTCACAGGAAAAGAAAGCTAGTCAATTGCAAAAAATTAGAAGTTGTCGTTTCAAATTTTAGACACTAATTTGATTTATCAGAATGTGAACTGAAGAAAGAGGAGGTGATTAATTGAAATTTTAGACAACCAATTTAAACGACCAGAACATGATCTTTAATCAAATATAAATAGTAATGGTTAGAGGTATTTATATTGATTCTATTTTATTGTTTCCGTTTAAGTATATATTCAACAAAATTAAGATCTATAATATTCTATATATTGAAAATGTTTATTAACACATAAAGAACATACTCAAGATGCAACTCCAAATATATGTATACACATGCAATGTGAAAAAAAATTATCATTCTCAATCTTTTCAAGCTTCGCCAAATCTTCTTTAACATTGACATGAAGAGATTGTCACTAAAGTCATTTCGGGAGTTAAAAATTTTAAAAAGTCAAAATAAATTGAAAAGACCAATCTGTAGAGGCCTAATCTCATAACAATTAGCCTATATCCTTTCATATATCATTTAGAGGCCTAATCTCATCTTTCCCTCGCCTTAATTCTCCGTCGACCAATATGACCTTTTTAAATATCAAAAACGTGAGAAATTGAAAAATTCTGTGTATGATATATGAACAGGTTCATCAACAGTTACAACACGAATAAAATTTAATCGACAAGTATAACTCGACAAATTCATTGACAAAAGTATAATTAGGAGGCTTGATGGGTGCAATACTTGATATGCACAAGTTCATTGACAATCGAATGATATATACAATCCAATGCACAAGTTCTTAGGTAAGTTCATGTTTTTTTTGCATTCATATGGAATTGGGAGTCAAAAAAC
Source organism: Taxillus chinensis (assembly GCA_023512835.1). Lineage (NCBI taxonomy): Eukaryota > Viridiplantae > Streptophyta > Magnoliopsida > Santalales > Loranthaceae > Taxillus > Taxillus chinensis. Next base: position 8,765,813 of record CM042090.1, on the reverse strand, counting down.
GATGTTCCTGGTCATTGGTAATTTCCAAGCCAATTTTCTTTTTGTTTTACTAGCTTAGGAAATTGTGTAGGTATACAATTCAATAACATGCGATCACGCATGCCCATCAAATGAGCGCCAACAAACCAATGGTCCAGAGTGGTAGAAGTAGAATTGTACTTATTAGAAGCATAAGGCCACAAAAATAAAAACTAATATATATTCGGGTCTTTACCAATAATATATGCATGTTTCTCCTTCGATTACCCCTCTTTCGGCCTAATATCGATTCCACATACAACAAGGCCAGCCTTGAGTTCACCACTTTTAACTTCTGCCAAACCTATCTTGAGCACTTCATCTTCACCCCCCATATCGATGAAGAACTCTCCTATTTCAATTTCGCACCAGCCATCGGTCCTCCATTTCCAGGACTCATTGGTCCTCAACCCAACCACAGGGTTAAGCAAAAATGGCCGCCAATTCCTGTCATAATTCCAACTGGGTGTTGATAATAAAGGCTCGAATTGAATGGTCCGCTCTTTCTTTTCGCCCCCAGAAAGCTCAACGTATAATTCCAAAGGACGGTGGCTGAATCCGCAGGACCCTTCAGTCCACTTGAAAACAAAGTAGGCAGCATAGTTGGTTTTTTGAGATAGCAGGCAAGTTCTTATCACACCTTGGATTTCAAAGCGCCATATCTTGAGAAGCACAGCTGCCTCTGCAAACCTTTTTTTTTAAATGTATATGTTAGACACACACACACACACATATGTATGTATATGTATATTTGTGTGAAATACATTACACATTGAACGTTTGAAACCAGGACCCTTGGACAATATTAATACAGCAGCATTAATAACTATCAACTTAATATAGAGGGCTGGACCGTGGTAAGTTCCCCGAGTACACATAACAAACAGCAACTGTTCATGTGCATTACTCCATATTTTTGGTTCAAATACATTTTGAGTTTTACATTAACACACGACGAAATGTATTTTGGGATAAAAGATAAAAATTAAATGTAAAAGAAGATAAAAAGAGCTATATACACGCAAAATTTACACGGAAACAATTTTCTGCCTAGCAACACTAACCTCATTTCGTCGGATTGATTTTAAAAACAAAATTAAAATCATTTCCGGAAGAATGCCCCAACATGCACCTTTATTGCATATGTAGCAGTTTTATTACTTATGCAAGTTAGATATATGGTTTAAGTAGATAATCAGGTAAATAAAAATGCTAATACCAAAAAAAGAGTTAAGGGCATATATAATATAATATATATATATGTGTGTGTGTGTGTGTATGTGTGTTATATATTAATGTAAAGTTGATAAAAAAAACACTTTTGATTTTATGGATGATGATATTTAACATATAAAATGTAATTTGGATGGCAGTTAGAAATAAAATTAATTTTGGCGACCGAACCCCTCTACTATATGATTCTTTTCTAATAGTAATTTGCAAATCCAACATTTGTTCAAGTTGTTTAACAAAAAATGGTATTATAGCTAATTAAATTCACCCCAACCCCACCTATATTGCTTCTGTCATCCTATTTGGATCCACGAAGGTATATCTACTCTTAGCTATCAACCGAGTTTGGGGTGGGAACACACTTGCACTACAACAGGAATATTTAAAAAAATTCAGTGGAAAAGGCACATACCTGGATCGTATAGCTGACCACTTCCAATAATCGGGAATACCAGACCCTTCTATACAAAGATCTCTTGCAGAAAGCATATAACATACCTTCCCACTCTGTCTTTCCAATGAGAAGCTCTGTTTATTACACATGGGATATTGGGATATATTATGTGTTAACACTAGCTTGTTTATATTATTAATTTTCGAATACAGTGAATAGTTTAATATGTATAGTTTTAAATATAATTTAATGAGTTTTGTGTTATTATATGTTGTTGATGCTTCATAAATTATAACATAGTTGGTATGAAGAATATGATTGATGAATATTTATTTTTATTTTATTGACATTCTTAAGTGATAAAATGAAATTTTGAATATTGGAAATATTTTCATTGTAAATATTTTAGTTGGATATATAATCAAATAAATGAAGAAGTTTTATTGTTTATGGATAATGCATAGAAAATAAATATTTTAATATTGATCTAGAATCCAATGAGTAATCCTAAAACTAGATATCATTGGATATATATTAAGCTATATTTGATTGGTAAACTTTTTAGATAGTTTTAATATTTTTTTCTTACGGGAAAAAGGTAAGACATAACATTAAAAAATACACTCCTTCCATGACTAGACCCAAAATTAAACACTACATGAATCGTCCCTCGTCCCTCACATGGTATAAAAGTCTATTTGTAACAAAAAATAACGACATCCTCCTAAAAGGGAGAATCTAAAAGAGAGATAAAGCACGATTGAAGTGAAAAATAATATAATCTATTCTGATATTATATGAAAATTTAATAGCCATTGTCTTAAAATCAATTGAAACTTTCAGACAATTCTAATAATAAATAGTAAAAAAAACCAATACTCTTATTTAAATCATGAATTAAAGTATATTTTGTTTGTTAGGAAATTAAACCAACGAAAATGAACGTTTGGTTGGATTCTCGTGAACCCCACTTCTTTCCCTTCTATAGTACCACTCCTCGCCCCACTAGCCTGTCTCCCTGTTTTAAGATATTTTCATTTATATTAATACAATTTCCCTTTGCAGCTTCGAAAAACAAAGATAATCAAAGAAAAGAAGTTGATTGTTCATAAAGAAGTTAATTACAAAAACACGGAGTTTAATTGTTGTTCACAAGAAAACGCTCAAAACATTCACAGGTGCAATCAGACTACAAAAGAAAGGAAATCTAAACAACAAGAAACAGAAAAACCAATTCTTACGTATGTTGTCTGCGGCTACGATCGACGTGGACTATTATGGAGTAGAAATATTAATCTCAAATGAGAACCAACAATCAAAATGCGCATGCATACCTTTGCACCGCTGTCAACGAGTATGGGGAAATCGCAAAGGCGAAAGTAAAGTTCTCGCATGGAGGAGACAAGAGGCAGGGAATAAGAAGACGCGGATGGCGATTCGGAAACGATGGCGGCATAGTCCTGAGGCAGGAACTTCTTCCAAACGGCGTCGGATTTGGCGGCGGAGGCTAAGGTGGAGCACAGCAGCGACAGCCGGCATGCATCTTTCGGGCTTGCCAGCGACAGAATGGTCTCTATGCACTCTTCCGGCAACGCCAACAAGCCCAGCTTCTCCGACCATCGATCACCACCTCCTTCACGCATCTTTCTCACTGTAGATTGGAGTGAACTTAATTGCTGTCTAAATGCTTTTCCCCATGCGCCACCAGGATATATAATATTCATAACACCTTAAACGCGTTGTCCAAGTGGAGACATTGCTACTTTTGGACAACGTTTTTCCAGGGAAAAAAATTTTCAATTTTACTTTCCAAATATTGCTTTCCAAAGATCAGTTCAAAGATCTCATATATATATATATATATTGAAGCATTGATGTGCAATGTGATCCATTCATTATTTTCACTACTGCACATGTGCAGCAGCGTTCTAAGTTTGTGCAATATTGGTCAATTTGCTCTCCTGTGTTGTGTCATACATTTTGGCGTGGATCGATGACCAGCACATCCCGACGCCTGAAAAGGCACTCCCATCTATTGTTAGCTCTTCAATTCCAAATCAATATGGCACGTGGTATGAGCAAATGTTGAATAGTAATATGGCATTACGTAATGTGCCGTCAATTTTCCCTTACCTTTCACATTTATCCTCTGCATTTTTACTTAAAATGATACGTGAAATCGGTTGGTTGGTGTTATATATTGTTGTGAAACTGTGATATATGTGAATAAATTCATAATTTTTTTTAATAATATGATATATTATTATATCGCTACAGTTACTCACCGTGATCAACATGACTCTTTTTACTTATTCATCCTGCAAGGCCAACTACAATTACCCGAGACGCGCGTATACAATTAAGGGAAAGGGATGTGCATTTTGGCCAGATATAATGAAAATGGAATTTTATATATATAAAGAGGCCAAGGTTACAAAATTAAACTATCTTAAATACCCTCCAAAAAGAAAATTTAAAATGTTAAGTACGCATATTTGCCTCTGAGTTAAAAATTGTCTCTTTCTTGGGTTACACATACGTGACTATGTAATTCCTCAAATTTTGTCAAAACCCACTACCCATCATTTTGTCTCCGTATAGAAAACTTTGCTGGACAATTTTCTCTTAATGAAGCTCTTTTCCTTTGTTTTCTTTCAGACATGACAGGTTTTTTTGGTATCGGTTGTCCTTGTTTTGAACATACATATACTTGGTAGTTCTTCTCATTTGTTCTCTTTTCTAATATTGTGTTATACCTTCGCACCGTAAACCCTTCTCTTTTTGCATATCTCTTATAAAATTCTTCACCATCATCAAGTGATTTGAAACACATTCCAACTTTGGGAGTTACACTTTCATTTGATGATCCATTATTTTGGTTCGGGGTAGAATATTCTCCAAGATTCATTTGAGGAAGTGGTGTGGGGTCCATATATGATGAATCAAATAAATACAATAATCTAACATGAACAAATAAATTCATTTCAAATAATTAGCATAAAATATTGAAAATCCAAACCACTTCACATCACATTAACAATTATATATTTGTTATTTTTTTATATATCCCAATATAATATATGCAGATAAGAAATTAATTTTAGTGTTCATTTACTAAATATTATAGTGAAGAAACAGTTGCAATATCAAGCACGAATAAAGGGAGTGTTTTCCCAAACCATACATATTTCTCAGCTTCCCCAAACCAATTAATTAAATATAATTATATATTTCAATTTAGGATAGATAAAAATTAATATTATATATGCATAATATTCTAATATCTGACCAATTTACTAGGGCCATGTTTAATTTTCATAAAATAATGATTCACTGACTTAACTGTTGCCCAACCACACAACCAAATAGCTACTCAACTGATTAGATGAGGATCAAGCAAATAATAGAATACTTGTCCAATTAAACCAAAGATGAAATTGGTATTCATTTAAAAGAATGCAAGTTAGGCATCAACTTGCTCTTATTATCTTCGCATCCTGTGGAAGGAAGCTCACTAAGGAATCCCCAAAGTCATTATACGAAAAAAGATAGATTCAATCTGCAACTAATGACCGGGAAATTGCATTCTATTTAGAATTCGGTGTAAAAATTGAATATCACAATTGACAAACAGGAAGAAGAAACAGGATGAGGTCCCATGAATGATCTCATCATTCAAATTTTAAAAATAAAACCCAAATTGAGGAATAAGAATTGTCTCGAGAACACAACCCTACAATTGTCAGTACGTTTAAATCTGAAGTAAGAAAACCGTAGAATATACAATGATTTACAACTATATTAAAATGATCAAATTTAACATTATTCAAACTTAGAACACAAACTTCTAAAATTTTCATTAATATTAAATTTAATTGAGAAGACCCTAAAATTTTCAACAATCCTAACCCCTAATGAATGATCCAATTCAACATTTTTAAATCTGAAAATCCGAGTAATATTTGCTTACAAGTTCACGGCCACTTCAATCGAATTGACGGAGAGGAGATGCATATGAGTTGCAAACTCTCGATTTCCTTTTCTCAGACAAGCGTAAGGTGGAAACCGATGGTTTGTGTTGATTTGCGTGCGTAGTTGGGCGTGTGTTTTTCAGATGAAGACGTAGGTGAAACCGATGGTTTGTATTTTCTTTGCGTGGATTCGATCCAGCTGATGATAAGACAGAGAATGGAGTGAAAGTCGGCGTGTTGATGGAGGCGGAGATGCAAAACGTAGGGTTACGTTTTGTGAAAGGAGTTTAACGCAATATATTTTTGGGATGCAGTTAATTATGCTATACCGTTAGATTAAATTAAATGAAATCCAACGCCTGATATTGAATTTGCTTATTTTAAGGAGTTGCTTATATTTTCAAGTTAGCATTACCAATATATATATATATATATATATATATATATATATATGTATATGTAAAATAAAAACGCATTCTCATCTAATCAAACTAAAAGAAATAATAAAATAAAAGAAATCCAACTACAAATTGCATTTGGGCCAGTCAAGAATCATTCTTTGATCTCGTGGGTATATATATTTATTGTTTTAGGCGTTGCATCTAAAAACCTTGTTTTTAATGTATAAGCTACCTACCAAAATAAAAATAGAACTTCAGTGCGGGAAGCTCCCATGACAGCGCACATAGTGGCAACTCATCAGTTTCATAGGTGCATTTCTAGCCTATGTTATAGTTCGATATGTAACAAGGGGGAGATTGTTGATAAATTGTGTCTCACATCGGTAAAAAAATGAAAAGTTGAGGAACTTATATGGTGAAGTAGGTCCAAAATGTCATAACGCGTTTTAAAGTCGTGCGGGCCGATGTGGCGAGCCAAAGCGGATAATATTGTGACATACGGGTGAGCCTGCGCCTTGACCCGATCCTAACATTCTGATTGACCAATTGATGTAAAATTATAACATGCAAGAATTAAAATAGAATGAATGAAATCAATATGAAAATGTAATTGACGGGGAATCGGAATAAAATGATTTATTATCTTTATTGCGTTTGATATATAATTGTACACGGAGTAATATATTAGATAAATTATTAAAATATTCTTATTATTATTAAAATTTATTAAATAACTTTTTTTTCCTCCTTTCTTCATCTCAGATTTGGTCGTCTTGCATATGGGGAGAGATACATCGGGGAAGATGGGTGTAGGCGGTGGGGATGGGGGGCGGGGTGATGTGGAGAGGGGCAGGGATGGGGGGCAGGGTGATGGGGAAATGGGCGGGGAGAGAGAAGGGGAGAAAGGGAGGAAAAGAGAGAGGAAAAATAAATAAAAAATAAAAGTATAAAAATAAAAAAAGATTCACTTATACAAGGAAACCTCAGTAAACCGAGAGGAGTGGAAGGAATTATTTTTTTCCTATATGAGGATATAAGGTTTTCACGGAAATTTAATTCCTTTCTATATTTTTATACCAAACGTAGGAAAATAAATACAATCTGATTTCTTTTCTTTATTTTCATGCGTACCAAAGAGTAAATATATAAATATCAGTGTCGGGGTTTCAGCCCAGCTTCCATGGCCCACATTTTGTTTATTTGTTCGTTTTAATTAGTGGCCCGTTTGGGCTTTGTTTGTATCTGGGTTAGGGTCTAGTCACCCAGTCTATTTGGTTGCTGCTTTTGGGTTTGTGTTTATATGTTCTGTCTCGGCCGTTTAATACATGGCCCGTATGGATTTTTGGTTGTAGGTCTCATGGCCATGGATTATTCCTATATGGGTTTGGTGTTCTTGGACCGTAGTCTTTGGGCCTTCTGGACATTTGCATTTCCTTATTTGGATTAATTTGTCAGGTATGAATTGACTCTACCTGGATTATCTTGTACTGTTTTACTTTATCAATAAAAATTATCTTTCGTTGGAAACAAAAAGGGTAAAGATGAAGATTGTTGTAATGAGCTTGATACTTCTATTCCATAAAGAAAACAACTCTTATTTGGAAAATAGCTGGTTTGAAACATCTGTTTAATTGGATTTAATTTATATATATATATATATATATTGGATTAGTTGATAGCCCAACTATGGGAGGAGAGGTAACAGGTTCAGCTTATGTTCAAATTATGGATGCAATCAATATACCAAGATAATTGATGTGTTCGGGAGAGTTTGATCGGACGAATTAAAATATAGGATTAAGATTTAAAGGTGTTAATTTAAGTCACACGGCTTTCATTTTTCATAAACCTTTTACGGTAATTTTAGGGATATAGCAAACAATTCATTCAACTCATTGAAAAATATATATTCTCGGAAGAGATCGTGTTTACATTTAATTTACTTGTGTTTATCCAACTCACAAACAAAAGCCCAACTGATTATCCTTTAAATATATCGAAGACATGTTTCACATCCATTTTTATATGCCTTACACTTCCGGGAATATTAATCAAATTAACACTAATAAAAAACCCATCATCTCTATCCGATGTTAATCGAACTTACTAAAAGCTTAACACTAATAAAAGCCCATCATGACTACTACATATAATAGCGATAAAATAAAATAATGCACTAAAAAAACCAATTGAAAATTCATTTGGAATTAAAAAAACATAACAAATTGCTTTCTACTCATTAAATATATTTTTAGTAGAAACCCGACTATGAGATAATAAAAAAATTAAATTTAAATAAATGTAAAACAATAAAAAATAAAATAAATAAAAAACTAAAATAGCATTAGGAATGAATGATATTCCGAGACCTATAAAATAAATAAATAAATTTTAATTTTATAAAATATACATATTTTAATACAGGAACTTAACTGGTAGAGTTTTATTCAAATTCTGTTATAGAATTTCATTATAACATTAATGTTATAGCACTATATATAAAAGCCTTAAGCCACCAAATAATTTAACTTTAAACTATATTTTAATGTATTTTTCAAGTTATTTTTAAGATAAAAAAGTGTTCCCTTATTTAATTTTAAATTAAACTAATCAATAACATTGTTTTTTGCAAAAACAAAATTCAAATGGAAATTAAATATCGTATAGTAGATGATTCAAATAGTACAAATATCCTAGAACATATAATTTAAATAGTAAATAGATATTTATAATATTTTCATAATTATCAATTCATTCTCTCTCTCCAATTATGTAATGTTTAATCACACATAAATTATTTATATATCATTTCAAATTGAAAGAATAAGTTGAAAAATATTTTAAGTATATTTAGACTACTAAAATAAAACCTTAAAATCTTATATTAATTAAAGTAATATTTGTTTGATAAATGAATTTCAGATTTTAATAGAATATTAATAAAAATTGATTTCAATTTTATATTAATATTTTAAAATAATAAAGTGGTATAATAATATATTGGGAAAATATTTTATAATTTTACTTTAATTGGGCCACACATATAACTATTAATTGTGTTATACTATCTTTTTAAGCCTAAATTAAAGTGATGTAGTTAATATTTAAAGTTAAAGCTGAAAAGTATAATTGTCATATAATTAATATATAAATATCAGATTGTTATATGATAATGGACTAAATTAGAAATAAGAAACTATATATAAAAGGTTATGAACCCCCAAATTATACAACACTTATTTGGTTTGTCTTCCAATCAATATAACCATTGAGAACTAAGGCTAATAAGCTCGTGATAATTTAAAATATTAAAATCCATTGATCAAACTTGGATTAGAATTGTGACTAATTTAATTCTTACAATTGTCTCAGAGTTAACTTGCTTTAGAATTATTTGATCAATTTTTATTTTTAGTATATTAAAGGTAGATTGGTAATTATCCTTATTGGATCCTTGAAATAAACTTGTATAGATGCTAGATGATTGAATAGTGTAATCACACAAATAATAAGAACGATGAGTCATCTCCCTCCTCGTTATCTTCTTCCTTAGTCTTCTTGATCTATACTGTCATCTTCTTTTTTATTCTTTTGATTCATACACCATGTACCTAGATTGAATCAACATCCCAACATGGTATCAGAGCAAGGAAATTGATCTATGGTACTGTCATCTCTCTCTCTCTCGATCTATGCCTAACCTTGGAGATCCATCAAACCTTGAGTACTGATTACACCACACTGAGAACTCAAGACAGGTTTATATGTTGTAAATAACTCAATCTAACTTATGCAAATTATTTTTTGCAAAAGCTAGATAGTCATTCAATTACCCCAAGTGTAAGATCATGTCTTGTAATAATTAGAACTTAAAACTTCATATCGTCTCCTAAGGGAAGGATCGAGAATTGTTGCTTGTTACATAAATAAAATAGATTTACATATAGGGGTGTAAAATGGACCACCGGTCTGTGGATCAGCCCACGGTCCGTGCGGATTGGATCAAGATTTTTCTAGTTCATTTCAATCGTGGGCTTAAACGTACAAGTCCATTTAGGTCCAGTTCGTGCAGACGCGGACCGGGTTTTTTTTTTAAATAATTTTTAAAACTATTACCTATCCTACATAGTATATTAGTACCTAAAGCCTAAACCTATTAATTTTAAAATTAAATTTTAGAAATATAAACTTTAAAAATATTATTTTAAATTTAAAATTTTTAAAAATATTTAACAAAATTAACTTATAATATTTTTTAAAATAAATAAATAAATATAAACCGGTCCGTGGACCAGTCTGCATTCGCGTGTGGACCGGACCAAACCAATAAATTTTCAGTCCATTAAAAGTACGGATAGGTCTGATACATTTTACACCCCTATTTACATAGTTGGAATAAGAAATGGTATGTGCATATGAGTGATGGTTTTATTAGTCAAAGATTATATTTATTACTTTGATTTGGTTGAATTGATTTTTGAAACTACGTAAAAGTAAATGTATAAAACTTAAATGAACAAGGATTTAAAGTACTTGAACTTAAAATCAAAGGTAGAAATTAAAAGCATAAAAGAAATAAACTTGGAATTTAAAATTGCAAATTTTCATACATGGAAAATATAAAAGGTTAGAAAAACTTCTAATTATGAATTTGAATTATAAAGTAGGAAAAATAAAATTACAGAGCAAGAAATCAAAGTTTTCAGAGGAAAAGAGTTAGACTCATTAAGAACTTTGCAACTCAAAAACTAAGAAAGCCTCCAATGAAAACTTATTCTAAGGATTATTAATCTAGATGCCAGTATCATCCCCTTTGTTTAAACCCAAAACACTCTTTATTCTTCTGGCATTCTCTAGTGTACCATTGCTACCTCTATACCTCCTTTTTTTACTAAAATAATTAAAGTTGTCTTGATTTCAGGAGATATAACCATTACCCTGGTCTATAGGGTATGGGCCTATGTGGGGACTAGCTAGGTCTAGGCATAGACGGTGACTAATCATGGCGTGTGACCTGAAGGATGGATCAATTGGCTCCAAACTTTTAAAATAAAATGATGTCATATCATGGTCCTAGAGATACTTCGAGATGTAACACCTTTGAATTGGAGATAAGACGTTGAGTGTGTTAATTCAAAGGCCCATGCTTTGAAACTTGAAGATAGTTGCTTTGAAGATATATTTACTATAGAAGAACACTTGCAAATTACTTTGAAGCTGACTTGACTCGAAGCTCAAAGATAGCATATTCGAAGATCAAATATTTCAATCTCTTGAAGCTTGATAGAGAGAACTGCTTCGATGCTTGTTGGCTATTGACTTAAAATTTAAAGTTAAGGTATAATGATATAATTGTCATAAAATTAACATATAAATATTATAGTGCTATATTTAATTTGATGATAGACCACATTAGAAGTAACAAACTTCATATAAAGAGTTGGTTTTTGAATTGCATGATATTTATTTGGTATATCTCCCTATCAATAAAACAATTTAAAACTATAGTTTATAAGTTGTAACAATTTAATATATCACAACCTTTAATAAAGTTAGATAGTAAATTTAGATATGTTTTCAGGTATTTATATTGAATAATTTTTTAGTCAAGTAAAGATATTGTGGTTAATTTAATTCTTACATAATTAATATTAAATATAATACATCATTAAAAATACCTTTTAAGGTTGTTTTATGTCGTTCATATTTAATCATGTTTATCATTAAATATAGAGCTAGCCGTTTTTAAACTTTTTACAAAATAATTACTTAATATTTTTTTGACTAAATCGGAAGGGTATTTCTAGAAAGCTATCATTAAATATAGACTTTGTTGTATGTTATAGATCAAGCTGGTTTTAATGTTTTTTTGAAAAATAATAGTTTAATTCTTACATAATTACCATTAAATATAATACATCATTAAAAATACCTTTCAAGGCTATTTTATAATGTTTATATTTAATACACATCATTAAATATATAGACCTAGGCATTTTAATGTCTTTTGCAAAATAATAATTAATTAATATCTAATCGATATTGTTAAAATGTTAAAAGTTGAATCCTTACTTTCAATTAACTAATGATTTTAAAGTCAGGATCGGACAAAATTAGATTGAAATTTTACATGGTTGGAGATACTTGCCTCATTTTCATTTAAATTCTATCGTATGATTGTTAAAAATGTCCAATCCAACATATGAAGTTCATATAAGGTTCTAAAGGAATTGAAACACAATGTGGAAAAACAGAAAAGATTTGTGTTGTTAACATCTTTTCAATTTGTCTTCATTTTACCTATGTCGAAAGGGATATTTGAAATCACTAACCTTCATGAAGCCTTACAACACAAGAGTGTGGATATTGTGAATGTCATGTATCTTGTAACAATAACAAGAAAATTACTTAAAAACTTGTAGACAAATTGGTTGGAAGCCCTTGGTTTTTTTTTTTGTAATATATGCAATATGGGTGATGTTTATGTGAGATGGGTTCCATCTTGGTGTATAGCTTAAATTACTATTATACGTCATATTTTTATTGCCACTATTAATTATTAATTGTTGGAGCTAAATGAGAGATTAATATTTCAATGGATTTACTCATGTTAAGTGTTGCTTTGAATCCTATATATAGAGTACACATTGACAAAATTTGCAAATTGCAAGTCAAATTTTTATAGATAATTTGAAACTTATGAAGTGTTAACTAGATCTTTAGTGTACATTCCTTACCACCATGAATTTGATATCAACTTAAGTCATCAAGGGTCAGAGGAAGGAAGACATTTAACATTAAATTTGTGCTTATGTTTACTACTTTTATGACAATAATTGTTACTGTTTTCAACGATAAATACAAATAAGCTTCAAAATAATATGAAATATGGTTATTTATCAAGTTACTAATTTGATAGTGCATGTCTAGAGAGAAATTGTGGAGATGATTAATTTAGATTTAGCAATTAAATAATTTAGTTTAATTTAAAAAGTTGATCTTTATTTTTTAAATTATAATTATTAAAAACTTTGAGGTCTAAATATAGTAATTTTATTTTGAAATACCGAGTATCGTTAGCCATCTCCTAAAATTTCTTATATCATATGATTATTTGGTTTGAGATTTTAAAATTATGATTTAAATAAAACCGACATTATAAGCCTAGTGTTATGCCCTGAACAATGTGATGCTGCCGGACGTCTCTCGAGTGGTGCAGGTATGCGTTACTTGCTAAAGGGCAAAACGGAAAATATATCTGGTGCGGACGGGATAGGCTCCACAGCAGTTCGTGCGGGAGAGCGATGAAGTCCCTTCAGAGTTCCAGACGTACCGACCCGGTTAAATGCGAGGAATATGTCGCTAGTCTCAGATTTGACGATGAAGAGGGGACTTAATCATCCCTGTAGAGACCTGTGTTTAGGTGTGTGATGATGTTTTCAGTTAGTTGCATGATTTTGGGAGTACAAGAATACCCTTGTATGATTGTACAGGTGCATTCGGGCAAGACTCGTTGTGGGCCCTTTTTGGTGTTAGTCACCAACCCCTTGCCCACGGGTGCGAGTATGGGGTAGTCATGTACCCGGTTCCGGGTCTCCTGGAGTTGGGGGTGTGACGATCCCTACACAAATTCGTCGGGAACTGGAGCTGTTCTTCTAATGAGCCCAAAGCAGGGTGAAACCAGTTTATATGTGCCCCGATCGGTATAGCTTACTCGGAGCATCCACTAGGGTGACCGAGTGCCACACAGGTGAAAACCCTAACCCCATGACAAAGTGATATTGTAATATCCTGTACCCGGAATGGGCTAAAAGATAGCTTGTATTTGGTTTGAGGTCGTTATTTTGGTTTTGTAGTTGAAAATATGGTTATTTAGATTGTAAATGGGTCTTATTTGGTGTGTAGATGACCCAGGGGTATTTTAATAATATCTAGTGGCAATTTAAGGGGTAAATTAATCAATTTAGCTGCTTTATGATTTAATATTATTAATATTAAAAGGAAATTCGGGATTTAACTTAATTAAGGGCATTTTCGTATTTTAATGACTTTAAATGGGAATTTTATTGGAAAAAGAAAGCTTAATTAAATAGGGTTACTTGCTGGACAAGAAATCAGTGTTTTAATGCAATTAGAGGTCCTGTAAGACATGGGGAGAAACTCTATAAATAGGGGACTCATCCTAAGAGAGTTGATTGTTGATTCTTTGCACTTTGGAGAACTATAATTGTCTGGGAAGCCAAGGAGGAGAGAGAAAGGTGAAAGCTCAAAGCTTTAAGGCATTTTCAAGTTTCGGCAAGCTAGTCCATCTTTCAAAATATTCGAGGTAGGTGTTTCTATCCTTCTCAAACTCTCCTAGGGTTCTATCACATCTGGGTTGGTTTAGTTTTGGAGATCAAACTTAGAACGCACGATTTTATATGTAACTGAGATAGGAAGCCTAAATAAAGATATTTGATGTTAAAAGTTGATGTTGAGGAGGTATAAATCGTTTTAAGGAGGATTCTTCGTATGCTGGAACTGTATGAACAGTCCGGTTGGTGAACAGTGTTGGTCGGGTGAAGCTAATTTTTATACTGATAAAATATTCGCGATATTTAGATTAACTTTTCCTTCTGGTCGGGTTAATTTTGAGGTGGTCGGGTGAACAGTAACTAGTCGGGTGAAGCTAATTTTTATACTGATAAAATATTCGCGATATTTAGATTAACTTTCCCTTTTGGTGGGGTTAATTTTGAGGTGGTCGGGTGAGCAGTAACTGGTCGGGTGAAGTTAATTTTTATACCGATGAAATATTCATGGTATTTAGATGAACTTTCTCTTCTGGTTGGGTGAACAGTAACTGGTCGGGTGAAGCTAATTTTTATACTGTTAGAATATTCGTGGTATTTCGATAAACTTTCCCTTCTAGTCGCGTGAATTTTGAGGTGGTTAGGTGAAAAAATGTGGTCGGGTGAACAGTACTTGGTAGGATGATTTTCCTGATATTTTTCTTGGATAGCCAGTTAAAAATCCTTCGTAACGGTGGGTATTAATAGCAAATCGGAGTTTTGTAAAATTAGTTATGATTTTTCAAAGTTGGGACAGAATCTGCACTGTTTTATCAGCATGTTCTGCTGCTTTTAATTTGTTAATGAGAATCTAAGCTTGAAACCTTTAGAGGGAACCCTAATGAATGTTTTAAGATTGTAGTGTACCTTTTATTATTATAATTGAGGTGTATATATTTATTCTTACGTTAAAAACATGTTCATATTGATTGTACATGGTATAATTATACTGTGGATGTTATGCATTAATTGTTTTGATGTGGTATTTCCTAATTTGATATATTGGACTTGCAATATTGATATTATTGATGTGTGTTCTTGTCGTATAGTGCATTATATTTGTTGTGATGAGGTCTGGTAAAGGACAATGGTCCGGTAAAGGACAAAAGTGTAAGATGGATCCGGTCAAGGACATTTGTGCGGTAAAGCACAGTGAGCACGGTAAAGTGCGAATATGAATTGTTTTGATGTGACATGTGTGGTGTTATGTGTTAATGTGATGTAATGATATGAGTTGTGATGTGATATGATTTATGATATTGTGATAGGGCGGTATAATGGATATGGTTGTCTGTTTAGCGGTTTGTATTTTGATTTGTATTTTTGTGTGCTACATTAACATCTAATAACTCTCACTACACATGTACACTTGTACACATGACATTTAGTATTAGTAGTTCATTGTTGAGGGTTGGTGAGGAGTGGTAAATCACCTACTGAGCTTTATGTTCACCCTACCCGTTGATTTGTTTTCTCCAGGTGTTGACAAGAGCTAGCGATGGATTGCGGTGCTTAGCGGAGTATTTATTTAATGTATGAATTTTGTTAAATGTTATTTTTATTGGATCGTACTCTCGGACAAGGGTTCGTAGATAGTTGTAAGACTTGACCGAGTTTATGTAATGATTTTTTTTATAATATACTTAGAATAGTTGTTTGGTATTGGGAAAAATACTTCCATACCTTTGATGTATGTTTGTACAGAGAATTTGGACAACACCCGCTTTGTATGTCCCTTATAGGTGCTTGTCACCAACCCCTTGACCGTTCGGGTGCAGGCATGGGAAAGTCACGTGTTCAGTTTCGGTTCTTTGGAATTGGGGACGTGACAGATATCAAAGTTGTTGAGACCTGTTTCTAGAAAGCTCGCTAAAGCACTCTCGCGAGAGATGTGTGGTCCCTGATCACAAGTTGGAAGGGAGCCCCAAAGAGATGAAGGTTGACCACGTGAAGGTATTGCACACATTGCATCCACCAAGTTATTGGCCGCCGAGCCATGGTGGAGTACCCAAGGATGGGACAGAGTAGTGCGGCGGGAGTCAAAAGGAGCGCGCCGAACGATCTTAGTTCCTTTGAACTTGCTGGATGCAACGAGGGCATTGCAAAATCAAGTGGGGAAGCATATCACGCCCCAAAAAGCGTGGTGCTGGCGGGCATCTCCTGAGTGGCGCAGGTGCGCGCTACTTGCGGAGGGGCAAAGCGAAAAGCATAGTTGGTGCGGACAGAATAGGCTCTACGATAGTTCATGTGGGAGAGCGTTGGAGCCCATTCGGAGTTCAGACGTACCGATCCGGTGAAATGAGCAGAGTACACCGCTAGTCTCGGACTTGACGATAAAGAGAGGACTCGGCCATTCCTACATAAACTGATTGGAAACTGGAGCCGTTTTCCAGATGAGCCTAAGGTAAAGCAAAATCATTCTACATGTACTTCGATCAGTATAGGTTACTCAGAACATTCATCAGGGTAATCAAATACCACACAGCTAAAAACCATGATACTATGACACCGACACCCATCAATTTCCATGTGTGTATGTGAAAGAATAACCCAAATATTACGACACCAATTTTAATGTTGGCACGTGGCCCCAATAACAAATGATCCCACAAGCACGGGTGTTCCTTGACGGGTCTACTGACAAAAAATTGATCAGTAGCGTAAACTGCTTTTGATCACGCCTAGCTTAGTAAAAATTGGTTGAACAGCAAATGTCATGCATTCTAACGGGGCAGGGGCATCTAATTCTTCCCTTGTCTAGAACACACGTTCTTTTTTTTGACAATCTTTCCATTTGAGAATCCTTTGATGTATTACGAAATTATCATTATCTTTTATAGGAAAGGCATGTTCAAATCGTTTTGCAAATCTCTGGGCAATGAAGTTGTGTATGAGAGATGCGTTGAGTTAGACATTCAGTAAAGTCCAATCCATAATATTTTGGTTATGAACCAAACTATAATCATCTTCAAAAGTTTCTTTTTACAGCACATCTGAGTCAATAGTAACAGATCCATGTTCCATCAAGGGCGTTGTGTGGTGTGTTAGAACTGCTCAACTCAATGTTTGATAAAGACAAAAACATAATTTACATCCATGTGCACCACACTAGGGATGACAGCACCAAATTGGCTTTCAAGTGTGTCCGCATAATCATAATCATACAAGAATGTAAGTGCTCTCTCCTAATACTGAATTGGTCCATCCAGGCTTCCTGATGCAAACTGTAAACACATAAAATAAGAGATTCTGTTCAAAATCGTTAAAACCTTTTAAATCCCAACCACAGAGGTCCATAAATATGCGCATTCAGAAGGAGAAAATTTGCTTTAAGAAGAGAACCCAAGAGCCCAAGAACCCAAATAGGAACCCCGACATTCTGGTCATAAAACTATAATTATTACATTTTCTAAAAAGTTGAAAAGAAGCTACAATGATTCAACTGCTATCAGAACCTGATTTATGTAAATAAACCATGCAAACATTTTTCTTAATATTCCAAAAATCAAAGAGTCCAAAGTCTGGCACGTTAATTTCAATGAATGTGGGAGTATAATTTTCAGTCCTTACCTGCTGAACAATTGGATTTGTTGATGTGGCGAATTCTGGAGTCATTCCTTGCCAGACAACTTTTCCTTTGTGGAGAAACAACAACCTACGTTGAGAAAAACTTCTGATGGTCTGTCTGACAACAAAAAACATATGCTCCATGGAAAGAATAATCCAGAGCAAAGGATTTACCTATCAACAGCCCTTCTAATGGTGCTATGTTGGTGGGTAACAACTACATAGGATGCAATTTTCCCAGGCTTCCCAAGTGCATCCTCACCTTTTAAATGTACAGAGCGAATGAGATCCTCAACTACTGTAGAAGCAATTGGATCCAGTCCTGCTGTTGGTTCATCGTACAAGAGAACCTGTTCAAGAGAAAAGCGATCAGTCAAAACTCAAAAGGGCCTTCAGTAATTGACACAGTTGCAAAGTTCAAAGCGTGATCAAAGAAATCCAGTCACAATCATAAGCCATTTCATATAAACAGGTGCATTCACGTCTACTGCACACTACAACAGGTGCATTTTTGGCTCGCTACCAAATTATTACCACAAAAAAATGTAATACTGATCAAGTGGACTGTGCCAAGTTATAATAGCAAAAAGAAAGAAATGTAACTGAAATTACTGAACTAATTTCATAGCACCAGTGCATTCATGTCAAATCAGCCAACCCAACATTAGTCATCAGCACCAAAACCAGATACCAAACAGAGAATCAGATAGCATAGGCACCAAATTAAATGAAATCAAAGAAAAAATAATACAGGTGAGCATCGGTCTTCATCAAGCTCCGGCCCAGTCTTTTTTTCTTTGGGTGACTGGGCAGACTCCACTACAATCTCTCACTAATCACTGCAAACAAACCCCTCTTCATCAGATAGCATAGGCACCAAACTAAATGAAATCAAAGAAAAATAAATACAGGTGTGCATCGGTCTTCATCAAGCTCTGGCCCAGTCTTTTTTTCTTTGGGTGACTGGGCAGACTCCACTACAATCTCTCACTAATCACTGCAAACAAACCCCTCTTCATCAAGTTTCACTAATTAGTCCTATTAATACTAAATGTAGTTTTAGTATCCCTAACAGTCCCTCACCCATTAGGTAGCCCGTATAACCCTGCTATTTGTCACTTTCTCTTATTTATTTATTCATTATTATTATTTTTTGCTTCAGCTCTTAAGTTTCCTCTACCCCTTTTATTGAAGAATTCCCAAGGAGTGGTGAATCATCTGAATCTATTTTGAGTTCCATTTCGGTGATCTCTGCCTGTTTTCAACAAGAATCCAATAGACATACTGATATAATCCTAGAAGCTAGAGGATGGAGTAAGAAAATCAAATCACAATGTTAACTAGTATTTGCATCTCTTTTGTAAAGGAAGAGGAAACGTAGTATTGAATTCTGAGAGAGGGCGCTTGGTTGGGCTTGCTTTCCATCTCCCACTGCTGACTGACTCTTGTAGAACACACATTGAAGGAAATTAGCTAGGTACAACCGAGATTATGCTTTGCAAAGAAAATCTTAGACTAATAGAAAGTTCCTAAAGAAGCTGTGGAATAAATTTGTTCCCAATAGAATAGCTGTTAAGGAGTGTCTGAATCATGGACAGTAAATTAAGAGAGAGAAGAAGACACTTGGAAATCTTGCAAATATGAAAGGCTTTCAGATTTATGTTATAGATTCCGGAGAAAAGATCATAGCCAGTGTGTAAACCAGAATCCTGTCATTCGATATATGGCCTTTCAGAATGGTCCTAGAACCTCAACCAATTGTCAAACCAATCTGACAGGTTCAAAGTAGAAACTTAGTAGTGGAGTTTCTGCAGAGAAAGCAAAGTGTCTGAGAGCTTGTGATACCAGGAGCCACAACATTCCTAATGATGATCGTCTGAACAGAAGAATTTGGTAGCGTGTAAGTTCAGATCCCTTTCGAATGAAGTGTCTTCCAAGGACTCTTTTAAAAACCCAAGAAATGACTAAGCCACTGCACTCCTCTTGTATTGGTGTAAGAAGTACCTTATGGAACTGGACAAGCAATGTCTACTGCAGAGGAAGGCCCTTCTGAAGCTCATGGGCAAAAGGATGCCACAAGGTTAATAGTTGGCAGATATTGTATACACATGCCACAGACGTAGAACCTGACTCATAAAGGTCCAACCCATGTCTACACTAACAGTTTTCAAAGTTGGAAACCAAGTAAAAGACTAGATACTAATAAATGAATGACTTCAATGACTGAAAACAAATATTATCTAATTACTTTTCCTTGTATTAATAATCATGACATGCAACAGCATTGGATGATTAACATCAATAACTAGGACTATGGAAATCACCAAGAGAAGCTGATAGTTCTATTTGCTCATGGAACATACCTCTGGCTCTATCGCATTGTTTGTAATATCAAAAATTATAGACCGGGCTAATGCAACACGTTTCTTCATTCCACCTGATAGCTCAGAAGGCATCCGGTCTTCCACTCCCTAGAAAAATCAAAATAACCATATAGAAAATTCCGACACAAACCACATCATATATTCCTATAGAAAACTTGACGTATATTTATCTCATCCACTTGTTCAATGGGTCAAGCCTACTATTACATAAATCAATCTATTCCAACATCTTATTGCAATAACAATAATACTGCTTCGAAAACTTATAGAACTCAAATCGTAAGGACATACTAAAAGTGTGAGGTTTTTCATTTGACTATTTGTGGTTGGTTACTATCAAACATAGATCAACATTCTTCCATGGGCTGAATGTGCTATAACAGTACAACTTGACTCTCCACTGGACTGAAAATTATGATCTAAAATTTTGATCCTCCATATAGAAATAGTAGTAGTTCAGAAAGATCAAGAATTAAACTAAGAGTTCAATTTCACATACCTTCAATCCAACTGCAGCCAGAGTTTCTGTGACAAGCACAGCGATTTGATCTTCAGACATGCTGGAATTTTCATACCTATGCCATCAAAGAAATGGACACACAATGTTTAGGTTAGTGAAACTTCATTTAAAAAATAAAGTAAACATGACATTAGTGTAACCTTATGGATGATTGCACAGGAGAGTTGATTATTAAAAGAAGTGCAGCAATTTATTTTATTTTATCTTTTGTTCTCAGATCAACTGTTTCTTACAACAGGAAACCAACATTTTCACGCACGGTTAAAGAATCAAAAAGGGCTGCACTCTGAAACACCTGTTGAAAAGAAAAAAACAGCAAGTTTAATACATTAATAAAATGGCATCACATATATGGCAACAAGAGCCTATCATATTAAGTCCAAATGAAGATTACCAAGCTGATTCTAAGACCAGAAATTTCCTCATCACTGATCAAACCCACTCTCTTCTTCCCCCGAATAAAGACTTCCCCCTAATCATTACAAAACAAATCAATTTTAAAAACACAATTTGTCACAGATTAAATGTTTCCTAATTCTACATGGTAACAAAGTAAAACAAATATGTATATAAAATGCAAGTGCATGTACAATGTTGAATTATTTACCTTGTCCGGAGCAAGAAGTCCTGCAATAATTTTCAGAATTGTAGATTTCCCAGTACCAGAAGGCCCAATTATTCCTACAGCCTCCTCGTGTCGAATCTATAGATAAACTTTCAAATAACAAAGAATCAATTAGAAAGAAATTGAAATGACACGGTAACAAACTTGAAGAAAATCTGAAAATGACGTGTCTTGAAAAATTTCAATGTACTAATAATAGCAGTATCAGTCACACTGGCTTTAGTAAAATGAAATATTTATGTGGCATCAAAGGCTGAAAGGAAAATAAGGGATAAAAATGATGAGGAATAGACTAAAAAAGAAAAAAAATCTCTTTCTTTAACAGCATTTTATATGCAAGCATATAAACAATGGCTATGTTTTCTGAATTATATACTCCAAACCAATACCATAAATGTTCTCAGAGTAAAAACCGCTCTCATTTAAAAAATTTATATACTACAGTATTGTTCATATTACATGTGAACACAAAATTGCACTAGAAATACCTGAACAAGGAAGGAATGCCAATCTCTTAGAGCGGATACAAAAAGAGCATTTCATCATGGAATTGAGATTCACAAAGCATCTCAACAAAAGAATAAAGACTAAAATGAACAAAAAACACCTCAAAAGATATAAATTGATCAGGTAAAAGAAATTAGTGCATAACCGCATGCCATCAAAGAGCTTAGCTTATGTTTATTTATAATATAACTCAAGTATGCAACATGGAATGACAATCAAGCAATGCAGAAGCTCTAACAATATGAAAAGTCTCAGGGAATATGAAAATTAAAATATAATACCAAACCTTACATTGCAAAATCTAATCTTATAATATGTGTAACGGAAGCTAAGAAAGGCTGAAATTCCAGTTAGCAATGCATTTATGAGACAAATGAACCATAGAGATAAAATCGGTAAAATGCACCATGAAAGAGACTAGCAGCATTGTTATGAAGGACAGAATTACAAAATAAAATTGCAACTAGTTTTCACGATATTCTTCCACAATCAAATAAAAACTCCACAATGTGGAGTCCACATATTAGGAAATAAAATCTAAACATTAAAGTAAAAGTATTACTATTTATCACATTTAGTAAGTTATTCAAACCACATCTCCCACTGAATTAATTATTGATGAAATTTAATCTGCCAATTTCCCAACAGCAGTTACAGCACGTCCACATTAAAGCAATTTATGACAAACTCATATTCAAGTATCCATATATATATATATATATATATATATATATATATATATATATAACTTCACCTTAAAGCTCACGCCTCTCAAAATTTGCTTATCTCCAAATGATTTGTAGACATCCCTACACTCAATAAGGACATCAGGGTCATCGGCCTCTTGAGCTAAGCTAAGAGTCTTTGAATTAGATAAATCCTACATAGATCCATGTTAAGACATCATCACAAACCAATCCAGCAATTTTCTGAAAAAAAACAGTATAAATAAATAAATTGTAATGAGACTATGGCAGTAACAGAGAGTAGTCATTGCAACTTAATTGATGAATGAATTAATTAATTAAAGAAGAAATCCATCAAACTAAACAATTTCATGAGAATCCAATTCCAATTTCAATATTTATATATTCATTTTGTTATGTAATAGGCAATGAAAGACAAATATAAAATTAAATGCAGAAACCCAAAAATTGTAAAATGAAATCAGTACTACACAAGATTTTGTTACAGTAAATCCTCCATATCCAGGTTAAAATTTCAACAAAATAAGAGCAATGATAAAGAAAAGAATTCTAGTAGAAAATATATCACTTCCAAATCTCTTTTAGAGAGGCGTGTACCAAATGTGATGTAGGAGAAGGAGCCAGCAAAGATCAATTTGGTGAGTCTTTGGAGTTTTAAGAAATGCAAAAGACTATGAAGAGCTGGGCTCTGCTTCCTATAAAATCTAAGAAAATAGTAGTTAGTTATGCCAAAGGACAAAGATTGATTGGGCAAGTCTTTTAAATTTAAAGAGGCAAAAAATTGACAATTACTCTAAGAAAAGATACGCGTATTTCAGATCAGATGAGAGTGACATAGCAAATAGAAATGAGTGGCGTCATCAGATATATGTACCCGACTCTTAATTTTATTGTTGCTCCATATAGGTGACTCTGAGTCTTGGGATAAGAGCCCAGTAACTTTTTTGTAATAAACTAAGAGAAGTTAGGTTCAAGACAGCAAGTTCTAAAGAAATCCAAAAGAAAGTGGTTAATTCCCATAAAGGAACTTAAAATCCAATAACTACCAGCCTACTACTAGAAAGATGTAGTGAGTGCAATGATCAATTTTGGTATGCAAGGAAAGATCCATAGGCTTATAGTTCTTAACAAAACCAACAAATAGAGAGTAATCATGAAGGGATTTTGAATCCCATAACTACCACCAGAATGATGGAGAGAGTGCAAAGATTAATTTTGGTATGGTAGAAATGAGGCATGCTAAAAGCTTAATGGTTTGGGAGGCCATAGATAATAACATAACATAAGTTTGGAGATCTTGGCTTGTTTCATCAATCGAAGGTTGATGCTTTTAGGGTTATGGCCCCATCAAATTTCCATTGTGGTGACAAAAAAGAGACATGAGAATCAAAAGAGAAAGCGAAAGAGACCTTCAGCTTCCTTGTTGTCCTTGCAACATTAGAGGGAAAAGTCTCTCACACAGAGAGGCTCTCCATTCTTAGGATTAGGAGTCAATTTGGGTAGCTCCCATGAACATGAGATAAGTACCAATAATTTAGAAGAGGGGGGAAAGTTGGCTGCTTTCACAGGCCCTATGAGGGTGCGTGAGTGAGCCTTCGTGTTTCCATGTGTATGAGAAGTTAAAAATATCCTCTACAGACCATGGGTCTCCAAAGGATGAATCTTTACTGAAAGGTGCTCCCACTTAAATATATGGATAAGGTTCCACCAATAAGGAGGAAAGACAAAAGGTCCACAAGCACAACCTCCCTTGACATGATCTACCAAGGTTATGAAGTGGGAAGCAGAGAGTGGGGAAGTGACCAATGCAATGGCTAGAGAAGGGAGAAGTTTGGCCCTTAGTATGATCCGTCCTGCAGCATCTTTTCTAGCATTGTTTTTTTTTTTATGCACTAACATTCTATTTTTGTGAGAAGAATCAAACTTGCAACCCGTCTTATTGGAAGAGGAGAATATGGAACCTGGAAAACTTGATGTACTAACATTTGATTAATATGTACTGACATTCTATTTTTGGCAGTCCTTTTACCATTTGATTAATTCATCTTCTTGTTCAGATGATGGAAGATTGCAAGTAAAGAAGTTTGTCAATCCATCAGTCACATCTTAAAGGGAAAAAAAGGAAAAAAAGAAAAGAAAAGAATTTAAATTTGGTTTGGGCCTGTGAATGATGGGTATAGGTAGTTATTAATTTAAGGTCACGGTAGCAGGTTATTATCTTTGGGGCATGCATATGACGGTAACTTCGATTCAATTGTTAACATAGTCCACACACATCAAACCAACAAACTCAAAACCATTTGGGAACAAATTGACCTGAAGAACATGCACCGTTGTTATGCTGCAACTAAAACTGTCCATTTTAACCGTGTTCGTACACATGCAACCATCAGTACGAGCTCCAGGTGTCATTACATTAACAATACAGCCGTTAGTTGCAGGGGTAATTCTAATTTATCCAAACCAACCGTGACGAGAAAATCCATTTCAATCCTGAGTTGATTAGATCAGAAACGAAACAAATCAACCGACACGTATACAATAAATAAAGCCAAGAAAACGAAATGAAAAACCAAGAAAACTACAAAAAAAAAAACAATAATGCAGGGAGATGAGATGCGATTATCTCATAAAACTCTTATCACTCTTTAGAGTTTTTATTCGACAGTTAGATAGACCCAATTGAAAGCACATGCAATTTTCCATTTTCAGCAAACAATATGATTATAAAATTTTAAAAAATAAATAAAAAGGAGAGGGGGAGAGACATCCATTGTGTACCGTGGTGGAGTGTGAGGAGGAGAAGCAGCGGAGGCTGAGCTTGGGAATGGGTTTGGAAGAGAAAGGGAACGAGGGCTTTAAGGAAAATTCACGCAGACCCTTCGTCCAAGCTTTGGTGGAAGAAGCAGCAGCGAGAGACGACGAAGCGGCCATTTCCAATGAAGTCGACATTTGAGACAGGGAAGGTAAAAAGAAATATGAAGTTCGTTCGGGCCAGGAACGGGCGAATTTCTAAACAAGAGCAAAGCGTGCCGGGATTCTTATTCTTGTCGTATTAAACCCGTGCTAATCGGTTTCGCCCGCAGAGAATGGCTCCATTTTCGATAGGGATGTCAAGTCTCATTTTCAATGTAAACTAGCGTCATACTATACATTTTCCTGTATCAATCTCTCCTCCCGTACCAACTTCTATTAAGCTAACCCGTCTACACTAACTATGCTTTTTGTCTTGTCCCTCTCCAAGTAGTACGCACCTATGTTACTTGAGAGATGTCTGCTAGTACCATGCTATTTGGAGCATGACATCCTCCTTCACTTGATTTCGTAACGCCCTCGTTGCATCCAGTGCTCGAAGAAATCAAGATTGTCTAGCGTGCTCCTTACGACTCTTGCAATGTCACTTAGTCTCATCCTCAAGTATTCTACCATGGCTTGGCGGCCAATAACTTGGTGGACACAATGCGTGCAAGACCTTCACCTGGTCGATCCCATCTCTTAGTGGCTCCCTCCCAACTTGAGATCAGGTACCATGCATTTCTGCTGCGAGAGTGCTTAGTGAGTTTTTTGGATACAAGTTGCAACTACTTTGATACTACTTTATCATAGGGTCAAGGTTTTTACCCATGTAACACTCGGTTACCTTGGTGGATGCTCTGAGTAAGTCATACCGATCGGGGCACACGTAGACTGGTTTCGCCCTGTCTTAGTTTTATTAGGAGAACGATTCCAGTTCCTGATTAGTTTGTTTAGGGATGGCCAAGTCCCCTCTTCAACGTCAAATCCGAGACTAACGACATACTCTCCGCATTTAATCGAGTCGGTACGTTTGAACTCTAAAGGGGCTCCATCAATCACTTCTACGAATTTTTATGGAGCTTATCCCATCGATTCTGGCGGGCGTCTCCCAACATGTGATCAGGGACCATGCATGTCTACTGCAAAAGTGCTCGATGAGCTTTCTAGATACGGGCCGCAACCGCTCTGATACTACTTTGTCATGGGGTTAGGGTTTTCACCTATGTAGTGCTCGGTCACCCAAGTGGATGCTCCGAGTAAGCCATATTGATCAGGGCATTCATAAACTGGTTTCGCTTTGCCTTGGGCTCATCAGGAGAACGACTTTAATTTCCGACTAGTTTGTGTAGGGACGACCAAGTCGCCTCTTTAACGTCAAATTCGAGACTAGCGGCGTACTCCTCACATTTAATCAGGTCGGTACATCTAAAATTCGAAGGGGCTCCATCAATTTCTCACACGAACTGTCGTGGAGCTTATCTTATCCGCACCAGCTACGTTTTCCGCCTTACCCCTCCTCAAGTAGTGTGCACCTACGTCACTTGGGAGACGCCCGCCAGCACTACATTGTTCGGGGTGTGACATACAACCCTTAAAAATAAAATGCTAATGTGCAACGATTTGATGGCTTAGATCACGGATACATTTACATGTGATAACTAAGTTGAAATTGCATGTTTCCAAAGTTCATCCTATGGAGCCAATTGTGATTCTTGTGAATGTAATTATGACCAGAGTGAAGAAGGATGATATTGGAACTCAGTGTAATCCATCGGCGTTTCAATAGGTAGATTCTCAATAGGATAGTCATTCTTCAAGTATAAATCCTTCTATTTCACATAAGGAGAAGTCGGTATGGAAGGTAAGTCATATAGATATGGTTTGAGTCCACAAAACTTTCAGAATAATTCTTTCTTTGTGTATTTCATAATATTAACTAATTATTTTTTTTTATTTACACATATTCGAGTCATGCATCGAGCATGTGGACCTATGAACTCTATACATTCATTACCATTAGCAGTATAAGAGTATATCTAGTCTATAGTTAACGTAAGGGCAGATGAGAACTATGGTTTTAGGGATGTTTCAACATTTGTAAAAGGGAACGAAGATAAATTCATGCAAGTGAGACAAGAATTGTTTAATGGAGTTGGAAGGTCATGCTGAATTATACTTAACCTGTTTGGCGATATGGCCCGTGTTATAGAGTTCAGTGTCATCTTATTACACTTCGATGAAGGACAACTTGCACCCTTTTCAAAATGGATGACTATGCCTAACATGGGACATATCATTGCTTCATCATATAATGTCATAGTTTTTCATTTATCCGATTATCAGTGTCTTACGTTTCTTCTATAACGGATTACACCACCTATTGCTCCAGCACCATTAAGGGAAGTTGGGATTAGATATGTCAATAATAACCACTTCATATAAGTATTCATGAGAGATAGATATCTAGTACCATCAGTGACGAATGTGTGGAAGCAATATAGATTAGAAATTGCAGAGGCATGAGAGTCCTTTTATTCAGAGCAAGGGAGGTTATTTGTGAGTGTTGTTAGGAATTATGTGGCTACATCGAAACTGTTGAACTTGATAGTCCATGGTTTCATTATGTACTTATGCTATCATTTAAATACTGTACTAAGTTGATTTTAATGGTGTAAGTGTTAATTTAAGTTTGATAATGTAGTAGACTTTCAATTTGATGTAATGAGTTATAATAAATATTGACACGGGCTTTCGTGTCTTTGAAAAACAAAAACTGATGTAGGTTTTTGTATCTTAAAAAAAAACTAATGCAACTTATAGTCTATTCGATAAACCAAGATCGAACAAATATACTTTGTTTGAATAACTATGATAGAACATATATATAATTTGTTCGACATTAGGAAGTCGAACATTTGTAATTTATTCATTATATGTAATTTGAATGTTCGTGAAGTGTTCAACGTAAAGGTATCAAATAGCTCATTTTGTTCCTCTAAATCTTTGTTTAGCTTCTCAATTCATATATCGTGCAAAAGTACATATGCTTGACATGAAGTCGTGTAAATATATTGTACAATTCAATAGAAAGTACACAGTAATAAAAATATAGATATTAAATGTAATGCATACAAGGAAGACACATATAAGTGGTTATCGGAAAGTAATTTATAAAAGTTTACATAACAAAGTCAACCCACAAACACATATACAAGTCAAATATACTCCTAATCAAAGCCGTCATCACTATCCTTATCATCAGTCTCCAAATCACTGTGAGGTTGTGGGTCATGTAATAAGTTGTGCATCTCAACCTAGCTAAGCCATAAGGCTTGAGGATCGGCAAGAGTAGCCTCTTCTCCAATGATCAAGTCAGTTAATCTCCTCAGTCTCAATAATCTACACCAAAACAAAATAAAAATAAATCTATTTTAGCAGCAGTTAAAGATAATTGCAAAAAATAATGTGTCAATCAAGTAATGTTATCATGGCATTATCACTAGGTGGCGCAACATGTGGAGTAACCAGTGTTACTATCCTTTGACCATGAGCAGGGTTCTGCACCCACATGCAAGAATGTGATGTATACCAATCCATGTACTAAGGCATGACATCATAGGCATGTTGTACCTACTGACCACTTTGTTGGATATTAACATGGTTATACCACTCTGACCACTAGTCATTATCCCACTTAGCATATGCCCCGTGTATGAGTGAACTCCTCTTCATCCTCTCGCATGAGGGAGGAATGACTGGGATAGTTTGTACATATCCAAACTGCCGAAGAACCCTCTTCAAATGGTATAGCTCCATCATGTCACCATCCCAAATGATGTTAGTGAACCATGAGGCGGGATATAGCCGATGATGCTCTTGTACATCGGCAAGACCATATGGTTACCACACAACCTATAATTTATTTAAACAATAAATTTTAAAATGATACTCAAATATGGTCACATATAATAAAAATAAATAATGTTATCGTACCACATCGGGTGTCAGGTCATTAAGGTCCTGGAGAATCTCTCATAGATCATCAGTATTAGAACTTATTTCTTGTGGGTCTTAAAATAATGTGTAGATCTGCCTCAGTCGGTAATTAACAGAACTATGTGCTAGCTTAAACTTAGGGAAATGATCATAGATCCAACACAAAAATAATGTCATTAATTATCAATCTGTTTCGAACTCAGCTTTGTCGCAAACGATAGATGCCTGTACAGAAATGGAAACGCAGCTGGGGGCCATGCATATTGGTGTACCATATCTAAATCTCTAAATAGGTACAGATATAGGCAAGATACTTGATCACTAAATTTATTTGCATGAATAGTGCAACCAACCAAGAATAACAAAAACGCTCTAGTTGCACATACGACAACCTCGTCGGGATTGTCGTCATCAATACTTGAAAATTTGGTAATCAACCAAGAATGCATTAGTGACCCTCCCCTTTTTAGCCCTAAACCTTCCCGATCCTCTATCTCAGTTGTCATCACCCGTTTTTGACCGGGTTTGTTACTGGCTTTTGTGAAAGGACTCCGATGCTAGTTCATTCAGTTGATCCTAGAGTCATCCTTGCACAAGGCTCACAAAACCATTAAAGAAATGAAAAACACAGAGTCGCCACCAAATAAATTAGAGGTGTGATTGGGCACCTAGAAAAAGAAAGGTTTATGATTCTAGAGAATTAGGTTCGGGAGTTGGTTATGTGTGGGAAAGAAGAAAAACTCTTACACCCCCACAACGCCCACAATTGGTATCTAGTCTTGACCTATGGGTGTTTTCTTGCATAATTAAAAAAATTATTTTTTTATATTTTTTAATTTTTGAGAAAGGAGAGTTTTTAAGATCTAGGCCTTAAAACAACAAAAAAGGATTTTAAAAGAAATAAAAAGAGACATTCTAATTTAAAAAAAAGAATGTGGGATCTAGGCCCATGTGACAGTATTGTATTTCTTTTAGAAAACAAAAGCGATTTTCTTTTTTAGAAAAGAAAACAAAAAATTATTTAAATTGAAATATGAGAATATTGCCACAATTGATATTGACCCAAACAGACTAGGATATGAGCATCTAGGGCTCAACCCTCATGACCACCGAGGCTTTGTTTTATTTTTTTTAGAAAATGTGTTCGTTTGATTGTTCTTTTTTATTTTTGAAAAAAAAAAGAATGAGAGTTAAAAGAAAAACTGTTTCACTTCAAAACATTTGAGAAAAGAAGTTTTAACAGTTTAAATATGAAGAAATTAAAGGAAAGAACCTGGATGGTTTTATGGCCGAGCTTGGAAATCCTTCTTTAAAAAGTTTCCCTAAAAACGCAAAGGTTAGAAAGAAAAATGCAGCTTCCCTTCCTTGCTTTAAGCCTTCAGTCTCCATAATTTCAGTATGCTTCCTACTTGGTTTAGAACGTCCCCTTTAGCTGCTTGAAGACAAGAACAATTTTGGATACCTTTTTCCTTAGAAAATAAGTATCTCTCTCTTTTGATAATTCCTCTCTGATACGTCTAGCAAGATCTTTTTTTTTTGTCTTATAAAAATGATGCCTCTTTTGATACTTGATAATTGATGCCCCTAGCAAGCTCTTTTTTTTTTCGATAAAAAATGATGCCTCCTCTCACTTCTTTTTTGTCTCTTGGGGCAATCTATTTATAGGGATCCCAGGGAGTATCCATTGGCTAGACATTAATTGCATTCTTATATTTCTAATAAGTCAAATGGATGTCCCGAGACCTCATTATGGCACCTTGTTCCCACGTCTGAAAATATATAAATAATTTTCTTGGAATTATTTAAATCTCATATTGTATCTGGACGCATTGGTGGGCAAGGGCTAAATGCATTTCCGGGTGTATTAGCGCTATTTGGGATTAATGGCAGTATAGTCCCTAGGGTCAATTGTGATGTCCCGAGGAGTTCATGTTTAATGCCTGGTCGACCGCCAATTCCTATCCCAACAGGGCTAATCCGAGTTTTGAGGCATTAATGAGACTTAGATGGGCGAATTTGGGTTTTTATTGGTAATTTTGAGCCTTTGGAGGGCTAATCCAAATGATCAAAGGCTTAATTCAGACCATGGAAGCCTACTGAAGTCTCGGATCGTAACATGGAAGTTCCGCATTCCTTAGTTCACAATACTGCAAGGCTCAGATTCCTTACTCCGTGTTAAGGGATGACTCAGATCCCTTATTCCGTGCTAATGGAGACTCAGATTCCTTACTCCGCATTAGTGAGTCCTTACTCCGTGTTAAGGGATGGCTCGGATCCCTTATTCCATGTTAATGGAGACTTGGATTCCTTACTCCGCATCACTAGAGCCTTTTTCTGGATTACTGATGCTGCAATATAAGAAGCTGAAGCCTGTTTCGGATCATTAAAGCTGTGGATTTGACCACAATGTTTTGAAATTGACCATGATGTTCTGGATTTGACTTTTAGTCATAACTTCTTCATTTTAGTTCGGAATTATGCTTGGTTAAGTGTGTTGTTTTCCAAATTTCATCCTCTATCACTTAGTGCTCGCGTTGGGGCATTTAAAGGTCTCCCAAAGTGGTCCTTTGTCTTGTGATCTTTCACCGAGTACGGTTGTGATCTAATCCGATCAACATGGGGTTCAACATCAGTCACCCCCAACCATCATGTCACTAATAACACCGTCATCTGCGACTACAACATCCTAATGAACACTCATATCGGTGACATTTAAACTTAAAATAATACCAACATCAATGAACGTAATTATCATCTCTCTAGAAGGTAGACAAAATGTGCTTGTCTTATGATGTCACAACTCCCCAAAAGCTGATATAAAGGTTCAGTTTGTGAATCTATACAAATGTGAGCCAATGTTATCAACCCTGACTTAGTCACATATGTCTTCACCTGACTTTGAAGACTGTCCCAAGCCTATGAGAGTTGATATGGCTGGTTATAGTATGGATGCACTAAACAACGAGTCTGTAAATCAAACAATTAACCTATATATAAAACTTTTCATGAAGTGATACCAAATAATATGGTCTATCAAATACACATATTAATTAAAATAAAAGGTAATAACATATTCTTACATTCAGGTAAGACTATACATGAAATGTAATATGGTTTTTAAAATATGGTAGGACTAATGGGTCAACTAGACTGCCAAGAATGGTTTACTCAGGCATAACATCACATTTACTTGATACTCGTTCCCTGCCCCTGCTCCTACCACTACCCTTTCCCTTACCATTGTCCCTACCCCTACCTCTGGTAGTACCCTCAACCACTCACCTCCCCAACTACTCTCTAGAGTACCCTCAATAGGCTTTGCACCTTGTATACTACTCTCTAGAGTTGCTACCTTAATAGGGGAAGCACCCCCTCCGGTAGCCTTGGCACCTTGACAACTACTATATAGAGCTACCTCAGTAGGGCCTATACCTCCTCTAGTAGCCTCGACCCCTCCCCGACTACTCTCTTGGAGCTGCATCAGAAGGCTTTGCACCTCCCCTAGTAGTGTTTAGATGATGATGTACATGCCTAATATATTTTTTGTCCCACCGAGTATCTTGCACAAAAGCCTGAGCACCCTCATTAATGCTGGCTTGGGCACCCTCTACAAGTCTAGCCTCATCATGTCTTTGCCTGGACAAAGCTGTAACCAATTACTTATCTCACACCATGATATACGTATTAAGATAAATAGAATTAAGTATGTTAGGATAGAAATACATTTGTTTGAATAACAATCATAGAACCATTGTAATTTGTTTGAAACCCAAAAATAGAGCACTAATAATATGCTTGAATATGCATCGTTGAACATTATGAATGTGTTCAAATACGTAACATTGAACATTATTATTATGTTCAAATAACAAGAATATAGCATTCTTATTATGTTTGACAACATATAAATGAACACTAACAAAACATTCGATTTGTATATAATGAACCATATACTTTTGTTCGATGTAAGCAACACAAACTTGAATTTAATTAAACAAGGTTTTTTTTGTTTTGTTCAAAATATAGATAACACATTTTATATTTTCGTTCATTTAACAAAAGTTAAACAAAGCAATATGGTTACTCGTTTCGTCATTCGTATTACATATTATGAATTTCATTATTCAAAATTAAAACCAAGATTCTAACCTTTTTCTCAATGACATGGGAAGAGGGAGGAGGCCGACTGCTGTGGGAAAAAAAAAAAATTAAGGAGAAGAAGCAATGGAGGTTGTCAGTGACTGTCGAGAAGAGGGAAGAACGAACGAACTGGTGGGTGGATGGATTGGATGGATGTGTTACTCATAAAGGGTATTATTGTCATTTCCCTATATTATTAAAATTTTATTTTATTTTTTAAATGTGAGTGCATTTAGCATTTGGGTGGATGTATTTATCCCTTCCTATAATATAAATATTAAATTGTTTAATGAAACGGACCTACTAATGGAATGTAATATAAAAATAAAATTTTGTCACTTTTAGACAACTTTTTGAATACACAAGGAGTATTTGATGTAGTACGGAAGCAAAGAACGACAATAGATCGATTGCAATGATTGGATTTCTTATATAGTTTGTCAATTTAAGCAAACCAAAGATTAAATTGATAAAAATCAATGTAAAATTCATAAAAGTTTAATAATGTAAGAAATAATCATGAACAAATAACCTTAATTATTTATAGGCAAACAAGAAAATCCCAGAGAAATAACAAACAAAATAAAATAAATATTTATTTTATTTTATTTTTTACATGTCGTATCATTCTCCTCCACCTAAAAAGAACTCGGGATACAATGACACATCATTAGCATAAAACAGATAGATGTCTATCATATTAAACATACGAGAAATAGCTATATCATCTGGTAGCGCAATGACATAAACATTATTGTTGATCTTGGGTACGATTCATAAGGGCCATACTTCTTGGGTTATAACTTGTTGTACTTGCTAGGAATCCTCTTTTTTTTTTTTCCCAAAAATACCATCACTTGGTCTCCTATGACATATAACTTCTATTGTTTGTGTGAATCAAAAGCCTTCTTATACTTAGCATTAACACGTCCAATTTTTTCTCATACATTTGTAGCTACAAACTGGTACCACTTAGCCATGTCTTCGATAGCCATATTCCCTGCCACTAGGTAATTACACCAAATCCAAAACATGCTGCGGCGACTTCATGTAAACCACAAAAAAGGCATCCACTTGAGTGTTTTGAATAAAACCGTCATAAGCAAACTCTACTTAAGCCAATGCTTGATCTCATTGCCTCGGTTCTCTCCACAAATTAAATTAAATAGCTATCGATTTGGGAATGTACGGTACTATTATAATTCAAAGAAGAATTAAATAGAACCACAAAATTTTCCAAAAGTGACTAAAGAATTTATTGTCTTGATATGTTGTAATAGATTTAATAACTCCATATAAACGAACCTGCCCCAAAAAAACAACTTCACAATAGCTTGTGTATTAATAGTTTTCATGCATGGAGTAAAATAAGACATTTTAGAAAACCAATCAATAACTATAAATATCAAATTAGTTCCTTGTTGGGTACTGGGTAAACCCAAAAATAAAATCAAATGAAGGGTCCTCCCATATGTTTTCCAAAAGAGGCAAATGCATATACAACCTAATATTTTAAGATTGTTGCTTAGCTATTTGACAGATATCACATCTCTTCTTAAATGAATCACATCTCGGCACGTAAGGCCAAAAATACCTCTCAAGTATAGCCGCTATAGTTTTATCTCTTCCTAAATGCCTTGCTAACCTACCCCTATTGAGGTCTCAAATCACCTTCTATCATAGTGAAGATCTAAAAAATACATAACTGATTATTTTTCATTAAAAGCCCTTCTAAATATAGTAATCATTGCAATACCCATGAAAAGTGCACTTTCCTCATAATTTCTGAAAATTCTCATTAGTAGTATACAAGTTCTTTAATTTATCAAATCTCATAATTCTTGTTCGCAAAGCGATAAAAAATTAAAGGCGCAAAATAGACTGATCCACTCGGGTCCATGAGTGGGCTTAAATGAGCTAACTCGTTTTAGCCCGCAATTTTAATGGACTCAGAATGAACTAGTCCGGTTTGATCCGCATGCGAATCGAACCAGTACGTAGACTAGTTATTTTTTTTTCCCTAGATTGCCACATCAATATTAAAAATGTTTCACAATGAATTAACATATGATAATAATTTAATCTATAAAAAAATTAAGATATCGTAGTAATAATTCTTCAAAAAACTTAAAAGTTAAAACAAAAACAAAAACATTAGTTTACAAATGTGAAACAAAATTTTTAATTGGTCATCCAACATCAGTATATTAACTTTCAAATAGTCTCATGTGGGCAATACCATTTAAAAATCAACCCAAAATTTCTTTGATTTTGCATTATTATCCACTTTGGGTTAGTACCCACACAGTTTATCATTATTATTTTTGGTGGGCTTCACGGACCCCCTTAGGCATTCATCACTCAAAGGCTTCGTGCTAAGATAGATATCCATGCCACCTTATGTGCGCACTTTGTTTCCCGCCTCCAATTAATGTGGGAGTTTACATGCTTAGGCCACAAGAAGGGCACCATAAGACCCATAAACTAGTAATTCTTAGGCTACAAGGAATAGGCTTGCTTGCTTGATAAACCTATACATCAATATTTTATTGATTACTCAATTCATTATTCTCCTTCTCGTAAAGATATTATCCATAAATAATCTTTTATCTCAACAATTAATTCCTTTCTTCCTTGCTGTAATTAATTCGTGGCTCTTAGATTGATTGTAGTTAATATGAGGAATCCTTTGGGAATGAGAGTCTAGTCTCCACAAAAGCTTAAATCCCAAGAAGACAGTTAATTGATTTGCATTATGTTCTTTTTTCATTAACTTATCTAATTATTATAATTCCCACGTATATCATAGTTGTTTGATCACATTAATATTCTCTTTTTAATTGACAATTCATTTTATTTACATAACCCTTGTATAATACTAATATATGATCATTAAGAGAACTTTATTGATCATAAGATCTCACTCGTTTCGATAGTGGACTAGAGTCCTTTAATATTTTTATTGAGATAATAGATTAAAATGTTAAGCTTCTCTATCTTTAAAGTCGCTTGATAGGACTTGGTGACGCTCTAAGTGGTTGTCTGTATTTTTGTTAAGGTCCTCTAATGACTTTAAGTAATCTTTTATCAAAGGCCCTCTAATAGGTTTTAGACTTATTCGTTATTGAATGTCCTTTGGTGAGCTTTAAGTTATCTGTTATCAAAGGCTTGACAAACTTTAAAGTTTCTCTATCACCAAAAGTCCTTTGATGAGTTTTAATTACTTACGATACCAAAGGCCTTTTGGTGCTTTTAAAGACTTATGATTTATCAAGGGTTCTTTAGCATGTAAACGCCCACTAATATCCAAAGGATATCAAGGGTCATTTGGCAGTAAATGTCCTCCAATATCCAAGGCCTTTTGGTGCTTTTAAAGTCTTATGACTTATAAGGGTCCTATGATATTTTTTTAAGGTTGTCTAGTATGTCATATCATTCAATTCTTTTTTAGGGTTTGATTACTTGATTTATAGTTTTACTTCAAAATCATATGGTCTACCAAAAATCCTCTAATAATTTTAACATATTTCAAATATTATAAAAAATGATTCTATTTTTAGAAAATATTTTTATAATTTCAAATGGAATAAAAAATTATAGATGAACATACAAATAACTTTAATGGGTGGGAATATCTATTCTCCAAAAAACTATGATAATACTTACAATATAATTTATTATTAGTACAACTCACCAATCTTTTGACCACCTTTATGTTGTAGGTACAGGAGATCATTTAACTCAATCTCAAACCATTTCAGAGACATTACAATCGCACACAATGCATGAGGAACGTACTATATATCACTTTCAACTTCCCATATTTATTATCACTTAGTGCAAATAAAGTTAAAGTCAAATTTGATGAATTCAATTCAAATTATAAAGCCGCCTTCAGAATATGTAAATTTGGTTAGTGAACATTGATGTCACCATTTGTTGATCGACAAAATATTGAAAACCCCTGGTTCAAAAATTTTAGGTGAAACATCAGCTTATAACGAAACAGTTCAGCATTATGAAAAATGGAAATAAATATTGAGTGACGGGTTCAATTTTGACCGGATAGTATAAGTTAACCCGATTTTGGCAGACACGAGCTTTAATTTTGATTCTACTTGAGGATGAATCGCGGATAAGTTGAATCCATTTATTTAAAACACTGGCTCAACTTTACACCCGACTTTTGCAAACGCAGATGCAGAGAGTAAATTGAGGAAGCTTTAAACGCGAGTTACTTTAAGAAATGAAACTAAACTGTACATTTGTTGAGTGAAAAATCCAAATAATTATATCGATGACTACATTTGAAAATGCATGCCTGGAACTAGATAATAAAACGAGCAGTTAGAGGGAACCGATGCAAGTGGTCCTTATATCAGTTCATTCAATAGCAATTTTATCATCACCACGGCACGTTGGAAACACTGCCCCATTCTATCTGTAAAAAAAAGGAGCAGCAAGAAAAGAAAAGCAAAATACAACAAAATTGGGGATCAGGCACCTCTCTGTGGCAAGGTTTCAAAGGCAGAAACTGTATTGTCAAATTTGACTCGATGCAGAGGGGCACCGCTTTGCTTGATGGCACAAGCTGTCTTGTCTTCAAGAGGGCAGCGAGCTTTCAGTACAGAGAATACATGATTGTTCAATCTCCTTGCTTTCTTCATAGCTTCCAACAGGGCTTCAGAACCCTTAAAAGGAAACACAATGGCATCAGCATCTAACAAACCATATAACAAAAGAAGGAACATTGCAGTGGCGAGGTTTTATGGAAAATTGGCCTGATTTAAAATAAAAACTATAAAGTAAAAAAAATCCCAAACACATGCTAGCCATTATCTCTGGGATGTATACTTTCTTTAACGCAATGCGACGAAAAGGCTACTATGTAACTGATGACAATAGATGTTGATCCATTCACCATAAATTTGGTTGGCTAGACAAGCTGGTCATTGATATACAATAAAATAAATGAAAACAATATTAAAAGAAGAAGCACATTGTCCCATTTTCTAAAGCAAAAAACTTTGCAAGACAAAAAAAAAAAAAGTGGTCCAAGGCAAGTGAGCCATTCCAGGACATTGTGTTTCTTGAGGAAGATGATGCAAGGAGACGGCAATTACATGACTAAAAATGTTGATCCTTCTATAAATTTGGAATGGCAGACAAGCTAGTCATTTGTATGACGCAAAAAGCAAAACTAAAAAAAAAGAAGTAGCGGTTCAGGACATGTCAAACAGTATGGTCAATCCAAACTGAACATATGGTACTAGAGGTAATTTGTTTTCCAGTTCATCGTTGGAGCATATGGAAGGTCAGGACATCGGGCATGTCATGAACCTCAGCAGTTTAGGTGATGAACCTTAAAATGTGTTAGCCTTTAAATCTCTATTCCTACAAATACATATTTAATAATGATCTCAATGATTTTTGTTTTTAATTTTATTTTTAAAATTTTTTTGTGGTTCTCAACCTACTCCCCATCGGCGACCACTGGATTCAAACCCTGGACATCCTGTTGTGAGGTCCTTGGGTCCAAGTATCCAAACAAACCCTGTAGGACCTTCAAAACAAAGACTAGGCATGTAAGAAATTTATGCCCACGTAATACCACAAACTCGTGTGATTAACCATAGAAAAGGATTAAATAAAATAGACTTAAAATCGATAAAGATACTAGAATAATAATTGCCAAGTCAAATTTTAAAACATGGGCTTCCATTCTTGAAGACAAGATTGTTTAATGTTGATACCTGGGAACCATGGGTTGATTTTTGTGGTTGTGAGATATTTGCACTTTCCACTTCAGCCACATTGAGGACTTGATGTGAAAAGTCAAACAGTTCAAAATGCACCTGCTGTCCAAGCAAGTATATGATTGTACAGCCACCCCAAGCAATTGAATCACCCAGCACATCAAAACTGCTTGGTGACGCTTGAACACACTCCTCCAGATATCCCTGCAATTTAAGAATATAAACAGATTAGACATCACATTCAACTAAACAATGAAGGATATTAGTCCATCTAAAACAGTCACAAGATGCAATAAAAGGATGAACTTTCAAAGACACAGTATAATAAATCTGACAATACTTGCGGGGAAATACAGTTTCTCATTGTATAAAAGTGAGAGGTTGAGAAAATGATATATACCCTCTTCCAAACAGTAACATTAACAATATTGACAAGGCTGAACTTAAAAAGTTATTTTATTTTATTTTTACCAAAACCTTGACGAAGGAAATTATTGGCACTTCCAGAAAATCAAATTTAGCAAGCAATTTTTATCTTGTGGGTATAATGGATTTTAATTTTTTTTCGTCACACAGCTTACGGAAAGTGCCAAATATGATTTCATTTTGCATGATCAAACTAAAAGGCAACTGCTACATGAGAACAGTTGCTTGCTATTGCTGTTAAAAGGCTACAGGTCATGAATTGATGTAAAGCCTTTTGATTTATTAAAAATAAATAAAATCTTGCCCTTTGAGCGTATGGGTGATTTATCCCCTATCTCTTCTCTCTACCCTTTACTCTCTCTCTCCCTTTCAATTTTCATGGCATTAGAGCCATTTGATCCTCCCTAGGTTTCATTGGCCCTTTTTCTCTGCCACTTCTCTCTGTCACGAATCTCTATATATGGCTATTAAGCTGACACACTTGTTTGCTTTCATTGGCCCTTTTTCTCTACCACTTCTCTATAACGAATCTCTATATATGGCTATTAAGCTGACACACTTGTTTGCTTTCATTGGCCCTTTTTCTCTACCACTTCTCTATAACGAATCTCTATATATGGCCATTAAGCTGACACTTGTTTGCCAGCAACATATCTTGATCACTCTCCCTTGTGTCCTAGAGGCGTTATTCCTTCCTACTATCTCCAAGCAGGTGTCAATTTTGAGTGTCAAATGCATCAGTGACTACAGGAGGAGGGAGATTCATGGCACAAGGAAAGTTCTAGGGTAGAATCTTCCAACAATCCCAGTGATTCTGAAGGGACCAAGAATGCAGTTTCTATTCTTACAAGGCTGTCCAATGAAAAATTGGAAACTCATGAAGTAACGAATTTTTTTGGCACAAGATTTCTCGTCACCTTGAAAGATATGAATAGAGCTAAATATCTTACAGATTTGCCACCCTTTAATATTAACTTCAGTTATTCAAATTCGGAAGCTAAATAAAACTGTATTTTCGAGCTTCTAACTCCACAAAGCAGAAGGTGAAGGTATGAATGGCTGATGTGTAGAATTGAGCGACAATGATATATTCCGATTAGTTGGAGTGACCGCCCTCTATCCTTGTAGACATAAATCATATTGGTCATCTCACCTTTCCTAACTAGTGCACTCAAGGACCTTCATTGCATGTGTCTAAACCACCTTAGGTTACATTCTCTTATCTTATCCTTAATTGGAGCAACTCCTAACTGAGTGCAAAAATCTTTGGTCCTAATTTTATAGTTTCTAGTTTTATCACATATTCACTGTAACATTTGCATCTTTGTCACACTTACTTTATTTTTGTGTTCCGTATGAATTACCTAACACTCAGTACCATATAACAAAGTTAGATAGCTATTCAATAAAACTTGCCTTCCAACTTTAGGGATATGTTATAATCACACAAGACTGCCAAAACTTCTCTTCATTTCAATCAACCTGGATCCTATAATGAACATTAACTTCTATAATTGCTAAAAGAAATAAAATTATAAGAGGACAAAGATTAAAAAAAGAGAGAAGAAACTACAACTCAAATCTACATTAAGTGTATAAATTTAAATATAATCCTTAAATGATGACATATCAAAAAATACAAAAAACATCCAATTATTACACTCTCTCAAACTAGTTTTATTGCTATTACTCTATCTGAAACTTTTTCTGTTTTTCTAATCATCCTATCCATACCTTGTGCTAATCAATCAATAAAATGTGCATGTTGGTAGTTGTACAAAATATTATAATGATTTAATTATAGCTAAACGAATTCCCAATAGAAAAATAAACCCCACTTTATAAGTACCCTAAGCTGGCTACCAAAACAATCTTAATATGTTGTAAAGGCGCATCGGAAAAAATTTTAATTTATAATGTCAGAACAATAATGTTCAGTTCCAGTGATGCAAGGAAAATGGATAACATCTAGTAATTCTTCTGACCTAATTTTCATTTTACTCATAATAATGGATAACCATTATAGATCAAGGAAAATGCCTTGAGAATGTTTGTCAGTAAGTAAATCTCCCAAATAGTCAAAATTTTCTATATAGAAAAGCTGCAGAAGGATATTCCTTACAATTTGGAGGCCACTATATACACGATAGAAGTCCTTTGAGGTTGTAATATCTATGAAACCAGTCTTGGGAGCAGCACTCCATTTGTTACAGTATCTGTCTAGTGCTGCACTTGTGAAGGCAAGAGCGTATTCCAACACACTTCCAGTATTTATGTTTGCCTTGTATAAGACGTCTGCCACAGAAGAAAGCTCTTATGGAACCCTTCAAAAGTGAAGTTGAATTGAGCAAAAATTGATAAATATGATTCAAATGACCACAGTTCACCCAGTAAAACTCTGATGTAAGAAGAAATGTTAACCTTAGGTCTTATTAACAGTCTATGGCTAGAAACAATTAAGTAAACAATTATTTGATGTTAGAAAAAGTAACGCAGTAAAAAAAAGAGTATTTTCAAAATACAAAATGCATGTAGGGTATCATAACAATCAGATTGAAGGGGGATATGAGATAATCACACCCTCACAAGAGCAGAAACCTTCCATCCAAACCTCACTTAATATTTTGCATAAAAAAGGAAAAAATCTAAAGTCAAAGTTACCTTGAGAAGAAACCTTCTATCCAAAACTCACATATTATTTCATATAAAAAAAAAAGAAAAA
The DNA here is from genome assembly GCA_023512835.1 of Taxillus chinensis. NCBI lineage: Eukaryota > Viridiplantae > Streptophyta > Magnoliopsida > Santalales > Loranthaceae > Taxillus > Taxillus chinensis. The sequence goes on along the minus strand of CM042090.1, from coordinate 8,723,320 downwards.
AATCATACAATTGACAGTAAAAGAGACCTTGATGCAAAACAAAATAAAAAATCACTAACCCACCATTGACAGAATAATCATGCAGAAATAAGATAGTGAAGATTTCATTTATCATATTAAGACAAGTCGAATAAGAATCTAACTTTCATCTTTCATTTACGTTGTTGCATTTCCTTTTCATTTATCACTCACCTTGGTGCACTTCCCTTCCACCTTTCCTTTGCATTATCATGGTGTTTGGAATTGACTTTCAGAATTTGATCCGATTATTCAAGATTTGCTTCAGCACAGTGTTTTTGTGATTCTCAGGACTATGAGAGGAATTGTTTGTGAGTAAGTGTGTGTGTGAGAGAGAGAGAGAGTGAGTGACAGAGAGAGAGAGAGAGAATTTGAAGAAGTTTGTGCTCGACATCACTTCTCAAGAACCAATTTGTACCCACATATGTTTATAATGTTGTTTTCCCTGTCTTACGGTCATTAAATGTGTTGAAAAATCTACCCGCCACCCTCCTGTTTAATGAGATCTAAAAAAATATAAAATGTTGGCTAAATGTGTATCTTATCTTTTCAATACCCATCATATTCAATAATTGTAACTTTGGTTCTTTTATCAAACATATTGGAGCTCATTTGATTAGAAGCAGTCGATTAATTTGCCTATTGAGTCAATTGATTTTGGTGAAATTAAATTTTTACGGTAGAAACACAAAATAGCAAATTGTTTCAGAACAAAATAGTTGGCTGATTGTAGAAAATTTTGATTCACCCCACAACCAACCAACCGACAAGTTTGGACTCTAGGTGAACATTCCTGAAATAGAATCATTTTACTAGTAATGTATAATTAAATTTGATATCCTAATATCTATATTACCAGATAGCTTCATCTTCTTGTATATATACCTAGTCATGTATTTTATGAAGGTATCAATAAATATAATAGTATTGTCATTTATATCATCATTTATGCCAGAGGAGATGCACAAGACAGCTAGGGGTTTTCTCACTAGATAGGAAAAAGCTAAATGTGAGTTAGCCCTCACTTACATTGCCCGCGGGCACACACACATATTTTGAACCTATTATACGTAAGGCCCAATTAGGTTAATTACAATAAGCTATACAAGATAACTAATATAACATCAAATGAGAAATCTGGCAACTTTTCTCCCCTCCCAACAACAATACCCTTCAAATGATTATTGGCTATTGTTGCCACCATTCTCTTGCTGAAGACCTCCATACCATTACCTTGGAGGCTTCAAAAAAAAAAAGGTAAGCCCCTATTATGTTGTTTGAGAAGGAAGGTTAATGGAATCTGATTGATATCGGTGTTTCTTCTCTCTATCTTGTATGTTATTTGTCTCATCGAATTGAATCTGAACCGGAATCAGAATGATAGGCCAAGCGGCAACATTTTCTATAAATTTACATTTGAATCATTGCGGTGATTAAATTGGAGTTAGCACGGGAGCCACGATGTGTAAAGCATGATGTTATTGTCATTTAAGCTATTGCATGACCCTCTATGAGTGAAGATAAAGGGAACTATAGATGAAGCTAATTCAGTACTCTTAGGTTGATTTGTTCATTATTATGTATCATGTGAGAGAGTGAATGATAATGGTTTTTTTTTTTTTTTTGAGAGCAAGTTGTAACATGAAAAATGTTACAACTTGAGTGGGAGTATTAAAATAGTTAAACCTAGTTCAGAGTATGTGGCTATTAAATCGACATATATATATACACCCTCACAGCAATAATTGATATGTATATATATACCCTCAGGACTTTTGCATTGTATCTTTTTGGAACTTGGGCTACAAAGGTCAATGCTTCCCCAACACACTAAAACAGTTGTGCTTTCTTAGACCATACATACCACATAAAATAACCAATTACCAAGAAGCGTTGAACTGTTTTTTTTATTCTTTTCACTTGGCTCCATTTTTAAACACTTTTGTGCTTTGAGGAAAACATCTTGATTTGCTGTAAATTTACTATAATATTATAATAAGTGAAAAGGACATCACAATAAATGAACTCACTTCCTTTTAAGTTGGTCCATTATGATGTTTGGGGGCCATGTCCTACATGATCTGGATTATAGATATTTTATTACAGGCAAGAATATCATTTTTCACAAAATAACCAATGCTCATATCAGCTCCCGCCTCCCAGGACAATAAGAGGGTAGATTTTCTCTTATGGTGTCCTAAAGGCTGCTGCCGTGGACTTCTACAAAGCACTTTACATTGAAGCATATCAATTGTGGCATGGTGTGGAGCTTGAGTTGGCCAGTTTCGCTCAGCGGAGGTCACACTTTACATTGAAGCATATCATATTCTCTAATAATCCATTAGCCTTTCAATCCTAATACCACCTCAATAAAATGGGGCGATCGGAAGAATTATCATTTTATGGAACTTAGCCAAGCAATATTGCTTCACATGGATGCTCCCAAGGTGATTTGGAAGAATATGGTAGTAACTAGTTACAATGTGACGTGTGAATCCACACCGGACTCTTTGAAGGTACCTCTTGGTTTTTAGCCATTTTACCATTCAGGTAATGTGGCTACTACACACATACCGTAGTGTTGACAATTAATGTTGGTGACAGTGTCTTAAGCTATTCCATGAATGATGTGAATTCAACTACTAGTTAGGGGATCCATTAACAGAGCTATCTAAATTGTAGCAAGATAATAAAGCAAAGATCAATATTATGTTGAATCTTGCAGTAAATATATCACAGTTGATTCTCTTTGCTCATGAAAATATGCAGCAATTGACAAAGAAAATCAAAAACATGCTTACAATAAATCAACTAGCATATGTTTAGACAAATGGTCCAACCAAACCACGAGCTGAAAGAATTTATAGGATGCCAGGCATTTTGATATCTAGGCCCAAGCTTGAAGGGGGATTGTGAGAAAACAATCATCCACCAATATCTTGAAAAGAATATAAAAATATATGATGATTACCCATTCCATAAAATCATAAAATCTATGCCCTTCAAATTGACCTAATTTATAACACTTAAGAGAAAGGTTTTCCACACAACCCATTTATGAGAAAATGAACATGTACATTTAATTTTATTTTTTGTTAGGGATATATATTGTATTTATTAGATTTTTCATTTATTTAAGGTCTAACGCTTTTAATTATAGAACCTATCTATCATGGTATTAGTGCAAAAATTTTAAACTGCCACTGTCAACTCTGGCCCTTGCCACTGTTATCATTGGAATTTTCTTTTTCTCATGACTTAATATCTACCCTAAAAATCATAATACAATCTCTCATTATTTTTAGACCTGATAAAGTGATGCTACAATCACAATTGGACATAGAGTTGTCTTGGTCTCCAACTGCTGCCATGCTTTTTGATGTCAATATTGATGCTCATCTTTCTCGTCTTGCTCCAAATCCATGGCAGGTGTGTCCTTTTCTGTCTTTTCACTATTAGTACCACCTTTGCATTGAAAATTGACACTTCTTTCCTGGATTATGGATTCTGGTATTGCTTGGAACATGTTTGTTGGGTCTCTAACCTTCTGTGGGAAGTCCCTCCCATATGGGTTAGGGCAAACATTGAGGCTCATGTGCACCTTGTCACAACGTGTTTTAACGGGTCACGACTTATTAGAAACAAATCAAGCTACGGCCCAGGGTGAGTGCGCGAATACCAAAGCGGATAATATTATAATAGTGAGTGCCCTGACCGATATCCAACAATGTTAATATCAAACTCGTTTCTTACTACACTTTTAAGTGCATCCTGAGTGTTTTTTTTGCAACTTCTGTAGTTTTATCACAGCAAATCAACTTGACGCTTTATCAAATCGATGACTTCTTTACAAAGTCTCACCACCCAACAGTTCTCATTGCTCCAAACTCCTGTTATTTATGGTTTCACTCTTTCAATTCTGGTATTTATATGTTGTTGCTCCAATTCTTTGACGTTTCAGATGTGTTACATAAAATTAAGAGCTATAATTTGAAGACTTCTTTACAAAGTCTCTCACCACCCAACAATTATCATTTCTTTCCTTGTACACTGTAATTTCTCTCTAAATTTATCATTATAGTGCTTTTACATTATATGGTTGGGTGTGTGTACATATAATATATAATTTAGAGTTTTCAGGTGATTATGGTTGTATCCATTCAATCCTTGTATATATATATATATACTTACCTAGTATCTTGTACAACTAACTTTTTCTATAATTTCTCCCTAAATCAACTGATATATATTTCTATCTTCATACAATACATGACGAGATATATATCAAAAAAGAAAGCTATATATGGTAATGTATATATTAAAGTATCAATTCAAATTATACTGTATCTCACAATATCCACTAATATTCCACTAATTATACAATATTTTTCTAATTATAGTAACACTTCTTTAAAGTATAAATGTTAATCATGCTCAACTTATTACAAAAATAAGTAATTTGAATTCTGTTTAATGCTTTGGTGAAAATATCACTAATTGTTTATCAGTCTTCACATATTATGTAAAAATCAATCCAAATTGAATTTTCTTGCGGACAATCAATCTCAATATGCTTAGTTCTCTCCTAAAATACAAGATTGGAAGCAATATGAAGTGCAGCCTGATTATCATACCACAATTTAGCTGGGGCTAAAGATTTAATAACAACTTCTTTTAAGAGATAAAATATCTATATTATCTCACACGTGGATTGTGTCATGGCCTTATATTATGACATAACATTCTATTTCTAACTTTTTCACAAAATCAAATTTCTTTTAATAAAGACACAATAACTAGTGGTGAATATTTTATCCACTGTGCAACCTACCCAACCTGCATCTGGGAAACATTCAATCTGAGTGTGTCCCTAATTTGTACACTAGAGATCACGTCCAGGTGCCCCTTTTAAGTAAAACAAAATCTGTTTCAATTCTGTCCAATGACGAACTATTTGGGATGACATGAATTGGCTAACAACATTGATAGAATATGTAATATCTAGACGAATGACGGTAAGATAATCTAACTTCCCAACCAACCTTCGATATCTATCAGGGTCAACAAATAGTTCTCCATCTCCTATGAGATACATGTTTAGAGTCATTTGAGTATTACAAGGCTTTGCTCCCAATTCTCCTATCTTACTTAATAAATCAAGGACATATTTTCTTTGAGGGAGAAAGATATCTCGTTTACTTCATTTAACTTTAACACCAGAGAAATACTTCAAAATCCCTAAGTCTTTCGTGTCAAATTGAGTATGTAGAAAAGACTTAAGAATTGAAATGGCTAAAGTATCACTGCCAGTACTAATAATATCATCCAAATACATAATTAAAAAAATGAGACCACCATTTAATTGCTCATAGAACACTGAGTGGTCAGTGTTGCCATACAAAGATTTTCGAAGACGACAAACACGTCCAGACTTCCTATAAGCAACAAAACCAGAAAGTTGCTTCACATATACTTCCTCGTGAAGATCACCATGAAAAAAAAACATCTTTGATATCCAATTAATGCAAAAGCCAATGGTGAAGTTAATTTCACAATAAGAGAAACAATATCAGAATAGTCCACGCCATAAGTTTAGGCATAGCCTTTAGCCACATAATGGGCCTTCAAGCGGGCAACAGACCCATTTGGATTGACCTTAATTGCAAACACCAACTTACAGTTGATAGCTCGTTTCCCGAAAGGTAAATTAACCAAGTGCCGAGTATTTTTTTCATGTAAAGCCTTCATTTCGTTGAGTATTGCTTGATGCCAACCAAGGTGAGAAAGGGATTCATGAACAATTTTGAAAATAATAGTAGAATCGAGAAGGGCAAAAAAGAAAAAAAAGAAAAAGAAAAAGACAAATAATTATAAGAGACAAAAGACGAAATAAAACAAATACAATTATTTGAGATGAGATCTGAGGGCAAAGAAGTAGGTATCGAACATGAATCAAGAAGTTAGTACTTGGACTACACTTAGTAATAGGATACTAGTAAGTAGGAGGAGGAACGAGGCTTGTGATAGTTTCAAAAGGTGTGATAGAATAAACCAATAAATCATCATGTGTGGGAGGAGAAGAAAACAAAAAGTAAGGTGTTTTTTACGTGAAAGTAACATTAATTGAAACAAGATATGTGGTCATGCTTCAAATCCTAGTGGTCCTCCTTGGTTTACAAGATGATTGAATGACCGTCCAAGCTCATAGGTCTGCCTTCGGGCTTCGACTCACTAAAACAATATTGGTTGACTTAGTGGACCTTGTGTGCGAAATATCCAACTAAAAATTTCATGTCAAAAGGAGATCTCAGTACTACCTTCATATCAAGGCTAAAAGATAATAATACATTAAGAGCATTTATAGTGGACTAACTAAAAATTTCAATACATTTGTTAACATAAAGCGATATTAGCCATAAATTATACTCAAAACCTGTATCTTGGCTATAAATTTTATTAAAATTTCAAACTTTGAAATATTGACTAACCTGATCTGGCTAAATTTAGCTAAATTAGGCTAGCTAGTACCTAAAAATTTAAACTTTTGATAAAATTTATAGCCAAAATATAAATTTCAAGTAAAATTTATGGCCAATATTATTACATATAAATAAATTTATTAAAACTTTTAGCTAATTCACTACTTATTCTCTAAGCTCTTCATAAGCCTTCTTTAAATACATGAAATAAGTCATAAGAGATTGATCTTATCTGTGGGCTCGATAGAATGTGAGTAAGATTCCCTTTACCAAAATAAAAAAAATCCAAGTATTCTATCAGTTATTTGATAAATTCACAGTGATTATTCAAACTAATTACCTCTCTATCAATAGTGTTTCGAATTTGTATAAAGAGGCGAGCATCTTCTTGCAGCCATGTGAGTTTGAACCATTTAACTTATGGTCGTCTTTATCAAAAAATCTGAAGATAAAGGCCAAATGTCTTACTTTAATCCATAATCCATATAATTTGAACCATTTAACTTATGGTCCATGATTTTAAACATCATAAGCAACATATCTGACACAATTGATGGCTTCGCATCCATAACTCCAAGACCGAGACAAAAAAACCATTATGCCACAACACACACAAGAGGGTAAAGGGCAATGTCAATTGCAAACAAAACGAAGATAGTCAAAGATTGACTGTGAATAGAATAGAGACAGATCAAAGATGTTAAAGTTGACAATTTAGAGCAGCCGATGTCAATGGACAGAGAGAATGATGTTGTCAGTTTGGGTAGAGTTGTTGAAGTTGTCAGGCGATGACACAAAGCAACAATTGTCTAGATGTTGAAGTCGGCATTGTCAGGCAAAGTTGCCGAAATCATTGTCGGGCAAAGAAGTCGAGGTTGGCGTTGAACATAGATATCGAGGTCAGCATCAGGTAGAGACGTCGAGGTTGGCATCGGACAAAGACATCGAGGGACAGAGAGACTCAATGATGGATGACCAACAGAGTGAAAGATGACAACAAACAGAAGATTTTTTTTAACATGGCTCTAATACCATAATATGGACAAGAATCATATTATTTCATTAAGATATTTCTACACGACACATAACTAGATATATATGCAAAAAGAGAAAGCTATATATGGTAATGAAGCTATTAAGGTATCAATCCTAATTATACGGTATCCCATTGTCCACTAATTATACAATATCTTTCTAATTATAATAAGACCAACCATTGTTTAAACTATGATAAATTCGATTAAAATATAAATCATCCTTCTAATTTTTAATAAAGATGATCAACTTTCTCCGATCCATATCAAGGTATTAGAGTCAAATGATCATCTTTCTAATTAATGTAGATTTGAGTTGAATACCTCAAAAAGTTTCTAGGTCTACTTCAAGCTTCCTTTTCCAATAAAATAAGTTGTATTTTTTTTTTGATATATTTGTTTTCATTGCTTATGTTCTTTGTTATGTTTATATTGATTCTCCAAATCACATAGTTTCCTTTCTTATTTGGGTTTATTTGTTTACATTTTTTTTATGTTTTTTGTCCTGTTTTATTTAATAATTTACCAAATCATTAACATGCACTATTTCTTAGAGATGTGTACATAATTAAAATTCATGTTCAACCCACAAACATTTTAAATAATAATAACAACAGCAACAACAAACAAATATGATAACTTTCAAGTACCTTAATTCTAAAACAAAAAATAAGTTTGCATTGATTACCTTTATGTGTCCACTGTACCAAAAAATATTATGAAATAGTTCACCAAAACAATTGCAGGTTAGCATTGCGTAAAAGACACAAATCATGTGACATTCTTGCAGTTAATTCATTTAAAAGTAATTATAATTTGAAGATTACTAAGAAAATACACACCAGCAGCTTCTGCTTGTTTTGATATTGTGTAGAAAGATGTTGCATTTAAAGACTGAGGATTTGATGCAATGGCATTAGTTAATGATTTAAAGAGGTTGACAACAGGACTTTCTCCACTGTCTTGAGAATGCAATAGCTGCCCATCAGAACCAGGAATCAAGCCAAGCCAAGGGGCTGTTTGCATGAAATTGGTGGTATCTACTTCTCTCTGTTGACATCAGAACAACAAAATTACAAAAAATTAAGTCATATTCCCTATTTAAATACATCAGCTGAATCAACAAACATCATGTAATGAAATAATATTATCATTTTCAGTATGAGCAGAGACAACAATTAAATGGAGAACAGAGCCTGAGCGGCAGTGCAGAATACTGGATCACAATAGCAATTCATGCAATGAATGTTTTTGTTTTACATAGTACAGAACCGGAATTGCAAGAACATCGCATAACAGTAGTTTGCCTAACAACTGTGACAAATAAAATTCTCCTCAATATATTTTTCACTTTTACCACAGAAGGTTATATAGACCGGAGACAGATCATGGTCTTTATAGGAATTAATGTCTAGAAACTCAAACATAATTACATGTGATAATTATATCTTAGAAATACTAATTTATATGCACTACACTAATTACATTTCTTTGAATCAAGAGTAATTTAAGTTTCTCTTCGAACCTCTTCTTCAAAGCCTCTCTTCTTCAAAGCCTCTCTTCGAACCTTCTTTTCGAACTTACTCTTGAACCATCTCTTTGAAGTTTCTCTTCGAACCTCCTTCCAAAAACCAATTCTACCTATATATGGAACAAACAGCTCCTAAGAAGAGCCCTAACATACAGCCCACCTTTATCCCAATTATAATCTATAACCAAGCCACTAGGGGTGGGCCTATTAGACTGGACGAGTTTGGAATTTCAAAAAATACTCTTGGTATATGATGATAACATAGGGTGATGCTAGTTAAGAAATTTCTGTAAGTTGATAGGTTGAGCTAAAATTAAACACTAGATAGGTTTAGAATAACAAAATGCTACAGTGCAAGTACCCCTGTAGTTCATTTATCCCTTAAATGTTGGACAACTAGTACAATAAATAAAATTTCAAAAAGAAAACAATGAGAAGAGATGAAAGAGCGTGCGCAAAGAATAGAAGTGTTTATCGATTTCAATGTACCTTGTTCGGTTGTGTTATACTAGGTTATGAGCTAGCTATGTTGATAGTAAATTTATTATCATAGTACACCTCTTGGACCATCTCTCTGACTTAGTATTATCTTTTTTATGCATGGACACCTAGATATTATGGAATACATTGATTTTGATTTTGCTAATTCGAAATTAAAAAGAAAGTCTACTACTAGACATGTGGCATTTGTAAGTGATAATTTGATAACTTGGAGAAGTAAGAAACAGAATGTGATTTCTTTGTCTAGTGCAGATGTTGAATATCAGGCTTTTCATCATACTACTACAGAATTCAAGTGGCTACGTATTCTTTTACATGATTTTGGTTATGGCCCAAGTCGATAATGTTTTTTTTGTGATAACATAACTATCATTGAGATAGCTAATAATTCAGTGCAACATGATCGAACCAAGCATGTTGAATTCAACACAAATTATATCAAAAATGATCTAAATTTTGGTGTAATAAAGGTTATTAACTTGATGATATGATGACACATGCAATTACTGGTATTCCTTTTCATGCATCATTGTCCAAGTTGAATATGCTAGTTATTACAGCAATAGGCTAATGAAATGTGTCAATGGTCATGTGTGAAAAAAGAAAAGAAATGCAAAGTCATGCATCATGCATTGCATCTATTCCAACCACACAAAGCATTATATGTGGAAGCAAACAAACTGTTTCTACACAAACAAAAATTGAAATGCAAACTCCATGATAATAGTTGCTCGTTGAATTTGATGTAATAAGCTATTGTTTTATGTTGAAAGAAAGAAGCTTGGTGTGGCCACAGAATTTTATTAATTCATTAGAAGACTAGAGAAATATCAATGTGCAATTCTAATCTCAACGCTTTGAAATTTAATTTGCAAAGTAACCCTCAACCCCCTACTTAGCTATCATGAGGCAAAGGAAACTTTTATGGTAAGAGAGTTGTTTGGTTCCTATGAGATGAGTAAATGCAGTATATTTGGCCTGATGTTTTTAATGTGAGAACTAACACGTTGTTGAGTATGACATTAGATATAAAGAACCAAAATTTTCATATATATGATGGCAGGAAGCTCCTAGTCATTCTTATGAAAATTACTAAATCCCCTAAAACAAGGCAGATTTGATGTGCCATAAGAAGGCTATTGCCAACCCTAATGTTTTCCAAAATAAAAAGATAGCTCACAAAAACTGAGACTATTGAGTTCAGTGGTGATAACATGTAAGACAAGAGAACCTACACAATTGAATATGCTAGAAATCATAAAACCATACAATTAACACATTGCATAATAGATCCGCACTTTTTAATTTATACAGCATTTCACACATAATAACACAAATTTGTTATGCTGTCAACTGAAAATAGAATTCAATTTTATGGGTCCAAAAACTCGATCAATCATTTTGTCATGGATGTTCTTCATCAATGTACTGGCCCCTTGGTCCAAACAAAAACATAGTTTCAATTTGGCAAAACTCTGTACGGTTTCAGAGTATGCGGCCATATGTAAATTCTGTACCAAACAATAACACTACGCTTCCAAATTTGCACTGTAAATGATCAGCAATAGCCACTAAGAGAGCCATCCAACAATTTAGGTTACTCACTAGTACAATATCAAGAAGCGCCATCCAATATATTACACTTCCAATTTCCTTTATTCCTTGAAGAACCTCAGCTCGAAGTTCTGACTTGGTGCCCCAATTGAGATTTTCTTTCACAAGTCTCACACAACCTGTGCATTAATAAAGTTATACATGTACAGAGATAAAAGAAGACATCCAAAAGAAAGTAAAAATATATACACATGCATAAAATTTATGGTGGAGGTGAACTACAGGATCTTTTGGGAATCGTTATTCGTAATCAAGATAGCAATATTAAGGATTTTCGATCATGATATTTTAGAATCCTGCAGGTAGGTATATAACTTCAAGAATGCACAAACAATTGAAAGATCCCCTGCATGTGAACCTAGATCCTTTTATTAATACTCAGGATTATGTCAATTTTTGCGTGCTTAAATTATCAAGCTATCAAAGACATCCAGTAAACTGGATAGCATGTCCCATGTCCCATATATTTTCCAGTCAAATATCTGAAGACATTCAGAAAAACATGCAATTGGTTTTTTCTAAAGACACAGATGTTCATGAGACAATTAATTTGCATTTCCAAAAATACCACATAAAGACCATATACATCTTGAAAACACAAATAGAAAGAAACAAGTATGCATTTTTTTACGGTTGAGATCCACATCCATCAGCACTTACACTACCTGCCACACCTCCATCAAAAGGAAGCAATCCAATAGATTTTGGCAATGCATTTTGCAATCCTGTGATCATTGGCTCAAGCATAGTTATCTGAAATATATCAGACATAAATCATTAGATAATATGGTTGAAAATTGATCTATATGAAATTTGACAACTGCAACGTAAATTCAAAGCTGAATAAAAATTCATCTATTTGAAATTTGACATAAGCAATGTAAATTTATAGCTGAATTCCAATGTGGGCAGCGGAACCATAAAAAATATCAATATATGTGATCAAATAGATAAAGAATAGATCATCAAACAAAAATATCTGCATAACTTTCCGTAAAGAGCATGGTGAGCGCATCTACTACCAGTTGAATAACAGAAGAAGCAATATAACAAGTTTCTCCTGTCTCAAAAGAACCAATGATATATAGAATGCAGGTATTTGGAAGCATCCAATTTCAGACAAGATATATAGAAAATTAACTTAAAGAATACTCCATAGTTTGTAAGAAAACAATACTGAAAACACTTGTTTAAGTGGCCAGTAGCCCATGACGAAATATGCTAAAGGCCCATGAGTTTGATTCTAGGGTTCTAATCAACATAAAAAACTGATTGAATTAAAGTACACAAAATTGAAATAAAAATAAGAACGGAAGAGGCTTGTGACATGTGATAAGTGATGTCAACAATAGCAGCGCAACACAGACAGGAAAATAAGGAAAGGAGAAATGCAGTTTTTGGAAGCTAAGCCTAGATTTGGATACTCATTGGATTTAACCCACAATCATTTAACCATAAACTGATAAAAATTTCTTTTGATCCATTTTGAGGGAACATCATGCTTTCAAAATGAATAGAATATCAAGCTTAGGAATATGCATGTTTTACAACGTATGTGCCCAGACGAATCTTCCATAATTAGAATGTTTATATCATTTTATGATTATGTAAGCATGTTCCTAGTTTAAAACTTCTTTATATTTATAAACTAATAGAGTATGTTTAGTTAGGGTATTTTCTATTTTCATTCTCAAAAACAGAATGAAAATGAATGAAAATAGAAAATTGATATTTTCTGTTTAGTTATTTTCGATTACAGAAAATAAAAAATTGAAAACAATAAAAACTTATTTTCATTACTTTTTTGGTCTTAAAGAATGAAAATGATATTTTATTAATTTTAGTTTTATATTTTCTATACTCGAAAATAAATATTACATTTTAAAAACGAAAATATAATACAGGCATACCAAACATGCCATTATAATCTCACATGAGAATTGTTTTTTTGTAATTAATTAATAAGATTTAACGATTTAAGCATATTTCTAGTTCTAAACTTATTTCAAATTATCAATTGTTGATATTTATAATTCTGAATTGTCTAGTCTTACAATTAATTAATAAAATCTTATGTTCACCTCACCCATCGCCATTTGATTATGGGATAGAAGCCTTGGGACTTAACATAAAAAAAAAAAACACTCGAAAAAATTTCTAATTAAATAATTAACATATCGAAAAACTCTTTGATATGTTCAACTTATTTTTTCTTAATAACATAGTGAAATGCTTTTCCCGAGACTTTAAGGAAATTCTCCTTCATATAACTGTAATCATGATGATAGAACAAATTCTGCAAGGTAAAACCCACCTTATTTGAAATGTGATCTAGTAATGCCCGAATAAGCCATGGTAATGATCTTGATCCAAGGAGTCGTACAATGCAAAACAAGTGGGGTAATCCAAAGAATCCACTATATAATCGTGCAAAACATTGATGTGCTGAATTCAGATCCTAATATGAAATCCAATAAAGTACAATGAGTCGATATAATTTCATCTAACCAGAAAAAAGGAAAAACAAAGCACATAACATAAAAGCAAATAAAATATTAGGAGAGAGAATACACATATACAAACATACATATATACATATATATATTGAGAGAGAGAGAGAGAATATATGCAAAGCACATTCTTGATAAATATTAACCATGCATTCACATTTTTGGACAGATACCGTCACGATTGCTGTTTATCTTATCAATCGAATGCTTGCTCGTATCATTGATTATCAAACCCCTTTGAGGGTGTTGTCTCGCTTCCACAACATCCCTTCAACTCTTAACATTTGCCCTAAGGTTTTTGGTTGTGTTTTTTGTTCATGTGCACTAATTTTACCGAGATAAACTTGACCCCCGTGCTCTCAAGTGTGTGTTTTTGGGTTACTCTAATTTTCAAAAAGGCTATATATGTTTTCATCGTCCTACAAGTAAATACTATGTCTATGGATGTTCAATTTTGTGAGCAGGTCTCCTATTTTTCTGGCGATGTCTTTATTGTTCTTCTTCAGGTGGAGATTCGTAGTAAAGAAAAGTAACAATTATGGTTGGACGAAAAGAAAGTGTGAATTTTCGGAGAGAAAGGAGATTCTACTATTATAAGTAAGGGGGAGTCATTACCTTCTCCTAATTCTAATCCTGTAATAGTTGAATCGACTAACCATGAAAGGCCAGCTTGAATGTTTGACAAATATTATACCAAACGAGATCCTACTCTCAAGTTTGATCCTCCTCTCGATGACACTACCATGGCATCGGAAGATTCTTCTGGGATTGATCATGCAACACAAATTCCCACTGAGGTACCTGACTCTTCACCTATAGTTTCCAATTCAAATGATGTCTTATCCTCTGATCCTACAAGCCGAAGGTATCCTCTTCGTGACTGTAAAGAACCAAATAGATTGGACTTTTTAAAATCATCTTGTAATGTTATTTATCATATTTCTGACTTCATCTCCTATCATCCCTTGTCTAAATTTCATCATTTTTTTGTCCTTCAGTTGTCTCATGTGTCTGGTCCTTCGTTTTTTTTTTGTCTTCAGTTGTCATTTTCAAGAAGCTCTTGAAGATCTCAAATGGAAGTCTGCTATGGTAAAGAAAATGAAAGCTTTTTTGAATAATTTCACTTGGGAATTTACCTCGAAATAAAAAAAAATGGTGTGATGCAAATGAGTACTTACAGTGAAGTATAAGTTAGATGGAACAGTTGAAAGATACAAGGCTAGATTAGTTGCCAAGAGTTACACTCAAACGTATGAGATTGACTACCAAGAAACCTTTGCTCTTGTAGCAAAGATCAATACTATTAAAGTTATTTTATCTCTTGTAGCTAACTTAGACCGACCATTATGACAATTTGATGTGGAGAATGCCTTTTTTCATGGTGATTTGATGGAAGAGGTGCATTTAAATCCTCCTGGTTTTACACCAAAAGAAGCAAAGGTATGCAAGCTGAAGAAGGCGTTATATGGTTTAAAACAGTCAACAAGGGCTTGGTTTGGTCGATTGAGCCATTGAATACGGGAATACGATTTCAAGCAGTCTTTGGTTGATCACACTCTATTCTATAAAAGAAAAGGTGATAATATTATATTGTTACTTATTTATGTTGATGATATGATTGTTACAGGTAATAACATATCTGAGATAGAAAAACTTTGTTTTTATTTGACGAACAAATTTGACATAAAAGACTTGAGAGCTTTAAAATATTTCCTTGGCATTGAAGTATCCGATCTATACAGGAAATTTTTCTCTCTCAATAGAAGTATGTTCTAGACCTCCTTGTTGAAACTAGTAACTCGGCTTGCGCACCTGCTATACTCCTATTAAGGTGAACCATAGCCTAACTATCTACCCTGATCAAGTTCCAACAAATAAAGAGAGATATCAGAGGTTAGTGGGAAAGTTAATCTATCTGACTCACACTAGGCTTGATATTTCGTATGCAGTTAATGCTGTGAGCCAATTCATGTATGTATAATCCGAGTGATCGATATATCAGTGCTGTAAATCGAATTCTGGCTTATTTCAAATCTTCTCCGGGAAAAGGTATTCTGTTCTCCAAGCATGGATACCTAAACATTATGGGATACACCAACTCTGACTTTGCTGGCTCTAAACTGGACAGGAAGTCTACTTCAGGGTATGTATCATTTGTGGGAGATAATATAGTAATTTGGCGGATCAAGAAACAGAATGTGATTTCTTTGTCTATTGCAAAAGCCGAATATCGTGCTCTTCATCATGCTACTCAAGAGCTTACATGGCTATATATTCTTTTACAAGACCTTGGTTATGGTCCTCAGAAGCCAGTGATGTTTTTTTTGTGATAATACAGTTGCCATTAAGATAGCTAATAATCGGATACATCATGATCATACCAAGCATATTGAACTTGACAGGAATTACATCAAGGATAATCTAAATTCTTATGTAATAGAAGTTTCTTAAATTAAAGGAGCAAAATAATTGGCTAATGTGATGACTCATGCGATTTCTGGTGTTTCATTCCACACATTTTTGTCCAAGTTGAACATGTGTGATATCTATGCACCAACTTGAGAGGGAAAGTTGGAATGAGTTGTCCATACTTAGTATAGAATATTTGATTGATATGTGATTAATTATGTAATTATTGATGTTACTATTCTTAGAAGTATATCTAAGTTAAGCTACAGGTGAGTTGTATATATGTACATGTAATCATTCATCTAATTTCATCAATAATAAGATATATTTATTTTTCACTCTTATGTTCAACTTAAACCTATTACACAAATCAGAGTTGTTTCCTCTTATTAGAGCAGCCAGCTATTCACTTAATGCCTGGTGACTCAATCAGTATCAGTTGTCTATCTCGGCCATTGCTTTTTTCCAAACAATTAGCAAACCTAACAAAGATAGAAACTAAATATTTTACAGAAAATAAAAACAAATTCCTCCTTAATCTATAAATGGGATTATAAAATCACCAAATATTAATAATAATTCCATCAAAAGATAATAAAAACATTTGCAAAATAAGAAGCTCAAATAGACATTTAAGGTGATCTTTGGGGTGGACCAATAGAATGCACAAGTTGATCAATTCCGATTAAGGGGACAATATATTCAACTTGTAACTAATAAGCCAAAGGTAATTGATATGCAAGACGACAGAGGAGGAAAAGACAAAACCCCCAAGGGAGGTACTGCAATAAGCATATGTACCCCTAACTTTATATTCTTTATAATTTTTTTTTCCAAGAAAGCATATAACTATACTTAAACTATAGATAGATAGGTCTCGCCTTACCAAAATAAAGAAAGATACGTCTCTTATTGACACGAAAATACTTTAATAAATTAATTCTACATTTGAATTATCTTATCATGACAATTCAGTTGATAAAAATTTCTTCCTTTTCCCCACCATTCTCTCTTTATGGGGGAAAGTCAACCAGCGTTTTAAATGATGAAAAACCACATTACATGCACTAGTTGAAAAAAAAGAATAATTCTAGCAGAGGGAAGATAATGTAGGAAAAGGAAAGAGCCACCAAAAAAAAAAAATCATTTAGACACTTCACACAGACAATACAACAAGGATTTGAAAGGAAAAACATAAATACATAAACAAGAACTGAATAAGTGGGACAATTATTTACATTTGAGGCACCCAGAACACAGGTATTCTCACAAGTTCCTGTCACAAAACAAGATTAGGCAACTTAAAATATCACAGTATTACCTAAGCCAAGTAGAAAATCAAGGGTTTTCAATCAAGTAATCGACTATTAGCCCTTCTTTTATCAACTCTAAACCTCTACACCTTAACATTTCACATGCCAAATCCAATAGGCACTTAACAAAGCTGAAATCAGAAAAGTTCTGCTAATAACTATTACTTACTGGAGGCATATCATGACAGAGTATCGCAGAGGGTACAAAATTACATTGATGTTGCCTTGGCAAGTTGAAGGTCAAACTACTAACAAATTTAATATCACAGATCGTAACTGAATATGGAAGAGAGGGGGTGGGGGTGTGACATAGGCCAATGGAATATCAACCTCATAATTTAACTACTTTTTCTTTTTTTTTTCCTTTGCAAAATAAAAATCTCTAATGTAAGAGGAAAACCTTTGCTCAGATCAGGAAAATGGGAAACAACATATTTTTGATAAAATCCAACAGAACAATGACTTTTAATTGTTATTTTCTTACTTGATTTCCACAGTAGAAGTTAGGCTTCGCATAGGGAACTGAAGGCTTTTGAACAGCCACATTAGGAACTTTTTGCGAACGAACAAAACGTTGAGTGGTATTGCAGAGGACGAAATTGGGTAAGAAATCACTTCGCATCTCCATCCATATCTAAAAATTGGAAGTTCCAAAAAAAAAATAGAATTTAATTGTCTGCTTATACACAAAATGAAATGGATACAGAGATTCAATCCCTGTTAATATGAATAACTACTGCCTAAAGCAAATCCATAAATTAAAACACAGAACAAAATCAAACTGATGCTCTCAGTTTCAAGGAACACATGAGTGCAATAAATAATTAATATTCTATTTTATTATATTACGACTGGTAAATTGCTTATTATTCCATGTATTGGCCATTATGGAGAGGTTGTATATTATCAAACTTTCAATTTTATTATAAATGTCATCCAACAAAAGCATGGGCCAATGGATGTTTTTGACTGGGGCAGCCATTCAAGAATTTTAAGAATGACTTGAAGAAAATGGGAAGAATACCATATAGAGATTGACAAGGAATGCTTCAATAGCAATCCATGCCATAATGTTCATGAATTGATCGAGGAGAAGATGGCACTTTAAATGAATGAATATCCTTCCCTGCCATAAACCGTCTGTGCTATTCCTTAACTAATTTTAAAAAAAACAGAATAAAGAAATTACCAAATAATACCAGAATCCCAAATCACTGTTTGCAAAATGGATGATGGTACATGTAAAATATGTGTGCATATAGGGTCATACATGGATCAGGCCAAGGTAAAAACGGCATACAAATGGTGAAATCTGTTGATCTCTTTTTAATAGGAATGCACAGCTGAGATTAATTGGACATTTTACTGTCAATATCTCGCAGAAACGAGCCTATGCCTAGTAAAAGTTCATCAAGCAAAACTCATCCTTCATTCTTCCTCAATCTCTACCCCTGGGTTGTTCCTGTGCTTGGGTACGCAGAGAATCTTCCATTCAAGCAGGGGCTGACTTGGTTTGACGACATCAGTTGAATCATTAATGGACTGTCTTGCACAAAGATGTTTCAAAATAGATTGGGCCTAATGTAAGGATTGGCCCATCATTGGGTCTTGATAATCCAAACCCAGAAGAGCTAGATGTACTTGGAGGGAATCACGGTCTTTGCCAAGTTAGATTTGCTAGCTTTTGTTGCCAGTCATAGCTTGCAGAAGCTTTTGGGTAAGGATTCTAAGACCTTTTACTACACTTAGTTGCTTAATTTTTTGGCAGCTACCTAGTCATTCCAAAGGAGACTAAAGTGAAAAGGCAGGGTGATGTTTTGGATGATAGGCTACTCAATTTCGGGGATTTTCTGCTAACTACCCAGCTCTCCCCATTGATATCTTTCAGAACCTTTGTCGGCAGAAAGTGACTTGTTTGACCGATTGGCAATGGCGATAAGCTCCTTCTCGTGAGATATTAAAGTCCAAATAATCTCAGTGGCACACTACCAGTTAGGAGTCCTAACTTGTCCCAACCCAAGAAAGGCCCTGTGCATATACACACATACACAACAATAACAAGAAACAATCAAATGTCATGAAGTATACTTTACTACCAGAATTATGAAAGGTTCGTCAACTGAAAGCAAAATTTGTGTGATTGAATATTTATAATATGTAGAATGAGGATCTATCAATGCACAAAGATGTTTCAAAATAGATAATTTGTGCAAATCACATATCACTAGTATGTAGAAAAGAGAAAGACACTTATGTGCTAAAGGCCAAAAGAGAATAATTAAAATTTTAGAGCAAAACACATATCTGACCTGGGAAGCCAACCGACTTGAATATGAAACAATTGACAAATTCTCCAGCATCTCATTCAGCATGAGACTGAATGAGTCCATTGAAAGATCTTTGGCCAATATTCCGTGTGAATGTTTCAAAATATCCAGAAGTTTTTCCAATTCCTGAAACAATATATCACAGGTACATAAAAAATCGAATTATAAAAATATCTAACAATAATTACAGGGTGAAAATGAAAATAATAACTTACCACAATGGCACACAGGTCTTGAGACTCAAAACGATCAAACAGGAACTCAAGGTTCTCTCTATATACTTTATTCATTCTTTCAGAAATCAAACTTCGTAGATCAATAGTCCTCCCCAGTAACTATTAGTACAATTGTACAAAACAAATTCTTAGAAAAGACCAAGTGGAAAAGAAGTAATTTCCAAAGACATTTCAAACAGTTTCAAATAAACCAGGACAAAAAAGTAAGACAACAAGACACAAACTCATGACAGGGAGGGTCAGATAGTTCAGTCAAAAATCAAAAATTGAATTATAAATCACAAGTCTATGAATAATGAACATCAGGGATAAAAATAACTATGAATCTCCAAGAGAAAACAATTAGAACTTTTAAATAAATTTCAAAAATCTATAGATACAATACAAACCAAAATTAGGCAAACTATAAAAATAACTAGGAATCATGGAAAAATTCTTAGTAGATTTGAGTTTTTTTTAATAAAGTAATATTCAAGTCCTCCTTAAAAACAATGATAAAAATATATACACACAAAGAGAACCAAGTACAACTTGATGGGAGTTACTGTAATCAGAAGTAATTAGTAGAGTAATAAGTGAGATTGGAGTGATTAGTGGGATATTATTATTAATTAAGATTGATATCCTAATATCTATATTACTGTAGCCATATATTATACAAAGTAATGAATAAGAATATTTGCGTATATTTGTATCATGGTAATAGAGCCAAGTACAAAAAAACTTTTCCTTCTGCCATCGTGTTCTACCTCCTCGTCCATCATTAAGCCTCTGTCCTTTGACGATGCCTTTGCCTTGTGTCAATGATTTTGATTTCAACGACAACGACTTCAACGACACCACCTTTGACCACTTTGTCCTCAACACCTCTACTCGACGTCTTCAACTCCTACGACATTGTCGATGACGACCCCTGTCCGTCAATACCTCTGCCAACTTTGATGACTTTGACGTCTCTGCCTTGACAACGACACGATTGACGTCTCTGCCAAACATCAACGACGTCTCTGCCATCAATGATGTACTTCAATGTCTCTCAAAGCATTCTGTCTGTTGACGTCTCTATCACCAACGACATCCAGTCATCAATCTCTCTTTCTGGTCTTGCGTCAACAACGACGATCTGCGGTTGTGATATTTTTTTTTGTTCCTATGGTCGACGCTAGCCTACGTTGACTATTACAACTCTTAACTGTTGGAAATTTACAACTGTTAATCTACTCAAGTCTTCGATCATCCTCCACATTCTCTCTGTGACTACGTTCGTTTATTACATACAACATATTACTCTGCCTTCTCTTCGTGATCAAGACCATGGACTAGTGGCTTGTTCTCTTTTATTTAATATTATAGTTATGGATCCATAGTCATCAGTTTATATCTCTGCAAGTGAAATTGTCAAGTTTTCGCACTATAAAGAATCACTAAAGCCTTTATCCTCTTCTATTAGTGTTATTGCTGATTTAGGTATTCCAAATAAGTGTCTTCTTTCCTCATCTTCTAAATAGATCATTAATTCTAGTTCTATAAATCATATGACAAATAATTCTAGTCTCTTTTCTAATTACCAGCATCAAGCTTCTTGATCTACAGTTACCTTAGCTGATTGTGTTCATGAGACTGGCACAATTACACCAACCCCTATACTACCATTGTCACTAGACTTACATTTACCTAATTTTTCTTTTAATTTAATTTCAGTAAGCCAGCTTACTCATCATCTTAACTCTTCCATCACTTTTTCTCTTAATCATTGCTTATTAAGACGAAAAAAATTATTGATAAAGGACATAAATCTGGGAGCCTCTACACTCTTATGCCCCACTCACTCCATCTGCTGCTTGATCTAGTGTTACATCTCCCTTCAAGGAACATTATAAATTGGGTCATCCATCAATTCTCGTGCTTTAGAAGTTTTGTCCATAGTTTAGTCATGTGTCTTCTTTAAATTGTGAGTGATGTCAATATGTCAAATATCATCGTCTTAGTTCCAATCCAAAAATTAATAAACGTGCTAGTGTTTGTTACGAATTAGTTCATTCTGATATTTAGCATCCTTATGATAGTGTTTTAAATTATAGATGCCTATTCTCGAGTCACTTAGGGCCCGTTTGGTTTGGGTGTATTATTTTTGAAAACAAGATTGTTTTTGAAAACGGTGGGCCCAATGAGTTTTTTAGCGTTTATGAGTAGTGTAAATTTATCTGGGCCCACAGTTTTTAAAAACGATCATGTTTTGAAAAATAAAACAGGTTAGGCAAATGGGGCCTGTTATATTTAATGAAAAATCACTCTGAATTATTTTCTATCTTTTGTGTTTTTTGTGCTAAAATTAAAACTCAATTTAATATTTTAATTTGTCATTTAAGCAATGATAATGTAAAAGAGTATATCCAAATATTATTTCAAAATTTTATGGCTCAAAATTGCATGCTTCATGAGACTTTATGTGTCGATACTTCATCTCAAAAATGATGTGGCCAAATAAAAAGCATACATCTTTTAGAAACTGCTAGTGCCCTTTTATTTCAAATGTCATTTTCAAAGTCTTTTCGGGTTGATGCGGTTTCTACGGCATATTTCTTAATTAATCGTATGCCCTTATTTGTTCTTCATGATGAGATCCCTTACAAAATCATATTTCCCCACAAGTCCATGATTTCAATTGACCCTAGAATATTTGGTTGTACTTGCTTTGTTCGTGATGTTCGCCCACATGTCATTAAATTAGATCCTAAGTCCTTGAAGTGTGTAATCCTGATGGGTTTGTTGCTCAGTAAAAGGCTCATCTTGTTGCTAAGGGCGATGCCTAAAGATATGGTGTGGACTATTCTTATACTTTTTCTCCTGTTTCCAAGTTGACCTATATTCGCTTGTCTATTTTTATGGTCGCTACTCACCATTGGCCTTTGCATCAAATGGATATTAAAAATATTTTTCTTCATAGTGATCTTCACGAAGAGGTATATATAGGGCAACCTCTGGGTCTTGTTGCTCAGGGGAAGTCTGGGCGTGTTTATCGTCTTCGAAAATCTTTATATGGTTTGAAATAAATTCTCTGTGCTTGGTTTGACAAATTTAGTCAGGTTATTAAAACATGGGGCATGATTAAGAGCCAACATGACCATTCAGTGTTTTACAAGCAATCAACCAATGGTCTCATCCTTTTAGTTGTATACGTGAATGATATAGTTATTATTGGCAGTGATACTTTGGCCATTTCATCTCTTAAGTCTTTTCTTTATACTCTCAATTTCACATGAAAGACTTCGAATTGCTCAAGTATTTCAAAGTTACAAGGAGTAGATGTGATATCTTTCTCTCTCAAAGGAAATATGTCCTTGAATTATTAACTGAGACAGAAAAATTGAGAGCAAAGCCTTGTAGTGCTGCAATGACTCCCAATATGCATCTCATAGGCAATGGGGCACCATTTGACAACCTGTTGGTTAAGAAGTTAAATTATCTTACCATCGCTCATTCAGATATTGTCTATTTTGTTAGTATTGTTAATCAATTCATGTCATCCCCACCAATTGATCATTGGGCAACATTGGAGTAGATTTTGTGTTACTTAAAATGAGCACCTAGACGTGGTCTCTCGTACAAAAATCATGGACACATTCAAATTAAATGTTTCTTGGATGCAGATTGATAGTTTATCCAGTGGATGAAAATTTGATCACGTGAAAGAGTAAGAAACAAAATAGTGTTATGATCCAGTGCTGAGTTAGAATATAAGGCCATAACACAGTCTGCATGTGAGATAATGTAAATTTCTATCTCTTAAATGAAGTTAGTCAAAAAATTTCAATACTAGCTAAATTGTGGTGTGATAATCAAATTACACTTCATATTGTATCAAATCCTGTATTTCATGAGAGAACTAAACATATTAAAAATGATTGTCATTTTATACGCAAGAAAATTCAATCGGGATTAATTTCCACAAGATATGTGATGACTAGAGAATGATTGCCAGCCTCCACCCCTAGCAAGAGCCTCATTTATCTCTTCCCTTGTGGTCGACCAGCCTCTCCTCTCATTCGTCTTTCCCTCATCTCTTTACTTTCTTATTTGTTGAAAACCAAGAAAGGTGTCATGCCCTCTGATCGCGAGCACAATAGCCTTGATGATAAGGATAGCAACACTCATCGTGAACTACAGATTGCTGCCACCACTGTCGTTGCTGCCATTACTATCATCACCGTTATCATCGTGCGCCACCTCAAGGTGTTGTGGGCCCTGTTATCTCTACTATCGTCAACTAAACCCTAGCCAGAAGTCTTGTGCTTGGTTGAAGTGACTCTAGTTCGAGACTCTACATTGGTTCAAGATTGGTGTAAGTTTGAGACTCTACGTTGGTTTGAGATTCTCCAATGTTTGAGACTTCTTGCTTAGTTCGAGGCTTCTTCATTCAAAATTGCCCATTCAAACTTATGAACATCAAACCGCATTCGAATTTGGTTCAAAACTTCCAGTTCGAGCCTGCTATGTCCAAAACTTAGGGTACTACCTCACTTGCAGCAAGTTCTTCCATCATGACTACCAATAAGGTACATGAGATCCCGAACAACAAGATGCAACTGACTATCATACATAAGTGTTGTGAACCAAATTCTAGCATATCAAAAGTCTTCCCTAAGTAAAGGTAGTATATTCTTTGAAGTATGGACACCTAGACATTATGGGATACTTCTGACTTTACTAAATCCAAATAAAATAAAAAGTCTACTCTGGGGTATATCATTTGTGGATGATAACATGATGATTTAGAAAAGTAAGAAACAGACTATAATTTTTATGTCCAGCGCAGAAGCTGAATATTACGTATAATGCTACTACAAAACATACTTGTTTACGTATTCTCATATAGAACTCGATTATTGCCCTTAGAAGCCTATGATGCTCTATTATGATAACATAACGGCCATTAAAATAACTAATAATCCAATACAGCACGATCAAAACAAATATATAGAACCCAACAGAAATTACATTAATGATAATCTAAATTTTGATGTTATAGAAGTTTCCTTCATCAAGAGCACAAGTAGGCTGATATGATAACTCATACAATTAATTGTGTTCCTTTCTATACATTTTGTCCAAAATAGGCATGTGTGCAAACTAATTAATTCAAATACAGCTAGTTTAGGTGTGTTGGGCCTTCTTTACCTAATTAAGTTTTCTTCGTCTATGTATATATATGTTGTAATCTCCTAATTGAATGATAAGAAGAATTATCATTCTTACTTCCAATATTTTCTACTGAGAGCCATGCTATAAGAGGAAGAAAGTGCAAGACCAAGGATGATGGATTCGAGATGTTGAGGGCCAGGGGAATTGAGTAAAACACACCATTGCTCAATCTTGAACTTGTTCATGCACAAAGCTAAGTAGTGAGAAAGGAGGCAAGGGCAAAAAAGAGGTATGGAGAGAGAAGAAGAGAAAGGAGGGACACGAGCTGAAACTGTTGCTCCCGCCATCCCATTGGCTGCCTCCACCTCCACAATCACTGACAGGAATTGTCACTGCCTCAAAGACATCTCAGAATGGTACACACCAATCTTACTCTTGCGCAGATGATAATTCATTATACAAGATGCATCACCGTAGATGTACTAGATTTTAACTATTTTGATTTAAGACATTTATTGATACATGAAGATTTTCAGATTTTCAGGATATATTCAATGCTTTTTTCCAAAGCAAAGTCAAAAAATAAAGCATAAACATTCACTCGGTATATATAAAACATTTATTAGTTCTTTTACCTTCATTCTTGTCATCTTCAATAGTGCAGTGAACCTCCTAGGTTGAACTGAATATTTATCTCCATTATCCAAAGCAAATAAGAATGATGGATCAAGAAGTTCACTACAGAATTCAAAAAACATAACAGGTTGAAATAAATAAACTAGTAGCAGGAAAACAAAAACAAGTTGCAACTGAAATACCTTGCTGCCCAGCTTTTATAATATGTGAAAACACTATCACACAATTTTGAAACAAATATATCAAAGCAATGATCAACCTGCAAAGAAGGGCAACAATGAATGAAATTTGTGCATGCGAGAATCTAAACACAAATAAATATTACTCGGGTCAATTGAAATACTCTACTAGCAGGATAGTTATCTAAAGCTTTGGTGCAGCAGAATTATGTTCTAGTTTAGGATATGATAACTTAATAAACACTCATTCAAACTTAGAAAGCATGCATAGCAAAAGAAGGGAGGTACCAAAAATAAATAGAACCAAATAACGAGACCTTGCTACTCCCACGTATATACCTTGGTCAGAAAACAAATAACAAACCAAGCACACAGATATACATGGTTCACCAACAGTACGCTACATCCACAGGGTAAAATAAGTAACTTCCTGACAGGACTTGCAAAGTTAGTGTCATGGCCCTCGCTGAACACTTATATACAACAAGTAAAGCATAATTCAAAAGCTGAGATAATTTCCTTGTACAACACCAACGCAGACTACAGAATATGTAGTCTTTATTCTCATTTAGGTGTTTTCGTCTTTATAGACAACTTTTTCCTGTCTTTTTCTCTTTGTTCTCTCAAAACTTTGTTGGCGCTCCACTCTTACTGAAATTCTGCACTAAAAATCCATTGAAAAGACACAAATAACCGCATCTGGAGTTTCAATAAAATATTGGGGTGACCTCTTTATTGCTACAAAATAAATCTCCCTTTGAATTGTGTGGTCCCATACAAAAATTATGAGAAATCAGGGCCGATGGGTGTAGCTCAACAAGGAGAGGGCAACACTTGTCCTGGTTTGGTTCTACAGGTTCATATGATGGCATCGAAACGAATTTGCAAGGGCCAGTAATGACTAGTGGCCAATTCTGGTGCGATCTAAGCAATGATAGAAAGGGGTCAGTAATGGTCAATCAGGGGCGCCAAGTTACCGGCTTGCATTGTCAATGGGTACCACAAGCAGTATCACTAGAGATTAGTGGTGTTAGGGCGCAGTGGGAGCCTTCAGTGGGCGTTTCTGACGAAGCATGCTTGTTGTGGCAATCAGGTTAGTGCTAGCATTGCTGCAGAGAACACCATGAAGTTTTGTTTGTCTTTTTTTTTTTTTTGGCTCATGGTTTAATGAGTAACAGATGCAAAAAAGAATTAGACGATGACATACGGTTCAGAAAAAACTCAATTTCTGCCTCTGATACCAATATGACAGAACCAAATGGACATTTTTCCAAATAAAATAAAATTAGGAATTTCAACCACAAAAGAAACCTCTACCTAGGATGATTCAACAAGAAGATCACTGGACTAGGGTTTCCTAACTGCAGCAAAGAGAAAAGACAAAATCAAACACGCAATATTATTCTCAAATAAATTATGTTTGCTTGTTAAGGTTACAGACTTCTTTTATAGGAGAAGTAATCCTAGGACAAATCCCAAGTTACAAGCCAGTGGCCCTCAAGCCCACAAGTAGGTTGAGACCATATTGAATTAACAACTCAACTCAGCCTTCACTTGTGCCCATACAGGACTGTATTACAGCCCCCACCTAAACTCCAGGGTTGGATCCACCCCTGTCAAACCACTCAAAAGTTATTCCATATCACGTCTGTAATGGCCCTCTCCCAGCTCATATACTACGATAAAGATCCACTTCTCTCTCAATGCTGGTAGCTTGAAAAGACATGTCACAAAGTGCTCCCAAAACGATCTGTCAAGGAGCTCCACCACCTCAAATTTCAAAACAGAAATCTCCCATCTTGAGCCAACTGCCAGTTCAGTGAGCCAACCCACTCTAGCAAAGCCCTACAAATTTCAAATGAAATTCACACCCAAAGTTTCCATCCCTGTTTCCTGTATACAAAACACAATTCCCCTCTCCTCCCTGGGGTCTAAAATAACAAACCTCTCCTGCTTCAATTCATCCCTCCTCACATTCCAAGAAATCAAAGGGCCATTAAACACATACTATTGCCCTTATTACGACCTGCTCCCCAGCAACTACCCCTATCATTGTCCTCTGCTTGTCGTAATTAATGGAGAATTGGATTCATCAGAGTTCACTCCCCCTGGCATTTGCCACTTTCTCATGTAGGTTTGAGCGTAGTCATCCGAGCCCATTCAATGTCCTCAAATAATCTTTTGGCTGCCTTTGAACCCCTGAAAAGGAACTTCCACCTTTTGACTGATAGAGACCACCCTGCTCAGAACCCACTCAGAGACATTATAGGCTGAGGAGTAAAATATTAACTTCCCTTTGCAAAGGGTCAATATAGAGGTTCCGGCAACCATTCACCAGTGGAAAGGAGAGGGACAGCAATGAGACAGCCCGTGACCTACTCCAGATAGAGCTCCTCCCCGTCCAATTCTTTTGCAAGCCCTGCGGTCTCATCTCCCAAGTACATCTGCGAGATAGGAGTAGCAGGTTCGGTGCCACTAACAGACTCAGTTCAATCATCAACGTTACGCAAATAAAAATCTCTACCAGTTCATCCCTAAATCAAACTATCTGTGTTTTGATGATGCAATTGAATCTGCCAAGAATGAATTATAGTTTTTAAAACAAGCAAACAGAAAAACAAATAAATAATAAAAGTAAGATATTTCATAGCAATGGGGAACAATGAAATTTCAGCAGGGCCACCGCAAGTTATCCATGTTTCTACCAAGAATGCATTAGTTTTTCAAAAAAGCAAAAAGAAAAACATGAACAAAAACATCGCAGGGCCACAGTTCAAAAGACAAAACGCCATCAAGAGAGGGCATAAGACACCCAATGAAACTCATCTAATGAGCTAGTAATTGTTGCAAACGAGAATGGAAGGCTGAGCTCAGCCTGTTTATTAGAAAGTGAACAAGGAAAGAGGCACAGAGAGAAGTCAATCAAACCAAATCATTCATTCCATTGCTACTGAGAAAAAAGCAGGAAACAAAATCAAGCAAATTCATCAATTCCTACATAAATCAGAAAAATATACTAAAGCACAGTAAACCTCATGGGGTCCTGTTTGCATAACTAAGTCAACACAGAAAACAAATTCAAATTTCACAGCAACATGAGTGAAGCAAACACCAGTCTTCTTATATTAAGTATCAACACTTGAGAGGACATAGCAAATCCCCTTAAATCATACTCCTTATAGGAATCTCGAATGTTGTTCCCCTCAAAAATAATAATCCTTTCTCTTGCCAAACACATTCGATTTCAATGATTTCGACAACAATTTCATCCCCAGAAAGAGTTCTTCAAACCAAAATTAATTGATCAACATGTGAAACAACAATAACAACAATCACAAGAAGCCACAGAAAACAGCCACTGTGCATCCTAATGTGAAAAGAATTGCAATATAAATACGTGAAACAACTAAGCCAACCGCCATATAAATAAACTAGGCCAACCGCCATATAAATCAACAATAAACTATGAATCAGAGCCTCAAATGTTCCTATGATCTTCCTTTTGGGGGGAGGATCTGATGAAGGCCATACCCTTATAAACCACTATATACAATCCTGAGTTAGATTTACATGAAGCTACCTGTTAATTCAGAAGCAGCATTTCAAAAATAAATAAATCTTTCAAAAAAAATACTTTTGGGGTCCTGTTTGCATAACAAAGTCAAAACAGAAAACAAATTCAAATTTCACAGCAACATGAGTGAAGCAAACACCAGTCTTCGTATATCAAGTATCAACACTTGAGAGGACATAGCAAATCCCCTTAAACCATATTCCTAATAGGAATCTCAAATATACCAACAAAAATTAAGCATGAGTTAATCTGTAATCACCTTAAACCATCAACATAACACAAAAGAACATGAAAAATGGCATAAACACAACAAACAGTTTATTTTTGCAGCAGAGAAATAGAGCCTGGTCAAAATGAGCTTTTTCAAAAAAAATCAGTAGCATCAAAATAGCAGGACCACAGTAGCAGAAGCTTCATTACACCAAAGGACACAAGCCGGCCATAGCCCACAACAAACAACAAAAATAGCGGCAATCAGTAACGCCTCATTTAGTAATGTTTCCTATTTCACTTTTTCTTTTTCTTTTTCTTTTTTTTCATTGTTCTTTTGAAATTTTAAAAATACAAAAATATCTTAGGCAATTATGACTGTTTTCAAATTTTGTTAGCACAAAATAGACAACATTTTTCTAAAAAAGTGTACTACAAATCAAAGAGAAAGTATAGAAAAAGAAAAGGCAAAAAGAGGAAGGTGAATTGAGAAAGTATAAGAGAAATAAAATTGATTTGTGTTAATAGCATTATGGTAGCATTGGAGTAGTCATCCATGCTTTCAGAACATGTGAAAAGGATATCATGAAAAGGACATCACAAGAAGTTCTTAAATCACCTTATTACCATAATTATGATATATCACAAAAATTGCCCCAGTAACACCCCACTTAACAGGCTTTGGCTTTTAGGTTTGCATCTAACTGGATGTACTCAGGTTCTAAAATCAGATGGATTAAGAATATCACTATATCAAAACACAAATACCTCAGCTTCAATTTCATCATAAAGGAAGCGCTGCTTCAGTACTGCAAGTGCATGCTGAGCAGAATCATTATAGATATCAAATGGTATCAGAACACTTTCAAGAAGACCTGCATTTTCGGAATCGAGTACATGTTCTACCAGCATCCAAGGAAGAGAGCATTCAATAGGAAACTGTGAATGGAAAACGTGCTCCTCAAATTCACAATAAAGGATATCATGTACGACTAGAGAGATAATTAAGAAGAAAAACAAAACATCAAACACACTACTACATAACTGTATCACAAAACTGAAAGGATGGATACCAAAAAATGTTTGACATAAGTTGAAATAAGTTGTCAAATATTTATAATTATTTGAGTGTATATTTAGTTTTTAAAATAAGATTATTTCTTAAAGGACAATCTTGCCGAACTAAGACTATCATAGGCTGATCCACTTCAATCTAATTTACCCGTCACCACTGTCAACTCACAATATATGTTAAACTTTTAAAGGATATTTTTATCTTTTAAATCTTCACAGCATATTTATTTTTAATCTTCCAAACACTTAGCACGTACTTTTAAAATCTACAACACTTTTAAAATCATATTTTACGAAACACTCACATTGCTTATCTTCATAGCAGCTTTTTTTCTAGTACAACTAAAAGCAACTTATTATAAAAGCACAACATTACCAAACTAACCCCTTGTTATGCTAGAAAGATATAGAGGACATCTCTCCTAGCTTCCAAGTCAAGGCAAAGGAAACATTCCTAGTCCAATCAGATTCCTTCCAAGGGCACACATCATGTGGGAGACATGAGGGTTTCAAAATCCATCCAAAAAGATCTACCTTAAAAATTCTAGAACCACCCTCCCCATATAGTCCTTTTATAGTGGCAAACCACTTCCCTATGGCAATTAAAGCTTCATTGAAAACCCACAAAGGCATGATCCTAGCCCTCCATCAACAAGAGGCCCTAAATAGCATTCTAACTAGCGACATGAAAGTTAAAGGTGTTGGCATACCTCCCCATTCAGAATCATCCTTTGATGCTCTCAATTCCTATGGCCATGACTAAGGATGTAGAACATAGAAAGAAAGTACACTATAAAGTTCGAAAGAGTACTCTTCAAGAAGGTCTAGCAACATCCCTTAAACAGACAAGCCTCCCAACCACTGAGTCCCTCAAAGTACAAGCCTTAACAGATGCATCCAACAGCAACCTGAGATATGTAATAGGCAACCTTCACTCCATCTCCGAAAGCCACCAATTCATTCTTTACTAGGTTGTCCTCCCCCATATCACAAAAAATCATGGAAGTGAATGACTTGTTACTACCATAGTGCTAATACAATTCTCTCTATGATGAGCATTGGCCATTATCTAAAAGAAAGCAGGGTTTTAGTACACCGCTATAAGCCACAACGACCATGATACTTTTCTCCATGAAAGCTCTACAACATTCGGGAGATCTGCTAGTTTAGCCTACTGCCTTTTCATGTGCTCTTCACCAGTCAAATTTACCGACTCTTGATAGTCAAGAGTAGTTATATTATGGATAAGATTGGTCTTCCAAATTAACAAATGATGAACTCTCTATTCCCGTTCCCAATTTACCTTTTAGACCCTTAAACCTTGTACTAGGACATAGCTCACCTTGCTAGCCCAATTTCCCCCATTTTAGGACATACCTTTTAATTGAAATTGCATGAGGCCTTGTTGTACTCATTCAATTAGAATAAGTTTTTAATTATCTAAATTGTCAAATATTTGTAATTATTTGATGTATATTTATTTTTCTTTTCCGTCTTCTTTATTATATGAGTATTGTAATCTCTCAAGGAATAAGAAGGAAGAACTATTTTTTTCTATTTTAAAATTGGTATCAGAGTCAAACCCTAACTTAGGAGGGCTGCCATCACCACCTTGAAAGAGTATTTTTTTCCTTTGTGATCGACTTTTCCTATCCTACTGCCTTTGCCGTGGTCGCCACCTTCGACATGTGCTAAAGGAAAGTGTGGCCCTGTGTGTCCTAGATCGAGTGCATATTCTCGATCGTCTCTACTGTGAGGCACGAGTCTCTACTGCTCCGTTGTCGCTGCCTATGGACACAGTTGCCACCGTCACCGTGTGTCAAAGGAAAGTATCGCATGCCCTAACATGATCACAACAGACTGACAGAGTTACCGCTGAAGCCACTATTGTACCACAGCAAGGAGCAGTCACCATCGCCACCATCTCCTTCTGCCATGCACCACCAAATCACAGAGATCTCTCGAGGCAAGCTGTGTTCTCTCACGGGTTAATCTATTGGTTACATTTTAGCCTAGTGATTAAAGAGTTTATTATTTGACTTATAACACTCCATCATGATTGCTGAGGATAAGATCTTTGGGGTTCTAGATAACAAGGTACAATCAGTTGTCACCATTCAAAAGACAGATAAACCAACCCTTCTACTTACAATCTTTCAAAAGCAATGCCAAATTAGGTCTATCTTAGATTTTTCCAAGATACTGATTACAAAAAAGCATACATCTTTGTTAGTATTATGGGTCGAAAAAAATTACTAGAATTTGTCATCGCTATTAGATTATTCAACATTTTTCCTAAATTTTATGAAGGCAGGCTCTCATTTTCATATTTGGCAATCTTTACTTTAATTTCAAATTTATTCTTTTGGCTGGAAGAAATTTATATTTATATCTAATATCATAACAAGAAATTTAAATTAATAAGGTTATAAAGGTGGTTATAACTCATCTTACCTGAATAACACGAGATGACTCCAAATAAAACTCTCTAAACCATAAGAAGCCAAGATCCGTCAAATTTGAAAGAGTTGCTGAAAAACCAAGCAGCAAAGAAAATAATAAACAATATCATAAAGCAGTTTTTTGTCATTAAAGTATATAAAAATAAAAACACATAAACAATGAAGACTCCAAAGACAATACTTCATAACAAATAAAGTGAAAGTTACGACTAAATTTCTTACCTGAGTAATCTAATATATGCAAGAAAAAGCTTAGCTTATAAAAGAAGGTCTCCAACTGTTTTAAATCACTGACTGGAATTTCTGAGCCAGCATGGCCAAAAACACCACCAGGCTTCCTCAAATTACCACCAGAAACCACTTCATAAATCAAGAATTGCAAACAATGGATCTGCATAAAATGACAACAAAAAATGATTACACTGAGCCAGATCTTGAAGCATGGAAACTACGCTAATATATATCTACATATAAGGTTAAGTGAGCTTGAAATCCATAACAATTGTAAAATGTGACTGTTTGAGGTTACGATTCTAAGGACTCCCTTAGAGGAATTGGTTAGAAATTTTCACAGTTTTTCAGATTCTTTATTTCAGCAAATGCCCCATAACTAAAGTCGTATTTGTTTGTATTGTGTAAAAGTTTTGACTAAATTATAATACAAAGCCCTGTTTGGTTAGCAAATTAGGCCATGGGATTGGATTAGCTATCACGGGTATTAGCTAATACGTTGATTGGTAAGACGTTATACCTGAAACTAATTATTCCCATAAAATTATTAATCTCATACAATCAGTATTAGATAACGCATTCAAAAATGAATGGCTTAATTCTTTCCAGTGGATTATAAAAAATAAAAAAAAAAAAAAAAAAAAAAAAAAAAAAAAAAAAAAAAAAAAAAAAAAAAAAAAAAAACCCCCCCCCCCCAAAAAAAAATCAAGCTTCCAAATAAACCTACGCAGACCTCTCTTCCATTGTATAACCTCTCTTCCATAACAATTGTAAAATGTGACTGTTTGAGGTTACGATTCTAAGGACTCCCTTAGAGGAATTGGTTAGAAATTTTCACAGTTTTTCAGATTCTTTATTTCAGCGAATGCCCCATAACTAAAGTCGTATTTGTTTGTATTGTGTAAAAGTTTTGACTAAATTATAATACAAAGCCCTGTTTGGTTAGCAAATTAGGCCATGGGATTGGATTAGCTATCACGGGTATTAGCTAATACGTTGATTGGTAAGACGTTATACCTGAAACTAATTATTCCCATAAAATTATTAATCTCATACAAACAGTATTAGATAATGCATTCAAAAATGAATGGCTTAACTAATTCTTTCCGGTGGATAATAAAAAATAAAAAAAATCAAGCTTCCAAATAAACCTACGCAGACCTCTCTTCCATTGTATAACCTCTCTACTTTCTCCCTACGCTTCCAGACTTTTTCTCACTCCAGTGAGTTGCGGACAATAATTTGAGAGCTTATTCTTCCACACAAAATACTTGTGAGTTTCAAAAGAGAACTGAGAATAATCAAAAGACATCCCACATACTCTCATGAGCATATTTCATCTTCAATAATCAAAGGGGGGCTTAGCTGAGGGGGCAAAGGGATTCCATTCCCACCTCTCTCCAACTAAGGCAATAGAGAGTTGATTTCATTTCTCTCAAAAACGAAATAAATAAATAAATAACAAAGAAGAAGAAAGAACACATATTGCCCATGATTCAGCACAACTCTGATCCACGCTACCCCACCACTGCTAATCCAACCTCCATGCCAAGGCCGCAACCTCCATCACACACAGTGCCACATTGTGCCAGTCACGTCCTTCGACTCACACGCTCCATCACACCAGCTATGCCTCCTTCGATCCATTGCCACCAATCCACACAGCCCCACACCCCGCACAATCTCCACCGCCTTGCATTGCCTCGCCCCTCGCCATCTCACGTAGCGCAGCCCGATCCAACCTCAAACCACATGCTTCCAATGCCTTGGAAGCAACATCTGACTTCTGTTGGCTATAGATCCGACCTCACCGAACGGTGACAGCCTTGCTCTAGCCTATGACCATGCCATCCCCTCTCCACGAGAGGCCTTTGCACCGAAATAATAAGGCAAGCATTTTTTTTGCGGATGTGGGGTGGAATTACTTTACTCTTTTTTTTTGTTTATGTTGTAGTCCAAATCTAACGTCATAATTCCTAGAAGCAAAAGTATATCCCTATTACATATTGTAATAATATAAGGCCTTCATAGGCTCGTTATGTGAAGGGGTGGATTTACTTTACTCTTTTTTGGAAGGAGTTCTATTTGCCACCAATGCCACCATCAACAGCATTAAAGATAATATCCTTCTCCGGTATCTAGTCCCACGTATGACTCATAGGTTTGCCATGGAGTTTCTAACACTGTTCACAAATATGGCATCTTTTCTTACAGTAAGTGCACCACATGTTGTCCCGATTCTAAGGCTTTTGTGGAGCAAGTCCTTTGTTCTCAAACTTTAATGTTTGCCCATTGTAGCAACACCCTTGCCACCACTAGCCACTACACTATTTCTGTCGTCACCTCCATGTGTTGCAATTCAAGCATCATACGACTCTTGATCTCCTC
Organism: Taxillus chinensis; assembly: GCA_023512835.1. Lineage (NCBI taxonomy): Eukaryota > Viridiplantae > Streptophyta > Magnoliopsida > Santalales > Loranthaceae > Taxillus > Taxillus chinensis. Next base: position 8,687,452 of record CM042090.1, on the reverse strand, counting down.
ACCACGAACAAGAGCCACCACTTCATTAAAGGATGGCAATTCCTGCTTTCTAAGAACCTAGATCCTCACTTGGTTAAACTCCGGATTAAGTCCAACCAAGAAGACATAGCCTCGATCTTGCTCAATAAACTCCTTCAAAATAGCAACATGGACACTTGGTTTTGATGACACAATAATGATCAAGCTCCTACCATATAGACTTTAACCGGTTGGCATACTCAATGACAGACATGTCTTCCTACCTTGCTGCCATCATCTTCACATTTACCTCATACACTTGAGCTGCATCTCTAGCTTTGAAATATGTTTGTTGAACTGCATCCCAAAGGACCCATACATCCTTTGCTAGTAGCCAAGAACATGCAAGTATCACTAATCTCGAGGATCATGGAGTCTTTTTCATCCCGGGCATTAAATTTGGGATCTTCAGGTTTTCGCCCAGCTCCTATGAGATAGCTAACTTCTTTTGCTTTTCAAAATTGTATGAATGAGTTGGGACCACTTGACATAGTTTTTTCCATTCAGCCTATATATTCCTTGGATATTTTGTAACTCCCCAAGTTGATTTCTCCCCATCTCTTCTACTTGTCATGTAGCAGAAGTCTCTGTAATATCTGATATAGTACAAAGGAAGGGCTAATTTACTCAATCACACATTAGTCAAGGTGATAAAGGCTAAGAAAATGAACAGAAAATACTAGCAAGAAAAGCAAGTCCAACAATTAAGGTTGAGAACAAAAGGGTGAGATTTTGATTTTAAGGTTTCAAATAACTTAGCTCTAATATCATGTAAAAAATATGTCTCACTTGCTCTTTCTCATTTGTATAATGGATGAATATATCAATCAAGTAACAACTTTTGGTCTGAATAAATGCCTAGGAACTATGCATAATAATTACAAGAGATAAATACATCTCGAGAAAACCAAAGGACACCCTACAATCTTCATTCTCCGTAAATGGAGAGTCAATTTAACTCTTTGATTGTTTCAATAATATCGTCCGTCATAGTCCTTAGATTATTTCATTAATGTCGCCAGTTACACTCTAAAAAACTGAATTGTCCCTACTTCCAACAAATACTTAGCTTCTTTATCATACAGAAATTACCATCAACATAAATAATGGCACTAATTCCAAATAAAATAGCAAATATGGCAATTGCACTCTCTTCAATAAAACAAGAGTGTTATAAATTATAATAAAACAACCCAGCATGAACCTGAGCAGCTGTTGGAGCAACAGGTCTTGGAGAAAAAAAATTGCCTTTGCTCCCATCACCCCCATGCTGCAAAGAATGTAACTCATTTTCAGGCTTGTTTGTATTTGCCATCCAGTCTGCTGAAAGGGTCCGCATATCAGAAAGAATCCTGGAAAAGTGAGCAATTGAAAGTATAATCAATCACAAAGACCACAGATAAGAATGAAAATAATCAGAAGCAAAAGTGCAATGCAGTGTACCCAACATGTTGACTTAACTTTTGTGCGTCAATGATTTATACAGCATGAGATACAGTGTCTTACGAAAAATGAGCACATTTAATAACTGTCACATTCATTGCACAGAAATCATATATTCACAGTGCAAGAACCAGAACAAGAAAAGGACTATGACTAGAGGACACCCAATGTTGAGAAAAGGAACAACAAAAAATCACAAAGCAATGTTCCCAATTATATGATTTCTAAAGTATGTGGAATATTTTAATGAGCAAATTGTTGAGAATTTATTAATCTTTAAGCTGGTTCAATGTACTTGCTCCAATGAACCATTATAACTTGAGCAAGCATTAGGTATATGGGGAAACAAAAAACAATTATTAGTGACATAATAAAATAATTGGAAAGAGTAAAAAGATTTGAATAAAAAAATTATAGAAAATTGTTAATGAATTCTCTGAATGCAATAACAAAAAGCTAACTGTTTCTACCACTCAACCAATTATCATTGGGTAGCAATTCTTGAATACATTTACAAAACAGGAAAAAAAGAATAGCCATATTCAGAAAATGTGATGCTGAGTATAAGAACCATTTAAACCATCTTTACCTTCATTCACTTCAGCTTGTCACAGGAAACAAAACTGATGATCTTAAGATCCAATTGCTCTCTACCCTTTCATGTATCTCCAATGCAACTTAACCTCGCCAAGCCCATTAACTTTTTAAGATTAGCATGAGAGTTAAAAGCTGGGTCATACAACCCAGCCCAAATCATTAGGCTGCATTAGAATGATGTGTTTGAATTAGTAATTAAAATTCTCAATCACGTTAAATTGTTGTGTTTGTTTTCTCAATCATATTCAGAAACAAACAATTTTTAGAAGCCCAATTGCATTGCATATGATCACAGCAATCTGAGACTGAATCCAAATTCTGTTAAAACTTACCTCAGGAATTCACTGTTTGACAGGAGATTATTGTGGGAGTAAAAATGGTATGTTTGGATCACATTTTAATTCAACAAAATTTTAGATTGCTGAGCTGGGTTTCATGAATCATAATTTTTGAGATCTAGCAAGGAATTCCAAAACATACCTCACCATTAATAAAAGTAACACACGATTGATGTGCTAGGTTCAATCATGTTTTAAATTGTTGTGCCAGGTTTCATCTAAGTGCGCAAACATTGACTCATTTGTCAACTGAGTTTGGATACCACTGGGGGCATACTCACCAGGAGTACCAATTTTGCATGAAAAAAAGAGGGGCACACAAGTGAGGGCATCAGAAGTTTAATCTGGGGATACTGCATAATTTCACACCTTCAATTTCCTAATGTTTTGAGCATCACTACCTTTCATATCGCAGACCATCACCCTCACGAGGCATCAAAATCAAAGGCTTGAGCGGAATGATATAGAATACACACCAAATCCGAAATTATGAATTCAGAGATTTACATATACATATATATTGATTGGAGTCCCATGGTAATTATATGTTTTAAAAAAAAAAGTATATGCATATCAAGTATATTTGGAATCTTTTATTTTGGGGAAAAATAGTAAATCAAAAAAAAATGCACCTTGAAAGATCCTTCTTCTTTCGGAAAGTAGTTCGTAACATAGTAGCTAATGTGTTTTGCACAAAATCTTGAACCTCAGCATGGATTGTTTCCCATAAAGAATCAGTTACCAATGTGTCACACCGCTGCATCATTGATCCAATGCTCTTGATGTAGCTAACAAGGTCAACCAATGCTTTCCTTTCCTCTGAGCTGTAATTATATCGAACGACCTACAAGACATCTCAAGATACAAGTAATAATAAGGCATAAATAAAATTTAAAAAAAAAACAACTGGATGGATGCACAGTCTTTGCAGATGTATATCCAAATAAGCTGCCTTTATGCATTAAACGTGTGAGTCAAAGCATTGGTATACCAGAGTGAAACTATTGAGCCAAGGTTCGCATTAAACGTGTGGGTCAAAGCGTTGGTGCACCAGTGGTCATGCATAGAGATGACCCAATGACTTCACAAATAGTTACCCATAATATTTAACTAAACTTGCAAAATGTATAAGATATAACTAATGCATATTACCTGCCTAATTTTAAAAAATAAAAAATAAAAAATAATTTAAACAAATATATGAATAAACATCCTTTCATAAACCTGATAAAGCAGGCAAAAAAGAGAATTGCGTTCACAAAATTAAAATTCCATAAAAGGCAGTCAACAAGTGTTTTGAAGTAAATATATAAGTCTGATTATAGTAACTGGGGAGAAATATGATAGAAAATAATCAGCTTTCACCTTAAAATATGTCAATATTTACAAAGTATTAGAGAAGAATATAAAGATTCACGCCTAGGTTAATAAAGGAAAAAAAAAAACTATGCCTATTAATCCCATGATTTTATGGATATTAATCCCATGATTTCAGGGATATCAAGAAAATATTCTACACACTAACTTAGTCCTAGAAATAAGGAAAATTCTAGTAATCAAAAAACAAATTACAAATTACAATTATAGCTGTATTTTCCACTCCGCCTCAAGCTAGAGAATAGGTGTCTTCCAATCCCAACTTTGAAATAATTCATGAAAGGTTGTACAATTGAGACCCTAAGCCAAGAACTTTGCCAACTGATTTCATTGGATATGTAAGGTTGCATATTACACCACTTTCAACTGTTTTGTTCTATCAGCGTTATGAGCTATGTTAATTGCTGATTTGTTAGAGCTTCATAGGTCCCTCACATTTGATCTTCAAGTCATCTAGGATGCTATTCAGACAGAGTAATTCACACACCATGTGCCATTGCTTTGAGTTTTGATTCATATCTTGCTACCAAATTATGTTATTTACTACTCCATATTAACAGATTACCACCGAGAAATGCATACTAGCCAGACGTAGACCTTCTATCAGTAGGAGATCCTGCATAATCTACATCTGTAAAAGCTTTTAGGGCAAGTCCAGCATTTTTTCTTGATACAAATAACAAAATATCCTAATTACTTAATTTTCATGTACAATATATGATTAGGCATATATACAGAGAGATGAAACTATATTAGAATAATAATAATAATATACCTCGAATCACTCCAATCCCACAAATTGCTCTAATTCCACTATTTGCTCTTAATTACGGAAACACTCCCCCTCAAATTGAAACATAAATGTTAATCAAGCCCAACTTGTTACAAAGATAAACAACTCGAATCCCGTTTAAAGCTTTTATAAATAAACTGTCTAATTGTTCTCCAGTCTTCACGTATCTGGTGAAAACTAATTCAAGTTGAATCTTCTCGCGAACAAAATGACAATCACTTTCAATACACTTAATTCTCTCATGAAACACAAGATTTGAAGCAATATAAAATGCAGCTTGATTATCACACCACAATTTAGTTGGTACCAAAGCATTAAAACCAACTTCATTTAAAAGATGAAAGATCCACATTATCTCACACACAGACTGCGCCATGACCCTATATTCTGACTCAGCACTGGTTCATGATATAATATTTTGTTTCTAACTACTCCACAAGATCAATTTTCCTCCAACAAAGACACAATAACCTGTGATAGATCTTCTATCCACGGGACAACCTACCCAATCTGCATCTGAAAAACATTCAATTTGCATGTGTCCAAGATTTGTGTACAAGAGACCATGGCCAGGTGTTGCCCAGTGATCAACTATTTAACACAAAATCTTCTCTAATGCTGCCCGATCATCAACTATTTAAGATAACATGAATTGACTAACAACACTAACAGAATATGCAATGTCTAGACAAGTAACGGTAAGATAGTTTAACTTCCCAACCAACCATCAATATCTTTCAGGATTATCAAATGGTGTCTCATCTCCTGTGAAATGCATATTTGGAGTCATTGGAGCACTATAGACTTCGCTCCCAATTTAACATATTTCCTCTAAAAGAGAAAGATATCACGTCTACTCCTTGTAACTTCAACACCTAACAAATATTTGAGCAACCCCAACTCTTTCGTGTGAAATTGAGTATGAAAAAAGGACTTAAGAGATGACATACCCAAAGTATCACGGCCAATAATAACAATATCATCCACATATACAACTAAAAAGATGAGACCACTGGTTGATTGCTTGTAGAACACTGAATGGTTATTCTGGCACTTAATCATGTCCCATGTTTCAATAGCTTGACTAAATTTACCAAACCAAGTACATGGACTCTGTTTCAAACCATATAAAGATTCCTGAAGACAACAAACATGCCCAGACTCCCCCTGAGCAACAAAACCCGAAGGTTGCTCCATATACACCTCTTCGTGGAGATCACCATCAAGAAAAACATTTTTAATATTCAATTGATGCAAAGGCCAATGGTAAGTAACGGCCAGAGAAATAAACAAGCGAACAAAAGTCAATTTGGCAATAGGAGACAAAGTATCAGAATAATCCACACTATGTTTAGGCATAACCTTTAGCAATAAGACGAACTTTCAACCGAACAACCAACCCATTAGGATTTACCTTAACTGTGAACATCCACTTGCAGCCAATAGCGCATTTCCCTGACGATAAATGAACCAAGTCCCAAATACCATTTTCATCTAAAGTCTGCATTTCATCGAGTATTACTTAGCGGCAACCAGGGTGAGAAAGGGCTTCACGAACAATTCCCAGCACACTAGTAGAATTAAGAGGCAACAAAAGAACGAGAAAAAAAAGACAAATAATTGTAAGAAACAAAGAAGAGATAGGAAAAGTGCAACTTCAATTAACTTTGCATAAGGCAATAGGAAGATAATCACTTGAAACGGCATCTAATGGCGAAGAAGTAGGTACAAAACATGAATCAAGAGGCCGACACTTTAAGTACACTTAAGTAATAGGATATTTATGAGCGTCAGAAGGAACATGGCTCGTTTCAGGCGCAGAAGGTGTGATAGAATACACCAAGACATCATCATCAGTAGCAACATCCTCTCCCTGATTTTGGAGAAGTAGAGAAGATAAAAAATAAAATGTATAAGTGACATCAATAGAAACAAGATATTTGTTAAGACTAGAACAATAACACCAAAACCCTTTTTGAAGATAAGGATATCCAAGAAAAGTAGACTTCAAGGACTTAATGATCTAATTTAGTGACATGTGGGCAAACATCATGAACAAAGCAAGTGCTACCAAATATTTAAGAAACAGATAAGGGTATAACCATGAAGAACAGATAAGGGCATACGATTAATTAAGAAACATGAGGTAGAAACTGCATTAGCCCAAAATGATTTTTGAATATTCATTTGAAATAAAAGGGCACAACCAGTTTCAACAAGATGTATGTTTTTTCATTCGGCCACACCATTTTGAGATAGAGTATTGACACAGGAAGTCCCATGAAGCATGCCATGTTGAGTCATAAAATTTTGAAACAATATTTGGGTATACTCTTTGGCATTATAACTGCAGAAACGATAAACGGAAACATTGAATTGAATTTTAACTTCAGCACAAAAAGCACAAAAGATAGAAAAAAGTTCAGAGCGATTTTTCATGAAATATAACCAAGTGACATGAGAATAATCATCCACAAAGGTAACAAAGTATTTAAATCCAAGTTTAGATATAATAAAACAATGACCCCAAACATCAAAATGAACTAATTTGAAAGAAACACTAGCACGTTTATTAGATAAATGTAAGACTGATGACAACAGTAGTAGAGGGGTTGGTATAATTGTGGCAATCCTACGAACACAAAATGATGACCCATCAGCTACGGTAACTGTAGATCGAGAGGCGTGATGCGAATAATTAAAAAAGAGACTAGAATTACCTGTCATATGATCTATCGCACTAGAATCAATAATCCATTTTGAAGATGAGGAAAGAAGACACTTACTTGAAATACCTGAATCAACAATAACACTAACATAAGGAGATAAAAACTTTAGGGATTCTTGATACTGGAAAGACTTGACAAATTCATCAACAGAGATACAAACTATCGATTGTGCATCTATAATTCCAAAACCGAGGCAGAAGAGTCGTTACGTCATAGGCTGAGCCGTTAGAATAAAACCAAAGATACGAAACAGATCATAGTCGACGTTAGAATAATGGAAATGCCCAGACTGAAGTTGAAGGTTAGACTACACAAAGCAACGATGTCCAAGTGTGAGCCGTCAATGACGGACAAACTAGAAGTCATACGTGGACGAAGTCGAAGTCGTACCAGGATGAAGGCATCGATGTTGAAACACGATTCGTTATTCGATAGAAAAAGAGTCATCAATGTCGAGCCGAGACAAAGGTGACGATGGTGGACGAAGACAATGAAGTCGTACACAACGATGCTAGATGAAATCGAAGTCGAGCAGAGACGAAGGCGTCGAAGCTGGCAGAGGTGTTGTCAGACGATATCAAAGAACTTGATGTCGTCAAGGTCTACGTCAGACCGGGATAGTGTCACAGTCTGTGGAAGGCCGCATCACGAGCAGGGTGTCGTCAACGCAGTCATCGTTGAGCAAAAGGTCGAACAAAGGATCAACTATGGTCGGAAGACTTTGCGGCAGAAGCTTGGAGGGAGCTACGAACAAACCATGAACTGAACGTCACCAGCGAAGGATGAGACATCAACGTCAACAAAGGCACGGATGTCGGAGGAACCACTGTGAGGGTTGCCCGATCGATCCTTGCAGGCAATGAGGACATCAACGTTGGCAGAATTGCAAATTGTCAATTATGCAATTTTTTTTCTCAATGCTCTGATATTATGATACAAATAAAAAAATATTCTTATTCCTCTTAATTTTCATGTACAATATGATTAGGTATATATAGATAGATGAAACTATATTAGGATATTAATAATAATATACCACTAATCAATCCAATCCCACTAATTACTCTAATTCCACTAACTGCTTCTAATTACAGCAACACTTATAAATAAGATACCCTTACCTGGATTGCCTAGTAAATGTAAATGTGTTTACTTGTAAATGTGTTTCCCTTGGAGATACCCTTACATTTACTTGTAAATGTGTTTCCCTTGGATCATGCATAAACCGACTAATAACACTTACCAAATAAGCAATGTCAGGACGACTATGAGCAAGATAGATGAGCTTTTGCACTAAATGCCAGTACATCTCCTTATCTACAATTGGCTTTTCTCAAGCTTCACCGCTTATGATTTGGTTCGATAGGATTAAATGTTGATTTGCAAACAAGCTTCCATATTTCCTTTGACAAGTGTTACATATTTCTATTGCGAAATAAATATTCCTTGTCTTGAGTATGGAACTTTAATTCCAAGGAAATATTTCAAGCTCTTTTATATCAAATTCCCTATTTAAATACTGTTTCAAAGCTTTCTTCTGCTTCTCATCATTGCTAGTGACTATTGTGTCATGACAAATAATATGAAAGAGCTTGAGAGTAGATTGAATATTCTTCAAATCACCAATTGTATGGTGGGAATTACCCTCTTCAGATCGGGAAGACTTGGTGACTTTCGTCTCAAACATGATTCTCACTATTTATTATAGAGATTGAATAGGGAAGAAAATTGGCAATAAAGCCAGAGAGACGAGAACAATTAACAATGATGAAGATCAAAAGTAAAAATAGCAACGGCAATGAAGGCCAAAGAAAACATTTGAAACCCAAAGAGAACAGAAAGAAGAAAAAAACCACCTAGGGCACTGATACCATGGGGAGAAATATGAGAGAAAATAAACATTTTTCACTTAAAAATCGGTCAATATTTACATTGTATTAGAGGGGAATATAAACGCCTAGAAATCAGGAAACTATTGGTAATCAGGAAACTGATTACAAATTACAATCACAGCTGTATTTTTCTACAACAATTTTTTATATAGGTAAAAGACAGTATATTAAAGAAAGGACGAGGAACAAGAAAATTGAGCAGGACATAGCCTGACCCAAGAAAAAAGCCCAAAACACATATTACAAGGAAACCACAAAAGGCCAAAAACAAAATCTAAAAATAGGCAAGGGAGAGGAACCCTTACAAAACCGACTACCTCAACCTAGAAGGCCAAGATACCCCAGCATCATAATTAACCGAAGAGGTGAGCCTTTTGAGCTCCCGCACCTCTCTAGAGCCGGTACCGCCAGACGGCCGAAAAGACAAGAATTCCTTCTAGGCTTGATGCCGAGCTTTGATATCCGGCAACAAAATCATAAGGGTCAAAGCCCTCACATGTCACCCCTAACACCGCACCAATGGCTTTGTGGGCTCGCAACTACTCAGGCTCCGAAGTTACCTCAGCCGGACAACCGGAGACACATGCAAGGAGATGAGACTCCTCATCAAGAGCAGCAACCAACAGGCCAGCAGCATGCTAAACAGCGAGGCCATCCAGCAGAAGCTCCCTAGCCATCACGGCATCATCGTCCCACCAGATAGAAGGAACCAGGTCGAAATCCGGCCAAGGACAAATAGACTGCTGGGGAAAACAGGCCACAGCCAAAGAGGACACACTGCTATAGTGGACGACCAAACTCCGATCCGCAAAAAGGGGGTCAAAAACCAGGCTGTCAGAAGAGAAGGGGAGGCCGTAAAGATCGCCGGACACGGGAGGCGATGGTACAGCAAGAGAGGAGCCAAACGGGGGCAGCGGCTAGGTGGGCAACAAGATGGCAGACGAGGAAATTTCTACAATAAATTACAATTATAGTTGTATTTTCTAAAGTAAAAATGACAAAAGCAATAGGGAGGAAATTTCAAATTTGCTATAAAAAATAGTATACGATAAAATTCAAACATGCCAGTAGAATAATTCTAAACTTGACGGTAATAATAGTAGTATTAATAATATTACCTTTTCATAGTCAGAATATGAGACAGACGCTTGTGATTCCGAAGTGGCTGCATCCTTGCAAGGTCGTGAAAATTTCCAAGCACATTGTTCCCAAATGCGTGCCGTCCATCTGCTCAAAAGCTGAAAACCTTCTACAATCATATCGTACATGTTTCCCTTGACTTCTTTGCACCACTCAACATCCACCCCATCTGTTGATTTTAACAAAAGTATCTGAACAAAGAAATTAGAACAAGGACACAAGCATTATAAATGCAACAGGGCACAAAGTAAATCTAAGCAGATAAATACATGAAAAATTTTGGGACAACTTATTTGGATAGTAGAAAATGCAGGGATATAATTCCAGTAATTGTTCTGCCTTCATTATATATATCATAACAAAAATATAAGCGCGTGTACATAGGGAAGAACCTGATTTGTTGACAAAGCAAAGCGAATCACAAAATCATCATGCTCAGCACGTATGGCTCCCAAGTTATTTACAATCAGATAATGTCTCTGATAAGTAAACTAAGTAAAGGACTTTGTCAAATGGTTTAGAAAAGATGAGCATAGGGACCTGAGAAAATCTTAAAACCTGACAAGATCTAAATAATGTAAAAAAAAAAAAAATGGGACATGGTTTAATGAATCAAACATACGAACATATGTTAGAATAATCTTTTAATCACAATAACAATAAACCTCTAGAAAATGAAGGGGGCCGACAGCTATAGCCTTAGCTCAATGAAACTTACAATAACAATTATGCATCACTTGATACCAAGTAGTGCCAATTAAAGATCTCAGCTGTCTTCATATTACAAGATGATTAACTAGCACCGCAATAATTTCACATTCTAACAACTAAACATGCTTTCTGGTGGCATTTGATACACCATGTTGTGGGAAATCAAATAAACATTTTTTATCAGAAAAACAAATTATAGAAAACAACCAAGAAGATAGCAGAATTACAAGAGCTGAGAAGTAAAAAGCATATCAATACCATGAACATCTATAGGACCGTTACAACAAATTACAATGTCCCTTAACAAACCCCACAATTCCTCCTCTTTCACGTACTAAAGGTTGCTCTCCCTTTCTTCAACGATCCGACGATTCCGCTCAGCCCACAAAACCCAAAAGATGGCAAGAGAAACTCCAAAAAGCAACTATTTCTCTATACCTGCACCTTCAAACCAGTCGAAGCCATAACTTCATACCCCACTGGTTCTATTTGAACCCAAACAAGACCAAAATTAGTCAAGACAAAACCCCACAACTCGCATTGAATAAGAAGGGGATCAATGTGCTCACCATCGGACCTGCACAATAAACACCATCTAACCAATAGCAAACCTCTACACTAGATTTGATCTTAAGAACATTTCCCTAAGAAGCCTCCAATGCAAAAAAAACAAAAAAAGATGAAAACCTTGGCCCTCCAAATACCTCACAAAACCTAAACAGTATTATCGAGAGTGCACCACCCAATTTGAGCATCAAAAAAGCTTTTAACCAAGAACATCGCATTTGTGGTTCCACGCCAAACCACATAATCTTGCTGCCCTTGCACTATAGTGTCATTGCATAACAACTCAAAAAAGTCAAAAACACATTTACTTCCCAATCTCGAGGGCATCTAACAAAGTAGATGTTCGAAACCAATCTTGGAGGCATGCATGTCACTGTGGAGACTCCAATGCAGGACCTTACCACCCCTTTCAGACTCATCACCTTCTAAAGAACTCAATCTAACACTCAAGCACCTAATACACTCGCAACCCTAACAGGAACGCTCACTTCTCCACACCACAAACCTCTAAAGGCTCAATAGCACCTCCCCCAGGCATAGGGATAAATGCAGAAGGGAGAGCACGGAAGGACCTTGTCCCTCAAAGGTGGCTTGTGCATTATCATGATCAGTAGAAAAATCTTAATTAAAGGTGTCCTGACAGGAATATCTACTACCCTCACTAGATGTCGCTCCTAAATGGTCATCCTCGCCTCTGTCTCAAGCACATGAGTACTCGCCCTAGACCTACTGGGATGGCATGATCTACCGTACACCATAGTTGTTGGGCTTAACGGGCTATGTCCAATTGATAGCAACAACATACTCCATATCAGAGCACAAGAGGTTACCTGGAGAGGCCCACTCATGCCTCCATAAAACTCCCCCCCTACACACCATTTCTAACCCACAGCTAGCCCAAGCCCCAGAGACATACAAGGAGACTAACTGCCAAGCACAGGCCCATGATCTATCTCAAGTCCGAGACCCAACCCATCCTCCAGATCACTCTCCCATTCACCTTAAACAAGAGAAACAATAGTTTAGAGTGCATAATATGGCCTAAAACATTTTTAAAAAAATTAATAATAATGTATTATTATAGCATTAAAATAAATATATTATTAGCTTTATATTAATAAAACTATTAAAAAAATCAAATGAAGTCTTAAAAAAAATAACTTGCTTTTCTTTGATATTTATGTTCTATAATTTTAATTACTTTATTTTATTTGAATTAAAAAAAACTAGTAAACCCATTTTTATGTATTTTATTCAATCTAATTACTTAAAAAACCTAATTATCCTACAAACAATAATCTATTTTAAAGAAAACCCACAAAAGTTAAATTAACCACTTTTATCTTTTTTTAAGATTAATTAAAATTTTGTTTTTAACAAACAAAATAAAAAAACATATTATTCATATATATATAATACACACACATATTCTCTGTTCAACAGAGTTGTGGGGTGGGCAACGACACCAGTGCAGCAGAGTCGATGCAGGTTGGGCTGGTGTGATCTTTGTCAACAACAATCGATAATGCAGGAATGAAGACGACAGTGGCTCAGAGAGGAAGGTGACATGCTAGGACTTGTTCCGTTGATCAATCGTGCGAGCGGGCTAGGACAATGGCAATCTTTTGCTGAGGAAGACGATGGCAACCCAGCCTAACGGCACTGTGTCAAATGGAAGCCATGTCAAACAGAAGTGACTTAACTTAGGATTCCCGAGAAACATCCTAATTGGCGAGTTTGTTGTATCACCCTCACTTCTAATATCGGCACCCTCCAATACCTAGTCGAATCGGATAATACTTCAAACCATGTTAATCATTGTCAATGCAACTGCATACCAATATGGATGTCCTTCTCCGGAACTATCCAAACTTCAATGAACTACTCAAGTTCTTTGTTAAGGACGACAATTGAATTTCAGTTGTGTCGACCAAATTGCGTGACCTGAAGAATATTGTCGTGGTTGCCCCCCATTGTGAATTCGTAGCTCTTCCTCTCAATCTAAAAGACTCGTCAGCCATGATTTCTTCATCCCATGCAATAAGCTCAGAAGAGGCAGTGAGTTGGTCATCAAAGCTCGTTGGGGGCTGACTGATGGCTCATTGATCATCAGACGCCGCTGGAATGAAACACTGCCATGTCTTTCCTCATTTAAAGTGTAAAAGGAGTTTCACAAAATAGAAAACAAATGGCAAAGCAACCCCATAATGAAAGATGGAACAAACAAATAATCACTACTCCAACTTATAAATTTCACAGTCAGGTCATTGTATATCACCCAAAAACAAAGAATAATCAACGAGATTTTGATTTCTTCCCCTTTTTAATGGCGCTTCTGTCCCAACACAGACTACTCATCACACAAACTGGAGCAAAAACCACCATGAACTATTCAAAGTCACCATTTATTGATTTACCATTTTTATCTTCATATGGAAATTGAATAGAAAAGGAGCAAACATTAAAAAAATAGCAACTATAAGTGTTAATGGTGCTCCAAAAGGCTGATTTAAACACAACTAAATAGCTTATTGATGGTGATAACTTTATAAAATACTAATAAGATTAAAAATTCAGACATCCATCAACCATCATTGGTACGAAATGTTCAATTGAGCAGCAAGAAAGCCAAAAAGAAAACCACGTGTAAGACAGAAACAGAAAATGATGCACTGAGTAAAGGATATTCTTGTGCCTCACGAAGTGGAAGCTCATGAGGTGCAGGAAGACCAAGAAGACGGGTTTGGTTAGAAAATTTCTGAAAGTAAGTAGACAACTCCTTTAACATTGCAGCAGGAGAGAGATGAAGATCCGGAAATGCAGGAATGACAAGATCATTCTGTTAAAATGACAGATTTTCATCAAATTGAACACATTTGAAATGAAACTTAGATGTAAACAATCAATTATATACAATCAAAAAATGAACATTCACCAAACCAGCCTTTACCCCATATCACTATTACAATTATAAGGCAGGAGAGCCAAACAAGGCAGGAACAAAAGCAGGCAGTAAAAATCCTGATGACTATTCTGGATGACTGTATTTGAATTTATACAATTACAGTATGCAGAATGATGCTGCATAAATTAGCACCGAGAAGAGAGTCATATTTTTTTTATAAGACAAATTTATTAGATGAAAATCACACACAAAAAGTGGGTGAAATACAAAATTACAAGACTAAAACAATAGTTCAAAAGGAACAACCATTTCTTTCCAGCCATTTACTGGGAAGAGAGTAACTTGACTACATATGCTGTCAATATCCATATAAGACATAACATACCTTGAATATATTTATCAATCGATTGATTTTCACCCTCTTATAAAGTGACTCGCTATCCTTCTCCGATGATGTTGCCAACACTACTAGAACAGGTAAAACACGAAGAAGAATGTGTCTGTCTGGAAAGAGAAGCGCAAAATCCAACTCCAATGACTCCACAGCAAAGACAATGAGGACTTGAAGAATGTCTTCAACACTTTTTTTAAGTTAAGGGGCTCAAAAAATCCATAGATACAAGTGTGTGTGCGCATGCATATGAACGCACACTTTGCAGGGAAGAAAGGCTTATAACACCGCTGCTCCAATTACTATATTAGCCAAATAAAATAAGAAACCAAATGGCCTGTACTGTATAAGCATATTGACTACTTATTCTGATGAGATGTCAAAATGGGTACAGCATATTGATTACTTATTCTGACGAGATGTCAAAATGGGTACACCAAACAAATATGCAGGATACTTGTTGACACGGAACATCTCCACATGCAAGTTCAACAAAATAGCCCATCTCGTGCTTAAAAAAAAAAAAAAAAAAAAAAAAAAAAGTGGGGAAACCCCATCTAGCTATAATTAAAATATCAAGTAATACAGTTACCATTCCAAAAGGCTGCATCCACCAAGGAAAAATACCAAGGTGAGTGAACAGGGGTAGCATATCATCAGTTAATACAGGCTTTCTAGAGCATTGATTTCTTGCAAACATTTCATAAAGGAACCGGCACATACCTGTAAATCATCCAGCTCTTCCCTCATTGAATCAGTATCTTGCCATTGAAGACTGACTTGAGTAAATGTCCTGATCGATTGAAAATCATCATAAGAGGGGCAGAACTAATATCATGAGATAATTTTAACGAAGGAAAAGAAGCAATGACGACGACAACGACGATGATGATGATGACAATAATAATAATATGCTATATGCTGGAAACATAACATGTAAAAAAAGACTGCAGATTGCAACAAGAAAAATGCTATTATTTTTACATATAGCAGCATAATGTTCCAAGCATAAAATAAGCAATGTGTCATGGTGTTAGTGTCTTGGTGTTATCCGAGCAAGAACCTTGAGAATTAAGAAACATTCCACCTGTGAAACTATATTGAAAATATACATTCATTGGCACAACAGAATTCACCACTTTCCTAGGAAAATCAACTGGAAACCACCTTTCATCAATATAGGTTATCCTTAAAATAAAAAAGCCTAGAAACTGGGACATATGGTGGTTACAGGAAGACCATTGCTTAAAGCTACAGTATTGATAAACATGTCTAACAAGGGGGACAAATTGAAGCCTTCTGTCACAGAACATATTGTTAAAACAAATGTAAACTTCTAGCAACAATAAAACAGACTGAAATGGATGAAGAGTCCCAAAACTCAATACCAATATACCTTTTATACCAAGAGAAGTCATTAGGTATGCTTGCTTTTGCATTTTTAAGATGATCGAGCTGAACCAAAACATCAACCAGCTTTAACATGGACCTGAACTAAATTAACGGATTGGTAAAAGTTAAAGGACATCAAGGACTGAAGTCTACATTACAAAACAAATAACTAGCAGTGAAAAATGAGCAATAAAGAATAAAAAGTAATAACAATAAATTTGAGTCTTGCTACCTCAGTCCCACTTTACTAGATTACATTTCATTCTAGACACAAATTAGGAAAATAAAAAAAATCCCAACTTACTCCTTACTTTAATTGGTTTGTTGCAAAAATATGTCCTAATCAATCAAGCATGGTTATGGCAAACCATATCCACCACTATTTTGATGTTAAAAAGTTGTATATTTTCTTATTAAATCCAGTTGAAAACTAGAAAAAAATAATTCTTTTTTTAAGTAAAAGAAAGTATATTAAAGAAAGGACAAGAAACAAGAAAGTTCGGCATGGAATAGCCTTACCCAAGAAAAAAGCTCACACATATAGTACAATGAAACCACAATAGGCTTAAGAAAAAACATAAAAATAGGCAAGGGAAAGGATCCCCTAAGGGCTGACTGCCTCAGCTTATCATTATGAGATACCACGACATCATAATTAATCGAAAAAACAAGCCTTTTGAGCTCCCGCACCCCTTTAGAGCCGGTGCTCCCAAACGACCGAGAAGACAAGGCAAAATCTTTCCGGGTTTGATGCCAAGCTTTGATATCCTGCAACAAACCAGAGGGGTCAAAGCCCTCACAAGTCACCCCTAACACTGCTCCAATGGCTTTGTGGGTTCATAACCACTTCGACTCCGACTCTGCCTCATTCGGGCAACTGGAGACACATGCAAGGGTACAAGACTCCCCATAGAGAGCAGCAACCAGCAAACCAGCAGCAGGTTGAACAGCGTGGCCATCCAGCGGAAGCTCCTTACACGAGCCGACGCCTTTCCAGGTAGGGCCTGTCCTCACACGGGACACGCCTCTGGAGCCTCGGTAGTGTTGGTGGATGCTGGCTCCATCCTTTGCAGATTCCGGCAGGGCCTAGTTCTCAGCACCCCAATAAGGCACTGAGCCTTTCACCCCCACAACTAAGCTTTTCACCGGGAGAATTCCCCAGAGTATGGATGCTCCTTGCACCTGTCAGTACCCAGCACGCCATTGCTTGCACCTCTGTGGGCACGCAACCTTGGCTGTAAGTGCCAGGTGAAGGGAGCTTGCTCTTGACGCCTCTAGTTTGCCCCTTGGCCTACCTATGCTCCAGTTTAGGAAAACTAAGAAAAACTTAGCCAGCGCAGCATCATCGTCCTAGCAAACGGAAGAAACTGGGTCAAAGGAGCCAAACGAGTTGCTGCCAACCCCAATAGAGGCCCGAAGAGGGGAGGCAGACAAAACTGGCCAAAGACAAATAGGCTGCTGGCTGGGAAAACAATCCACAGCCGAGGAAGGGCCAACAGAGACAACACCAGTCAGCTGAGAATGCCAAGCGGGGACCGACGAGGTAGCGTGGAGAACAGCCACACAAGGTCCGATCTGCAACAAGAGGGCCAAAAATCAGACCGCCGGAAGATAAGGGGAGGCTGGGAGGATTGTCGGGCAGGGAAAGCGACAGGATGGCGGGAGAGCGGCCAAACGGGGGCGGCAGCTAGGTGGGCAACGAGACAATGGGCGAGCAAGCAAACGGGGGCTGCAGTTGGGTAGGGTTGCGAGGGGGGGAAGGGGGGAAGATAAAAGGGGGGGAAGTGGGCTGATGGTGGGAGATGTGGGCTTAAGTGGGGGAGGACATGTGGGTGAGAAGGGAGATGGGGTGGACAGGGTATAGGGCACGAGTGGATGGGGGTTTAAGTGGGGAGGATGCGGGCCAGAGGGTGAAGAGGGGATCGAGATGGGCTGGGGAAGGGGGAGGGTGGGAAGAGAAAGGCATGGAAGAGGTACATCGACGCCACATGGCGGATGAGGATACGCAGTCAGCGCGGTGAGGAAGTAAACTTCGAGATAGTCGGACGCCTCGGCCTCGAGGCAAGCAGTGATCACGGGAACCGCGCCAGCAAGTTGGACACCAATGGGAGGAGCCAAAGAGGCCAGAGCATCAGTCAACGACACAAGTGCCGAGGCCGGCCGACCAGGTGACGCCAGCAAGGCAAATGCCAACCAAAATCCAAGCGACATTGGTGAGGAAGTCAAGCTAGAGGGAGCGCGGCCAGACGGCCCGCCGGCAGAGGAAAGGCTAGCGAGGACTTGGCCGAAGGTGCCACCGGCTCGGAGAGGGAGGACATTGATATGTCGAGGAAGAGGGGACACCAACATTTCCACAGCAAGGAAACGACTAGCGAAAAAACGGCCGATCCAATAGGGGCCGTGGCAAAGGATGGGCATGGCCGAGACGCTCAGAACGAAACGTTGTCAACTTGTGGTACCGGACAGCCTAAAAAAATCCAGTGACCCAATCCCGAAGTGGGGATGAACGGATGTCCAATTCCACGCAAAAACTAGCCTCGCATGGCCGAGCAAGCTTGGTGGTGGGCAAATCCATGGCCAATAAAGTACCAAAGGAAGAATCAATAGGCCAAATTAAATCGGAATGAAAAAATTACAAAAGGAGGTAGGGAAGAGTGATCCAGATAGGAGTCAAATATTCACCATTGGTAAGATCATCATTGGCCACCCAACGAAAGATCCAGTAAAGAAAAGAAAGAACGAAACATGAGGGCTTAGAAAGGAGGCGGAAAAGATCCTCTTCCAAATCAAAGCGCACCATGAAAGTATTAGAGGCAAGGAGACCTACAACAAAGTCGCCGAAAAAGTGCTCATTATCAAAGTAATGGCGTAGGAAGTGAAGTTGTGGCCTGCCGGAGAAGAATTTCAACAATGTCGTGAAGGAAAAGTCCTGAGCAGATTGAGTAAGATCGTCCGCCGGGAAAATAATGGCCGAAAAACCATCTTTCACCCAAAAAAAGGGAAAGAAGAGAAATAGTTGAAGGAAGTCGATTTGGTGGAGGCATAAGCCCTTACACTTAGATGACCGAAAAGAGCATGGGAGGGAAGGACCTTTGGTGGATGGGCCGCAGAAAGAGGGTGCCATCACAACGGCCGCCGAAAAAAAAGGAGAGTTAGAGAAAAGGGGGAGCTTCTCTGTCTTGTTGCAAAGCCGAAAGTATTCTCTCGAGAAAAAAAAAGCCTTCTTTCTTATTCATTGATAAATTACAATACTCATATATATATATATACACACACACATACACACAACAAAGAAGACCTAAAAGGCAACTAAACATACATCAAATAATAACAAATATTAATAATTTTTGGAAATTTATTCCAACTCTCCCCTTCAAGTTGGTGTATAGATATCCCACATCTCTAACTTAGATAAGAACGTGTAGGAAGGAACACTAAGACCGCATGTGTCACCATATCAACAAGTAGATCTGCTCTCTTAATATACAAAACCTCTATTACACTAGAATTTAGATTATCCTTAATGTAATTTCTATCAAGTTTAACATGTTTGATTTGATCATGCTGTACTGGATTATTGGTTCTCTCAATAATAGTTGTGTTATCACAAAAAAGCACCATCAGCTTCTTAAGACCATAACCAAAATCACGCAAAAAAAGGCATAGCCACATTAGTTCTATAATACCATGATGAAGAGCTCAATATTCAGCTTCTGCACTAGACAAAGAAATCACATTTTGTTTCTTACTTCTCTGAGTTACCAAATAATCACCTACAAATGTCATATTCGTAAATAGACTTTCTATCCAATTTAGATCTAATAAAGTCAAAGTCAAAGTATCTCATAATGTCTACATGTCCATGCTTAAAAAATATAATATCTTAACCTGGAAAAGACTTAGAATATGTCAGAATACGATTTACAATACTGATATATTAATCACTTAGATTATGCATAAATTGACTTACAGCAATAGCTGCATATGAAATATCAGGTTTAGTGTGAGTAAAATAAATTAATTTTCCCACTAACCTCTAATGATTCTTCTTGTTCGTGAAAACCTAATCGGAATAAGAGTATATATAGGTTCACAGAATGAGTTACCAATTTCAGCTAGGAGGTTCAAAACATACTTCTGTTGAAAGAGAAAAAATCCCTACTTAGAACAGGACACCTTTATGTTGAGAAAGTATTTTACAGCCCCAAATCCTTCATCTCATATTCCTTCATCAAGTGACAACGAAGCTTTTTGATCTCAATAGCATTACTACCTATAACAATCATGTCATCAACATAAACAAGAAGCAAGCAAGGTTCAAAGTATCGTCCAGGACCGATACATACTGCCCGAATCGTCACGTTATCAAAGGGTCCTAGTGCGAGATCCAGCCCCAGCAAGAAAATATCACGTATTTGCTCCATCTTGGCGATTTCAATCGAGATCTCGAGCGAAAAGAAACAATTCAACCATTGTCAAAATGACACACTACATCACGAACGAAAATTTGTCTGAAATTAACAAAAATTATTGGTACGTAACTTTCTTCATCCACTCCTTTTTTTACTGATTTTCTTTAAATCCATCACGCCAACATCCATCGATCCCATCCTCCTCATCTTCTCTTCTTCCTCTATCTTCTGGAGTTGGCGTGAAGAATTTAACTTACAACTGTAAGTTAATTAAAAATAAAATATTGCGGCCATCCTCATCTTCTCTTCTTTTGGATTCTAGAGGATCTTCCTCCTCGGCACTATGCTGCGATCACGCACTACCGCTGCCATTGCCGATGTCGAATTCTGGAGGATCTTCTTCCCCCTCACACACGCACGCTACCACTGCCAACTTCGGTTCTTCTTCTTCGCTTTCTTACTCGTTGTACGAGGTGTATTTTAACACTTATTTATTTATTTAAATTATTTTATTTTATTTTAAACTAATACTGTAATACATTTTGAAATCTGATAAAATTTATTTAAATTTGTTTTAAATTTATTCCTTAAATCAAAAATAAAATATGTGATAGTTAAATTAAAAATATTTAATACACAAAGCTCTAAATTTAAAAATATTTAACATACTGTAAATAAATTTAAAAATATTTATTACTATGGTATAAATTAAATTAAGAATATTTAATACAATATAAATTTAGAAAAATGATATTTGCAACCGCGGTTGCGTCCTCGCCGCGCACCCGACTGACGTGGCCCATTTTAGCTCAGCAAAAACACTTAAAACTTAACGCGCAACGCACAAAGTCTAAGATAGAGAGAAAGATAGCAAGAGAGGGAGGGAGGAGGCTTAAGCCGTGGATCTGAACAAGAGAAGCTAAAAATATGACATAAAATCTGATTTTAGAGACAATAGGGGGCTTTTTTTGAAAATCTGAAAGCGAAAAATCCCCTTTGAGAATTTTGGTCGCGTAGCTCTCGTCGATATCTACAAATAAAAAAAATGGGCTTAAATTGGACCACCATACGCAAAGTTATGGCAGCTTGAAGTTTTCATTGTAAATTACAGTCGACGGAACCCAAAAACCCGTAGAATTAGCCTTGAGAGAGATGCTCGAGCCTCGCCTTGAGCAGAGGTTTAAGCATGCCTCGAGCAGATATGCCCCAGCCCATACTCGAATCTCTACTCGAAGCAAGGCTCAAGCACGCCTCGAGCAGGGCTCAAGCAATGATTTGGAAGCACGCCAAATCGTGAAAAAAAAATGCAGAGGTGGCTTACTCTACATCAGCCAGAGACGCAAAAAATGCTGCAACACCGGTTGTACCTAGCACTACTCATAAATTTAATATTGGCTACTGAAAATTTAATACAATGTAAAATTTATTTACATATGTTATTTTAATATGGTATAAATTAACAATAGATGTGTAAAAGGTATATATTTACTTATTCTTTTGTCAAGTAAATACAACAAAAGTTAAAATTAATGACAATTTAAGATGTTAAATTTTTTATAAGTAAAAAATAAATAAATTAACGAAAGAAAAAAATACAAGCAAATTGAGCAAAGAATAGTCTGACTCAATAAAAAAAACCCATACAAAGATTACAAGGAAACCATAACCCTAATATAAAGCCTAAAAATAGGCAAGGGAAAAGACCCCCGAAGAGCCGACTAGCTCAACCGAAAAGTCCGAGAAATTCCAATATCATAATTAACCGAAGAGGCAAGCCTTCTAAGCTCCCGCTCACCTTTAGATCCGACGCTCGTAGAAGACCGAGAAGACGAGGCAAAAGCCTTCTGGGCTTGATGCCAAGCTTCAATTTCCCGCAATAAATCAAAGGTAATGAGTTCAAATCCCTCATAAATCACCCCTAACACTTTTACAATGGCTTTGTGGGATCGTAACCACCCCGGCTCCGGCTCTGCCTCTGCCAGACAACCGGAGACACGCTCAAGGGAACAAGACTCCCCATACAAAGCATCAACCAGCAGACCATCGGCAGGCAGAACAACCTGGCCACCCAACGGAAGCTCTCTACCCAGCGCGGCTTCATTATCCCAACACAGGGAAGAATCAAGGACAAAAGATCCAAACAAGCAACCGCCAACCCCAAAAGAGGCCCGAAGAGGGGAGGCAGACAAACCCAACCAAGGACAAATAGGCCACTGGCCGGGAAAAATTCCACAACCGAGGAAGAGCTGGCAATCACAATGCCGGCCGAGCGGGGTCCGACGAGAAAGCAGGAGGGACGCTTGCAAGAGCGCTAGGAGGAAGGAGAAGGACAGACGGCGAGCTCCGATTCCCATTGGGAGATCCGAGGACACCGGGAGAAGCCGAGCGAAGAGGAGGAATGAAGGCGGCAGGGCGGTAGGGATGAGAGGGGGGGTGGCTAGGTAGGGTTCCGAGAGCTGGGCAGGGCTAAGGGAATTGGGTGGGCTATAATTGTAAAAGGAGGGTTGGCTCAGGTAAGTGAGGAGTGGAAAGAGCTAGTAGTGGGCTTAGGCTAGATGAACAGGCCAGTAGGGATTCGGATGTGGGCTTGGTAAGTGAGGAGGGGAAATAGGTGTGGGCTGGGGGTGAGGGAGGGCTGGAGGGATGGAGCAGGGGAGGGATACGTGAAATAGGGTTAGTGCTAAGGGACAAAGGCGTGGCGGCTAGACTCCCGAGGAGCGAACTGTCGAGGGACAAGGGAACACAGCCACATGGGACGACGTTCGGTAGTTTGGCAGGTTGTCCCTCATTCCTTTCTTTAGATTCTTTGGCGAGAGCGGAATGCGTGTGTTTGATAATTGGAAGCGGCCTGCTACTGAGCTTTCTCTTATTTTTTCTATCGTTTGAGGGAGTGAATATTTGCTTCAGACGTGTACAGTTTTTCTTTCATTTGTGATATTAATGGGTACTTCTTTTGAGCCTGTTATTGCATTTTTGCTCTTCGAGCATTCCTTGTGTGTAATTTTTTTCTAATAAAATTTATTTACTTCTCCAAAAAAAAGTATACTCTAGCATCTTTTTGTATGTTTGAAGTCATAGTATGCAATTCAAATCATTTATTTTGCTTGTTTAATGGTTCTAATGTAATAATTTGATTTTTTTCTTATTTTTCTATGATTTTTATTTTTTAAATTGAATATTATTTCACACCTAAAGTTGTATCTTGTCTAAGATGCAACAAGTCATCCGCAACCGCGACTTCAAACCATGGAAGCAAGCTAATGTCATGACCAAACTCTTTTATAGAACAGAGTATGATTAGCTAGGACCTGCTTAAAACCAAACACCTACATTGACTAGCTCAATCGGTCAAACCAAGCTCTCGGTGACTGTTTCAAACCATATAATGTTTTCTTCATCTTGTATACCTTTGCTCCTTATTGTAGCACGATAACGGCGTTAGCGATAACTCTATTGTGGTCACGGTAGGGAGTGTGACATTTTGGCGATGGCAAAGACGGTGACGAGCGAAGACAGCTAAGGTAGCAGGGAGTCATAACTCGCGATATGATTGAAAATATACACTTAATCTAGAGACACGCGAGATGGCTTTTCTCCTGCACACGTCAAAAGTGGCGACCACAGTGAAAGTAGCATGGGAGGATAAGTCAACCACAAAAGGAAAAAGGGTGACAACAGCCCTCCTAGGTTCGAGTTCGACTTGATACCCAAGTTGAAAAATAGGAAAAAAAAATTCTCTTTCTTATTCATTGAGAAATTACAATACTTATATATATATATATACACACACACACAACAGAAAATACCTAAAAGGCAATTAAACATTCATCAAATAATTACAATTATTAACAATTTAGATAATTAAAAACTTATTCCAACTAATCCCCCTCCATCCCACTTCACTAGACAACTTATGTTTGTTTTGAACTAGGGAAAACATAAAGGCATACAAATATTAGAAGACGATGAGTATAACATATCATGAAAGACACCAAAAGCATTTGGCGGAAACAAATCCTAAGGCTAAATAGCAAAATTTGTCTCATCTGTACCTTCTCTACAAGTTTCCATCTCCCATTTCTTCCTAATCTTGGTGGTTGTATTACTCCTATACAATCATGCTGTTCAAAGATAGGAAAAAGTAATTAAAGTAATTTTTTGCAAGTAAAACTAATAGTACATTTGGTATGTGGCAAAAGAAATCAAGTATTTTTCTTTCCCATATTTAGTATGGCCGAGGGACCGAAAACAGTAATTCCCTTGAAAAAATTTATCCTAGCATAAGAGTATATTGATTCGAGCCACACATGAGGTTTACACCCATTCCTCTACATAGATGAATCAAATTTTCACTTAAATCTCCAAAAACAATCCCCCATCCGCCCTCGTTGATTTGAGCAACACGAACCATAGAAGTTGCCAACCAGCCCTATCATGCTTCCAAACACAAGCAAGACACTGCCGCGGGTATCAATGAAGACTTTTTTCCACCGCCAAAGTGTATCACCTCCTCAAAAAATGACAGCATCTACGAGACGATGGCTCTGTGGATCTCTCCCTTGTTGGCACCCCCTAGCCCTACCCAAACCTTGTCTCCCTCAATGTCATTCCCTCCGTCCTTGGCCTCCTATCCCACGAGAACAACAACATCGCCATCAATGTTGTCACCCTCCTCTAGGATCTCACTAATGAGGACATCCTCAACAACAACCACCACCCCACCCGCATCCTCGTCGACGCCCTCGTCAAGAACAATGTCCTCTAGCTCCTTGTCCAGACCCTCCACCGCCTATCCAACTCTGACCCAGATGAGGTGGCCACCACGTATAGTGCCTTCGCCATCATCGAGAACTTGAGGTCAAGTCCGCCATGGCCGAGTTGGCATGCGAGCGAACAAAGTTGTGGCTCTTGGGAAAGATTATGGAGTTTGGTTACATTATTCTCAAAAAAAAAAAACTTTAAAGTAATTTTGAGATATGATTTTACCACCCTTTTCCAAATCCCATATATCAAATAAGGGCAAGAGAATGTTTTTCAATCCATCAATACGCATACCAAACAAAAGATTGAAATCTTTGAATCTCATTCCCATTCCCTTAGCAATCTTATTCCCTTAATGATTGTATTCCCTTCGATTTAATTGACATATACCAAACATGCCCTAACTACAATCTCTATAGCAAAGAATATGCCATAGTAAGATTAAAGTTTTCGACTTGACCACAAGAATGTAAATGATGAGTCTTGAGTTCAAATTGACACAATCCACTTCAACAAAGATTGCTAAATACCATAAACAAATAAGTCTGGAAGCCCCAACTGCTCATCATCACAGAGACAGAGACAGAAACAGAGACAGACTAGCTCTCTCTTTGTTGATCGCCCTCTCTCTATCCAGCAACAGTTTGCAGCAATTATGTAGAGAGGGGCTGTGTATCTAGCATGGCAAAACCATAGCCACACCAGATCAGAGCCACGTTGATGTAGAAAGAGTTTTGGATACACAATTGGCCCGATGGAAAACAATAGATCAACAATGAAAATTTGAAATAGACTAAGGTGATTCAACTGCAAAAGAATAAATTTGAATGTGCTTTACTTAGCATATGATACAATGCCAACACAAAAAATGTTTCCCCATTCACCATACAAAATAAAAATTATTCTGAGTTTCATTATTTCCATAGATCTAAGCAAAAATATTTGAAGTTAACTTATAAAAAGGACAAGATATCCAGCATCTGAAAACGAAGCAAAACCAATCAAAATTACTATTGAAGTATTGGATATAATAGGGTTTTTATTGAAATTAAAGAATTACATAAAATAAGATAACACACCAGAGATGAGTTATTGTAGGGCCATTGATCCGCCGCTCAGGCCTAGAAAAACGCTGCATGTCAGCAGCTAGCTGCATTGGAATATAACATTTATAACTATAAGAACTAAAAAGAAGTGTAAAAATACAAACAAATGAAATGTCAGGAAAATGAACAGAATAGAGGAGATCAGGAAGCATACTTTAGATGCTGCTGATGCCTGCCACCGCTGAATTTCACGCAGACGACTCATTTCCAAGTCCAGAACTTGGTAAGTTTCTAAATACAAATCGGCTTGACTGTGCTTCATAGAATCAGGAAGCTGACAAAATATACCACTCTAATAAACACATGATTCTTCAATAAACAAAAACAAACATATAAGCTTTATTTGCTTATATTGTAATTGAACTTAGCATATAAGCTTTATTTGCTTCAGATACGAAGTATCTGGATTAAACCAATACAACAAACACATATGAAACTGTAAGTTCACAGAGTTTTGCTGATCTCTCTCTCTCTTTTTTCTTTTTTCCTTTTTTTTTTGTGGGGTGGGGGGACTTAATACAGGAACTTTACTGCTTTCCCAAGACATCTATCATGTCAGGCCTCAGCCGTGAACTAAGCAGCTTTTATTTTCAAATATAAGTAAACAGAAACGCATTGCTAAAAACATTACATTTGGAAATGAATAGCTGCAGAGAGCGTTACTTGTTTTAAACTTCAAACATAAAAATAACCTGAGGGAGTGCTTTGACACAACTGCGATAAGTATACAACACTGAGGCCATCTCCTTCCCCTCTTGAATAAGAGAGTTCTGCACAACAAGACTTACTCATTAAAACCACAAAAACACATAGAAATGTGTTAAAACTATTATTGCATACCAGTTGATTGAGGGCTTTTGTGTCTTCAGATAAAGAAAGACGAAATGCAGAAACATCTGCATAATCTGCAAGATTGGATTTAGAGTTAGTTTTCAATCAAGTTATGTTTAAAGGGAGCTAAAAGGTGATAATTGGTAAAGGTACCAATTAGGGATTAAATGGATTGATCGATGAGAAATTAGCATTGTTTTTTTAAAAATATATATTTTAATAAATATAGGCACACGGACATGATGAAAACAAATTCAATACAATCTTGAATATATATTGTTTAAAAAAAATTCAACTTCAAGCACACCAAACAAAAAATACAAAAGCTAATAAAGTTCAAATAAATATAAGTCTCAATCTTCATTAGGAAACCATTCAAATTCAACTTCAATAAACATGTCACCATATAGATTACCACTCATCACTATCATCTCCCTCCATGATTTTATTCATGATCAATTCGACTAAATCATTAAGGAAACAATAATATCAATTATGGAACTAACAACTATGCCCTCACTCAGAAATATTATGGAACTAAGGAGTAGGTTCACTAGCACTATGTATTAGCATCATTGAGGCAGCATTGGGATTTAAAATCATGAAACACAGGAAAAAATTGATTAAAAGGCAATCCTGAAGGACCATACTACAATACCAGATAAATAGAAGTTATTTAAAAAACTCTGACTATACTAAAGGATGTAGAAATCTTCCATTCTGTTTCAATATCAACATTTTCCTATTTGAAAACCCCTATTTGTATCACTAAATTTCTTCATACTAGATGACAATTAAATGTGATTACAAAACCTCCGAATTAATGTCAACCATATTACAATTTCAAAGAACAATATATTGTTCATTATAATGTAAAAGAGCAAATATGCCTTGGAAGAGATAAGTCTATCTATTTTATTTAGTTATCCAATTAAACCAATAACTCATTCTAGGAATAAAAAGTAGCAGCTTTTTTTATATAGATAAAAAACTTTATTCAAAAAATCAAGCGCACATAAAGTGCACAAAGACAAGAGAACAATCAACTTAGAGCAAAACAAAGATACAACCAACTCAAAAGAAACATAAATCTATAATAATAGATTTATAACAAGCAGTAACTGATATCTAATCAAGAAGAGAACAAAAAAATGAGACTTAAGCATCTCTACATTTAGGGATGTTAAACGGGCTTCCGGTCAGCGGGCCATGTGGGTTGGCCCCCATATTTTGGCTAGTCGGGCCTGTAAAAGCTAGCCCATTTACATGTGGGTCAGAACAGGCTCTAGCCCGCGGGCTCAAGCAAGCCAAACCCATGGGCTGATTTTTTTTATTTTTTCCCGATTTTCTTGATTAAATATATTAAAAGTTTGTATAATATACTCATATTTTGTAAATTTATCAATCTTCATAGTTGTGTGAATGTTGTATTTGACCCGTAGGAATTAAAACTGATAAATTTTCAAGAGAAATAATATATTTAAAGTAAAAAAAATTATTAAAAATATATATATTTAAACGAGCCGGTCCGCAAGCTAGGACGGGCCTGGCAATTTTGGCCCGTTTAGCTAGGGCCTGCACGGGTTGAGTCCGGTCCACCCGTTTAACACCCCTATCTACATTGAGCTCACAGCCCTCGAAAATCCGCACATTCCTCTCACGCCAAAGATAACATAAAAGTAAATGAGAAATAGTCCATCAAATCACAGAGTGCCGACCCACGCTCTCAAACTAGCAAGAAAAAAAGGCTCAAACTCTCCAAGGCATCACCCAATGAAGCCCAAACAGACTAAGAATTGTATCCCAAAGCTCCTTAGCAATAAAACAGTGGAGAAAAAGATGATCCACGGACTCCCTATCCATCTTTCACATACAGCACCAGCTATACACAACCCAGACCAATGTAAATTATCCATTGTTAAAATTTCCCTAGGGCAATAGTCCAAACAAAGAAAGCCACCCTAGGAGGAACCTTAGCCCTCTAAACGATTCTCCAAGGAAAGCAATCATTTTAGACATATGTATTTTTTATTTTCCAACATATTTATATCTTTTATTAACATAAAAAAATTATTTAGTCAACAATAGGCTCTAATAAGCCTTTATTGTTTGCTACTAAAGAATTATGGGAGTGCATGTGTGCAACACACAAATTATTTCTACCTCAATATTTTAAGAAAATTTACTATTTGCAGATAAACTTGAACAAAAATAAAAAATAAAACTATGGCCCATTTAATTAATAAATTTTTTAGGAGACAAACAGAAAACATAGGCCTCAAACCTTCTAGTCCCACTGTGGCTAATGGGTGTTTGTATTTCCCAAAATTTTTGCTAATATGAGTAAAAACATAAAGCAGCTAAAAACTTGGCACATTTTCCCCTATATAGCACACCGCTCAATTATGATTACTATAATGAACACGTAAGAAACGCCAAAAAAATTGTTTTCATGATAACATAAATTTACACACTACTTGCAAAGCTTATGAATAATTTGCAAGTAATTCACTTCATATGAAATTATTTCACTTACCAACAGGACTGTTAGATGCACCCCTTTCAATTGACACCCAAACCCCAGGTCCTTGTACCTCAAGCTGTTCATCCTGTTAAATTCCAGAAATAATCAAGGGTGCCCACTATTACCATAAAAATTTTAAAGAAACCTCTGCATTTTGGTCAAAGAGAAAAATTGATATATGTGAAAACAAATTACCTCTAGAGAGAACGTAGAGAGCGCAGCAATAGCTTCTTCAATTGGGACTGCCATGTGATTGGCTGATTGCTTCAGCTACTGTCTCTAACTCAATCTGGTGAAAGCAAACGTCATTTCTAGTTCAGACTGCATCAAATAACTGCATTGCAATAAAAAACATACCTTTAGGATGAAAAAGCAACTTTCGCCAATAAATATGCTAAGGCTTTCAATATTGCATACCCAAAATCCACCCTCTACCATGATAATAATTTTAATTAATTTTCCCCAAAAGCGAACATTTCAATGAAACATAGGATGGAAAATCAAAATAAAATTCAAAATGAGTGCGCTGCATAAATATTACTTTTCTTTTTCAACAGAACTTATGAAAAACACAGAAAAATAACATTTCTCATCCATATTACCAAAAAAAATTAATGCAGATGAACTGAGAAAAATATTGATGTGCTCCTTAATTTTAAGGCAGGCACACACATATAGATACAGAAACACACATTACATATATGCATGGGTTTATAATTTTCTCATCAAAAGACGCCATTGGGACACATGTTCAGGTTCAAGAAATGAAATTCATGGACCAGCAAAGTTGACTCATCGATCGACACCGTTAGAAAAGATTAGCGGTGCAATGGAGTGTTTGAAATTGAACGGATCGAGATCAGAGATTCGGAGAAAAATGGTAAGAAAAATCATATAGAATACAATGTAGTAGGACACAGTTTTTTTATGCTAATGTAGAATAGATTCGAAGAAATGTGCGAGAGATCTAGACCTCACCTCGCCTGCTAAGGGTTGCAGCGGCAGACTCCGGCGAGGATCAGCGCCGGAAGGCAGTGGATTCAGGCGCGAGCGGGGCGGAGATATGGAATTGAAATCAGAAGCTGGCGGAGAGGGAGAGGGAGTAGACCGCTGGGGAGAAATTGGGCTCGTTCGCAGCAGTTGATGCTGGACACAGCTGACTACTGAGTGCAATTTCACGGCCGAGCGTTACGGTTTAGATTTTTTTTTTTCCCTTTTCTTTTTTTTCTTTTTGTTTTCTTGTGTTTTTCCTTTTGTTCAATTGACATTTGTGCCCCGGCTTTTGCTTTAATTTTCACGGGGGTGCGGCATGAGTGCGTCCGGCGAGTGTGGTAGTTGCCGAAACCTATTATTACAAATCGTTATCTTTGGCTTTAAGATAGAGCCACGCAACCCCCTATATGACTTTAAAAAACAAAACCAAAATCAAATTAAAATATGTAGAAAGAATATTTTGAATGGAGTTTTAAGTTATGTATCATTATCACTTTTAAAAACAATACATGAGGTGGTGTTCGTTGAATAGGCTAATTGGGTTATAAATTTTATCACTTTATGTATGCATATGTCTAGATATTAGTGATTACGTCAAATATAAACTTTCACATGTCTATGACCTATGCTATACATTACCACTCTCATTATCACCATGTGACTTCTATTCACACAACTCCTACTCTCTCCTTCTATACTTCCATTATACTATTCATTGATTGATTTGGTATTGTCACAATAGATTTACACCCATCTCCGTGAGCTTTGACATTTATAGTTTTAATTTAATATATCATTATTAGAGCATTCATAGTAGACTAGTCATTATTTGATTAAATTTTAACTAAAAAATTAATTTTTATAAAATTTAACTAGTTAGTTTTTATCATATCAAATAATAAACTCAACAATTTTTTGCTATTTTAAATAAAATATTATTTTTTTACTAAGACTAGTCCGTAGAAGATGAAGAAGAACTTTACGAAGACGACGACTCCGAAGAGGAAGAGCCAAAATGGCGGTGGCGGCAAAACAACACTATAGAACATTTGCGGCCCTCTCTGACGCCGAGGATAAGGGGGATGGTGGCGTGATGGATCCGATTGGGTCCAAGAGTGGAACTGGGTCTTCCTCTTTGTATGCTTTGCAGGGCTCTTCGTGGACCCTCTTTTCTTTTACTCGCTCTCCATTAGTGTGCATGTGCCTCTTTGTCGATAGAAAATAAAATTGCAGTCCACAACATGATACGGAATAAATAAATAATATAAAACATTTGATGAGGCATTGAGACTAGTTATATTTGGCTAGGGAATTAACCTCAAGTTAAATTCTCTATAGTAATAGAGGCTAATGTGGGGTGTATTTGCAGTTTTAAATTATTTTTTTGGTTAAATTTTAACTTTAACCAGCCAACTATGAATGCTCTTATTTTGTACGATCGGTGTATATAAAATTACTATCAATGTCAATACTAAAGTGTGGATAATGGGCCTCTCTGTGCCACAATATAAGTCAAGATGCTACGGGACAATGTATTTTTTTTATTCTTTTCCTTCTTCCACTATATATACTAGAAGGAGATGGAGTAAGATGGTTTATTGGTTGAGTTTGGATGAGGAGTATGAATAAGCATAAAAATTTTAATGAGGAATAGTCATTCATGTTGTTGCAAAGAGAGTAGATGTTGCAACATAATGATATTTAGATGACAAAGAAAGAAATGCATGTTGTAGCAATGGCTCTAGTGTGGGGGTTTCTTAGTTGAGTTTGGGTAAGGAGTATAAATAAGTAAACGATTTTTAAGGAGTAATGGGCATTCACGTTGTTACAAATATTATAGATGTTGCAACATAATATATTGAGAAAAAAAACATATAGTAAAGACTAATGACATAAAAAAAAAATTAAGGCTAAAGTGTAAAGAATATATGCCTTTGTGCCATAAAAAATATTAAAATGCTATGACAAGAGGTATTTTCGTAATTTAAATACCATTATGTTGTAACATCTACTCTCTTGCAACATTTCTAAATAGTTCAGGTACAACCAATATAACATTTGTTAGCCCCATTATATATTTTGTTTTTTAAATAGTTTTTTTTCTCTATTCTTTTGTATACATTTTGCCAACCTTAGTTTTAAATACGAAAAGTTACAAATATTCACATAGGATTGATCCTTACTTACCTTGATAGTTTACAAGTATTATTCGCTTATTAAGCACTAGTTACTTTTGTGTATTTTTATAGCGTTGTCCAATTTATTGATGAGAGAAGGAGGGAGGATTACAATACACTACTATTTGATTATTTGTAGCCTATTAAATGACAATTATTCAAAGTAAAGTTTGATTGTTTAAATGATTAGTAACATTATCATAAACGTTAACAAACTAAATTATATGTTTATACTTAAATTACCTAAAAGCTATTATTTTATTAGTGACCAATAGTCGTCACTCAACATGCCCTTCAAAAATCGCTTGTTAGGTAATGATAAAAAATAGACACCAAGCGATATTTTGATCATAAATAAATTTTGATCATTGCCTTGAAGCCTTTATTTGCTTGCACACATGCAAATAATACAAACCAAATTACAACTATAATAGCTTTAATGCCGGTGTAAAATTTTATTTAATTATCATTTCTTACATTCAAAATATATTTAATATACATATATTTCCATCGGTATCTTCAAACTTCTATGCAACTAGAAGCGAGTGTCTCTGGTCTCTTATTGCATTTCAAATCTCTTATTACTTTTCAAATTCTATTTTGAAATGCAATAAACTGCATGTTAATATAGTTTTCAAATGTTTACACTCAAAAATACTAAAATCAGGTGATGATTCTAAAGCTAAGTCAACATTAGCGCATATATATATATATAATAAAAGTTTTTAATTGAATAAACAACCGAGTACACATGTAAAAACTTTTTTGCTAAAGAAATATAGAGTTTGAATCCGCTGGACGAATAAGAAAAGTTGTCTCATGGGGCTTTTAAATTTTTTGTTATAGTATTATAGTTTGTTTTAAAAATTAACTATTAAATTATATATTTATTCGGTTTTTATTAAATATGTTAAAATAAATATAAAATAAAAAAAAAATTTTAATTAATTTTTAAAAAAAATTTATATCAGAATGAACCGCGCTTTTCATCGCCGCAACCGACTCAAACTCATAAGCCGTGGCCCCCCCCGAATTTCTAAATAAATATAATTAAAATAAATAAAAAATAAAAAATAAAATTTTAATTAATTTTTAAAATGTGGCCGGGTCTGACCCGCCCATCAACATGGTCAAACCATTGACATGCCAAGTGCAGCGCAGAAAACTAATCTGCCACTGCGGATAATATATCACCTCAGAGGCGGCGCACTGCCTCACTCCCTCTCAATGGCTCTGCTTCCTCGTCTTCCCCCGCCTCTCCACTGTCCGCGTCCCCTTCCAACACCATCCCTTCTCCAACGCTCCCTCCATCTCTCCCCCTTCACCATTTATAGTCCCTACGCTTCTCGCGCCACGAAAATTTCCAACTCCAGGCCTCGTACCGTCTCACTCGCCCTCACCGAATCAGGCTCTCCCAGCTCCCTCGACCCGGACCCAGAAACCCTCCTTCAAGAACTCGCCGTAACTTTTTATCAACTCTCTCTCGTTGTTTTTAATTTATTTCAGGTTCAATTGTAATCTTTGGTTTCGTGATTTTGTTTATAAATTTTATGGCAGGATAGTTTCGATCTCCCGCCGGATTATCTTGGGCAGCTTCCGCGTGATCTTCGGTTGGATGTATGTTCCTTGTTGTTGTTGTCTGCTTATTATTTCTAATTTTATGATTTGTTTTGGTGGATGTTGAATGAAACGTGGCATTGGGTATAGCTGAATGATGCTGCTTTCGATCTCTCGAATGGGTCAGTCATTGATGAGGTTGGTTAGTTTTATTTTCTGCTGCGTTTTTTTTTTTTTGTAAAAAAAAAAATATTTTACTTTGTGTTTGTTTTTTGTTGGGTTGATTACAAAGTTCAAAGAATAGAAACATGTTTATAATTGTAAAGCCCGTTCAAAGTTTCGAAGTGTTTTCAATTTTTTTTTAAGTTTATTTTTTAAATAAAGTTTTCAATATACTTCTTCAACAAATAAAATGAAAACATTTTAAAAAAACTGAAATGGCCCATATTTCATTTTTCCTAAAGAAAAATTGGGGTAGTATTGGGCTTGGACATAATGAGCATACATTTATTATGAGGAAAAGGGTAATGTGGTACTCCTAATTAAAATTTATGTGGAATGTACCCCCAAATTTCATACTTATGCTGTATTTTTTTAGAATCAAATTTAACAAAAGGGTACCTCAGTCCCTAACCTCTTCTTTTGTTAATTTTTGTACTCCTGCTCTGTTAATTTTAATTTTATTTCTAAAAATAAGAATAGCGACTGCCCCCAGGGTCATGTTGTGTAGCGGACTCATTAAGTTGAAAAATTATGGCTGCATCAGTATTGGGATCAATGCATATATATCTATTGTTCTCATTATTTCAAAATGCATGATACGCGTGACAATTACACTAAGCTGACTGAGGTTCATTCGTACCTCCTTAACCTGCGAGTAATTTCCTAAGCACTTGAAGTGGTGGTAAAACTCATATATATATATATATATATATATATATATATAAGCTTTTTCCATCTCTCTCTCCCTCTCTAGATGCTGCAAAGCAATCCAGTTTTATTGAATTGATTCCCAATTATAGCACCTTTCCCCCCGCACTGGTTCCAGTTTTTTGGTGACAAGCCTGTACGCAACCCTTTTATCTGAAGGAAAATTTTTAAATAAAAGTCTTTAGATGGTTATTACTATTCCTAATTCCATTTTTCTTTGCTACTCTGTTACAATGTTGTTCTTTTTGGGGGGCTTTCATTTAAGGTTATTGAAGTCTGGACCTCATTTCTAATGCAACAGTAAATTAGGTTTTGGGACTGCAGGCCTAAATCAATTTGAAAATACCCATGATAGTACCAAAGTCAGCAATCCTATGTCTGCATTTGCAATTTTATGCTTCTGAGGACCAATGTATGGAGTCATCGTGTCCATTTAAGCAGTTTCTGATGCCTAGTGAATCTTGTAGCTTTTGTAAACAAGAAACAAAAAAACTATGGAGTATGGACTGCCATCTATATTTTCTTTAGTGGGGTATATCAAGACCACTCCACTAACCAGTCCCTTAATTTTCTCAAATGCAGTTATATGTTGAAACCTGCTATGGTAAGCTTTACTAATTTGAGCTACCACTTTCAGTGTGGTCAAGAACTGGGAGAGGTCTTATTAAATCTGTCCCGAGCATGGGAACTAGCTGATACATCAGCTTCTCGTGATTTGGCAAGAAAATTGCCTTTTCTAGGACGCTCATTGCCCAATAGGGCCAAATCAGGCAAGAAAGTAGCTGCTACTTATTTAAATTTGTACTTTTCTACATATAGCATATTTTTGTTGTGATTGGTGATCCAGCATTATCCAAGCGCTTGTCATCTGCTGGAAGAAGGTTTCAATCCATGGGACAATATGGTCAAGGTGAACTCCAAAGGGTACCTACAATACTTGTACTATTTTTTGCTATTTACATCTTTTATTACATTGCTGTCATCTATATGGCCACTATTTTCCATCTCAAATTCTCTGTTTGGTATCTCTGGATGAATACTTTTGCTAGGGAAAAGAAGGAAAACATTTTCAATCCTATCCTATTGTTTTCTTAAACAACAGTAGAGTTGAAACTTTATTTAAATATAATAGAAAATTAAGTTTCTGATTGGTTAAATAAAAATGACAGTTTAATGGAAAATTAATTTTGTAGAAAATATCTTAGGGCCATGAAATTTATGCTGTTGTTTTACTTT
Organism: Taxillus chinensis; assembly: GCA_023512835.1. NCBI lineage: Eukaryota > Viridiplantae > Streptophyta > Magnoliopsida > Santalales > Loranthaceae > Taxillus > Taxillus chinensis. Next base: position 8,650,632 of record CM042090.1, on the reverse strand, counting down.
GTTTGGTTAGGCCTTTGCACTGTTTTGATAAAGGATTTTGTGTGGGAAATGGTAGCAAAACGGATTGGGGTAGGACTAGGGTTGGAGGTTAACAATTTCCCAACCTCTAATTTTTATCTTATAAATCAATGTCAGTTTTGTAATTTTATTTAAATGCAATTGGAGTTTAATAAAAAGGAAACCATAATGACAATCGACAATTTTTTTCTTCCATTGATTCATTTATATTCATTTGTTCTTTTCATTCACTGGAATAGAGGGAATCTTTTGTGGTTTCCTTTTTGTGCTGCTGATATTTTAGGCCAGAAAGAAGAATTACGAAATGTTTTTCCTTTCATATAAGTTAAGGGGTAGAAGAAGTTTCTACTTTTCCATTTTTTCCCCATTTGCGTCGGTAACAAAACAAGACAAAGCTAATTTTCTTCAAATTTTCAGCATTCAAAATGAGATTGAATGTTGGAGGTTGTCTATAGTGCTTGATATCAGCATATCCATGCTTATAGATATAGTTAAATGTTTAAAACATGTTAAGGTACTGTAAATCATTCTTGGAAATACTATCCCAAAACACAATAAGGAAGCATCTAAACTCAAACCAAAACATTAATTTCAATAATATGGGATTGACTATATGAACCAAAACAGATAGGAAGTTATATTTAATTTAATAAACAAATTTTTTTCTTTCAAACATTTGTATAAGTCAATTTTTGTAAATTTAATAATTTCATATCCTTTCTTATCATCTTTATCTAAAGTATTTTTGGTCTTTTATTTATATCTTGTTTAGTGTTAATTTTATTTATCCTCCTAACATGTATATTCATTTGATTATGTCATAAATGTAAATAATCAAACTAATATAAACGACTTTTATCTTATTTTTAATCGGAGCTACTCCATTGATACTATGAATATTCTCATTTCTAATCTTGTCCATTTTAGTTTTATTACACATTCGCCTTAGAATTTGCATATTAAATATATTGAATTTTTGTATGTTGTTTCTTGCTAGTTTAACATTCCGTTCCATACAACAAACAATGTCTAACAACCATCCTATTCAACTTTGCTTTTAAACTCGTGGTATATTATAGTTACATAAAATTTCTGTTGTTCTTATCCACTTAAGCTTTCCAATTTTAATCATATTATTGATATGACCATCAATTTTCCTGTTTTGCTAAATTATTAACCATAAGTACTTAAAACATTATGTGATTGATATATGTTGGCTATTAAGTGTAATAACATTTTGCTTGTTATTCCTTCATTTACACTTTATATATTTAGTCTTCAATTTGCTTAATCTAAATTTTCAAGCTTGCAAAGTTTATCTCTACAACTATAATTTTTGGTTAATTCTTCTTTGGTTTCATCAATCAAAATAATATCATTAACGAACAACATACACTATGGTTATATCTTTACAAATATTTTTGATTATATTGTCTATTACTATTGCGTAGAGTAAAGGATGCATCTATATTATAATTAAAAATTTATCGGTTAATTTATTATCAATTTTAATATTAGTTATAATTCTCTCATACATATGATAGGAAATGCCTTCTTTTTCAAAAGCCACTAGAACACATCTCTAGGTATTTTGTTTAGGCTTTTCCCAAAACTATAAAGACCATGTAAAAAATTGTTTTTATCATTTTAAACCTCTCAATAAGTTTTTTTAATATATGAATCACTTTCATAGTAGATTTTTTAGGCATGAAATCAAATTAATTTTTCTCAATTTCAAATTGCTCTCTTATACGACATTCAATAACTCTTTCCTATAATTTCATGGTATAATTTATTGATTTTGTTCCTTTATAATTTAAGCTATTTTGTATGCTATCTTTATTTTTATACAAAGGTACTAAGTTATTTTCCCTTCATTTATCAAACATTTTATTGTTAGCTACTTAATTTCAAACTTATCGAGACATTTCTAAACCTTGATAGGAATCTCATTCAGACCTACCGTCTTTGTAATCTTTATACGATACAATGCCTCTTTAATTTCACCTGACTTTATCTTTAAAAGGAAAACACAATTTAATTTTTCTATCAGTATATTCACATTATGAATAACTTAAACACAATGACCATTGAAGAGTTTCTCAAATATTTCTTCCACCTTCCTTTAATACTGGTATCTTTTATTAAGATTTTATGATTGTAGTCCTTAATACACTTCATAGTATTCAAATTTTTAGTCTTCTTCTCATTCATTCAATTATATAAATATTTTTTTTCTTTTTGGAATCCAAATACTCATACAAACTTTGATACACTTGGGCTGCTCTATAGCTTCCTTTACAGCTTTCTTAATCTCTTTTTTAACTATCAAATCAAATCAACTAGCATTAATTCCAATAATACGTGATTGGTAATATTAATTAAGATAGACAAAAAGTTTATATTTGATTCAATATACAGATCCTTCTCGTTCAAATATTCCTTCAAATTTAGTAATTTTATATTATTTGTTATCATCTCTATCTAAATCATTTTTTGTCTTTCCTTCAATTTTTTATCTACCTTCGTAATAGTTGCATCAATTAGCATAAGTCTTAAATGGTCAAACCAACGTAAGTTATTTTCTCTTACTTTATCTTTAATTGTAGCTACTACACTTAAAGACAATTATATAGATATTTAAATATTTTTTGTCATTTTATGGGAAAACTCTTTTTGAGGTTTGGATGTAATTTATGAATGCTTCAAAATGCCCTGAAGTAGCAGTTTTACTGCTTATCGTAGATTGCTAAAGCAATGACAACAGCTGGGAAGCTTCTGTCTGCTCATCTGTTAGTTGTGGACACACAGCCGAAGGCTGAAACAAGGGTGCTGAAGGTATGTGGTAATCCCTAAGTCACTTTCAATGAAGAAACTATTATGTATATCTCATGATCTGTGTATATAATGATCTGAATGTCATCTTCAGTTTGGAGAGCTCCAGGTTGAGGTAACACCGGGAAAAGCATATGCTGGGGCCGCAATTAGTCTCATTTTTGGGTAAATTATAAACATGTAGAATTGCCCCTTTTTTCTTCTTGTTTTTCTTTTATTTATGAATTGTTGATATCTGCAACTTAAAATGTAGGGTCCTTTCATGGCAACTAAGTCAGGGCGTTCAAAGCATACAAGAGACCTCATTGCAATATGCAAACGACAATGCTTTGATGCTCGCAAAGGTTCTGCTTTTAAATCCATGTTGGGATTTTTACTGAGTTTTTGTTACTGATTATTTATTTAGTAAAGGGAACCCTTAATTTTACCCGCAAAAATACAAATGAGCGACTCTTTTATAAGTCAGCATAAAATCATGAAATAAATAAAGCCCACTGATTTTAGAAAAATGTAGAGTTGGATTAGAAAAATTATTTGAAAATTTGAGTTTGAATCTGATTAAATTGTTTATTTTCTGCATTTGAAAAAAGTTAATATTATTTGTATTTGAATTCATTTAACTTTGATGGAATATGTATATTTGATTTGATAATAATCTTTTTGATATGGACAATCCAAAGTAATGGATATTTGGATTTACATTCAAAAATTTATAATTTATATACAAACATGTTATGCCTATGAAAAATAGGTGCTCGTACTTATCAAAAAAAGAGTGCTCGCACTAAGCATCGCACCCGCAGTTGGATCTGCTTTAAAAAAACAAATTCAATGGTGTAGGGCGTCCTTGGTGCACGCACCATGCCTGCACCAAGCATTGATTTTATGTTCATATTAAAGGTTTAGAATTTTTATTCTTTTAAATAACTAAACTATACTGTTTAAAATACATTATTATTTTGTATATTTCAAATTTAAATTTATATTTTCATTATATAATTTTTAAAAAATTGGATACGGATTCTAATAGTGTGATATTTGCTACTACAAATCTGATTGTTTACTAGGCTTTTTTATTACACCATTTATATTTTTGCAGGTAAGGCTGAACAGGGATAGCATTCTTATTGATTCAACCTTCAAATCTTGAAAAGTTTGTTGTTTAATATGCAGTCGCTAAGGGGTGCACTGTTGGCAATCTTCTATTCCTCAACATTATTGTCTGGTTTCACTTCTGTGGGACTTGTATTACTTGGAAGGCAGCTTGAGTCAAAAGAAAAATGAAATGAGTATGAAACGATTGACGAATAATTGGAATCACATAGGAGAGAGTAATTGGTGAGACACTCATGATTCATATCGAATATATTCTTGTGTCAATCAACCGTGCTGAAAATCTGATACTACATATTTTAGCTTCGAATCCTTTGGCCTTGTAGTTATTGTACTTGCCAACTGATTTAATAAATTTTCTTAAAACATGGATCAGTCACCAACGTCAACAAAAGAATGGTTCATGGTCAATAGTTTGATCCATGATGTCATGTTGCTGTACAAATAATTATTAGAATGCAAAAAATTATGAAATACTACTAAAATGATATAATTAAAGCAAAATCAGGATGCTATCCTTTATTAAATAAAATATCAGCACTTAGAATATCTGGAAATAAGAATTCAATCAAACAAATAAGCAAGCAAATAAAAATTTAGTAAACCCCAAACCAGCATGCACACAGCGAAAGAAAGCATAAAATTGGTAAGCCTGGCTCACCGGTGATCGCACGGGATGAGTTTCCCACTGTTGAATGAAGCAGGGATGGTGGTATTCTTTAGAAATCTTTAGCGGAGACGTGTGATTTCTCACCATGCCATCCTAACAGCTAATGTGGCGCAATTTAGGCTGGTAGTCACATGGTTCGAATAAAGTATTGATAGCCCATAGGTGGTCTTAAGAGCACCTTTGTACTTATGTTCACCACCTAGAAGGATAGATAAATCCATTGGGTGATCAGAAGAGGCGAGAGATTTGAGTGCTAAAGAGACTTAATTTCCAAGATTGTCTGGTAGTTCATATGCATTTTTCTCATATATTACAAATTTTTGTAAAATTCAGATCACCCAATGCCCACACCTAAATAGGCTAATGAATCAGCCGTGTAAATACATTTTTCATAATTGGTGCCTTGTCTTTGTGAATCCAGGAACATCCAAGTACTTATTTCAAAACTAAAAGCAAATCCAACAATAAAGCAAAGCTTTCAATCCAAATAAAGCTCACATTAGGCAGGGGTACAACATAATCATTAATCCACTGCGCACTTGCAACCACATCCCAGATCCCACATTGCTCACTCAAAAAATGTCCACACTTGGGGCTATAAAATAAATAAATTAAAAAAACTTGTAACAGGGGTAGATTTGCCAATTGGTTGCTTAATTAAGCTCATCTACAGATTAGGGCTATCCTTCTAAAATTCAATCAACTCAGTCTGTAGGAGATCTTATCTAATCCCCAACATACCAATGTGTCAAACAGAGCCACAAGTATAATATAAGTAACATCAAATTACATGGACATAATCTGACCAAACCCCGCCTTTATGGACCGTAAAAGTAAATTTCATATAGGGTAAATATAGAATATCTTTTACCTGGTTCGTACCATCAACTGCAACTATCTAATGATGGTATTTCTGTCCTTTGAGAATTGTCCATGCCCTATTAAAAGGTTATGTGAAAGACAAATAATTACAACCTTAGCATTTATATTGTGTTTATGGCTTTATGCAACATGAGAATAATGTATTCCTTTCAGGAATAAACAGATGTTTCTTCAGGATCAAGTAACATCAGGAAAAAAAACAATAAATTATTTGCAAATCATAATTTCCAAACCTATAGAGTTGCTCCATGAGCACAGCCAAAGCAATTTGATGATTCAAGATCAAAGAGGACAGCTTGATTGAGGCATTTGCTCTTTCTCGCAATTGTTTTCCATGACCATACGGTCCACCAATGCAAAATGATAACCTCGAAGCTCCCTATAGAGCTAAAAAACAATTAATGTTTATTTGTGATCCATGTTTGAGACTATACCTAGTCATGACCCCACTAAGAGCCTGCATATGAGTGCAGATTTTCCTTGTTTCCAGAACCCATTTTTTCAGATCATAGGTATGCCTGATGGAATAAAGAATGTTAAAGTTCTAGCTTCAGCTGTCTCTAACACAAACATTACTGAAGTCCCTACCCTATAAATCGTAAGTTTAGACTCTAAAGATAACAGAAAAGAATCAAATTAATTGCACTATTCCAATTGGAAAAAAAATCGTCATAGAAAGGGTAGAATCAAGTGCCAATACATACTGTATTCCCAACATCTCCAATCAAATCAGCCATTTGCTCAGATCCAATATCTAGTCCATGCTCATCCAACATCACAACCTACGATACACAATAATAGTACATATAAAGAGAAATGCACGTTGCTTACTTCACAACACAAGAAGTAAAGGTTAATGGGATAAAAGGTTTCTACAAACAAACTGAGCAATCCCTTCCCTCCTGGACAAGTGCAAACTGAAAAGAACACTCGCCCATGTATATCTAACTCTTAAACCAAACCTCTATTCCACAGCAAAAGGTAACTGCTTTTAAAATAGTATTCAGACAAATTAGAGTAACTGATAGCTCAAATTTGAGCAGATATATTATATTTCCACATCATTGGACCAAACAAATTCCTGAGCCAATAATCGATTCAATAAATGGCATTTTATGATATTCTATCCTTCTTATTTCAGATATATTATAGGTGGAAAACTATAAGATCATAAAGCTCCCAACCTATGCATGTGCAATTCTTAATTCTATATTACAGTGTCAGTGGCAGACACTCCATCACCATAAAATTTAACTTCCTATATATATATATAATTTGTTAAAAACCTATGTAAATCTAGACAAGAAATACAAAGATACTATAAGAAGTTAAACTAGAAAAAAAAAGAAAAAATCATTATATGTTCGGATAAAAGGACTTTGTGGTAGCTAATGTAAAAAATACTTTCTTTGTGTTGAAAAGTAAATTAATATTTAGTTGAATAAAAGTGTTTTTTAGAAAGCAAAAATCATTTCAAGAACTTTTTCTGTTTTATTTTTTGTTCTGTTTGTTTCTTTCTTTTCTAAAGAAGGTACAATTCAGACCTTTAGAAAAACAAGTACAAACTAGAAGAGAAAAAAACCCAGAAATCGAAAACGCACTTTTGATCAATTACATTTATATCCAAATTTAATATTTATGGATGTATCTACTATCAATTGTAAGCTATCTTTTTTATATCCCTTGAGTGAGATGTTTATTTTTATTTTTATAAGTTAGCTGCTTTGAGCAAAGCACAAATATAAGTACTAATATGAACTACATTGTCATCCGAGGGTCTAAAGAATATACCCAGTCATCAGATCTGATAAGGCACATGACAGCTGTATCCTCATCTTCAACTTGAGCTTTTATGTCACTACAATGCAACAATGGAATTTATATTAAAAGAAACGTCTTCCGCAGGAAACTAGTTACAGTTTATATCTATGTTCCTGAAGAGCTAAAATATAAATTCTCACATAGAAAGACAAACTCAGCAAAACAAAGCTCCAAATTAAGCAAACATTCCTGCAATACATCTCTATTGGCACAGCACAATGGAAAGACATTACTAGCGCACATTCACACTAAGTAGAAATCAAAGTAGAGTATGTTAACCAGGCATTCTTTGGATTGGACCGGACTAGAACATCTTCGACTATACAGTAGTGCCTCAACTTCTTGATGTACTCATCCACTAATAATTGCACACCATTCATCCTTTTCTTCCCTACAGTCAATATGCGTATCGGAAGTGCTCTCTACAAAAGTAAATAAACAAATCTTTTATTTGATAACCTAAGCCATCCATAAATCAGACCCAAATCTCCAGTTCCTAGAAACTGCCAAATATTCATCAATCGTTTCAAATGCATTTGAAGCCAAGAACATTAACAGTGATGATACTACCTTCCCAAGGTGGTGTTTATTATCATTGTTTTTTTTTTTTTTTTGCATTCCGGTAGTCTTGATTTGATTTCAAACATTCCAGGAAAAAAAAAGGAAAAAAAAGTTGTCAAAAAGGCTTCCAATAAAATAAAAGTATCTTATACCTTTTTTTGAAAAAAAATCATAAAAATTGAAAACACACAAACATGATCCAACCCAGAAAACGAAAATGGTTGTTTGGAAAATTTCCAAAAATAAAATAAAATATATGACAACGTTACGAAACAGGCGCTAAGCCATCCACAACCAAAACCAAATCCTAGTACCAGACAGCGTTTGAGCCAGATAATAATAGCAAAACAACTAAAATGAAAACGAAAACGATAGACACAGGTATTGTGAGTGATTAAAAGTGAAGGGATATGATTTACCACGGATTGATGGGTGTATTTGCAGGGTTGGCCTACGAAAAATGATTGAGATTGTGAATGAAAAAGGAGGAGATTTTAGAGACAGCAGTAGAAAAAGGAAGAGGCAGAGGGTGAGGGGAACCTGGGGGTGACAGTGAGACTGAAGAAGACTTGGGGAGGCTACTGAACGAGAGTGCCATTTGGAATCCTGACAGGGACGATGGAGAGGAGGAAACTTGTGTGAAGAGGGTGCGTCTTTGTTGGAATTTTGAATCGCATTCATGCCAAATTGCCAATAAGAGCAACAGTTATAGGACTGAATTCATGCAAAAAAGCTATAATTAAATTTGACTGAATTTTAATAAAAAAATACTGTAATAGGACAGCTATATCATACGCTAAATGTAACTTCATCAATAATTTTAGTAAAATTTACCTAAAATTTTAACTAAAATACCGACTAAAAAATCCTTCCTCTTTTATGTCTCTCCCTCCTCAACCTCACGTCGCCCCCTGCATCACCTCTCCCTCCCTCCCCTCGCCGACGCCTGCCCTCCCCCCTCCCTCCCCTTGCTGACGCCTGCATTCCTCCTCCCTTCCCCTGTCACGGCCCGTCCTCCCCCTCCCTCCCCCCGCCGACGCTCGCCGAAGGCGAGCCAGATCCGTGAATCGTGAATCTTGAAGCCAGATCCGGGACTCGATGAAGTCGGCCATGGAATCGGCGAGGCGGGAGAGGTCGCCCTGGTGCATCTGATCCGCGTCCTTTAGGCTGCGGACGTCGCCGGAGACGAGGTGGATGTGGGGGACCAAGTTGACGCCGAAGTGCGTGAGTTGACGCCGAGATCCTGGAGGCGAAGTTCCGTCTTGTCATGGAGCTGGGCGGCGTCGAAGAATAAGGCGATGACGTAGGATCTGGGGGAGGTGGCAGGAGAGAGGAAGCGCTTGACGGAGTGGTCGTCGAGGCGGATCACGCCTGATTTGGATCGAGTCTGAAGGGAGAAGAGCTCGGCGAGGGGAGAGAGACGGCTGGGATGATGGAGGAGGAATTAGGGATCGAATTAGAAATTTAGGGGAAATTTAAAAGTTAAATAATTTAGTAAAAAATATATGAATTACTATTGAAGTAAGTTTCAGCTACGTATCACTGTCATGCCGCCCTTCTTGGGAACCACTTGCATTCTGGACTAACCCAGGAGCTATCTGAAATGGCATATATGATGCCCGCTTTCCTCCACTTCAGAATCTCCTTGCCAACGACTTCCTTCATTGCAGGATTGAGCTTGCGTTGGCGCTCTACAGTAGGAGTATAAGACTCCTCCATCAGTATCTTGTGCATGCAGGGACGCAGGGAGAGGCGGTGGCAGCGACCATTGGATTGAGATGAGGGCGAGGGACGGCAATGGCCTGAGGTTCAACGAGGCAATATATTATGCCAGACGCACACTCAACGAGGCCCAGCTCAATTACACTACTACAAAGAAGGAGTTACTTGATGTGGTGTTTGCTTGCGATAAATTTCGGTCGTATTTATTGGGAACTAAGGCACCTCCTACTGCTGTTGCCTATTTCGGACCTGCTCACGACGCACGGACTCCTATCCCTGCTGAGGCTGGTCCCTATACTCCTGTGGACATTCCCACCATTGACCTCTCCGGTCAAAGTGGCTCCGCTACACCTGCTACTGTTACTGTTCACCCACTGTTCTCTCCAACTGCTGACTTCTCCGCATTGCACACTCCAGCACCTCTAAAGTCTTATTTGGCAAGCTAAATATAACTTTAGCTTAGAAAATATGGCCGATAGTATTGGAGTTGCTCTAAGTGGCAAGGAAATAACGCCTTATTATTATTATTATTATTATTATTATTAAGCTATGCTTTATTATGTTTTTGTCTGGGTAAGTGTCGTTTGTTTTTTTAAACCCAAGAGGTTAATTAGCTGAACTTGTATGTTTTAAATTTCAGAGTCATTAGGGATCAAAACTGATCTTGTGATAAAAATTTTATGTTGTTATAGAGTTCCATCAACTAGATATAAGCCACGATTGAATCACTTAAAGTAAGGGCGGATCCAGAAATTTCATATAGGATAGGCGATTTTTGTATTTAATGAAGAATTATTAACTCTTTTTACTGAGAAAGAAGAGTTATCAAATCTTTTTGTTGCAGTAGATTGTGATAATTCTACTTCTAACTTTCTTTTAAAATATTTCTCTATTAATATTTTAAAAATATTAAAAGAAAAATAATATTTATAAAATAAAATTAGCCCACCATAAATTATAAATTTAACATTTATAAAAACAAACTACATGCCACAATCACAAATATAATTAACAAATTATAATTTATAAATACAATTTATAAATCATAATTTAAATTTTTAGACATTAAAAGTTATACCTCAAGCTGACTAATAGTCACACTCAATTTGTTATTGTTTGGACGTAACATACTGATTAAATTATGCTGTGAGATTAAAATTCATACTTAATTGGTAATTGTAAGATATATAATTGTAAAAATCATTGATTTTAATAGAGAGAGAGAGAGAGAGAGAGAGAGAGAGAGAGAGAGAGAGCACGCATTGATGGTCAGATGGTGTTATCTTATCGGTCTTGATTCCTGAAGGTCTTATGGGACGGCTACTCACGATAGCAGTATTGGGAGAGAGAGGAGGGGGGCAGAGGCGTAAGGGTTTAACGAGTATTGACGACTGCTCATTGATTCTTACCCTGTTGTTTGCGTTGACTTTTTAATTTTTAAATATAATAATAATAATAATAATAATAATAATAATAATAATAATAATAATAATAATAATAATAATAATAATAATAATGAATTTAAATTGAGGGTGGGCATTAAAGTATTATATGGGTTTGTTAGTCAATTATGCATAAGAAAGAATAAAAACCTTCAAAATTAATATTTATCTTTTTTTTTTTACTTATTTTAACTTGACAAAAAGACTTTGATGTAAAATCAATAAATTCTATTAACAGATAATTTCTCCTCTCATGTAAAGCCATCATTTATTTTAGTTGGTTTCACATTTGGTTTTATTTAAGTTTATTTTTGATTTTTTGGTAAACATTTTGAATGTAGCCCCAAGTCATTTGTGTCAAAAGTTTTTAAAATGTTTTAACAAACTACTATAATAAATAAAAAATAGTAGCCACTTGTTTGTATTTATGTCTAAATAATTATGATTGGATATTGATTATTTTATGATTACTTGGGTTGGTTCCTAATAAAAGAGAAAACTATATTTTTTTGTATTTATATATATTTTTTTTGTTTTCATGTCTTTATGTTTTGTCCTTTTTTTGTTTTGGAGTTTTTTTTTAAGGTTTTAGATTTTTTTTATTTTTAAAATGTTATTAGTTTTTTTATTTTACAAAGAGTTAATAGTTTTTTAGGCTTTCATGCGGTAAAGTTTTTATTTTTGAACTTTTAAATTTTTTATTTCAATTATATAGATTCCTAAAGTTTTTTATTTACTTGGAATGTTTCAGTTTTTAAAAGTTTTTTTTTGTGTCTTAAAAGGTTTAAAAGTTTTTTTATTGAAAAGTTTAAGTCCTTAAGGTTTAAAATTGGTTAATTCGAAGTTTTAGGTTTTAAGAGTTTTTTCTTTGGTTCTTAAGTTTTTTTAAAGCGTGTTCTAAAAAAAATGTATGTGGTTTTTAAAGAGTTTTTTAAAATTCATTTATTTTAAAATTTAAAGTTTTTAAGTTTTTAACACTTTAGTTAAAGTTTTAATGGTTTTAAAATTCTAAACTTTTTTAGGTTTTAAGAGTTTTTAAGTTTTTTAAGGTTTTTGAAATTTTATTCTTAAGATTTCTTTATTTGTTTGGTTTTTGAATTTTTGTTTGGTTTTATAAAATGGGGAAAGAGTACAAAAAAGTTCTTTAAATGTTTCTACATCTTTTTTTTTACTACTACAAAATACAAACTTAGCACATACAAAATTCTACATCGTAAGGCTACAAAATTACCTTTTTAGATTTTTATTTTATATAGAAAATTCACTAATAGCAATTATTATTCGTATGCATGTTGTTGTAAAGTGGAAAGTAGGATTCTTATTTGCAAGAATTGGAATTGGAGATTAAATATGTAATACCAGTCGAGAAACTCCTTTTTCATTATTTCTGATTTACTACTTTTCGTTATTTTTGTACCTGCTCTCTTTCTATGATTTCTATGAATGAGTTTTTTTTGGCCAAAACACTCTTAAACATTAGAGTAATGTGACGTTTTGGAATTCCTACCTTAATAACACATAGAAGCTGGGTTTGATCACTTCAACGTCCCAAGTTCTTCTCTCTCTTTCTCTCTCTCCATACACAGTTATGAGAAAATTAGGATTAAGGGTTCCTATTTCTCCTTTTATACTAACTTTTTATTAATTTAATTAATATTAAATAACTCCAATTCTCAAAAATAGCCTTTTAAGCCTCCTGAACTCCAAATTAGGTTTAATTATAGTCAAAAAATTTATTTTACGAGTATATCACTCCACTAATATTTATTGCCAAAAACAATTACTCTATCATAAAGCTAACTCTCAAACCCCACAAACACATGTCTTTACGGTAGAAGTAGAGGTAATTAGTTGTGTTCTCGTTGAGCGCATTGTTAGTCACTCTACTCGGACGCCTGTTATAGCTGGGAGAGGGGTACACAATTGTCTCAATGTTGCGAGAGATGTAATAGAAAGCTTCATTCGTTGATGGAGGTGATACAAGAAGGATTAGCTAAGACGGTGTGTATGGGGTCAATATTCCTAACGGGAATGACTACTTTTAGTAATAAATATTATCAAGCAAAGTATTAACTAATATTAGTGTTAGCTAAACCAAATTTACGACCTCATCTATGAACTAAATAGGGCCTAAAACATGTGATTAGTAGCGATTCTATGAAATTATATGAGGGTGTTTAACTTTTTTATTTGAAAGTGTTCAAATTCTTCAGCTTTTTTTGTTAATAATATCTATGTAATTTTTTTTTACTATAACATATAATATAATAAAGTCGACCCTGAGGATAATCAATCCTCTCGAAACAAATAAAAACAAAAAAAACCCTTCAAAAGCAACCAAACCAAATGAAAAAAGGCTTGTCGAGGCTCTGCAGGTTTGTGCAAAATCTATATAATGGGGGAACCATTGATGTTAGAGGCTTTTCATATGGATCATTATTTTTGCATAATCCATGTCCATGCTAAGGCAAAAAGGGATGAATCAATCATACTGAAAAAGAATGAATAAAAGAAACCCAGTAAGTGACTCAAGGGAACGAACAGAAAAGAATAGAAATGATAACTTTTGTTTCATAGTTTAGCCAAGTTGACCCAAATCAACAAAGCTCTAATCAAATTTGATGAGAGTGACATAAAGATGACAAATAGACAATTAAACACTACAATTGATGAAAACAAAAGATAATTTTTACTAGTTGTTTCCATTACGATCAGCCGCCTCTGGCATGGGATCGTTCGATAACTATTACCATTATTAGCAGCCCAAGAAAAAAGAAGATAAAAAAAATAAAAACATGACAAAAACACCAATAATAATAATAATAATTTCGGGTGAGTTGTTCTCTGCCCCAGCTGTCAAGCGTTTCTTTAATGAATAGTGATACCAAGCAAGATAGAATGTCTAGATGCCATAACCAGATCTATGTGGCAGGTGAAATGGAAATGTTGTGTGAATGTCACGTCAACGATCAAAACCCATAATATAAACCCTACGATGTCGCATACTTCTCTTGCTCCTCGATTCTCCTCCTCCCTCCACTCCCTAGACCGCCAAATTTGCCTTTATCAGTTCTTCCTTTGTTGCCTCTATACGTGAAGATCAATGACACCCGATGTGGGTTTCTACGACTACGGGTCACGATTTTAATGTTTATTTAAGGCAACAACGACTGATCGAGTGGCTTATATCTACGCAGTGGCTCTAGTGATTCATACAGTGGTAAGCATCTAAGAATGGTGCTGGAGATCTTAGGGTATGCTTGATGGTGTTGCTTGAAATCTCGGCAACACTCAACAGTCAAGCTATCGAGCAAATAACAGATATTTTCAATTGAATATTGCTACTTTCTCGCTTCATTTCATGCCTAATATGGGATTGCTCGACAATCATGCTCGATAATTACCCAAGTTCGATAGATTTGTTGTTAAGCCAATTATCGAGCATAAAAGAGCAAAAAAATAGCTGCCCAAGGAGGCGAGAAAAGATCCAAGTCCATACTTGCTCAATATCTGGTTACACGAAAAAAAGATTACACTTGAGAACTATTTTATCGAGCAAATAAGGGTTATCAAGCTCAAACAAAATTTTAGTGCACGCCTCATAGAGAGTTTGAACGAGAATAATAATGATATACTATCACAGTTAACATCATATAATCAGTCAAGATTCAAGCAATGATGGCGGAGAGTATTTTTAGATAGGATTCAAGCATAAGATTATATACTATCATTGGATTGTACACAGAGATGGTGGAGAAATGGAGATGTACACTAATGTAACTTTTAACTATATTAAAAATTAAGTGATAGTATGTAACCTTATAACTTTGATGAAACTTTTAGAAGAACATACATCAAGATCTCACCCAGTTCTACCTTGACGTTGATGGCTACTGTGTGGGAACTTGTCAATGTATGTCGATGTCCAATGAATATAGAAGTCTTTCCTTGTTGATGGGAAAGGAGAGGGGAGGGTTTACGGTCGATGAGGAGAGGAGAGGATAGTTTAATTTGAAAACATGGTCAAACCATATGATGTGGACTTGATAATCTTTTTCACGTCAGATGACAAGTAGATCCAGATAAAGAATCCGGTGGACTTGATAATCTTTTTCACGTCAGATGACAAGTAGATCCAGATAAAGAATCCGGTGGATTCTTTTCTTTATTTAATAAACAAAAAATTAATTTTAAGAGGAGAAGATCTTGAAAAAGAGAAAAAAAGTATGTTGAGACGAACATTGGACGAGATTGAAGAAAAGAGAACAGGCCGAGTTTTAGATTGCCAGAGCAGTAGCATTGCGGACGCTGTGGAACTGTCAAAGCATTAGCATTGGTTTCACCAAATATTTTTCTAAATTGTAAATACATGACTAAATATTAATCACATATAACTATAATGTATCATCAAAGTACACATTTTAGCTAACAAATTTAATAAATTATGACTTTTAGCTAAACAAAAGTCATATTTGGCTCAACAAAAGTCAACAACAATCCACATTTGGCATTGAGGAACCAATGGAGTAAAAGTACTCACACTTGGCTCAATAAAAGTCAAATTTTAGCTAAAGAATAATTAAAGGGTATAAAAACAATCCACAATAGGCTCTTTATTGCTACAGAGAGCCAAATGACTGGCTAAATTTAGTCAGTCAATATCACTAGCCAAATTATTTTTTATTAATTTTTAACCATTATTCACTCTTCTCCTTCTCCCTCCTAAGATTGTAATCTCCACCACATTGATCTTCAACACTACCTTACTCAACCTCACATCCTTAGGCACTCATATTTTCACCCATCCCTTTTTAAAAAATCATCACCCAAAAATTCTTTAGAGTTTTGCTCTCACGACCAGGGACAAAATTAGGGGGGCCGGCCGGGGCCATGTGTCACACTTAGAGAATTTTTTAGCTTCTTATGTTTTATACGACTCATAATGGGAGCTAACTTAGTTAGCACTATCATGTAATTTGTATCATAATATATGTTTCTTGGTGGCAGAGATGAAAAAGTGTTAACATCTATATGTAGAGCAAGGCTCTATAAGATAGTTTCAATTTTGTAAACCTTTCATTTAATCAATACAAAGAGAATGTATTTCTCACATTGCTTCCGCGTGTGTGTTTGCTATTCTTTGCGTGATTGTTAATAGGTTCCAGGATCGTAGGCAAACGATCAGAACGGTGGACGGCTGAACTTAGCAATCCGAGTTAAAAGGAAAGGTAGGTGTCGCACGGGTTGAATTCTCACCCCGTGACAAGTAGTATCAGAGTAAGTTCCAACCAGGAGGCGTTAAGCTTGTTCGAGCAAAGAAACTATCCAGTTCAAGGCGACACAATGTCAAACGGAGGAGCATCGATCGTCACAGTTGGCGGAGGCCACGACGAAAGGGAGAAGGAGTGCACCGTGAAGGAGCAGAAGAGAGACAAGTCCATATCGAGAGAATCATGCCCAATAGAAGGTCGACTAGCCAAGTTGGAGTTGGCACTGACTGACCAGATGGAGACGATTGAGCAACATAGTGAAAGCATCGAGAGTATCGAGTCTGGCGACTACGAACTCTTGGGGAGAATGCAAGGGCTACTCAACTTGGCGGTGGGTGATCTCAACAATCGATTCGAGAATTTGGTGGGGAATCTCTCAGCGCAGATCTTGGCGATGCAAAAGGAGATTAAAGAGGTCAAGGCGGACTGATCTCTTTGTAAAATGGCAGTGACTCGAGGTGAAGTTAGCAGCCAATCCTACTCCAAGGTGGACGTGCCAAAACCCAAGACCTATGGTGGGTCGAGGAGTGCAAGGGAACTTGACAACTTCTTGTTGGTCCCTTGGAGCCTAAAGGGGGGGGGGGTGAATAGGCTCTTATTGAAACTCCTTTCTTAACTCTTTGACGCAACACCTATCTGGTTAAGAGATAGAATCAATGAGGAAACTAACCAAATAGTGGAAGTATTGTTTATTATCAAAAAGATAAGTACAACACAATGGAAGCAGATTAGAGCTTGAAGAGCTTTAATCTATTTAACAACTCTCAAACACTCTGATTACAAAGTTCTCACACCCTAGCCTCTTTTTTTCTACTTGAGCTCTTGTATATATTCTTACATCTTTTTACAAGGTTTACATAACATATATATATAGTACATCCTTGAGAAACAATCTTGGAACTTGTTGTTCCGGACTATGTGCACAATTATTGTTCCTCGGAATCCTCTCCGTCTTAAGTGCTGCAGATGTGGAGCTCAATGTCTTGGGTTTGCAAAGCATAAGTGTAATTGTGAGTTCCCAAGTTCAGTGAAAGTTGTGTCCACATATCCGGATGATCCACGTGTAAGATGCTTTAGGTTCTTCAATGAGTTTGTCTTACATCAGGAAATAGTGAGCCCATGACTTTGAATACGAAGAGATAAGTTAAAGTAGCGTCATCATAAATCCGGTGTAAGGTTCCTTACTCCGCGTTAAACTAAGCTCGGATCCTTACTCCGTAGCAATGATTGCTTACTTCGTATCAATTTAGAACTAGAATCCTTATTCCGTGTAAGCGCTTCCTTACTCCATATAAATGATAAGGTCGGAGTGCTTACTCCACATCAACACTTCCTTACTCAGCATCTAGTTTTCTTACTCCGCATGAGTTAAAGGAACGGAAGGCTTACTCCATATCAGCGCTTCCTTACTTCGCAAGAGTAACAGGTTCGGATTCCTTACTCCGTGCGAAATTAAGAGTCGGGTCCTTATTCCGCATAAGTCGTTCCTTACTCCGTATGTATAGAATGCTCCGGATTTCTTACTCCGTGATTCTTTTCCTTAGTCCGTTTGAGTGGAAAACTTAGCCTTTTTACTCCGTAATAACTGTGATTTTCTCCGTGCGACTTATGGACTAGGATTCTTACTCCGCATCTATTGACTTAGTCCATTTTAAAGTAATGGATGCAGATTCCTTAGTCCGTAACTTGAACTCATTAGTCCACATGTATGATCCTTATTCCGTATGAAGTGAAGACTTGGTTATGTACCAAGTTTTTGACGACACACACTCTCATCCGGATCAGGATTATGTATCCCGTCCTTAGCTTTCATCTCACGAGTGTAGGTCCGGATTAAGTTTATATCATCTGCAATTACTTAACATGAAGCACAACAAAAGTCTCAAATCAAGTTACATAGGGTTCTGTTTGCATCATCCAAATTCTAGGCTTGATCCAACACTTCCTTTGGACATTGGAGCAATACTTCGACGCATTAAACATCGACAGAGATGCTCGAAAGATCAAGACCGCACCATTATACCTAGTCGATTCAGCGATGGTATGGTGGAGGCGTAGACATGACGACATGGAGTGTGCAGGCATGTGTGTGATCAAATGTTGGGCTGATTTCAAGAGGGAAATCAAGGGTCAATTCTATCCCCAAAATGCGGTGGACGAGTCCAGGGCGAAACTTAGGCGCCTTGCTCAGAAGGGCACGGTGCGGGAGTATGTGTGGGAGTTTTCAGAATTGGTGCTAGAGATTTTGGATATGTCCCTGGAGGATTCCTTATTTTCCTTCATGGACGGATTGCAGTCATAGGCAAAACTTGAACTATAACTGAGGAATATTCAAGACCTTGCTTCAGCTATGGCGGTGGCTGAGTCTTTAATTGAATACAAGAAGTCGGAGAAGCCTACTTTGACTTCATCATCGAAGAAACATCACAAATTTGGCAAGGACCGATGTGGGGGAGATGGCTCAAACCAAGGGAAGGAGAAAAGCTTCCAATCATCTAAGGACTATTGAAACAAAACTTATCCGAGTAGCTCCAAGGGTGGGGAGAGGCTAAAGATATTTGCTTCCTTTGCAAGGGTCCTCACAAGGCGTTCGAGTGTCCGAAGCGGTCAAAGCTAACGGCAATGATTCAGGATGAGGAGAATAAAGAAGCAAACGATCTACGTCTTGGTTCCTTGCAACTCTTGAATGCAATCAAAGTACAGGTGGAGGTGCCAAAGTCCGGAAGGAAAAGGAGGATGTACGTGATTACCAAAGCTGGTGGTTGGGGGCGACGAACAACTTCATAGAGTTGAAGGAGACTCGACACATGGGGATAACTTACAAGGAAGAAAAGGGCTGGCTAAAAACGATGAACTCTAAGCCAAGTCCAATTCATGGCGTAGCTCAAGGTGTTGAGCTTTGCATTGGAGAATGGAGGGGCAAGGTGAATCTCTCCCTCGTCTTGATAAACAACTATCCAATGGTGCTTAGGATGAACTTTCTCGATCAAGTACGAGTGATCCCAATTCCTAGCACCAACACAATGTGCATCATGGACAAGGAGTGAACGTGCATGGTGTCCGTAATGAGGGAGGAAGAGTTAAAGGCAAAGACTCTTTCCGCGATGCAACTGTCAAAGGGAGTAAAGCGACAGGAGCCAACCTTTCTCGTGACTCTTAAGGAGGAGGAAATTATAGAGGATGAGGTTGAAACCCCAATGGAAGTGAAGATGGTCCTTGGAAAGTTTTAAGATGATGCATGCGGAACTTCCTAAACAACTTCCGCCAAAGAGGGAGGTGGACCATACAATCGAGCTGGAGAAGCGTGCGAGGCCCCCCTGCAACAGTGCCTTACCACATAGCACCGCCAGAGTTGGAGGAACTTTGGAAGCAACTCAAAGAACTCTTGGATGCTGGATTCATTTGGCTATCCAAGGCGCCTTTTGGAGCCCCGGTGTTGTTCCAAAAGAAGTAAAATGGGTCATTGTGACTTTACATCGACTATCGGGCGTTGAACAAGATTACTTTGAAGAACAAGTACCCAATTCCACTCATTTTAGACTTGTTCGACCAGCTAGGAGGTGCGAGATGGTTCTCGAAGCTGGACCTAAGGTGTAACGCCCCCAAATTTGAGACTTCAAACCGGGTGCGTTAGGAAAATAAATATACAAATTTTATATCAATTTCAAACTATTACTTATTTAATCAAACAAACCATTCATTATTACAAATTTCAATCCAAGATCTTTAAGGTTTAGGGGTTTGAGACTAAGTATCCATAACCCATTATTACATAACAAAGCACACGAGCAAACAACTTAATAAATCTTTTAAATTTTCACACAACTTTATTTCCAAGCACTTCTCGACTCCTTATCCTAGTTTCTCCATCCCTTAATTACCTGGGGTTAGAAAAGAAATCATAAAAATGGTGAGCTCAAATAGCCCGAAGGGTAAACATAAGTGGGTAAGGAAAATCATGAAGATATCGAACATAGGAAATACCATATAATATTTACACATCATACATGATCAACATTTCACAAGGAAATCATAACATGGAAGATTATGTTTAGACATCGTATCATAACATCATGACCTAGGTTAACCACCCGAGATACCGAATCATAACATAACATATTATCAATTTGGATTGACACTCTCCAAAGTGATGTTCTTTACCCAATGCATTGGAGGTCTTTCCGGAACCACCCATCATAAACTTACTTTGTCTAAACATAAGAGGTTATAACAACTTTAACATACATAACATGAGCATCACATAGAATTTCAATAAAACATTCAAAGTTAACAAGGATAACCACGAATATCAAAATGGTTATCTACCCCAATCAATAACATAGATTACCAGAGAGAGATTAAAAAGAGACTAATCTAATATTCTCAATAATAAAATAGAATTAAGAATAAGAAACATAAAACTCTTACAATAATAATTCCAAACAAGATAAAGAGGAAGAGAAAGGTCCCTTACAATAATAATGAAATATAGATTATAATGAAAAAGAAAAAGGGGATAAGAAAACCCTTACAATAATAATGAAATATAGATTATAATGAAAAAGAAAAAAGGGATGAGAAAAACCCTTACAATAATAATGAAATATAGATTATAATGAAAAAGAAAAAGGAGATGAGAAAAACCCTTACAATAATAATGAAATATAGATTATAATGAAAAAGAAAAAGGGGATGAGAAAAACCTTTACAATAATAATGAAATATAGATTACAATGAAAAAGAAAAAGGGGATAAGAAAAACCCTTACAATAATAATGAAATATAGATTATAATGAAAAAGAAAAAGGGGATGAGAAAAACCCTTACAATAATAATGAAATATAGATTATAATGAAAAAGAAAAAGGGGATGAGAAAAACCCTTACAATCGCTTGTCGTTCTCCGCGTTCTAAACCTTAAAAATATCAAAACACTAAATTAGCATTAATGCTTGAAAAGTTCAATATCGCACATATCTCCTATATATATATATATATATATATATATATATATATATATATATATCATTTAACTTATATCTTTTTAATAGGCATACCGTGCTTGTGGGGTTGAATATTAATTTGGGTTCCCACTTCTATTGCTGTTCCATATCCTATTTCGATCCCATGCATCATAAGCCTTGAGTTGTGCACTAACTAGGTTATATGCCTTGAGAGTTTTTGAATAAGATTTACTTCTTGTATTGGGTGAACGAAAAGACGTTCGATGCCTTATTTTTCCTACGTGTCTTCCACCTTAACCATGAGGGGATATTAGACACGGGTCTAAAGGGACGATCAGGGGGAGATAAGGATGGGGATATGTGAGGTTAAGCATTAACAATTGGGGTTGCAGAAGAAGAAGGGCATTGTCGGGGAAATTCATTTTGGAAGTTGTTCCTTACGATCTTTCGCTATCTAGAACCTTAAAAATAAAAATAAAAAACATAAGTTAATATTCTCATCTTTTCACTTGAATTATGAATGACAATATATGCTTATGATAAAATACTATAATTTAAAATCATTACACATGTATATATAAATATATATGAGGTGGCAAGGCCAACCATGTATGTATATATACGAGGTGGTACAACCAATCATATAAATAACATATGTAAGGTGGTAAAACCAACCATGAATATAGTATATATAAGGTGGTAAAACCAACCATATAGATCTACATAATAAATAAGAAGTAACTTCAAAATTTCAAAATCTTAAGTATTATCTTTCGTAGAACTTCGACGCTTGGTAAGTACCAAAAGCAAAAAAGGATTCGAGTGAGTATTTGGGGTGTTAAGAGGGCTTAAGGGAGTGTTTTTTTAGAGGGGATTTCGTGGTTTGGCTTGAGGGATTTGTGCTTAAGAGGAGAGGCAAGACACTCCTTATATAGGCAAGGATGGTAGGTGTAATAGTGTGAAAAATAGTGTACAAATTTGACTTTGGCATTAAATTAAATTATTTAAAATATATATAATACTTTATTTTATTCATATTATCTCTTATTAAAAATGTGGTTATCTCCTCCTACCATTAAAAAAATGTTTTAAGACTTTTAAACCTAGAAGGTTCCTTTGGCATCAAAAGACAACATTGGTATACTCCCTACTAATTCAATTATAACGTTTTTAATTTTGTAGTTTTTGACAAATGGACAATTGTATTGCATTAATAACTCAAATATATACAAATGGGTATCAATTTTTATAATTTTTAAATATGTATAACAAAAGTTATTGAATTTTTAAAGTCGTACTAAAATGTTTACCCGTTCATATTGAACCTATGTGTAGTATTTTAAATTCTGGAATTGATTGGATTCATATTAAATTCTGAAATTTCTACAGGTTTTAGCTAAGTCATAAATGAACAAATGAGCTTTGGTTTCATGTCAATTGGATCTATATAATTCAAGTTATGGATTTTTGAATGGGACCTCCAGAATCTGCCTCATTCAAAATTTTGGGCCTTACCTATGTTTTATACTTTTTGGTAAAGTTAAGGCTTGTAATACTTACTTACCCATAGTAATTTGGCTTAAGAAACTAAATGACATAATATATAGCATCTAAACTTTTTTATGACATATAAGAATTTTTTTTATAACATATTTAATATTTACGCGGATAAAATAATATAATTGCATAATCAATAAACAATAAAGTAAGATAACATTATAAGATAAAATATTATAAACTTAAATATAAACATTAATATCATATTCTATGGCCTTCGTAAAATTTCTTGAATTGTATTAGCGTAGGTGCGTAGGACGTGTTGTGCTTGGCGGTAGAGTCGCACAACCCTTCGGTTAACATTGTCGTGGTTGTCGCACGAATAACCTCAAACTTTCCATGTGTCTCGTCGCATTATATTGCGCCATTGGACACGAGCATTTAGCTCATCTATACAAAGCATAGCTTTGTAACTTCAAGTCATATTGCTTGCCGATCTTCATCGCGTACACTATTCTCGGATGGCGATCTTGAGAACTTGATGCCATAACTCTCATTATTCTTCTTCTTACTTCTATACTCTCTTTATAAATAAAATCTCATGCTCATACCTATTTATGGAAGTCCAAACGAATACTATTCATAACGGCTAGTTACTATTCTAACGACTACTTACTAGTCACATGCTATTTGAATGACTATATTGGGTGCTTATTTTTTATCGTGATAATATCTAAAATATCTTTTCTAACTATTGTTAACAATAACATTATTATTATTTTATTATTATTACTCTTTAAGTAAGAACTTAAATAGCTAAAAATTTTCGGGTCTTAATAAGGTCGGGATATTGGCGAGTGCAGATAGCTGAAGGAGATGAGCCAAAGATAACATGCGTGATGAGATATGGATCATACGAATTCTTGAGGTTGGGATATTAGCAAGTGCGGATAGCTGAAGGAGATGAGCCAAAGATAGCATGCGTGACAAGATATGGGTTGTACGAATTCTTGGTGATGCCCTTTGGTCTCACAAATGCTCCTGCCACGTTCGTACGTTGATGAACAGAGTCTTCCAACCGTTCTTGGATAGATTCGTCATGGTGTACCTCGGTGACATTGTAGTGTATAGCAATTCATTGGAGGAACATCGATAACACCTACGACAAGTCTTCCAAGTATTACGGGAGAATCAATTGTACGTGAAGAAGGAGAAGTGTAGCTTTGGCCAGGATGAGGTGTCATTCCTTGGTTATGTTATTGGCGGAGGAAATCTTCAAATGGACAAGAAGAAGATACGAGCCATCCAAGAATGGGAGACGCTCAAAAGAGTTCCAGAACTGCGGTCGTTCCTTGGATTGGTGAATTATTATCGGAAATTCATCTACGGCTATTCCTATATTGCCGCTCTCCTAACGGAGTTATTAAAGAAGAACAAGCGTTGGGTGTAGAGTGAGACTTGTTGTGAAGCCTTTGAGGAGTTGGAGTGGATGGTGATGGCGAGAACCGGTGATGGCGTTGGCGGATCACAAGAAATTGTACGAAATGAATACTAACGCTTCTGACTTTGCCATTGGTAGTGTTCTTATACAGGAAGGACACCCTATTGCTTACGAGAGCTGAAAATTCAACGACACCAAATGGAGGTATATGGTGCATGAGAAAGAGATGACAACGGTCATCCATTATTTGCAGACATGGAGACACTACTTGCTTGGAGCGAAGTTCGTGGTAAAGATGGACAACATTGCGACGAGTTACTTCCTCACCCAAAGGAACCTAACCCCAAAGCAAACGAGATGGCAAGGATTCCTCATGGAATTCGACTTTGTGTTGGAGTACAAACCTAACACAACAAATGTGATGGCGGATGCACTAAGCAGGAAGGCAGAACTTGTGGCCATCAATCAACCACAATTCTCTTTGCTTTTGAGGTTAAAGGAAGGGATGAAGCACGACCCATTGGTCAAGTACTTGGTGGAGTGTGTCAAGGAAGGGAAGACGCGCAGATTTTGGTCAAAGGACGAACTGCTATACACGTGGGGAGAGCTTGTGTTTGTACCGAAGTGGGGAAATCTTTGAAGGGAAATTCTAAAGGAATGTCACGACTCAAAATGGGTGGGACATCCTGGAGTGGATCGTACATTGGCGTTAGTAGAATGGACCTACTATTGGCCTCAAATGGTGGAGGACGTCCAAGTGTACATGCGGACATGTCTTGTGTGCCAACAAGACAAGATTGAAAATCGATAACCGGCAGGATTGTTGGAGCCGTTGCCTACTCCGAAAAGACCTTGGAAAAGTGTTTCGATGGACTTCATCGTTACCCTACCAATGACCGAAGGATACGACACAATCATGTGTTGGTCGACCAATTCTCAAAGTATAGAGTTTTCATTGCAGCTTTGAAGGATTGCATAACGGACGACACGGACCAACTATTTTTGAAACATGTGGTGAAATATTGGGGCATTTCAAAGTTTATCATTAGTGACTGAGACTCAAGGTTCACAAGAAGATTTTGGATAAAGTTGTTTCGTCTAATGGGTTCAAACTTAAACGTCTCCACAAGTTTTCACCCACAAACAAATGGACAAACGGAGCATGTCAATGAGTTGCTGGAGCTATATTTGAGGCACTATGTGAGTGACAACCAGAAAGATTGGGTGAAGTTGTTGGACATTGCCCAATTCTTGTATAGCTTGCAAAAGAGTGAATCGACGAACATGAGTCCGTTCGAGCCTGCTACTGGACGACAGCCGATGATGCCAACTTCCTTCACAATTGGGTATACTGGAAGAAGTTCTATGACGTACAAGTTTGCTAAGGGATGACATGAACAAATTGATCTTGCAAGGGCATATGTGTACAAGGCGGGGAAGAAGATGAAAAAGTGGGTGGATCAACATCGACAGGAAGTGGAGTTCCAGGAGGGTGACATGGTGATGCTCAAACTCCTTTCGTGCCAAACAAAGATGCTAAGGCATAAGCACAAAGGTTTGGTGTGCAGATATAAACAACCTTTTTGGATTTTGAAGCGAATCAGGAAGGTGGCATACAAGTTGGAACTCACTATGAAAATGCAGGGACACCCAATGGTTCATGAAAATGCAAGGACACCCGATGGTTCATGCCGATGAAGACCCAAGTAGACAATAAGCAGTGTGGGCCCCTACGCAGGTGACAAAGGGCACGATAAAGAAGTTAAGGAGATAATGACTTACAGAGTCGTGTCAAGAAGAGGCGTAACTCCGAACCATGTGGAGTACTATGTCAAATGGAAAGACAAACCCGACAAAGAGGCAAGTTGGGAACGAGAAGCTAACTTGTGGAAATTTTCCGGACGAGATCAAGGTATTTCATGCAATACTCGCATTTAAGGTGCTACGAGATTGAGTGGGGAAGAATGTCACACTTAGAAAATTTTGTAGCCTCTTATGTTTTGTATAACTCCTAATGGGGGTTAACTTAATTAACGTCATCATGTAATTTGTATCATAATGTTTGTCTCCTGGTGGCAAAGTTGAAATGTTATCAAATAAAAAAGAAATGGTGTGTAAGCATATCAATAATAATATATATCAAATTTATAATTTTAAAAGTCTCAAAATTTGATAATATAATTTACAAATAAAATATATCAAATATTAACAATCAATCTTAAATAAATAAGCTCCAAAATATAAATTAAAAATAGAAAATAAATAAATGGTAATATTATTCAAAAAATAATCTGGGGTGCCGTCCCCTTTTCTTAAAAAAAAATTATTCAGTTTGGCTTGATTTAAACTGTGATTTTGAAATTCCAAATCAAACTAAACAGATTTTATTTGATTTTGGTGATTTGATAAATTGGTTTTTTGAGCGAGTCGGTTTGGACGGTTTGTCGGTTTAGGGTTTTACCTCTAGTGCTAATCACAGTTTTAGATAACAATTTCTAAATATGAGTTATATAGTATATATTCCCCCCCCCCCCCTAACGAAACTTTATAGATCTGTTCCTGCTCACGACAAATTGCTCTTATGCCAAAATTTATGCTCTCTAGATCCCCCTCATGAATGCCACACTAAATGGCTTTTTATAGAGTTTAGGAGAGGAACAACTTTAGAAATTGGAATGGACAACCTTGGAAATTGAAGGGAACAACCTTGGAAATTGGAGGGGTGTGGACCTGTGACTTCAAGTTTTCACACGTTGAATGAACAAGTCCCAAGCGTGATTATTTCATTTCTGAGGCAAAAAAGTCCTCATGCATTGAAATGCTATTTTCGAGTAAAATACCCGATTAAAATTGAAATGCTGTTTTTTCTTTAAATACCCGAAAACCCGAATATTTAAACTCAAAGACTCGAAGATTGGCTTCCAAGACTCAAAGATTATGGTCAAAGGTCTGAAGATTTTTCTCGAACCGAACTAAAGTATTGAAACGACATTGTTTGATAATGACTTTTGAATTTTAGCCAAATTTGACTTAATTATATTTTCTTCGTTTTTGCTCCGATTTGAGCGCGGTTAAGTGCGTTAGTCACCAAATTTCTTCTTCTATCATTTGGTGTTAGCTAGCCTTGGGGCATTTTGAGGTCTTTCCGTAGTGGTTCTCAATCTTAGGCTTATTTGCTAAGTATGATGGTATATTCAACCCAGGCAAAATGAGATCTAACACACGCCCCTCAATCCCACAGTCTCGCCAAAATCGCCTCTTTGCTCACATTAACTCAATACCCATGGTCAATCATCAAAACCCTTGATCTCGGGTACCATCTACCTCAACCTTGAGATCTGATAGCCCAACTGCCAAATATCCTCCATTCAGCTGACCACGCAGTCACTGAATGAATTCCCAATGCCAAACTCCATATTGGCAGTAGATCTGTGCATAGGGAAGGGGGCGCTGTGGGAGAGGGGGGGTAACTATAAGTGTCATCACTGGTTTTCGTCCGGGCTCGTTTTGGGGTGAGCTCAAACTAAACCACTGGTGAGAAGTTTTAGAGTCGCCACCAACTGTTTTGGGGGTACAGTTGGATACCCTCTACTTTGAGTAGTTTCAAGTGTGTGGTCTGCGTTATCAGAGATGGGTTCGGGAGTTGGTTACGTGTAGGGAAGGATTAGCACCCCTGCAGCGCCCTTTCGGTATCTAATTTAGGAGGAGGAGGTTTTTATTTATACTGCTGTGACTGGGTTAAATTTCCTAAAAAGTCTATGATTTTTATTTGACTAAGTTATTTGTCAAAGTTATGGTTAAGATTGATTTGCCCTAAATTTCTAAAGGGAATCCTAAAAGATTTGGGTTTTTGTGTGAAGTGGAGAATGAGATCCTAGGGATTGGTTTTGACTTTTTTTTTGTTTTACTTTTGGAAATTGAAGTCCTAAAAAATGTTTTTTATTTTTCCTTTTTTTGGTTTGGGTTAGAACATACACATTTTTTGTGTGTTTGTTTTATTATTTTTTGTTTGTTTTTTTTTTGTTTGTTTTTTTTGTTTGTTTTTGTTTTTGTTTTTTGTTTTTGGTGGGAAGACATTTTGGAAAACATTTTATTAAAACATTTTCAAAACATATTGTTGAAGAGATTTGGAAAACATTTTATAGCAAAACGTTTTGTTTTTTTTTTTTTTTTTTTGGTTTTTTTTTTTAGGAGTTGTTTTTTTTGAAAACGTTTTGAAAATTATTTATTGAAAACGTTTTTGTGGAAAACATTTCGTTATTCCTTTTTTTGTGTTTTGTTTTTTTTTTTTTTTTTTTTTAAGCTTCGAACCTAAATCTATGCATTTCATCAACAATTGAAAATACATATATATCAAAATATATGTGGAGTTTGTGAGTGTGACATCCACGAAAGAAAAAAGATAAAATCACTCTTTTTTCTTTTCTTGTTTTTCATCTTCTCCCCTTGCTCTCTCCTTTTTTTTCTTTCTTTCTCTTTTTTTTGTTTTTCTTTTCTTTTTTACTATACTTTACATATTACAACATACACATAGGAAGAAATACGAGAAAAATACAATGAAAAAGGCCGAAAAGTAATTACATCAAATATAGATAAGCTCAAAACGAAAACTAAAAAAAACAATTACACCAAATATAAATACAAATAAGTTGAAAAAGTAGTGAAAAGATAAGGGCTGAACCGACTTTGAAGCTTTGCAACGCCAATCTTCCGCTTGAGCTCCCGCCGCGCCGATAGTCACTTGCTCGACTCGGAATCGATAGATCCGACGGTGGGACTTATGTAGAGACTTCCCTAGTATTTGGAGATTGGAGGGCCGGAGTGGGTGTAAGAGAAAGAGAGGGCTGAAGTTGGAGTTTGCAAGGAGTGGACGAGTGATCTCTTATGATGATGATTCTAGGATTTTATGTTTTTTTTTTTGGGTTTGCAAGGAGGAAGGGGCGTGGTTTGGGGTTTTTTTTTTTTTTTTTTGATAATGAGGTCTGGGCGTTTTCTGATGATGATGAGGCTGGGGCGTTTTTTGATGATGATGGGGCTGGTTTTTGAGTTTCTCTCCTTTCTTTCTTCTTCAATGATCTCTCTCTCTTTTTTTAATATCCACCAGAACTGTTTTCAACGAATCAGTCTTTTTTTCAACGATCCCCCTTTTTTTTGGGCTCTCTCTATTTTTTTTTTTTTTGCGGGAAGAAGCTTGGACGTAACACTGGTAGCAGCTTTTCAACGATAAGGGGTCTCTCTGTGTCTCCCTCTCGCGTGGACAGGAGCCTGGATTTAAAGGCTGGCAGATTTTTTGGCTGGACTGTCATTAATTGTAGCATTAATTGTTTTGTCGGGCGCATTATTATTTGCAGATCAATGCTTGGTCGGGTGGACAGCCGATGCAGAAAAAGGGGAGCTTGTGATTGCCTTTTGAGTTTGTATTTTAGCACATGTGACTGACAGGGTTGTTGAGAAATGATTCTTTGTCTGATGGCCAGCGCAGAAGACGGGTCTCGTGAAGCCAGCGAGAAAAATCAGCGAAGGCAAAAAGGGGTCAGAGGTTCGAAGTGTCGGCAGGTCGAAGTGTCGGCAGGGTCGAAGGTGGAAGGCGTACGGGTGCCGCGGGTCGGCGTCGCAAGTCGGCGTCGTAAGTCGCGGGTCGAAGTGTCGGCAGCGAGGCTTCGAGGGTCGAAGGGTCGAAGGTCAGAAATCAGCAGGTCAACGGGGCTTCGAGGCTTCGAGCTCGGGACTTCGGGCGGGCTTCGAGGCTTCGGGGGCCGGGGTCAATGGGTCGAAGTGTCGGCAGGTCAACGGTCAACGGTCAACCCCGTTTTTTTTTTAAAAACCTTTTTACCCCCACCAACAATGCTAAAACGGACAAACTTTGGGAGGTTGTTTGGGAAGCCCCGTATTCGCCTAAATAGTCATTTTTGAGAATCTCACATGGTCACATTTTTGGGCCCTTTGACTAGGGGCATTGACCGTCTTTTGGCACGTTTTGACTTTTCCAACGAAAGTTGTTTTGGCCATAACTTCTTCATTTTAAGTCCGATTGGAGCTCGGTTAAGTGCGTTGGTCTCCAATTTTCTCCTCCATCACCTGGTGTTGGTCTTGGGGCGCTTTAAGGACTTGTAGCAGAAGTCATTAATTTTGGACTCCCCCGTCCACGTCAATTGTGTTCATCTCATGCAGATTGGGGTAGACCATTCCTTGGAAGTATGGGATCATTGTGGACCTGTTCAACAAGGTATATGGCATGAGCAGAAAGGTATATCAAAATGGGGTCAGTATGTCCAACCCGGACAAAATGGGGTCCAACAATAAGAAGTTGAAATTTTGAAATTTTGTAGAGTCTATTATTTTGTGGTATAAAATTAGACTAGTTATAATTTATAAATGATAATTATTTAATTATAGCTAAACTTTATTAAGGCCATTGTGAGAGCACTATTATTGGATTCACCAAATGTTTCTCTAAATTGTGTATATGTGACACAATATTAACCACATATGACTATAAAGTATCCTTAAAATACACATTTTAGCTAAAAACTTTAATTTAAAGAACCAATAGGGTAAAATGCATAATTTGCTAAATTTTTTTAGCTAAAATATGTATTTTAAGGATACTTTATAGTCATATATGATTAATATTGTACCATGTATAAACAATTTAGAAAAGTATTTGATGAATTTAATACCAGTGCTCTAAATGCTTTAAAAGTCATAATTTACTAAAGTTTTTAGTTAAAACGCATACTTCGAGGATACTTTATAGTTATATATGATTAATATTTATTCACGTATGTACAAGTTAGAAAAATATTTGATGAGTTTAATGTCAGTGTTATCGGGCGTTGCCAAAGTTCGGTGGAAGTTTGTCAATTTCTTTTTCCTTAAATTCTTCAATTGCGTGTTTGAGAAAAGGACGTGTCCCTTGTGTCGAGTTGGACCTTAAAAATATTGTTGTGTCTTAGACGTGTCCTAAGCATGTCAGTGACACTGATCGCAAACGTATTGTAACCCGTTACTCGTCGATCATTAACCTTGCTTTGGTTTGCCCTTCCGCCATGCCTTTTGTTTCCGCCACATAGGATGGGACATAGTCATCAGTTTACTCGGTACCTAGATCTGGATCCACGCCTCTCTTTTATGATATGTGTGTGTGTGTGTGTGTGTGTGTGTGTGTGTGTGTGTGTGTGTGTGTGTGTGTGTGCAAGAAAAATGTCTAGGCTCTCAATTTCTAAAAAAAAAAAAAAAGAATAGAAAAAAAAAAGCAAGTGAGAGTAAAAAACATAGTACTCAAAAGAAGAAAAAATACATCCAACATTTTTCTATATAATTAGAATGCGTCTGGCTCTTAAAAAATTGTGCATTATTTGAGTTTTTATGGTAATTTTGATGCAAGCAATTTTACATGTGAGATAGCCCTTTTGTTTTTGTATTTATTTTTATTTCCATTAAAGTGATAGTATGGCATACTGTTTCAAACATACCTTAAACCATTATAATGAAACATGTTTATAAGAATACATTAGACTGAGATATTATATGTCTACCGGGTTACAGATGAAAGGAGTAACACTAAACATCTCCAAGCATGGATTTCATAGCCTCAAAGTCAACTGAGAGGAAATAAATGAAAAACAATACTACTGATAAACTAGAAAAGAAACATTTCAATCGACTACTCTTAATCATTATTTGCTATTTGTTTTGGCATGTTTTGTGTGATTGTCCGTCCTTTTGAGGGCATTGTGTTCGGGGAGGATTTTGCATGCTTGTTGACGAAAACATAGGGACACACATATTTGTGGAAAGTCGGCGGCACTAATTCCATCCCAAACTTGATCGCATCAAATTAAATAAATTTGCAAGTCCTATTACCTTAGCTTTCAAGGGAACCCAAAACAAATGTCCTAAAGTATAGGTTCCAAAGCCGATACCAAAAAACAAAAGACAAGGTGTTACATTCCTCTTTCCTTGGTGATGACATAATCAACCACACAATAGTTATGCTACTTTGATGAAATAATAATTAAGAACCTCCAAAAAATGCCTTGGCCTTCTCATAGACGTGCTCTGTAATATCTTGTGATTTGAGTTTTGACTCGTTGTTTATTATTTATTTTTATTATTATTATTATTAATTAGTATTAGGGTGTTAATTCTGTTAAAAGAGGCTTATTTTGTATACAAATGGCTAATGATGGTATTTTTAGTGATATTTTATGCTCTTAATTTTTCTAGAATATTATCAATATGAAGATAAATAAAATGTCCTCTCCCTAAGTTGCTAGCCAAGCAATGCTATTTATAGGCATTTGGAGGGGACAGACTAATGTCTTAGAAGTTGGAGAAGTAATGGCACACAATTTTTTAAATCCTCAAATGTCAAAGAACAAGTCCTAATCGCTGACATATATATTTACGAGAGAAAATAAGTCCCAAGGTGTCTAAAATTGTATTTTCGAAAGTCCAACATTTAAAATACGCATTTTGGACTACTAAATTGCATTTACGAGAAAAACAACATTTAATACACTGGACACTTAAAAAGAATCATGAAACGGCATCATTTTGTGGCTGCTGGAAGGAGAAAACTCGAAGATCTGAAGTTGACTCGAAAATTCAAAGCCGACTCGAAGACAAGACTCAAAGATAAGATTCGAAGACAAGACTCGAAGAAGATATTCGAAGACTAAACTTGAAGAAGAGATTCGAAGACCAGAATCGAAGATGAAACTTGAAGAAGAGATTCAAAGACAAAACTCGAAGATGAGACTCAAAGAAGAGATTCGAAGACAAGACTCAAAGAAGATATTCGAAGAGAAGACTTGAAGATGAGATTTGAAGAGGAGACTCAAAGGTTTTTTTAAACTTTTAATTACCCTTTTACCCTCACCTAAAATGCAAAAAAAGTGATGTCTCATGGGGATAATTTGGAAAGACCCATATTCACCCAAAGTGATGTTTCAAATAATTTTGCATGGTCACATTTTCAAAAAGTTTGACCAGGGCATTGACCATCTTTTGGTAAGTTTGACTTTTCATGATAAAAACTGTTTTAGCCATAACTCCTTCGTTTTAGCCCGAAATTGAGCACGGTTAAACATATTAGTCTTCAAATTTTGTCCTTTATCATTTGGTGTTGACCTTGGGATATATTGAAGTGGTTCTCAACCTCCAGTGAAAACTAGCTCTAATACCAATTGATATTCCTAAGATCCTAATAAGGTTCTTACAGGTTACTCATGTCACGCCCCCGAATTCCAAGAAAACCCAGAACCAGGAACATGACTTCCCCTTGCCCGCACCCAAAAGGTCAAGGGGTTGGTGACTAGCACCAATAGAGACTACACCGCGGGTGCTGTCTCAAATATGCAACCCTGTATAGTCATACATCAAGGGTAATCTAGTACTTTCCCATACATCATCATGCATACAATAAGTCAAACAGTCATACAGACATCACATCACAAACAGTATGCAAATATAATCGTCCACCTGGACCCATGTCCGGGATACAAACATAATACAATACACAATACGAATACGATCGTATCATATATCGAGTAGTGGGCACGTCCTCCCTGGAAGAAAGTCCTCCACTAGTCTCGGGTCACACCCCGAAAAAGGTAAACAACAAGTAGGGGTGAGCGACAAGCTCGTAGGTGACCCCAACACTCCACATCATGCAGCATACAAGTCTATACTACATGCTCGTGTACTCGTGCACCTTGTGTAGTGTGCACAATCATCGGGACTCGGCCCGCAAGCAAACATCAGGACCTAGCTGCCCACACGAATCGCTTGTCCACGATCCTCAACAGGATCCCGGCTCAGGGCACTCAACCCTACCACAACGCTATATGCCTGGACATAGTCGCCACACCGGCCCGCCATCGGCACATATGCTCGCCACGGCACAACGCAATATGCCCGGCCACGTCGCCACACAAGCTCGCCATCGGCGCATATGCTCGCCCCGTCAACCACATCGCACCATCGGTGCATCACGGTGAGAACCCAAACAAGTCACGAAGTCCATGCCCCAATACCTCACACAAACATACTAACATGAGTATGGCATGTCATTCTCAACATTTCCTTTAAAACCGTAGCCAATCTTCACAAGTAAATCCTCAATCCTTGATTTATGAAGGAAGTACCCATAAGCCTATTTTGTTGAAATCAAAAGTCCCGGCATTGGGTTCCCATATCATAAATAAGATAATCCGATTTTTGGGGATTTTTCGGAGATGTCTAACCCCACTTTCCAAAAAATTCACCACTACGAACTTTTGGATTTTTCCGAGATTTTACACTAAATCCCAATTTTCACATTTTGAAAGAGTGGGAATTAATTTTTCTAGTATTTTTCTTTGAATCCAAATGGGGGGGTATTTCGTTATTTACATTGTAACTTAAGTATAATCCTTAAGTGTGGAGAGGCATAATGGTTTACAATGTAAATGTCCAGTGCAGTGCAGTGTAGTGCAGTTCCACTGCTGCGGAACGTTGTTGTGGAATGCTGCTGCGGAACTGATCCGGACTAACTGCTCCGGACTAACGAAGCGGCTGACTACGAAGCTGCTGACTACGAACTTCGACCCTGTAGTTCGCCCAGGGTATTGTTCATCATCGTTTTTGGCCAAATTTTCGTCTGGAATCAACCCAGCAACCCCCAGGCACTCACAAACACGCGTTTTACTAAACAGAGTACAAAATTACGTACCCAAACTGATATAAATCAGTTCTTAACCACAGATTTTATGCTAAATCATCATATCTAACCCCAAAATTGGGGTTTTCCCCAAAACCTAGGGTTCATACTCAAATTCTTAAATCATAATAAATTCACGCATATTCCAAGACAGAATCGAGATAAGAGGTTCAAGGACACCTACCTTGAAAGATTATTTGCGATCCACGAGCTCCAATCGCCCTAAAATCGCCAAAAGGAATTCTTCACTTTCCCTCTCTCTCTCTCTCTTGCTCAAACACGCACGCACCAAGCAAAAATAAAGGGATAATGCAGTTTCTTAATTATTTATACTATTGCCAATAATTGACCTGAATGCAATAATTGACCTCATGAGGTCACGAACTCCAAATTGAGCCCAATTACTGTCAAAACGCTCGAAATGACGAGCACAACAGTAAACGGATATTATTACACCCAAAAGACCGCCCAAACGCAAAGTTAACCAATAAACCCCGAAAAGTCAACAATCGGGTCAAACGGGGCCCCGACTCGGAATCAGGCCCAAGTACAGTCAAAATGCTCACATCGACGACTACACTACCATTTAGATAGTTGCATTCCCATAGAATGACTATCTCTCAAAACTACCCAAATACGAGTCTTTACAACTCAAACGTATACAGAGAGGGGGTAAATCTATATACCTAAAACTAATTCCTTTAGTTTTAAACTCTTAACAAAGAACAAGTCATTTACGCAAGAGATTAATCTCAACTGAATTTGTTTCTTGGGTGGTGTCTTAGTGTCATGTGCTGAATCATGTTAGCAACATGTATGTAAATGAGTAAAAGACAAAGACACAATATACGTAGTTCGATCAGTGTGATCTACTCTACAATAGTGAGGGTGTACCTATACCAAGTCTAATCCACTATATCTTTTAATATAGTAGGCTCTTGCCTTTGTTACAACAGGAATAAGTCTCTTTTTTTAAAATGCAATTACAAAAATAATATTACTTAAGAACTCACTCACTGTGATAAACTATCTGGTATAATTTGCTCCTGCATACATAACTGTTTGCACCTCTTGACCTTCAACCACTCATTTGGCAAATCATTATTTATTTGTTGAATGCAAACGAATGATGCTTGATAAACTCACTATAAATTTGACTCTCAAACATGTTTTCTTAGTTTTTTGAACTTCTCTTTGTTTAGCGCCTTAGTATCTCTCTTGATTATATGCGTGTGACGCTTACCTAATGTGAGGTATATTTCTTCTTTTTATATGATGGCTGTTGCGCATATCCACCATCTAGGGTTAATAATATTCCATCTCTTATCTCCATCATTAATGTCACACCCTGGATTTCTGACCCGTAGAAATCGGTTAGTAAAGCCTCATGCCCACACCCGGAGGGACAAAGGGGTTAGTAAAACACCGAGAAAGGGACCTTAGCACGGGTACCGTCCCTAATCTATACTACATATATAGCACACGAATACAGAAATCCCATTTTAACCCATAGTGCAAACACACATACATAATGTTCTTTCCCCCATGGAGTTATATCATAGTTTTTACAATCCAACAAAACAAACAAATACGCATAAGGTCTTTACCTCTGGTGAACCTCCTAGCTCCTGTAAGCACTTGAAACAAACAAAGACAAACACAACATGAGGGGTGAGCAACCACAGCTCTGCAAGGAACATGTCTTCCCAACCTATCCCAACTCATAAACTAGTGTAGGCATATGCTCATGTAATATAGATCACCAACTAAATTATGTACTCACACATGAAAAAGAAAACCTGCCAAGTAATTCCAAACATTGTCTCTCAGGCACCATATTGCCCCCGAGGCACAATATTGCCCCTCAAACACAGCATTGCCTCTCAGGCACAATAGCCTCTTAGGCTCTGAACAAATCTCACCTCCCAAGCCCTCAACAGTAGCCTCCCAGGCTTATCAAGGTAGCCTTATAGGCCCACACAACCACTAGGGTTCACAACACTCCCTTTGTAACAGAGGCCGGTCTCCACAACTCTATCCTCATGTCTTGACCAAGAATGAGGGTTTTCGTAGAAGTTGTTTTATGAAATAAAAAGTCCCATCATTGGTTTCCCATATCATAACTAAGATAACATGATTTTTAAGGATTTTTCTGAGATGTCTAACTCCAATTCCCAAACAGTCACCTCGAACCAAAATTGGAAAAAAAAAAAAATGGGATTCAGTGCTAATTTCCATTTCTCCAGGAGTGAGAATTTGATTTTCCAGTATTTTTGTTTAAATCTAAATGGGGGTATTTCCTTATTTACATTGTAACTTAAGTATAATACTTAAATGGTCCAGTCAAGTGAAACTGTATGTCCAGTGAAACTGTATTTTCGAATCTCCCTTTACTGTATTTTGGAACTGTATTTCGAATCTCCTTTTGAAACTATCTTCAAAACTACATTCAAAACTATCTTCGAAACTACCTTCGAACCTACATTCGAATCACAAATTCGAACCTTCCTTTGAACCCTTCGAGATACACATTCGAAACTTCCAGTTTCCATAATCGATCCCATCAACTGTTCACTACTTAGAGGCTCCCTCGAGTCTTCAAACTCACCATTCGATAAAGGTTACTGTTCATCGTTGTTTTAGCTCGTTTCTCATCTAGATTCAACCCAGCAACTCTCAACCCTTCGAAATCTCATAAAACTCATACACAATACTTCATATTAAGTTTTAATCACATATTATACACTTAAGTCACAAGATTCAACCAAAAATTGATTTTTCCCAAAACTTAGGGTTCATGATCCAAATTCCACGAATTTATGATTAATTTTTGTGTCTTATCTTCTCTAGTAAGCATAATCAACGACATATAAGTGAAGAATTAATTCTTACCTCGAATTTGGGCGATTTGAGTCCGAATCGTTCAATCCCCTTTTGCAAGCTCTTGGTTCCTCCTTTAACGTTCTCTCTTTCTCTCTATTCACGTACACACACACAACATCAAAAATGAAGGTTCCTCTCCTCTTTTCTCTTTTTATACTTCATTTTATTTCTTAAAATATCAAAATTAACATTTCGGGGCTCCAACTCCAAATCAGGCCCACTCACAGTTAAAACACTCTATTCGATGCATACGTCATCGTACTAATAGTCACATCCCTCGATATGTATTCCCTCACATGGCTATCTCCCAGAACCCCAAACACGAGTCATTATAGTTAAGTCATATCACTTTAGCCTCGGATAGCTTTCACGTGTTCATTCTGACACTTTAAATACTTCAGGTACATTGCTAGAATAACTTATTGAAATGGCATCCTTATCTGTGTTTTTATCTTCGATTAGCCATTACCTCAAAGATAATTGCCTCATAGCCTCAAAGATGTACTCCACAGATGTGCTATGATCTTCAAGTCCGAACATTCAGATCTTCGAATCAGTATCTTCAGTTTAAAGCCAGTGACAATATGCTTTTCAGGTCTACAAATCTTCGAATATCTGAGTCTTCAAGTCTCTAGTTTAAAGCCAGTGACCAAATGAACTCTGACTTTGATGATATTGCACTTGTGCCATCAGGTCTTCAATACTTCGAGCTTCGACCCTTCGAGCCCGATACTCTTTATCCCACTGGACACTAGAGCATTAATGCTTCGGGTTTTCAAGTTTTTGACCCTTTGATTCTAGCTTTCCATCAGATTTTTGAACTTGCAAATCTTTGAGTTAGTTAGAATACTTAGGTAGATTATACTGATGAACGCAATACATAATCAAACTCCCTCTATTAGCTCACTCTAAAAGGTCACACTATGAAGTTGTCCAACCAAGTACAGGTACATAGTCTATCCTGATGCCCTCATGCTAAACACAAACTGTTGACAACAATGACAACCCAAAAATACGATGGGAACAACATCCTTATCTGAGATACAACGGCAACACGTCCTACAAGTGCACTACTAGACATTGTGGATTGGGCACCTGCATAGGTTGAATTCACGGACGTATCAACATAACTTGGTTAAACACATGTCATTAGGGACGAATTTAGGATGTTCAGTTAGGAAATACAAACTGTGTAACTTACATTTAGAAATTATTAGTTAAAACTACGATTAGCAGCATCTAAATTATAAGTAATGACATAAAAGTATAGAAAGCCTATCAAATCCTCTTATAATGAAGTCAGATAATTTTTTAAAATAATATAATCAATTTGCCACTATTACCACTAGTAATATATTCATCACAAGCTCTTTAAATAGTAAATTATGTTACTAATTAATTCTATTATTAGCTATATACATAGTCATAATTAATATTTTATGTATTTATATATTTAAATTTATAATTTTAATATATATAGTTACTAATTCATTCGATGCCGTCATATCATGGTTGAAGTAACTTAAGTTTTGTCCTTGCATCATGTATGTGATTTAAATGATATTGATTTATTCTAGGACGATGTGGATCAACTTGTATTATTGCATATTAATAAAGAAGTTGAATTTTAAATTATGTCAATGTGATTATTTTATTTTTACATCAATGTGATTATTTTATTTTATTTTAAATTATATCAATGTGATATAATTCTACATCTAGATTATTTTTGACTGTTTATATTTTTATAATAATAATAATTCAAGCGATATAAGAAGTCATCATATAGGAAATTGCTCCTGGTTAGCAACAAGGAAGGTGCACCCCCGGTCCCCCACGAATCATTTTCCTTCCAGTGTCCAATAACATCAATCAATTCAACTTTCCCTTACATCACAGCGACGACCCCCCTGGAAATGTGTCTCGTTTCAAAACAGTCAAAAAAGGCCTATTCGTTTTGATGTCTTGGGAGACCACGCACGCGTTTAATAATAAGAGTGTGAATGTAAGAGTGTGAAGATGACATTCATTCGTACGTTTAATGATACAGTACAGACGTTTAATGGGGCATTCTGGTTTGTTTAATATTATTTTAAAGGTTTTATTATTGTTTTTAAACCCATAGCTAGCTATCTATATATACGTATTTTAAAAAAGAAAATAATGTAAGGTATTGTCCCTCCTTTCTAGCTTTCACACTACCCCGCGTCCAGCGTCCATTCGCACGCAAAGCGTGATGCTCTGGAAAAGTCAAGCAGCGCGACAGAAGAAGGTCGATTCCCTATCCGTGCTCAAGTACGTTTTTTGCATCGCACCCATCACCCCCAACCCCAACCCCAACGTGCTCTATAAATTAACAATCCCAATCTCCCCAAACCCCTCAAACATAATCCCAAACAAGCCCCCTCAAGACTGAAATTAATATTCATCCGATGGAGAAATTGACGGTAGCCCACTTCTTAGTTTGCATCCTCCTCGTTCTTCAATTTTCAAGCCTAGCGACCGCCCAAGAAGTTGGTGAGTATGCATTAATATTTATATTTTTACGCACGCATGAACACACATATATGTGTGTGTGTGTGTGTGTAACATTCATATGATTAAGCTCATACCGATACATACACACACATACATATATATATATATATATATATGTATTTATATTATGATGAGTGCAGACGATGAGAGGGAGTTCAACTATGACATGGGCAGCGAACATGGGCCGTTGTACTGGGGAGGTATCCATTCAGATTGGGCCGCTTGTGGGAACGGAAAGATGCAGTCTCCAATAGACCTACTGCATGAAAGGGTGCAAGTGGTTCCGGGTCTCGGCCCCCTCCGGCGAGCTTACAAGCCCGCCCCGGCCATCCTCAAGAACAGAGGACACGACATGATGGTACTGTACATGCATATATCTATGAACACACATGTCACTTTTATGCGTATGATTTTTCTTTTATTAAACACTGCCTCGGGTATATGGAGTCCCTCTCACATTAAATAATACTTTCAATAATAAATATTTGGGCAATCGTACAGTATTTTCGTAAAATAGTAAGAGAGATTAGATGTTTTTTTTTTTTTTCTTGAATTGATAGGCTATTTTGTCATGGTTAATAAAGATTATCTTATTGTAATTTCTGAAATCAAAACGTCAACGAAATATATTCATTGAATATTTTATTTATTAAATTGATAGTATTTTAAAAATGAAATATTGCTTGAACGCCTTTTTTCTTTACCATTTTCAATGAAAATTCTATATACAAACTTATTTTGCGTGGACTTTCATTCATATTTCAGTAATTTAATCAGATTTTACCTGTAATTTAATCGCAACTTATGAAAATGAAATACTAAAATATTAGCGCGCGAAAGTACGGAACAAAAGGACTTCATATATATATATATATATATGATATTTATGTTACCTTACATTACGTCACAATCCGATATAATAGGGTATTATGTGACAATCCAAAAACCTCATTAATTAGATGTCAGTCACTTCCTGGATTGCTACAGTCTACACTCGCCTATGGTCTTTTATTTTCTTTTTATTTTTCCTTCCGAAACTCACCTTCGTCCTCTCAACAAGAGCAATTCATTAAATAATTCTCATTCTTTATTGACTTGCTGGATCGTCCAACGACTTGTTGAACAAACTCCAAAAGCTAGTCGACGTATAATATTAATATATGTATTTGGTGTGAACCTGTGATCATTACCGGCGTAAACGTGTGATCTGAGTTAAAACGTGGCGTATTATAATTTTATAAAATATAAATATCAAGGCCGGCCATGTTCAACAAAATAGTGGATTCTTGATTATTTTCTGTCGCCTGAGTAGAAAGTTGGTTGGCCAGCACCAGCGCACTGTAATTTACCAACCAGTGGGGCCAATCAAGTCACAAATTCTAATGTCAACCAATAAATAAATGAAATTAAAATCTAGTACGTCATTCAAACACTGATAAGGGTAATTAAAGAAAATTGTTTATTTTATTTTATTAATTATATTTCATACTCGTACGTACGCATGTGTTGCAGTTGGAATGGGAAGGTAACGCAGGATTCATAGAGATCAGCGGAACTCGGTTTGAGCTCCGGCAATGCCACTGGCACTCACCTTCTGAACATACCATCAACGGCAGAAGGTATCCTTCTTCTCCTTCTATACATACATACATATATATATATATACACATACATATATAGAGGGTAATATTAATAGAAAAATGAATACGTTATTATAATAAAACAGTTGATATTATACTTAGTCAATAAGTGTAATATATATGATATGTTCAATTATGATTGACTGAAATTAATGAATACGTTATTATAATAAAACAGTTGATATATATACTTAGTCATATGGATGTATGTATGTATATATGTATATAAAAAAAAAAAAAAAAAAAAAAAAAAAAACAAATGAAAATAAAAACCACACAAAACCCCCCCCCCCCCCCCCCTTATTTTCCCACTTATTTTGACAAATTGTTAAGTTGCGAATTGTGATTAAAATTTGTAGGTGAGATAATCTTTCGATGCAACAATAATTTTGCAAACTACAACTTTATATATAAACTCGATCTCGTGGACTTAATAGTACCTGCTCTCATATGGATGCTTATTTTACATTTTACATTTTAATTTTTTTTATATATAATAATTTATTGCAAATATGATTTCACAGGTTTGCTGCAGAGTTGCACATGGTTCATATGAGCTCTAGCGGTCAAATTGCGGTGGTGGGAATCATGTACAAGATTGGGCGGACTGAACCTTTTCTGTTAGAGGTGTAATATTATAACACAATCCAATTAATCACCGCTAGGATTTGGATTTGATTTCAATCTCCCATTAATTATTAGTTGGTTAGTTGGTTGTTACATTATGTTAATGGGCATCA
Source organism: Taxillus chinensis (assembly GCA_023512835.1). Lineage (NCBI taxonomy): Eukaryota > Viridiplantae > Streptophyta > Magnoliopsida > Santalales > Loranthaceae > Taxillus > Taxillus chinensis. The sequence continues at coordinate 8,607,891 of CM042090.1, read as the reverse complement.
GATGAAGGATCATTTAGAAGCCATTTCTGGCGTTGAAGAGAATTCAACAGCGGCAGGCACAGTGAACCCAAACCTTATAAAAATCGGAAGCAGAAAATACTATAGATACATGGGATCGCTGACCACCCCTCCTTGCACACCCGGCGTCACATGGACCATTGTTAATAAGGTAATTAATTATCTACTTATTACGTCTCTCTCTGTGTGTATATATATACACACACACATTTTTGAGGCCGCCATGATGTTAATTAGTTTATATATACGTGGTGTTGTTCATCAGGTTAGGACCGTTACCAGAAAACAATTGCGTCTCTTGCGCGTAGCTGTACACGATGTAAGTGTTCTTACAGTTGGGGGCAAAAGCTTGGTAGTTGTTTTTGTTGTTGCCAATTTAATTGTGGTAATTAAGAAAAGCATCGAGAATTTGATTTGATAAAACATGATTGGGTTTTTATTGTTGATTTGTGTTTACAGGATTCGAACAGTAATTCTAGGCCAACGCAGGTCATGAACGAGCGTCCATTGGAATTTTATAGGCCATTCGATTCACGTAGGAATTGATAAATAAATCTATATATGCGTCATCCAAACCAGATTTGTCGTGTTCGGGGTCGAAGCCTATTGCGTGATGACGCTACAATGACCGTTTTTATACAGCAACCTTTGTGTTTATTTATTATTTATTTTTCAAATATCCAGATTTTTATTTATACTTTGTGTTTGATTACATGAGAGATAAGAATTTACTATTTCGTGTATTGTAAGAAAAATATTTTACACAGGTTCGGATCCTCTTTTATGCAAAATTTCAAAAACCACTATTTTGTAATCATATACAATAATATGTGTTAGAACATTCACATTGAATTTATGTTTAATATAATTAAATATATTATATAATTTAGCCAATATATATATATATATTTATAAAAAAAGTATTCATATGTTTTTTTAAATATAGAAATAAAAAATAAATAGTGAATTTTTATATTTAAAAATTTACTATTTATTTCTAAATATACTTTTATAACTTTTTAATATATATTTTATATATATACATTTTTTATTAGTTGAAATAAATAAAATAAAAAGTAAATAATAATAAAAAAATATTATTTAAAAGAATAAATATAAAAATAAAGAATAAAATAGTCTCTTCTCAACCCATTGTTCTCCAACCCTATCATAGCTATATGCAAGACTCGTTTGTTCTAAGTTCGATTCTCAAATCCAAACCAAGCATAAGTATTCTAGAACCCTATAAGAGATATAAAAGAGTAGAAACACCTATATCTAACACGTTGCAACAAGTTACACTTGCTGAAATACCCAAAAACACTTGAAAGCTTCAAACTTTAAGCTTCCATTCTCTCTCCTTCGCACCAAGAAAAACTAGGGCTCCCAATATGTGAAGAAACAACACCCTACACCCCTAGGACGGCCTCCCTATTTATAGAGGTGTCCCAAGAGTTCAATTTTTAGTTAACTTTGATTTCTTGTCCAATAAAAAACATATTTCCTAATTACACTAGAACTCCTCTTTTTAAAACTATCCATAAATATCAAAAAGCCCTTAATAAAATAAATTCTGAATTACTTTTTAATATTAGTATTAATATCATTAAACCCCTAAGAGTACTAACATCAGACACCCAACCATTTTCATTAAATTTACATATTTAAATTACTTTATGTTTCCCTATATAAATATACACCACAATAGATTCCCTAAATCACTTTCTATATCATTAAAATAATATTTTATACTATTTTTTATTTAATAATAATTTTTTATAATTTAATATGAAATAAAAGTGAATGTGTTGAGGACCTTGATTAGGATCCAATAATAATCTAGAGAAGGATAACTGAATACCCAAACTCTAACCCAATTAATTCAAGTAATTAATTGAAAAGGCCGAAAGTAAATATAAACATCTGACTGTGAATTTATAATTGATAAAATTACTCTTTAATGTATTATTACGTCTGAATACATGGCCTATTTATAGGAAAACTACCAAAAGAGAAAGCGTTGGCGGTTAGGACGAGGTGCCTTTGCCGGGCGTCCTCATATTATTACGTCTGAATACCCAAACTCTTTCCCTTTTTCTTCCCTTTTTTTTCTTGCACACTTCACTAGAAATTTTATGGAATACGAACTTTGTTGTTTGTTTGTTTTGTTGTTGTTTTTTTTTTTTTTTTGACAAAGAAGAAATGAAGAAAGAGTTTGGGCATTGGGAAAAGATATGGAATGCAGAATAAAGTTGTGGGAGGGGCGAGCTGGACGAGAAAGAGAGAAAAAAATAGATAAGAGATATTTTTTGATTGGTGTTGGACTCTAATTTGTCCGGGTTGGACGTATTTTATCAAATTCAATTTTCTTCGATGCCGCCTCGATTTGTTGAAATTTTGCAGAACAACGGAGTCGCGACCATTGAGCCACAAATGTCTGATTTCAAGAAATTATTTGAACGGCCTCCAAATGCCAAAGAATCAGTCCTAGGCAATAAAAAATCAAATTCGAGGATCAACGCAATCAACCGCGCTCAATTCTGAAGTCAAACGAAAAAGTTATAGGCAAAACAGCGTTCGGACCGCTAATGGCAGTCAAACAATAATTGACCTTCAAAACGGCAATCCGGATCAGCTCACGAACCTCATTTTCTTATTCTACTCGTCGTTCTGAGAATTTTGATATATATATATATATATTGTATATTTTAGCTCCCGAAACATTTTCAAAAAAAAAATATATGTTTTCCAGTGATAAAACAGTTTCGGGACGCGCAAGGCTTGACGCGAAAATAAAATTATTTTTAAATAAAAATTACACGGGGATGCTCGTCACTACGTCATCTCTTTCTTTTTCCCGCCTACCACTGTCCACGTGTCATCTCCTTATTAGCTTAAGAATAAAACAAAATACAAATCAAATAAAAATAAAGAAATTAAAAAGCAAAAGCAAATAAAAAGAAAAAAACAGCATATTCTCATCTCTCCCATCGTTCGTGTCGTCTTCCCTCTCTCTCTCTCTCCATGGCGTCGTCTTCCTCACCTCCACGCCGGACAGCTACGCTAGCCATCATACGCCTACCTCATTTTTCTCCCTCTTCCCCGGCCAACCTCCTCCACGCCAGCCACGCCTCACCCCCATACCTCCTTTTCTCTCTCTCGGCCAAACCAAACCCAAGCCAAATCGGGTCCTCATACATCATACCCTGCCATAGCTGTCTATAAAACCCCTCTCCCCTCTCAATTCGTGGTGGGCTCTCCTCTCCTCTAAAAATCCAAAATCCGAAAAACACAAAATTCCCCTTTTCTTCGCTTCCTTCTTCGTCGACAGCTCTCCCCCATCTTGGTCGGAGATCCTCCTGCCGGTCGATGTGGAGCACAGTTCGGCCGAAATCATCCCCTTAGCCCAGAATCGCACCACCAGCTGTTCAATCGAGCCTGACTCAACGTTTGTTGTCGTCGCCGTGCAACGCCCCGCACGTGAAGGAGGTGGCTGAAGAGCAGTCTGGTGTGCCACAGAAGGCAAGCGACATCCGAGGAATCAAGGCATCCCAATTCGTAATCTTGGAGAAAGAGGGTGCGGTTGGTTTCCATTTGTAATAGTTTGTTCTTGCTTACTCTACCTCTGGTCATCATCTAGTTTCGTGCTTGTTTACATTGCTTATTAAACGTTTTCCCCTGGTCTGGGTTGTGATTGCTTTGCTGTTGTGTTGTCATCATTTTGCTTACGGTTTAATCCGTTGGGTCTTTGGGGTGTCTTGCGTTGTTTCATTTTGGGTCCAGCTGGGTTTCGGGTATGCTAAGTTTCTGCAAAAACAAGTGCAATCTGGTCTCATGTTCCTATTCTTTTATGGTCTGTTGGGTTTTATCCGTTCATAATTTGTTGCTTTCATGCTAGTATGTTGAAAAAGCCTCTATTTGTGCCTAGTTTTGGTCTGTATTATTTTACTTTGAAAGGATGAAGGAGTTCGTCTCTCCCATGTTTGCTTGGTTGTGGCTTGATTTGTTGATTCAGTAGTGAATGTTTATACAGATCTAAAAATAGAAAATGAAAAAAAACAAATGGAAAACGTTGTGTGCAGTTGAGACGTTACCCCAGTCTCAATCGGCCTTGCTGCGAATCCTACATTAACGCTGCATTGTTTATCTATTTACCTTTGCTTTTTGTTTTGCTCTTGTTGGTGGTCCCTCCTGTCCTTAGCCCTATTATTCTTGGCATGCATTTTATTTTGTTTGTGCTATCTCTTCTGGGTTGTTTGTCCTCTCCTCTAAGTCCCCTGCTACGGTGGGTGAGGTTAATTGAGTACCATCACGATTGGTGGCGTCAAGACACTCTGTCATGCAAAATTATGGTTGTATTATATTGTTTGTTTCTATGCCATTTATTCTCTTCATGTAAGATCAGCGCCAGTGTTGGTTGCTTTATTTTGTTTCATTATTGTTAGTGGCCATAGGAAAATGTTAGTTGGGCCATTTAAAACCTTGTAAGTATGGGTTACTGAGCTGTACTTTGTAAACCGAAAAAAAAAAGAGAAAAAGAAGAGGGAGAGAATTTGCTTTTTGCTTTGTGGATGACATGATCACACACTACACATTAACATTTGTTTAGTTATTTATGTATTTTAATCTTTTTTCAAAAAAAAAACCTTTTAATTAAAAAAAATGTTTTAAAAAAAAGAGAGAGAAAAAAAAAAGAAAAAAAACTTTTCAAACACTTGGTTTTTAAAACATTTTGGGCTTTTTAATATTAGAATCATCTTTTTTAAACAAAAAAATATTTTTAACCATTGGAGCTTTTCAATCACTTTGGCTTTTCCACACTTAGCATTTTCTTTTACCATTTCTTCTTACTTGTGGGATTGCTATATGCATTTAGCTTAGGACTTAGAATTAATTTAACTTCGGTTGTCCTTTAGACCTTTAGATGACTTAGATTTAAAAAAAAACGAGAAAACAAAACAAAAGTCTTTTTGAGTTAAAAATGATTTTAAAATAACAGTTAGAATTAAAAAAAACAAACAAACAAACAAACAAAAAAAGTGGAGAAAAACTAAAAAACCAGTGCAGAAAAAATAGACTAAAATCAGTGCAAAAAAAAAAAAAGAAACTTAGTGCAAAAAAAAACATAAAACCAGTAAAAAAACAGAACAATTAGTGCAGAAATAATAGAAAACCAGTGTAGAAAAAAATAGAATAAAATTAGTGCAGAAAAATCAGAAACTTAGTGTAGAAAAATAGAAAATCAATGCAGAAAAACTAGAAAACTGGAGCAAAAAAAAAAAATAAAATCAGTGTAGAAAAATCAAAAACTTAGTGCAGAAAAAAATAGAAAACTGATGCAGAAAAAAACTAGAAAATTAAAGCAGAAATAACAGAAAACCAGAATATTAGTGCAGAAAAAAACCAGAATATTAGTGTAGAAAAAATCAGTGTAGAAAAACCATCTAGCGCAGAAAAAAAAGTGTAGAAAAAAAAAACTGAAAAACTAGTGCAAAAAAAAAAAAAAAAAACAAAAAATGTAGAAATTAGAAATAAAATCTTTCATTTGGATTTAGATCTAAAACCATAGGATCCCTTTATTAAGACCCGCAAAATTTAAGCTCTTCCTTAAATAGAATAATAATAATGTCTTCTAAAAATAGTTAGAAAGAATATTTTAGATATTATCACTAAAAATAAATACCTAATAAGTCATTTAAGTAGCATGTGACTAGTAAGAGTTGTTAGAATAGTACTAGATTAGAATAAAACAACCGTTGGAATAAGAAATCGTTATGATAGTATCCGTTTGAATTGTTATAAATAGGTTGAGTATGTAATAATGTTTTATAATATTATACTTTATAGGTTTATAAAGTAAGAAGTCATGGAATATAATGTTATCTTACTTTATTGTTTATTGATTACGCATATATTATTTTATCCGCGTTAATATTAAATACGTTATAAAAAATAAAATAAAATAATTTCTTATACGTCTAAAAGTTTAGATGCTATATTTTGTCATTTGTTTCTTAGACCAATTCTATGGGTAAGTAAGTATTCAAGCCTTAACTTTCAAAAGTATAAAACTAGGTAAGGCCCAAAATTGAATGAGGCAGATTAGAAGGTCCCATTCAAAAATTCATAACTTGAGTTTCGATCCAGTTGACATGAAACCAAATCCCATTTGTTCATTTTATGACTTTCTAAAACGTGTAAAAATTTCAGAATTTAATATGAAGCCAACATCGAAGTAAAATACTACACAAGGTTCAGGATGAATGGGTAAACATTTTAGTTGACTTTAAAATTCAATAACTTTTGTTATACACATGCAAAAATTATAAAATTGAATCACTTTGTAGATATTTGAGTTAGTAGTGCACAATTGGCCGTTTGTCAAAAACTATAAAATTAAAAATGTTATAATTGAATTAGTAGGGAGTCACCAATGTGGACTTTTGATGCCAAAGGAACCTTCTAGGTTTAAAAGTCTTAAAACATTTTTAAATGGTAGGAGGAGATAACCACGTTTTTAAAAGAGATAATATGAGGAAAATAAAGTATTATATATATTTTAAATAATTTAATTTAATGCCAAAGCCAAACCCCACTCCCCATTTTTCACCTATTACCCTACCACCTTACCTATAAATAGCATGCCTCACTTCCCTTCTCAAGCCTCTTTCCATTCAAATAAGCCACAAACTCTCCTCCAAATACTCTCCAAAAAGTTCTTTAACACCCCAATAGTCCTCCAAGCCTTCTCTTCTCTCAATCTTCCTCTCACTTGGAAGTTCCAAAAAGTAAATATTTCAAGCATATATTAATCATGTTCTTGGAAGGCTATCCTCCTCATACATATATATATTATGGATGGCCTTGCCCCTCAATATATATATGTATATTTATTAAATAATATGTATATGTGTATATATATATTATTGTTATTCCATGGAAGGGTACTAATCCTCATACATATATATATTATGGATGGCTTTGCCCCTCAATATATATATGTATTGATACGTATATGTGTATATATAGATTATTATTATTCCATGGAAGACTAAGTCTCCTCATACAATATATATTATGGATGGCTTTGCCCCTCAATATATATATGTATATTATAAGATATATGTATATTATATATGTATATGTATACGTATAGATTATTATTATTATCATGAAAAGTTTTTCCACCATACTATACTTATTATGTCTCTCAATATATTACTTATGAATATCTATTATTATTAAAACTAAAATATTAACTTTTTAAATTTTGTTTCAAGGTTTATAAACGCAAAAGACAAAAAGTTGTAAGGATCCCTCTCCCTTTCCTTACCACGATCTCCGACGTGGAAACTCATTTCCTATTTCTTCTCTATATTTCTATCTCGATATTTAATAATTAACTTTTTTGACACTTCTTGGAAAGTTGGTAATCTAATTTATTGAATGGTGAATAACCCTTTTACTTATCGGGCTATTTTGTAAGACCTTCCTTTATGTTGAAATTTACCATTGATGTGGTTGTTTGAAATTTTGTGAAGATATGTTTTATGTTTGGCAATTGTTTATGGGTGGTTCCGAAAGACCTCCAATGCTTGGGTAAAGAACTCATCGGAGAGTGTCAATCCAGTTGATACACATGCACTGACATCTAGGTGGTGAACCTAGATGAGTGATATTCTTATTCTTTCATGAGGCGATTATTCTCCATATATTATTTGTTACTTTTAACCTTCTCGGGCTATTTGAGCTCTTTTCCTTTATGTTTTCTTCCAACCCCAGGGAACTAGGAGAAAGCGGATCTAGGATAATGGTGTCCAGAATGCTTGGAATAAAATCATAGAAGATTTGCATGTAGTTTTATATGTCTGTAAACTATAATGGGTTATCAACACCTAGTCTCAAACGCTAAACCTTAAAGATCTTGTGATGAGTCTTGTGTAATAAATAAACCATCGAATTTATGTTGAGTAATGACTATTCATTATAATTGTAATATTTTTTTGTCCAACGCACCGTCGGAGTCCAGATGGGGCGTTCCCTTTAAAAGTTTAGGATTAAATTTAATTTAATTTTCAACTTTAAATGTAGAAATAAAAATGTAAAGATCAATCCATTAGGACTCCCTTTAGATATTTAGGGCAAATTGGACTTAATCCCACTTCAACAACTAACTTAGGGAATAAAAAAGGTAGACCTTTAGGCCATGTGCAAAGTCAACATCACTTCAAAATTAGTCAATTTTAGGCAAACAGTTAAAATAAATTAGAAACCTTCAAACTCCTAAGATAGGTACCAAAAGGGCGTCATGGGGGTGCTAATCCTTCCCCATGCGTAACAAACTCCCGAGCCCATCCCTAAGCGACATAAATAATTTCCTTTTAGGTGACCAACCGCACCCCAAAAACGGTTGGTGGCGACTGTTTATTTCATCACCCTTCGGATGAAGTACGAGGGGGGGAGGAGGAGGAGGAACCGCACCCGTTCCCTCCCATACGGAATCCGGTGATGACAATTTGGCATAGGGTTCGCTAAGGTTAGTCTAAGGTTTTTTCGTAAGAGAAAGGGTTTTCCTTTTTAATGCCATTGGACGCAGTCTCATTGTTGCTGCATTTATTATTGTATTATTAATGCCAGCATTTTTATTTATAGATTCCATTTTTGGTGCGTAAACTGACAATCTATGATTATTTTTTTTGTTTTTGTATGAGCACATGTGATCATCAGACATTGAAAAGTATCTTTGACATAGTCAACATAATCAATATTCTATTTATTATTATTGCTTTTATTAAGTGGCTAATATACCATAAGCCAAACAGACCTAACACACCAAAAAGGCAATAAGTGTTTGAGAGTTCAATTTCTATCTTGAAGTTGGTTGGATTTGATCCGGAGATATCAATTCCTCTTCTTCTCCCTTTGTAGGCCGTGGCTCTCTCTCCCTCGCCCTCTCTTTCTCTCTTTACGCAGCAGCCAAAACTCAATTGGGTTCAATTCTTTTTCTCCCCTTCCCCTATATATATATATATATATATATATATATATATATATAATATACACTTAATCCATTAAAATATCAAAATATTTTCTTGAAATTCTGATATCAAATTGAGTTCAATTACTGTTAAAACATTTTATTTGACTAGACGAGTATCACCCAGATATTTTAATTCCCTGACTTATACACGATATTTTGGTTTTAACCCTACGTATTTAGATAAATCCTAGAGATCAAAAATACCTCTAGTCGGTGAGGATGAGGTGCCCCTCGTGGGCGTCCTCGTAAGGCTCAATAAGGAAGAAGCGGCCCAATTGAAGGTGTCGGAAGAGAGTTTGCAGAAGAGCTGGCAGCGGAGTGTCACGACCCGAGGATTCGGGACGTTTCTCAGTGGCACGATCCAGAAATGTATTCATGCTACTTGAAGGAGAGGGGTTGGTTGAAGCGTAGATGGTGCGCAGCGGGAAGCTCCAGTTAGTTCGTGTTGGAGAATGAATGGAGCCCCTTCGGAGTTCAGGTGTGCCAACCCGATTGAATGCGGGGAGCACAACGCTAGTCGAAGACTTGACATTAAAGAAGAGATTTGGTCATCCTTACACAAACTGGTCGAGAACTGAAGCCATTCTCGTGATGAGCCCAGTGGCAGGGCGAAACCAGTTTACGTGCGCTTCAACCCTCAAAGGCTAAACTTAGCGGACTGTGGATAGAGAAGCTAAGTGCCGCAATGGGTTGAGAGACGTAGGCAACCTGACCCCGTGACAACTGGTATTAGAGCTGAACCGGCCTGTATCCTAAAGGCTGGCTGAGCACTCTCGCGAGTAGCGTGATCCCAAGGTGGGAGCTCACAAAGGTGAGTCGACCGGTAGTGTCTTGTACGCCTTGCGTCCATAGAGTTGGAGTATCCTAGAATGTGATACAGAGTTGAGCAAGGGAGTACGAATGAGAGCGTCGGAGCGATCTTGGAAGCCTCCTATCCGTTGGACATTGGGCGAATGGGGGAGCATCTTGGTAAAGGTATTGCAGCCTGCGGGGAAGCGATGTCTAACGAGTTGACATTGGGCGAGTGGGAGGGCGCAAGGCCGACCCGAGGGGGAGGCCCAATAGGCGGTCGCCTGGGGCACTCGATCTGATATATCATATTGGGGGCACTTTTTTTCCCATAGACTATTGTTTTGGGGCACCTGCGCATCGAGTTTAGCCTCCACACTCCCGCAAGCGCAACTGCGAAACGCTCCACCCCTAACACAGTGACGCCTCCACCCTCCCGCTCCAGCCTCTACCCTCCCACTCCATGCCTCTGCGGCTCCACCCTCGACCTCCGCAGGACTGCAGCCCAGGGGTGGATCAGCCATCGGCAACGCAGGATGACGGCCAATGTACAGGCACCGCCTCCCTTTCTTTTCATTCGTCATCTTCCGGCTTCTCCATTGCTGTTCGCCGAGGCTGCACAGGTCACGACCCGAGCCGTGGTGCGGGGGACGTTTCTTAGTGGCCGATTCAGAATGGATTCGTGCTACGTAAAGGAGAGGGGTTGGTCGAAGCGTAGATGGTGCGGCGAGAAGGTTCCGAGCGGTTCGTGGAGGAGAACGGATGGAACCCCTGCGCCGGGCACGTGCCGACCCGGTTGAATGCGGGGAGCACGCCGCGAGTCGAGAACTCGACGTTGAAGAAGGGATTTGGCCATCCTTACACAACCGGGTCGGGAGCCGCTCCCCCCTCCGAGCCCGGTGGCGAAGGCTCTACGTGCGCTTCAACCCTCAAAGGCTAAACTTAGCGGACCGTGGATAAAAAAACCAAGCTGCCGCAATGGGTTGAGAGGCGCAGAAACCTGACCCCGTGACAAGTGGTATCGAGCCGAACCGGCCCGTATCCCGAAGACTCGCCGAGCATCTCGCGAGTAGCGTGATCCCGAGGTGGGAGCTCGCGAGAGGTGAGTCGACCGATAGTGTCTCGCACGCCTTGCGTCCATAGAGTTGGGTATCCTAGAGTGTGATACGAGTTGGGCAAGGGAGTACGAAGGAGCGCGTCGGGCGATCTTGGAAGCCTCCTATCCTTTGGACTGGGCGAGTGGGGCGGGCATCTTGGTAAGGGGTAAAGGAGCCCACTGCGGGGAACGATGTCACAAGGCAGTCGACTTGGGCGAGTGGGAGGGCGTCGAGGTAACGATGCCATCGCCCGGGGAGGCGATGCGACAAGCGCAACGAGGACGTTGCGAGGATGGGGTGGAGGAGAATGTCACGACCCGAGCAGCGTGGTGCTGGCGGGACGTTTCTTAGTGGCACGATTCGGGAATGGATTCGTGCTACGTAAAGGAGAGGGGTTGGTCGAAGCGTAGATGGTGCGCGCGAGAAGGTTCCAGGCGATTCGTGGAGGAGAACGGATGGAACCCCTTCGGAGTTCGGACGTGCCGACCCGGTTGAATGCGGGAGCACGCCGCTAGTCGAGGACTTGACGTTGAAGAAGGGATTTGGCCATCCTTACACAACCGGTCGGGAACCGGAGCCGTTCTCCGATGAGCCCGATGGCAGGGCGAAACCGGTCTACGTGCGCTTCAACCCTCAAAGGCTAAACTTAGCGGACCGTGGATAGAGAAGCTAGTCCGAATGGGTTGAGAGGCGCGAAACCGACCCGTGACAAGTCCCAAAGCTAGATCTGACCTTGGTTTTGGTGTTTTGTTTTAAATTATTTGTATTTTTATTAATGGTAATTCATTTTTTTTGTTAAAGTGTTTGATAGAATTAAAGTGCATTTATTTATTTTATTTATTTAGCTTGTCTTTTTTTTTGCGTATTTGCTTAATTGTGTTATGTTTGCGTATTTGCTTAGTTGTGTTATATTTACGTATTTGCTTAGTTGTTGGCCTTTTGTATTGTGGGCGCCTTTTAAATTGGCCTTTTGTATATTGTTTTTACTCTTATTTGCTTTTTATTATTAATAAATATGCGTTTGTTTGTTTGTTTTTTTTAAACCGGAGTTGTAATGATTTTTTTAACTGTTATTTTAGATGAATCAAATAATTTATTGCCGGATTCTTTGAAATGTTCTAAAGAAAGTTATCAGATTTCATTTTAATTTATCAAATAAAATTTCAATTGATGAAAATTATAATTCTAGATAAAAATGACTATTCTACATTTCATCAACATTTGAATAAATGAAATCAAATGTACAATTGTAATTTTTTTTATCAAAATGGTTATTTTTCATCAATCATAAAAGTAATTTTCTAATTGTTGAAGGGGCACTTTTTGGGACTCTTGCCTAGGGCACCCGGTTACATCGGACCGGCGCTGGGAGGGCGTCGAGGTGAAGATGTCATAGCCTGTGGGGAAGCAATGTCAACAAACATAACGAGGACGTTGCGAGGATTGGGTGGAGGAGAATGTCATGACCCGATGATTCGGGACGTTTCTCAGTGGCACAATCCAGAAATGTATTCGTGTTATTTGAAGGAGAGGGGTTGGTTGAAGCGTAAATGATGCGCAGCGGGAAGCTCTAGTCAGTTCATGTCGGAGAATGGATGAAGCCCCTTTGGTGTTCAGACATGCCGACCCGGTTGAATGCGAAGAGCACGCCGCTAGTCGAGGACTTGACGTTAAAGAAGAGATTTGGCCATCCTTACACAAACTGGTCGGGAACTAGAGTCATTTTCCTGATGAGTCCAGTAGCAAGGCGAAATCAGTCTACGTGCGCTTCAACCCTCAAAGGCTGAACTTAACGGACCGTGGATAGAGAAGCTAAGTGCCGCAATGAGTTGAGAGGCATAGAAAACCTGACCCCGTAACAAGAGGGAGGGAAGAGGGATTTCGACAGCCTCCAAGAGCAGTTTGTGGAGATGGAGAGCGGGGGAGGAGGGATACGTTACCAAATGTCACGACCCGAGCAGCGTGGTGCTGGTGGGACGTTTCTTAGTGGCACGATTCAGGAATGTATTCGTGCTACGTAAAGGAGAGAGGTTGGTTGAAAGCGTAGATGGTGCGCAGCGGAAGGTTCCAGGCAGTTCGTGGAGGAAAACGGATGGAACCCCTTCGGAGTTCGGACGTGCCGATCCGGTTAAATGTGGGGAGCACACCGCTAGTCGAGGACTTGACGTTGAAGAAGGGATTTGACCATCCTTACACAAACCGGTCGGGAACCTGGAGCCGTTCTCCGATGAGCCCGGTGGCAGGGCGAAACCGATCTACGTGCGCTTCAACCCTCAAAGGCTAAACTTAGCGGACCGTGGATAGAGAAGCTAAGTGCCGCAATGGGTTGAGAGGCGCAGAAACCCGACCCCGTGACAAGTGGTATCGAGCCGAACCGGCCCGTATCCTGAAGACTCGCCGAGCACTCTAGCGAGTAGCGTGATCCCAAGGTGGGAGCTCACAGAGGTGAGTCGACCGATAGTGTCTTGCACGCCTCGCGTCCATAGAGTTGGAGTATCCTAGAGTGTGATACAGAGTTGGGCAAGGGAGTACGAAGGAGCGCGTCGGAGCGATCTTGGAAGCCTCTTATCCTTTGGACATTGGGCGAGTGGGAGAGCATCTTGGTGAAGGTGTTGCAACCTGTGGGGAAGCGATGTCCAACCTGTTGACATTAGGCGAGTGGGAGGGCATCGAGGTAACGATGCCATCGCCTGCGGGGAAGCGATGTCGACAAGCGCAACGAGGACGTTGCGAGGATTGGGTGGAGGAGAATGTCACGACCCGAGTAGCGTGGTGCTGGCGGGACGTTTTTTAGTGGCACGATTCAGGAATGTATTCGTGCTACGTAAAGGAGAGGGGTTGGTTGAAAGCGTAGATGGTGCGCAGCGAAAGGTTCCAGGCAGTTCGTGGAGGAAAACGGATGGAACTCCTTCGGAGTTCAGACGTGCCAACCCGGTTGAATGCGGGGAGCACGCCGCTAGTCAAGGACTTGACGTTGAAGAAAGGATTTGGCCATCCTTACACAAACTGGTCGGGAACTGGAGCCGTTCTCCGATGAGCCCAGGTGCGGGGTGAAACCAGGTCTACATGCGCTTCAACCCTCAAAGGCTAAACTTAGCGAACCGTGGATAGAGAAGCTAAGTGCCGCAATGGGTTGAGAGGCACTGGAAACCTGATCCCGTGACACAAGAGAGAGCATTGGTACTTGGTTGAGACTTTACAGGGTGAAAGCGATGAGAGAAATAAAATTAAATAATTCAAAATAAATGAAACGAAGCCGTTTCATTAAAAGCTTGTATTGCATTGCGGAACGGAAATTGTGCGCAAGTAACATTAGAACATAGTTCCATAAACTTCATCTCATTCTCTATTTTAATCTCTATTGATGAATAATATTCATATTTCCCTCTATCGTTTTAACTGAGAACCAAAATAAAAAAGGAAAAAGACATATTGCCCCGATCGGCACGCCTCCGCCGCCGCTGCCGCCGCCAGGGTTCCTGAGTCAACTACCCTCACTTAGCATCGGGCATCGAGCTCCCTCCCTCCCTCACTCGCCAATCGCACGATACTGGGTGTGCTTTGCATTTGAAGTTTCAATATATTGAAGTTTCATCTTTGGGCGTGCTTTGTATTTGAAGCATTTACATCAGATCTCGAATACTGGAGCCCCAGAGACGTTCCCAGCGCCACATGAGTGGCCAGATGCAGCGGCGCAATGCTGTGGCCACTGCTTTGTACGACCACCCTGCCGGAGGGTCCCTGTACACTACCGGGCCTGCCGGGGATGCCATCGATGCCGTCGCGGCTCCTCGGCGGCGGCGGTGGCGGCCTGCAGGATTGCAGCGTCAGGCCTCTCCTAATCTTAAGGTAAATATGCACATGCACGCCCATATTGATTTTGTATTGATATGCATGTATATGTTTTCAATAGCCTGTGTAGGTCATGTTATATGCATTACGATTTGAGTACTGTCCGTAAAAATTACATATAGAGGCTTCGTCATATTTGGTAATTTGGTTATTGGTTTTGTTGAAGGGACATGGAGCACAACCTGCTGAAGGAAAACAGAGCATCCTGAAACTAATGAGGAACCTCAATCTCAATGCGGATTCTGGTTCTGAGCCATACGCTCCCGCTGTCCAAAGTTTGGGCGGTGCCTCTGATGGGTTTTATTGTTCTGAATTCAGAGGTGATTTTGGAGCTGGGCCTTTGGACCTTCATGCCGCGGATGACACAGAGCTCCTGTCTGAGGCATGTATAGTAACACATGTAATGATGCTGGTGTATTTTACCCTGGCTGATTTTGTGACGTTATATATGTTCAATAAATTGTTGCAATATTTTGCACTTATTTTCTTTTGTTGCTTATACTCATTTATCAAAAAAAAAATTCTTTGTACTGATTGTTTTAACCTTGTGTTGTGAGTCAAGATCCAGTGTCTGTTTTGTGAAGTTAGTAGAAGATGATCTGTTGTATATCAGATGGTGCGCCCCTGCAATATCAATCTTTATTTTAGAAATGGAGCAAAGAAAGAATTATGGTATCTCAGATTCTGCTTCGACAATTGTTATGTTGATATGGCTGTGAAGTAAATGGTGATAATAATACAGTACCTTGATGTCTGTTCACCTGTTGACATTGTCAGTAGTACCTCGGATTGGTTGAAAATTGAGAGATAAAGAGGAATGAAATCACTTTAGGGGATGAAAAAGGTTAATTTAAATTAAAGGTTAAATAATCTCGTATTCTTGATGCTTCTGGCATGAGCCTTGGCCCACCTTCGCACCAGGTAAGAAAACTAAAGGAACTTAAATTAAACCTTTGCTAAATTACTCTGTTCCCTAAAGTACTTATTTTGTAATATTTGAATATCTTGAACTAGAAATTTTACCTGAACCCTTTTTGAAGCTAAATAAAAATGTGGGTAAAATTTTCAGTTAATTGACCATGATAGCCTGGGGTGTAATTCCTGATTTCCACAGGGGAACTCAATTTGATTTCAGTGGATATGTGCTATGTGTGTTGCTAGCGTGTCTTCACCTTTATCTAGAACAAAGATATTAGTATATATCATTGTCTTTATTAAATACTTTATATTTTCTGTCATCCTATACAGACTTATATTCCTTGTTTTTACCGCCCCAATAATATTGTTTTATCTACTTCCAGCATGTTATCTCAGAACCCTTCGAGCCATCTCCTTTTATGCTTGGTGGTACCAATACATTCGTCAATGATGTCAATGTCACGAGTGTCAGGCAGCAAACAGAGCCAACAGATGCAGATGCCCCAGTTCTATTGCCTGCAAATGAAAAAGAAAACAACACAAAAGATAACAATGCGGTGAAGATAAAATTTGTTGTATGTTTCTTTGATCTCTTATTCTTATTTTCTGTTGCACTTACTGAAACCGTCACATTCATGCAGGCATTGCCTCTCTTCATAGATGTCATACCTTATTCCCATTAATAAATTACAATCTCGAAACTACTGCCACCACTAAACTACATATTTGAGCTGTCTGGCTAGTAAAACAACCAAATTTTAACATTATGCACACCATTTTCACGCACTTGGCATTATTGTCTGTCATTGTAAATATGTTCACTCTATTATTCTTTTTAGCCTTTGCCTTAGCCATGCTCTGATAATGTCTGATGTTGTACTTCAGAACTTTTTTAGTGCCATTTACTCAATCCATATAAAGTTCAAATTTCATGCACAAGATACTGATTCTGCTGTGATATCATTAGTCTTGTAGTGCTGGGCTAGCTATAATCAAATGATTATGAATATTCAATGCATCTTCATGAAGTATTTAGATACTTGTATTCTGCTTTATGCTTCAGATGCGCAAGAAACCTTCAAACAAGAAAGAGCTTTCTCAAAAGGAGGAAGACATTGTTACATTGTGTGACAATTCTCATTTGACTATTCATGAACCCAAGCTGAAGGTTTGATTTTTCTTTTCTTTTACTGTTACTAAAGAAACATTATGTGCTAGTAAAATTCAGGCAGGTTACTGCAAAAACATAAACGCCAACAATTTTCTTCTATATAGTTTAGTAGAAGAAAATTTGACTCCCTAATTTTGAAGATAAGGTTAAGATTTTACATGGGTTAACCTTTTCTATATGTGTGTATGTATACTCGTATAGTCTTGTTGATGCATTTGAATGGTAATTTTCTAACTATCTTCACATTCTGCTAATGTAGCACAAGGTCTGTATTATTAAATCAAGTAAATGTTACTTCTACTTCGATCAATAAACCTCTCGAGGAAAGAGGTATCTGTTTATGAATATCAAGTTGTTTATATCAAAGCGACTTTCTTCAAACAAATGCAATTATTGGAGTCTTTTTCTTATTAGAGCTCTATGTTGTACATGAGTCATTTTAAACTTTTGGTGCTTTTTAAAATTAAAATTCTTTGTTACATTAAATTTAAATATTAGTCATTATGACGAATTTAATAAATTCAAATTATTGTTTTCATAATAATTTAGAATTATTATCAATAGATTCTCATACTTATTTGTTTTTATAAAATAATTACTGTATAAAAACATGGAAAAAATAATTAAACCAAACTTGTGACTTAGACATGCTTCCTAAACTAGTGTGTATGTATAATTGTGTGTATATATATATATGTATGTATATGAAAAACGTTTTTTATTCCAACTGCCAACCAATTTACTGGTTAACACATTCCATCGACTCTTTATCTCTCTGTTTTTTTCCCTCCAAGAACCCAACCCCACCATGCCCTACACGTGAGCTCTTAAGTTCCATTGTTAACATCGCATCCCTTTTCTTTTATTCTTTTTCTCCAAAATCCAACCCCATGCTAGTTCTCAAGTACCACAACCAGCTTGTAGTCATTTGCCTGCAACTTTCCATGTTGGAACTGTCCTCAATCCTCTCCTCGCTTTTGGAAACCCAGGTATTTGGTTTTAATATCTCCTGCCTACATTTTGCTCTTTTTATGCTCTATCTTCATTACTGGAAAACCAAAGCTGCTGATGTAAAATATTGAAAAAAATGTTACATACGTGTGAAACATGTGCTGATTCAAATATTTGACATTGTGATGGTTTACAACAGCCATGTGCAAAATATATGGCTTTTTTTTTTGAAAGTCATTCACAAATAGCAGTCTCCATTGTTTAAATTTTTGTTTAATTTCTCTCTTTCTTTCCTTTCTTTTTCTTTATGTTTTATTTTTCTTTCTATGATTAGATGGAAGAGATTGATAGGGAGTTGCTGATAACCCAGCCATACAGAATCACCAAAGTGCACGAGGCTATTGGCTTTGGCACTTACATGGATGGATATATGATCGACTCAAAGGCACCACTGTCAATTTTCCCAAATGTGTCTTTTTATTTCGAGCCAGGTGTAAATTCAAAACACCTTTTACACTGTAAAGGTATCAACATGGCAAGCAAACATTTATTGTATGAAAGATTTGATCAAACCTTTCAAAACTACTTAGATACATCAGCCAACTCAGACATTTTAGGCCCGCTTCATTTGCTAAAGTTGAATTGGTCTGGTTTTTGTATCACTAGCACTTGTTGTCAAATGTTGAAGGCTATCTCTATCTTTTTAGAAGACATACATAATAATGGCTACACAATTGAAGAGTTTGATGAGAAAAACTTGGTTTTAATTGGGTCGGACCTCAAATTTTGCCGTGCGGTGTTTGTCCCCAAAAAGGGTCCAATGGATGGGATTTACTTATGCTTTCAAAAAGTCGTGGATAGGATGTTCCAAGGGTGCCACAAACTTCCAGATGACATATTGCATTTTCGAAACTGCATAGCAGATACTAGGTGTGTCTTATCAAATTAATTTTTAGTTCTTTTCTAATATTTTGTTTGTTGTGTTTTGCTTTATGAAATTTAAGTTATTGTTCTTTCTAATATTTCTTTTGTTGTACTTAATTTTATGAAATTTAAGTTAGTGTTGTTAAATGTCACACAGGTGTCAAACCCTTGGTTTGCAGTATCATGTGGCACTGATGGGTGCATTCCAAAAGCTCAACTTCATTTCTGCTCTCAATGATCGATCATCTTACCTAAGTAGTGATGAATTGCAGAGGTTCATTGTATGTGTTAAGGAATGGGACACTGGTTCAGACTGGAGAAACAAAAAGCTGCCCCCACTAATGCAGACAATATTTGAAGCAAGAGACTATGAGGACAAGAATGCTCTCTATCGTAATTCTGGTTTCCTGGGTATGGTTGACAGAAGAAGCAGTAGTTATAAGTTTAAACACACTTGCCACCCAAACGTACTGAAGAATGCCATGTTGCTGCTAGCCATGAGAAATATGTCTGTACATTTAAGGGATCACGCTGAGCAGGTTAGTTTTGAATGTTCATATTTGAATTCTTGAACTCTGGTTTAATATTTGAATTCTGATTCGTTTTGAACAGTTTGACCATGACATTGATGCTGCGGCAGCATTAATTATGTCAGTGTTCGGGGATTTAATCTGCTCCTTCCAAACTAAGCTCATGAAAAGGAAATTATCACACAAATTTTTTCCTTGATCTGCTACTATGAATGGCTATGGAGTCAACTTCAGGTCAATTCGGATCTCCATGCACCTATTCACGTACATAGTCATGATTTTATCATATCAGTGCAGCGTGCCACTAATATTTATGTGCATAAATTATACTTGTATCTTTTCAATTCTATTGTTGTAATATGGTATTAGAGCCTCCCCACGAATAAAAATTTCTCCTCGTAGCTTCCATGGTGACACCCACGAATAAAAATTTGTCCTCCTAGCTTCCATGCTACTTTTTGTTCACTGATGCAGACTGCAGAGGTGATCTCCTACATTTATTCATGCAAATTTTAGGGGTTCAATTGCGCTAAATATGACAAACCCATACTTAAGTTAAAGAAGGTGAACATTTTGTTCAACTGCAAGGAAAGCAGCAGGAAGGCCACATGAGGCGCCTCTCATATATTGTGTCACCATCACAAAAAAGTTTATTTGGTTGATAAAATTAGAATATAGTTTATTAATTCAATTGGTTGGGGTGGTTGGTGAATTTTACATGGATCATACATAGAGAACCACGTTCGTCGCATCCATTTGGAACTTGCAAATTGAGATTTATATCAAAAAATTCTATTCAAATGTATTATTATTTTTATTTTCAAAAACAGTCCCATGTTTATGGTTTTACTAGATACCTCAAGGGAAGTTAATCCTGAAGAGAAAAGATAACCCAGTTGGTGGTCTTTGTGGCATAGTAAGAGATTTGCTAGCTGGTAATACATGCTTATTACATGAACAAGGAGGTCTTTAAAAGTAAACGCAGCAGACCAATTATGAGAATATAAACAATCCATTACGAGTTATAGTCAAGTAAAGCCACAAATAAACGTAAACAGGAAAAAAAAAATCCTCTATTGGGCGACACAATCATTTGAGTGCAACTTTTCTTGTCTGACGAAAATTAGTTATGGGGCAAGCATCTCTTACCCCGCCCTTTGGATATTCCCCGTTCCCACTCCGCTCTAGTCACGATCCAGCCCAATGTGCTCCGCTTCCTGAAAATAAATCCTAACAAAATATAATACTTTCATAAAATTTTAAATCCACGACCTTTCTAACTGCGTAGCTATCAAATCATCAAACTAACTTAATTTTATTATTTATATTTATATAATTAATATATATAGCAATTTTAATACTATTTTATATTTTATATTTATATGTAAAAAAAAATTTACATGTAGAGAATCTTTTTTTAAGTTTAACTCTAATATCATTTATTTTATATGTATTTATGTTCAAATAATATTTTGTTTCAAAACCCAAACACAAATCTCATCTCCTGCCTGTCGTTGCGTAGCGGCACCCCCGCCCGGCATCGCTCATAGACCCCACCTCTGCCTGGCATTGCATAAACGCCCTCCACCCCTCCCTCATCACGCACAACCCTCCAACCTCAGACAACATCGCGGATTTGTGGCAACTTTAGAGAGAGGAGAGATGAGAGAGTGTCATGGAGAGAGAAGAGGGATGAGAGAATGTTGATAGAGAAACGAAAGAGGACAGAGAAAATTAAAGAAAATAAAAAAAAATAAATAATAAATCATGACTCTTCAAATGTGAAAAGTTACTGTAGTATTTTCATATGTGAAGAGCATGTTGGAATATAAATTTATAATTCTATTCTTTACATATAAATAATATATAGTGGGTTGGAGTTGCTTTTATATAACATATAAATAATAATAATATTAATAAAAAGTGCATACTTTATTTTAAAAATAAAAGTAATTACAATATATATATATATATTTGTATTATAATAAGTTATTACTTATTGATTATAATTTATAAGTACATATATATAGTGACAATTATATAACTATATATATCATATATAAGATAAGCAATATGATAATTGTTGATATTTGATGTTAGGGAGTTTGTTGATAATTATATATGTCATAGATGATTATAATTATTATGTTTACATAATTAGTGTATATATATTTTAAATATAACATATAAATAATATTAGTAACAATAATAATACTATTAGTATTAATGATAATAATAATAAGGAGTTAATGTTTTACTTTAAAAAGAATATTAATTATAAAGTATATAAAATTATATTTTATTAAAAATAACACAGAAAAGTATAAGCAATGTTTTAATATAAAATATATGCATATAAAATACAAGTGATATAATTATATAATATATTAGTATTGACTAATTAATATTTACGTATAACATAAGTAATATTATAATTATTCAATCAAATAATATTTGATTAAGTTATTTAGTATTAAACCAACTTATTAATTTGTTTTAAAACTAAACTTGAATCTAATTAATATTCATCTACAAATTATTTAGTCATGTGAGAGTGACTTTAACTTTTGATAGTATATATTTTATATTTAAATTAAAAGTAATAAAATATGTAAATGATATTATTACTTTAAATATTAATATATTTTGAATCAAATAATATTTGATTGAATCACCGAAACATAAATAAACTTATTAATAAATTTAAAACAAAATTTGAATATAAATAATTTATATTTTATATTAAAATAGTAATAGTATATTTAGTTTTTATTATAATACAAATATATATATTATAGTTACTTTTATTTTTAAAATAAAGTATGTATTCTTTATTAATAATAATTATTATTATTTATATATTATATAATAAGTATATATATTCTTTATATAAGCATAAACAATAAAACAGAGTTAAGCTTTATGATTTTGTAGGTACACAGGTAACGAAGAAGTCATACTTTCTGGTAGTATTATATTTTGCAAGGATTTATTTTCAGAGACAAGCTGGAGCGTGTTGGGCTGGGCTAGCAAGACTTTGCTTGGGCAGAGTTGGTGGTTGGGCTGTGACTAGAACAAAAATTCTGACGGACAACCCAAAACCTGCCTTATTGCCATCTACAGTGGAAATGTATAATCATCCATGAAGTACCCCTCCTTCCTATCCTAGAGCGAACATATCACGTCTCTTTATTCAAAATGTACAGCGCTTATTTCCACCAAGATTCACAGGATTAAGTCGCAACTACAGTAAGTAAAAAAAACAAACATCCTGACTCATCAATACACGACCAACCCGTCCTTGATGAGGCTTACGAGAGCCGGGATCGCTGTGGCGTCTTTCCAGTCGGAACTCCTCGACAGATGAGAAGGTACACAGTGTTGTAATGGCTCGTTGGCCCAGCAGTTTCTTGGAGAGGTGGAGCAATGCTAAGCGTTCTCTTGCGCACGCGGATGTGTCAGGCGCAGTTAGAAGCTTGAGGAATGAGGAGGGGAGGCACCGTGCCAGATCTAATCAGGTGGTGGGGCTTTTGGCAACGGCGGCCTTGGGAGGAGGCATATTTTTTGTGATTTGACACGAATGAAATAATAAAGATTAATGCTAAGTATAAATTACTTGTGTCATTCTGTCTGACGTCACCTTAATATTTTTTTCTCTGATGTGACGCGCTCCCAAATCATTGCTCGAGCGCATGCTCGAAGTGTGCTGGAGGCTCGCCTCGAACAGAGGTTCGAGCATGGATTCAAACATATCTGCTCGAGGCATGCTCGAACTGTTGCTTGAGGCGAAGCTCGAACAGGCGTCGAGTAAGCCCCGAGCAGGCGTCGAGCAGACATCGATCATCTCTCTCACGCTCAGATCTACGGGTTTTTGGGTTCCATTGACTGTAATTTCGGACGAAAACTTCAAACGGCTATAACTTTGCGTGCAATAGTCCAATTTAGGTCCATTTTTTTATTTATAGGTATCGATAAGAGTTATAGTGCCAAAATACCCAAAGGGAATTTTCCGTTCTCGGATTTCCAAAAAAAAATCTCTATCGCCTCCAAAACTTGATTTTATGTTATATTTTTATCTCCTCCCGTCCAGATCCACGCCTCGAGTCTACTCCATCCATCCCCTACTGTCACGGACCGAGGCTTATCCTAGCATACTTAGGCCATTTTGGGGTATTTCCCCTTTGTAAAGTGTTGTACTTAGCTTATAGAGTAAGTTGTAGAGATTTTAGATTTCGATCATATATGATGTCTCCTGGCGACATAGCCAGAAAAGTGTTAACATCTATATGTAGGGGAGTGATGTTGTAAAGCTTTCAAGCAATCAATACAATCGTTTGTTGCCTTCGTTTAAATCGATCTTCCGCTAAGCGCTTCCCTACACAAATGCTTTACAACGGATCGATGGGTTCCGATCCAAATGCGACGAGTTAGGCTGACCTAGCGTTCCTTCGTACGGGTGGGAACTAGGTGCCGCACGGGTTAAGCTGCTATAAAGGCTGACCCCGTGACAAGTGGTATCAGAGCACGGTTGGTGCCAAAGTTCGGTGGAACAATCAAAACTTCGAGACGGTGCAGAAATGACAAACGGAGGATCCGTTGTCATTAGTGGTGGCGACCACGAAGGCCGCGACAAGGAGCACCACGCTAAGGAACGGAGGAGAGATAAGTCCGTTTCGAGGGAAACATGTCCGTTGGAGAGTCGGCTAGCCAAATTGGAGTTGGCGTTAGCCGAACAGATGGAGGTGGTCGAGGAGCACACTGAAAGCATCGAAAAGCTGGACTCAGAGGGTGAGGAAAGCTATGGGAGGATGCAAGGGCTTCTCAACTCCGTCATGGACGACATGAACTCTCGATTTGAGGGCTTGAAGGGTTCTCTCATGTCCCAAATCCTGGCGATGCAAGAGGAAATCAAAGAGATCAAGGCGGATTGGTCTCTATGCAAGATGGCGGTCACCCAAGGTGGCGTTGGCGGCCATTCCAGCTCCAAAATCGACGTGCCAAAACCTAAGACCTATGCTGGGTCAAGGAATGCGAGGGAGTTAGACAACTTCCTCTGGACCATGGAGCAGTACTTCGATGCCTTGAACATCATCGACGAGGCAAAGAAGGTGAAGACCGCTCCGCTATACTTAGTCGATTCGGCTATGGTGTGGTGGAGGCGACGATATGCCGACAAGGAGTGCGGCCTATGTATCATTGACAATTGGGCGGATTTCAAGCGGGAGATCAAGGCTCAGTTCTATCCCCAGAATGCGGAAGACGAGTCCCGGGCGAAACTTCGGCGCCTTACCCACAAAGGCACGGTGCGGGAGTAGTCGAGTCTGGTCCGCGAAGGATTCATTATTTTCCTTCATGGACGGATTGCAACAATGGGCAAAGCTGGGAGCCGCACGGAGGAATGTGCAGACTGGCGTCGGCCATGGTGGTGGCCGAATCACTCATCGAATACAAGAAGCCTGGAGAAAACCACCAGTTCTTCATCGAATTCCAAGGCGAACAGGTTCCACAAGGAGAAACGTGGGGGGAGACAACCGGAGTGAAGGAAAAGGGAGACCCTTCCAACCGTCTAAGGACTTTCGCCCAAAACAATTCGCGAATAGTTCCAAGGACGGGGAGAAGCCAAGGATCTCCTGCTTCCTTTGTGAAGGCCCTCACAAGGCGTTCGAGTGCCCGAAGCGCTCCAAGCTCTCCGCGATGATCAATGAAGACGAAGGAAGGGATGCGAGGGATCCACGACTTGGTTCCTTGCAACTCCTCAATGCAATCAAGGCGAAGGTGGAGGTGCCACCATCCGGACGACAGAAGGGGCGCATGTACGTGCTCGCTAAGGCCAACAACCTTGAAACTAAGGCCTTAGTGGACACGGGTGCGACCAATAACTTCATCAAGGTCGAAGAAGCTCGTAGACTGGGGATAGTCTACAAGGAAGAGAAGGGCTGGATGAAGGCGGTGAACTCCAGCGCCAGTCCAATCCATGGCGTGGCTCGAGGCGTCGAGCTAAGTATTGGTGAGTGGAGAGGCAAGGTGAATCTCTCCGTGGTGTCGATGGACGACTATCCCATGGTGTTGGGGATGGAGTTCGTTGACCAAGTGCGGGCAATTCCAATTCCTAGCACCAATACAATGTGCATCATGGACGAGGGGAAAACGTGCATGGTGAAGGTAATGCGGGAGGAAGAGCTCAAGGCGAAGTCTCTTTCGGCGCTCCAACTGTCCAAAGGAGTTAGGCGACAGGAGCCAACCTTCATTGCTATGGTGAAGGAAGGATGCCCAAGTGTTGGGGAGGAGCCCCCAACCGAAGTGAAGACGGTCCTTGAAGAGTTTGGGGACGTTATGCCACCTGAACTCCCCAAACAACTTCCGCCAAAGCGAGAGGTGGACCACAGGATCGAGCTAGAGGCCGGTGCAAGGCCTACTGCTGCGGTGCCCTATCGGATGGCACCACCGGAGTTAGAGGAACTTCGGAAACAACTGAAAGACTTGTTGGATGCCGGATTCATTCGGCCATCCAAAGCGCCATTTGGAGCACCGGTGTTGTTCCAAAAGAAGCACGATGGGTCGATGCGGCTATGCATTGACTATAGGGCGCTAAACAAGATAACGGTGAAAAACAGCTACCCCATCCCACTAATATCCGACCTGTTTGATCAACTTGGTGCTGCGAGATGGTTCTCAAATCTAGACTTGCGGTCGGGATATTGGCAAGTGCGGATAGCCGAAGGTGATGAGGCAAAGACGGCGTGCGTCACAAGATATGGCTCTTACGAGTTCTTGGTGATGCCCTTTGGCCTCACAAACGCCCCTGCCACATTTTGTACGTTGATGAACCGGATCTTCCAACCATACTTGGACAGATTCGTCGTGGTGTACCTTGATGACATTGTCGTCTACAGAAAAACCTTGGAGGAACACAAGGCACATCTACGACGGGTTTTCCAAATCTTAAGAGAGAACCAACTCTTTGTGAAGAAGGAGAAATGTGACTTTGCGAAGAAGGAAGTGCCCTTCTTGGGTCACATTATCGGCGGCGGCAAGTTGAAGATGGATAACAAGAAAGTGTTAGCCATCAAGGAATGGGAGATGCCCAAGAAAGTCCTTGAAATGCGTTCCTTCCTTGGCTTGGTTAACTACTATAGAAGATTCATCCGCGGTTATTCCCACATTGCCGCACCCTTGACAGAACTACTAAAGAAGAACAAGACTAGGGTGTGGGATGATGCTTGCCGAGAGGCATTTGACAAGTTGAAGCAAGCCGTGACAAACGGACCGGTGATGGCACTGCCGGACCATACGAAGCCTTATGAAGTTCACACGGATGCTTCAGACTTTGCCATTGGTGGAGTTTTAATGCAGGAGGGACATCCTGTAGCATATGAAAGCCGGAAACTTAATGGCACCGAACGAAGGTACGCGGTGCATGAAAAGGAGATGACGGCAGTTATGCATTGCCTTCGGGTGTGGAGGCATTATTTGCTAGGGTCCAAGTTCGTGGTGAAGACGGACAATATTGCTACGAGTTATTTTCTAACTCAAAGGAACTTAACTCCGAAGCAAGCACGGTGGCAAGGACTCCTAGCGGAATTCGACTTTGTGCTCGAGTACAAACCGGGCACAAATAATGTGGTGGCCGATGCACTAAGTCGGAAGGCGGAACTTGCAGCCATTAGCCAACCACAATTCCCCCTGGTGGACAAATTAAAGGAAGGAATGGAGCATGACCCATTAGCCAAGTCCTTGGTGGAATGCGTCAAAGCTGGGAAGACGCGGCGATTTTGGCTAAGGGATGACTTGCTCCATACTCGAGGGGAACGGGTGTACGTTCCTAAATGGGGAAGTTTGAGGAGAGACATCCTCAAAGAATGTCATGACTCGCGGTGGGCTGGCCATCCCGGAGTCGATCGTACCTTGGCATTGGTGGAACGGAGCTACTATTGGCCTACCCTTTACGAGGACGTCCAAGTGTACGTGAGGACTTGTCTTGTGTGCCAACAAGACAAGATAGAGAATCGGCAATCGGCAGGACTGTTAGAACCTTTGCCTACTCCGGAAAGACCTTGGGAGAGTGTTTCGATGGACTTCATTGTTTGTCTCCCAAGATCCGAAGGATGCGGTACGATCATTGTGGTGGTCGACCGATTCTCTAAGTACGGAGTTTTCATTCCAGCTCCGAAGGACCGCACGGCAGACGACACGGCCCGACTATTCTTCAAGTACGTGGTGAAATCGGGGCATTCCAAAGACAATTGTGAGCGATCGGGACTCACGATTCATCTGGCGGTTTTGGACCGAGCGTTCCGGATAATGGGTTCGGACTTAAACTTTTCAACAAGTTTCCACCCACAAACAGACGGCCAAACCGAACGTGTCAATGGCTTACTGGAGCTGCACCGAGGCACTATGTGAGTGCCAATCAAAGAGATTGGGCCAAGTTCCTGGACATAGCCCAATTCTCATGTAACTTGCGGAAGAGCGAGTCCACGAACGAGAGCCCGTTCGAACTCGCAACCGGGCAAGCAACCATTGACGCCCACTTCCATCACTCGGGGGTACACCGGAAAGAGCCCCGCGGCGTTCAAATTTGCAAAAGGATGGCATGAACAGACGGATCCGGCCAGGGCATACTTGCACAAGGCGGCGAAGAAGATGAAGAAGTGGGCGGATCAACAAAGGAGGCCCTTGGAATTTCAGGAAGGAGACATGGTGATGCTCAAACTCCTTCCGCGCCAAACCAAAGCACTCGGACAATTGCATAAGGGTTTGGTGCGCCGATATGAGGGGCCTTTCAAAGTACTTAAGAGAGTTGGGAAGGTCTCATACAACCGGACCTCCCGACTAGCTTACAAAGGCATCCGGTGTTCCACGTTAGTTTGCTCAAGCCTTACCACGAAGACTTGGAAGATACGAGCGGACAACGGGCGGTGCGGACACCAACAGCATCAACGGGCAAGACCTACGATAAAGAGATAGAGAAAATTCACTCTCGTAGAGTCGTGCCAAGAAGGGGCGTAGATCCAAGCCGGGTGGAGTACTACGTCCAATGGAAGAACAAGCCGGTTGAAGAGGCAAGTCTGGGAGAAGGAAGAGGATCTAGGGCAATTCTCCAAAGACATTGAAGAGTACCGGGAAGAAACCGAACGCTACATCCAGCAGTTCGACGAGTTCGAGGAAGCCGAAGACGCAACGAGGACGCTCGCGAAATCGGGTGGGGGAGAATGTCACGGACCGAGGCTTATCCTAGCATACTTAGGCCATTTTGGGGTATTTCCCCTTTGTAAAGTGTTGTACTTAGCTTATAGAGTAAGTTGTAGAGATTTTAGATTTCGATCATATATGATGTCTCCTGGCGACATAGCCAGAAAAGTGTTAACATCTATATGTAGGGGAGTGATGTTGTAAAGCTTTCAAGCAATCAATACAATCGTTTGTTGCCTTCGTTTAAATCGATCTTCCGCTAAGCGCTTCCCTACACAAATGCTTTACAACGGATCGATGGGTTCCGATCCAAATGCGACGAGTTAGGCTGATCTAGCGTTCCTTCGTACGGGTGGGAACTAGGTGCCGCACGGGTTAAGCTGCTATAAAGGCTGACCCCGTGACACTACTCTCTTTCTCTCCATCTCAGATTTGGTGCACTACGCGTTAGGTTTTAAGTATTTTTACTGATATGGTAACTGCCATGTCAGCCGATTGCGCAATGAGGATGCATCCGCGGTTGCAAATAACATTTTTTAATAATAAAATTACCAAAAAAAACCTGGTTGCAATTATGTTTTTAATCATTATGAAAATTATATTTATATTTATATTTTTAAATTTTAAAAATATAAATCACTTTTTAATTTACTGTTCATCCTATTAAAAACTGTATCTATTATTACTACTTCCTATCAAAATATTTTTAAATTTCTTTTTGTAAGAATGTTAAATGGGCAAGTAGTTCAAGGGCCATGTGAATTGACTCATTTTTTGGGGGGTTGGACCTATCTGTTTATATGCGAGCTACGGATTCTAGCTTGCCGGTCCCATAATTGTGATTTATATAAAAAAAAAATCAAAAATCATAACCAAGAATCTCAATCTTAACATATATCACAATAATTCACCCAAAAAAAATAAAGACTACATAATTATATCACAATAATATGATATATCACCACATATTATATCACAATCATATTCGCAATAATTAAGTACACGGCCATAAAAAATATAATTTAACCATATTCACCCTAAAATGTGAATATGGCAAAAATAATAAAGTAAAAATTATTATTGTAATAATTTAAAAAATATGATAAATAGTATGGTTAATTAATAATTATTGTAATATTACGAACTCTATTATAGATAATTTAACCATACTATTGTTAAATAATTTTACCTATATTATGAGGGGACCGTATTATTACAATGTGGTTAAATCACCATATTATTTTAATCACATTGGTTAAAATGTGATTTTGGTGATTCACCATATTTTAATAGTATAAAAAATAAGATAGAAAATAAATATTATTATTTTAATAAAAATAAAATTAATTTAAAGAGTAAAGGTTTTAATTAAAAATAAAATATTATTTTTGTCTTTTGATTTCTGTATTTTATTTTTTCTGTTAGAATTTATGTTAATTTTAATTTAAAAATATTTTTTGTTTGTTAAGATATAAAATAAGTTCTAAAAAGTGTATTTTTTAAAAATATCTTATTACAATTAAAACAAATATAGTGGGTTCAAATAATAAAATAAAATAAAATAAAAAGTTATTTAAATTTATTGTCGGAATTAATTTTAAATTTGGAAATAAAAAAATTAAAAACTATTTTAAAAAATAATGAAAGGATTAATCTGTTTTAAGAATTAAAAATTAAAAATAAATAATTTAAATTTATTTGAATTTTGTTTTAAAATTAAATAATGATTGATTGATAGCTTACATTTATTAATAATGTGTAGTTTTTCGATACTGTTCTAGGGCCTTCACCATAAAAAGCCTTAAATTGCCTTGGTTCTGTTTGATTGATTTATTTTATTTTAAAAAATACGATTTTTTTAAAAAAATTGTGGGCCTAGAATTGACACTACTCATAAAATACTAAGAAATTTATCAGACCTATCATTTTCAAAAAACAATCATGTTTTCAAAAATAATACAACCAAACCAAACGGGACCAAACGTGGCTAGCTTGCTCATCTTGCAATGAACAAATGAATTACTCACTGTATCATTTTACTAACGCCTCTGTGATTCCATCTCACTACATTCGGTTTTATTTAAATTTTAGTTAAAAATAATACTATACAGATTTATTCTAAATTATACATATTTTTAAAAAAACCTTCTGCTTTTTATTTTCTATAATTTTTAATTTTCATTAAAATAAAATTTTTATATTATTTGTTCTCTTTTATTTATTACAATAATTTTAAATTTTACATATGTCAACAAAATATAAAAAGTATAGATTTTTTTTTAGAGTGACTATTGAATCTTCAAATAAATGAAAACATAATTCATTTCCTAGTTTTAAACCTCATTTTAAAATTTCGGGTGTATACATATTATAAGGATAAATCATCGTAAGTAGATATCTTATATTTAACTTTTTTTTTTTGAAATTTGTACATTGTTTCACAATGTATTGTAAAATACTATTCATTCACTATAATTAATAAATTATATATAAAAATTTTCTTTTATCTGATTTTTTCGCATTTATCATAACATTTACTTTTATTTAATATTAACTTATGAAAAATTAATATTAAATAAATAATTAGTATAAAATATTATTTTCATAATATAAATAATGGTTTAAAGAATTTATTATAATATATATTTTTATAGGATAGTAAAAAATAATATAAATATGTAAATTAAAAAAAACTTACTCATATGATTGCTATTCTATCTTATCTCCTGTTCTCTCCCACGTTCTCCATAGCTATTCTCTCTTTCTCTCTAAGTACACCCTCCATCATCTTCGACCCACCACCTTTGGTTTCCCTTTTTCCTAGGTTTGGTCATTGTTATTTATTTGGAAAATTTGACCCTTTTTTCCATCATTTCTAAAACCCCCAAATGCTTATTATCTCGCTGCTACTTCACACTTCTGTTTTTGTGCCTTTTTTTTTTTTTTTTTTTGCAGACTATAGAGACGAGGTTTGGACATTCATGGCGTTCCAGCGTCTCTGCAAAGTCCGAGGAGGCGTTTCATTCATGGACAATACTGTGCTGATCGGAGACGGTGTTTATGTTTCTGTCTCGCCCCGCCTATGATCCCCGCAAAAATAAAGCCAATAAGATTGTCGTAAATTGTAATCACGGAGGGCGAAGCGACGTGTCAAAAACTAAACTTAAGACCTGTTTGATAATTTTATTTAATTTTTTACTTTTTAAAATTATATATTTCGAATAAACTTTTATCACAAATAAATAATTTTAAATTTAAATCTCAAATTTTGAGATTCATCGAAATTTCTTCACCAGAATAAAATTTATTATTTTTAAAAACAATTTTATTTCTAAAAATCAACAACAATCCCGATTCAAATCAAGACCCAATCTCAATCAAGCCGATTTGGCGGGAAAACGTGGGTGATTAGGCGGGAAGCTAAATCTGACTCCCAGTCCCACATACCCTCGCCTACCATCGACTCCCAGGCACCACTCTTCCCTCTCCTCTCGGCCTTCCGCTTCTTCTCTCTCTTTTTTTCGGATGTCCGCGAGCCAATTCGACGGTTCCGCCGCCTTCCCCGGTGGCGGATTCATGACTCAGCTGTCTCAACTCACCGATTCCTCTCCTTCTCCGGCCAAGGTCACCCATTTTCCGATTTTCCTTATTTATTTATTTATTTACTTATTACATCTCAATTTTACTATGATTACGAGTCCTGTTCTTTCTGTGTCTCCAATTCCTTTGTTTTCTCATAAAATCAAGGAGCTAGGTTTTGTTGCTATGATTAATTATTAACCACGCATTGTTTGTTTCTTCTGGTTGGAGCAGATTCGAGATGCTCGAGGTGTTCGCCCACTAACCGTAAAGCAATTAAGCGGAGCCTCCCAGTCTGGCGACGATAAGTCCAGTTTTCTCATCGACGGTGTCGGGGTGACCAATGTACTCTTTTTTTTTTTTTTTTTTTATAATTGGCCATGACGCTTGTTTCCACATTAATTACCTTTGCATGAGTGTTTCATCGGTAATGTTTCCCCTAACCAGACGTGGTCTTAGTAGACAATTTAGATCTGATTCCATTTCCCCTCCCATCCAAAGAAATGTGTCTCTTGCCTTACATTAATTTTATATGGCATAGGTTACACTGGTCGGAATGGTTGTTGACAAAGATGAAAGGGTTACTGATGTCGGTTTCACTCTTGATGATGGAACGGGTCGAATTGCTTGTAAGAGATGGTAATTTGTTTTGCTTTGAGGCCCACATTTTGAGTCACGCTGCTTTGAGTTTTACAAGTACGTACCATTGTAAAATACGAACAAAAATGTCATTTTTTTGACACATGATCTGTGTGTATGTTATTAGGGTTAATGAAGCTTTTGACAAACAAGAGATGGAGGCTATTGAGTAAGTTTATAGTATTATTCAATGTTCACTTGACAGTTGTATCTGTGGGGAGCGTTTGTTTCACTGACATTCCAGCCTATCAGTGGGTTTTCCTGAGCTTCAGAGTTTTTCGTTGTTGCATTGCTTTGTTTATTTTCCGCAGCGATGGACAGTACGTTCGTGTTGTGGGACATTTGAACCAGAGACAAATGGTAGCGTTTTCTCTTAGGTAGGGCTCACCCACCCACCCAACTCCATATGTGGATTTATCTTAGTAAAAACTTCACTTCATCCCAGTGTTGTGTTATAATTATTTTTCCTATTTCCAAACGAAGCATTTTATGCTGCACAACCTAGCGTCCTGAAGCGTGATATCTATTTGATATTTAATGATGGTATTGCTATATGTGGTTTATTGAGGTCTCTTGGCTTTTGTGTGTGTATAGAAGTGAGTGGACGCTTCTGGTCTTGACAATCCTTGGTTGCAGAGATAAGCTAATATGCTGTAGAGATTATATAAACATCTAGAGGTCTACTTAGTGCTACTTCGCTCAGTTTGGTGTAATGTTTTGGCAGTCCCAAGATATTATATAGTAATGAGTTGTATCAATTGTGATTTACTTGAAGATTATCTGTGAACCCTGTCATTTTCCATCAATTGAGAAAAAGGGTTTTAGAAAATGCGATGATGAATGCCATTTGTTACCTTAAAGACCAAAACCAACAATAAATTGTAAAAGGAAGTTGTTTATAGTCAAGATACTTGGTGTGAGTGAGTGCCTCTTGGAGTTTGTGATAAGATTCTGATTTTCTTCAGGGCAGTTTGAATCTATGTTGCACGTTACTTTATAATGGATTTTTTCCTGAATAGTAAACAGATGTTTTTCCAGCCATATATGATTGGAGACAATAAGTCAGGTTAATTTTTGATAATTTGTTGTGATGGTTTTTAAATTTTATTTTAGAGATTTCTTTTGCTAAAGAGAGTAGGATTCCTATTCATTTTCTTGGTAATTATAGTATATATATATTGAAATTTTTAGTGAAAAGGCTTAAAATGAAACATTCTAAACTAATTTTCAAGGTTTGCATTCACGGCTAAAGATTAAAGTCTACTGGTAAAATCCTGAAATAATTTTGTTTACATGTTTCTTTTTGTTGAAACTAGTGTTCCTTACAGAGGTTGAGGTTTTCTCAATCCCCAAGTGCATATGTGAGCCTCAAATTGCTATAGTTGTATAAGTAGCCGCATTCAGTCCTGCGTGGCTGTATCTATGTTCAGTGTCGACTGAAAGTGCTACACGGAAGCCTTAGATGATTTTTTTCTTGTAGGCCTGTTACCAACTTTGATGAGGTGGCATTCCATTTCATTCAGTGTATACACGTCCACTTGCTGAATTCTGGAAAGAAGGTATGATTGTCTTTAGTTTCTAGTCATAACCTTGTGGTTGGTCGTCAATGGTTTGCTAATGCTGAGTTGTTTTCGTGATCAATTGGTATTTAATTCATTGAAGCCGCACAGTGATGCCTTATCTCAATCTGTGATAGAAACTCCATCTCAAAACAACGATATTCAAAATGAGGTCAAGACCAACCTGTTAAGTCAAGTATGTCAAGCAGATAATTTGTATTTGATTTGAAATGCTGTTCTAGGCGTGTTAAATGTATTAATGTGCTGTTTACTTATTCCTTTTAAGTTTTCTGGCCAATCGAGTATTGTTGATGGACTCAAGGGTGCAGATCAAATGATACTTGACTACCTGCAGCTGCCTTCAAGCTTGTGAGTCACGTGTTAGGATATCTTTATTTGTTTTCTACTATTTCTTTCCCTTTCCTGCAATTTTAGTTTTCTTTGATGCTTTACTTGCATTCCATATAGAAATAGAAAACATTCCAATCCCTTTTTACATTTATTGAGCGCAGAGCGCAGGAAAAAGGAATACACAAAGACGTTCTGTCCCGGCAGTTAAAAGTCCCTTCTGCGAAGATAATGTACCATCTCTCTCCTTTCCTGAACTGTTGCTGCGAATGTGCACCTTCACATATGGTATTTTAGTGTTCTTATTGCTACAAGTTCTTATAATATTCTTTGTTCCAGGGAATCTATCAGAAATCTCGAAGAGGAAGGCTTGATATATTCAACGATTGATGAGTTTCACTATAAGTCAACTGTAGGCGGTTGACAGTGCCGAAACGTTCAAACTCTGCATTTCAAAGGTTGCATCCGGTTCTGTTCGCATGTGTACGCATTTCTCTTTAGAGCGCCTTAGAACTTGAGGCGATGCCCAATATCTTGCAAAAAATAGTGTGATAAAACAAGCTTTCCGGCTTAACACTGCTAATTTTACCAGATGTTATTTGGAGGCCTTTATGGTTCTTAGAATTTAGCCTCTCGGATTGCATATTCCCCAAGGGAAAATACTTAACGCACCCACCGTGGACTGCATATTGCAAAACCCGATATATACTGAGATGTGGATTGATGATATTTATAGGCAGTCCACTATCAAAAATCTATTTTTATTTTATTTTTATTTTTACATTTTGCAATGCTGTCTGGTTTTTATTTGATTTTTGGCATAGTAAGAGAATTTATTAAACGAGAAGCACTAGAAATCAAGAAGACGAGGAGTTTTGGGCTTCTGGTGAGTTATTTCCCCTAGTTCGGCGAGGGAAGTTTTGGACTTCTGGTCCACTAGACCTGAAAAATAGATCTGCCCGGCTGTGTGTCATGGTTTTACCATCCAAGAGCTAAAAAAGGACTTTTGAACTTCTGTATTTTTATGCAAGAACTAAAAAAGGTACCGATCTTGGTTGGGCAGCTCGGCTCGGTACTTACTTGCCTCTAGATTGTTTCCCTAACGGATTATGCTATTTTACCCACCTAAGGTTTTTATCCAAGTAATAACGTGGAAAGAGATGACATTTTAAAAAATCACCGCAAAAAAATAAAAATAAAAATTGGCTTGATTTGGTTTTAGTGATATATAAAATATTATCAATATTAAATGTTAAAAAATATTTAAAAATAAATATATTTTGATTTATGTTACTATTAATATTTACCATTTAGTTTAAAAAATTAATAAATAATAAAAAAAAAAACACAAAAAAATAAAAAAAAAAAAAACAAAAAAATTTTTTACTATTAATATTTACCATTTAGTTTGATAAGTTCGGTTTTACATTCTCATCCCTATAATTTAATTCAAATATTATTTTTTTAAGTTTATTTATTTTTACAAAATTCTCTTACGTCTCATTCTTTATTCTTATCTATATTTTTAAAATAATATTTGTAAAAAAAATTATTATTATTTTCTCTCTTTTATCCCTGTCTTTTTCATTCATGGCCACAGAAAACTAAATATTCGGATGAAGAGCCGCTATAATCAAAACCTTATTCCTACGCTACAGGAAAAATGAGATGCCAATGGAAATGCAAAGTGTAGTCTATGAGTGATCTCATATCAATAAGGATAAAATATATTTTTAAAATTTATGCTTTTTGCCAACTAAATACTAATTGGTGCCCATGTGGACGGTAACAATGGAATGGTTGGTTTCCTATTGTTCATATTCCCCCATTTCTCATTTTCAAACTAATTTCAATTTTTTTATTTCCATTTTTTAATTACGGGTACCTAAAAAAAAAATTAAGAACCCATTCGATTAGGGGTGTAAAATGAATTAACCGTCATCCCCCGGCCCGTCCATCCTCCGGACGTTACAGGAAAAATGAGCCATGCCAATGGCCCAAATCCGCCCAAAGTGTAGCGCGTCCATTGAGCCGACCATATCACCATACCCCGGACAAATCCCCCCACGCCGCCCCCCCCCCCCCTCCCTTTTTATTTTTTTAAAATAATTTTTTTTAATTATTATATATTCTATTTAATATATTAGTACCTAAAGCTTAAATTTATTAATTTTAAAATTAATATTTGAAATATAAACTATTAAATATAATTTTAAATTTTAAAATTTAAAATATTTTTAATAAAATTAATTTATAATAAGTTTTTAAATAATTAAATAATAAGGACGATTCGGGATCTATGGGCAGGCCCCGCTCCATCACGGACCCCGTCCGTTTTACACCTTGATAAATAAACATAGTTTATTCTTTCCCAAGTAAGTGTTTTTTTTATTTTAAAACTTCACCTTTTCTGTCATTCGACGCATAGATTACCAAACAACCTTCAAAGTAATGTTTGGCACAAGCACAATCATGCATTAGGCACTGACATTGACTTATGAAGTTGATGTCAAAATAAAAAATTTATTTTGTTATAAATTTGAAGAATCCTAAAAAAAATTACGTATCATATTCATCAAAACAATCTTACTTTTTCTGTTTTTCATCCCCCGCCCCACCCCGGCATTAACCCACTAGCATTTACGTGCTGAAGGCGGAAGAAAGTTGCGCGATTGAAAAAACACGAGAGCATTGATGACGTAACAATAACTCTTCAATTTTGGCTATAGGTTAAAGTTTTATATTTGGCTTCTGATGATACTGATATGATGTTTTTTTTTATTGCATTTCATCACATTTTTGCATTTAGATATATAGGATATCAGTGCTCTTATTTTTAAAAATGGTAGATTTAGTGTGTGTTCAATCTAATTTAATAATAATATATTTGAGAGTTATTTTAAAAAATGATGAATTCAATAATTATTTTTTTAAATTATTTTTAAATATTTTATATTTTTAAATTTAAACTTAATTTTATGGGGTGATTTAAATAAAGTTTTTTTTATTTCTGAACCTATTAAATATTGTTTCTTGAGCTTCAATTTAAAAATATATATACTCATTTTAAAAATTATTTTTTCTCGTATCAAACATAAAATATTTTCAAATTACAATTTAACATATATTCTAACAAAATACCAAAATTTAAACTTATACCACACATTTATTTCAACTAAATAAATGTATGAAAAAATTTAACGTAGGCTTGTAAATTATGCTGTGGCTTTAAAGACTAACATGAGCCACTGAACATTGGACAAAGAGCTCCTTTTTCTTTTTTGTCGAACCTGTGTCAGGCTAGCTGGGGCGCACCTCAATTAATCGGCAGTGGTAACACTACACAAACATCACTAATTTCATTAACATGGCCATTGGCCAGTGGCACCAATTTAAATCCCAATTGCACCATTAGGTGTGCAGGTGGTGCACGATTCAATTTTGCCCTATCGCGTGCCGACCCGTTGAATCGGGGAGCACCCGCTAGTGGGACTTGACGGGGAGAAAGGGTTTGGCCATCCTTACAAGCGGTCGGGAACCGGAGCCGTTTAAATAAAATTAAGCAAAACAACCCTCAAGGCTAAACTTACGGACCTGGATAAAGAACCGCAATGGGTTGAGAGGCCCGAAACCCCCCCGTGACAGTGTATAAGCCGAACGGCCCGTATCCGAGACTGCCGAGCATTCGCGAGTAGCGTGATCCCAAGGTGGAGCTCACGGGAATGGTGTCTTGCACGTTCGCGTCCATAGAGTTGGAGTATCTAGAGTGTGATACGAGTTGGGCAAGGGATCGAAGGAGCGCGTCGGGCGACCTTGGAAGCCTTATCCTTTGGACATTGGCTGGGGCGACATCTTGGAAGGCGTTGCCATGCCTACCATTGGATGCTTAATGGCAATACTGAAGGTTATTAAGAAGTCTATGACTTAGTTTAGCATTGCTTTTAGAAAAAACAGTAAAAGGTATTTTATAAACTCAACAAAAAAAGTGTTTAAAATTTTTTAAATGCTAATTCTCTACTCCCAATTGTCCACGCTGCGCAAAACTATCGTTGTCTACCTACTCTCCTTCTAGGGTTTGTTCATCCAATATCTCAAGTGAGGCTCTTCATTTGATCCTTTTCAGGTAATAACAATGTATATGGTTCTTTCTCGTTTAATTCTCATTAATCTCTCTCTCTTACATGCTTGAACAAACACTTAAATAAAATTAAGCAAAAAAACTCCCCTACGATCCCACCCAAATGCTTAAACGCGGCCGATGAACGAATTTAAAATTTTGGGTCGGATTATCTGGGCCCGACCGTGCCATCACCATAGAATGGAAATATTTAATTATTAGAAGCTAGACTTGTTTAGCTTACTTTTAGGGCTATTTGCTTAAACTCACAAAAAAAGTGTTTAAAAAAGTATTTTATAAACTCACAAAAAAGTGTTTAAAAATTTTAACAATCCCCCCCCCCCCCCCCCTCCCCCCCCCCCCCCCCCCCCCCTATGTCTACTCTAAGTTTTTTTTTTCCCCCCCCCCCCCCCCCTTTGTTGTTTCTCCATTCTCAAGGAGGCTCTTCTTTGATCCTTTTCAGGTAATAACAATGTATATGGTTCTTTCTCGTTTAATTCTCATTAATCTCTCTCTCTTACATGCGTGAACAAACACATGTAATCACGCACCGAAAATTTAACAAAAAGTCTCTTACGAGTATTGTTTAGTTTTTTTGTATGCAGTTTAACTTTTTAAATTAGTGCCAATTTTTCTATGTATTCTAAATTCTTGTAGGCAGTCCAAATTTTTGTATGTAGTCTAATTTTTTGTATGCAATCCGGATTTTTGTATGCAGGCCAATTTTTTATGTAATCCATATTTTTGTATGCTAGTCCATTTTTTTTATGCAATCTAAATTCTTATAGGCAGTCCAGATCTTTTTTTAATAAAACACGTACGGTATGTGACCATGAGATAGTGAGTATATGGGAGAGAGTCTCACAAATATCCGTTAGCGTTGGGTTATCCTAAAAATTTTAATCTTTTATGATTTGTTCTGATGTGTCTTTTTTTTTTTTTTTTTTTGCATATTTTGAATTGTTTCTCTTGTTCTTTTTTCATTCTTTCTTGTTTGGGGTGAGACCTGAGAGTTTAATTATGTACTATGAAACTCTCAATGGCTTACTATCCTTATCATTCTCATGAGCTTACTTTGTGGATCTTCTTCATCTAGGATTCTTAGTTGTTATTTCTTTCCTCATTTTCCACTATTTCGTTGGGTGGGTGTTTCATTTGCTGCCCATTCTTTTTGCTTTTATTTATTGAACCTTGGTCTAGTATGGTTTGCACTACGGCTTCTTTATTCTCCCTATAAAACTGGCAAATTTTCATTTTTGCTCTGAAATGGGGTGAACATTGTGCCCTTTTACTTGTGTGCATTTCTCAAGTGGAAAAATATTAATAAAAATGATAAATAGATATGAGGCCAAATGTTTGCTTAAAAAATCTCTGCTTTAAGCGTTGAACACTCTGTAAGTACACATAGATAAAAGTTAGGGAACATGCGCTTAATTATTTGACAAAAAGTAAAATTAGGCATGTTTTGATAAAGTATATAAAACACGATCAAATAATAGGAGATGCAGATGACTTGGAGGCTTGGTCAAAAACTTCAAGCACCTCTATTCTCCATAAACAAAATGTCACGCCATGCCTGACCTCATCACCTCCTCCCTTTGTGCACTGAACCAGACTTGCCAAAGACGTAAAGATAGTGCATCAACAAAACTGGGACGTCGTTCCTTCTTCATCGTCGTTGTTTCCCCTATCCCAGTCAGAGGCGAGTTTGAGGAGTTTGCCGCCCCAACCTTCGACGTAGGAATGCTTCGCTTGTGGAAGAGCCTCCCCAACAACTGTTCATTGTCGCAGTGAGTGTAGAGACCCGTACCTGTGTGGTTAGAGTTAGGCCCGAATAAGAATTACTATAATTTATTAGTATGCATTATTATTAATTATTATAATTACTTTAATATTTTGCGTTATTCCTATAATTTTGAGTGGTATGGTTGAGAATTTGTTATTATTATTTATTATGGTGAATTATTATTATTATTATTATTATTATTATTATTATTATTATTATTATTATTATTATTAGGATTTGATAAGTATAAATAAGGAGTACTTAGGGTGAAACCTTTTTTCTATTTTTTTTTTGCTGCAGAGCAAGGCGGGGAGCCCAGGTTTGAAGCGGTTGTGTTCTTGGTTGTTTAAAGTTTGAATCTCCGGAGGTGACCTTCCTAATTCCACTTTTTATATGAACGCCAAATTTAAAGGTTAGGTTGAAGCTACTTGCATACATATGTGTATATACGTATATAAATATATGAATTTATATATGTTTTGGTGAATAATAAAGGGCGACGGATGTGGAAGGAGGAGGCGACGGTGGCACCGCCGTCCTTGTAGAGTTCAATGTCGGCGCAGCTCGGGACGCCCGCCCCGGAGAGGACGGATCCGCGGCGGCCGGATCGAGCCGATGGTGTGCCGCGCCGGGCGAGGAGAACGGTGTGACCGTTGCGCACCGGTGGGGTGGTTGCGCGCGATGTGAGAAGATCGCAACGGCGGTCTCCCTGCGCGCCGAGAGGAGAGAGAGAAAAAAAACGCCGCCTCCCCCTTTTCGCCCGGAGAGGAGGACCCCCGTCCCGTGCGTC
Organism: Taxillus chinensis; assembly: GCA_023512835.1. Taxonomy (NCBI): domain Eukaryota; kingdom Viridiplantae; phylum Streptophyta; class Magnoliopsida; order Santalales; family Loranthaceae; genus Taxillus; species Taxillus chinensis. The sequence goes on along the minus strand of CM042090.1, from coordinate 8,566,591 downwards.
CCCCGAGGAGAGAGATCGGGCAACGGCGGTCTCCCGCGCCCGAAAGAGAGAGAGAGAAGAGGGGGAGGGGAGACAACCAACCCCCCCCCCCCCCCCCCAACCGTAGGGGCCCGGGTGGATTGGCCCCTCGTTGGGCTGGTCTTGTGGGGTCTGTTTAATTAGGTAGGTAAATAAATACATAAATAGGTTAAGTCAAAGACCAAATAAATAAATATATACACACAGAATATATATATATATATATATATATATATATATATATATATGTAGTTCTTTTTGTTTCACTTGGCATTGAATTTATTAATAATCGAATATTAATGGTGCAATTATAAATGCATAACTAATGTTTCTATCTTTGTACTTAGAATTTAAATTATTAACTGTTTAGTGAATTCGTGTAAATGAACATACACATATACGTATAAAACAACCATTGTGGCTTTGTATTAATTGGATTGGTGATTTAAATGTTTGTAGTGTTGTTGTGTAAAATTGTAGTGTTGTTTCGACTCTTGGGAATCTTGTCTATTGATTATAAGTGTGAATCTTGTGTTTAAATTGAAGTCGATTAGTTGTGGGTGTGGATAATTGTCTTGGAATTGGTTAGGTTAACTAGGGTCCCAACGGTGGCAAGCTGGTAACTCGGTCCCATATGTGACAGGTTGTCTTAAGACACCACGGTCCCACATTCCCGTAGTAGTGTTTTGAATTCCTGGAGTTGGTACGGAAATCCCGTGGAAGGATGAATGGCCAAATTGAACCTTAAATGCTGGGAATGTGATGTGATGACTTGTTTGTGATTTAAATGAAATTTTAATTGTGAAAAGTCCAAATATAAACTACCTCATATAGACTTAGAAATTTGTGTAATGGGATAGTGGAGATGGGGTTAACCCCCAAAAGCCGCCCCCCCCCCCCTATTTTAATTTTTTTCCCCCTGTTTTATTTATTTATTTTTTTAAAAATATTAAAAAAAAATTATTTCTTTTTTTTTTTTATTTTTTTTTTATATTTTTTTTTTTTTTTTTATTTTTTTTTTTTGTTTTGGGTTTATTATTATTTTATTAATAAAATATTTTTTTTTTTTTTTTTTTTTTTTTTTTTTGTTTTTTTTTTTTTTTTTTTTTTATAAAAAAAAAAAAAAAAAAATTTAATTATAAATTATTAAAATAATAAACCTTTCTTTTTTAATTAAAATTTTAAATTTTATTCCCCCCCCCCCCCCCCCCCCCCCCATGGGAGGTAACCTGTTTTGGTGTTTTTAAATCCGAGAAACAAAAAGCCATGAAAAAAAAATTTAAAAAAAAAAAAATTAAAAATTTATAAATTTTTTAAAAAAAAAATTTTTTTTTTTTTTTTAAAAATTTATATTTATAAAATATATAATTTTTTTTTTTTTATTCTTTGGATCACTAATCTCAAAGAACACGAATTTAATCCATTTTTTCTTTTATCTCTTATCTTTTTCCTTCCCTTTCTCTTTTTTTCAATTCATGCTATTAAGGATATTTTGGTTTTTTAAGTTTCATAGCAATTTTGTTGTTCCCATAGCCTTTGTTTGGTTATCATTGTTGTAAGCAGTTCATGTTTAGCAAGTGAGCAGTAGTATTTGTACTTGGTTGAATAAGTACTTGGTCAGCTAATTTCGTAAAGTGATATTTTAGAGTGAGCTCGTAGAGGGAGTCTAATTATGTACTATGTTCATCAATCTAATCTGCACAAGTATCCTGGAGAGACTCAAAGATTTGTAGGGTCGAAGACTCATAGACTTGAAGACCCAAAGTGCAATCGGGTGAAGAGTGGCGGTCTCACAGATTCGAAACTCGAAGGGTCGAAGACTTGTAGACCCAATGATATGAGCTGAAGATTAGCTACGTCAAAGTTTGATTGCTAGCTCTAAACTGGAGACTCGGAAACTCAAAGACTTATAGACCCGAAGATTAGAGTGACACTGGCTCTAAACTGGGATTGCTCACTCCCCACTTTGTATACATTTGAGTACTTTATAAAAAAACTTGTTAGGATCTTAGAAATATCAAATTTTATTTTTGATTTAACAAATACTTATTATTTACTTTTAAAAGCTACGATGCTTTTAAACTTATAATTTATCAAATACTCATATTTTTATTTTTACAATAATTTTTTTTTCAAACACAGTTAAAAACAACTCACAATAATACTGAATAATCACCTGCTTATTCGGGATACTCTTGTTTTATAACAAGTACGACATCCTCCAAGCTGTTCTGTTATAATAATTTTTTGCATCTTACATAGATTTTTTTTTTTTTACGAAATTTGCATCTTCCAATATGTCCTCCCATTTTATTTCATGTTATATATTGTGGCCTGTAAGTCCTGCTTGCACGGTATATCACACCTGCCTAGGTACGGCAACAAGGGGCTGCGCCTTTTTCAGGGTAAGGGCAAATTTCTCCTCCATGTCCATGGTCTCTGCCGCAACTCCATGCTCGAACCCCCACTCAAAAGTGTGAATCAACGAACCCACCATCAGGGGAACCATTATGAGCCCCAGCGGCAATCCCGGACAGATCCGCCGCCCTGCGCCAAATGGAATCAACTCGAAATTGCTGCCCTTCACATTCACATCCAACCCCAAGAACCTCTCCGGCATGAACGAGTCAGGGTCTGCCCATATTTTGGGGTCCCTGCCAATGGCCCAAGCGTTCACCAGCACCTGCGTGCCCTTCGGGACAATGTAGCCACAGATTTCAACCTCTGTTTCGACCGTCCGGGGAATCAGAAATGGACCTACCGGGTGCAACCGAAAATTTTCCTTGATGATAGCCTGCAAGTATGAAAGTTTAGGTATGTCGTTTTCTTCAATAGGATTACCTTTGCCGATGATTTGCGCCATCTCTGCCCGGAGTTTAGACAGAGTAGTTGGGTTGTGGAGCAGCTCTGCCATCGCCCATTCCACTGTGGCCGATGTTGTGTCACTCCCCGCCACAAATAGGTCCTGAGGAGAGTCCAACGATGGTATACATATTACATATACAGCAAAGAGTTCAATTTTAGTAACTTGAAACTACCATTCTACCGCTATTGATTGAAGAGTTTGATTTTATTACCCAACATATTTTACCCGGTTCTCAGGAAATATGGGTATTGAAAACAAAACTTACTATGCTGTGCACAAAACGTGGGATTCATATAAGTTATCTGATATAAAGAAAACGCCAAACATGATCGGCTTCTTGTCACACAATTCCCGACATTCCCTTTTGAATTACAGCAACATAGATAACAAAGCCTGCCTCTGTGTTCTCTTTCCCCAAATAAAAAATAAATAAAAGGAATAAAGAGATTAAAAGATTTTTTTATTTTTTGTTACAATGGAGGACCAAAGCTAGAGTAACAGGGCTAGAGAGTCTAATTCTATCCCTCGCATGAACGGGTTTTGAATCTTTTATTCTTGGAGATGTCAGCTAAAAAATTCTCATTTCACTGGAACTCTAGTCAAAGTACGTTGCTAAAGGTTGCCAGAAAATATTTTAGTTGAACTTGATTTTAAATGTGAATATTTCATCAACAAATTAGGTCTATTCTAAAAGGTTGCAAATCTCTATGCTGATGCATCTTTTAAATTCGCCATATCATTTTGTTTTTCCATTGAATAAAAATATTTGGAAGTATAAGGACTTTTAAACATAAGAACCACTTAATTGGTGGTCCATAAAGTGAAGAATGACAATCAGCTTCATGTTTAAAGACCCTTTGTGTTTATTTTATCTCCGAATGTGTGTTTTCCATAGCAAACTATGATACTATATGTAACAGCTCCGGTCATAAGTGTGTAAAGCATTACAAACTTTACAAGTGAATTGTGAACATTTCAAATGTTAATCGTAAAATAGTCACAAAATATACTTGTGGATGGACCCATATATATTACCTTGTTTCAATAAGGTATTGGGTAAAAAGTTCTTGTTTCTTTCAAATGTTTATTTTAACCTAACATACGTCACAGTAAATATGTACTTAATAGACTAATTTTTATGAGTAGTATCTAATTTCATAATAATAAATTAATTTCTTTAAATATGCAATGTAGGACTAAAAGTTATTACAAATTATTAATTTTTAGTATAATATAACTTACTTCATTATCATCATTATTTTCTCTAAAAGGATGTAATTAAGCAAACAAAAAAATGTTTTCTTTCAACAATTTAGATATCAAAAAAATCTTCATTAACATTGATATTAAAAGTTTAAAGCTATTATAATCTCATCAAAATCATCTCAAAATCTCATTTTGTTTGTTTGTTTTGTGGAGAAATATTAAACATATCCAAAATGTAGATAATATAATACATCTTAATTAGGCTCTCTATCATATGAACATCTACTTAAGCAAAATCAATAAAACATAATCAATATAAATACCTACAGTATTCTCATATCTCAATTTAAATGATTTTTGTTTTCTTTTCTAAAAAAGAAAATCACTTTTGTTTTCTAAAAGAAATGCAATACTGTCACATGGGCTTAGATCGCACATTCTTTTTCTAAAATTAGAATGTACTTCTTTTTATTTGCTTTAAAACCCTTTTTTGTTGTTTTAAGGCCTAGATCCTAAAAACTTCCTTTTTCCGAAAATTAAAAATATACAAAAATAACTTTTTTTGAATAATGCAAGCAAACACCCATAGATCAAGACTAGATACCAATTTTGGGCGTTGTGGGGGTGCAAGAGTTTTTCTTCCTTCCCCACACGTAACTGACTCCCGAACCTAATTCTCTGGAACCGTAGACCTTTCTTTTTCTAGGTGCCCAATCACACCTTAATTTTGTTTGGTGGCGACTTTGTTTTTCTTTTCTTTAATGGTTTGTGCGAGCCTTGTGCAGGGATGACTCTAGGATCAACAAAATGAACTAGCATGGAGTCCTTTCGCAAAAGCCAGCAACGAGCCCGGTCAAAAACGGGTGATGACAGCTGGCGACTCTGCTGGGGATTTCCCTTTATTTTTGAAGAAGGATTTCCAAGCTCGGCCATAAAACCACCCAGGTTCTTTCCTTTATTTTCTTCATGTTTAAACTGTTAAAACTTCTTTTCTCAAATGTTTTGAAGTGAAACGGTTTCTCTTTTAACTCTCATTACCCTTTTTCTTCAAAAATAAAAAAGGGGCAATCAAAGAACACATTTTCTAGAAAAATTAAAACAGGGCCTGGGCGGTCATGAGGGTTGAGTCCTAGATGCTCATATCCTAGTCTGCTGGGCCAATATCAATTGTGGCAGTATTCTCATATCTCAATTTAAATGATTTTTGTTTTCTTTTCTAAAAAAGAAAATCACTTTTGTTTTCTAAAAGAAATGCAATACTGTTACATGGGCCTAGATCCCACATTCTTTTTCTAAAATTAGAATGTATTTCTTTTTATTTGCTTTAAAACTCTTTTTTGTTGTTTTAAGGCCTAGATCCTAAAAACTTCCTTTTTCCGAAAATTAAAAATATACAAAAATAACTTTTTTTGAATAATGCAAGCAAACACCCATAGATCAAGACTAGGTACCAATTTTGGGCGTTGTGGGGGTGCAAGAGTTTTTCTTCCTTTCCCACACGTAACCGACTCCCAAACCTAATTCTCTGGAACCGTAGACCTTTTTTTTTTTAGGTGCCCAATCACACCTTAATTTTGTTTGGTGGCGACTCTGTTTTTCTTTTCTTTAATGGTTTGTGCGAGCCTTGTGCAGGGATGACTCTAGGATCAACAAAATGAACTAGCATGGAGTCCTTTCGCAAAAGCCAGCAACGAGCCCGGTCAAAAACGGGTGATGACAACCCTCATCGTCATCCCTTTTCAAATCCGATGGAGACACGACCGTCCAGCAGCTCAACAAAACCCGACCCAAGGGCTACTATCGCCCCTGCGTGACCCCAAGCTACTGAAGGAGGCGACCTAATACACCATGACAGCCAATCAGCATCCAAATGGGATACCCAATTCGCATACGGGAAGGAGCACACCGCATCAAAAAGGGGAAATTCTTTTTTTCCTGAGTGGTTGGTTACTTCACCTTTTCATCTTCATTTCCAATGGTTATTTTCTGGTAGTGTTGTTTCTCTCCTAATCTGGATGTTAAGTTAGTCAGTTCGCGTGTTGTGTCTCCTGGACTTGGTTTTGAATGTGATGAGAACTGCCCGTGACGTGTCGTGTTGCGCAAGACATCTACTATTGTTAGGACTCTTATTATATTTACTTTCCTTATCGTATTAGAAGTCTTTCCTTTTTATTACTTTTCTTTATTTAATTCGTATTAGGGTATTTTAGTATTTTACCTTAGTTTCCTAATTATAATAGGTTTCGAATTCCTATTTACTAGCTTGCCTATAAATAGGCTTTGTCTATGACAATTTATGTATTCAGATTATTGGCTATTGGCAATTATAAACTCTCATATTAGAGGTTTATACTTATTTTCGGCTTTTCTAGTTAATTACTCGAATTGCTTGGGCTAGAGTTTGGGTATTCGGTTATCCTTCTCTAGATTGTTGTTGGATCCTAATCAAGGTCCTCAACAGAATGCTTATGTTTTATGGTGGGTGAGGGCATATTTTCGAATCAAACAGAAAGCCAACCTAAAAAAAGGGGAAAGAATTGAACATATAAGAGTTATCTGTGTTTGTGTGTTGAGCCATCTATGTTTTATTTCTTGTCACGTTAGAAGAGCTTGGGTGAAAAAAAACAACAATAAAGGTTTGCTACTTGAAATACGTTTTGGACTGTGGCCCTGTTTGCCTAACTTGTTTTATTTTTTGAAACACGATTGTTTTTAAAATTGTAGGCTCAAATAAATTTATGTTACTCATAAATATTAAAAAATTCATCGGGCTTATCGTTTTTAAAAACAATCATGTTTTCAAAAATAATACACCCAAATCAAACGAGCCAGATTAACACATGTTGCTTGTTGTTATGTTTTTTTAGTTGTTTGTTGGAATGGCCGATGGTTAACACATGTTCTCCAAAAAAAAAAAGGAAGAAGAAGAAACCATAACAGCCTTTGAAAAAAACCCTGGGAAAGCATGGTTTTCAAAGAAAGGGAACTTGGTTCGCGTGAATGGTTACTTTTGTTCTTCTGTTTTTATCTGTTTTGTCCTCTGTTCTTTCTCTGATTTTTTGGCTTTTTTACATTAAAAATAATTGGAAGAACCTAATTATCAAAGCAAACAAATAAAACAAACAAACAAAAACAATTTAAAAAAAGGAAAAAAAATTGTGACTCAACGGCAATGTAGTAACGTGTTGCCATTGTTGGGTTTTTCCTTTCCCTCCTCCGATCTTTGTCATTGATTTTGTTTCTTTGGGTCTGGCGTGGCTGTGTACTATCTTATTTTTAGGTTCAACTCTTGGTTTTATTTTTCTTTTTTCCATTTCTGGTTTTCGTCTTTGTTTACTGGCCCTTAATGGTTTGGTTTTAGCATGTCTGATTATTCATTATCTGTCACAAAAAAAAACAATAACAACAAAGGCATGGTTCAGTCCTTAGAGAGCGTCTGATCTATTTTTCCATTTTCTTTTCTCTACTGGTTTTTGTTAATCTTCACTGTTTGGTGTATGTTGATCATATGGCACATCGATTTTGCTCTCGTTCCCCTTTAAGACTAACACTGGTCTGTCTGGGTAGGTAGTTTCTGTGCATGTCTGGCTTATTTCCCTTTTTTTTGTATACTTAATAGGGATATTGTATCTATGTTCATGTGGTCCTACTGTTATTATCTTTAGTTTTTTTCTTCTTTCTATTATTTTTACTAGGCCTTAGGTGTATGTTAGTGTGGCCAATGCAAATTTTGTATATTTGGGCTCTTGACCCAAATATTGTTGTAATGTTGTAAATAAAGCATATAGTGAAAAAAAAAAAAAAAAAAAGAAAAAAAGAGAAAAAGAGAGTGAAACACAAGAAAGAAAAAAAGAGAAAGTTATTTATTTTTATTTTGTGGATGTCACCTGTCACATACTTAAACTTTTATTTATGTTTGTTTTAAATTTCATTTTTTTATGTAAATGTATTTTTCTGAAAATATTTTCTCAAACACACAAAAATAAATAAATAAATTTCTTTTCCTGAAAATAAAAATGTTTCAAAAAATGTTTTTATCTCTAAATATATTTTTTTTCTCATTACAAATCAAATGTTTTTTTAAATTTTTTGGACTTTCTTGGATTTTATTAAATTTTTAGACAAATCTTGTGAGTGTTCTACCATAAAGTTATATGTAAGTCTCAAAGTGTGTCTAGAGAGGGGGAGTGAATATACTCTTTTCGCTGGAAGCTTGTGACTGATAGTTGGTAGAGATATTCAAGTGATAACTATGCTATGATATTAATGGAGAAGATGACAATATAGTATAGGAGTGGTTATTAACTATCTAACAGATTTGAGGTGAGAGTAAATCCTCCTAACGTGTAACGTGACAGACCTCAAAATTAGAATGAATATTCCTACGGATGTCAATATGAAAAGATTAATTCCGTTTGAAATGTTCTAATATAGATGTTGATCATGGATGAACAATGTAGAGAGTAAACAAGATGGTTGTGTTGGATCTTGTGAACAAAAAGTGTATGATTAATTGTTCAAGAGTGTTCTTGTTCTTAGTTCGTCACGACGCACATCACTTGGAAGAATTCTCTCAGTCTATCTCTCTCTAGCATTGGAACTATTGTGTGAATTCTGCAAAAGTTATTTCTTTAATGCATGTCAAAATTCTATATATTGTATTTTGGAGTTTCAGTCCTCGCTTTCTGTGAGAGGTTGACTCATATTACTCGTTAAGCATGCGAGAGATATATTTTAAGGTTATAGTGCATGTGCACCTTGTCGTCCATCCCGACAGTCTGACTTCCCGTCACTTAATTTGCGAAAGTATAGAGGATGAGTTGATCTGCTCTGATTCTGCAGATCTTATTGCCCCTACTGCATGTGCATGGTCATACCGCTGCAATCAATCTTCGCCGTCCATCTATTGATGGTAGTTGGTAGTCATTAATGTGACAATAAATGCGCTTGACTATTCAAGACAGTGCATGAAAACTACATAAACCCTAGCTGATGATATCGTTAAATATGGATGCTGCGTTGTTAGTTTGCCTCGAAGGTGGATGCTTATAATGATCTGTGTTTGTGGATTAGAGGAGTTAGTTAGTTGTGCGTTTGGGGAACGACTCTTGTCCAGACGGTTAGTGGGAATCCGATGGCGCAGCGCCTCGGCGGGGATCTCGTGTGTCATTTGAGCTTTAGTCAATCTGAGATGAATTTCGATGTGGGGTCGATGTGTTGTCGACGTGGTTGAGGTCGACCCGAGTAATTTCCCGAGAGCTTTCCCGTGTGTTGGTAGATGTGAGGTCGACGTGGTTGACCCAACTAGAGATCGACCTTGTGCGATGTGAAGATTGGTCGATGTGGGGTCTGGTCAACGCGAGAAAGGGCGGTCGATATGGCGTAATTTTTTTCATATTATTTTCTGTTATGCGATTTTAGGGTTTTGTTTTTCTGAAGCCGTCGTAGAGAGAGAGAGAGAGAGAGAGAGAGAGAGAGAGAGAGAGAGAGAGAGAGAGACCGTTCTTGGTGCGTTCGTTGCCACTGCGTTCCTGGAGAGAAAGGCGCCTTTGGAGATGAGCAAGGAGCAAGGAGGATCTTCCGATTCCAAACCCTAACACAACCGAATTCGAGGTAGGGATTCTATACTCTTAAACCTATTCTAGGGTTAGGCCTTAAGGTTGATGATTGATGTATATGTATATATGTAAATTCATATAAGTGTGATACCCTATATGAATGTTGGCTTGAATTTGGCATGTTATGCTTGTGGACGTTGATGATTCCAAGGTTAGTGGGGAATAAGGGTCCATTTTGTGGTGGGGTTGCGTTCGTGCGAGATAGTTTCACGGTAGAGTCTCGTGAGGAACTTGGGAATTATAAGAGGGTTGTGGTTGATAATGTTTCATGTGAACTTGGCCCTAATAATGGCTTGGGTGATAAATGTTGAATACTTGTGTTTATTTGATGTGTTGTGAATGTGTATTATTGTGTTGTGATTGTAAGTGTGCTATGTGGGATTGTGGTTGTGGTAGCCTGTGTGGCTGTAATTGTGGAAGCCTGTGTGGCTGTGCCTATGGTTGTGCTTGCTTGTGTGGCTTGTTTGTGTGTTGCCGTATTTATAAATGTTAATTATAGCCTGTTTATGTATTATTGTCACGACACTACACTTGTGCACGTCATCATGTAGATGCTAGGAGCATAGGATGGGTTGGGGAGACATGATCCTTACTGAGCTGTGGTTGCTCACCCCTCATGTTGTGATTTTTTTTCTTTTCAGGAATCTACAGGCGTTAGGTGGGACACTAAGGTGGAAAACTGAGTTTATTGTTTTGTTATTTTTGTATTGTGTTATTTTTAGAAACTATTATAACCTCAATGGGGAAATGATGTAAAAGAGATTTAAATTTAATAAATATATGTGGTTTGCCTTATGGACAATTATTGTGAATGTTTGTGGTGTTCTGTGTGGAATTAATTATCCTAACCCCTTATCCACCGCGTAGGTAAAGGAGAGTCATGAACTGGTTTCCTTGGGTTGAAAATCCGGGGCGTGACAATGCCTCAAAGGTCTGGTGACTTGAAGATTTGACTCAAAAATTTAGGCTGAGCCTATGTTGGTATACAATGATGTCTCTGGCGTCGATAGTGTTAGATTCTGCGAGTCTTTGACTCTAGTTATCTTCGAGTCTTCGTGTGTAGCATATTTCATGTTATGAAGAATTCACCCTATGATATGGTTTCTTGAAGTGTATTTAACCATTACTAGCTACGAGTCTTCGACTCTATTTCTTCGAGTCTCCGAGGGTGGCAGATTATAGGTTGGCCTAAGTCATATAGTTCACTTTAAGATAAGTGAGTCTTCGACTCTTCGCTACGACTCTTAGAGTGACTTTCGTGAAGTGTTTACTTAGCCTCTATTTGTGTTTTAGCTGCGAGTCTTCGACTCTATTTCTTTGAGTGTTTGAGTTGCTCAGTTTGCTTCAAGTGGGTAAGATGTTCGTGGACCATTCATATTTGTGGGTCTATGAACTTATACTGATTCTTCGACCCTGCGAGTCTTCGACTCTCCATGTCTAATGCTTAGCTTGTTGTTGTTAGGTTATTGCAAACTGAGTCTCCGTATCTCTGAGTCTTCGACTCTATGGCTCCGACTCTTCGACTCTACGGCTCCGACTCTTCAGCTACGACTCTTGCCTTTAACGTCTCGAGTCTTGGTCTTATTTATGGCCTGACAATTTCTGCTGATTAACTGTCTTCAACTCTCTGACTCTCCAAGTCTATGACTTTTCAAACCTTTGAGTCTCAATTGCAAATGCATTTGATAGTTCATGTAGATCAATGGCCTAGACTCTTCGACCTTTGACCTTCGAGTCTACGAGTCTCCGAAAGTTTGGTAGTGTACAGCTTCTACATGTGACTTCAACTCTTCGACCCTTCGAGTCTCCAAGTCTTCGTGTCAACTTATGTTCTGTCAATTAACGTTAGAACATCTTTGGGGACTCTTTAGTTTTACAATCTTTGGGTCTTCGAGTCATTTGTTAGTCTGTCACTTTCTAGCTACGACTCTTCGAGTCTACGAGTCGTTTGCCCTTATGCGTAGTTACAGTTTTCTCTTCTTCGAACTTCGACTTTTCGACCTTTGTACCTTCGGATCTTCGAGTCTCCAGACTTAGAGAAATTCTTGCAGTTTCACCAAATCCTATGATTCCCATTCGAGTCTACTTTAGTTTTTAGGATTCCTATTAGAATTTAATTTAAACAAAAATCAAAAACAAAAAAAATAAAATAAACACAAAAACAAAACAATTTGTTTTCTTAAAAAAAAAAAGCTTTCAAAATGAATTCCTTGTTATGAATATTTTTCCGAAGGATAATAAAGGCACATCCTTGTCTTTTAAATCTCTTTTAGAGTTTTTATCATTCTTTAAACTTAAGCAATATTTAAGACTTTTTTTAGGACTCCCATTTAGCGTCGTAGGGAATAATTTAATTTTAATTGTCAACTTCAATAAAGAATTTTAAAATAAAATAAAATGATTCAATCTTTAAGATTTTTTTAGCCCTTTAGGTAAATTAGATTTAATTTTGAACTTTAACAAAAAATTTAAAAATAAGCAAGGAAAAAGACTAAAACCATTAGACTTCCATTAGAGGCTTAGGATAAATTTCATTTGATTTTAATTTTAACAAATAATTTAGAAAAGAATAAAAAGCGTAGAAATCTTAGGTCATAGGAAAATTCAACATTGCCTACTAGTCAACATTCAAGTGAGCGGTTAAAATAAGCTAAAAACCTTTAACTCTTAAGATAGGTATCAAAAGAGCATTGTGGGAGTGCTAATTCTTCTTCACGCATAATCAACTCTCGAGCCTATCCCCAACGACATTGATTATTTTTCTTTTAGGTGACTAATCGCACCAAAATTGGGACAATTTTCGAGTCGCAGTTTGGAACCCCCAACCCCAACAGTAATCCCATCTACACTTTCAACCAACCTCTCTCCTTTACATAGCACGAATATATTCCTATATCGTGCCACTAAGAAACGTCCCGCCAGCAGCACGTTGCTCGGGTCGTGACACTAGGGCCGGCCCTGCCTAAACGTGTATAGCCTCATCCCGAATTCGACCCAACCCGATAGTTTAGTCGGTTCGAGCTGGGTCGGTTCAGAACGGGACGAAATTTTATTGCCTTAATTTTATTTTAAAATCTAAGAAAATACCAAATCATAGAAAGGCATGCAATACCCAACCCGAATTGATGGCTTGTCTAAGTGGTTCGAATCAAAACGGAACAGATCGGAGCAATATTACCATCCCTAGCCTCTTTCTTGTCCTCTAATTTGTAAGCCAAGTTTTTTAACAAAACCGATTGGAAAACAGATTTTGTACAAATTAATTTTTTCGACAATATACTTCCTTTTCACTATTTTCATTATTTTTGTATTATTATTTTATTATTATTATTATTATTATTATTATTATTATTATTATTATTATTATTATTATTATGTGCAACGGACTTACCGTATTACTATAAAACCATAACTGAACGAGCGTTTTTTTTCCTCTCGTCACGGTTAATAATAATAGTCCACCCCTGTGGTAAGTGGCAATACTCTTAATAATAATCAGAAGTTAACTTTCTAGTGGGAGAAGTTACCAGTAAAAGGTGTCGGATGTCATTTGAACTCAGATCTGTGGAATCTAGAAGAGTATCTAACGTATCTTTGCTTGCGACGGGGCGAGACTGCAGCTTCCTAGATTGAAGCCGCCTGTCGATCACAGAATCAAACACCGCGAACAGTTTGCTCATATTGGCCGCCGCGCGGCGACGAATACCTTGTGGGTCGATCTTTCTAAGCGCGGGAAAATAATCCACCGGATTTGGCTTCCCAATATCCTCCAGAAACTCCTGTACCACCTTCTTATATTCCTGCGCTTCATCGGACCTGGGATCAGCCCAATCCATGGAGAGTATGGTATTAGATAACAAATTGAGGTTAGTGGCGAAGGCCATCCTGCCAATATCAACACCGGTGCCACGCGAACAGCTTTCGCCAACTGCAGCGAGGAAGTCCTGCACCTTCTGCCGTCGCAGGTGGCTGCTGTTATCCAGTGCGCGGGCATTAAACAAGTAAGACCTGCATAGCGTTCGGAGTTTGCGCCAGTTAGCGGAAGCGGGTGACCAACCAACCGAGAACCTATGGTGTTGGTGGGCTCGCAAGCAGTCCGGGACAAACCGGTGAGTGGAAAAGGAGATGTCTTGCTTTTGGAGGACCTCTTTGGCCATGGTCGCACTTGAAATGACCACTGTGGTTTTGGTGAAGATTCGGAGACTCATTATGGGGCCATGGATCTTGGCTAGCTCGGCCAGGTACTCATGGGGCTTATTGCCGACGAGTTTAAGGAGGTTTCCGACCACCGTGAAAGGTGTCGGACCTGGTGGGAGTCTAGCGCCGGTGGGTTTGAAAATTCTTGCATTTGAAAGCAATGCAGCTGCAATCAACGCCAAAGTGAACGAAACACAGAGCAAGAAACTAACGAAATCCATCAGTACAATGGAGTGGCCGGCCTCCTCTTATCTATTATTATGCGTAAGTATTTCCAGCCTCCGATGAGACGATGTGACGCAAGTCTAATAATGTTTAAGGATTCAGGGGGGACCGGCGGGACAATGGACCCTCTCCCACCACTCTTTTTAAAAAATATATATATATATATAATGTTTAAGGATTCAGGGGGGACCGGCGGGACCATGGACCCTCTCCCACCACTCTTTCTTTTTTTTTTTTAAATATGTATATATATATATATATATATATTTAAAATATAATTTTTAAATAAATAAATAAATATAGATATATTAAAACTATAAATTTTAATTTTAGTTATTGATAAGTGTAAAATTTATCATTAAATGTATTTTTATAATAGTTTTTTTAATTTTAATTATTTATTATTTTATAAATTTAATATTAATTTTGATAGTTTTTAATGTTTAATTGATTATTTTAATTTTAATATTATTTTTTTGGCTTAATTGGTAATTTTATTAAGTGATATTTTAGTTAATTAAATTATGAGTGTTAATTAATTGTTAATATTAATTTTGGTGAGTTAATTTATTGAATAGTATTGTATTTTGTGAAAATAGGAAAGATATGGCGTGCCATTACGCGTGGAGAGAGGAGAATCAATCAAAGGGGCTCACAAGCATTAAATGATAATAAATTTTCTTATTTGAAGCACACAATGCATAGAATTCACGTGGAAGATTTTACGTGTGGAGTGTAAAAAAAAGGACAGGAGTCTATTAAATATATCTCAACGCAGACCCATCTCTCCAATCACGCCAGCGCCGCACCACGCTCGCCCATCTCGTCCCATCTTCCATCCCGTGCGCAGTGCCGTCTCCATCTCCCAGCGAACCTTGACGACACGTCCTGCGGAAGAGGCGACCCATCACACGGGCTCGGCATCTCTGTAACACCCACGCCGGGCATTCGCGCCGCTTCCATTCCATCTGCACCCAGCCCTCATGCACCGGTTTTTTCGAGCAGATATAGCAGTATTTATAGAGAGATAGTAGCGAGGCGTTAAAAATTTGGATCGTTTAAGATTGAATATTTAATTATCTGCAGTTTATTTTTTTTAATTTTATTATTAACAAAATAAGTATTTTGTAATTGATTTAGCACAGCACTTTGGATATGCTTGTTTTAAATCCATGTTTTAATATTTAATTCGGTATTTTATGTGCTATGATTTAATTCTCTATCTCTTTGAATTGTTAATTTAATATATTTATTAACTTAAATTTTATGATTTATTTATGATAATTTTCAATTTATCTTTTAGAGTTAAGAGTTGGAATAAATTCATAATTTAATTATTTCATAGTGTCTTGATGTATTTAAATTATAGGGTCATAATTTATCTAATTTATCTTTTATGATAGTGGTAAACATTAGTTAAACATTATTTGATTAATTTCATAGTTTATATATATATATATATATATAAATGGGAAGAAAATTTGAAAATACATCAAAGAAAAATAAAGACGCTACCTTGGAAATAGGATCTAATTTTTCAATGCTGGCACCCTTATCCTTGACACCATCGAGTTCGAGCTCCCCAAGGCCACCCAGCACTTGCTCCAACCCCGCCGGTTAGCTGGTCTAGTTAGTTCTGGGGGTGCCCCAACTGTGAATTCGACAGATCGGATCTGGCAGGTGTGCCACCACCGACTGTGGCTCCAACGAGATAGCATGCTTTGGCAATGGCGCCGCCACGCTGGCAACAGTCGGGGAGTTCACCCTCGGTTCCGGTGGTTGTGGCCATGACTTCTACAATGTCAACCTCATCAACTTAGTGGCGAGAGTAAAGGGCTCATCTGTAACGCATCTTCTTCATTCTTATAGACCATTATTATATGTCACTGACGTGTTAGAGAGGGAATGAATGCCATTAAGCGGTCAAGTCGGTGGAAGAGTGGAAGTTCGAAAATAAATTTAATGGAAGTCAATATATATCATATCTTTATAAAGTAAAATAAATACTTTGTAGGATGATATTATTTTGAAAAAATAAAATTATTTTTTAAAATTATAAATTCACGTGATTTAAAAATATTTATAAGTAATATAAATTTATAATTCTAAAAAATAATCCTACCAACCAAGCCAAAAACTTTGCTGCAATTGGTACAGAAAAGGAGGTGGAAAATATAATAGGTAAAAAAAGGTATGAAAAATCAATTTTGCTATGTTTGGGAAACAGGGAAAACACACAGTGGGGGTTAGAATTAGAAAACGAAATACATGGTAACCTTTAGAGGATGATTTAGGCTATGGTATGTTTGGTGTTGTTTTTGGTTTTATGTTTTTAAAAATAATTTTAAAAAATTGTATTTGAAAAGTATTTTTTGGTAAATTAAATATAATTTTTTTGTTTGGTGATTGTTTTCTATTTTATTTTTTGAAAAGTGTATTTTCGGCAGTTTAGGCCGTAGGTATTGTTCCGGGGGGGCGGGGAGCTCGTCGCGGGAGGGGAGCTCGCAGGGGAGCCATCATACGGGGAGGTCGCGAGGGAGGGGAGAGCCGTCGCATAGCCCCAAATAAAAATTTTACATATAAACATTCTCTCCCCAAAAAAGGGGGAGCTCGTGCGGGGAGAGCTTGCACACAGGGGGGAGAGCCGTCGTGCCGGGGGGAGGTCGCGAGGGGGAGAGGGAGCCGTCGGGCCGCAGGGGGGAAGGTCGAGAAGGGGGGGAGCCGTGTGCGCGCGAGGGAGATCTTGCTATCCAGGGGAGGTCGCGAGGCGAAAGGAAAGGGGGACCGGGGGCGATCTCGCAGGGCGGAGGTCGCGCACGGGCGATCTCGCAGGAGGGGAGGCCGCGCGGGGGAGATGTGGTAGCCTGTGGGGGAGCCGTCGCAGCTGGGAGAAGCTGGGTCATAGGATGCTGCAGGAACTTGGCATGCACAAGGGGAGTGTTGAAACCCACCCCCCGGGCGCTCGAGCTTGCGTGCGGGAGTTCAGGGAAGGGAACGGGGAGTTAGCCCGCAGATCCAGCGGTTAAAAGGGAGTTTGTCAGTTCCCCGCAGCGTCCAAACATGAGGGAGGAGGAAGCCATCAGGGGGCAAGAAGATGAAAAAAACATTGCCCCCCCCCCCCCCCCCCCCAGCAGAAAGACAAAAAATGAAAACGTCATTTACGCGTTTTCATTTTTGAGCAATTAAAATCGGGTTGTAGTTGAATTTTAAGAAAGGATACCATTGCCAAACAACTTGCTTCGCACGTTTTCTGTATTAAAATAGAGAAAACGGCCGAAAACATCACAAACCAAACACGCTCTTACTTTTACATAAGAAATGATATAGTTAAAATTAAAGTTTAATTAAAATATTTGAACTCAAGCCGTTACATTTAAGAAACCGACTCGAACTAATATCTCGTGATCTTCTCTGCCCACTCCCATCGTCAACCCTTCCTCCTGCAAATTATTCCTCTCCATCGTCTCAGTGATTGAGGTACAAGCAGTAGAAGTCCTTCCGAGTGATCAAGGGTTACGATTACTCACCAACAACCCAAGGAGACTTACAGAAGGTGGGCAGATTCGTGATAGTGAAAATAGTGGTTGGCAGATTCTACTTTGTTTATTTATTGATTATTATTGTTTGCTTTGCGTTTTTAGTCAAGATTCTCTTTACTTTGTGCTTATCATAACCAAACCCTGGTTATTGTTTGCTTTGTGTTTTTGGTTTGGTTATGATTCTCTTTACTATGTGCTTATCAGTTCTGCGGCTTAAACCTTTTTTGCAGGGCCCTTTGGCCGTGATTTGGTCTGCTCTTTCATTTCCGCGATAGTCTTGTAGTGGCAAGCTTTTTAGTTCTACAATATAGAATCCGTTCATAGTTTTTATAAAATCTGGTCATGATTGCCATGGTTTTCTGGTTCGTTTTTATAGAATCTGTTCATATTTTTTATAGAATATGGTCGTGATTTCTATGATAGTCTGGTCTATTGTTATAGAATCTGTTCAATAGATAGGTTGATGAATCAACACTTAAGTTTTCTAATTCAAGAATTGATGTTCGTCTGTAAGTTTTGTGCACGATACAAAGTGACCCGAATTATACATCCTGTTAAAATTATAAATACAAAAATTATAATTAAAATTAAAAAATATTTTTAAAATGTAATATTTTAATAAAATATCAAAATTTTATTGATTTTATTATTTGTTGAGAAAATTTATTCGCAAGTAAATTATGCAGATAAATCACATAAGAATATATTTATTGCCGTTAGATTGGTATGAATAAAAAAATTAATATTAACAAATAAAAGTATTCCTATAATTTTCCTCCATTGAATGGCAAAAATTTATAAAAGTTTAATTTTTTACTAAATTTTAATTAAAGTTTGTTGAGGCTTTGGTATGGAAAATCGACATCGGAAATTAATTTTCAAAAATACCCTTTCCTTTTAAACCCTACGCCCACACACCTTGCGACTCCTCTATTTCTTTTTTTTATCAGGGTATCCTTTCGTATCAACCGTAAGTTTCGCTCCAAACCACAAGAGACTGGGCAATATGAGTTCTGGCTCTGCTGGGGGCCTCCCCAAGCACCAGTTATACCGACCAATCTCCCCTGGCACCCCCGCTCTGATAGCCTGCCCAGGACTGCTGTCACGCAAGACTAATCCCCCACGGCTCCACCTGCCCAGGTGGGAAGTCCACATGTAAGTCACGGGGCGGATAAAATCCCCTCTCTAAGCCACCAGCCCGGGCACTTAGAGTACTCCAAGCCGAGCCAACTGACCTGCCCCCGAGGGGCTGCGACTCCTCTACTCTTGATTCAACATCGTGCTGCTGCTCAAATTAGAATCGGGTTCAATGTTTCTCCCTTTTTCTCCTTATTTATTATTCCTGGATTTTTGTCAATTGTCGGGATGACTCAATCATCCGGCCGAAAGAATTGGACATAAACCATGCTTTCTTCTCCGACATGAACCCATACCGCTTACCTACTTTCACCTATATATGATAGACCCCACGCCGATGCCACGCCGTTGGTAACCTTCTCCGATACCCCCGAGCTGAACCCAAACCCCATCGCTCATCCCAAACCCCGAGCCAAACCCAGCCCCCATTCAACTCCAAACCCATGCCTACTCTTTGGTTTCTATGATGTTCCATTTATAGTTTAAAATGATAAATAAACTTCAATATATTTGTTAATTTGTTTTTGCAACACATGTAAATTTTCATAAGACCATAACATATACATGAATTATTAAGTGATTGTCCTTTAAGACTTGGAACATGTAATTAATCCGAATGAAATCACTACTTATGTTTTCATAAGACCATAAGATATACATTAGCAGGCAGGGTGAGGGCGCTAAAGAAAAATAAAACTAATACCTCAATCAGTTCTTTAGTAGGGAGGGTGCTAAAGAATAAAACTGATCATTCAACCCTTAATCTGCTGTTTAATTTATGTACTTGCTTGAAAATAAGTGAAAATATCATATGCCAGGAATTGACATACATTTGGGAATGCAGAACACAATTTGTTAATTCAAACAACTGTCAAGGTACTTCCTCATCAAGAGGTTCCAAGCATAAGGCAAGTAGAGCAGATTATGTAGAAAGCCAGAGCTTGAGCACGGGTATTAAAGATTTGACTGATGTCGTCAGAAAAGGCAATGAATATTATGATAGACAGGTTTCAGTATCTGAAAAAAAAAAGCAGAACTTATAGCAAAACAAGTGGAAATTGCAGAAATGGACCTCAACATTATGAGGCAGAGTAGGCTTAGACTTTCCAACGAGGAAAATGTTTGGACAGAATTAGAAAATTTCCAACGAGGAAAATGTTTGGACAGAATTAGAAAATTTAAACGTGAGAGAAGACCTACGGATGAACGAGAATTCTTTGGACTTCCAGGTGGGATGTGCTTGGAGGCTTTGAGCCAAATGATGAAAGATGTTGGTTTGATGCAATAGTTATAGCTATCGTGGATGTTGACAGCCACTGTAAATTCTTTTATATATTTTGTTCAAACTTTTTTTCAGATTGTAATATGAACTTGAACTTGCATTGATTATATGTATTTTTATCAGATTGTGTTGATGTTGTTTTGACTCTTGATTTCAAAAGTTCAAATACAAACACGTGGTCAACAATTGTAGGACAAGTTTAACACATAATGTTGTAAGAATTATAAAATGATGATATGAAATGCGGTCACTTTTGTTGGTCATTCCTCAGACGTGTTTTCATCCCAGAAAACGAAAATGGATTTGTTATATTTCTCACCTGTATGTGTGAGCTTGCTTAAGGACTGCCTCTGGCCCAACTTCAGTGTGGGGTTTGTTGATACAGAATATGTGTGCTCTTGAAAGTTGCATTGAAGTTCAATTAAACTAGTTTCATGGCTTGATGGCTGCTCGTTCTGTTGTAGTTTCTGCTCCACTAACCCATTCCCAACCTATATCGAGGCTGAAAATCCTGGCAATTTGAAATTTTGGACTCTATTGTATCTCCAACTTTAATGAATATTGCGTCCAAAAAAAATGAAACAATTGGATTCGTAAAGGCTGTGTGATTCTATTTTGATATAGAATTTGGCCTGGCTCGAATATATAAGGGATAGGGGAGGTGTTCAAGTTGGGTTCCTTATTAACTCTACCAGAAAAGGCCAACGAGTTATCTTGGTACCTGTTTAATGAATTCATGTTGATAATTGCAGAACTTAGAGCAAAACATTGGTTCACGTGGAGAATCTTAGGTTCCAGTTTTGAACGCTTGCAGTGCACCAAAAACCTCTTGAAACATTAGTGCATCTCTGAATACATTGGTGTGTGGCTTACTTTACCTGTCAAAGTTCGTACTTGATATAGTGCTGGTTTGCTGAGCAAGTGAAGAAGTATATCTCTTGCTGTTGGTTTCTGGCTCTCATTGTTGTTCAAGTTCTTGGAAATTTATTACCTTCCCTCTAAAGATGTTACACAATCCTGTAGCGCTTCTGTGGGTGGGACGTATGAAGCCAATTGAGATTTTAGTCCTCCATTTTCATTTTGCAAAGTGCCAACTCTTTCCTTCAGCGGGTCATTTTCCATATCTTTAAATCTGCTCAGATAGTGAAAGCTCTCACAAATTTGTTGACTAAAGATTGCTGCAGAGACCTGCAGGTCTCATAAACTCATTTTCCACGAGCTTTCTCTTCAAACACTACTTCATGGATAGCAGAGACCTGCAGTTGACTAAAGATTGCTGCAGCTTCATCCTACCACACTTTAACCTCACTTCTTTCTTTTCTCAGATCGGAAGAAGCGGATGGTAGAGGGGAAGAAACGATGCAGCAGTAGTTGGGATCTATCCTCAGGCCGGCTCCGCCTGGAGCCACCGGGCTAACAGTCTTTCTCGCCGTGGTAGAGGTCCAATAGAGGTCCGTCGGCGAGACATAGCCCAAGCATTTTCACCATTGAAGACTGGATGTGCCATAGCCGAGAAACTTGTGTATTTTTTTTTTTTTTTTTTTTTTTTTATTTTTAAAAATAAATTAAAAATATATAAAAAAAAAAAAAAAAAAAAAAAAAAAAAAAAATAATTTATATTTAAAAAAAAAAAAAAAAAAAAAAATATTATTTTTTTTTTTTTTTTTTTTTTTTTAAATAAAAATAAATATATATTTTTTAATTAAAAAAACCCAATTAATCTCCTTCCATGCTTAATATTCTGACGTTGAAATTCTGAGAGCTCACTTCAAATCACACACACAAAAATAATATATATATATATATACTTACGCATCCCTCAGGAACAAAGCTCTCATATCAATCGTTGTTTTTTTTTAAAACAAAAAAAACACTATTGAATGAGAATACAAATAAATTCTAGAAATGGAAGAAATAATTCAATTTTATTGATTTCCATAACAAAGAAAAAAAGGAAATTCTAGAATAAATCTAATTCTAGAAGTAGAGATATATGAATAATAAAACCACAATCTTTCCTAATTTATTATCCAAGAATAGTAATAATTTATATTATTTAGGACTTATTCAAATATATAAATAAAATAATAATTAAATAATGTGCAGTTTAAAAACATTCTTCTAATAAGACTTTTGCTTCCTCGTGTCCTCCTCTGCTTATGATTTTCTTTCACTTTGAGCTGGTTGGTGGAGTAAAGCTTTGGTCCTACTCCATTAATGCTTTGCTTTCCATATCTCTTCTACTATTAAATTATTTACTTTAAAAAAACAAAAGCAAATTTACTAGGCTTTTATAGAAGTCACTGCTCGGTACCTAAAACTATTCACCCAACTTTCGAATTAACGAATCGAAGTTACCATATCGAAATAGTGAACGATCTCTTGAACGGACCTGTTTTCTTCCCCTGGTTCTAGGCTTTGGTGGAGACGATATCACACTGGGGGTGCACGAGTTTATAAGATGAACTGATGAAGGAACCTCATCTCATTCCTCATCTAGTTCCCTTTTCAATAATGATTCCCGTGAGAAGACCTTGTTCTCAAAATCGATTTAACTCGTAATCCATGTGAATTTTTATTAAAGTTATATATTTGTAATTGAATCAAGATGCTTTGACAAAATTCTAACTTTTAATAATCATTTTTTTATTACTTATTTTTATAAATATTTTTTAAAAAAATGATATATCCTATTATGTGCAACATAAGGTCTTGTGATGTGTACGTATGATAATAATATTATTATGAAAGTGACTAATAATACTATTAGTAATTAACGAAAAATATTATTTGCAAACATGGCATAAGAGTTGACCTACTAAAGCTATAGCCTGGCCTATGTAAATCGTACATATAGTTTTGTTAACTTAATCAGGGCACGTATAATATATTTTGTATGTATTTTAATTTTTGTATTATATTTTATTAGAGTTTATATTGAAGTTTAATTTGAAAATAATTTTTATTTGATAAAAGAAAGAAATATATTTTTAAAAAAGTATATTTTTTTAAAATAAAAAAATCATAAAAATTTAAAAAATAAAATATGATGACTCAAATAATAAAATAAAAAAACAGGTTTAAAAAATTATAAAACATATTTGAATCTCCCATTAAAATTAAATTTAAATTAAAAATATAAAACAGTTATAGTTTTTAGAAATAATTTTAAAAGTCATCTATTTTAAAATTTTAAGACTAAAATTAAATAATTTTATAATAAATATAAATATATAATTTTAAAAAAAAATAGCATAGCTGTATCAAAAAATGAATTAGGATATTCTATAACAGTTAAAATGGGGTAGATTAAAATGACACCATTTTACTGTTTGTTATCCCCCTACGTATAATTTTTAAAAAAAAACTATAAAACAGTGTAGAATCTCAACTTTTATCAATTGCATCATTAATTTTAAAATTCATGAGCTCTGATATTCGATTGGAATTATTCACCGGATTCATCAATCGAATTGATGTGATAACTAATGTATTTGAATAGGTATAATTATTAATTACGTTTGTGGAGGGTGACGTGTTTGAATCACTATGATGAATTTCGATTAAATTTTGTCTTTGTCGATTGTTGCATTCACAAAATATAACAAGTTTAATTCAATTCGGGATCAACTTTGGTTCGAGAAATAGATGCTTTGTTTGAAAAATAGAGACTTTGGTTTTAAAAATAATAATTTTAGTCCTGAAAAATAGGTCTTCGATTCAAGAAAAAGCTTCTATTTCTCGAATCGAATCACTAAACCGAATTAAATCATCCCCTACCTATGGGTAGGCTTGTAAATGAGTTGATACACTCGACAACTCGCTCGATATTAGCTCGGCTAAACTTGACTTGAGCTCGAGGTCGACATTGTACAAGCTCGGCTCGTTACTGTTCAAGCTCGGCTCGATTAATGTACAAGCTCGACTCGGTTCGGTTACGGTATAAGATCAACTCGGCTCGGATCGTTTTGAAATTTATTGAACACATATCTTTAAATAAGCGACACACTCGATAGCTCCTCGACTAAGCTCGACTCGAGCTCAAGATCGACACTGTATAATTTTAGCCCATTTACTGTACAAGCTCAACTCGGTTACTATACAAGCTCGGCTAAACTCGCTCGGCTCGGCTCATTTACAGGCCTACCTACGGGTATCAGTTTTTAGGTTACATGAACTATAGCATCGGGCATAGATAAATGCCCGATTAAGTGTCACGATACTGTCCGCTTTGGGCTCACCACATCGGCCTGCACGGCTTTAAAACGCGTCGTGACATTTAAAGTTTTCCTCCTTCCCTTATATATGCCTTAACTCTTCTCCCCCTTACAGCGATGGGACAAACATCCCAACATCTCCCTCTTTGTCACACATGACCGTATCCATAGGTTGGAGATACCCTACCGGGATTTCTTGTAACTCCCCCTCAATCCACGTCTTGTAGAGAGATCAAACCGGTTCGATATTAAAGTGACATCATAACCCGGATACCCCCTCCCCGCACTAACGGGACATGCCGCTCGATCCACATGCCGAGAAGACTTTCGATATTACGAAATACTTAACGGGATAATAGGACAACCGCTCGATCGTTTGTTAGAATCGGGCATGATAAAGCCCGATTAAGTGTACCTACGGGCATCCGCCTTTGCCAGCCCATCGCCCCTGCCCACTTTAAAAAGCCGTCGTGACATTTAAAGTTTTCTTTCTGTTAAATCCCTTAACCCTTCCCCCTCCAGCCAATTGGGCACACCCAAACTATCTCTGGTGGATTATAATTTTAGGTGAAATCTTCAAATGACCATATATTTGCATACAATTGACCATTTTGAGCCCTTTTTTATTTGTAGCTATCGATGATAGCTACAATGTTTGCTCCCATAAGGGGCTTGTTGCTTTCAAATTTCCAAAAATCGATCTCTTTCACCTCTAAATTCTAATTTTTAGCGGATTATTATATTTTTTTTACTACATCAATTCTATGTAATTTAATTTTAACAGATTATTACATCTTTTTAGCAGATATTTAATTCGTAAAAATGATTTTTATTTTTTTTCAATATAATTATTTTTGAAATCAAATTAATTTAAATATTACTCTGTTTTTCCCCTTTCGATCACGCATTTTTTTTGACACGGCATATAATGATTTTTAGCCATGTCTCATTAGACTGACACACTGGACCGGTCAACAATATTTATATTTATTCAAAATCCACCAATCCATCTCATTCATGTACATCAGAGTCTGTTTTTCTTTTAATATTGTTTGTATTGTATTGATAATAATTTTTATTTTTATTGTTGCTGTAGCGGTTCCTCTGATACTTGTACAGGTACACCAGAGTCTTATCCATCTCATTCAGTTTAAATGCATAAAAAATCCATAAATGAGGCCTTCAATTCTACAGTGTCGAACCCGCACACGTATCATCCTTATTCATTACACGTTTTTGGTGGAATCCGTCCTATAGACCACATGATTTAATTAGTCCCTCCAAGTAAGAAGAAACATGTGTCGTCCAAAACAAAACAAAAAAGGGGAGAGAGAGAGAGAGAGAGAGAGAAAAAAGAAAAAGAAAAAGATGCAGGGAGCGATGTGACCAAGACCTACAGACATTAATGAAACAAGTGGATTATTATATGGAGCTTGTGCTGCCTACGACGACGAGGGTGCGCGGATTGGTAGAGTCTCAACAGTGAAGTCATCGGGAGGGGGGGTAGGATGATTGAGGGATTTGACAACTGAGTTAGGGGAACGCACGCTCGTCGCAACCTCTCCGTTTTACGTCCCCATCCAAACAGAGACCGTCGCTGTCGATTCCCACGTCGTCCAGAACCTCACAGCCTGGCACCACCAGCCCAACCACAGCCCTCCCACGTGTCGGTCGAAAACCTTGACACCTTTGACGCACAGCTGTACACTTCTCATTTATCCACCCCTCACGCCTCCTTATAAATACGCTCCCCCCTGGTGCTCCCCCAATCCACCAAACACAGTGCCTAATAGCTGAAGCCATGGCTCCGTCGGCCTGTGCTTGTTTCACGCTTGCTCTCTTCTCTCTAGCCGTGAGCTCCTTTTCGGCGTTGGTTCAGCAACAGCCTCTAGTTTTGGAGTACCACAATGGTCCCCTCCTCAAAGGCAACCTCACCGTCAATCTCATCTGGTACGGCAAGTTCACCCCCACCCAACGCTCCGTAATACTCGACTTCCTAAGCTCCCTCAGCCCGCCACCTCGCCGGGCCACGGCCATCCCATCCCCCTCCGTGGCCACCTGGTGGAGCACCACCGCCAACTACAAGGGCGGCGCGGCTACGCTCTCCGTCGGCAAACAGTTCCTCCACGAGGCCTATACCCTCGGCAAAGCCCTCAAGGACTACCACCTCCTCGCCCTTGCCTCCAAACCAGCCGGAGCCGCAGCCGCCCCAGTCGGCGGCCAGACCATAAACGTTGTCCTTACGGCCAAGGACGTGGCCGTCAACGGCTTCTGCATGAACAGGTGCGGGACCCATGGGTCGACCCGGGCGAAGGCTCGGGTGGCTTACGTTTGGGTGGGTAACCCGGAGCTCCAGTGCCCCGGGTACTGCGCTTGGCCTTTTCACCAGCCCGTCTACGGGCCGCAGACGCCGCCGCTCTTGGCACCCAACGGAGACGTCGGCGTCGACGGGATGATCATTAGTTTGGCGACGGCGCTGGCGGGTGCGGTCACGAATCCGTTCTCGGACGGGTACTACCAGGGGCCGGGGGCTCGCCCGTGTACGAGGCGGTGTCGGCTTGCGCCGGAATATTCGGAAAGGGCGCGTACCCAGGCTACCCGGGCATGGTGCGCGTGGATAAGACCAACGGCGCGAGCTACAATGCGCTCGGGGTGAACGGGCGCAAGTTCTTGCTTCCGGCTATGTGGGACCCTAAGACTCGGGCGTGCTCACCCGTTGCCACTTGATGCGCTGCGCGCGTGTGCGCGTGTAGTGGAAAAGCTTGTCGGGAGTAACGCAACGCAACGCTCGCTGCCTGTCCGATGATGCGTTTCTAATAAGCAAACGAAGGGAGAAGTCTGTAGATACGACATCGTTTTCGTGCCGCGTAGGAGAAGCCTTGTTTGTTGTCGTTCGTTTTGTTAGAGTTGTTGTAAATTGTGTAATTTGAATTTCGGAATAATGCGTATGTATAAAATTTATATTAAAAAAAATCATAAAGAGAAAGCGATAGCTGTTTTTATTTTTGGGTCAGACTTTATTGAAACTGTGTTGAAGTATACGAAAGTGCTTTTTCTTGGACGCCTACCGGGTGGCTTAGGCGTATGAACACAGCGATGAGGATGTGTGTGGGTCGGGTTTAAAATTATGCGGCATTTGTAAGTAATTTTGATAGTTTAGTTAAATTTATTATTTAGCTTGGTATAAATTATTTTAGTTAAAGATCATATTTAATGGCATAGTATTTATTATTTTTATTTAAGTTTAGTTTTTCAAATTATCTTGTAGCACTCTTTCCGGTTTTTGCGTTTGAAATTTTGGAGTACTCTACTTAAAATTATTGATAAATAAGCTATTGGAGAGTTTGAGAGAGTAAAAATGAAAAAAAAAAAAAAAAAAAAAAAAAAAGTGGAGGGACTTCAATTAATGGTGTGGACTGTGGACTACATACCAAGTTGGTTAAATTTATTTACGGGAGAATGAATAATGGGCAATATAATTTTTCCTTAAACTTATAATAGTATATCGGCCTTTTCTTTGTGTGTAAGGATTTTATTTTTTAAAAAATTCTTTTCTTTTTAATGAGAGATAAGATTTTTTTAAAAAAATAATGATGTTATTTGTTATCATACGTCGGTGGGTTTAATTTAATAAATTTAAATTTGCGCTACTGTTAACTTAATATAAACTTCAATGTGTTACGTCTATTTTTCAATTTGAAAGCAAAATATTTACATGCACTAATGCGCGCACCATGTATTCCAAAATATTATTCGTCACGATTCACGCCCCATGAGGCAGAGGCATGAAGCATGCATGATATATATGGGACACTCCAGTCCACACTATGCTACAATTATGACATAATAGTGCATTGGGCCCCTATTGGCACACGGCTATTGGCTATGTGGGTTTGTGCTGCGGCCGAGGGGAACCATTATGGGAAGGGAATGCATAAAATACAATAACGCACGCAATCATCCACATTCTACGTGCACGACCCACCCGGCGGTGGTGGTGGTGGTTTGTGTGGACTTTTGGTGGGGAGTTGTTGGGTTGGGTGTTTTGTTTTTTTTACTGGGTAGTGGGTACCTTCCTGACGGGGGCATCTCGATTCTACCGGGGGTAGGGCGAGTCCATCTGCAAGGCCAATGAAATTTTCAAAACCGTAGACCGCAAAGTCTACGAGCGTGGACAAAACGGCTGCCAAACAACGGGACCCATTGGGAAACCGTGGCGATGGTGCTGCCTTTATTGTTTGTATTTAGTCTTTATTAATTGCATACATCTCCCCCTCGTGAACAATAATTATATCAGTATTTTTATCATTTCATTTAATTAATTTAAGTTTATCGTATTGGTTGGTTTCACACAGAAGGCCAGAGCCGTGCAAAATGAGCAGAGATTGGTGGGCCTAGTATTTGCTATTGTATTCACATTCGTGGTGGGTCACGCATGACTTGGAAGTCATTCATAAATATTTTATTTATTATACTATTTATTTTAAAATATAATTAATATAAAAGTTAAATTACGTGTTAAAAATTAAAACATTTATTCACAAACTAAATAAATAATAATAGGTATAGTGCTAATAAAATTATCAAATCCCAAACATTTCTAAATTTCTAAATATATTTTTAATATGTTGAAGATATTAAACACTATAAAGTTCATTTTTAATTAACTAAATCATTTTATTAAATTCAACATATAAAAGAGTAATTGAAAAAAATAAAAATGAAAGAGTTGCAAAAATTATGTTTATGGACAGTTGACCGCAAATTTGAAATTGGCATTAGATCCTATTTTGTCTAAACATGTATTTTGTGTTGGGGCTTTAGTTATACTTATTTTTCTCTTTCTATATTTTTCTTTTTGATGTTGTCTTTCAAGTACAATTCATAAAAGAGAAAAAAAAAAATCGTAAGGGTTATGGTTAACGGTAAAGTGTGTCAGTTGACTGCTTAACCTCCCCCCGGGCCCATTATTTTGAATGAGTTTTAATGTGATGAAGGAAAGGAAGATATGAGAAAGAAGAGGAGGGGAGAGCACTTTAATTTGAAACAACTTTCATCTCAAAAGACAGCATTCTTTTTTAACCTGAAAATGTTCCTTTGATGGAGTCTAAAGTGTCATGCCTTCAAATTTCATGAGATCCAAAATTGAAAACGTGACTATCTTATGTTTGCATTCGAAAAGTTAAGGAGTTGGTGGCTAGCACCGAGATAAATTATACAGCGAGTACTATCCTAAATGAACATGTATAATCATACAATAGAGATAATCATATACATTTCCAATGAAATGCAACTAAATAACCTTCTAATTATCATATAGCATGTTGGGCCAACATATCTCAATCATGACACGTATCAAATCCCACCTTGTACAAATGCAAGTATGTCAATAAATCAATATAACAATCATAGACCCACATCCAAAAAAGGAGAAAGATAATATAACAAGAAATCAACTACAAAAGATATCTTTACATCAAGAAGTTTAATCTGCTCAACTACAAATCCGTTAACAACCTCTTATCAAGACCTGAAAAGAAATATCAACAAATTAGGGTGAACATGAATGTCTAGTAAGTGATATACAACCACAACAGAACCTAGGAATATATACTCTGTCATGCCCTTACATTTCAAGAAACACAAAACTGAGAACATAACTTTTTCATATTCACACCCGAAAGACCAAAGAATTGGTGACAAATAACAAAAGAGACTACACTGCGATACTGTCTTAAACAATCTTATACAATTGTATACTGAAAGTAATCCTATAATTTCCCATAAAGACATGATGATAACAAACATCTCAAGTTCAATTAATAATAAAATATCATTACATTACAACTAATATTCAATTCAATACAACATCCCACAGATTCTTGTACGACCAAAACAAATAAACTAAATGCATAGAGAGAATAATATCATGGTGTGGGGAGTCTCATCTTGTAGGGAAAGACGTCCACTAATCTCCGACAACACTTAAAATATAAATAATAAAGTAGGATGAGTTATAAATTCAATAAGTGATACATAGCTCCACACCACCATACTATCCAAACTATTAGTGTTAGTGTAGCTATATCCAACTCATAAAATTCTCATTACAGTCATTGGGACTTATCCTGTTAACAAATACAAGCAAGAATTAAACAGTTTACCAGCTTAGTGCACGTGACTTTATCACCACCAACTCATCACTAGCTCAGGCATTGGCTTATCAAACAACTCAACTTTAGCTCATGCATTGGCTTATGAAACAACTCAACCTTAGCTTAGGCATTTGTTTCTTAAACAACTCAATGTCACCAACTCAGGGACCTTAGCCTCTTATCAATAACTACCTCTATATCACTAGCTCATAGGCCTTGGTCATATGTCTAACTCAATCATACTATATAGACTCAAATTAAGGTCTCATAGATAACATACAAAATAAGTACATATGGACAAACTAAACAAAGCAATGCCACAACCTATGGTTCCATCACTCTAACTCCTAAGGAGACCCCCCAAATCAACACAATATTTAGGTTTTAGACTCACATAAAGCTTTTGAGTCGAACTAATAAGAAAATGTGGTAAAACACTAAAATTTAGATGCTAGCCGATCAAACAAGAACCCCTTCAATTGACCAAGTCTCACTCAACTAAATCCGGTCGATTAAAGCTAGAACACTCTGGAAATTAAGTTGATTTATTAAACAAAGCCTCATTCAATCGATCACTATTCACTTGATCAAATCGTGGTTCCATGGGATAATTTACTTTTTCTAAGCATCGATAGTAGTTCAATTTCAATATCTTAATTATATATGTGTTTGTTTTAGTTGTTTTTTTAATCTTTATCATGAATGATTTCTTTTTATTGAATTATTTCATGTTTTAGTTGAGAGTAATCTATAATCATATAATCATAAGAAGAATCATGGTTAGTCATCACTTAGTTGATTTATTTCTATTTTAATGGGTCACAATAGTAGTCTACTGTTAGGGTTAGACATGTCATTAGTTACACCAAAGGCGGATAATTATTACCTTATGATCAATCATCAAATAAGTAAAAAATTAATAAGAGTAATCAATCAAATTATATGATTAAAAATAAAAAATTATTGTAAATTTTCATCCTAAAATTTTATTTTATTATTTTCTATTTTTTAAATTTTTATTTTATTTTATTTCATCAAGTCTGCTTTCATGGTAGAAGCGTAACTAAATTAAAGATTCTCGAACGTATCATTGTGAGATTTATTCTAACTTCCCTGCTACAAGTTTGTTAAATTTATTAGATAGTATTTGCGCGACAAAACACTATATATTATTAACGTACAAAGAGGCAACGCAAAAATAAAAATAAAAATAAAAATAAAAACGTACAACTGTCCGAGTTCGAAACATTTATTTATAATATAATAAAAAGTGAGCAGTAAGAACCCAAGTCTCACCGCGTGTGATTCATTGGTGATTGATTGACTTACTGTAGTGCTTGTTGGCTGTTGCCTGCCGCGACATATACATAATTGCGCGATCGAAAATGGTAAAGAGCGGAAGAGAAGTTGAGGTGGCAGCGAAAGCCGAAAAGAGGGCGGCAAAAAGAGAAGGCAAACAGTAAATAAATAATTATCTTAAAATTATGTTCAATGGATTATAATCGAAGGGGTAGCGCATATACTGTTAATTATTTGACATTAAAATAATATCTTTTTAATGATATGATATATTTTGTCATCATACTATCACATTCACCTTCCACATATTTACTCTTTCACATATTCTTTGATATTCCCGATTTTTAAAATAACCTATAGGGATGAGTGCCGTTATAATCTTAAAAATAAATAAAAAAATAAATACAAATAAATTCTTTTATGGTATTGTAATTTGAAAACAATATACTTATCAAAAAATTATATAGAAAGGAATATTCTTTCTATCGTTAAATGGATATAAAAAAATTAATATGGACAAAAAGAATGTCCATGATCGAATTATCGCACACAAATTACCTGTATACAACATAATTCATAATCACGAGATTTTATTTGCTTATTCAAGGAAAAGTAAAAAAAAAAATGTCAACGAGATTGATTTGATTTCAAGTTACCAATAGTGTAACAGAAGGAACCTGGCTAATTAAATATTTGTTTATTCGTTTTTTTATATTAATGGTTGCTTAACAATTCTTCCCGTTCACCAGTTTATTGCTCACTTATACAAATATTGATTAGAAAATATAAATATTCGATGTAGGGCCAGAGACACGGGCATTGATGATTATACAAAGTTGGATTAAGGTTAGTTTCTATGTCATACCAGAATATTGATTTTAATAAATTTTGTAATCAACTAATTTTGGCCTCACCAAACCATACCTACTACTTCCAATTTTCTGTTTTTTTTTTTGAACTCCATAAAGGAAATTAATTTTATATTTATCAATAATCGTACCAAATAATTTACTGTTAATGAAGGAACAAGAATACAATTTTACTACGACAAATTACTAAAATAGTGCTATATTGACCCTTGACAACTGTTGGGATATGGTGTGAATCTCAAATAATTAAATAGTATTTAATTATGAAGTAAATGTGAATTAATATGTTTAATTGGGAGTTAAGCTAATTTTGGAGTTAATCTAAAGTATTTATTTGAGAAACACAATGAAGTACCTATTAACGCAATGTCAATGTATCTGGAGATAGAGTATGAATTTGCTGGAAATTAAGTTTACTATAAAAATTTCAGTAATTTTAGTATTAAATTGATATTTATTATCACATCTGTGAAATTTTATGGTAATATAGTTATTATGTGAGTAAATTAAATTAAATTTTTTTTAAATAAGTTGAAATAAGTAAAATTTAAATCGGTATGGGGATTATTTTTTCTAGAACTTTAAACCTGTTTTTATTCGTGAACTGCTCGTGCCTTAGTGTCTTACCCAAACAAACAATGGTTCCGCTTTTTGTTTTTGTCGATTGTTTGGTTGTATTCCTAACACACTCTACAAAAGGTGTGGTGGGTGGGACGTGGGAGATTGCTAATTGTACTTTTTCTTTTGCGTAAACGTACCATAGTCGTGACTCGTGAGTCATTTGTTTATTTACGGTCCCTTCTGTTTCGCTGTTACAAATGCTGTACAAACACCATAGTCTTTCCAATATATATATATATATACACATATAAACAAAATAAAAATATTATATGTATTAAAAAACAAATTAAGAGATGAATAGTCCTGTAATATGTAATCAAAGAGGAGGGCGAGAGAGGTAGACTTCTTAATACAAAAAAAAAAGATTAAAAAAAGTTACTCAATACAAAAAATAGATAATAGGGGAAAAAATACGTTATTGTGGGATGATTGATTGATTTTTGAAATAAAACTAAACTAAACAGATATAAATAATAAACAATAATGGAGTGGGAGGAGACTCCGGGTCCTACAGGCAAGCAATCGTTTTCTGCCACAACGAATGATGGACCGCGTCCTACACTGGCAGGGGCGGCCATGACATTTATTAATTTCTCGGCTGTTCAAGTTGGGTTGGGTGACTTGGGTCGATCATTAATCATGGCTACTGCTACACTACATGACCCGGATTAGCTATTGCTTATAGGCTTAGAGCCTAGGCTGGGGCAGAAGAAGTCACGGGTCACGGCACGGGTCATGGGTGTGGCTGCACGTACATATCCTGGTCATTCGTCACAGGCTCACAGCAGGCACCCCCATCAGGCATCAACTGCCCATTGCCAATGATAAAACAATGGGCGGCTGTGACCGACGCACCAGCTAGCGCCCCACTATAGCTTACTTTTCTTCTCCATAGTCCATATCGATCGGGAGCGCGATATTATGGAGTGGTCGGCCACCATACATATCCATGAACAAGTTGTGACTTGTGACCTTGAGAATCAAAGCCGTACTGGAAATGGACACAAGGGCCAGGATGGATGGGATTGGGGCGTCGGGGCTTGTCGTGTTTGGTTGGATAGATATCACTGCATGTTTGTCGTTTACGTGCTCATAATATTATTTATAAGCACGATGGACCCCATGGGGTCCCCTGGCATTTGGATACACACATAGGAAGCAGCTACATAGAATAGATAGATGGGAGGATGATCTGATCTCTGGACTGGTAGTCTGGTACAATGCATATCAGCGTAATGTTTTGTACACTACCAATTTGTTCTGGGTAACATGCGGCTTCTGGTTTGATCTATCAAATAATTTATGTTTTTGACGCAGGCACAGGCAGGTGTCAAATTTGCATCTTTCAATCCTTGGGCACGCACCAGCTTTCATTTCTATCATTTTTACCCCTCTTCAATAAAAGTGATGATTGTACGTAGTAGGTATGCAGCAATGGAGTCAATCATTTTCAGTCCCATAAAAACGTAAAAAGTACCGAATAAATATAGAATCGAATCTACACACAAATTTTAAAATTTATTTCTAATGAATGATTTCTATTTGTATTTTTAAAAATTAGGGATGATTGGTCGGACATGGAACAGGTCAAACACTACCTATACGGCTATACCCGTATCCAATGGCGTTGTTCTTTTACTCATACCCATTATAACTCACAGGGTAATTAATACGTATATCCATAAAAAAAATCCAATGGACAACGCGTACTTGATTGGATATTTTTACCAGAATGCTTGTAGTTGTTGTACATAATATATTTTAAACTAATAATTTCAATACTAAATATAAAAAATAATTAAATTTAATACATTTAAAAATAACATAATTACGTAGCAACATAGTTGAAATATATAATAATAAATTTTTGCAATAAAATCCACACGGACCAGTCCTCACTGTAGTAACAAACCAACAATAACATAACCAAACACATAAAAGCGTAGAACAATGAAATAAAGACATCACATGACCACATTGCAATGTAATATACTAATAATATTAGCATCGAAATCATATAAAACACATAAAAGTCAAGTAGCGTAGTGTATATATGTGACGGGCAACAAACTATTAACTTAAAAGTAGTCTTTAATAGTACTAACACTAGCTTTTTAATTATTTTCTCCAATTTTATAAAATTAAATTATTTTTTATTTTCCTTTACAACTATATACTACAATAAATTCTTTAAATAACTCTGTATATCTTTAAAACATTATTTTATATTATTTTTTTATTTAATAATTTTTTTATAATTTAATATAAAACAAAAGTGAATATTATGAAAACGTGAAGGTGAGAGAAAATTTATATATATAATGTAATAATTATAGAGAATTACTAGTGTTTCTCAATATATTGGAAAATACTATACAAACCCCATGAAGAAAGTTAAATATAAGGCATTTGTTTTGGGGATGATTTTATAATTTTTTAACTTTTTTTCCCTAAATATAGGAAACTGATTTCTTTAGGTAATCTGATATTAGTACTCTGAGTTGTAACATAGTCTTTTAACCATGAGTGTCTCCAGCAACAACTAATCTTTTAGTGACTTTTTCAAATCCTAGTTCGCTGTTTTCATCAATTTATCATCAAAACATCACAATCATCCTAAATAAAATTAATTTGGAATTAAATATATTTACATTATACTATTAAATAAAAATATCATATAATTAAATTACTAATCAAATTTCTCACCATCAAGGTCAACATCATCTAAATATTTGTAGGTGTGCCATTGTATAAAAGAACTTTCACAATCTAATTCAAAATAATAATAATGATTAGTATGACATTCTGTTGAGGACATTGATTAGGATCCAATAAAAATTTTAAAAAGAATAATCGAATACCCAAATTCAGTCCAAAAAAATTCAAGTAAATAACTAAAAAAACCAAAAATAAGTATGAACATCTAATATGAGAGTTTATAAATTATAATTGCTAATAGCCAATAATTTAAATACATCCAAATACAATACTTATTTATAGATAAACTATTAACTAGGAATTAAAAACCTAATACAATTAGAAAACTAAAGTAAAAATATCAAAATATCCTACTACGAATTAAATAAAAAAAAGTAATTAAAAGAAATAAAACTTATAATAAACAAACAAAAGTAAATATAAGAAGAGTCTCAACGATATAAAATGTCTTGTGCAATACGATATGTGCACGTAGCAATGCACGTATCGCATGTCGTGGGAAGTTCTTATCATTTCTCCTCCCTTCAAAGACACCCTTGTCCTCGAGGAGATTTTTTGGATAGTGCTCCCCTAAGTTGACATAGTTACTCCAAGAAGCTTCCTTCCAATCTCCATCAACTATCACCATGAAGCACTAAGTGCCACAAGGTTCCATACCTTTTTGAGCATCGCACTAGTGTTCCTCCTTAAGTGGCAAAGTTGTTTAAGTTCTTTTTCATCAATCCAACTTGAAATCCATTGTTACGACTTGATAATTAGTAACAACCTTGCTAATACCTTTCAACCAAGTAGAACCCATAACCACATCAACTCCCATTATAGGTAGCACATGCAAATCAGTAGTGATATTGACTCCTTGGGCATTTATCTTTGCATTTCAAACTATTTTCACGCATTATAATTTTTCTTCACTAGTCACTCTCACCATAAAAGGTTTTAGGGCAGAACCTTCTAGTCCAACTTTCTCCATGATATCAGTATTGATGAAATTATGGGTATAACCAGAATTTACAAACAATGAAACTTCAAAAGTTCTAATCCATTCCATAAGCCTCATTATAGCTACCTTTGATTTTGTAAAGATTTGTATTTGGGTAGGATTGAGAAATAACCATTCGATGGAAATACAATTATCTGGACGATAGTGTACCCGTCGGTGTGAGCATTTTGACAGTACTTGGGCCCGATTCCGAGTTGGGGTCCCGAGTGGCCCAAATGTTGACTTTCTAGGAGTTTATTGGTTAACTTTGCATTTGAGTAGTCATTTGAGTGTGATAATATCTAAATAGTATTGTGCTCGTCATTTTGAGTGTTTTGACAATAATTTGACTCAATTTGGAGTTCGTGACGTTGGAGGTCAATTATTGACAAGGTCAATTATTGGTTAATGATTGGCAGAAACATAAATAGAATGAAAAGAAATAGATTTCATTTTACGCTATCACGTTGGTACGTTTGAGAGAGAGAGAGAGAGAGAGAGAGAGAGAGAGAGACAAAGAGAGAGCTTGGAAGTTTGAAGCCTTGGCAATTTGTGACGATTTGGGTTCGTAGAGCTTAAAGAAACACTCCAAGTAGGTGTCCTTGAACCTCTTAGTTCGATCCTGTCTTTGAATATGCACGAATTTATCATGATTTATGAAATTGAGTATGAACCCTAGGTTTTGGGGGAAACCCAATTTTGGGTTAGATCTAATGATTTAGTATAAGATTTGTGGTTAAGAATTGATTTATATCAGTTTATATATGTAATTTTGTAGTCTGTTGAGTAAAACGTGTGTTTGTGAGTGCCTAGGGGTCGCTGGGTTGATTCCAGAAAAAGAATAGGCAAAAACGACGATGAACAATACTCTGGGCAAACTTTAGGGTCGAAGTTCGTAGTTAGCAGCTGTAGTCAGCAGCTTCGGAGTCCGTAGCATCGCTCCGTAGCTTCATTCATGACTTAGCTCCGTAGCGGTAATCCATGACATCGTGTTCGCGACATCGAATTCGCGCAGACGGTCAACCGCGACCGGATGGACCATTGGATCATTTACATTATAATACTTAAGTTACAATGTAAATAATGAAATATCCCCCTTTGAGATTCAAAGAAAAATATTAGAAAATTTAATTCCACTCCTTCAAAATGTGAAAATTGGGATTTAGTATAAAATCTCAGAAAAATCCAGTTTTTCGTAGAAGTGAATTTTCGGAAAGTGGGGTTAGACATCTCAGAAAAAAATCCCCCAAAATTAGATTATCTTAGTTATGATATGGAGACCCAATGCCAGTACTTTTATTGCAAGAAAATAACTTTTATGAGTATTTTCTTTCTTGGTCAAGGCATGAGGATCGATTTGTGAAGACGGGCCTCAATTATAAAAGGAGTATTGTGAACCTTAATATCATACTGGTGTTGGTATGTTGGTTTGAGGATTTGGGGCTTGGACTCCATGACTTGTTTGTGTTCTCACTGTGAGGTAGGCTAATGCCTGGGTTGAGCCGTTGAGCTCGTGAGCCATTGAGCTCGTGAGCCGTTGAACTTGTGGAGCTAGGGCTGAGTGCCTTGAGCTGAGATCCTGTTGAGGATCGTGTTAAGCCGTTGAGCTCGTGAGTTGTTGAGCTCGTGGAGCTAGGGCTTAATGCTTTGAGCTGGATCCTGTTGAGGATCATGGACAAGCTATCTTGTGTGGGCAGGTTGGGTCTTGATGTTTGTTTGTAGGCCAAGTCTTGATGATTGTGCACACTACACAGTGCACGAGTACATAGAGCATATAGTATAAACTTGTATGTTTACATGATGTGGAGTATTAGGGTCTCCTATTGAGCTTGTCGCTCACCCTTACTTGTTCTTTCCCCTTTTCAGGTGTGACCCAAGACTAGTGGAGGACTTTCTTCCAGAAGGACATGCCCACTACTCTGATATATGATACAGGTATTCTGTATTATTTTTTGTGATATCCTGGACAAGGGTCGGTGGACAGTTGTATTACACACTGTTTATTATATAATGTTTGTATGACTATTTGACTCCCCCCCCCCCCCCCCCCCCCCCCCCCCCCCCCCCCCCCCCCCCCCCCCCCCCCCCCCCCCCCCCCCCCCTATTGTATGCCCCTCTAAAATAAAAAAAACAACCCCCCCCAACCCCCCCCCCCCCCCCACAAACAAAAAAAAAAAAAAAAAAAAAAAAAAAAAAAAAAAAAAACCCCCCCCCCCCCCACAATCCCATCCTTCCCCCCCCCCCCCCCCCCCTCACAAGATCTTTGCCCCCCCCCCCCCCCCCCCCCCGTTTAGCGTTTGAGACTAGGTGTTGATAACCCATTATAGTTTTACATGACATAAATACTACATGCTAACTTCTTATGATTTTATTCCAAGCACTCGGACCCATTATCCTAGCATCCTTGCTTTCTCCTAGTTCACGGGGTTTGAAACAAAACATGAAAGGAAATGAGCTCAAATAGCCAAGAAGGTTAAAAGTAAGGGATAATATATGGAGAATATCAACTCATGGAAAAATAAGAATATCTACTCATCTAGGTTCACCACCTAGATATCTTTGCATAACTTGTTATCATCGGATTGACACTCTCCAGGTGATGTCTTTACCCAATGCATTGGAGGTCTTTTCGGAACCACCCATAAACATATTGCCAAACATAAAACTATCTTCACAAAATTTCAAACAACTACATAATGGTAAATTTCAACGTAAAGGAAGGTCTTACAATAATAGCCCCGATAAGTAAAAGGGTTATTCACCATTCAATAAATTAGATTACCAACTTTTCAAGAAGTGTCAATAAAGTTAATTATTAAATATCGAGATAGAAATATAGAGAAGAAATAGGAAATGAATTTCCACGTCGGAGATCGTGGTAAGGAAAGGGAGAGTGGATCCTTACTTATCTTTTTTGTCTTCGCGTTTATAAACCTTGAAACAAAATTTAAAAGTTAATATTTTAGTTTGAATAATAATAGTATATTCAAAATAATATATTGAGAGACATATATAAGTATATTATGGTGGAAAAACTTCTCATGATAATAATAATAATCTATACGTATACATACCCCCT
The DNA here is from genome assembly GCA_023512835.1 of Taxillus chinensis. Classification (NCBI taxonomy): domain Eukaryota; kingdom Viridiplantae; phylum Streptophyta; class Magnoliopsida; order Santalales; family Loranthaceae; genus Taxillus; species Taxillus chinensis. The sequence goes on along the minus strand of CM042090.1, from coordinate 8,526,566 downwards.
ACATATATAATATACGTATATACTATATTTATACAATATACATATATATATTGAGGGGCAAAGCCATCCATAATATATATATGTATGAGGAGACTTAGTCTTCCATGGAATAATAATAATCTATATACTCATATATCATATCATATACATATATATATTGAGGGGCAAAGCCACCATAATATATATATGTATGAGGGAGGCTAGCCTTCCATGGAATAATAATAATTTATTATATACATATACGTATTGTTTAATAAATATACAATATATATTGAGGGGCAAGGCCATCCATAATATATATATGTATGAGGAGGAAGAACATGATTAATATATGCTTGAAATATTTACCTCTTGGAACTTCCAACACGTGAGAGGAAGATTGAGAGAAGAGAAGGCTTGGAGGGCTTTGGGGTGTTAATAGAACTTTTTGGGAAGTATTTGGAGGAGAGTTTTGTGGCTTATTTGAATGGAAAGAGTGCTTGGAAGGGAAGTGAGGCATGCTATTTATAGGTAAGGTGGTAGGTGTAATAGTGTGAAAAATAGTGTCGAATTTGACTTTGGCATTAAATTAAATTATTTAAAATATATATAATACTTTATTTTCCTCATATTATCTCTTATTAAAAACGTGGTTATCTCCTCCTACCATTTAAAAATGTTTTAAGACTTTTTAAACCTAGAAGGTTCCTTTGGCATTAAAAGTCCACATTGGTGTACTCTCTACTAATTCAATTATAACTTTTTTAATTTTGTAGTTTTTGACAAACGGCCAATTGTATTGCTTCTAACTCAAATATCTACAAATGGGTATCAATTTTATAATTTCTAAATATGTATAACAAAAGTTATTGAATTTTGAAGTCATCTAAATGTTTACCCGTTCACCTGAACCTATGTGTAGTATTTTAACTCTGGAATTGATTGGCTTCATATTAATTCTGAAATTTCTACACGTTTTAGCTAAGTCATAAATGAACAAATGGGCTTTGGTTTCATGTCAATTGGATCTAATAACTCAAGTTATGAATTTTTGAATGGGACCTCCAGAATCTGCCTCATTCAAATTTTTGGGCCTTACCTATGTTTTATACTTTTGGTAAGGTTAAGGCTTGTCTACTTACTTACCCATAGTAATTTGGTTTAAGAAACTAAATGACATAATATATAGCATCTAAACTTTTTATGACGTATAAGAAATTATTTTATTTATTTTATTTATTTTTATAACGTATTTAATATTAACGCGGATAAAATAATATAATTCGTAATCAATAAATAATAAAGTAAGATAACATTATATTCCATGACTTCTTCTTTATAAACCTATAAAGTATAATATTGTAAAATATTATTACATACTCATACCTATTTATAACAATTCAAACAGATACAATTATAACAGTGTTCTTATTCCAATGGTTAGTTCTATTAACGCTAGTTACCATTCGACGGCTACTTACTAGTCACATGCTACTTAAATGACTATATTGGGTACTTATTTTTATTGTGATAATATCTAAAATATTCTTTCTAACTATTTTTAGTAATGACATTATTATTATTCTATTTAAGGAAGAGCTTAAATTTTTCGGGTCTTACTTATACCCCACTTAAAAGAATTTCGTCCTCGAAATTATCGCGTACCTTAATCATGGAAAAGTTTGGATTTTTTGCCTCATCTTTTCTTCATGCTCCCACGTTGCCTCCTCGGTGATTTGATTCCTCCATAACACTTTCACGAGTGGAATTCTTTTCGTACGTAACACTTGTTCCTTGCGGTCAAGGATTTGCACCGGATGTTCTTCGTAGGTCAGTCAACACGAGTTGGACGGCTCTTTCGTTAAAACAGTGATGGATCTGGTATGTACTTTCTTAGGAGGACACATGGAACACATGGCACGTGTTCCAAATGGGTGGTAGGGCTAGGCGATACTGTTGCTCCAATCTTTTCTACTATGTCAAATGGTCCAATGTATCGGGGCTTAACTTCCCTTTCTTTCCAAATCCAGACTCCTTTCCATGGTGAAACCTTAAGAAATACATGATCGCCTACTTCAAACTCCAAGTCCTTTCGTCGGTGGTCCGCATAACTCTTCTCTCTGCTTTGAGCTCGCATATGGTCTTGATTGACGCACCTTTTCTCGTTGTTTCTTGCCCAAATCGGGGCAGTAATTTGCTTTCTCCTACCTCATCCCAACTGTTGGTGTTCGACACCTTTTCCCAAAAGAGCTTCATATGGTGCCATTTGTTACTTGCGTGATAGTTATTATTATAGGAGAACTCCACCAAGGGAAGGTGTTTCTCCCAATCTCCTTGAAAGTCAATAGACAAGCTCTAAGCATGTCCTCCAAAGTTTGGATTGTCCTCTCGATTGCCCATCTGTTTGAGGGTGGAAGGCCAAACCATCGGTACTAGGCATGTAGGCTCCTCCAAACTTAGAGTGAATCTTGGATCCGATCGGAGCGATTGATAATGGCACCCATGCATCGAATGACTTCCTTGATGTATAGCTGGCAATTGATCCAAGAGAAATCATCGCGGATAGGGATGAAGTGAGACGTTTTTGTCGGGCGATCCCTCACCCAATCGCATTGTGTCCTTTTGATGTTCTAGGTACCCGTGACAAACCTAGTTACTTTTCCCACTTCCATTCGGGTTTGGAAGTGATTGCACTCCACTGTTGGCGCTCCCTTTACTCTTTGCACACCAAGCACCCGTATATAAATTCCCGATTTCTCTCTTCATGTTGTCCCACCATAGTTCTTTTCGTAAGTCTCGATCATCTTGGTGCTTCTGGATGATAGGAATGCGGGCTATGTGCTTGCTAGTAACTCCCTTTTTAGTCCAAAGATGATGGTCACGTCTTGTCCAAATCTTAGAAACCACCTTTATCGATGTTGAACTCGGAAGTCCACCTTTGCGCTGCTTCCCTCTTTCTTGTAGCTTGGGATCTTCTTGTTGTGCCACCTTTATCCTCTCCAAAAGTGTTGGTTGTATGGTCATGTGGAATAGGTAGCTTCTTTCTCCAGGTTTTCGATTTCAACATCCACCTCTTTAGATCTTATTAGAGGCCTTTCAGTGATCAATGTTGCCAAGGTTGGCATGTTTGGCTTAGTGCATCCGCCACCACGTTTGCCTTCCCAGGATGGTAGTGATGGTGCACATAGTCTTTTAAAATTTAGCCACCTTCTTTGTCGCATGTGGTTCCTTTTGGGTGAATATGTTTTTAGACTTTTATGATCGGTGTGTCTCACTTTCTCCCCATAAAGATAGTGCGCCAAATCTTTAGGCAAGGATGATTCGCTAGTAAGTCGGTGGGGATAGTCACCTCGTGGGTTTTTAGTTGTCGTGATGCTAGGCAATTACTTTACCATTTTGCATTACACACCAAGTCCTCCTCGAGCATCGTATAAATTGGAAGTTTTCTCCTCCGAAGGTAGTGCCCGGGTGTCTAACTAGGCGCCGTTTTGTTCTCGAAAGCTTTCCTCACACTTCGTGGTCCATTCGATCTTAGCACCCTTAAGCGGCTTTATTAATGGGCCCCGATCTCGCAAAGTTTTCTACGAACCTTCGGTAATAACTGCGAGTCCGAAAACTACGAACCTCCGTTTGTTTTGGGTCTTGGCCGTCTTATTGCCTTTGTTTTGCGGATCCACGGAGATGCCTTCAGAGTGACAAATGTCCTAAAAATGCGACTTGTTGAACCAAAATTCGCATTTCTGATTTGGCATATAGTTTCTTCTCCACTTAAGGTTGCAGACGCTCCTTAAATGCTCTTCATGTTCTTGCGACTCTTGGAGTAAATAAGTATGTCATCAATGAAGACAACGACACACTTGTCCAAGAAGTCATGGAATATTCTTCATCGGGTCCATGAATATGCGGGGGCTTGGTCATCCGAAAGGCATTACGCGAATTCATAATGGCCATACCTCGTTCGGAAGGCCGTCTTGGGAATGTCCATCTCCTTCACCCTTAATTGATGGTAACCGACGAAGGTCAATTTTTGAGAAGTATTGAGCGCCTTTAGTTGATCGAAGAGATCATTTATCCTTGGTAAAGGATATTTATTCTTGAGGTGACGTTGTTTAGTCCTCTAAGTCGAGCGAGCCTCATGAGCCATCCTTCTTCTTCACGAACAAGACCGGTGCTCCCCAAGGTGAGCACAGGCCTAATGAATCCTTTGTCCATCAAATCTTGCATGCTTCTTAATTGTTTAACTCGTTGGTGCCATCCGAAAGGACTTTTGGAGATGGATTTGTCCCAGGAAATAGATCGATGGAGAATTCACTTCGTGGCGGAGGAGGTCTGGCATTCTTCGAACACATCTTCATATTTGCAAACGATAGGGACTTCTTTTAATGTAATCTCACCTACACTTGTGTGCCGAGGAAAGATATCCCTCTTTTGGATGGTTAGAACATCCTCTCCATCCTTTTGACACGTAAACACCAACTTAGGTTGGTTTGGGAGAAAAATTACTCTTTACGAGTACACTCTATGGTGGCGTGATGGATGTTACCAACCATCCCTAATATAACACAAAGTCCCTATTTGAAGAGATTAGGTTTAGGAAGTACCTATCACATATAGAATGGGGCATGCTTTATATATCTTAGTGGCTTTAGGTGAACCACTTGGTGTCAGTTAATTCCACTTTAATCTACGATGTGGAATATCCATATGTTATACTTTGGTGAGACGAAAGAATGCGTTGAACCAGAACAAATAAGGTATAAGCGTTTCTGAACTTAGAGCAGGTACCTTTCACCACATCGTTGTTTGACTTCTTCCATTATTGGCTCCACTGCGGTTGTAATGGCGTACGAGCGGCCGGTGCCCTAGGTGGTTGTTCGAGCTTGTGGTTGTAGTGTCGTTGTGGTCGTACATGTCGAAGTGGTTGCTGCAACGGTTGTCGATAATCCCCATAGTTTTTGCCGGGGCACCGATTTGCAATGTCCAAATTCATTGCGGTTGAAACATTTGACGGTCGGGCGTGTACTTGGTTCGGCTTGGTGCAGTAAGGGTTACGCATACGAATGGGATTAGGACCCATTTGGGGCCCTTGTTTAGGCCTTTCCCGGCATCACGTGCTTGATGTCCGCCTTACCACACTTGAAACTTTTCCCGATCCTTGGAGACATTCACCGAGTGTCTTTTACCACATTTAGGGCAGGTGGAATGTACTTACCTCCTTCATACTAGGCTTTGGATCTCCGACCATTAGCATGGTGTTTCCTTTTCTTATCATTTTGACTACGATTTTGGTGGTGTCAAGATGTTCCATTTCTACTTTGATCGCCATCGAACATAGTCGGGAAGTCAAAGCGCCAACGCTCTCCGTATGCTTGGTTTCAACCCATGGTAGAACATTTGAACTTTCTTTGCTTTCGCTACGTCGAGGTGCGTACCGTGCTAACTGGTGAATTTTGCCTCATCGTGCCACGACATCATCCTTTTGTTTAAGATCGGAGTCTCTCTCCATCTTCTCCTCAATGGTCGGGAAAATACTTTTCTTGTAAGATCTCTTTGAAAGCTTCCGACAGAGCCATCTCTCCCTCGGTTTTGGTATTCTTAACAAGGGTCCACCATTGGTTTGCCTCGCCCTCGGTCGAGATGGCAACTTTATCTTTTTTGGTCGGACTTCCATCGAGAATATCTTTTCTAACTTATTAATCCATTCTCCATGTGAGTGGGATCTTGAACGAGAGAAGGTGGGGGATCGCTTCTAAATGGTCAACGTCACCTCTTTTGGTTGAGGGTTTATACCTTGTTCGGTTGACCGACGGTGTGTTGGGTTGAGTCATATTTGTGCCATCGTTTGTGCCATTTGCTGAAATGCCATCGGGTTCTCTGCGCTTACACCTTGTGGTCTGCCATGTTTGAAGGTTGCCCATTTGGTGGTAGTGTTCCGCACTGTCCACTAGAGGAAGAGTTCATTGGTGTTGAACCCTCTTGAAGTTCATTTGCCATACCGTTATTCCTTGTGGAGTTGTTCCCTGTTTCCTCCGTTCCTTGTTTCAACCATTTTGGCCCTTTAACCACACGTTATCGAGGTTAGGTTAGTTCAAAATTAACCATATAACCACAATAATACTTATGTAAAATAATTCACTATAATTGTTATAAGTATAGGACTCTATCTATGTTATTTATAACTAGCTCTATACCTAACAAACCTTTTGCTCGATAAATTGTACGCCCCCAAACGGACTTCGGACCGGGTGCGTTAGATAATTAAAATATTACAATTATATGAATAGTAATCTATTCTCACATAAATTCGATGGTTTATTTATTCATCAAGACTCACACAAGATCTTTAAGGTTTGCTTTAGAGACTAGGTGTTGATAACCCATTATAGTTTTACATGACTAAATCTACATGCATAATCTTCTTATGATTTTATTCCAAGCACCGGACACCATTATCCTAGCATCCTTGCTTTCTCCTAGTTCCCCGGGGTTTGAAACAAAACATGAAAGGAAATGAGCTCAAAAGCCCAAGAAGGTTAAAAGTAAGGGATAATATATGGAGAATAATCAACTCATGGAAAAATAGAATATCTACTCATCTAGGTTCACCACCTAGATATTTGCTAACTTGTTATCACTGGATTGCACTCTCCGGTGATGTTCTTTACCAATGCATTGGAGGTCTTTTCGGAACCACCCATAAACATATTGCCAAACATAAAACATATCTTCACAAAATTTCAAACAACTACATCAATGGTAAATTTCAACGTAAAGGAAGGTCTTACAATAAAGCCCGATAAGTAAAGGGTTATCACCATTAATAAATTAGATACCAACTTTTCAAGAAGTGTCAAATAAAGTTAATTATTAAATATCGAGATAGAAATATGAGAAGAAATAGGAAATGAATTTCCACGTCGGAGATCGTGGTAAGGAAAGGGAGAGTGGATCCTTACTATCTTTTTGTCTGCGTTTATAAACCTTGAAACAAAATTTAAAAGTTAATATTTTAGTTTGAATAATAATAGTATATTCATAAATAATATATTGAGAGACAATATAAGTATATTATGGTGGAAAAACTTCTCATGATAATAATAATAATCTATACGTATACATATACATATATAATATACGTATATACTATATCTTATACAATATACATATATATATTGAGGGGGCAAGCCATCCATAATATATATATGTATGAGGAGACTTAGTCTTCCATGGAATAATAATAATCTATATACTCATATATACAATCATATACATATATATATTGAGGGGGCAAGCCATCCATAATATATATATGTATGGGGAGGCTTAGCCTTCCATGGAATAATAATAATTTATATATATACATATCGTATTGTTTAATAAATATACATATATATATTGAGGGCAAGGCCATCCATAAATATATATGTATGAGGAGGAAGAACATGATTAATATATGCTTGAAATATTTACCTCTTGGAACTTCCAACACGTGAGAGGAAGATTGAGAGAAGAGAAGGCTTGGAGGGCTATTGGGGTGTTAATAGAACTTTTTGGGAAGTATTTGGAGGAGAGTTTTGTGGCTTTTTGAATGGAAAGAGTGCTTGAGAAGGGAAGTGAGGCTCTATTTAAGGTAAGGTGGTAGGTGTAATAGTGTGAAAAATAGTGTACGAATTTGACTTTGGCATTAAATTAAATTATTTAAAATATATAAATACTTTATTTTCCTCATATTATCTCTTATTAAAAACGTGGTTATCTCCTCCTACCATTTAAAAATGTTTTAAGACTTTTAAACCTAGAAGGTTCCTTTGCAAAAAGTCCACATTGGTGTACTCTACTAATTCAATTATAACTTTTTTAATTTTGTAGTTTTTGACAACGGCCAATTGTATTGATTACTAACTAAATATCTACAAATGGGTATCAATTTTATAATTTCTAAATATGTATAACAAAAGTTATTGAATTTTGAAGTCATCTAAATGTTTACCCGTTCACACTGAACCTATGTGTAGTATTTTAACTTCGGAATTGATTGGCTTCATATTAAATTCTGAAATTTCTACACGTTTTAGCTAAGTCATGAATGAACAAATGGGCTTTGGTTTCATGTCATTGGATCTATATAACTCAAGTTATGAATTTTTGAATGGGACCTCCAGAATCTGCCTATTCAAATTTTTGGGCCTACCTATGTTTTATACTTTTGGTAAGGTTAAGGCTTGTACTACTTACTTACCCATAGTAATTTGGTTTAAGAAACTAAATGACATAATTAAGCTCTAAACTTTTTATGACGTATAAGAAATTATTTTATTTATTTTATTTATTTTTATAACGTATTTAATATTAACGCGGATAAAATAATATAATTCGTATCAATAAATAATAAAGAAGATAACATTATATTCCATGACTCTTACTTTAAAACCTATAAAGTATAATATTGTAAAATATTATTACATACTCATACCTATTTATAACAATTCAAAGATACAATTATAACGGTAGTTCTTATTCCAATGGTAGTTCTATTAACTCTAGTTACCATTACGCTACTTACTAGTCACATCTACTTAAATGACTATATTGGGTACTTATTTTTATTGTGATAATATCTAAAATATTCTTTCTAACTATTTTTAGTAATGACATTATTATTATTACTATTTAAGGAAGAGCTTAAATTTTTTGCGGGTCTTACAGAAAGTATAAGATTACCCTTGATGTATGACTATATAGGGTTGCATATTTGAGACAGCACCCGCAGTATAGTCTCTATTGGTGCTAGTCATCTACCCCTTGACCTTTCGGGTGCGGGCAAAGAAAAGTCATATTCCTGGTTCCGGGTACCCTGGAATTCGGGGGCATGACAAATTCCCCTATCATAGCACAAAGAGATAACTAAACGACGCAAGTATCTTATTCTACTTCAACCATCCTCAATTCACCTCCATCACTGATGTTGTCCTTATAAATTGAGCTAAAATCATCAATCATAAACACTTTCCCAGTGCGACAACGATAATCCTTGTCCTACTTTTCGCCGTATTTGAAACAGAGACCTTTCTTCTCTCATTAATTTATTCATATGAAAGTATTTGACTTTTCTTGTTGTCCTTCTTGTAGCCACCCTCAATGGGTTCCTCTGCTGCTAGAGAGTCTTTAACTAGTTCTGATTTAACACTAGTGTCTTCAGAACTCTCATTAAGAAGCTTCTTTTCATTGTGGTAGCTTCCCTCCAAGATTTTTGCCATCCTCATAGCCTCAGCTAGTCATTGAAATTGCTTTAGCTTTAGCTCTCTCGCTAACCACGACTTCAATCCCTAAATAAAGATACCCAACAAGGTTTCCGACCATCCTTGAACAAGAATTTGGAGTCGGCGGAACTCCTCCACATAGACAGCTACCTTTTCTTCCTACTTCAGCTTGGTTAGTTGTCCATGGTGGTTAAAAACTGGGGAGGGTCCCCATTGAGTTAAGAACTCTTGCTCGAATGTTGTCCATCCTAATTGTTATATGTCTTGCTCATATTGGGCTTTAATCCAATGCCACCAGCTATTGGCCATCACATTTAAATATATACAGGCCACTACAACTTGATTATCAGTGCTATGTCTCTGAAAGCTTTGTTGATCATATACTAGTCTCTGTCTATGTTCTGCCTTGTTGGTTATCTCATCAGATTCATAGCCGTTGTCGATCTCTCCTTTGGTTGGATCATTTCGCAATTATCGCTCGACTACCATTAGTCCTCTCTACACACGCCCACCTCACCTAGGTAGGCCATGGTAAGTAATGTCTTCTGCGTTTGATAAATTATCAACCTTCTTTATAGACTATTGTGATCTATGGTTGTCACCATGAGTTTGTCTACAACCGGTTTCTTGCCCTTGCTGGCAGAGAGTAATCGGTTGATATTCTCATTGGTTTTATCATGAGAATGAGCCATCTCCGCCATTACCGCGAAAAGCTCTATGACAGAATGCTCCGGGGCTTCGAATCGTTGTTTGTTCATCTTGATTGTCTCCTCTATCATTGTTGATGAAGAATGCGAGATAAATATTGAGAAATTTTAATTAGGATATCACAGTGAAATTGATAATTCAATAAGACATCTTAATTAGGATCTCTCAATGAAAGCACCAAATTGTTGAGGACCTTGATTAGGATCTAACAACAATCTAGAGAAGGATAACTGAATACCCAAACTCTAGCCTAAGCAACTCAAGTAATTAATTGAAAAAGCCAAAAATAAGTATAAACATCTGATATGAGAGTTTATAATTATCAATAGCCAATAATCTGAATACGTCCAAATACAAGACCTATTTATAGGCAAACTAGTAATTAGGAATTAAAAACGTAATATAATTAAAAAACTAAAGTAAAATACCAAAATGCACTACTATAAATTAAATAAAGAAAAGTAATAAAAAGGAAAGGCTTATAATAGACAAAAGAAAATAAATATAAGAAGAGTACTAACGATAGAAGATATTTTATGCAACACAATACGTATATGTAGAAATGCACATATCGCACGTCATGGGAAATTCTCATCACATTCAATAACCTTTAGTAGTTTTACACCAAAGCACTCTTTCAATAACAACAAATATTAATATATTTTATGCATAAATAATTTTATTTCATGTGCAACCATCAACATCCAACAAAGGTTCATCAATCATCATAATATTAACCCTTTTTTTTTTACAATCAATCAAAATCCAATGACAACCAAATTTTACATCATCAAAAAGAATCTGTGTCCAAACCAAGCCATATATATAAACCTATTCAACCAAAATTTGGCAAATCCATTTTACTGAGACACAAGAGATGTGAAAAGATAAAACCACCTATCTTAATTTTGTCGGTGAAATTTGATCGTTTAGATATACCAAGAACATGTCAAGATACATTACCTACTACTTGAAAAACTAAGTTTAAATTTAAATTTTCAAATACGTTTTTAAAACAAAGTCATTCACATGAAAGATACATTACCTATTACCTGGCACTTTGCAAATATTGTATGTTTCTCTTAATATTGTTGGGGACATATTACAACTACATTTACTTCATGAAACGTCATATGAAACAAAGTGCTAATTACTAAGGAGGCTAAAAAGACATTTCAAGGCTATTATTACTCCAACAAAGATCTGCAATTAAGAATGAAGGTTTGGCCTAATACCTTTTTCATAAAATGCTATGTTACCGTTGATATAGTTGGCCTTGGTAAGAATTTTACTATTATGCATATAACACAACAAGAACAATTGTATGAAAGCTGGAAAGTTTGATAAAATCACTTGTTCAATCCATCGAATTCTCTTTAGCCAAGGAAATTTATATTTTTATAGCACCCTCGATCATTTAAATGATACATTAATGTCAACGCATGCAAGACTCATGTTTAGATATGAGGTCACATCACTTGATTGGATGCCATTACTACAATTTTATGAATTGAATCAATCATCCATGACTGCCTCCGATAGTGTCAGTGTTAGGAATGCTCTATACATTCCAATTCCACTGATAATCCTGATAAAGAATGTATCCTTTTTCCCATGTCATCACGTTTCCATGAATATGTGAAATTTTATTTGCATTTAAATTATATCTTTCGTATACCAGTGAGTGCTAAATTTAGAGAGCGAAAAACATAAAAATGAGACATGAATATTTCTTGTACGGATAATATATCATAATTTAGTATTAAAATGTGTATTTTTTTGTTACAATAGATTTCTTGCATGAAATAATATGTCATGATGTTTTTTTAACTTCAATAATATGCTATGCGAATTCCAGATAGGATACCTTAAAATTTCTAGGTCGATGTTTATTTTTCATAATCTTCCTCCACTTTGTGTGTTGAATAGCATTATCCTGATTTTGAATAACCTATTTTATTTTTCAAAATACGATTATTTTTAAAAATTATGGGCCCAGATAAATTTATACCTCTCATAAATACTTTCAAATTCATCGAGTCCACTGTTTTAAAAAACAATTATGTTTTCAAAACAAGGGCGGATCCATAAATTCCACTTTGGATGGGCAGATTCAAAAAATTCCATCTAGACTAGTAACTCATGTATTTAAAACTAATGTATTTGAATTTCATAATTTAATATATATATATATATATATATAATATATATATATATATATATAACACAACAAAGTTAAAATTCAAAATTTATTATTTGTATAAACAAAAAGTAACAAACAAAAGGTTTATCATAATATTTTACAATCGATTTCTATGTGTTTTCATATTTTGAAATCGTCGGATAATAACTTTGTTACAATGTTATAAAAAATATTTTTCTTTATATAGACAATCAAGTTATCATTCACTCATTTGAATATGCAATTAATTATTCACAATGTTTATGGCAAAGATTACTCTTTCCATAGTGACAGTCATAATTGATAAAATTAATATTAAAGTCATCGGCAAATAAACTAATGGATATATCATATTTTTGTTAGTCTCAATCATTTTCTGAGCAAAATCACAAATCCTTGTAAATCTTAAAAACTCAATGCTTTGGGTAAGGCAAATAAATTTTATTTGGGCAAAATTTTCATAAACTTTTTTAATTATACATTAATTACTAATAATATTATACTAATAATTTGCCTACCTTAATCACATGCTAATAAAATATGCATATATAATTTTTCTTATACCAATAAGTTGAGGGTGGGCAAATGCCCACCCTGATCAGATGTTGGATCCGCCCAATTCAAAAATAATACCCTCAAACCAAATGGGCATGTTTTGTATAGGCCCACAGGCTAGCTTGCAGATTTTTTATTTTATTTTATTTTATTTTTAAAATTTAAAATTAACTAATATATTTGTATCGAACCAATACTAGTTTTAATTTATTTTACAATTATTCATATATTGAGTGATGAGTAAGTCAATATTCTGATATTTACCTATATAATATTAAATAAGTTTAATATATTATACGTAATCAAATATATATTAGTAAGTTTCCTCATATATTTTAAAAAACTATATTATTTGTATAAAATATAAAATCTGATTAATAATTAAAATTTCATAATATAACATAAGTATTACAATTTTAAGGTATTTAAGATAAAAAAAAACTTTATGGGCCAATTCATGTATGGCTAGCCTAACATGATATGAACAGCCTAAATAACCCTTAGCATCTCCAAGTAAAAGCAAAAGCAAAGATTTTTAACTAAAAACATCTCCAGTCATCAGCTAAACATTAAAAAAAAAAAATCAATATGACTTTAGGTTTTGCTTTTTCTAAAAAATCAATCCAAAATAAATAAATCCTTAGTCCCCCCAATCCCCTCTCTCCATGCATCCCCCTCCCGTACCCCCTCCCCCCCCTCTGTTCCCGCCCCTCCAACGCCCCCAACCCCCCCCCAAAGGAACCTCCTCCCCACCACTCGCTCCACTCCTACGCCTTCCATCTCCAGCGTATTTTTCCCTATTTGGCTCGTTTTTTTCCCTATGTTTTGGTTTTGTTTTTTTCCTTGCGTTTTGTCTTTTCCCTATTCGGTCTTTCTCTCTCTTCGTTGCGACTCTCCTCTTTTTCTTCGAGAAAAGGAGGATGTTTGAAAAATATAAAATTTAAAAAAAATAAAAAATAAAGATTAAATAACTTAAAATCCGAAAAGCTAAATTTATTTGAGGGAGAGCCACATTTTAAATATCGGCCGTAATAAGCACGTTTTCAGACCGGGCCCCAATACCCCGGGGGGGGGTTTTCACCCGGACACCCCCCCCCCCCCCGGGAGAGACGAAAAAAAAAACAAAAACAAGCAAACAAAAAGAGAAGGTGGCCCCCCCCCCCCACCCCCCAAAAAAAAAAAAACACCAAACAAAAAAAAGTTAAAAAAAAAAAAAAAAAAACAAACAACCCAAAAACACCCAAAAACCCCCCACCCCCCACCCACCCCCCCCCACCACCCCCAAACACCCCCCCAAAACCCCCACCCCCCCACCAAACAAAAAAAAAAAAAAAAAAAAAAAAAAAAAAAAAAAAAAAAAAAAAAAAAAAACACAAAAACCACCCAAAACCCCCCAAAAAAAACAAAAAAAAAAAAAAAAAAAAAAAAAAAAAAAAAAAAAAAAAAAAAAAAAAAAAAAAAAAAAAAAACCAGAAAAAAACCAAAAAAAAAAAAAAAAAAAAAAAAAAAAAAAAAAAAAAAAAAAAAAAAAAAAAAAAAAAAAAAAAAAAAAAAAAAAAAAAAATTGGGATTTTCATGTGACGAAATTGTTAGTACGTTGCGTCTTCTCATTCCTGAATGATTCGTCGTCTTTTGCGCTTCCTCCGTCTCCCTCCTACCCCGCTCTCCGTTCCTTCACTCTTCTTAAACCTCCCTGCGCCAGAGTGCTACCTCCGCCGCCGCCGTCCCCGCCGTCGTCGTCCTCGACGCCGCTTCCGCTTGGGTTAAAAATGTAGAACCTTTACTTGGTCCATTCTGATCAACCTCCTTCTCTCTGCTGCCTCCTGCGTCGCCACCGTTGTCGTCTGCCGCCGCCGCGAGGGTCAATTTTTTTGAAATCCAGATCTTGCTTTGCTTTGTTTTTAAATACAGATCCAATCAAAGCAAGTCAAATAGCTACAAACGTACAAAAGATAGAGGATAGCGAGATTGAGACAAGAACAATAAGATTTAGAACAAGAAAAATTATTGTCTGGGCGTTGGTTTGTAGATCTCTAGTGTTGTAATCCGATGATTCAAGGGAGTGCAGAAATTTCTGAGTGTTTGGTTTTCTGGGTATGAGGAAGAGATCTTGTGGGTTAATACACTTTATGTTGATGTGGTTAATCCAGAGAATTGTTAATTTCAGAATCTGATGCACTGTCATGTAACTGTTGTTTTCCAGATCTACTCCCATGGAGTCTGTTTCATTAAAATAAATCTCACAAATAAGTTGAGAAAATCGAAAAACATGACAAATGGAAGTGACGAATTAAGCTTGTTGAATCCAGCTGAAGAAAGGCATCACGAAACAAAGGAAACAGCAACCAAATATGTGAACTCTGATATAAATTCTGCAGCAAAAAAAAAATGAGAGGAGAAACTGTTGTCATTGAGGAACGATGAGTCTTCCAATCCTTAAAGCAGTCAAGAGGAGATTGAAGAATCACCAACCATGTATAACATTGTTGATGTGCAGGAGAACGAGTCAGTTGATTCTTCCCATATATCAATGCTTGAAGATGTGAAGCAAGCTTGCAAAGCTGAAGGCGAAAGTTGGGTGAGAGGGAAATAATAATGAAGCTGCTGCTGTGGAAGAGCAATACCATGGAAGCCTGTGGCAAGCCTTTTTTTTTTTTTTTTTTTTCTTTTGGTCATTTCATTAAACGTGTGTTACGTGCGACGGTCTCAAACTTGGTGGTGGACAACTAGAGTTTTGTTTGTTGCACTACATGTTTATATCATTTACTGGCCTTTAAATGGAGAGCATCTCAAAGTCTTTCTTAGCTAAAGTGGATAGTTACTCCAACCTTATATCATTTCGCAGGTGGCCATGGTATAGAGTATAGCCGTCATGAGTGCTTTTCTAGCAGTTGAAAGGAAGAAATCATAGCAGCAGGGGGCGAAGGCTGAGAGCGGCCGTATGTATGGGGGGGGCGGGGGGACGCGACGGGAGAGCAGATCTGGGTGCGACCGACAAACTAGCCCAGAAATGTACAAGGGGGGGGGGGGGGTTGTTAATGGGGAGTGGGCAAGGGAACCAAGGGGTGGCAGATGTGCAACCCAAGCAAAGGAGTATGTAGCGTATAGTGTCCCAATGTTTTTGCGCAACCATCGAGATGGATTATGACTTTTGCTATACCTAGATTAGAGATGCTCTCAGTAATATAAATGTGTTATATGAGATAGCTAAAATCAAATCAAAAAAATCAAAATGCACAAACATTTAAAATAAAAGATGCCAATAAGGAACATCTGGTTTCAACTTCAGAAAAGTTGAGTTTCATGGAGGGAGCAACTTGGAGGAACGTCAACATGAAAATGGGTTATTTGCAGGGACATTGTAAACTCAATACAGGCGCAAAATCTTCCACCAGCCTAAACCCAAAACTCCCCATATTATCAAGTTAATTAGTGCCATTGCGAAGCCGATCTTGAACACGACAGGGAGGCGAACGTAGCCAGCTGATTATAAGCAACACAAGTTGTCAGTGACATGTTAGCAATAGGAATATATGCGCAAGCAACAAAAGGAACTGCGGGCATGCATACATAATATAGCATTGACAAAAAATACAAGAGACGCACCTCCACAGTAAACGGCCGCTTGGCCACTGGCATAGTGCGTTAAAGCGCCAAAAAGATTTGTATTGACGGCCAAGGTCAATGCTGCTAACTGAGCGGGCACCCCAGACGCCAGTTGCATTCCAAGAAACGCAGAATATAAGGCTCCCACATGGGCTGTTTGGCTTGCAAATAGGTAGTGCATGAAGAAGTAAGTTGCCTGAAGAATAGCAAAGCAAGCCGGCCAGCCCCAATTATGAGATTTAAGAGACTTTGCCACCGAATCAGACATCCAGGTTGTGACTCCCAGGTTTGTTAATTGGGTCGCCATGCCGACTACAACAGGAAACCAAGCCAGTGTATCCCATGCCGATTTCTCACTTAAGCAGTCATCCCAATCAAGCACCCCCAGCAAAAGGAGTATTGATAAGCCAAGCATTGCAGTAACAACACTTGATATACCAATCTTTTCCCTGCACAACATATCAACCATAAGGCAACTTGTAGATATCAAATGAAGCATGGGTTTAAGATTGTCATAGTTTTTATTTGGAGTTTATCCAAAAAGCATAAATGTGATTTAATTATGGAGAATGCTGTGTTTCTTCACTTCCCTTCCTTACCCGGCAATCCAGAAAGAAACTGCAAGCAGCATTGTGCCCAGTAGTAGCCATTCATTCAATTTCATATTGCCCATTAGCTTTAGTTTCTGTTTAGCAATAGCACGGGCATCAGGCGTTTTTTTAATTTCCGGAGGGTGAAGCTTGTACACGATAAGTGGAGTTGCAAGAAGAGAGACAAGCCCAGGCAAACAGGCAAACTTGAACCAAGCAACCCATGGGCTTTTAATCACCACCCCAAGTTTCTCCGCCAATTTGATGCAGAGGAGGTTTTGAGCTGCACCAGTTAGGAAAATACCACTGGAACTACTAGAAGCCTATCAGGCATCACACAAAATGCATTAGTTAAGGAAAGAGAAACATTTTATTCAATTGTATATGTCGTATACATATAACGCAGATATCTAATCTTGTTGAGAATTCTGCTATCGGCTACCATGTTTTGTTTTATAAAAACATGCATAATCCTATATTTTCAGTTCTGAAGCTTTTTTTAAGTGCAACTCAAGTAGATTAGATGTTCAGCAAATGTAAATGTTTAAACACGGCAGTTTGAGATTCCAAACTAGGATTCATCAGGAATTCAGGAATCAGTGAAATCACGACAAATGACACGAGGATGTCACGCGACACGCCTTCACACACACACACACACACACACACACGGGGATATATATATAGATAGAATGAGAAAATTAAGAACCTGAAATTGGGATTGAATGAGAAAAGATCCAAGCTTCTTGGATGAAGCATCGCCGGGATGGCTGTCGGCCGCGATGGACAGGGACTTGATGAGGGGCAAGAACACGCCACCGGACCTGGCGGTGGTGCTGGGCATGGCGGGCGCAATAATGGCCTCGCTAATGACCAACCCGTACGACAACCCGAGCGTGTTCTTCCCCATCCACTTGACGAAGTAGGTGGCGATACGGTCGCCGAGCCCGGTCTGCACGAAGCCGCGCGCGAAGAAGAAGGATATGACGATGAGCCATATGACCTCGTTGGTGAAACCGACGAAGGCGGCGGCGAAGGTGAGCGTCTTGGTGATGACGGCGACTGTGAGGCCGAGGAAAGCCCACGCGCCGATCGGAAGTGGGCCGAGAATGAGGCCCGCTATGGTGGAGAGGAAGATGGAGAGCAGCCGCCATCCCTTGTCGGAGACCCGGGAGGGCTTGGGCACAAGGAGCCAGACGACCAAACCGACGGAGACCGACAGCACCGCCTTGAGGAGCTTAATGAGTGCGGCCCGCTTTCGCGTTGTAGATGCCCTTGTCGTCGAGGAAGCAAGAGTTGGGTCCGTGGTCGGGATCGTTGACGGCGGCTCCATATATGGCGGCAAGTGTTTTGCTCTCGAGGTTGCGAGATTCTCTGTTTATGGTCGTGATGTAGAACGGCCGGTTACCCTTTTAAATGCAGACGCGTCTGAGATTCGGGAATCACTGATTAGAATCCCCCGCGAATGAATATAGGAAACACTCGTATACGGTTAATAAACGGACAAGGCGGATACGACACGTGGCAAAAGAGATTTTTTTTATTTTATTTATTACTAATAACAGTCACCTTTAGTCGCCGTGAATTTGGAAACAGCCTTTAATATTACATAGCAACAACAACCCTGCCGCCCTGTTACTACGGAAAAGGCAGGGAAAAGAATTGAAAAGGGGTGGATAAATTTAATTTCTGCATGAGATGGATTTTACACATAAAATATAAAAATTGGTATTGAAAACCGTGAAATACTTTTCACACCTGTTTGCTTGAAAAACTCATGGAAAAGGCACAGTTAAATGAAGATCAACTAATAATTTGCCATGTGTCAAAATAATATGCTAAAATTAATAATAAAAAAAATTTTTTTTTAAAAAAAAATTTACATTAATTTTCCATACTTTTTCTACCGAAATCATGCATCCCATATAAAAATAAAACTTCACCTCTTATCTTTCTATCCATTTTTTTCTATATCTTATTTATTTATTTTATTTTCACTCAAATTTCATCTTTTACCAAACACAGCCTTTCTGTTAAGACTTGCTCGAGATATAATATGTTACAGCATTGATCTGGATTCTGACTTTCTGTTGAGCGGCTTGAGCCTTGTTTTCCAGACTTCAGCACTTGGAATTTTGTGTTTTTTTAAGAACCTCCCTTGAGCATCTAATTAAATAATAATAATAATAATAATATTATTATTATTATTTATCCTAAAATAGAATTTTAAGATGAAAAATTAATAAAATTTTTTATATTTAAAAATTTAGTATTTATTTTTAAAAATCTTTATATTTCATTTTACGTATTTTTAAATAAATATAATAAGCACGTGAAAAATAATAATAATAAAATAAAAATAAAATGTTATTTGAATATAATATTTAGATGGTTTAAAAAATAAATAAATAAAAAAGAATAAAATTTTAAAAATTAAAAATTCAGAATAAAAAATTAAAAAGTCCAAGTATATATTCTCAAACAAAAACAGAATTCGGATAATAAGAAATAATATAAATATATAAATAAATAAATAAATAAAAAAATGCTACGAGCCACTTTTCCGGCGATTCAGTTCATCCCTGAACTGCGATTCCTCAGCGAAGATGGTAGTGGCTGCTGCGGCGCCGCCTTCGCCGCCGACCCCGCCACGACAAACACCGGAATGGGACGAGCTCTCATCATTCTTCACGAGCCACTACCGTGACCAGCTTCGAACCCTACTTCTCTCCCCCAACCCTCGCGACCACTACCCTCTCAATGTCGAGTACGTTTCTATCAACTCTCCACCGCCCCATCCTAATGAAACAAACATTGAACTCAGAACCCTAACTCTCTCTCTCTCTCTCTGTAATTTCAGGTACGCGGAGCTGATGGAAGCAGACGCTGACAGTTTCTTTGCTCGCCAGGTCTTCTCCCAACCTGCCGAGTACTTGCCGCTTTTCGACGAAGCCGCTGTGTTGGCTCAGGTACACCACCCAACCAACATCTAACAAATCTAACTATTCCACATTCTGGAACATTCAGTGCTAACTTTGTTTTGTGTGCGTGTGTTTGTTGTAGAAATCGGTATTGCTGGAGGGGGACTTTGAAGCCCACGAAAACGCCACCTTGAAGAAATATGTTCACGTCCGGATCGATAGCAGAAGTTCCGCGTTGAAATCGCAAGGCACGGTTATTTATTCGTTTATCTCTGCTTTTCAGTCAGTGGAATCCGTTAGGCTCATTGCTTTTTTTTTTTTTTTTTTTTTTCATTTGGGCAATCGTACTGTGTTTTAGGCCTGCAAATTATTCATGTCTTTTGTTGTATGGGTCTTCTTTTCACATTTTTGTTGTTGAATGCACGTTTCGTGTGTGTTGTGTAGAGTCATTTCCAAGCATTGGACGCATAAGGGTGCATCATCGCGGCATTCTTCTCACCCTACAAGGGACAGTGATTCGGACAGGATCAGTCAAGATGATTGAAGGGGAGAGGGAATATGAATGCCGTAAATGCAAGGGCAGGTAATTGTTTTCTTCTTCAATGCATTTGATATAATGTAACTAGTTATAGTTGTTTTGTTTCTTGCACATTCTAGAAAACACTATTTTGGCTGTTTGGGGCACAAAGTGGGGTTTAACTTCAACTCTCATCCATGTAGCTTCAAAGTTCGTTCTGAAGTGGAAACTAGAAATATCATATTGCCGCCTTCTTCTTGCCATGCTCAGGTTTATTCTCAATTCACCCTCTAATGTTCTCACCTCCCATCAATTTGTGTCTGCTGGTGCTGTCTCTATGTCCCTCTAATGAATGCTGTTTCAAAAGGCTTGTACCTAGTTAAATTGATTGATTGCAATTTGTAAGGCATAGCTACATAGGGAGTAAGAAAAAATAATATCACCAGAGGTTGGTGTTTTGTTCACCTTCTTTGTTAGATATTTTGTTCCATTGTCTTTCGAATTGTATTTTCAACTCCTCAGTTCTTCAAGATAAGAAATTTAGTGTTCAATGCCGTTTTATTCTTTTGGGATTTTCCCCCTTTGTTAGCTTAAACTTTTATTGGCCTTTATGCTACTTATTGATTTCCTTACTTTTTTGTTTTGGATGTTTGATGATGATACATGATCTCTTATAACAGAAGTCTATATTCTGTGAAGGCACTAATTTCAAGCACGTAGAGAACATGACAATATGCCATGATTATCAAGAAATAAAGATTCAAGAAAATACTCAGGTTTTGGCTGTTGGGGCAATTCCTCGTTCAATTCCCGCCATTCTCAAACATGATCTTGTTGACATTGTGAAAGCTGGAGGTACCTTGGAAGGCTTATATGTTCGTTTTTGTGTTTCTCTTATTTCATTTTATAACATTATAATTTTTTTTTACCTACGTGGAACTTTTTCTTCTGTAGAGTATAGTAAAATGTAAATGAGCACGCTTTTTTCAGGCTGAAAGCTGATTATCTTGTAGTTTTTATTTCACGAGAACAAGCTATAGTACTTTATAATTCTATAGTACTTCAACTATTCAGTATTCAGAAATTATAAATGCCGAAAAGCTGTATTAAAGGGCTGCTTTAATTATATGGTGGTTAATACACTGTAAAAGATTTCTATCACGACATATATGCCTTGTATTTAAGAAAATCAAGTTTTATCCATTTAAGCTATAGTAAGATTTCTGTTATTTCATACCCATCTTCTTTATTTCCATTTTTATTCTCTTTCTTTTGTTTTCATTTTCTTAAGGAGACTAAAAACGGCACTTTTTTCTCTGGATTCCCCTCATGGATATTGTCTTTTGGAATTTTGACTTTTATATCTTGTTCTTTACTCCTGAGGCTTAGGAGTTGTAAACTCTTTGGTTCAGACAATGTAATTGTTACTGGGATATTAACTTCACGATGGGGGCCAGATTTAAAAGAGGCACGCTGTGACCTTGAGCCTGTATTTGTTGCTAATCATGTGAGGTAATGGAATGGTTATTGTTATACATTTTAATCATTGAATAAAATGCAACAAATTCTAATCCTTTATTTGCTGGTGTCTTTTAATTATGGATTTTTAGGAGAACTAATGAGTTAAAGTCAGACATAGATATTCTGGACGATACAATTATGAAATTCAGGCAGTTCTGGTCAAACTTCAAGGATACTCCATTAAAAGGTGATACATTGTTAATTCCTATAAACATTTAATGCTACAAGTACCAGTATATGGCATGTCATTTTGTTTCAGCAGTTTGTGATTTATGACATCACAATATATACTGCGCCGCTTGTGTCCTTTATTTGTTCTGGAATAATCTAATTTTACGTATGAATTTCAATATCTTCTTTTTAAGTTTCAACTTCATATGAGTTAGATATTACACCAGGGAGAAATGCTATCCTGAAAGGTATTTGCCCACAAGTCTATGGACTGTTCACTGTGAAGCTTGCAGGTGGGTCATTAACTTATATCCTCTTTCATCCCTTATTTATTATACCTTGACAAACATTGAGGCGTGTGTTCTGTTTGATATTTATTGAGACATTGTGCTCTTTTTGCTTCACTTAGTTGCATTGACGTTAATTGGAGGTGTGCAACATGTTGATGCTTCTGGGACAAAGGTTCGAGGAGAGTCTCACTTGCTTCTAGTTGGTGACCCTGGTAAATTTCATATTTCATTAGGATTTGGTACCTAGGATATTAGGTTAAGCAGAAGTGGAAAACTTTATTGAAAATCAACAAAGAGCTCTGATACCATGTAAAAAGAGAAAGAAGAATTCTGCTTGTTTTATTATAGAGATGATAGACTTATATATATAGGGGGACGACTTTCTCCCAACTACAGACTGTTTTAATTTAATGGGCGAAGCCCACTAACCCTCATATTATAACAATATTCCAAAGTGTTGGAACTCTTAAGGAAGGCTACACCTTTTGTTTTTTTGGCAAAGAGAAAGATGATGTTGTTGAAAAGATCTCACGCTGGCAGTAATAATCAAGCTCTCTATCAGTATAGTATATGCTAGCGTTAATAACTGCCCGTAACTTACCTCTATTGGTTTTTCTTCTCTTAGTTTTACAGCTTAGAACATTAAGAGTAGGATTCATTATCTGTTAGGGACCTAAGACCTGCCAATGATTTTTCAATTTTAGTATCTTAATCTCACAGGTACGGGAAAGTCTCAGTTTTTGAAATTTGCTGCTAAATTGAGCAACAGATCTGTTATTACAAATGGACTGGGAAGCACTAGTGCTGGTTTGACTGTCACTGCTGTCAAGGATGGAGGTATATCTACTTTAATAATTTGTAACTATACTTGCCCTTCAAACACCAGTCCTTGTAAAGATTTGTCCTTTTCTTTCTGCTCAATAGGATGTTTCGGGGTTGCTAGGCCACACTTAGTTGCATAAAAATGGGATCCTATAGTGGTACACTTCTCCTAAGTTGAAAGAAAGAAAAAAAAATTTGCTGTGATAATTGCTCATCTCCTGACTGACGTTTTCTGCCTCCTTGTGGGCAGCAAATAAGCCTAGTTAAACATAGCACAGATTTGTCACAAACCACACTAGAAAGTGCTATATTAGCATGATTTTGGGTAAACAATTGTAGTGCAGGAGCTTGTCAGGCTAGCAATAAGTGAGCCATTGGTATAGATGGAAAATTCTACTTTTTATCTGACAAGAATACTATATAGAGCACAGGGTAAAAGAATTCAAGACACTTCTTTTCCCTGCTTCTCTTAATGGTATAAAGATATCTAAGTCAAATATTTTGAAGGTTGCAAATGATTTGAACCTATTTGTTGGGTTGTAACATTTTCCTCCAAATTTCTTATGGTATAAGATGCTGGACGGCTCACATATGAGGCAAATGCTATTGAAGCCTGAAATGGGCAAATAGTTTCTAATAAATGCTGAATTTAATGGAAAGATTTGGGGTTTAACAGTAGGCTTTCTAGGTTAAATGTTATAAAACTGTTTTCTTTTAAATTAATTTTATTTCTATTATATATATATTATAGTTTTTGGTTTTCCAAGCCTTTTTTCTATGTTTAGGTTTTTGCATCCTTATGGTATTGTGTGTTCATAAATTGGACGAGGCATGAGTGCAAATTATATTTATGGATAAAAATTATCGATTTAAAAAAATTGGATCTGGCTTACTTTTAATCGGTCCTTTGTCTGTGAGAGTTTATTTAGTTTGAGGGAAGGCTGCATCCATATTGGCTTAATAGTCCGATACTTTTTCAGACCTCATAGCTCACGGGAGATTCATACACCGGGTTTGTTCTTGAAATGTGAAGTGACACATGTTGACATTTTTGCTTACACATTCAATTGTAATTAGAAATTTGGGAGATATGTTAAAAATTGACGGTTGCACATTGCACCTTGAGGGATTTGCAGGGGAATGGATGTTGGAAGCCGGGGCCCTTGTTTTGGCAGATGGTGGGCTATGTTGTATAGATGAATTTGATAGGTACTACCTATGAATGCGTGCAACTCTCCATCCATTTCTATCATCATACTTAGATATATCCACATTTTATTATTTTTATTAGCTATCTTGCATTTAACTAAGCACCCATCCTTCATTTCTGTTATAATTTATGCTTAACTAAATCCAATCCAAATATGTCATGCTCAAAGAAGCATTAGGACCATACTGGGTTAAGGTATGATTTTTATACAATAAATATTGAAGTGAGAGTACATATGTATAGGAATTGCTTTACTTGCTTAAGTCTCCACACTAGATTTAGCTTAATAGATGATGGGCCAAGCTCACAAAAACTCAATTTGATAATGTTGTACTTTTTAAAAGAATTTATTTTTAGATGTGCTAACAAAATAGCCGTAAAAATAAATAGGTGAGTATTTAGTAAACTACGATTTTAAAAGTATGTAATACATAATCAAAAACAAAATTATTTTGATATTTAAAAAGATAAAAATATCTTTAATTTTTAAATTTTTAATTGAATCAAATAGAAAAAGAGAGACAACTAGAAAGAGGGTGAAGCTAAAGAATGTAGTGAAGAGGGACAACCGTGAGAGGATGGAAGGAGTTAAGATGAATTTTGTGTAGGATAATTATGATTATTGTTGGTATTTTAAATTTTTAAAAATTGCTACTTGGTAAAGCAATTTATAAAAGCAATCTTTAAATTGCTTTCGCTTTTTACTGTAAAAAAAGTAAATGTTTTTTTTTTTTTTTATCAAATGAATTTTGGATTTTGTTGTTTCTACTTATAAAATAAGGAGAAATAATTTATCAAAAGCAATATCAAACTAGGTTAAATACTAATATAATTAATATATTAATATCTCTAACATGCCTCATTGCAAAGAATCTTGAAAACTAGGATATGCCATTGCAGAAATGCAAAATGTAAAGTGATTCGATTTTTATTGTTATATATAATTTTGGAATAAGTCTGAAAACATAAAAAAGTCCTAGAAAAGTAGAGAAGGGCAAAGAGGAGGAAATGTAACACTTGAGTGGTAGTAGGATGTTTCCTAACTTCAAACATGGAAAGTGATGTTTCGAATTTTTAGAATTTTCCTTTGTAAATTTTTCTTGTGCACGGTTTGCAACATCTTGTTTGCCAGGCTCTTGTTATTTTCATTTCTTCTCTTGAAAAGCATTTTGGCTTTTGCTCTTAGACTGAAGTAAGTTGTTGTTGACAGCATGAGAGAACATGACAGAGCAACCATTCATGAAGCAATGGAACAACAAACTATCAGTGTTGCCAAGGTATTTTATAATTTATAATTTATATTTTGGTTTTATAATAGATTATACATTATTGACTTGATATTGTATTTTAGTGCAACACGTCTGATCTTTATTGACTTGCTATTGTATTTTAGTGCAACAACTCCATGGCAACCTTGCTAAAGGGTATATGCATGCTGGATACTCCATATTCCACTTACCACGACTTCTGGTTACAATAGACGAAACATGATAGACACATGGTTGGACATGCCTTTCTCTAAGGGCAATATTATTGTTGATAAATAAGCAAGGCAATGTTGTTTTTGGCTAGATGCCTCCTCACATAGGGTCCATGATTGGTCTGCAGTTATTAGCTTGTGGTTCATTGATTGCACAAGCTCAAGTTTCATCTCAGGATCTAAGATCAAGTCATAAGAGCTCAAAGCTCTTTGGTTTCATATGCTCTACACTTGCTTCCCTCTGATTGCTTTCAGTGTAATCATGACTTAGAGTCTAAGAATTAGCAGTGAACTTGAGCCCATAGCTCAACACAAAGCCCAAACTAAAGAATCAGCTCATGGCTTGATTCTTCTAGTTGAGACTTGAATATGCAAACCTGAGTTCTCTCTAATTGTAATCATGTAAAGATAATATTTTTGGATGGCCCGTCCTTGCTTTGTTATTATGGCTCTTTGATAGGTTCCAAGATCAAACATTTAGTGGAAGGTCCATTTTTTGGTACTGTATACTGTTGGAAGGATAGAAACCCCAATTTGCAAAGTTGATTTTCATCTCTTTATGCAGTTGAAGCCTAAGGCTTCAGAGGGCAGACAAATGGACTAAGTCCCTTGCATAGTCTCCCCAGGGGGGCGGAAACAGCACATGAAGGGCAAATCCCATCCATGTAGGATGAATCTTGCTCTCCACTGAAACCCTGACAAATGGGTGGACTGCAGCCATGCTCCTTGCCTGTTCCTATTTAAATGAGATTCCTTGCTGCAGGAAGGGCACAAACTCTTTGGCATAAATCTGAAGTCTCCTTTTCTTTTCATTCATCGCAAAGTGAAAGGGACATGCCCTAGCATCTTCAAACATCTATGACAGAGGAAAACTCACTAGTCACATACATGATTGGGGGATTCATCTCTTTATTTTTATATTTTCCCTACTTGGGCCATGGGCCTGCAATCTCACACAAGATTGGGGGTCTGGACTCTGGCTGCAACCTGCCCTTTCTAATTCTTGATCCTTGCACTCCATAAACTGGGATCTCTCATGGTGTGATTTAGCTACTATCCCTTTCGTTTGTAGGAACTATATTCCTGTGTATCTTATTTTGACATTTTCTGGTCAAATGTTTTGGTATGTTTAGAGGTATATATGTATTGGTACATTTGTTTAAAATTCAAGAAAGCAGGTAGTCATTGCATGTCAATTTGATATTTAATATTTTGTTTGACACTATTAAATAGTTATTTTCCACTTTTAGAAATTTTTCTTGGGAATCATAGACTTCCCTTTATACTTTTTCATTTCTCATTGAACCCATCTAAATTTTTATGCATTGCAAAAACACAAACTTTGTAATAGTTGTACTGTTTTCCAAGTGTGGGCTTAGCCTTTCACCTTTTTCCAATTTGTATATAATTAGAAATTTTCGTTTTTACTTTATAGTTACTTAAATTTAAATTTAATAATATAATTCAAAATTCTTTTCATTTTGATCGCTTTTGATATTATTTATCTTCTCCAGATGTTTCAAAGCATGACTATTGAGTGATTCTATCTTCTTTTTCAGGCTGGTCTTGTAACTACTCTTAGTACTAGAACAACTGTATTTGGTGCAACAAACCCAAAAGGACAATATGATCCTGGTCAATGTATCTTTTTGGTTCCTATTCTCTACCTTTTATTCTTGTTCTATCTTGCCACCTTATGGTTGCATGGTAATCTGAGTTCATGCATCACTATGACACTATAAGCCATTTGAAAGCAGTAGGGATTGGGGATTATAATAGTAACGAGTAGATTATTGTGAACATAATTAATGATTCATTATTGTACAAAGATCATAATATTCTTCCTCCTAGCAGAATTGCATGGTGATGTTGTGGTTAACTTGAATCATGATTTTTTTATTTATTTCTGTAAATATTGATGTCCTTAACCCTCCGTCTAGCTCTTTCGGTGAACACAACCCTTTCTGGACCTTTACTGAGCAGGTTTGACATAGTTCTAGTCCTCTTGGATACAAAAAATCCTGAATGGGATGCAGTTATTTCATCTCACATTCTTGCAGAGGTAAAATGATATCAATGTTGATGTTTCCTTGTGAATCTGTAGAACTAATGTTATATGTAAAAATAAATAAATCAGCAACAGCAAGAAGTACCAGAGAAAGGCAAGCAAGATGAAGATCTTGGAACAGTCTGGCCCCTACCCATGCTCAGGAGGTAAATATTTTAGAAGCATACTGACTGTTCATCTAAAGCTTGTGTTCATGCAGTAAATAAGGGTCACCTTATATATTAGTTGAGACTACAGTCCAAAGTCTGACAGGAAATATATTCAACGATGATCTGCAAATTTATTTGTCTAGAACACGCAATGATCACATTAGGAACTAATAAACCCATGTAATATTATCAAAGATGCTTTTACTTGGTCTGCTAACTTACTTTCCTGTTATTGTCATGCAACAGCTGGCTTTGTTTTGTTATGTTATATAACCTCTTCCTTGATTTTTGCTGGCTTTCATGCTGTGTTGCTGTGTTTTTGCTGATGCTATTGCATCACCCCCCAAAAAATGATAATTAAACTGTAAAATAAGCATGTAAAGTAATGATGGTTCTCTATGTGGTAGTGCGCGTCTTGCCATTTATAACACAAATAATATAGGAATGCTATTGGCATTCTATAAGAGTAAGATAAATCTATAGTTGGTATGAAATAGATGAGGCTTAAAGATGCCTGACCTATCAGATTTGAGATGATTAAATTTAGGTTCTTTGATAGTTGTTTTTTTTTATTGCTTTGGCTTTTGTTAATAAAAATATGAATGTGATCTCAACAGAATCATCTTCTTTGGTTACAAACAAAGACTTCAGCCTTATTTTGATGCAGTGTATGTTTTTAACCATGTTACACTGCTTCTCACTGGCATGACATGTCCCACTGGCCCAACTTACAGCAAAGGTCCTAATACCTTGGAAAACTAAGTTTAAATCTGAATTTTCAAATTTGTTTTCAAGACGAAGATGCTCACGTGAAAGATACATTACCTACTGCCCGCCACTTTGCAAATGTTCTGTGTTTCTCTTAATATTGCAGAGGACATATTATAGGTACATTCACTTCGTAAAACATCACATGAAACCGGTGCTTACTAAGGAGGCTGAAAAAGTCATTTCAAGCTATTATCAACTCCAACGAAGATCTGCAATTGAGAATGCAGGTTTGGCCTAATACCTTTTTCTTAAAATGCTATGTTGCCTTTGATATAGTTGACTTTGGTAAGACCTTTTCTGTTTTGCATAACATAGCAAGAACAACAGTGCGAATGCTGGAAAGTTTGATAAGACTTGCTCAAGGTATATTTTATGATCTGGATTCTGTTGAGCCTTGTTTTCCAGACTTCTGCACAAGGAAATTTGTGTTTTTTTAGCACCTCCCTTGATCATTTAATTGATACAGCACATGCAAGACTCATGTTCAGAAATGAGGTCACACGATTGGATGCCATTACTGCCATTTTATGCATTGAATCATCCATGACTACCTCAGCTATAGTGGACAGTGCTGGGAATGCTCTACACTCCAATTTCACTGATAATCCTGATGAAGAATGTATCCTTTTTCCCATGTCATCATGTTTGCATGAATATGTGAAATTTTATTTGCATTTAAACTATATCTTTCGAATACCAGTGAGGGCCAAATTCGGAGAGTGAAAAATATAAAAATGAGAGATGGATTTCTTGCATGGATAGTATATCATAATTTAGTATTAAAATGTGTAATTTTTTTTT
The DNA here is from genome assembly GCA_023512835.1 of Taxillus chinensis. NCBI lineage: Eukaryota > Viridiplantae > Streptophyta > Magnoliopsida > Santalales > Loranthaceae > Taxillus > Taxillus chinensis. The sequence continues at coordinate 8,496,965 of CM042090.1, read as the reverse complement.
TTTGGCACAATAGATTTCTTGCATGAGATAATATATCAGGATGGCTTTAACTTCAATAATACTATGCAAATTCTAGGACATTTAAATTTCTAGGCCGATGTCAATTTTTCATAATCTTCCTCCACTTTGTATGGTGAGTAGCATTATCCTGATTTTGAATACAACTATTGGTGTTTTATAACAACCAGAATTTGTTTAGAACTGCTTTGTCTAGGTTAATCTTATCACATAATTTATGATCTGTAGATTCTGCTTGCAATTCCCAGAATTATTCTGTTTGTAAAATCTTGACTAGAATACCAAAACAGACGGCAAGCAGGAAAAGCTGATATTGGAAAAGCTGAGATCAATTGATGAATACTCAAGACCAGAGGCATTCATATTGTAGAACGTCAAAGTAATTCCATGCGGTAAAGTCCGAGGCAGTGCTTGTAGTGGCCTTGTGGCCACAAGAGGACTTTTAAGCTGTTTTGGTATGAGACGAAAGAAAGAGAACTCCCATTTCACTTAAAAATGACACCATTTTGATTAAAATTTACAATTCGAAGTATGTTTTTAATCAAAATGATGTCATTCGATTAAACACCAAAAGAAAATCAGATTGGCCGAACATCTGGGAAGCATGTCTGTTGCATTGTAAAAGATTGTCCCAATGTTTTTGCGCAACCATCAAACTGGGTTATTCACAGGGGACATTGTAAACTCAATACAGGCCCAAAAGCTTCCACCATCCTAAACCCAGAACTCCCCATATTGTTAAGTTAATTAGTGCCATTGCGAAGCCGATCTTGAACACGACAGGGAGGCGAACGTAGCCAGCTGATTATAAGCAACACAAGTTGTCAGTAATATGTTACAATAGGAATATATGCGCAAGCAACAAAAGGAACTGCGGGCATGCATGCATAATATAGCATTGACCAAAAAATACACGACTCACCTCCATAGTAAACGGCCGCTTGACCACTGCTATAATGCGTTAAAGCGCCAAAAAGATTTGTATTGACGGCCAAGGTCAATGTGGCAAACTGAGCCGGCACCCCAGATGCCAGTTGCATCCCAAGAAATGCAGAATATAAGGCTCCCACATGGGCTGTTTGGCTTGCAAATAGGTAATGCATGAAGAAGTAAGTTGCCTGAAGAACAGCAAAGCAAGCCGGCCACCCCCAATTATGTGATTTAAGTGACTTCGCTACTGAATCAGACATCCAGGTTGTGATTCCTAGGTTTGTTAATTGGGTCGCCATGCCCACTACAACAGGAAACCAAGCTAGTGTATCCCATGCCGATTTCTCACTTAAGCAGTCATCCCAATCAAGCACCCCCAGCAAAAGGAGTATTGATAAGCCAAGCATAGCAGTAACAACACTTGATATACCAATCTTATCCCTGCACAACATATCAACCATAAGGCAACTTGTAGATATCAAATGAAGCATGGGTTTAAGATTGTCATAGTTTTTATTTGGAGTTCATCCAGAAAGCACAAATGTGATTTAAATATTGAGAATGCTGTGTTTCTTCATTTCCCTTTCTTACCCGGCAATCCAGAAAGAAACTGCAAGCAGCATTGTGCCCAGTAGTAGCCATTCGTTCAATTTCATATTGCCCATTAGCTTTAGTTTCTGTTTAGCAATAGCACGGGCGTCAGGCGTCTTTTTAATTTCAGGAGGGTGAAGCTTGTACACGATAAGTGGAGTTGCAAGAAGAGCGACAAGGCCAGGCAAACAGGCAAACTTGAACCAAGCAACCCATGGGCTTTTAATCACCACCCCAAGTTTCTCCGCCAATTTGATGCAGAGGAGGTTTTGAGCTGCACCAGTTAGGAAAATACCACTGGAGCTACTAGAAGCCTATCAGGCATCACACAAAATGCATTAGTTAAAGAAAGAGAAACATTTTATGCTTGTCGTATACATATAAAGCAGATATCTAAGAACGAACAAAATGATCAAGATGCATTTCGTTTGCTAAAGTATATTAGGAGATTAAGCTTATTGATAATTCTATTATCGACTATCATGTTTTGTTTTATAAAACATGCATCACCCTATAATTCGGTTCTCATGCTTCTTTTAAGCGCAACCTGCATAGATTAGGTGCATAGAAGATGTTTAGCATATGTATTGGAATTTTAAAACTAAAACATCTTAAACTCATCATGAAGTCATCAACAATAGTCATAAGGTGTTTTATTATTATCTAATACCTCAAATGAATCAAACGATGTGTTTCAGGGTCAGAACTTATAAGAAGTTCATGGTCATCAATATAAAAGCTACTTGCCAAGGTCTAGCACTCCAATAGTTCATTTCTTCTTGCTTGATTGTTGTTAATTAGTCCCTCCTTGATGGCATTAAAATATAACGGTTTTATGCCCTAAGAAGATTAGTTCATTATCTCTAACTTTTACATTCTAATTGCAGTCATACAAAAATTTGTTATTTGATTTTTAATTAGTCAAACATCTGTAGTTGACAAAAAATTTGCTGAACCATATTAAGACTTCCTGTCCAAAATTTCGAACATTTGATCCAAATTCAAAATGAAGGACATCTTTGTGTAACAATCCATACGACATTCCGGATCCCAGCTAGCGTGGCGGTCTTGTCCCCGAGTCCTGTCTGCATGAACCTGCGGGCAAATAAGAACCTGATGAATGAGGACAGACACGATAGCCCAATGATCACTTCGTTGGTGAAGCCGAAGGAGGCGGCGGCGAAGATGAGCGTCTCTGTGACTGTGAGTACGGTGATGGTGATGCCGATCGAGAAGGCTCGCGCGGCGACGGGGGAGGTCTTGGGTACGAGAAGAACCGGACGACCAAACCGATGGAGACCGACAGTACGTAGTTGGGCGATGACATTAACGAGTTTGGCGTGTTTTCGCAATCCTGATAACGCGGTGGGAGGGTCGACGGCGGATCAGAATGGTGGTAGCTAGTTTTTTCAGGGTCATGGTGGCGGTGACAGAAGCGAGACTCTAAATGTTTAAACATGGTAGTTTGAGATTCCGAACTAGGATTCAGCCATTCGGGAACCAGTGAAATCACGACAAATCCGCAGAGGATCCTGATCCACGTTTAAAATATTTGGTGTGGGTCGCGTATGGCCGTATGGGTAGTTTCAGAGTCCAAACCAATCCGTATCTCACAAAACTCACAACTCACAAGCCCCAACAATGTCTAGGCTCGGCGGCGGCGCTTTGGTGGGACAGAAGGTCCAATCGTTTTCACCATCTTCCAGCCCCTACGGATACCCGCAGACAATCAATCTCCACAGTTCGAATCATTGGATCGTGTCTTTCCATAGCTTCATCGTCTCATACCCATGTTGAATTCGGCTCCACCTCTCTCGATTTACAGCAGAATCAACGACGATGTAGTTGAGCAATCAAAGCCTAACAACCGATGCCTGCGTAGAGATTTGAGAATATCCGATGAGGATCTGGTCAGGTGCTACACGGACAGGGATAGCACTAACACCGTTAGCAGTGGCGAGTTCAGCATTGCAGAACCCAATAAGGATTTAAATTTGATTGAAGAAGAAGAAGAAGGAGAAAAAGAAAAAGAAGAACATTAAAATAGACAAGCGTCGGAGGAGGAAGGAAAGGCCTATGATTCAGAAGATGGGTGTTTTTTGAAGATTGGTATTTAGGGGATAGATGGATAATCTTGGCAACATATATATGCATCAGCTACCTGCTATCCGCTCCATTACTGCCAGGACAGGTTATCCCGCCCAATTAAGAGTGGAATATGTTTATTGAACTTGTCATAGATAACGAGATATCTCCTTATTCACAAAATAATTTTTATTTATAATTTTATAATATTTTAAATATTATTATTTATAATTTTTAATATTTTTAAATAATATTTATTATTATAAAATTAAATTATTTTTAATATATTTTTAAAAAATAATATAAAAATTTAATTTAAACTAAAATTATTCATATAAATAAATCTAATAAGAAGTGATAAGCGGTCAGATAGAACATCATTCACAGATATATTAAAGAATGGAATATTTTATCTCTTTACGTATGGAACGAAATATAATTTTAAAATTTAATTTACCACCTAAGCGGGGCAGGAGGCGATAATAAATTAATTCTACTCTCGATATAACTCGAATTACCCTTATCAATTGCGTCATTAAGTTTCTAAAAGATAAACTTGTTTTACTATAAATCAATAAAGGTCAATAGTAAAAAGTGAGCTAATAAAATTTTTTACCATCCTACCTACACACGAGATATAGCACGATTTCAAAATTTTACTGCACCTCTGAAACGAAATAGGTTTTCAACCAACACCCGAATGGATACAAATTACGAGTGCTTGAGGAATGTCGTGAACACGTCGGACTACCAGCGTGGGTGTAGAAGAAGAAGCGAGAGAGAACGATGTGGAATAATTATATAAAAACTAATATTTATTTGGATAGCTAAGAAACATATTGAGAGTATGATTTATGTTATAAAAGAAGCGGATTAAATTTTCTAAAAGTAATTTTTAGTAGTAAATTGGCTATTATTTCACTAAAATATTAAAAAAAAAAGTCACTTTCATGAATTTTAATTGTCCAACTTTTACACCTAACAGCCTCAATAATTTTTGGTTACTATAATATAAAATATTGAATTCACCTAATGCTCACCGGACTCCACCACGCCGCCACCACTAGACTCCACCATGGTTGCGCAGAAACGGGTGGCTCACTTGAAACCGTTGGTCGCTCCCCTCTCCGTTGAAACCTCAAAACTGGCCGACAGTCATCAAGGCCATCGCGCCCCTTGGATAACGGGGAGTTGCTCGCTCACGTTGTCCGTCGTCAGTTTCCTAACGATGTGGGCGACCCTGATGATCCCCTCACTCTTTCGTTCGCCATCCTGTGATGGGGGATTGCAGCGGCCGTTTTGGATGCTGGAGAGGATCAGCTTCTCTCACCAGGTCTCCCGCGCGCGGGAGTTATGTGTCTCTCCATAAATCCTAGGCGTTTCTTCGGGAGTGTTGGAAGCGCATGCACTTGGGCACCGTACGTCTTCAAGGTCTGGCGTATTTGGCCTCGACGTACGGAGAGCCTCTAGCTTTCCCATGAGAGATCATATCGGTGTTGCCATACTCCAGTCTCCAGTAATTTAATCATGATGATGATAATTTTGAAGTGAAGGATTGTTCCGACGCATAGCTTGAATTTCAACGGAGGAGAAAGGTGTTGGCTTTGCAAATTGAAGCAAAGATTTGAATTGTGGTAACTCCATTTTGTTAGATGGAATTCCATTCCTTCCCAACTTGGCCACCAGCTAGGTACTCATGTCTTGTAATCCTCGCCTTAAAATAATAATCCGTAAATATTTTTTCATAAAAAGAAGTCGATATTCATGTAAAAAGGAGATTTGTTTTTATTTTTAGATAAAATAAAAAAATGAAGAAATAAAAAATAGTTCTAATTATAATATTTGGATATTAGTTAGATGAATATCTTAGAACATTAAAAAAACTCTCACACAAAATAATAAAAAGCTCTACTTCGACTGATATGAAACAAATATATCACAGACAAAATTTAATTTTTCTCATTGCCTTAAAAAATGATATATGCTTTTTCAAAACATAATAGATAAAAAAAACTTTTTCCTTTTTTGAGAACTCGGGCATTTTGGTTTTGAAAAACATTTTCAAGAATGTATCACTTGCTATATGAATAAGAGGTTACCAAAATGATTTACATTTTAAAACCATTTTTAAATACCATAATTGGTACTTTTATTATATATATTTTTACTTTGACCTATAATTTTATTTTATTATGAAATATGTCATTTCAAATTATATATATATTTAAAAAATATCTGTGCTTATATAATCTTATCTTAAATTAATATAAAAAATAAGGTATAATTCAAATTAATAGTAGATAAATTAATCAAATGTTATATAAATGCCCACTAACAATAATTTAAATGATAGATAAATATTCGATTTGTTTTCTGACATATATATAATATTTAAAAAAAAATTATAAAAAGTAGGAAGAAATGGAGACAATGAGAAAAGATCTGGGCTTCTTTGAAGAAGCACGGATCGCAGTCAACAATGATTTGATGATGAGTAAAAACACAATTGGCCCTTAACGTGGAGGTGGGCATGCATGAGGAGCGCTACAATGACACTCACCGATGGTCAGCCCCTACACACATGAAATGGTAGTTTTGAACTTTTGATTTGGACCGTCCCATTATAATTTTATTTAATTATAACAGTAATATATATATATATATATAAAACAGATGAACCACTATAATTTTCGTACTTAAATGCAAAAAACAGCTATACTTTATTGTTTGGTGATAGTTTTTGTTTTTGGTTTTCAAAACAATGTTTTTTATGTTTTCCATTTTCAATCGATACTCACGCTAAAACTCTAATTTCAAAAAGTAATTTTAATAAATCAAAACTTAGCTTTGCAATTTAAGGGGGACTCGTGCACAAAGATGCATGAGCGTGACGACGACGATGAGGAGCAATATATGTGATCTTTGTTGTGCGCGTAATTATAGGGATGGCAACATTGTTTCGACCCGTCTCGTTTCGATCCGATTGGATTTGATTCGTTCTAATAATTAAGGCTCAGGTCTTATTCAACTCGTCCCACTCTGATATTTTATTACATTTTAAAACATATTTAAGGTTAAAAAACTCACCCCGCCCGACCCGACATGTCTTAAACTGTACAAACCACCCGGTTCAAGGTGAAATTATATTATATATGTTCCAAGTATCAATCCTGTTAATTACTACTAATAAATACATCATCCAGTTGATTTTTTATTATTATAGACAATTAACATTTTCTTTCCTCAAACACTTGGCCAATACTTCACTCTCGTCTGTCCCCCCTAATTCGCACTGGCCCACTAGGTTGTTCTAAAGTTCCGGATACGACACTTTTGATAAACTGACCCATGAGGAATTATTTCTAGATTTAAATATTAAAAAAAAAATAAAAAAGAAGAGGGGTAGTGAACCTGAAATTGGGAAAGAATGAGAAAAGATCCGAGCTTCTCGGATGAAGCATCGCCGGGATGGCTGTCGGCCGCAACCGACAGCGACTTGATGACGGGCAAGAATACACCGCCGGCCCTGGCGGTGGAGCTGGGCATCGCCGGCGCGACAACGACCTCGCCGATGATCAACCCATAGGACAACCCGAGCGTCTTCGCCCCCAGCCACTTGACGAAGCAGGTGGCGATCCGGTCCCCCAGCCCGGTCTTCACGAACCCACGCGCGAAGAAGAAGGATATGACGATGAGCCATATGACCTCGTTGGTGAAGCCGACGAAGGCGGCGGCGAAGGTGAGCGTCTTGGTGAGTACGGTGACGGTGAGGCCGAGGAAGGCCCACGCGCCGATCGGGAGTGGGCCGAGGATGAGGCCTGCGATGGTGGAGAGGAAAATTGAGAGCAGCTGCCATCCCTCCTCCGAGACCTGGGACGGCTTGGGTACGAGGAAGCGGACGACGAAGCCGATGGAGACCGACAGCACCGCCGTGAGGAACTTGATGAGTGTGGCGCGTTTTCGCAACTCGACTGCCCTTGTCTTCGGGGAAGCTCGAGCTGGGTCCGTCGTCGGTAGCGGCGTCGTCGTCGACGGCTCATCCATGATTGTCGTACTCTACGTCTCTGCTAGTAGTTTTTATTTTTTTTAGTATTTTGTTTTCAGTGGATTTGGTGGTTAGTGGTGACACAGAAACCGAGGAATCGAGAATCTACTAGGAACATCATAGATACATGATTGTCGCCGAGGGAGATGATGAGTGGGGAACGGTTGTGTTGTGTTTAAATAGAGGCGCGTGTCGAATGATGAGGTGTTAGATTCTTGACGACTGTTGATACCAATGTACATGATTTTTAGCTCCTTGCATGGTTTTGAGAACTATTATTAGGTTTATTATATAAGTCTGTTTTTAAAAACAAATATTCCATCATCAATAGTCTTTATTGTTTTCTCTATTTTATTAAAAATTAGATTTTTATTATTTAAAAATATCAAGATGATGTCAAAATATTCCCATTTAATTATTATGCAAAAACATTAGAAAATTAAATGATAGTTGCTATTTAAGAATATTAATTCGCATAATAAAATGATGGTACGAGCGGAGTCAGAAATAAAACTTTTAAAGTTTTTTAACTTTTACAAAGTATATAATAGTCTTTTATTATTTTGATTTTTGAAAGAATATCGTATACTTTTTAAAAGAAAATTGCAAATAAAAAACAGTTTTGAAAGACCGATAGAGCCGGGGTTTTTGTTTTAAACTTACGGGTATGAGTACTCAGATGCTTTAACTTATAAAAAGCATTAATTTATTATAATTAATAGGCCAGTTTAAATAGAGCTATTATTATAATCTTCAAATTACAATAAATTTAAATTTTATAGTTTTAGTAATTATTTTTACTTCATATAAACTACCAATAATTTTGCAATGATTCAGATTAAATTTTATTTCATTACATAAGGAATCAAAACAAGAAAATTATGATTTATATACATTTCATTAAAATTTAAAACTTCATTTCTTCATCACGTTTTTTCCCTGTCCATGAATTTCATTTCAATCAATTGCACATTATTAATATATAGTTTTGTATTGTAATTCTAGAGTCATATTAATAAATTAATAATATTACTGTAACAAAATAGTAACCCATTATTTTTTTTTATCGTGAGGTTTGACCCTATTAATTCACGACAAGCAAGTTCACGATACCCACCTCATCATTATATGTAAGCGGAGGGGCCAAAGTCGGGTAAGATTCTTAGCCGGCGCATGACTATCGTCCAAATCCCCTTCTCATCATTATATGTATCTATTCATTGCATTGACATCGCCTTAAAATTCTTGGTGAAGAATGCATATCCACCATCTATTCCTTTTGACCAAACACATATTTTCTTCTTCGAGTGGATTGAAGAACGTTTATAGTCCAAAGTGGGCGGTGCGAGTTATGCCCGGTCATGGGAAGATGATCTTATATAACCAATCTCATTAGTGCGTCTTTTGTGCAAATGATGACACGCAAAATGCCTGCTCGTTGTCCTCTTCCTCTTCAATTTACAATAATGTTATTTTTTTTATTTTTTATTATAATAATATAATAATTATATAATTATAAGTTTTATATGTATTTTTTAAAATATAAAATAAATAATTATGAACTCATATCACAAAATTATGATTGGAAAATTTAGACAAAGCTGACAAATGAGCTCATAAATATTTAATGTACAATCACAAAAAAAATACATGGTAATGTTTTTTTAACGCTCCTTGCCACATGCACACCCCTGCACATGGCGCCCATTACCACATGCACACCCTGGTTGCGCTGTCATAACGCGCCCTACCTCCTGCTATGCTCAAGCTTAACCAAACTATCTCTAACTCTCAATTCCTAATCCTTAACATCACATTTGAAAGTCAAATACCATTGTCTATATCTCATATCTCAGTTACATGCATAATTTGTTCATTCTATGTTCAATCTCTAGTTGAATCTATTCTAGATAAAGCTAAACCCTAATAAAGACGTAGAATGATAGAACCACCTACCTCAAACACATAGGAACGACTACACTCGTTGGAACGCCCAAGAACAACTTAAATTTCCAAACTTTGGCCTCCCTCTCTCTCTCTCTCTCTCTAGGACGGCTAGGGCTCTTCTAAGATGAAGGATCATCAACCTACATCCTAAGGCGACATCCTTATTTATAGAAACGGTCTCCCTCTCTTCTAGAGTCCTAATCTCATCCTAATTCTAGTATAATATTAATTTCTTGCTCATTAAGTAATCGTTTTTACTAGGTTTGCTAATTTCACTATACCTTTGCTTTCTTATCCACTAAGCAACTCTTTTTAAGCCAAGCGAAGTACCAAAAAGCCCTTGGTTAGTTAAATCCCGAATTTTCTTTTAATATTAATAATATTAAATTATATAATAGCTAAATTGACTAATTAACCCTCTAATTTGCCACTATATATTACTATAATATATATGCCTGTGTAATTCAGACTCCAACTAAATCTCAATTATAGTCAAAACGACTGCGTTTTCAGTGATATCATTAAAATAATGTCCTTTAACTCATATACAGGCTATTTACCTCAATGATATGCCATTTACCAAACTACTTCAAATATATGTCATTATATATTTTTTGCTCATGTGTTGAATTATATACATATAGAGAGAAAACTAAATACATTGCAGTTAATATTGATAAGTTGTTATCAACAATTCGGTCGAGCTAAAAAGACAATGATATAAGTATTGTGAGTGATGGATGAAGTAACTCACAAAGGAGACCTCTTATTAATTTTATTGTAATGTGTGATGGTGATGCTATGTTCTTAAAAGCAGTTGATTGTTCGGGGGATGTCAAATATAAATTCTTTATTGAAAATTTAATGAAAGAGGTAATAAATGAGCTTGGGCATGAGAATGTTATTTAAGTAATTACAGACAATGCTTCAAATTGCAAGGGTGTAGGGCAGCAAGAGTTTTCATCCATCATTTGGACACCTTGTGTGCTACACAGTCTTAATCTTGCTTTAAAGAATATTTATGCACCAAAAAATGTGAAGAATAATCAAGTTGTTTATGATGCATGTTGTTGGATTTCAAAGATTATTGAAGATGTTGTTTTCATCAAGAACTTTATTATAAATCATTTGATGAGATTGACAATGTTTATTGAAAGATGTTTAATGAATTTGTTAATTTGAAGTTACTTGCTATTGCTGAAACATGTTTTGCTTCAATAATTGTCATGTTTTGGAGGTTTAAATTTATCAAAAGTAGTCTTCAAGCCATGGTCATTAGTGATGAATGGAGTGTTTACAAAGATGATGATGTGGTAAAGGCTAGGTTGGTTAAAGATAAAATCTTAGAGGAAGAGTGGTGGGAACAAGTTGACTATATTTTTCTTTCACAACTCTAATTTATGACATGCTCTAATTTTGTGATACCGATAAGCCTTGCCTACACTTTGTATATGATATGTGGGATGAAATGATTGAAAATGTGAAGAAAGTCATATATATTCATGAAGGGAAAAGGTTAGATGAGGAATCCACCTTTTATGAAGTTGTGTTTCAAATTCTTGTGGATCGTTGGACCAAGAATAGCACTCCACTACATTGCTTGACACATGCCTTGAATCTTAGGTAACATTTATGGTTTAATATTTTTTTAACATATAATTTATTTTAATTAATGTATTTAACAATTTTTTCTCTTAAACAAGGTAATATAGTGATGAATGACTTAATGAAGATCCCGCTAGAGTGCCTCCACACAAAGATGATACATTAATCAAAGAAGAATGAAATGTTTAAGGAAATACTTTTCCAACTTGGAAGAGTTTACTAAAGTCAATTTGGAGTATGCAAATTTTGTTGACAAGAGTGGGGTTTTAGAGACTTTGATTCTATACAAAATAGGTGGAGTATGGATTCTAAGTCTTGGTGACCTCTTTATGATTCAAATGCATTATTACTTCAAAAGATAGCCTTGAGGCTAATTGTATAACCTTCTTCTTCATTATGTGCCGAAAGAAATTGGAGCACTTACAACTTTATGCACTCAATTAGAAGAAACAAGATATCACCAAAATGTGTGGAGGACTTGGTTTTTATTCATAATAATCTCCGTCTTCTATCAAGAAAGACCACACGATATGAACAAGGAGAGGCAAACATGTGGGACGTTGGTGGTAATGTATTTGATTCATTTGATGATGTTAGAGTACTTGAAGTTGCAAACCTTTCACTTGATGAGCCAAATACGGAAACTATGATTTTTAGGAATGATATTAATAGTGAATGGTGATGTGACTATAGTCTATATTCTATATTAATATTTAATGTATGTTGCTTTTCAATTATGTTTTTTTACATTTAGTTGTTAAAACTTGAAACAACAATATTTATTTTATATGTATGATGTTTTTAATTAATAATTATGTGTTTGATTATAAATTTAATTATATATTATTTATTAAAAATACATATTAATTAACATATCGAAAACATATTGAAATATCAATACTTTGAAGAAACATGTATCACGTGTCATATCATGTAGCGTATCACATACCGCGTGTCTGTGCAACATAGGTTAGGAGAGGATAATTGATTGGGTGGAACATCGATTTTCGTTAGTATGTTTAATAAAAAGAACATGCCTAGTTTGGAACATCGATTTTCATTAGTATGGCTTAGAATATGATATTATGTCATACTAAAATGGTGTCATGATTGATTCTTTAGTTAGAGTTTATAGTTTTCTTTGTTTTCTAAAGGAACATGATGTTCATGTACTTAAACGATCACATGGATTGATTTATTTATTTTAAGAATGTATAATTTGGATTTAGCATGTGTTTGATTATTTAATTTAGTTTAGATGATTTCTCTCTTGTATGCTTAAATTACTCCTTCCTTAATACTTTTCATTGATTAATTGTTGAGTGAATGATTTGAATTTGAATGAGCTAGTTTGAGGTTGACTTGCAGAGTTTAGTACAGATTTCAAAAGAATTTTATTTTACCTATATAGTTCAACTCACTTAGAAATTTCAACCGATCATCGAATCAGGTCGTTGGGGGCATATATTCAATTGATTACTTAAATGGGTCATTGAATAAACGTAATTTGCCAACATGTTAAATAGAAAGAATTCAACTAATCAAATAGGAAGGCATTGTTAGATTTAAGTGAAGTTGTTTTCCTAAATGTTTTCCACTCATAATTGAATATGTTGATGTTGTACTCCTCACTATTATTATTTTAGTCCTTAGTTCAAATTAATTAATACCTTTATTTAGGCTTCTAGATAAAATCAAGGTTACTAATTTCAGTATTTGTCTTGTGGGATTGACATTTCGGGTATCAAATAGAAAACCCTTTATTACTTGATACAATCTGTATACTTTCAATTTAATATATTTTGTGCATGTTAAGTTTTTGGTGACGTGAGATTGATAATTTTATTTTTTTTATCAATATCAATACCAAGACTCTAGAAGTCTGAAGAGGACAAACCATCACAGGAGGATACTTTGAATCTCTTTCTTTAGCAGAATAAAGAGAGGGAGACTAGTGTAATATTTCAAGCCACGAAGATATGACTGCTAGAGTGCAGAAATTAGCCATGCAAGCTAGGCAAATAGCTGTAACACTTAATGACCGACAAATATAAAGTTTTCCAAATAGCACAACAAAACATTCAATGACAAACATCCCCCAAACAACTGTTAGGAAATTACGCAAAATTTCCGTATTGCTAGATTTGTAAATATCGGAAATGCAAAGAAAATGACACACAAAATTGATAACGGAGTTCGGCCAATTTTGCCTACGTCTCCGGGCTGCTGCAGATCTTTTACTAGGAAAGAAAAATTACAAAGCTTACAACCCACATTCAAGAATTCTCACACCGAATTCTCTTAATCTCTCAATTTCTCTCTACAACAATGAGATACAATTTTTGGGATGATTTGTATGTCTTATGAGTTGCCCCTTTTATAGGTTATAGAACTTTATATCATCCACCCATTTGTTTCCAAATAAAGAGAGGTCAACATCATTCTTTAATTTCAACCATATATTTTTTTGTCTTTTCTTTAAATAGCATGCGGTAACAATCTCCCACTTGAAGACTGATTTTAATTTGTCTTCACATCTCGATCAATGCAGCAACCTTTCATAGTTTATTACTCGAGTAGACCAACTGAAGTTGAGCACAACTTCGCTTTATCAATAGTCACCACTTTTGTGAACATATCTCGCTGGGTTCCTGCTTCCTTGAATTTTCTTCAGTGTTAACATCTCATCTTCAAGTAGAGTCCTAATAAAGTGATATCGAAGATCAATATGTTTTGTTCTGGAGTGAAATGCAGAATTCTTTGCCAAATGTATCGCACTTTGACTGTCACTATATAGAAGACTCTTTTCTTGGATAAATCCCAGCTCTGTTAATAATCCTTGAAGCCATATTAATTCTTTACTGGCTTCTGTTATTGCTACATATTCGGCTTCTGTGGTGGATAAGGCAACAATCTTTTATATTTGGGATATCCAATCGATACCGTTGTTCCAACAGTGAATATGTAGCCAGTGGTGCTCCTTCGGTGATCAACTTCACCTGCAAAGTCTGCATCTACATAGCCTTGTAGTTTAACTTCTCCTTTACCAAAGTACAAACACCTTTCTGCAGTGCCTCGTAGATACCTCAAAATCCACTTAACTGCTTCCCAATGAGCTTTTCCTGGATTTGACATAAATCTACTTACAACTCCCACTGCATGGGCAATGTCTGGCCTAGTACAGACCATTGCGTACATCAAACTTCCAATAGCTGAGGCATAAGGGACCTTAGCCATTAGATCTTTCTCTTCCTATGTCTGAGGGGACTGATCCTTGGATAGGCGAAAGTGACTAGCCAAGGGTGTGCTAACCGGCTTGGCATCACCCATATTGAATCTCCGCAAAACACGGTTAATGTAATCTGCTTGAGATAACTGCAAGAAACCTCTTTGCTTATCTCTCGTGATTTGCATTCCAAGAATCTTCTTTGCTGGACCCAAGTCTTTCATGTCAAACTCTTTTGACAATTGCTGCTTTAATGATATAATATCATCCATGTCTGATCCTGCTATTAACATATCATCAACATAAAGTAATAAAATGATATAGCTAGACTTATATTTCTTGAAGAAGCAACAGTGGTCGGCGTTACACTTCTGGAATCCTTCTTTGTTCATGAATCCATCGAACTTTTTGTACCACTGTCTTGGGGCTTGTTTCAAACCATACAGACTCTTTTTAAGTCTACACACCATGTTCTTCTTCCCTTTTTCTGAAAAGCCTTCAGGTTGGTACATGTATATTTCTTCATCCAAGTCTCCATGAAGAAATGCAGTCTTCACGTCCAATTGTTCAAGATGAAGATCTTCAATGGCAACAATACTCAATACTGATATGATAGTATTAAGCTTTACAACAGGAGAAAAAATGTCAGTGTAGTTAACTCCTTCCTTTTGCTGGAATCCTTTGACAACTAGTCGGGCCTTATATCTTTTAGAACCATCATGTTCTTCTTTTACCCGATACACCCATTTGTTGTGAAGTGCCTTCTTCCCCATGGGTAACTCATCTAGTTTCCATGTCTGGTTAGAGATTAAAGACTTCATCTCGTCTTTCATAGCAAGCTCCCACTTACTAGCATCTTTAGTCTGACAAGCTTCATCATAACATTCAGGTTCTCCTCCGTCAGTTAGCAACAAATAGTTCATATATTTCCTGTTAGGCACATGAGGTCGAGAAGATCTTCGTAATATAGGAACTGGAGTAAGAGGGTTTGATCTGTCAGGATGCTCCTGATTATTCTGTTCAGTTAATTCCTCCAATTGGGGACTTTCAATAAAAGGATTGTCTGGAACGTCGTCCACCTCTACATATACTGGCCCATCCTGCTCTGAGTTGTTAACAACTATTTTATGTCTGTCTTTATACATTACCCTTTCATTGAAAATCACATCTCTGCTACGGATCACCTTATTATTTTCATCATCCCAAATGCGGTAGCCAAACTCATCCTCACCATAGCCGATGAGAGTGCATTTCTTAGATTTTGGATCAAGCTTATTCCTGCCTTGATCACTTATATGCACATATGCTACACAACCGAAAACTTTAAGATGTGAAAGTTTTACCTCTTTTCCGCTCCATACCTCTTCTGGTATGTTATGCTCCAATGGTACCGATGGACCTCGGTTAATCAAGTAAGCTGCTGTATTGACGTTCTGCCTTGAATCGCTTTGGCAATCCCGATTGAATACGTAGGCTTCTAGCTCTTTCGATCAATGTCCGATTCATACGCTCAGCTATACCATTGTGTTGAGGTGTACCTGGTACAGTTCTCTCCATTCTGATCCCATGCTCATAGCAGAACTTCTTGAATTTGGTGTCTTCGTATTCTCCACCATTGTCAGATCTAAACTTTTTAATTTTGAGATTTGTCTCATTTTCAACCATAGCTTTCCATTTCCTGAAAGCTTCAAATACTTCAGACTTATGCTTTAGAAAGTAAACCCATACCTTCCGTGAGTGATCATCGATGAAAGTCACAAAGTAGTGTTTCCCACCAATGGATGGGGTAGTTGTTGGACCCCAAACATCAGAGTGAACAAGCTCCAATCTTTCCTTCTTTGGGATTCTTCTTATTGTTTGAAAGCTGACTCTTTTCTGCTTTCCAAGTATGCAATCTTCGCACATGTCAATCTCAACTGACTGTAAGTCTGGAAGTTTTCCCTTTGAGTGCATAATCTTCATCCCTTTCTCACTTATGTGGCCAAGTCTTTGGTGCCACAGATTGGGATTATCGTTTCCTTCAACGACTGTGATGGAACAGCATGTGCCTGCTGTCATGTAAAGAGTACCACTCTTTTTGCCACGAGCAACTGTCATTGCCCCTTTTGAGATCTTCCAATCATCACCGTGGAAGATCGTACTGTAGCCTTCGCTAGCCAATTGTCCTACTGAGATTAAGTTCTTTCTCAGGTCGGGAATATGTCTAACATCATTTAGCTTCCAAACAGACCCATTTAACTTAATCTTCACTACACCTTTACCGATAATATCACAAGGTTGATCATCACCAAGATATACCTTTCCAAGGTTTCCAGGGACATACCTCTCGAAAAATTCTTTCTGCGAGGTAGCATGAAATGATGCTCCGGAGTCTAACACCCAAGACTCCTTCTTGGTCTCCAAGGAGCATATTAATGCGTCATCGTTTCCTGAAATAGTAGTGACATTAGCTTGTACCTTTGTCTCCTGGTCTTTCGGTGCACTCTTGCACTGATTTTTGTAGTGACCAATCTTTCCACAATTCCAACAGTCAATGTTCTTTGAGCTATGGGAATTGTTGGGATTCCTCAATTTGGACCTCCCATCTTTTGATCTACCTCGATAGTTGAATTTGGCACGTCCATTTCCTTTGGTTGAATTTCTTCCTCTTGACTCTGCATCTACAGGTAGAGGTGAAGATTCACTGAGTCTCTTCGTCGGATCTCTTCACTAAGAACCAGATCCCGAACATCATTGAATTTTAACTTGTTGTTTCCCGATGAGCTACTCAGCCCGTGACGGTAGCATTCCAACTTTCTTGGTAGGGAAGACAAAAGTATTAATGCTCGTACCTCATCATCAAATTCGATCTCAACTGGAACTCAATTGCGTTGTGACTATATTGAGTTCATTAAGATGTTGAGCTACCGATGCGCCTTCCGTCATTCGCAAATTGAATAATCGCCTCATTAGATGAACTTTGTTGGAGGCCGATGGCTTCTCATACATATTGGAAAGAGCCGCCATAAGACCCGCCGTGGTCTTTTCCTTTGCTATGTTGAAGGCAACATTGCGAGACAACGTCAATCGAATAACTCCGAGGGCTTGTCCGTCGAGAAGAGCCCAGTCTTCATCCTTCATGCCCTCTGGCTTCGTTTTTGAGAGAGGTTGATAAAGCTTTTTTCCAAGTGGATAATCTTCGATCTGCATCTTCCGAGAATCCAAAGTCCGCACCATCGAACTTTTCAATTTTCACCTTTCCTTCGTCTGCGGCCATTGCTCTCATACGAATCTAGCTTCCACCGACTTGGCTCTGATACCAGTTGTTAGGAAATTACGCAAAATTTCCGTATTGCTAGATTTGTAAATATCGGAAATGCAAAGAAAATGACACACAAAATTGATAACGAAGTTCGGCCAATTTTGCCTACGTCTCCGGCTGTCGTCGATCTTTTACTAGGAAAGAAAAATTACAAAGCTTACAACCCACATTCAAGAATTCTCACACCGAATTCTCTTAATCTCTCAATTTCTCTCTACAACAATGAGATACAATTTTTGGGATGATTTGTATGTCTTATGAGTTGCCCCTTTTATAGGTTATAGAACTTTATATCATCCACCCATTTGTTTCCAAATAAAGAGAGGTCAACATCATTCTTTAATTTCAACCATATATTTTTTTGTCTTTTCTTTAAATAGCATGCGGTAACAACAACATCCAGTTTTAATGATAATTCAATTGCTTGTTGTTGGGAAAGTGTTAACCAAGACTGTGTGGGAGATTCTTGGGTAGAAAACAGGCATAATATATACCCAATCCTTCAATTGAAGAGGCTGGCCATACAAAATATGAAGTTACAGAAGAAGAGGAAGCAGCATCAAGCTTTAGTTTCATCCAAGACAATGCTCTTCTGCCCCAAACTCTATTGCACATTCCTTAATAATTCAAATATCAGTAAATTGTAATAGAGCAGCCATGGACAGATTCTGTACAAGGAGGGCAGGCCACTATTGATGAAGTGGACAACATGAAACCAGAGATAGTAAAGGCAAATTCTAAAATTTTTGAAGACTATTTATCACCAGAGGATTATTCAGAAATGCTCTAATTATTTGATGAGTGGATGAACACCCCTGAAGAGAGTAATACTACATATCTGACTGTTACAATAGATGAAGATGAGATGCTGCAATGGGCTAGGGCTGAAATCATTGAGGAACAACCTACTTCTGAAAGTTTCCTATTGCCAGCATATATTTCTCTACCCCTGCGAGAGCTACAACTGAAGATGACAACTTGTTGCAAGGATTTAAAGAGAGCACAACAAGAGTGGACAGATTCAAAATCTTTAAAAGAAGAGGTGATATTGGCAGATTTTAATTTTTTAAAGAAGAGATGGAACATAGTTCACTTCCAGATTTGCAGCAATCATCCATACCAATTCATTCTATATTTTTAGATGATGATTGCACATCTCCGGAAATTTATTCTACAACATTCAAGGTAGCCATTGAATCAAAAGATATGCAAATTTTAGAAGAATTGAAGATAGCTATAGAAGAGTCTACTTCTGATTTACAAGAGGTGATTGTGCTTGATGTGGATGATAAGCTTATGAATTATTGCACCATGGCTATCCCATTTGTGGAGGCGGTGGAATTTGATTTGCCTATCCACCATGAGAGGATGAAAGGAGAGGACACCATGTTTGAGATGGTGTCCTCGGTTGTGCACTTGAGAGTGGAGTGAAAGAGATTACCACACCCAATTGCTCATACGAATGTTGTATGTGACTGTGCTCAAGTGTACACTACTAGAATAAAGTCCAATCATGCATTGTTTGAGCCTAGTTTAAAAGAGGTCTAGCTAGAGACCTTAAACAAGCGGGTAATTTTGTTATTCCCTTTTAGATTATTGTTAGATATCCTAAACAAATATTAAAAGTGACTTTTTAATATTATTTTGTCACTGTGAGACTGACATAGATTGGTTATTCACTTCACTCTGCACAAGTTAGTCATGCGTTTAACTCAACGTCCCACTCGCTATAATAAAAAGAATAAGAAATGAAAATATAGTTTTTATAAAAATAAAAAAATAGTTCTTATTGATAATTTTTTTTGACTATTTTGTTTATTCTTAAAAAATCAAAAATAATGAAATTATTTTATAAAAACTCATTTCTCCAAAAAACAAACAAAAACACGATAAAAGTAAAGTCTGCATTAAAAAATGATTTCACTCTTTCCCCCACTTGTATAGCTCATTAATAACAAACTTTAATTAATTAGTTATAGTTTCCTTTGAGCATCTCTAATAGTCAAGCTAAAAGATAGCTAAAATATAGTAGGTAAAATACCCTTTTCGTCTCTCTCGTTGCGTCACCCCTTCCCTTCCTCTCTACGTCGTTGCCCCTGTGTACTCTCGTGTTGCTCCCAGCCGGTTGGAGCTTTGGATCTCCCTTTGCTGTTTAGACTGGTGGCCGTTGGGTCTGTGTTGGAGGGAGTCGTTGCGGGAAGGCTTGCGACTACGTTCCTTGGGTCTGCATGAGAGGGAGCCACTGCGGGAGGGGAGCGTTGCTTGGGGGGGCGGGAGGAAGGGAGGAAAGGAGATCTGCCTTTGTCGTGAAGCCTGAAGGGAAATTTGGGCAGAAAATTAGGGATTTTGATTGAAGATGAGAGAGGACAAATTTGAAAAAAATATAATTTAGTAAAAAATAAATGAAGTATTATTGGGGTAGTTTTAGCTAAATTAAAACGGTAGGATTTAACTAATCAATTTAGCTGATCTCTATTAAATTTAGATGCCCTTATATGTTTAATTTAAAAATATACTTTTATTTTATCGAAGTCAATATTTCTATTTAAATTTATATTCATAAAATATTTTTAATCACTTAATTAAACAATAATATTTATACAACTACAAAAAAATTTAAATTCTATTTAACTACATAGACAAATATTTATACAACTGGCAAAATTAAGGACTTGTGTTGATTGCATAATTTAAGTTTAAGTTTAAATCTTAATTTGAATAAACAAAAATATTTTATGTAATTGGCTCTTGTGAAATCATGGCTGATTGGATGATCTTAAAACATGTTTAAGTTATTTTACGCTATTCTGATAAAATAGAAAAACCTGTTTAGAATACTTATAACGTCAAACGCATTTAGACGCGTTTCGCGTTGTGTAAACACGTTTCATTTTACACTGAATAGTTGTATCAAGAAGACAAAAGAAAGAAGAATTTCATTATTTTGAATGCGTCTATTACAGAAGTGTGGTGGCTTATTTGTATCGTGTAAGGACCCAACTTTGGGCAATTACAATACTGCCCCTACTGTCTCTAATACACCCCCTCAAGATGGCAGGTATGCATCATATACTGACATCTTGCGAAGAAAAGTCAACAAGAGTGGAGAAGGTAAAGGTTTTGTAAAAAGGTCAGCCAGCTGGTCATTGGAACGAACTGGTAAAAGTCGAAGTGCGCCAGACGCCACCCTATCACGGACAAAGTGGCAATCGATTTCGATGTGTTTTGTCCGTTCATGGAAGATGGGATTAGTGGCAATGTGAATGGCTGCTTGACTGTCACAGAACAGCGAGGGTGTGGGTGCATCAGGCGTCTGAAAATCAGCGAGTAATTGCTGTAACCAAATGAGTTCTGCAGCGGTGGAGGCCATGGCACGGTACTCTGCCTCAGCAGAGGAACGGGAAACGGTTGCCTGCTTCTTTGCTTTCCAAGAGACGAGAGAGGCACCAAGGAAGATGCAAAAACCCGTGGTGGAGCGACGTGTGTCGGTACAGGAACCCCAATCAGCATCGGAGAAAGCACGGAGATGGAAAGATGGAGAGGAAGGAAATAAAAGGCCTTGGCCGGGATGACCTTTGAGATAACGAAGGAGGCGATGTGCTGCTTGAAGGTGGGTTGTGCGTGGTGTAGCTAAGAATTGGGTAAGGCGATGGACTGTAAAACATATATCAGGACGGGTTAATGTGAGATAAAGTAATTTGCCCACCAATCGCCGATAAGAGGAACAAAGATCAGTTGATAAAGGTGTCCCCTCAGACATGTTGAGTTTCGAAGTGGGTTCCATGGGAGTAAGAGCTGGTTTACAAGCCAAATAACCAGTGTCCTCCAGCAATTGAAGGGTGTAATGCCTCTGTGACAAGGAAATGCCATTCTCATGCTCCAAAATTTCAAGACCAAGGAAGTATTTAAGAGGGCCGAGGTCTTTGAGTTTGAAACAGGCATGTAGCTGGGTCTTCAACGTGGCTGCGGCCAGAGTAGATGGGCTGGTGACGATGATATCGTCAACATATACAAGAAGGGCGACAAAGGTAGAACCAGTCCCTTTAGTAAAGAGGGAATAGTCAGCTTTGGACTGTGTGAAGCCGAGACCCACCACTGCCTGGGAAAACTTTGTGTACCACTGACGTGAAGCCTGGCGAAGACCGTATATGGATTTGTTGAGACGACAAGCCAGAGTCGTGGAGGCTGGAGGAGTTACGGGTGGATGATAGCCTTGTGGAAGGTCCATATAAACTTCCTCATGGAGATCACCGTTGAGAAAAGCATTATTAATATCTAATTGTATTAAACACCATCGCTGAGAGGCAGCTAGAGCGAGAAGTACCCGCACGGTGACAAGCTTAGCCACAGGGGAGAAGGTGTCTGAAAAATCAATTCCAGCCTGTTGGGTATAACCTTTGGCAACGAGGCGTGCTTTGTACCGCTCAATCAAGCCATTGGAATCATATTTGACGCGATACGTCCATTTGCAGCCGATCGTATGCTTGCCTGGTGGAAGGGGAGTGATTGTCCATGTATGGTTGGACTCCATGGCGTCTAACTCGTCTTTCATGGCCTGACGCCAATGAGCTGATGTGACAGCTTCGGGATAGGTTGTGGGTTCAGTGGAGGTAGAGACGGTCAGTGCCAGGTGGCGATGAGATGGAGAGAGAGAATCATAGGAAAGATGTCGGGACAATGGATAAGGTAAAGAGTCCGTAGGTGGGGTGGTGGCGAATTGAAGGATATGATGGTGATAGTCTTTGAGGTATGAAGGTGGTTGAGTTGGTCGAGAAGAGCGACGGGTGGTGGTAGAGGTGTTATGTGTAGCGGCCGGGGCTGTTGAGAGGAGTGGATCAGGAAGGAATGAAGGGACGAGATCAGTCGTAGTGTGTTCTATACTGTTACAGTGTTGGAGGGAGCAGTTGTAGTGATGGGTATGGAAGGTGTTGGAGGAATATGTGTGGGCGGTAGTGGTAAAACTAAGTCAGGGAAGGGATCGAGCACTTGATCCGGTGGGGTGATTGTGTGAAATGGAAAGATGCGTTCATGAAAGATGGCATCGCGGGAGATGAAGACTTGTTTTGTGGTGAGATCATAGAATTTATAGGCTTTGAACCCAGCAGGATAACCAAGAAACACGCAAGTACGAGCACGAGGATGAAATTTTGTGCGATGATTGCTAAGTGTGGATACGAAGGCAAGACAACCAAATACACGGAGTGAGGAATAGTCAGGTTGCGTGTGATGTAAACGAAAATAGGGTGTCTGGTGATTAAGGAGAAAAGAGGGAAGATGATTGATTAAGTGTACGGCAGTGGTGATACAATCAGACCAAAATTTGGGGGGAAGTTTAGATTGAAAGAGTAAGGAGCGTGCTACATTAAGCAGATGTTGGTGCTTGCGTTCTACGACAGAGTTCTGTTGTGGTCGTTCAACGCATGAAAATTGGTGTAAAGTACCTTGCTGTTTGAAGAAAGTGGTAAAGGTTAGTTCGGGCGCATTGTCAGAGCGGAAAATTTTAATAGTTACGTTGAACTGAGTGTGAATAAGGCGAAAGAAGTCTGGAACAATGGTAAGGGCCTCAGATTTGTGTTTGAGTGGATAAACCCAGGTATAACGACTGTAGTCGTCAACAAGAGTGAGAAAATAAGAATGGCCAGAGTATGATGGTGATTGATAAGGTCCCCACGTGTCACAGTGGACCAAGTCGAAAGCAGATGTGGCAATGGTGTTAGGGGAAGGAAATGGGAGACGCTTTTGTTTGGCTAAAGGACATATGTAACACGGCGGAAGATGTGGTGAATTTGTCTCAGGAAGATGAAGATGATGTTTGAGATGAGTGATTGTTTTGAATGAGGGATGGCCTAAACGTGAGTGCCAAGTAGAAACAGTGAGATGATTGAGATGTGCATCTTCGGGAAATGTGGAGGAAGAATTTTGAAGAAGATAAAGACCATGAAGTTTCGTACCATGTTGCAGTATGTGATGTGAGGAAGGATTTCTGATAACAAATGCAGCAGAAGAAAATTCCATCGTCAGATGGGTGTTATCCAAGAAGGCTCCAACGGAGAGCAGGTTGATATGGAATTGTGGTATGAATAGAACCTCTTTGAGGGTGATGTGTTTATTCAGTATAATGTCACCGGCAAAACAGGCGCGTGTTTGGGAATTATTGGGAAGATGGACTGTGATGGTGGGAATGGAATGAAGAGAAACAAAGAGGCTAGCAGTGGGACAAAGGTGTCTGGTTGCTCCAGTATCGACAACCCAGCACTGACTATTGTTAAGGACGGAGGACATACCTGCTGAAAAGCACACCCCAACTTGACAATCATCTGACTGCTTGGTAGAGATATCATGAGTAGACATTACAGCCAGCAGATCCTGATACTCTTGAAAACTCAAATTATCAACAAAAGATTCCATGGGATTACTAATAGTGACTGGAGTAGGGGAATGATCAGAAGTGGTGTCAAGGGCAGAGACTTGATGTGTCGTAGCCAAGGTGGGTTTTCTCTTCACATTGTAGCCAGGTGGATAGCCATGTATTTTGTAGCATTTATCAATAAGATGACCTGAAATCTTGCAGTGGGTACAAAACGGACGGTCACGTCCTTGATTCCTAAAATTGGTGGAACCGTAAGATCTGGACTGATCGTGGGGAAGTCTGTGATGCGGGTTCGTGCGGACGACATTGGCAACGGAACCAGGGTGGGTATCGATGAAGGAATGGGTTCGCAATTGTTGGTGCTGTTCTTCTTGAATTAAAGAAGAAAACACATGGTTGATAGAGGGAATTGGTTTCATAAGCAGGATTTGGCTCCGTATGTGGGAATAGGTGTCATCTAAACCCATCAAGAAAGAAAGCACATATTCAGTTGCATGATGATCGAGCATGCTTTTCATACCCCCACAAGTGCAAGAACAAGCCGGTCGGTAATGATTGAGCTCCTCCCAAATTGTTTTCAATTTGGTGAAATAGACACTGATGGATGAACGATCTTGTCGGAGGTTCATCAAGTCTCGTCTGAGTTGGAACATCTTGGGACCATTAGACTGCTCAAAACGATCCTTGAGATCCTGCCAAATCGCTGTGGCAGACGTTGTATAGAGAAGGCTTGCCGAGATGTCTTTGGAGATGGAGTTCAAGAGCCAAGAAACAACGATTGCGTTGTTGCGATTCCATGAATTGAGAGTGACAGAGTCACCATCGAGCGGTTCAGGCAAAGATCCATCAATGAATCCACGTTTGTTCTTGGCGAAGAGGGCAAGCATCATTGCGCGGCTCCAACTAGGGTAATTATCGCCAGTAAGGGGTTGGGATACGAGGATTTGGCCTGGATTTTCTGCGTGATGGAGATAGTACGGGTTTGATGGATCTTCTAGATTCTGCATATTTCCGGTGGGAAGAGGCATGATGGTCGTCAGAATTGGCTTGCGAGGAAGATGAAGGTGAAGACGACGATGCAGAACCAAAAGGTTGTTATTCCGTTGTATAATAAGACAAAAGAAAGAAGAATTTCATTATTTTGAATGCGTCTATTACAGAAGTGTGGTGGCTTATTTGTATCGTGTAAGGACCCAACTTTGGGCAATTACAATACTGCCCCTACTGTCTCTAATAAGTTGAGTCCAATAATAATAATAACAACTCTATGTTCTTGAACAAAAAAAAAAAAAAAAAAAACTCCAAACACCCTTCGAAACCTAAGAGTCACAGATGAGTGCCTATCTTATCCCAACATTTTATGAATCACCCGATAAAGTAAAGTTAACCGTTTGAGCATAGGACTTTCTGAATCATCCATTGCATATACAAATATTTGCATTAGCATTCCAGGTCTGACCAAATCTTTTGCCCCACACACACACGCCGTTTGAGCATAAAGCTTTCTGAATCACCCATTGCATATGCAAATATTTGCGTTAGCATTCCAGCTCTAACTTAAGCTTTTCGTTCAATCATTCATTCCTCCACAGCCATTACTTTTACTTTTAGGGGAGATGAGACAGAAAGCGAGCTACTCTGTACTCAGTCTCCGTGGTGGGGTTTTGGATCCACGGCCCGCGATTAGACCCCCAAATTTATGCAATAATAATAATAATAAGCGAAACAGCCGGGTAGTAGAGTCCAACGCGTTTCGTTTCACATCGAAACAGCTGGGTAGTAGAGTCCAACGCGGCGGCTATCTTCGTCTATACCCGCGACACTGGGCCAATTCTTTGTCGGTGGGCCTGCTCTGTTTTTCATTCAATCATTCATTCTTCCACAACCCATTACTTTGTAATCAACCACTACCCAAGGTTTTTGCCCACATATCTTTCTTTCTTCCACTCCCACTCGCACCAAAATTAGTAACACAACACAAACAAGCAGAAGATCCCAACATGCCAGTCGCGGAGGTATTTCTGGGGGCGTTCTTGCAAGTGCTGTTCGACAGACTGGCTTCTCCCAAGCTGGTTGAATTCGCGACGCGAGAAGGTATCCGTTCCCGCCTCAACAAGTTGAAAGAGAATTTCGACATGATTAGCCAAGTGATTACCCGTGCTGAGAAAATGCTGGTTCCAGAAACAGGGGGGGTTAAGGAGTGGTTGGAGGAACTCAGGGAGTGGACTTTCGATGCCAATGACTTCTTGGACGAAGTCAACACCAAAGCTATGCAAGAAGAGAAAGAGAAAGAGGAAGAGGAAGAGGAGGCGAGGCGCAACAACACCAGCAGCTCTATTTCTGTCTTTACTTCTACTCTTACAAAGGTACGTGATCTTGGTTCTATACTCATTCCTGGCAAGTACTCAAAGATCGTGGATGAGCTCAACCGTCGTTTGGACGCTATTTCTGAACGGATGCATAAGATGCATAACCTCATGAAGATGATTGCCATTGACGATACATCCACTGCATCACTGCCAATGTTGCGAAGGCAATTAGAAGGCCCGGCGTTGGATGCACAGGTGTTGGGAAGGGAGCAAGAAAAGGAAATGATAATTGAACAGTTAACAAGCGTCGGGGACGCAAATGTGGAGGTGATTGCCATTGTTGGCTTGCCAGGCATTGGCAAGACAACCTTAACTCGTCATGTCTTCCACTCCATTCAGCAGCAGCAGCAGCAGCAGAAGCCACGTCCTTTTGATATCTATGGCTGGGTTTGCGTATCAAACGATTTTGATCTCATCAGAATCATGAGGGATATTCTTGAGTCATTCACTTCCCGACCCTCCGATTCCAGCGGGCTGAATAAACTTCAGTCTGACCTCAAGGAAGTAGCAGGAGGAAGAAGGTTCCTACTTGTATTGGACGATGTGTGGACCAGGAACTACTTTGATGATTGGGCTCCTCTTCGATCCCAATTTCGAGTGGGAGCACCGGGGAGCAAAATTATAGTAACAACTCGAGACAACAAAGTGGCTTCCATGATGCAAACTGATGATCGGATGAAAATTCATCGCCCCGGACCCTTACCCGCCGATGATTGTTGGTCAGTATTTTTGCAACATGTAATTGATAAAAGAAATCCCGTTTTCGCATCAGAGGCAGAGCGTTTCCGTGTGAAAATTTTGGACAAGTGCAAAGGCCTTCCGTTGACAGCCAAATTACTTGGTGGGCTTTTGCGCGGTGAAAGTCCAGGCCAGGGTTGGGCGGATATATTGAGCAGCAGGATATGGGATCTGTCAGATGATGAATTTCCAGGAAGAGAGGGATGTCGTATGCTTCCTGTTGTAATGTTGAGTTACTTTGAACTTCCACCACACTTGAAACGTTGTTTTTCCTATTGCTCTGTGCTCCCGGAGGACTATGAATTTGGGGAAGAGGAGGTGGTGTTGTTGTGGATGGCTGAAGGTTTGGTAGAAGGAGGTGAACAAGTAGAGGATACGGGTGCTAAATATTTTCGTGAATTAGTGTCTCGATCACTTTTCCAACCGTCGCCCAAAAATGGGTCTCGATTTGTGATGCATGACTTGATTAATGATATGGCTGAAATTGTAGCTGGTAAGTCATGTTTCAAGTTTGATGGGAAGCGTAAAATAACTAACAACAACCCCATACAAGCTCGTTATTCGTCATATCGCCATTTTAAAGGGGTCAAAGCGGAATTTGAGGCCTTTGAAGGAATAATACATTTGCGGACATTCCAATCATTTGATCGGACACTCCATGTGTTAACGAGTTATGTTCCACTCGAATTGCTGATGAAATTTAAATGTCTTCGGACGCTTTGCTTAAGTTGGTATAACGTCAGAGAACTTCCAGAAGACATCGGTGATTTAATACATCTAAGGCTTGTTGACCTTTCTCACACTGATATTAGAAGATTGCCAGAATCAACAAGCCGTCTTTATAATTTGCAGGCATTGAAATTACAAGGGTGTGAGAGGCTTAGGGAATTGCCCACACAAATGAGGAAGCTCGTTAATTTAAGGATCCTCAATTGCTCTGGTCCAAATAAATTGGTTGCCATGCCGGCGGAAATGGGCAAACTTACTAGCCTCCAAAAGCTATCTAATTTCATTGTAGGCAAAACGTCGAAGCAAGGCATTGGTCAATTGAAGAATTTATCACATCTCAAAGGGGGTATCTCAATCTCATTTCTCGAAAATGTTGGTGATTCGAAAGAGGCAGGAGAAGCGATGTTAATGAGTAAAGAAGGCCTACGGTCGGTGGAATTAAAGTGGAATCCTGATCATGGTGATTTACAAGACACGGGGCCTTCTTTCCATGTCTTGGAGGAGTTGCGACCACACAAACATTTGGAAAAATTAAATATCAGTGGCTACGGTGGTCTTCTGTTCCCTAATTGGGTTGGGGATGATAGGTTCTCAAAAATGAGGGTAATAAGGCTAGCGAATTGTCATGAAGTTAGAGAATTGCCACCCCTGGGAAAGCTGACGGTTTTGGAAGAAATTCAAATTGAAAACATGGCTGGTATAGAGTGCGCGGGGGAAGAATTTTATGGGAAGGAGAGAGGTGCTTTTCCATCACTGAAGATTTTGAAATTTGAGCGTATGGAGAATTGGTCCATCTGGTCGTATCCTGCTGGTGACGGCTGTCGTTTTGCTTGTCTGCGAGAGTTGCATCTTATAAATTGTCCAAAATTATTGGGGCGCTTACCAGATGGGATAAGTTTACAGAAGTTAAAAGTTAGAAAATGTGATGAATTGTTGGTTGGGCTTCCAAGGAAGTCTATCTTAGAGATGGATATTGGAGAATACAAAGTGGAGTTGATGGAGCGTTTAAAGGAAGACGGAGATGCAAGTCAATTGTTGCCGTTGTTAAGTAGGTTGAATATTGAGAAGGTGGATGTGGTAGAAGCTGTTGGATCTGCAGCAAGGATGATTAGTAATAAAGATGTGGTGGAGGCTCATCCCCAAATGATGATGCTCGGCTCCCTTACAGCCTTGGAGATGACAAGCATTCCACAGCTCACGCATCTTCCGGGAGTAGTTCTGCAGGGGCTGCCGAAACTTGAAAAGCTGAGGATTCACGGGTGTGAAGAACTGACATCATTGTGGAAGATGGATGATGGGGGATTAATTTTAGAGAAACAAAAGTCTGACTTTCTCAACTCCCTCCGTGTTTTGGAGGTGGAAGGATGCCGCCAACTTGTTTGCTTAGTACCACAACGCGGTGAAGAAGACGGCGCGAACAGAGACACGGATATATCAGAAAAAGAAGAAGATGAAGAGAAGCGGGGGAAGCAACAATATCTGGGGTTGCCTTGCGGGCTTGAGGTATTGAGGTTATGGGGATGTGGTAAGCTGGAGAAGCTGCCGAGTGACTTGCACAGCCTCACCTCTCTTCGGGAGTTGAGAATCAAGCGTTGCAGCCTCACGGAGATTTGTTTCCCATCCACCCTGGAATCATTGGTCATTTTGGATTGCGAATTGCTCACGTGCCTGTCGCCGTCATCATCCATGGCCATGTGTGGGAATGAAATGCGTATACTTGATATAAGGGGTTGTATGAATCTGGAGTCATTAGTAGGCACCGCTGCTTTTACTTCAGTAGCCATATGCCAGTGTCCAAAACTGAAATCCCTGCCGGAGGGCATATACCCTCGTCTCAAGTCACTGGAGATAGTAGAGTGCGAGAATTTGGGGGAACTATCCATCTCCATCCACCATCTCTCCGCTCTTAAAAATTTGCAGATTATTGATTGGCCTGCAGGCCTCCTTTCCATTCAACAGGGTGGCCCAAACTCACTCCCCGCCAACTTACAAAAGCTTAGAATTAGCGGCCCCAATGACGAGCAGCTCTTCAGTGTTCCGTTTCCTTCCTCCGTAACTTCTCTATGGATAAAGCATTTCAAAAAGTTGTCCCCGGAGGCCTTTCAAAAACTCACCTCTCTCGAACAACTACGGATCTGGGATTGCCCAGGTTTGACATCCATCCCAGACCAGTTGCTGCCTCCATCATCGCTTCGCACTTTAGAAATCAGGAATTGCCCAGGTTTGACATCCATCCCAGACCAGTTGCTGCCTCCATCACTTCTCGATTTACAAATCAGTGGTTGTCCGCTGTTGGCTCCCGAATTCGCAAGGGATAAAGGACGATATTGGCCCAAAGTCAAGTTCATTCCTGATGTCGATATCGGTCGTCGTTCCATATTTGACCCCGAAGAAGAATTATGAATAGTTCGTTCCTGATGTACAGGTAACAGGTCCATCATCGTGCCATATTTTGTAACCTCTAGTTTTAATTTATTTGTAACTTCCAATTAATCATGTTATCCCATTGCATGTTGTAACATCCAATTTGTAATATATATATATATATATATATATCATCTTATGTTTATAAGATGATAAACATAATTACAGGTGTTCCCAAATTTAATTCAATCACAAAATAGTTGATGGAGGCATGATAAATTTCATAATATGGGATTTAATAATGTCACCATATACCAAAACCAAAATGGCTCTTCGACCAAAAAAATTCAATGCATTTTTAATCCATTAAACAGTTGTCACGTTCTGGAATTCTCCGATAGGTAACTTTTTGTCATGTGAGATTGGGGCAGACGAGGAAGACCAGGGCATTGTTTGAGGAACTGCCCGAGAGGACGATCTGTAATAAAGAAGCTCCATGAATCGGTATAGAGCAGCCTGGGGAAGTTGCACCTCCTAAAAACTATTAAATGCTTCCAACACAGAATCTGCCCCCCAAAATCTGCAAGCCACAGCAGAACAACAAAAAAAAAACAACAAATACCATCCAGACAAAAGCACCTTCTGTTACAAACGAATATATTTTGATATTTAAGGTAGCTAGAATTCTCAAACATTTTCCAACTTCCCTTTCCAAGTTGAAATATTGGCCAGTTAGAAGAATTAGCAGGCAAAAGGCCCCAAATGCAAGTAGAGGAGCAACAATAAATAAATAAATAAATAAATAAAACACATCTATGCTAGCAGAGAAAAATGCGGCCTCCTTTCCTGCACAATCCATTTACCCAAATGACTAATAGACTTCAGTCATTAGTCGCATCATGCAAGTCGCATCATGAGGGATATTGTTGAGTCATTCACTTCCCGAGCCTCCGATTCCAGCGGACTGAATCAACTTCAACTCAAGGAAGTAGTAGGAGGAAAAAGGTTCCTACTTGTATTGGACGATGTGTGGAGCAGGAACTACTTTGATGATTGGGCCCCTCTTCGATCCCCATTTGGAGTGGGAGCACCGGGGAGTAAAATATTAGTCACAAGTCGAGATGACAAAGTGGCTTCCATGGTGCAAACTGATGACCCTTACGCGACGTTGCTTGCTACTCAGTATTTTTGCACCACGTAATTGATAAAATAAATACCGATTTCGAATCAGACGCAGGGCGTTTCGGTGTGAAAATTTTTAATGGGCTCAAAATGGAATTTGTAAAATATTTGCGGACGTTCTAATCATTTGATTTTCATTAATGCTGCCAACCAGAAGTATTATATTAATGCTTACAGTTTTGTTTTCCTTCCCCACTTTCTAGTTTCTTCTTCCTCCCTCCCCACCCTCACACAATAAATTAATACATAAATAAATACAAGATTTTCCATGGACTCACAGATTTTATAGGCCTTTCTTTTCTTGTTTCCATTTTCTTGGTTATATCATTATGTATGTAATATTTATGCCCCCTGTTCATCGTGAAGTATGCCAAAGCAATCCAACCTTCATGACCACATTCAAAATTATATTTTTCAGCGATGCACAAATTAAAAAGTCAAATCTGTGCCTTCGGTACAAACCCAACAGGATTAATTCCCCACTAGCTCCACAACTTGGACTTCCCAAAAATTCCGTCGATATAATTTATTATGACATCCTCGAATTTTCTGAAGTTAATTACAAGTCGGTTGTTATTGATATTTCCAGGGTAGTAAGAAATTGTTGGTGATGGGATTGAATTGAATTGAATTGTGAAAATATAAGAAATATTTCTTTTATTTCTTGATTAGTTAAAAGTTTAAATCATTGCCTAATTCTTGCAATTTATTTATGTCCATCCCATTTTCTTTTTCTTTTTTTTTCAATGACCTTTCATATTTGCATCATTTCCCACTGATAGATGGTTAATGACACCCATACATGCCTACGCTTCTAATTTATACAGTAATCATTAGCTTTAGCTATTTCCTTTATATTCTTCTTGCATATATAATTATTGAGAGAGTGCCTTCACGCTGGCGTAAGATTCCTTCTTTGTTGTCCTGTGGATGAAGGGCTCACCCATAATGCTCCGGAGGTCGTCCAAATCTTGCTTCATGTCCTCAACCTATGTATACAAATATAGTAAACACAATCCACCAGTTTTTTTAAAATATTAAATTTAAGAAATTATATAGTGTTTATATATACCTTGTGAATGAATTTTTAGGTATCTACATACCTTGTGAATGAATTGTTTGGTGAGCTGGGCATCTTTAGCTGTCTCTTTGGAAACGCTTTCAACAAACATGACAGCATCCTTGAGCTTTCCCTTCTCAGGAAGTCCATCTGCCACGTCAGCACTTACCTTCTCTGCCACTGTGGCTACCTTCTCCACCACTTCTGCAATATCATCTGCTTCCTCAACTATCATTTCCGCCTCTGTTGAAATTAATTGTTTCAAACTTTTTCCTATCTCTCTTTTCGTTTTTCTTTTTGAAAAAAGATGGAAATGCATGTGTTGTCCAAATTAATATATTTAACTGAGAGAAAAAACCATCTCCACATGAGGATTTCATGGAATGAATACGAAACAAGTGAAAGCAAATTAACCAAAAATTGAAAATTGACAAACATTGACAAACAAATTAATATTTGACAAATTAAACTTGTTTTTGATTTTTGCATATAAATCAAAAATTGACAAACAAATTAATATTCGGTTCCATCAAATATTGTTTATGTTTGTTTGTTTAAAAAGAAGTGATGTAAGATGAAAAAAAAATTGTTCATGAATATAAATAAACAAGATGAATATGCATTCACGAATAATATTTGAGAACTTCAATAATTACATTCATTAACAAATGTTCACGACTAGTTATTTATGGACAAACGAACAAGCGAATTAAAGAATTGAATTCACAAATAAATAAACAAGCATTTTTATTTATAATTTTTGAATAATTAGTATTTTAGTTCACAAATTATCAATAGACGTAAAACCTTTTGATTTCGTAAAAAACGAACGAACAAATTAATTTGTTTATAAATTTTAGATAATTATGTGTTTTAGTTTATGAATAATTAAAAGAACAAATATCTTTAGTTTTTGAATAAAGTAAAAATGTAATGTCCACGAACAAGTATGTCAGTGTATTCATGAATAATGTTCATGAACACTAACGAACGAACATGAACACGGTACTTTAGTGTTCACATTCGGCTTGATTCGTTAAAAAATAATACTAAACCTAGCTCGAACACCTTAGGGCTCGTTTGATACGCGGGAATAAAAATGGAAGGAATGAAATCATTAAAGGAATGAAATTGATATGGGAAACGGAATGGATTTTTTGATTACCTTGCCTGTGTTTGGTATGCAAAACCAAGCAAGGTAATGTATTAAGAAAATTACTGAAATATCCTTAATTTTTTAAATTAATTATTTTTTAAATTTCTACTTCTCAACTAATATTATCGTCTATGTCTTCTGCGTCGTCTTCTGCGTCAAGGGGCGGCGGGGCTGGATCTGGGCGGCTGCGTCGGGGAGCTGGGGTTTGGGCGGTGGGGCTGGACCTAGGCGGCGGCATCGGGGGGCTAGGGTTTGGGCGGCGGGGGGAGGGTGTTAGGGGCGTGCAAGGGAAGGGGACCAAGCGACGGGGAGGGGGGTGTGCGGGGCGACGGCCGACGATGGACCGGGAGGGGAATCGGGTGACGGAAAGGGGGGGGTGTCTTGTCGTGCAAGACGGGGAGAGGGACCGAGCGACGGGGAAGGGAGGGTGTTAGGCGACGGGCGGCCCGGGATGGGGAGGAGGGAGAGGAGGGCGGTGGAGGAAGGTTGGGCGGCAGCGGGGAGGGGGAGGGGGAGGGGATGCGGGGCGAGAGAGAGGGGGAGGGGTGTTTAGAAATAAATAAATAAATAAATAAATAAATAAATAATGGTAAAAAAAGAAAATAAGGGTGTTTAGTATAAGGGAACCTTTAAACCAGGGGGAATGGGGGAATCAATTTCCCCCTGTATGGGGGTATAAGATTTCCTAAGGAATTTTATTACCTCCTTTATTTTCATACCTAATGTGAAAAAGGAATGCAATCTGATTGCTTTCCTTTTCTTTCCCACGTACCAAACGAGTCATTATTGTTCGACTCAACTCGTTTAAAGTCCTACTCATTCCTATTTCCGATAGGAGCAAGAATTTCATAAAATGTACGTACATATCGAACTTTTAAATAAGTAAATTTAAAAAGATAATAAATATTCATATTCTAAATAAACTTATCATATTTAAAATAATTAATATATATATATATATAACTATGATTATAATCATTTAATCACAATCAAATGATTGTAATTATAGTCCACTCTTCTTTTCTATTTATCAAAATTTTATATATATAATTAATAAATAGAAAAACAATATACTAAGCACAATTATAATAAATTAATAATGATCATTTGATTTTGATTAAACAACTCATATTATAATTTCATTTAGCACCCTGATCATATCATTGAATGATAAGAGGGGAAAAAAACAAATGATTGAAGGAAAAAAGGGATGAGTCATAAAGTGAGTAAGAGCACTCACTGTGTAATAGTTAAATGTTTCAATAAATTTGCATACATGGAATAATATTGATCACAAATTTAGCTCGAAATATGTGTATTGACTAAAAATTTTATTAAATATCAAACTTTGAAGCATTGGCTAGATTTTATATAGGCAAATTTACTAAAACATTTAGCTATTCCACCATGAATACTTTAATGAAATATGACATTATATAAGATGAAATAGTATAGGTACGCCTCGATGCAGTGTATTGAAAATCGTGAAATAGTAAGCGTATATCTTATAGGGCACACTCGTAACATTTTATTATTTGTAGTACGGGTATATATGTAGCACGGCTCTGATATTGATTTAGCAATCAACTGACTCAAGCTCAAAAAAAAAATCAAAATTTTGGGACAAGCAAGTGTTAAACCCGAATTGGCTAAAATGAACAACCCTAATTTCATTTATATATATATATATATATATATATAAGTGAATAAAGACATTGTAAATTAGTACTTACATTAGCCTAAATAACATCATGAGGTTTACGGACCTTGTTCATTTTGCACTTTAATGTATAGTCCGTAAGGAAAACGCATCATACATATATACATATACACACATATATATATATATATAAACCAAAAAAAACCTAACTGTGTATAAAAACCCTAATTCTTAAACTAACTATTTTTATTATATTATTATGCATACAATGTCTATTTTACATTTTCATATATAGCTATGACACATATACAGGGCATATTGCGCTGTGGACAGGCTAAGGCCTGAGTTGAGCCGTTGAGCTCGTGGAGCTAGGGCTGAGTGCCCTGAGTTGGGATCCCATGGAGGATCATGGACAAGTTGTCTTGTATGGGCAGGCTGAGTCCTGATGTTTGTTTGCAGGCTGAGTCCTGATGATTGTGCACACTACACGGTGCACGGGTACACTGAGCATATAGTATAGACATATATGTGTTGCATGATGTGGAGTTTTGGGGTCACCTACTGAGCTTGTCGCTCACCCCTACTTGTTGTTTACCCTTTTCAGGTGTGACCCGAGACTAGTGGAGGACTTTCTTCCAGGAGGACACCCACTACTCGATGTATGATCCGATTATATTCTGTATTGTTTTATGTGATATCCCAGGACATGGGTCCGTGGACGATTGTATTTGCATCTTGTATGATGTGATGTCCGTATGACTCTTTGACTCATTGTATGCATGATGATATATGAGAAAGTATAGGATTACCCTTGATGTATGATTGTACGGGGTTGCATATTTGAGACAAGACCGCGGTGTAGTCTCCATTAGTGCTAGTCACCAACCCCTTGACCTATCGGGTGCGGGCAAGTGGAAGTCATGTACCCGGTTCCGGGTTCCCTGGAATTCGGGGGCATGACAAGACACACTCTTAATATTGCTTTAAAGAATATTTATGCACCAAAAAATGTGAAGAATAATCAGGTTGCTTATGATGCATGTTGTTAGATTTCAAAGATTATTGAAGATGTTGTTT
This sequence comes from Taxillus chinensis, assembly GCA_023512835.1. NCBI lineage: Eukaryota > Viridiplantae > Streptophyta > Magnoliopsida > Santalales > Loranthaceae > Taxillus > Taxillus chinensis. Next base: position 8,460,512 of record CM042090.1, on the reverse strand, counting down.
TCATCAAGAACTTTATTATAAATCATTTGATGAGATTGGTAATGTTTAATGAATTTGTTAATTTGAAGTTACTTGTTATTCTTGAAACACATTTTGTTTCAATAATTGTCATGTTTTGGATGTTTAAACTCATTAAAAGTGGTCTTCAAGCCATGGTCATTAGTGATGAATGGAGTGTTTACAAAGATGATAATGTGGTAAAGGCTAGGTTGGTTAAAGATAAAATCTTGGAGGATGAGTGGTGGGAACAAGTTGACTATATTTTTCTTTCACAACTCTAATTTATGACATGCTCTAATTTTGTGATACCAATAAGCCTTGCCTACACTTTGTATATAATATGTGGGATGAAATGATTGAAAATGTGAAGAAAGTCATATATATTCATGAAGGGAAAACGTTAGATGATGAATCCACCTTTTATGAAGTTGTGTTTCAAATTCTTGTGGATTGTTGGACCAAGAATAGCACTCCACTACATTGCTTGGCACATGCCTTGAATCTTAGGTAACATTTATGGTTTAATATTTTTTTAACATATAATTTATTTTAATTAATGTATTTAACAATTTTTTCTCCTAAACAAGGTAATATGGTGATGAATGACTTAATGAAGATCCCGTTAGAGTGCTTCCACACAAAGATGAGACATTAATCAAAGAAGAATGAAATGTTTAAGGAAATACTTTTCTAACTTGGAAGAGTTTACTAAAGTCAATTTGGAGTATGCAAATTTTGTTGACAAGAGTGGGGTTTTAGAGACTTTGATTCTATACAAAATAGGTGGAGTATGGATTCTAAGTCTTGGTGACCTCTTTATGATTCAAGTGCATTATTACTCCAAAAGATAGCCTTGAGGCTAATTGTATAACCTTCTTCTTCATCATGTGCCGAAAGAAATTGGAGCACTTACAACTTTATGCACTCAATTAGAAGAAACAAGATATCCCAAAATATGTGGAGGACTTGGTTTTTATTCATAGTAATCTCCGTCTTCTATCAAGAAAGACCACACGATATGAACAAGGAGAGGCAAACATGTGGGATGGTGGTGATGTATTTGATTCATTTGATAATGTTAGAGTACTTGAAGTTGCAAACCTTTCACTTGATGAACCAGATACGGAAACTATGATTTTTAGGAATGATATTAATAGTGAATGGTGATGAGACTATAGTCTATATTCTCTATTAATATTTAATGTATGTTGCTTTTCAATTATGTTTTTTTACATTTAGTTGTTAAAACTTGAAACAACAATATTTATTTTATATGTATGATGTTTTTAATTAATAATTATGTGTTTGATTATAAATTTAATTATATATTATTTATTAAAAATACATATTAATTAACATATCGAAAATATATTGAAATATCAATACTTTGAAGAAGCACGTATCACGTGTCATATCATGTAGCGTATCACATACCGCGCGTCCGTGCAACATAGGTTAGGAGAGGATAATTGATTGGGTGGAACATCAATTTTCATTAGTATGTCTAATAAAAAGAACATGCCTAGTTTGGAACATCAATTTTCATTAGTATGGCTTAGAATATGATATTATGTCATACTGAAATGGTGCCATGATTGATTCTTTAGTTAGAGTTTATAGTTTTCTTTGTTTTCTAAAGGAACATGATGTTCATGTACTTAAACGATCACATGGATTGATTTATTTATTTTAAGAATGTATAATTTGGATTTAGCATGTGTTTGATTATTTAATTTAGTTTAGATGATTTCTCTCTTGTATGCTTAAATTACTCCTTCCTTAATACTTTTCATTGATTAATTGTTGAGTGAATGATTTGAATTTGAATGAGCTAGTTTGAGGTTGACTTGCAGAGTTTAGTACAGATTTCAAAAGAATTTTATTTTACCTATATAGTTCAACTCACTTAGAAATTTCAACCGATTACTGAATCAGGTCGTTGGAGGCATATATTCAATTGATTACTTAAATGGGTCATTGAATAAACGTAATTTGCCAACATGTTAAATAGAAAGAATTCAACTAATCAAATAGGAAGGCATTGTTAGATTTAAGTGAAGTTGTTTTCCTAAATGTTTTCCACTCATAATTGAATATGTTGATGTTGTACTCCTCACTATTATTATTTTAGTCCTTAGTTCAAATTAATTAATATCTTTATTTAGTCTTCTAGATAAAATCAAGGTTACTAATTTCAGTATTTGTCTTGTGGGATTGACATTTCGGGTATCAAATAGAAAACCCTTTATTACTTGATACAATCTGTATACTTGCAATTTAATATATTTTGTGCATGTTAAGTTTTTGGTGACGTGAGATTGATAATTTTATTTTATTTTTATCAATATCAATACCAAGACTCTAGAAAACTGAAGAGGACAAACCATCACACTAGGATACTTTGAATCTCTATCTTTAGGAGAATAAAGAGAGGGAGACTAATGTAATATTTCAAGCCCCGAAGATATGGCTGCTAGAGTGCAGAAATTAGCAATGCAAGCTAGGCAAATAGCTGACACTTAATGACCGACAAATATAAAGTTTTCCAAATAGCACAACAAAACATTCAATGACAAACATCCCCCAAACAGCATCCAGTTTTAATGATAATTCAATTGCTTGTTGTTGGGAAGGTGTTAACCAAGACTGTGTGGGAGATTCTTGGGTAGAAAACAGGCATAATATATACTCAGTCCTTCAATTGAAGTGGCTGGCCATACAAAATATGAAGTTACAGAAGAAGAGGAAGCAGCATCAAGCTTTAGTTTCATCCAAGACAATGCTCTTCTGCCCCAAACTCTGTTGCACATTCCTTAATAATTCAAATATCAGTAAATTATAATAGAGCAGCCATGGACAGATTCTGTACAAGGAGGGCAGGCCACTATTGATGAAGTGGACAACATGAAACCAGAGATAGTAAAGGCAAATTCTAAAATTTTTGAAGACTATTTATCACCAGAGGATTATTCAGAAATGCTCTAATTATTTGATGAGTGGATGAACACCCCAAAAGAGAGTAATACTACATATCTGACTGTTACAATAGATGAAGATGAGATGCTGCAATGGGCTAGGGCTGAAATCATTGAGGAACAATCTACTTCTGAAAGTTTCCAATTGCCAGCATATATTTCAAACCCTGCGAGGGCTACAACTGAAGATGACAACTTGTTGCAAGGATTTAAAGAGAGCACAACAAGAGTGGACAGATTCAAAATCTTTAAAAGAAGAGGTGATATTGGCAGATTTTAATTTTTTTAAGAAGAGATGGAACATAGTTCACTTCCAGACTTGCAACAATCATCCATACCAATTCATTCTATATTTTTAGATGATGATTGCACATCTCCGGAAATTTATTCTACAACATTCAAGGTAGCCATTGAATCAAAAGATATGCAAATTTTAGAAGAATTGAAGATAGCTATAGAAGAGTCTACTTCTGATTTACGAGAGGTGATTGTGCTTGATGTGGATGATAAGCTTATGAATTATTGCACCATGGCTATCCCATTTGTGGAGGCGGTGGAATTTGATTTGCCTATCCACCATGAGAGGATGAAAGGAGAGGACACCATGTTTGAGATGGTGTCCTCGGTTGTGCACTTGAGAGTGGAGTGAAAGAGATTACCACACCCAATTGCTCATACGGATGTTATATGTGACTAGTTTAAAAGAGGTATAGCTAGAGACCTTAAACAAGCGGGTAATTTTGTTATTCCCTTTTAGATTATTGTTAGATATCCTAAACAAATATTAAAAGTGACTTTTTAATATTATTTTGTCACTGTGAGACTGGCATAGATTGGTTGTTCACTTCACTCTGCACAAGTTAGTCATGCGTTTAACTCAACGTCCCACTCGCTATAATAAAAAGAATAAGAAATGAAAATATAGTTTTTATAAAAATAAAAAAATAGTTCTTATTGATAATTTTTTTTGACTATTTTGTTTATTCTAAAAAAATCTAAAATAATGAAATTATTTTATAAAAAATCATTTCTCCAAAAGACAAACAAAAACACGATAAAAGTAAAGTCTGCATTAAAAAATGATTTCACTATTTCCCCCACTTGTATAGCTCATTAACAAACTTTAATTAATTAGTTATAGTTTCCTTTGTTATATGTTTAATTTAAAAATATATTTTTATTTTATCTAAGTCAATATTTCTATTTAAATTTATATTCATAAAATATTTTTAATCACTTAATTAAACAATAATATTTATACAACTACAAAAAAAATTAAATTCTATTTAACTACATAGACAAATATTTATACAACTGGCAAAATTAAGGGCTTGTGTTGATTGCATGATTTAAGTTTAAGTTTAAATCTTAATTTGAATAAACAAAAACATTTTATGTAATTGGCTCTTGTGAAATCATGGTTGGATGATCTTAAAACATGTTTAAGTTATTTTACGCTATTCTGATAAAATAGAAAAACCTGTTTAGAATACTTATAACGTCAAACGCATTTAGACGCGTTTCGCGTTGTGTAAACACGTTTCGTTTTACACTGAAGTCCAATAATAATAATAACAACTTTATGTTCTTGACCAAATAAAAAATAAAAAATCCAAACACCCTTCGAAACCTAAGAGTCACAAATGAGTGCTTATCTTATCCCAACATTTTATGAGTCACCCGATAAAGTAAAGTTAACCGTTTGACCATAGGACTTTCTGAATCATCCATTGCATATACAAATATTTGCATTAGCATTCCATGTCTGACCAAATCTTTCTGAATCACCCATTGCATATGCAAATATTTGCGTTAGCATTCCAGCTCTAACTTAAGCTTTTCGTTCAATCATTCATTCCTCCACAGCCATTACTTTTACTTTTAGGGGAGATGAGACAGAAAGCGAGCTACTCTGTACTCAGTCTCCGTGGTGGGGTTTTGGATCCACGGCCCGCGATTAGACCCCCAAATTTATGCAATAATAATAATAATAAGCGAAACAGCCGGGTAGTAGAGTCCAACGCGTTTCGTTTCACATCGAAACAGCTGGGTAGTAGAGTCCAACGCGGCGGCTATCTTCGTCTATACCCGCGACACTGGGCCAATTCTTTGTCGGTGGGCCTGCTCTGTTTTTCATTCAATCATTCATTCTTCCACAACCCATTACTTTGTAATCAACCACTACCCAAGGTTTTTGCCCACATATCTTTTTTTTCTTCCACTCCCACTCGCACCAAAATTAGTAACACAACACAAACAAGCAGAAGATCCCAACATGCCAGTCGCGGAGGTATTTCTGGGGGCGTTCTTGCAAGTGCTGTTCGACAGACTGGCTTCTCCCAAGCTGGTTGAATTCGCGACGCGAGAAGGTATCCGTTCCCGCCTCAACAAGTTGAAAGAGAATTTCGACATGATTAGCCAAGTGATTACCCGTGCTGAGAAAATGCTGGTTCCAGAAACAGGGGGGGTTAAGGAGTGGTTGGAGGAACTCAGGGAGTGGACTTTCGATGCCAATGACTTCTTGGACGAAGTCAACACCAAAGCTATGCAAGAAGAGAAAGAGAAAGAGGAAGAGGAAGAGGAGGCGAGGCGCAACAACACCAGCAGCTCTATTTCTGTCTTTACTTCTACTCTTACAAAGGTACGTGATCTTGGTTCTATACTCATTCCTGGCAAGTACTCAAAGATCGTGGATGAGCTCAACCGTCGTTTGGACGCTATTTCTGAACGGATGCATAAGATGCATAACCTCATGAAGATGATTGCCACTGACGATACATCCACTGCATCACTGCCAATGTTGCGAAGACAATTAGAAGGCCCGGCGTTGGATGCACAGGTGTTGGGAAGGGAGCAAGAAAAGGAAAGGATAATTGAACAGTTAAAAAGCGGCGGGGACGCAAAGTTGGAGGTGATTGCCATTGTTGGCATGCCAGGCATCGGCAAGACAACCTTGGCTCGTCATGTCTTCCACTCCGTATCAGACGATTTTGATATCAAAGGATGGGTTTGCGTATCAAACGATTTTGATGTCATCAGAATCACCAGGGATATTCTTGAGTCATTCACTTCCCGAGCCTCCGATTCCAGCGGGCTGAATAAACTTCAGTCCGACCTCAAGAAAGTAGTAGGAGGAAAAAGGTTCCTACTTGTATTGGACGACGTGTGGACCAGGAACTACTTTGATGATTGGGCTCCTCTTCGATCCCAATTTCGAGTTGGAGCACCGGGGAGCAAAATTATAGCAACAACTCGAGACAACAAAGTGGCTTCCATGATGCAAACTGATGATCGGATGAAAATTCATCGCCCCGGACCCTTACCCGCCGATGATTGTTGGTCAGTATTTTTGCAACATGTAATTGATAAAATAAATCCCGTTTTCGCATCAGAGGCAGAGCGTTTCCGTGTGAAAATTTTGGACAAGTGCAAAGGCCTTCCATTGACAGCCAAATTACTTGGTGGGCTTTTGCGCGGTGAAAGCCCAGGCCAGGGTTGGGCGGATATATTAAGCAGCAGGATATGGGATCTGTCAGATGATGAATTTCCAGGAAGAGAGGGATGTCGTATGCTTCCTGTTGTAATGTTGAGTTACTTTGAACTTCCACCACACTTGAAACGTTGTTTTTCCTATTGCTCTGTGCTCCCGGAGGACTATGAATTTGGGGAAGAGGAGGTGGTGTTGTTGTGGATGGCTGAAGGTTTGCTAGAAGGAGGTGAACAAGTAGAGGATACGGGTGCTAAATATTTTCGTGAACTAGTGTCTCGATCACTTTTCCAACCGTCGCCCAAAAATGTGTCTCGATTTGTGATGCATGACTTGATTAATGATATGGCTGAAATTGTAGCTGGTAAGTCATGTTTCAAGTTTGATGGGAATCGTAAAATAACTAACAACAACCCCGTACAAATCCGTTATTCGTCATATCGCCATTTTGAAGGGGTCAAAGCGGAATTTGAGGCCTTTGAAGGAATAATACATTTGCGGACATTCCAATCCTTCGACTTTGTTCCACTCGAATTGCTGATGAAATTTAAATGTCTTCGGACGCTTTGCTTAAGTTGGTATTCAGTCAGAGAACTTCCAGAAGACATCGGTGATTTAATACATCTAAGGCTTGTCGATCTTTCTTACACTTGTATTAGAAGATTGCCAGAATCGACAAGCCGTCTTTATAATTTGCAGGCATTGAAATTACAAGGGTGTAGGAGGCTAAGGACATTGCCCGTTCAAATGAGGAAGCTCGTAAATTTAAGGATCCTCAATTGCTCTGGTCGAAATAAATTGGTAGCCATGCCGGCGGAAATGGGCCAACTTACTAGCCTCCAAAAGCTATCTAATTTCATTCTAGGCAAAGGATCGGGGCAAGGCATTGGTCAATTGAAGAATTTATCACATCTCAAAGGGGGTATCTCAATCTCATTTCTCGAAAATGTTGGTGATTCGAAAGAGGCAGGAGAAGCGAAGTTAATGAGTAAAGAAGGTCTACGGTCGGTGGAACTAAAGTGGAATCCTGATCATGGTGATTTACTAGACACGGGGCCTTCTTTCAATGTCTTGGAAGAGTTGCAACCACACAAACATTTGGAAATATTAAATATCAGTGGCTACGGTGGTCTTCTGTTCCCTAATTGGGTTGGGGATGATAGGTTCTCAAAAATGAGGGTAATAAGGCTAGCGAATTGTCATGAAGTTAGAGAATTGCCACCCCTGGGAAAGCTGACGGTTTTGGAAAAAATTCAAATTGGAAACATGGCTGGTATAGAGTGCGTGGGCGAAGAATTTTATGGGAAGGAGAGAGGAGCTTTTCCATCACTGAAGATTTTGAAATTTGAGTGTATGGAGAATTGGTCCATCTGGTCGTATCCTGCTGGTGACGGCTGTCGTTTTGCTTGTCTGCAAGAGTTGCATCTTATAAATTGTCCAAAATTATTGGGGCGCTTACCAGATGGGATAAGATTACAGAAGTTAAAAGTTAGAAAATGTGATGAATTGTTGGTTGCACTTCCAAGGAAGTCTATCTTAGAGATGGATATTGGAGAATGCAAAGTGGAGTTGATGGAGCGTTTAACGGAAGATGGAGATGCAAGTCAATTGCTGCCGTTGTTAACTAGTTTGAATATTGAGAAGGTGGATGTGGTAGAAGCTGTTGGATCTGCAGCAAGGATGATTAGTAATAAAGATGTGGTGGAGGCTCATCCCCAAATGATGATGCTCGGCTCCCTTACAGCCTTGGAGATGGCAAGCATTCCAAAGCTCACGCATCTTCCGGGAGTAGTTGTACAGGGTCTGCCGAAACTTGAAGAGCTGAGTATTCTTAGGTGTGAAGAACTGACATCATTGTGGAAGATGGATGATGGGGGATTAATTTTACAGAAACAAAAGTCTGACTTTCTCAACTCCCTCCGTGTTTTGGTGGTGGAAGAATGCCGCCAACTTGTTTGCTTAGTACCACAAAGGGGTGAAGAAGACGGCGCGAACAGAGACACGGATATATCAGAAAAAGAAGAAGAAGAAGAAGAAGAAGAAGAAGAAGAAGAAGAAGAAGAGCAGCGGGGGAAGCAACAATATCTGGGGTTGCCTTGCGGGCTTGAGGTATTGACGTTGAAGGACTGTGATAAGCTGGAGAAGCTGCCGAGTGACTTGCACAGCCTCACCTCTCTTCGGTACTTGAGAATCCAGCGTTGCAGCCTCACGGAGATTTGTTTCCCATCCACCCTGGAAGATTTGGTCATTTTGGATTGCCAATTGCTGACGTGCCTGTCGTCGTCATCATCCATGGCCATGGGTGGGAATGAAATGCCTCTACAGCACTCGCTTAAGCAGCTGAGTATAGCGAATTGTGTGAATCTGGAGTCATTAGTAGGCACCGCCGCTTTTACTTCAGTAGGCATATGCCGGTGCCCAAAACTGAAATCCCTGCCGGAGGGCATACACCCTCGTCTCGAGTCTCTGTCGATACTAGCGTGCGAGAATTTGGGGGAACTATCCATCTCCATCCACCATCTCTCCGCTCTTAAAGAATTGAAGATGATTGATTGGCCTGCAGGCCTCCTTTCCATTCAACAGGGTGGCCCAAACTCACTCCCCCCCAACTTACAAGGGCTTCACATTGGCGGCCATGACGAAGAGCAGCTCTTCAGTGTTCCGTTGCCTTCCTCCTTAACTACTCTATGTATAGAGCATTTCAAAAAGTTGTCCCCGGAGGCCTTTCAAAACCTCACCTCTCTCCAAAAGCTACGGATCTGGCATTGCCCAGGTTTGACATCCATCCCAGACCAGTTGCTGCCTCCATCATCGCTTCGCACTTTATACCTCAGGAATTGCCCAGGTTTGACATCCATCCCAGACCAGCTGCTGCCTCCATCATCGCTTCGCACTTTATACATCGACAATTGCCCAGGTTTGACATCCATCCCAGACCAGTTGCTGCCTCCATCGCTTCTCGATTTACAAATCGGTGGTTGTCCGCTGTTGGCTCCCGAATTCGCAAAGGATACAGGACGATATTGGCCCAAAGTCAAGTTTATTCCTCATGTCCATATCGATCGTCGTTCCATATTTGACCCCGAAGAAGAATTAAGAATAGTTCGTTCCTGATGTACGGGTCCATCATCGTGCCATATTTTATAACCTCTAGTTTTAATTTATTTGTAACTTCCAATTAATCATGTTATCCCAATGCATGTTGTAACATCCAATTTGTAATTTATATATATATATATATATATGCCTTATAAGATGATAAACATAATTATAGGTGTTCCCAAATTTAATTCAATCACAAAATAGTAAGGAAAGGAAATTTCACACTTGGAAATTTCATTTCGAAGTTTATGTTAAAGGAAAGGAAAGGCAAGGTTTGACCCCGAAAAAAACGTAGTAGTAGTAGTAGAATGAAAGCAATTCAATTTTATTTGTTTTCCCCACTTTCTTCTTCCCCCTCACTCGCACACAAAAATAAATAAATAAATAAATAAATAAACACAAGATTTTCCTTAGACTTACAGATTTTATAGGCCTTTCCTTTGTTGTTTCCATTTTCTGGGTTTGCCATTTTAATTTTTCCTTCAAAAACTCCATAGATACGTTTTCATATCATATTATATATTATTATTTATGCACTCTGTTCATCGTGTACAATGCCAAAGCAATCCAACCTTCATTCATGATCACACACAAAAATATATTTATAATTTTATTTTATATATATATGCCTTATAAAATGATAAACATAATTATATGTGTTTCCAAATTTAATTCTCGATCAATATAGAGGCATGATAAATTTCATAAATCAAATATGGGGTTCAATAATGTGACCATAGCACATACGTATTAACTTGATGCTGCAATTTGGGGTTCTTCATTGCAGGGCGCATAGAGATCTTGTAATTGCCTTGGCTGCAATGGACTACCTCCAACAGCTTGAGCCAGATGACAGGCAATTTTGTGTTGCTTTCAAATATTTTTGCAGGCCTTGGGATGTGGAATGGGGTTGCAGAGATGAGGAAACTCATAAGAAGCATGAGCATGAAGAAGACCCTAGGATGCAGCTCAGTGGAGGTGGATGGGAACGTGGAAGAGTTTGTATCAGGCAAAGATTGAAAACCATTTTCACGAGATTTGTATAAATGCTAGAGCTACTAGCTTGGCACCAAAGCTTAGCGAAGGATGTAATTAAAACTACTGTAAGAAATAGTTGTGGGTTTATTTTATAATGGACAGATTGTAAGTACTGGCTAGAGAAAATGGAAGGGAAATAGCAGTGGGCTTGTTTTATTTCTACTGTTTCTTTTTCATTTAATCAAGCTTTGTTATTGTTGCGGCATCGAAAATCTACAAAAGCACGAGGAGCTTTTGTTTCTGCTGCAAAATCAAAAGAAGCCTAGCTTTTGCAAAATAACTGCATAAATCAGGCAAGGTTATTTCTAAATCCTGCAGAGGTGGAAATAAAGAAGCTCCATGAATCGGTATACAGCAGCCTGGGGAAGTTGCACCTCCTAAAAACTATTAAATGCTTCCAACACAGATCAGGCAGTGAGCAATCTGCCCACCAAAATCTGCAAGCCACAGCAGAACAACAAAAAAAACAACAAATACCATCCAGACAAAAGCACCTTCTGTTACAAACGAATATATTTTGATATTTAAGGTAGCTAGAATTCTCAAACATTTTCCAACTTCCCTTTCCAAGTTGAAATATTGGCCAGTTAGAAGAATTAGCAGGCAAAATGCCCCAAATGCAAGTAGAGCAGCAACAATAAATAAATAAATAAATAAAACACATCTATGCTAGCAGAGAAAAATCTGGCCGGCCTCCTTTCCTGCACAATCCATTTACCCAAATGACTAATAGACTTCAGTCTATTAGTCGCATCATGCAAGTCGCATCATGAGGGATATTCTTGAGCCATTCACTTCCCGAGCCTCCGATTCCAGCGGACTGAATCAACTTCAGTCTGACCTCAAGGAAGTAGTAGGAGGAAGAAGGTTCCTACTTGTATTGGACGATGTGTGGACCAGGAACTACTTTGATGATTGGGCCCCTCTTCGATCCCCATTTCGAGTCGGAGCACCGGGGAGCAAAATTATAGTAACAACTCGAGACAACGAAGTGGCTTCCATGGTGCAAACTGATGACCCGATGAAAATTCATCGCCCCAGACCCTTACGCGACGTTGCTTGCTACTCAGTATTTTTGCACCACGTAATTGATAAAATAAATACCGATTTCGAATCACACGCAGGGCGTTTCGGTGTGAAAATTTTTAATGGGCTCAAAATGGAATTTGTAAAATATTTGCGGACGTTCTAATCATTTGATTTTCATTAATGCTGCCAACCAGAAGTATTATATTAATGCTTACAGTTTTGTTTTCCTTCCTCACTTTCTAGTTTCTTCTTCCTCCCTCCCCACCCTCACACAATAAATTAATACATAAATAAATACAAGATTTTCCATAGACTCACAGATTTTATAGGCCTTTCTTTTCTTGTTTCCATTTTCTTGGTTTACCATTTAAATTTTTCCTTGAAAAACTCCATAGATATAGATATATAGGTTGTTATATCATTATGTATGTAATATTTATGCCCCCTGTTCATCGTGACCACATTCAAAATTATATTTTTCAGCGATGCACAAATTAAAAAGTCAAATCTGTGCCTTCGGTACAAACACAACAGGATTAATTCCCCACTAGCTCCACAACTTGGACTTCCCAAAAATTCCGTCGATATAATTTATTATGACATCCTCGAATTTTCTGAAGTTAATTACAAGTCGGTTGTTACTGATATTTCCAGGGTAGTAAGAAATTGTTGGTGATGGGATTGAATTGAATTGAATTGTGAAAATATAAGAAATATTTCTTTTATTTCTTGATTAGTTAAAAGTTTAAATCATTGCCTAATTCTTGCAATTTATTTATGTCCATCCCATTTTCTTTTCTTTTTTTTCAATGAACTTTCATATTTGCATCATTTCCCACTGATAGATGGTTAATGACACCCATACATGCCTACGCTTCTAGTTTGTACAGTAATCATTAGCTTTGGCTATTTCCTTTATATTCTTCTTGCATATATAATTATTGAGAGAGTGCCTTCACGCTGGCGTAGTAGCCTTGATGGACACCTTTCAGTTTGTAGATTCGTTCTTTGTTGTCTTGTGGATGAAGGGCTCACCCATAATGCTCCGGAGGTCGTCCAAATCTTGCTTCATGTCCTCAACCTATGTATACAAATTTAGTAAACACAATCCACCAGTTTTTTTAAAATATTAAATTTAAGAAATTATATAGTGTGTGTTTATATATATATAGATACCTAATGAATTTTTAGGTATCTACATACCTTGTGAATGAATTGTTTGGTGAGCTGGGCGTCTTTAGCTGTCTCTTTGGAAACGCTTTCAACAAACATGACAGCATCCTTGAGCTTTCCCTTCTCAGGAAGTCCATCTGCCACGTCAGCACTTACCTTCTCTGCCACTGTGGCTACCTTCTCCACCACTTCTGCAATATCATCTGCTTCCTCAACTATCATTTCCGCCTCTGTTGAAATTAATTGTTTCAAACTTTTTCCTATCTCTCTTTTCGTTTTTCTTTTTGAAAAAAGATGGAAATGCATGTGTTGTCCAAATTAATATATTTAACTGAGAGAAAAAACCATCTCCACATGAGGATTTCATGGAATGAATACGAAACAAGTGAAAGCAAATTAACCAAAAATTGAAAATTCACAAACATTGACAAACAAATTAATATTTGACAAATTAAACTTGTTTTTGATTTTTGCATATAAATCAAAAATTGACAAACAAATTAATATTCGGTTCCATCAAATATTGTTTATGTTTGTTTGTTTAAAAAGAATTGATGTACGATTAAAAAAAATATTCATGAATATAAATAAACAACATGAACAAGGCCCATTTATGTTTACGAACATGCATTCACTAATTATATTTGTGAATATGCATTCACGAATAATATTTGAGAACTTCAATAATTACATTCATTAACAAATGTTCACGACTAGTTATTTATGGACAAACGAACAAGCGAATTAAAGAATTGAATTCACAAATAAATAAACAAGCATTTTTATTTTTAATTTTTGAATAATTAGTATTTTAGTTCACAAATTATCAATGGACGTAAAACCTTTTGATTTCGCAAAAAACGAACGAACAAATTAATTTGTTTATAAATTTTAGATAATTATGTGTTTTAGTTTACGAATAATTAAAAGAACAAATATCTTTAGTTTTTGAATAAAGTAAAAATGTAATGTCCACGAACAAGTATGTCAGTGTATTCATGAATAATGTTCGTGAACACTAACGAACGAACATGAACACAGTACTTTAGTGTTCACGTTCGGCTTGGTTCGTTAAAAAATAATACTAAACCTAGCTCGAACACCTTATTGTTCGACTCAACTCGTTTAAAGTCCTACTCATTCCTATTTCTGATAGGAGCAAGAATTTCATAAAATGTATGTACATATCGAACTTTTAAATAAGTAAATTTAAAAAAGATAATAAATATTCATATTCTAAATAAACTTATCATATTTAAAATAAATAATATATATATAACTATGATTATAATCATTCAATCACAATCAAATGATTGTAATTATAGTCCACTCTTCTTTTCTATTTATCAAAATTGTATACATATAATTAATAAATAGAAAAACAATATACTAAGCACAATTATAATAAATTAATAATGATCGTTTGATTTTGATTAAACAACTCATATTATAATTTTATTTAGCACCCTGATTATATCATTGAATGATAAGAGGGGAAAAAAACAAATGATTTGAGGAAAAAAGGGATGAGTCATAAAGTGAGTAAGAGCACTCACTGTGTAATAGTTAAATGTTTCAATAAATTTGCATACATGGAATAATATTGATCACAAATTTAGCTCGAGATATGTGTATTGACTAAAAATTTTATTAAATATCAAACTTTGAAGCATTGGCTAGATTTTATATAGGCAAATTTATTGAAACATTTAGCTATTACACCGTGAATACTTTAATGAAATATGACATTATACAAGATGAAATAGTATAGGTACGCCTCGATGCAGTGTATTGAAAATCGTGAAATAGTAAGTAGTATGCTATAGGGCACACTGTAACATTTTATTATTTGTAGTACGGGTATATATGTAGCACGGCTCTGATATTGATTTAGCAATCAACTGACTCAAGCTAAAAAAAAATCAAAATTTTGGGACAAGCAAGTGTTAAACCCGAATTGGCTAAAATGAACAACCCTAATTTCATTTATATATATATATATATAAGTAAATAAAGACATTGTAAATTAGTACTTACATTAGCCTAAATAACATCATGAGGTTTACAGACCTTGTTCATTTTGCACTTTAATGTATAGTCCGTAGGGAAAACGCATCATACATATATACATATACATATATATAAACCAAAAAAAACCTAACTTGTGTATAAAAACCCTAATTCTTAAACTAACTATTTTTATTATATTATTATGCATACAATGTCTATTTTACATTTTCATATATAGCTATGACACATAAAATGCAAATAAAATATATAATCTATAACTATCCAACTCTAATATATATTAATGTGCCTTAACTATCTAGCTCTAATATATAAAGTTTTCTTACAGTCTTACTATGCAACCTTTGTGTACTACTAGCTTGTTTGGTACGCGGGGATAAAATTGGAGGGAATGGAATTATTAAAAGAATGAAATTGACATGGGAAACAATTACTAAAATATTAACTTGCCCTTATTTGATATACAAGATAATGTATTAAGACAATTACTAAAATATTCTTATAATTATTAAATTTTATTAAATAAAATATTTAAAAAAATGTATCTATTGGGGCAGGGGGAGACACTGTGGGCGGAAAGGAAATAGACCCGTTGAGGCATTTCATCAAACAAGTCAAGGGAAAGAGCACCGGAAAGGAATCAATAGCTCAACGGATGCACAAAACAAAAGAGAAGAGAAGAGACACACGACCTCAACGGATGCAACTCGTTAATGACAGATTAATAGCTCACCCCCACCACTGGTGCACAGCTACTCCCTCATCTCTCAGCCTTCCAAACAAAGCCAAGCACTCCCAATAAGCCCTGCACCTCCACGCCCTCTTCTTCTTTCCCTTCCCATCACCACTAGATTGCTAGTCCGAAATCCATCTCAGTGGCGGCACCGCCATGCCAGTAGCTTCCTCGCTCACCGTCCATCCTCGGTCACCATTCCATCCCGCCCCTGTTCCCCGCAAGGGAGTCCACGTTGATGAAAACTCGCTAGCAGGTACTTGGTCCTCCCCGAGTGCTGATTGGAATCCCAAACCACCCGCCTCAGGGGCTCTAACAGGGCGCCTTCAGGTGCCTTTAAAGCCCGGCGCTTGGCCTTTGGTGAGGCCCTGCAAATCTGCCATCTCGCCGGCCTGCTCATCGCCGGCTCCTCCCACTCGCTGATCTTCCTCAACCCAATAACCCAACTCTGGTCTGGGATCGCCCCCCTCACGCCCTCCTCCAAATCCGAATCCTTGACGACGCGTACGGCGATGCCATTCAAGGACTAGCAGCAAACAAACACTTCGTCGATGTCAATGCCGCCATTGTCGATCGAGGAGGAGGCGGCTGCGGCGACAACAACGAGGGCGGTGTGGCTGGACCTAGCGTACGTGCTAAAGGATAACACTGTAAATTTGATCGAGAGAATCAATCTAAACCTGAGATATGAGAGTAATCAATATACCTCTGTAGAGGCATAAGTGCCTATCAAGTGCTCAAGTGCCTATCATCATCATCATCCTCCATGGGTGGTAATGGAATGCCTCTACCCCACAGGTTTACAAGCCTGTCTGTATGGAGGTGTAAGAATCTGGAGTCGTTTATAGGCACCACCGCTTTTGCTTCAGTAGAAATAGTCGATTGACCAAAACTAAAATCCCTG
Organism: Taxillus chinensis; assembly: GCA_023512835.1. NCBI lineage: Eukaryota > Viridiplantae > Streptophyta > Magnoliopsida > Santalales > Loranthaceae > Taxillus > Taxillus chinensis. The sequence continues at coordinate 8,444,043 of CM042090.1, read as the reverse complement.
CCGGATGGTTTACACCCTCGCCTCAGGTCTCTATCGATAGAAAGCTGCGAGAATCTGGGGTTACTGTCCATCTCCATCCACCATCTCTCCGCTCTTGAATATTTGCGGATTGTTGATTGGCCTGCAGGCCTCCTTTCCATTCAACAGGGTGGCCCAAACTCACTCCCCCCCAACTTACAAGGGCTTCACATTGGCGGCCATGACGAAGAGCAGCTCTTCAGTGTTCCGTTGCCTTCCTCCTTAACTACTCTATGTATAGAGCATTTCAAAAAGTTGTCCCCGGAGGCCTTTCAAAACCTCACCTCTCTCCAAAAGCTACGGATCTGGCATTGCCCAGGTTTGACATCCATCCCAGACCAGTTGCTGCCTCCATCGCTTCTCGGTTTAATAATCGATGGTTGTCCGCTATTGGCTACCGAATTCGCAAAGGATACAGGACGATATTGGCCCAAAGTCAAGTTCATTCCTCATGTCGATATCGATGATATTTCCATATTTGACCCCGAATAAAAAGAAGAAGAAGAAGAACGAGTAGAAGAAGTTCCGCTCTACGTTTCTATTTATTATAATTCTACGTAGCGTTGATAAATAGAAAAGCAGGTAATAGGCGAAACTGCAATTATATGACCATATAATTTTGATTGCAACTGCGATCCGTCAATCACGCTACACTCCACAATATATAATTAATAGGTGTGTGAATCGATTCTATTAGGGTAAAATGGACAATTGATAGAGATATATTGTAATTCCCGTATATAATTTAGTTGACGAACTGTAGTATACGGGACCAACAATCAATAATAACAACTCTTTTCATCTTCTCCATTCACTGATCCGTTCATCTTATTGCTCATGTTCTTACTCAGTATGATATCTACAAACTCAATAATTGCAATGCAGATTAAATAATTTTGTGAGGTACGTGAAGCACGCGTCTGCTCTCTCTCTGCTTGTCTCTCTTGCCGCTCTTCTCATCGTCTCTCTCGTTTTCTTCAATAAAGCCATAAATTTAAATACAGCCATACCATCTCATGGGGATTATTATTACTCCCGCCATAAAGACAGCCATATCATTTTCCAGCCATAAATTTTAATTTTTTTATTTGATTTGCCTGTTTTAAACATCCTATTACGCAAATCTCATTTTACAGCCATACTCTGGATATGTATCTACCTGCACTGCAGAAGCTATCCGGATAAGTAATGATTCCGCCCACAACCTCCATGTGAATTGCAGTCCAATAGGTAGATCCGATTTGTCATACCCAACCTCTAAAACACCAATAGTTTAAGACTCTTTAAAAGTGACAGTACCAGAAAATTTCCAGCAATCTAATACCACACGAGTGTCCGCGTATTAAAAGTTTCAGCAATCTAATTTCCAACAATCTAATACCACAGCAGTATTAAATTTCCAGCAATCTAATACCAGAAAAGAGGGAGGGAGGGAGGGAGGGTTATGGGAATCAGGGCGCGTGCTGCGTTCGGGAAAATGAGGGGTTTTTTTGATAAGTGTATTTTGAAATATTAGATATTTAATTACAACCTTCAGATTTATTTAAATGGGATATGAGGGTTAGAAAAAAAAAAAGCTTCTCTCTTTATGCTTGGTAATTTGAGGTGGAAAAATGGTAGAAAGAGAATAGGTGGAAAGAAAAAGGGTGGAAAAAATTGTTTGATTGGAGTGGAAAATAGGTGTAAAAAATAGTATTTTAAAATTTTATTGGGAAATAAATAAATTTAAAAAATCAATAATAGTATGAAAATATCAATTTAACCTTATGAAATATGTGTTGAAAGCTAGGGGTGAAATCGGTTCGGTTTGGATTGGTTTAAGCCATTTTTCAAACCAATTTGATGTGTTTCGGTTTGGAAAAAATCAAACCAAACCAAACCTGTTGCTTGGACCAAACCAAACCAAACCAAACTGATTCGATTTGGTTTGGTTCGGTTTGAACCGGCGGTTTGGATTATTATCAGTTTGGATCGATTTGAGTCGGTTTAGTTCCAAAAATTTTGAATTCTTAAAATTAAAATGATGTAAAATAAAAAAAATAGTGTGTAAGCATATCAATATTTATTAAATTTATAATTATAAGTCTCAAAATTTAATAATATAATTCACAAATATAACATATCAAGTACTAACAAACAATCTTAAATAAATAAATCAAAATATAAAATAAAAATATAAAATAAGTAAATAACAACATTATTTGATTCGGTTTGGTTTAAACCACGGTTTTAACATCTCAAACCAAACCAAATCAATATATTATTCGGTTTCAAACCAAACCAAACCGATTCTTATTCGGTTTCAACGGTTTGATAAATTGGCAGTTTCGGCGGATCGGTTTGGACCGGTTTCGGCGATTTGACGATTTACAGTTACACCCCCTATTGAAAGCTATGTTGAGGGGTAAAATGGAAAAATACTATTACTGTACATTTTCTGTCTCTTCACGCCAATTAACTAAGGGGAACGTTGCATCGTCCTCGATAGTAGTTTTCCGTGTTAATTTACATTTCCCGTCTTTGCCAAATAGAGGAAAAGGAAAATTCCGTGTCTTTTCCATAACATTTAAAATTTTCTTACCTTTTCCATACTTGCCAAGAGTTGCAACATTGAGAACGAAGCGAGAACTCATATCACTGCCATCCGATATGCGTTAATAACATTCGTTGGATTAAAAATTAAAAAACGAAGCGAGCGTCGCTACCCCTCTCTCGCGCGATCGTCTCTTCGAGCGACAAAAAAAAAAATACTGGACTGTCTCGTTGCTGCCGCCGCCGCCTCCTCTGCGACCGTCTCTCCATCTTTGTCTCTCCTCTGCCTCTTCGTCTCTCCGTCTCTCCATCTTCGTCTCTTCGTTAGCTCCACCTCGCCGTCGCGATCGGATACGACAATCGAACCAGCGGAGAAGATTCTGCTGATTCTGACGTCCGGGGCCAGCGGCCGCATCAGTGCTCTCTTGTCCCCGCGCTCACTGAAGGGCCTCGTCTCTGTGTTCGTCAACGCTCTGTTCCTCCTCCTCCTCCTTCCGTTTCGGGGGAGGAAGCGGTGCGTTTCGAATTGACACACCCGGCTGCTTCAAATCGGGAAAAGCTGCAACAGCCCAGGAACGAAAACTGCAAGGGGGTGTCAGTTGTTGTGCACTTGTGCTGGAGCACGCCGGTCAGAGATGGCGACGATGTCATCTTCACCCAGTCCTGGACTCATGTTTCAATCAATATCAGGTCTTTTTTTTTCCCTTTAATTTCATTTTATTCCCTAATTGATTGTCACATTTTCAAAATTACATATCTATACACCACAAACATGTTATGTTGAGGTCTTCCATGCTTTATGTTTGTGTTTTGTCTGGGTTGCTTGTATGTTTCCTATGATATAATATGTTGTTATTTTTAATGTGTTGTGTTCATTTGCTTTTGGGTTGAAGTAATAGAGTAGAGGCTGTTTTTTTCTTCTTCTACTTGCTTTTATTGATCGCCTCTTCAAGTTCATGATTACAGTTCAAGATGATTCTAAATAAACTGCACCCTATTGTCTCAATTCATATTTAACTGCAAGTAATCTAGATATGATATTATATATTTCATCGCTTCGCATGGGTAAAAATCTCATTAGGCACAAGGCTTGTTGAAGACTAGTTTCTTAATTTTTAAGTTTAACAATTATCAAATTGTCTCCTTCTCGTCATATTTTATACATCTTGATTTTTTGTATTTTTTTTCACTTCTTGATTATCTGAATAGAGATCCTGATTTTAGACATTATGTGTGTGTGTTTCTTATGTGTACAAAAAAAAATTAATTTAGATTTTTCTTTAAGTTCTTATTAGCTTTCATTAGTTCTTGATATATAATGTTCTGTAAATTGCAAATAAGAACCTTTATACAGATGAGAACCAATCTCAAAATTGTTAGGGCATTCAAGCTTTGAACGGCAAAAAAGGTGCAAGATGGGTGACACAATAGTTGCAGTGAAGGAAGCCTACGGGAAACCATATTGTTCCTTCTTTAACTTCTCATTGTTTATTCTATATATGACCTATGTATTGTGTTGGCTAAGACACTAACTGTTGTTGTATTTTAAGAGGCATAATTCCTGCGGGACATCATGCTATTCATGCAGGTGTAATAGCAGTTCCAACCATGGACAGAGAGAAGGGGCAACGATGGACAGAGAGAAGAGGCGATGATGTGCGAGAAGGTAGCGAAGATGGAGAGGTCGCAGAGGAGGCAGCAGCAACGAGACGCTCTAGTTTTTTTGTCGCTTGAAGAGACAATCGTGCGAGAGAGGGGTAGCGACGCTTGTTTCGTTTTTTAATTTTTAATCCAACGGATATTATTAACGCCAGATTGAACGGCTGTAATGTGAGTTCTCACAATAAGGAGGCTGGCCTCAGGTTCTTAATGTAGCATAACACTCTCTCTCTCTCTATATATATATAGAGAGAGAGAGAGAGTCATGCTACATAGAGGATGTGAGGTTACTTTCTTATCATAAGAACCTTTAATCTGAACCATCAGATTAAAATTCAGCGGTTCAGATTAAACTTTCATTTAACTGTAGTAGATTCACTGTAGTGGAGCTATAGTTAAATGAAAGTCTAATCTGGACCGTTGGTTGCAAGATCTATCGGTCCAGATTAAAGTTCTTACGATAAGAAGCTAGCATCATGTTCTTATTGTAGCAAAACTCTATACACACACACACACACATATATATATATATATATATATAAACTCTTATAGCTCGTTTGGTACGTGGGAATGAAATGGGAGGGAATGGAATCATTAAAGGAATAACATTGACATGGAAAATGGAATGGATTTGTTGATTACCTTTGATGTGTTTGGTATACAAAAATAACTGAGGTAATATACTAAGCAATTACTGAAGTACCCTTCATTTAAATTTATTAAATAATTTTTTTATTAAACAAAATACTCTCTCTCATCACTGGATCTTGCCACGCTGTGCCCGTCGGATCCAGACGGGGGAGAGGTACGCAGAGGGGAGGGGGGGTTGCAGCGGTGGGGCGCAAGGGAGAGGCGACGGGGGAGATCGATGGAGGTGGGGGCTGGGAGATCGGGGGGGGGGGGGGGCGAGATCGGGGCGAAGGGGAAGGGGGTGCGATGGGGCGGCGGGGCGTGGTGGGGGCCGGGAGATCGGGGCAAAAGGGGGTGCAACAGAGGGGGTGATAAGCTTGCGTGGAAAGAGAGGGAATAAGACAGGGGTAAAAAAGAAAAAAGGGTTCTCTTATGCAAGGGAACTATAAGATTACCATGGTAATCTTATTACCTTCCTTATTTTCATACCAAACACGGGAAAGGAATGCAATTTGATTCCTTTCCTTTCCCGCATACCAAACATGCCATTAAATCTTATTTAATTAAATCTAATAATTCTAATGAAAAAACAATAATTTCAAAATACTAAACCTATTTTTCTAAACCTTTTTCCTATCATTACCTATTTTGAGAAACCATTGAATGCATTCTTCAATGCTATATTTTCATCACTAGCAATAGTAAGCATGATTGTTGCAGTTTTTCTTGACAATACATTGGAAGTGGAGAAGTCAAAGAAAGATGAGGCATGCTATGGTGGGTTAGGACATTTAGAGGTGATAATAGAAATAAAGAATTCTACACTCAACCCTTCAATCAACAACAAGATACATTATCAATTAAAACTTAACTAAATCAATTAAGTGATGAAGTATTATTTGAAGAACTTGTGATTCACGATGGAAAGGAGAGGTGATAATCACGATGGTAATTGGTGTTGAAGAATCTATGATTCTCGATGGGAATGAGAGGTGACGGAAAGGGAGTCGTTTCCAGTGTTGTGGGCGATGGTGTCTGCATCTGCAAGAAGGAGAGGCAGACGATGGAAGGGGATTGCTGCAATGATGAATTGCGACGGCTGGCAATAGGTAGGAGAGGCAACGATGGGAAAAGGCTTTGGAAAAATAGGTTTGATATTTTAGAATTACGATATTTTAATTATAAGCATTGCATTTAATTAAATAAGATCTAAGGGTTAATATTCATCTTGCATTCTTTAACAAAGTTACACTCATTTTCTTTTTATCAACCCTATATATATATATATATATATATATACACACACACACACACAACTATGTAAACGGGCTCTTACTTCCTTGATATGGCTACTCACCATACAACATATTAAAAATGCATACACTTCTAATTTATACAGTAATCATTAGCTTTGACTATTTCTTTTATATTCTTCTTGCATGAATAATTATTGAGAGTGCCTTTACACCGGCGTAGTAGCGTGCCTTGATGGACAGCTTTCAGTTTTTAGATTCCTTCTTTGTTGACATGTTGATGAAGAGCTCAGCCGTAATGCTCCGGAGGTCGTCCAAATCTCACTTCATGTGGTCAGCTTATGAATAAAAATTAAATAAACACAATCCAGACAAAAGCATCTTATGTTAGAAACGAATATATTTTGATATTTAAGGTAGCTAGAATTCTCAAACATTTTCCATCTTTCCTTTCCAAGTTCAAATATTGGCCAGTTAGAAGAATTAGCAGGCAACAGGCCCCAAATGCAAGTAGAGGAGCAACAATAAATAAATAAATAAAACACATCTATGCTAGCAGAAAAAAATCTGGCCTCCTTTCCTGCACAATCCTTTTACCCAAATGACTAATAGACTTCAGTCTATTAGTCGCATCATGCAAGTCGCATCATGAGGGATATTCTTGAGTCATTCACTTCCCGAGCCTCCGATTCCAGCGGACTGAATCAACTTCAGTCTGAACTCAAGGAAGTAGTAGGAGGAAAAAGGTTCCTACTTGTATTGGACGATGTGTGGACCAGGAACTACTTTGATGATTGGGCTCCTCTTCGATCCCCATTTCGAGTGGGAGCACCGGGGAGCAAAATTATAGTAACAACTCGAGACAACAAAGTGGCATCCATGGTGCAAACTGATGACCCGATGAAAATTCATCGCCCCACACCCTTACGCGACGTTGCTTGCTACTCAGTATTTTTGTACCATGTAATTGATAAAATAAATACCGATTTCGAATCAGACGCAAGGCGTTTCGGTGTGAAAATTTTTAATGGGCTCAAAATGGAACTTGAGGCCTTCGAAAGGATAAAATATTTGTGGACGTTCTAATCATTTGATTTTCATTTTGCGACACCTAATTGTTGATAAAATTGAAATATCTTCGGATGCTATGCTTAAGTTGGTATTCCGTCTGAGAACTTCCAGAAGATATTGGCGATTTAATACATCTAAGGCTTGTCGACCTTTGCCGCACTTATATATATTAGAAGATTGCCAGAATCAACACGTCTTCTTTATAATTTGCTGGCATTGAAATTAAACGATTGTAAGAGGCTTAGGACATTGCCCACTCAAATGAGGAAGAGGAAGCTCGTAAATTTAAGGATCCTTAATTGCTTTGGTCCAAATAAATTGGTAGCCATGCCAGTGGAAATGGGCAAACTTACTAGCCTCCGAAGGCTGTCTAAATTCATTGTAGGGAAATGGTCGGAGCAAGACATTGGTCAATTGAAGAATTTATCACATCTCGAAGGGACTATCTCAATCTCATTTCTTGAAAATGTTCGTGATTCAAAAGAAGGCAGGAGAAGCAGAGTTAATGAGTAAAGAAGGCCTACGTTTATTGGAATTAAATTGGAATTCTGATGATGGTGATTTACAAGGCATGAGTCCTTCTTTCCATATCTTGGAGGAGTTGCAACCACACAAACATTTGGAAATATTAAATATCAAAGGCTACAGTGGTCTTTCGTTCCCTGATTGGGTTGGGGATGATAGGTTCTCAAAAATGAGGGTGATAAAGTTAGAGAATTGCCACCCCCTGGGAAAGCTGCCAGCTTTGGAAGTAATTCAAATTCGAAATATGGCTGGTATATAGTGCGTGGGGGAAGGATTTTATGGGAAGGAGAGAGGAGCTTTTCCGTCACTGAAGATTTTGAAATTTGAGTGCATGGAGAATTGGTCTACTTGGTTGCATCCGTCTGGTGGTAGCTGTCGTTTTGAATGTCTGCAAGAGTTGCATCTTATAAATTGTCCAAAATTATTGGTGTCCTTACCGGATGGCATAAGTTTACAGAAACTAAAATTGAGAAAATGTGATAAATTGTTGATTGAACTTCCAAGGCCTTCTATCTTAGAGATGGTTATTCGGGACTGCAAAGTGGAATTGATTGAGCGTTTACAGGAAGAAGGAGATGCAAGTCCATTGCTGCCGTCAGTAACTATGTTGAATATTGAGAACGTGTGGATGTGGTAAAAGCTGTTGAATCTGCAGGTTGTGGTTGGCCTGCAGGTGTCCTTTCCATTCATCGGGGTGGCCCAAACTCACTCCCCTCCTCCCCCCCCCCCCCCCCCCCCCCTCCCCCCCCCAACTTACCATTATGGCCGGTGTCTGCTCTGCAGTGACTCTGACTCCCAATGACCACCAACTCTTGAGTGTTCCGTTGCCCTCCTCCTTAACTTCTCTATGGATATCTAATTTCAAAAAGCTATCCCCGGACCCCGGAGCCCTTTCATAACCTTACCTCTCTTCGGGAGCTGTCTATCCTGTATTTCCGAGAGTTGGCATCCATCCCAGGCCAGTTGCTACTGCTTCCATTGCTTCGCACTTTATACATCAGTGATTGCCCAGAGTTGACATCCATCCCAGACCAGTTGCTGCCTCCAACTCCATCGCTTCTCTCTTTACAAATCCGTGGCTGTCCGATGTTGGCTCCTCCACTAGCAAAGGATAAGTGACCATATTGTCCCAAAGTCAAGTTCATTCCTGATGTCAAGATCGATGGTCGTTCCATATTTGAGTTCGTTCCTGATGTCGTCGATCATGATCATCGACCTATATTTTGTGGAGCGTGTGAATAGTAATCTGTAACCTATACGGATTTGTCATGCATATTAACTCCTCTAATTTTCCTTTTAGTTTGATGGGTGTAAGGGACAAGTAGGCTATATATATATATATATATATATAGAAAGAAAGGAGAGTTAATATGTACGACAGTTTTTTTTATTAAGAAAATGTATTCTCATCTTATCATAGCCACGTTGGCTTCCAGTCTAAGTGTTATTAAGGAATGAATTGTTTTGCTTGGGAATTTCAATTCCAGTTTATGTTAAGGAAGGGAAAGGAAAGGTAAGATTTGAGGCCGAAGGACTCAATTTTATTTGCTGCCAACCAGAAGTATTATATTAATGCTTACAGTTTTGCTTTCCTTCCCCACTTTCTAGTTTCTTCTTCCTCCCTCCCCACTCTCACACAATAAATTAATACATAAATAAATACAAGATTTTCCATAGACTCACAGATTTTATACCCTTTCTTTTCTTGTTTCCATTTTCTTAATTAGTTTACCATTTAAATTTTTCCTTCAAAAACTCCATAGATAAAGATATAGGTTGTTATATCATTATGTATGTAATATTTATGCCCCCTGTTCATCGTGAAGAATGCCAAAGCAATCCAACCTTCATGACCACATTCAAAATTATATTTTTCAGCGATGCACAAATTAAAATGTCAAATCTGTATGTGCGTTCAGTACAAACACAAACAGGATTCCCCACTAGCTCCACAACTTCGATCGACTACCCAAAAATTCCGGTAATTATTAGTCGGTTGTTATATTGATATTTCCAGGGAAGTAAGAAATTGTTGGTGATGGGATTGAATTGTGGACATATAAGAAATATTTCTTTTATTTCTTGATTAGTTAAAACTTTAAATCATTGCCAAATTCTTGCAATTTATTTATGCTCATCCCATTTTCTTTTCTTTTTTTTTTCTATGAACTTCCATATTTGCATCATTTGCCATTCATAGATGGTTAATGACATTCATACCTGAACACATCCTTTTGCACAGTCTTTACGAACGCATCTAATATGATAATATTACATTGGTTTTGATCAATTTATGGATGAAGACTAAGCAATTAAATCATTGGATAAATTGAATACTGCCATGTGAGTTATGCAAAGAAATGACTACCTTTTTCTTTCATCATCCGAGGTACATAATTTATAGGTGGATGCATGGGGATATACATAATTAAAATATGTAAAAGTTTTTTGAGAAAAATATTTAAAATATAAGTATTTTATTTATCCATGGTTGTGAACTCTCAAGTGTATATATATACACACACCATGTAAACAGACTCATATTTCCTTAGATGATCTTAAATATGCCTACAAATCTAATTTATACACTAATCATTAGCTTTGGCTATTTCCTTTACATTCTTCTTGCATGAATAATTATTGAGAGGGCCTTCATGCTAGCGTAGTAGCCTTGATGGACACCTTTCAGTTTGCAGATTCCTTCTTTGTTGTCTTGTGGATGAAGGGCTCAGCCATAATGCTCCGGAGGTCGTCCAAATCTTGCTTCATGTCCTCAACCTATGTATACAAATTTAGTAAACACAATCCACCGGTTTTTTTAAAATATTAAATTTAAAAAATTAGATATATAGTGTGTCTAAATATGTGTGCGCGCGCGCGCGCGCGCGCGCGCGACTAATGAATTATTAGGTATCTACATACCTTGTGAATGAATTGTTCGATGAGTTGGGCATCTTTAGCTGCCTCTTTGGAAACGCTTTCAACAAAAATGACAGCATCCTTGAGCTTTCCCTTCTCAGGAAGTCCATCTGCCACGTCAGCACTTACCTTCTCTGCCACTGTGGCTACCTTCTCCACCACTTCTGCAATATCATCTGCTTCCTGAACTATCATTTCCGCCTCTGTTGAAATTAATTGTTTCAAACTTTTTCCTATCTCTCTTTTCGTTTTTTCTTTTGAAAAAAGAAGGAAAATGCATGTGTTGTCCAAATTAATATATTTAACTAATCAACTCCAAATTGACTAACCCGCACTGAGAGAAAACACCATCTCCACATGAGGATTTCATGGAATGAATACGAAACAAGTGAAAGAAAATTAACCTATATATCTTCTCTTCTAGGCTTGTATATAAATCAAATGTTGACAAACAAATTAATATTCGATTTGATAAAATATTATTTATATTTGTTTGTTTAAAAAAAAGTAATATTCATGAATATAAACAAACATAAACAAGATTGTATTCGACTTGTTTATTTTTGTGAACACGTATTCATATATTTACAAAAAATATTTGAAAACATTAATAATTACATTCATTAACAAATGTTCACGACTACTTATTCACGGACAAATGAACAAATGAATTCAAGAATTGAATTCACAAATAAATAAATAAGCATTTCTATTTATAATTTTTGAATAATTATTATTTTAGTTTACAAATTATCGAATAGACGTATAAACTTTTTATTTCGCAAAAAAAAAAAATAAAGGAACGAATTAATTTGTTTATAAATTTTAGATAATTATGTGTTTTAGTTTACGAATAATTAAACAAACGAACATTTTTAGTTTTTGAATAAAGTAAAAATATAATGTTCACGAACAAGTATGTCAGTGTATTCATGAACAATATTCGTGAACACTAACGAACGAATATGAACACGGTACTTTAGTGTTCACATTCGGCTTGGTTCGTTAAGAAATAGTACTAAACCGAGCTCGAACACCTTATTGTTCGACTTGACTCGCTTAAAGTCCTACTCATTCCTATTTCCGATAAGAGCAAGAATTTCATCAAATGTACGTACATATCAAACTTTTAAATAAATAAATTTAAAAAGATAATAAATGTTCATATTGTAAGTAAATTTATCATATGTAAAATAATTTTTATATATATATATATATAACTATGATTATAATCATTCAATCAAAATTGAATAATTTTAAGTATAGTCCACTCTTCTTTTCTATTTATCAAAATTTTATATATAAAACTAATAAATAGAAAAACAATGTATTGAGCACAATTGTGATAAATTAATAATGATCATTAGATTTTGATTAAACAACTCATATTACAATTTCATTTAGCACCCTGATATCATTGAATGATAAGAGGGGAAAAAACAAATGATCAAAGGAAAAAAGGGTTGACTGATAAAGTGAGTAAGAGCACTCACTATATAATAGCTATATGTTTCAGTAAATTTACTTATATGGAATAATATTGGTCACAAATTCGGCTCGAAATATACATATTGACTAAAAATTTTATTAAATACTAAACTTCAAGACACTGGCTAAACTCTATATAGGCTAATTTATTAAAATGTTTGGCTATTTCACTATGATTACTCTAATGTAATATGACATTATACAAGATGAAATATTATAGGTACGCCTTATGTGGGGTATAGAAAATCATGAAAGAGTAAGCAGTAGTGCTATAGGGCACATTGTAGTTGACATTTTATTGTTTTTAGTACGGGTACATATGTAGCACCACTCTGATATTGATCTAGCACTCAACTTGCTCAAGCTCAAAAAAAAAATCAAAATTTTGGGACAAGCAAGTGTTAAACCCAAATTGGCTAAAATGAACAACCCTAATTTCATTTTTTTATATATAAGTGAATAAAGACATTGTAAATTAGTACTTACATTAGCCTAAATAACATCATGAGGTTTCAAACCTTGTTCATTTTGCACTTTAATGTATAGTCTGTAGGAAAACACATTATATATATATATATATATATATATATATATATATATATATATAAACCAAAAAAACCTAACTGTGTATAAAAATCCTAATTCTTAAACTGACTATTTTTCTTATATTATTATGCATACAATGTCTATTTTACATTTTCATATATAGCTATGACACATAAATGCAAATAAAATATATAATCTATAACTATCCAACTCTAATATTAATGTGCCTTAAGTTTTTTTTATTGAAAATAATAGATAAAATCTTCTTACCGTCCTACTATACAACTTATGTGTACTACCAATTGATGCAACGGCATGTAATTAGATGACATATTGCTGATGTAGCATAAGCTCCTATCATATGCTGCAACATCAACGGATAGTATGCGCGACTCGTGCAGTAGGATTGCATATATGATCGGTACTCAATAATTAACAAATAAGTAAATTGATTCCAAAGGAGATTAAATTTGGTGAGGTATGTGAAGTATCAGGAAAAGTAAAGAAAGAAAATTGACTTTGTTTATTGAAATGAGTTACCCGTATTACTGCTGTATACAGACTTACAATGCTGACTCAGACAATTACCATCCTATCCTTAATATGAAGCGTACTATTCCATTACCCAAGTAAATTCATACAAGATAATTGTCATAATTATTAAACCAAAAACCTTTTTTTATATTATATATTATGCTCATTACGATAAATAACGAAATAAAAGTCTATCTACTTAAACAAAAAACTAAAGCAAATGAACTAAAAAAAAGTAGTAATTCTCACAAAAATAAGTATAAATGACAAAAAAAAAGTTGCATTTCTTTTGTTGGGCCGTTTGTTACGTATTTTTATTTCTGTATTTTATTTTTAAAGTTTTATTTTAGTTCGTGTTGAATTCTACTTTTTTAAAATAAATTCTGTTTAGTAACAGAGAGCATGTGTTTTAAAAAAATTATTATTTTTAAATTGGGTCACATAAAAATTAGAAAAAAAAACCAGATAATAAAGTAGATAAAAATAAAATAAATAAATAATTTGAATCTCCAATCAAAATTAAATTTAAATTCAAAAATAGATAATACAATTAAAAATAATTTTTTAAAATAACTATGGAACAAATGAATTTTCAAAACTCATTTCACAATTTAATTATATTAAAGAGTAATGCTACATACAAGTAGAATGTAGAGGTAATCTGCACAGGGATCTTCACTATCGTTGGATTGATATTATTATTTTTTAAAATTTTCTATTCATACCAATCCAACGGCAAGGAAAATATTCCTGCACGAATTACCTACACAATGTACCTGCAAATAGATTTTTCCTATATTAAATTATGATAATATAATATAATATAATTTCAGAATGTGAAAACAGAGTGCGTTTTTTTAAACAAGGTACCAAAGGCCAAAGGGTTACCAAAGGGCCATAACTTTTTTTTTTCTTGAGAAAAAACATTTCCCCCTTATGGATCAAGTCCCAGTAATGTTTTTAAAACCCTTTTCTCCTTTGGTGTTTATCATATATATATATATATATATATATATATATATATATATATATATATATATATATTCTCCCTCCCGGGAATCATTTTAGATGTTGAAATACTCGTAATATATAAACTACAACTTCATTAATCATGTTATGTTAATTTAATGATTTATACTTTATTAGTAATAAGGTTACCAAACTAAAATTTAGAGTTTTTGTTTCTAAACTCAAGAGCGTTCCAAGTTACTATTGCTACTTCTCATAGAAATAATGTTGGAAATAAATGTAAAACATAAATCTTGTTCCTTTCTCTATAAATAAGTTATAGCTAATCCCAAAAGCATGAATGCATGCTTGTCAATATGATAGAGTCCTGTTCTTATTTATGTTTGTGTTTTTAAAAATGATATTAGCTTTTTGAACTTTTGAATAACTATATTTCATGCAAGTATCATATGATTGTTTGGCATCGTAATATTATTTTTAAAAATATAATTATTTTTAAAAATAATAAAGAAAATTAAAATTATTTATTATGAGTGAAAATTCATAAGCTTATAAATTTTAAAACAGTTTAATTTTCAAAAATAAAACAACGTTTGATTTTGTTTAACGAGTATACTGTACGTACTTAACACTAACACAATATTCAAACACCAACATAAATAAATAAATGAAGAACGTTTCCCTTAAATTGGAGGATTTTATATATATATATATATACCTTCTAACAGCTGTAACTTTTTTAATTTTGGCGACCACAATGACAATAACAGAGATGATACGCCGCTCAAAACCCATATTGTCCTGCGAATATTCGTTAAATATATTGATCATGATCAAAATTGAGATATAATAAGTTGTTGGGTTATTATTTGATGTAATTTAAAATTGTGAAATTGTAATATTAATTAAGGCAACTATCCTAATGTGCATGTGATCACTTTGAAAGTTACTAATTTAGACAATTACACACGGTCTTAAAAAATAGGCTATATATATATAAAATCAAAAAATTGTTAATCAAGGCTTGGGGAATACGGACTTATACCAAGCAGGAAATTTATTGCCCTTAGGAGGAGGAGGCGAAGGTGGTGTAAGGCTACCCTGGTATCCTTTCACCCTGCAAATGGAAAGTAATTAAGGACGAGTTAAAAGAGAAATTGATCATATATATTTATAGCCGACTGAAGACAAGCTAACTACGTACGTAGTAATTGAGAAGAACATAATCTACTTTCTCTTGTTCTTTTTTTCTTCCCCTCACCTAGTCGGGCCAGGATCAGCTGATTTGCTGCAATAAGTTGGAGAAGCAGCAGTTAACAACCTCAAACCATAGTGAGTGGGATAAACATGACCACAAGCGTGTCTGAGATTCACTGGCCAACGATCAGACACTGGGTTTACACTGCGAAGCTCGCGATTAATGAACAAAGAATCCGCAAAATTTGTGAGCATGAAAGGACTCAAATATCTCTTCAGAAACATGCTCCCCAACTTTTGAGCTAGATGCACGGTGTAGGAAGAAGAGCGAAAGACATCAGTATTGCTAAATAATATATATACAAGAAACAAACATTTTAAGATAAAAATAAAAATATTAAGGTGTAAGTTTCTTCTTTCATCCTTTCCCCCCCCTGCACCATGGGGGGGGTTTTGGTCCCCCCCCCCCCCCCCCCCCCCCCATTATGCAATAATATAATTATAATAATAATAATAATAATAATAAAAAAAACAGGCGGGTAGTAGAGTCCAACTCCTTTTTTTTTCCCACAAGCAACCCGGGGTGGAGGGCCCCCCCCCCCCCCCCCCCTCTTCCTCCCCCCCCACGCCCCGGCCCTTTTTTTGGGTCTGGTCTTTTTCTTTTTTTAATAAAATATTTTTTTCTTCCCCCCAACCATTTTTTTTAAACCCCCCCCCCCTAGTTTTTTTCCCCCTTTTTTTTTTTTCCCCCCCCCCCCCCCCCCCAAATAAAACAACCCCCCACAAAAAAACAAACCCACCCCCCCCCCCCCCTCCCTGTGGGTTTTTGGGGGGGGCGTTCCTCCGGGGCTTCCCCCGCTGCCTTCTTTTTTCCTTTTTCCCCGATCTCGGGGGCCCCCGACCCCTTCTCCCCCCCTTAAGGAGCTGGAAGAAAAACTCAAAATGATTACCAAAGTGATTGCCCATGCTGAGAATATGCTGTTTCGAGAAACGGAGGTTGATGAGTGGTTGGAGGAACTCAGGGACTGGGCTTTCGATGCCGATGACTTCTTGGATGAAGTCAACACCAGAGCCATGCAAGAAGAGAAAGATAAAGAGGAAGAGGAAGAGGAGGCCAGGCGCAACAACACCAGCAGCTCTATTTCTGTCTCTAGTTTTATTCTTCCGATTGTTACAAGGGTACATGATTTTGGTTCTAGAACCATTTCTGCAGGTACATATTCACAGAACGTGGCTGAGCTCAACAGTCGTTTCGACGCTATTTGTAAACGGAGGAATGAGATGCGTAGGCTCATGAACATGACTGCCACTGAAGATACATCCACACCACCGGCAAAAAGGCGAAGACTATTGGAAGGCCTCGCGGGGGAGTTCGATGCACGGGTGTTCGGAAGGGAGCTAGAAAAGGAAAGGATAATTGAACAGTTAAAAAGCGACGGGGACGCAAATGTGGAGGTGATTGCCATTGTTGGCATGCCAGGCATCGGCAAGACAACCTTGGCTCGTGATGTCTTCGACTCCGTATCAGACGATTTTGATATCAAAGGCTGGGTTTGCGTGTCAAACGATTTTGATGTCATCAGAATCACCAGGGATATTCTTGAATCATTCAATTTCCAAGCCTCCGATTCCAGCAGACTGATTAAACTTCAGTCTGACCTCAAGCGAGTAGTAGGAGGAAAGAAGTTCCTACTTGTATTGGACGATGTGTGGAGCAGGAACTACTTTGAGGATTGGGCCCCTCTTCGATCCCCATTTGGAGTGGGAGCACCGGGGAGTAAAATATTAGTCACAACTCGAGATGACAAAGTGGCTTTCATGATGCAAACTGTTGATAAGATGAAAATTCATCGCCCCGAACTCTTACCTGACGATGCTTGTTGGTCAGTATTTTTGCAACATGTAGTTGATAAAACAAATTCCGTTTTCGAATCAGAGGCAGGGCGTTTCCGTATGAAAATTTTGGACAAGTGCAAAGGCCTTCCGTTGACAGCCAAATTACTTGGTGGGCTTTTGCGCGGCGAAAATCCAGGCCAGGGTTGGGAGGCTAAATTAAGCAGCAGCATATGGGATCTATCGGAAGATGAATTTCCGGGAAGAAAGGCAGGTCATATGCTTCCTGTTGTAATGTTGAGTTACTTTCATCTTCCATCACACTTGAAACGGTGTTTTTCCTATTGCTCTGTGCTCCCAGAGGACTATGAATTTGGGGAAAAGGAGGTGGTGTTGTTGTGGATGGCTGAAAGTTTAGTTTTGCCAGGAAGAGGTGAACAAGTAGAGGATACGGGTGCTAAATATTTTGGTGAATTTGTGTCTCGATCACTTTTCCAACTGTCGCCCAAAAATCCGTCTCGATTTGTGATGCATGACTTGATTAGTGATATGGCTGAAATTGTAGCTGGTAAGTCATGTTTCAAGGTTGATGGAAAGCTTAAAATAGATAGCAGCCACGAACGAGCTCGTTATTCGTCGTATCGCCGTCTTGATGGACTCAAAATGAAATTTGAGGCTTTCGAAAGGATAAAATATTTGCGGACATTCCGATCATTTGATCCGAAAAATGGGATGTGTGATTTAACGAGTTATGTTCCACTCCAATTGGTGATGAAATTAAAATATCTTCGGGTGCTTTGCTTAAGTTGTAATTCTGTTAGAGAACTTCCAGAAGACATCGGTGATTTAATACATATAAGGCTTGTCGACCTTTCTTACACTTATATTACAAAATTGCCAGAATCAACAAGCCGTCTTTATAATTTGCAGGCACTAAGATTACAAGGGTGTGAGAGGCTTAGGGAATTGCCCACACAAATGAGGAAGCTCGTAAATTTAAGGATCCTCAATTGCTCTGGTCGAAATAAATTGGTTGCCATGCCGGCGGAAATGGGCAAACTTACTAGCCTCCAAAAGCTATCTAATTTCATTGTAGGCAAAGGATCGGAGCAAGGCATTGATCAATTGAAGTCTTTGTCACATCTGAAAGGGGGTATCTCAATCTCATTTCTCGAAAATGTTGGTGATTCGAAAGAGGCAAGAGAAGCGAAGTTAATGAGTAAAGAAGGCCTACGGTCAGTGGAATTAAAGTGGAATCCTAATCATGGTGATTTACAAGGCACGGGGCATTCTTTCCATGTCTTGGAAGAGTTGCAACCACACAAACAATTGGAAAAATTAACTATCAATGGCTACGGTGGTCTTTGGTTCCCTGATTGGGTTGGGGATGATAGGTTCTCAAAAATGAAGGTGATAGAGTTAGCGAATTGTAAAAAGTGCACCTCATTGCCACCCCTAGGAAAGCTGCCGGTTTTGAAAGAAATTCAAATTAGAAACATGGCTGGTATAGAGTGCGTGGGGGAAGAATTTTATGGGAAGGAGAGAGGAGCTTTTCCATCACTGAAGATTTTGAAATTTGAGTGTATGGAGAATTGGTCCATCTGGTCGTATCCTGCTGGTGACGGCTGTCGTTTTGCTTGTCTGCAAGAGTTGCATCTTATAAATTGTCCAAAATTATTGGGGCGCTTACCAGATGGTATAAGTTTACAGAAGTTAAAAGTTAGAAAATGTGATGAATTGTTGGTTGCACTTCCAAGGAAGTCTATCTTAGAGATGATTATTGGAGAATGCAAAGTGGAGTTGATGGAGCGTTTAAAGGAAGATGGAGATGCAAGTCAATTGTTGCCGTTGTTAACTAGGTTGAATATTGAGAAGGTGGATGTGGTAGAAGCTGTTGGATCTGCAGCAAGGATGATTAGTAATAAAAATGTGGTGGAGGCTCATCCCCAAATGATGATGCTCGGCTCCCTTACAGCCTTGGAGATGACAAGCATTCCACAGCTCACGCATCTTCCGGGAGTAGTTCTGCAGGGGCTGCCGAAACTTGAAAAGCTGAGGATTCGTAGGTGTGCTGAACTGACATCATTGTGGAAGATGGATGATGGGGAGATGGAGATTGGGGGATTAATTTTACAGAAACAAAAGTCTGACTTTCTCAACTCCCTACGTGTTTTGGAGGTGGAAGAATGCCGCCAACTGGTTTGCTTAGTACCACAACGCGGTGAAGAAGATGGCGCGAACAGAGACACGGATATATCAGAAAAAGAAGAAGATGAAGAGAAGCGGGGGAAGCAACAGTATCTGGGGTTGCCTTGCGGGCTTGAGGTATTGAGTTTAAGGGAATGTGATAAGCTGGAGAAACTGCCGAGTGACATGCACAGCCTCACCTCTCTTCGGAACTTGGTAATACAGCGTTGCAGCCTCACAGATATTTGTTTCCCACCCACCCTGGAAGTATTGGAAATTTGGAGTTGCGTTTTGCTCACGTGCCTTTCATCAGTATCATCGTCGTCGTCGTCGTCGTCGTCATCCTCCATGGCCATGGGTGGGAATGAAATGCCTCTACAGCACTCGCGTAAGCATCTGAATATAATGAGTTGTGTGAATCTGGAGTCATTAGTAGGCACCGCCGCTTTTACTTCAGTAGCCATATGCCAGTGTCCAAAACTGAAATCCCTGCCGGAGGGCATATGCCCTCGTCTCAAGTCTCTGACGATAGTATTCTGTGAGAATCTGGGGGAACTGTCCATCTCCGTCCACCATCTCTCCGCTCTTGAAATTTTGAAAATTGTTGATTGGCCAGCAGGCCTCCTTTCCATTCAACAGGGTGGCCCAAACTCACTCCCCCCCCAACTTACGCTCTCTTCACATTAGAGGCGGTGCCGGCGGCCCCAATGACGAGCAGCTCTTCAGTGTTCCGTTGCCTTCCTCCTTAACTGAACTAACTATACAGCATTTCAAAAAGTTGTCCCCGGAGTCCTTTCAAAACCTCACCTCTCTCGAAGAACTATATATCGAGGATTGCCCAGGTTTGACATCCATCCCAGACCAGTTGCTGCCTCCATCATCGCTTCGCACTTTATACATCGGGCATTGCCCAGGTTTGACATCCATCCCAGACCAGTTGCTGCCTCCATCGCTTTTCGATTTACGAATCGATCGTTGTCCGCTGTTGGCTCCCGAATTCGCAAAGGATACAGGACGATATTGGCCCAAAGTCAAGTTTATTCCTCGTGTCGATATTAATAATAGTCCGTTCCTGATTTGCAGGTCCATCATCGTGCCATATTTGTAACCTCTAGTTTTAATTTATTTGTTACTTCCAATTAATCATGTTACTCCCAATGCATGTTGTAACATCCAATTTGTAATTTTATATATATATATATATATATATATATATATATATATATATATATGCCTTATAAGATGATAAACATAATTATAGGTGTTCCCAAATTTAATTCAATCACAAAATAGTTGATGGAGGCATGATAAATTTCATAATATGGGGTTTAATAATGTGACCATAATACATACATATTAACAAAAATATACCAAAACCAAAATGGCTCTTCGACCAAAAAAATTCAATGCATTTTTAATCCATTAAACAGTTGTCACGTTCTCGAATTCTCCGATAGGTAATTTTTTGTCATGTGAGATTGGGGCAGACGAGGAAGACCAGGGCATTGTTTGAGGAAATGCCCGAGAGGACGATCTGTAATGCTTTGATTGAATGGTTTCTCGTCATAGGAATGGTTTCTTGCAGATCGAAGACATATATCTGTAATGCTTTGATTGAAATTTACGCCAAATGTGGAAGCATAGAACAAGCTTTAAAATGGTTGTTTGATCAAATGCCCAATAGAGATGTGATCTCTTATTATAGAATAATTGCATGGCTTGCAAATCATGGGAGGTCCCGTGAAGCCAAAGTTCAATCAAATGGCGTAACTTCTTTTTTTTTTTTTTTGAGCGAGGGACTAAGTTACTTCGGCTCCATGAGAAACAACTACCTTATTGAACCAGAGATTGAGCACTATGATTGCTAGTTTATAGACTTTCTTGGATGCGCAGGATGCCTTGATCACCCTTTCCAATGGTTTAAGAGATGCCAGTGAAACTTGATGCTGAAATTTGGGGTTCTTTGTTAAGTTCTTGCAGGGCTCATAGAGATCTTGTAATTGCCTTGGCTGCATTGAGCCAGATGACACAGGCAATTTTGTGTTGCTTTCAAATATTTTTGCAGGCCTTGGGATGTGGAATGGGGTTGCAGAGATGAGGAAACTCATAAGAAGCATGAGCATGAAGAAGACCCTAGGATGCAGCTCAGTGGAGGTGGATGGGAACGTGGAAGAGTTTGTATCAGGCAAAGATTGAAAACCATTTTCACGAGATTTGTATAAATGCTAGAGCTACTAGCTTGGCACCAAAGCTTAGCGAAGGATGTAATTAAAACTACTGTAAGAAATAGTTGTGGGCTTATTTTAAAATGGACAGATTGTAAGTACTGGTTAGAGAAAATGGAAGGGAAATAGCAGTGGGCTTGTTTTATTTCTACTGTTTCTTTTTCATTTAATCAAGCTTTGTTATTGTTGCAGCATCGAAAATCTACAGAAGCGCCAGGAGCTTTTGTTTCTGCTGCAAAATCAAAAGAAGCCTAGCTTTTGCAAAATAACTGCATAAATCTGACAAGGTTATTTCTAAATCCTGCAGGTGGAAATAAAGAAGCTCCATGAATCGGTATACAGCAGCCTGGGGAAGTTGCACCTCCTAAAAACTATTAAATGCTTCCAACACAGATCAGGCAGTGAGCAATCTGCCCACCAAAATCTGCAAGCCACAGCAGAACAACAAAAAAAACAACAACAAATACCATCCAGACAAAAGCACCTTCTGTTACAAACGAATATATTTTGATATTTAAGGTAGCTAGAATTCTCAAACATTTTCCGTCTTCCCTTTCCAAGTTGAAATATTGGCCAGTTAGAAGAATTAGCAGGCAAAAGGCCCCAAATGCAAGTAGAGGAGCAACAATAAATAAAACACATCTATGCTAGCAGAGAAAAATGCGGCCTCCTTTCCTGCACAATCCATTTACCCAAATGACTAATAGACTTCAGTCTATTAGTCGCATCATGCAAGTCGCATCATGAGGGATATTGTTGAGTCATTCACTTCCCGAGCCTCCGATTCCAGCGGACTGAATCAACTTCAGTCTGAACTCAAGGAAGTAGTAGGAGGAAAAAGGTTCCTACTTGTATTGGACGATGTGTGGACCTGGAACTACTATCAAGATTGGGCCCCTCTTCGATCCCCATTTCGAGTGGGAGCACCGGGGAGCAAAATTATAGTAACAACTCGAGACAACAAAGTGGCTTCCATGGTGCAAACTGATGACCCTTACGCGACGTTGCTTGCTACTCAGTATTTTTGCACCACGTAATTGATAAAATAAATACCGATTTCGAATCAGACGCAAGGCGTTTCGGTGTGAAAATTTTTAATGGGCTCAAAATGGAATTTGTAAAATATTTGCGGACGTTCTAATCATTTGATTTTCGTTAATGCTGCCAACCAGAAGTATTATATTAATGCTTACAGTTTTGTTTTCCTTCCCCACTTTCTAGTTTCTTCTTCCTCCCTCCCCACCCTCACACAATAAATTAATACATAAATAAATACAAGATTTTCCATAGACTCGCAGATTTTATAGGCCTTTCTTTTCTTGTTTCCATTTTCTTAATTAGTTTACCATTTAAATTTTTCCTTCAAAAACTCCATAGATAAAGATATAGGTTGTTATATCATTATGTATGTAATATTTATGCCCCCTGTTCATCGTGAAGAATGCCAATTGCCAAAGCAATCCAACTTCATGACCACATTCAAAATTATATTTTTCAGCGATGCACAAATTAAAATGTCAAATCTGTATGTGCGTTCAGTACAAACACAAACAGGATTCCCCACTAGCTCCACAACTTGGACTTCCCAAAAATTCCGTCGATATAATTTATTATGACATCCTCGAATTTTCTGAAGTTAATTACAAGTCGGTTGTTATTGATATTTCCAGGGTAGTAAGAAATTGTTGCTGATGGGATTGAATTGAATTGAATTGTGAAAATATAAGAAATATTTCTTTTATTTCTTGATTAGTTAAAAGTTTAAATCATTGCCTAATTCTTGCAATTTATTTATGTCCATCCCATTTTCTTTTTCTTTTTTTCAATGACCTTTCATATTTGCATCATTTCCCACTGATAGATGGTTAATGACAACCATACATGCCTACGCTTCTAATTTATACAGTAATCATTAGCTTTGGCTATTTCCTTTATATTCTTCTTGCATAAATAATTATTGAGAGAGTGCCTTCACGCTGGCGTAGTAGCCTTGATGGACACCTTTCAGTTTGTAGATTCCTTCTTTGTTGTCTTGTGGGTGAAGGGCTCACCCATAATGCTCCGGAGGTCGTCCAAATCTTGCTTCATGTCCTCAACCTATGTATACAAATTTAGTAAACACAATCCACCAGTTTTTTTAAAATATTATATTTAAGAAATTATATAGTGTGTGTTTATATATATATATATAGATACCTAATGAATTTTTAGGTATCTACATACCTTGTGAATAAATTGTTTGGTGAGCTGGGCATCTTTAGCTGTCTCTTTGGAAACGCTTTCAACAAACATGACAGCATCCTTGAGCTTTCCATCTGCCACGTCAGCACTTACCTTCTCTGCCACTGTGGCTACCTTCTCCACCACTTCTGCAATATCATCTGCTTCCTCAACTATCATTTCCGCCTCTGTTGAAATTAATTGTTTCAAACTTTTTCCTATCTCTCTTTTCGTTTTTCTTTTTGAAAAAAGATGGAAATGCATGTGTTGTCCAAATTAATATATTTAACTGAGAGAAAAAACCATCTCCACATGAGGATTTCATGGAATGAATACGAAACAAGTGAAAGCAAATTAACCAAAAATTGAAAATTCACAAACATTGACAAACAAATTAATATTTGACAAATTAAACTTGTTTTTGATTTTTGCATATAAATCAAAAATTGACAAACAAATAAATATTCGGTTCCATCAAATATTGTTTATGTTTGTTTGTTTAAAAAGAAGTGATATACGATTAAAAAAAATTATTCATGAATATAAATAAACAACATGAACAAGGCCCATTTATGTTTACAAACATGCATTCACTAATCATATTTGTGAATATGCATTCACGAACAATATTTGAGAACTTCAATAATTACATTCATTAACAAATGTTCACGACTAGTTGTTTATGGACAAACGAACAAGCGAATTAAAGAATTGAATTCACAAATAAATAAACAAGCATTTTTATTTATAATTTTTGAATAATTAGTATTTTAGTTCACAAATTATCAATGGACGTAAAACCTTTTGATTTCGCAAAAAACGAACGAACAAATTAATTTGTTTATAAATTTTAGATAATTATGTGTTTTAGTTTACGAATAATTAAAAGAACAAATATCTTTAGTTTTTGAATAAAGTAAAAATGTAATGTCCACGAACAAGTATGTCAGTGTATTCATGAATAATGTTCGTGAACACTAACGAACGAACATGAACACGGTACTTTAGTGTTCACGTTCGGCTTGGTTCGTTAAAAAATAATACTAAACCTAGCTCGAACACCTTATTGTTCAACTCAACTCGTTTAAAGTCCTACTCATTCCTATTTCCGATAAGAGCAAGAATTTCATAAAATGTACGTACATATCGAACTTTTAAATAAGTAAATTTAAAAAGATAATAAATATTCATATTCTAAATAAACTTATCATATTTAAAATAATTAATATATATATAACTATGATTATAATCATTCAATCACAATCAAATGATTGTAATTATAGTCCACTCTTCTTTTCTATTTATCAAAATTTTATATATATAATTAATAAATAGAAAAACAATATACTAAGCACAATTATAATAAATTAATAATGATCGTTTGATTTTGATTAAACAACTCATATTATAATTTCATTTAGCACCTTGATCGTATCATTGAATGATAAGAGGGGAAAAAAACAAATGATTGGAGGAAAAAAGGGATGAGTCATAAAGTGAGTAAGAGCACTCACTGTGTAATAGTTAAATGTTTCAATAAATTTACATACATGGAATAATATTGATCACAAATTTAGCTCGAGATATGTGTATTGACTAAAAATTTTATTAAATATCAAACTTTGAAGCATTGGCTAGATTTTATATAGGCAAATTTACTGAAACATTTAGCTATTCCACCGTGAATTCTTTAATGAAATATGACATTATACAAGATGAAATAGTATAGTGTCACGGGGTCAGGTTTCGTGCGCCTCTCAACCCATTGCGCCACTTAGCTTCACTATCCACAGTCCGTCTTCACCACGAACTTGGACCCTAGCAAGTAATGCCTCCACACCCGAAGGCAATGCATAACTGCCGTCATCTCCTTTTACATGCAGCGTACCTCCGTTCGGTGCCATTGAGTTCCCAGGCTTTCGTATGCTCTGAATGCCCCTCCGTATTAGAACTCCACCGATGGCAAAATCTGAAGCATCCGTGTGAACTTCATAAGGCTTTGTATGGTCCGGCAGTGCCATCACCGGTCCGTTTGTCACGGCTTGCTTCAACTTCTCAAATGCCTCTCGGCAAGCATCATCCCACACCCAAGTCTTGTTCTTCTTTAGTAGTTCCGTCAAGGGTGCGGCAATGTGGGAATAACCGCGGATGAATCTTCTATAGTAGTTAACCAAGCCAAGGAAGGAGCGCATTTTAGGGACTTTCTTGGGCGTCTCCCATTCCTTGATGGCTAACACTTTCTTGTTGTCCATCTTTAGTTTGCCGCCAATGATGTGACCCAAGAAGGGCACCTCCTTCTTCGCAAAGTCACATTTCTCCTTCTTCACAAAGAGTTGGTTCTCCCTTAAGATTTGGAAAACCCGCCGTAGGTGTGCCTTGTGTTCCTCCAACGTTTTGCTATAGACGACAATGTCGTCAAGGTACACCACGACGAATCTATCCAAGTATGGTTGGAAGATCCGGTTCATCAACGTACAGAATGTGGCAGGGGCGTTTGTGAGGCCAAAGGGCATCACCAAGAACTCGTAAGAGCCATATCTTGTGACGCACGCCGTCTTTGCCTCATCACCTTCGGCTATCCGCACTTGCCAATATCCCGACCGCAAGTCTAGCTTTGAGAACCATCTCGCAGCACCAAGTTGATCAAACAGGTCGGATATTAATGGGATGGGGTAGTTGTTCTTCACTTTAATCTTGTTTAGCGCCCTATAGTCAATGCATAGCCGCATCGACCCGCCGTGCTTCTTTTGGAACAACACCGGTGCTCCAAATGGCGCTTTGGATGGCCGAATGAATCCGGCATCCAACAAGTCCTTCAATTGTTTCCAAAGTTCCTCCAACTCCAGTGGTGCCATCCGATAGGGCACCGCAGCAGTAGGCCTTGCACCGGCCTCTAGCTCGATCTTGTGGTCCACCTCCCGCTTCGGCGGAAGTTGTTTGGGGAGTTCGGGTGGCATAACGTCCCCAAACTCTTCAAGGACCGTCTTCACTTCGGTTGGGGGCTCCTCCCCAACACTTGGGCATTCTTCCTTCACCATGGCAATGAAGGTTGGCTCCTGTCGCCTAACTCCTTTAGACAGTTGGAGCGCCGAAAGAGACTTCGCCTTGAGCTCTTCCTCCCTCATTACCATCACCATGCACGTTTTCCCCTCGTCCATGATGCACATCGTGTTGGTGCTTGGAATTGGAATTGTCCGCACTTGGTCAACGAACTCCATCCCCAGCACCATGGGATAGTCGTCCATCGACACCACGGAGAGATTCACCTTGCCTCTCCACTCGCCAATACTTAGCTCGACGCCTCGAGCCACGCCATGGATTGGACCTGGCCTGGAGTTCACCGCCTTCGACCGGCCCTTCTCTTCCTTGTAGACTATCCCCAGTCTACGAGCTTCTTCGACCTTGATGAAGTTATTGGTTGCACCTGTGTCCACCAAGGCCTTAGTTTCAAGGTTGTTGGCCTTAGCGAGCACGTACATGCGCCCCTTCTGTCGTCCGGATGGTGGCACCTCCACCTTCGCCTTGATTGCATTGAGGAGTTGCAAGGAACCAAGTCGTGGATCCCTCGCATCCCTTCCTTCGTCTTCATTAATCATCGCCGAGAGCTTGGAGCGCTTCGGGCACTCGAACGCCTTGTGAGGGCCTTCGCAAAGGAAACAAGAGATCTTTGGCTTCTCCCCGTCCTTAGAACTATTCGCGTAATGTTTTGGGCGAAAGTCCTTAGACGGTTGGAAGGGTCTTCCTTTTCCTTCACTTCGGTTGTCTCCCCCACGTTTCTCCTTGTGGAACCTGTTCGTCTTGGAAGTCGATGAAGAGCTAGTGGTTTTCTCCGGCTTCTTGTATTCGATGAGTGATTCGGCCACCGCCATGGCCGACGCCAGTCCCGCACATTCCTCCATTGCAACTCCGGCTTCGCCCATTGTTGCAATCCGTCCATGAAGGAAAATAATGAATCCTTCGCGGACATATCCGGGATCTCCAAGATAAGCTCTGAAAACTCGCGGACGTACTCCCGCACCGTGCCTTTGTGGGTAAGGCGCTGAAGTTTCGCCCGGGACTCGTCCTCCGCGTTCTGGGGATAGAACTGGGCCTTGATCTCCCGCTTGAAATCCGCCCAATTGTCAATAATACATAGGCCGCTCTCCTTGTCGGCATATCGTCGCCTCCACCACACCATAGCCGAATCGACTAAGTATAACGGAGCGGTCTTCACCTTCTTTGCCTCGTCGATGATGTTCAAGGCATCAAAAATCTTGCTCCATGGTCCAGAGGAAGTTGTCTAACTCCCTCGCATTCCTTGACCCAGCAAAGGTTTTAGGCTTTGGCACGTCGATTTTGGAGCTGGAATGGCCGCCAACGCCACCTTGGGTGACCGCCATCTTGCATAGAGACCAATCCGCCTTGATCTCTTTGATTTCCTCTTACATCGCCAAGATTTGGGACATTAGAGAACCCTTCAAGCCCTCGAATCGAGAATTCATGTCATCTATGACGGAGTTGAGAAGTCCTTGCATCCTCCCAAAGCTTTCCTCACCCTCTGAGTCCAGCTTTTTGATGCTTTCAGTGTGCTCCTCGACCACCTCCATCTGTTCGGCTAACGCCAACTCCAATTTGGCTAGCTGACTCTCCAGCGGACATGTTTCCCTCGAAACGGACTTGTCTCTCCTTCGTTCCTTAGCGTGGTGCTCCTTGTCGCGGCCTTCGTGGTCGCCACCACTAATGACAACAGATCCTCCGTTTGTCATTTTTACACCGTCTCGAACTTTTGATTGTTCCACCGAACTTTAGCACCAACTGTGCTCTGATACCACTTGTCATGGGGTCAGGTTTCCTGCGCCTCTCAACCCATTGCGTCACTTAGCTTTTCTATCCACGGTCCGCTAAGTTTAGCCTTTGAGGGTTGAAGTGCACGTAGACTGGTTTCACCACCTTGCCCCAGGCTCATCGGAGAACGGCTCCGGTTTCCGACCGGTTTGTGTAAGGATGGCCAAATCCCTTCTTCAACGTCAAGTCCTCGACTAGCGGCGTGCTCCCCGCATTCAACCGGGTCGGCACGTCTGAACTCCGAAGGGGTTCCATCCGTTCTCCTCCACGAACTGCCTGGAACCTTCCGCTGCGCACCATCTACGCTTTCACCCAATCCCTCTCCTTTACGTAGCACGAATCCATTCCCGAATCATGCCACTAAGAAACGTCCCATCAGCACCACGCTGCTCAGGTCGTGACAATAGGTACGCCTCGATACAGTGTATTGAAAATCGTGAAATAGTAAGCAGTATGCTATAGGGCACACTGTAACATTTTATTATTTGTAGTACGGGTATATATGTAGCACGGCTCTGATATTGATTTAGCAATCAACTGACTCAAGCTCAAAAAAAAATCAAAATTTTGGGACAAGCAAGTGTTAAACCCGAATTTGCTAAAATGAACAACCCTAATTTCATTTATATATATATATATATAAGTGAATAAAGACATTGTAAATTAGTACTTACATTAGCCTAAATAACATCATGAGGTTTACGGACCTTGTTCATTTTGCACTTTAATGTATAGTCCGTAGGGAAAACGCATCATACATATATACATATACATATATATAAACCAAAAAAAACCTAACTGTGTATAAAAACCTTAATTCTTAAACTGACTATTTTTATTATATTATTATGCATACAATGTCTAGTTTACATTTTCATATATAGCTATGACACATAAAATGCAAATAAAATATATAATCTATAACTATCCAACTCTAATATATATTAATGTGCCTTAACTATCTAGCTCTAATATATAAAGTTTCTTACAGTCCTACTATGCAACCTCTGTGTACTACTAGCTCATTTGGTACGCGGGGACAAAATTGGAGGGAATGGAATTATTAAAAGAATGAAATTGACATGGGAAACGGAATAGAATTTTTGATTACCTTGCCCTTATTTGATATACAAGATAATGTATTAAGACAATTATTAAAATATTCTTATAATTATTAAATTTTATTAAATAAAATATTTAAAAAAATGTATCTATTGGGGCAGGGGGAGACAGTGTGGGCGGAAAGGAAATAGACCCGTTGAGGCATTTCATCAAACAAGTCGAGGGAAAGAGCACCGGAAAGGAATCAATAGCTCAATGGATGCACAAAACAAAAGAGAAGAGAAGAGACACACGACCTCAACGGATGCAACTCGTTAATGACAGATTAATAGCTCACCCCCACCACTGGTGCACAGCTACTCCCTCATCTCTCAGCCTTCCAAACAAAGCCAAGCACTCCCAATAAGCCCTGCACCTCCACGCCCTCTTCTTCTTTCCCTTCCCATCACCACTAGATTGCTAGTCCGAAATCCATCTCAGTGGCGGCACCGCCATGCCAGTAGCTTCCTCGCTCACCGTCCATCCTCGGTCACCATTCCATCCCGCCCCTGTTCCCCGCAAGGGAGTCCACGTTGATGAAAACTCGCTAGCAGGTACTTGGTCCTCCCCGAGTGCTGATTGGAATCCCAAACCACCCGCCTCAGGGGCTCTAACAGGGCGCCTTCAGGTGCCTTTAAAGCCCGGCGCTTGGCCTTTGGTGAGGCCCTGCAAATCTGCCATCTCGCCGGCCGGCTCATCGCCGGCTCCTCCCACTCGCTGGTCTTCCTCAACCCAATAACCCAACTCTGGTCTGGGATCGCCCCCCTCACGCCCTCCTCCAAATCCGAATCCTTGACGACGCGTACGGCGATGCCATTCAAGGACTAGCAGCAAACAAACACTTCCTCGATGTCAATGCCGCCATTGTCGATCGAGGAGGAGGCGGCTGCGGCGACAACAACGAGGGCGGTGTGGCTGGACCTAGCGTACGTGCTAAAGGATGACACTGTAAATTTGATCGAGAGAATAAGATATGGGAGTAATCAATATACCTCTGTAGAGGCATAATAATGCCATGAGAATAATTGATTCAAAACATAGGAAAGGAATCAAATTTGTTCCTTTACTTTTCTGCCAAACGTGACCGTACCAGTTGATGGTTGATGTAACGGAATGTGATTAGATAACATATTGCTTATGTAGCATAAGCTCCTATCATATGCAGCAACATCAACGGATAGTATGCAAAACTTGTGCAGTAAAATTGCATATATGATCGGTACTCAATAATTAACAAATAAGTAAATTGATTCCAAACGAGATTAAATTTGGTGAGGTATGTGAAGCGTGCTACATTCCATTACGTACCCAAGTAAATTCATTCAAGATAGTTGTCATAATTATTAAACCAAAAGCCTTTTTTTATATTATATATTATGCTCATTACGTAAATAACGAAATAAATGTCAATCTACTTAAACAAATAACTAAAGCAAATGAACCTAGTGATTCTCACAAAAATAAGTATAAATGACAAAAAAAAAGTTGCATTTCTTTAGGATTTCTATTGGTTAGTATTTTTATTTTTGTGTTTTATTTTTAAAATTTTAAATCTTTATTAGAGTTTGTGTTGAATTTTAATTTTTGAAAATAAATTATATTTAGTAATTAAAAAGAATTATTTTTTTAAATTAGGTCACATAAAAATTAGAAAAAAATAATAAAATCAGTAGATAAAAGTAAAATAAATAAATAATTTGAATCTCCAATTAAAATTAAATTTAAATTCAAAAATAGTCAATATAATTAAAAAATAAATTTTAAAAATAACTAGGAAACAAATGAATTTTCAAAACTCGTTTCATAAATTAATTATATTAAATAATGGTAATATAATATAATTTCAGAATGTGAAAACAGAGTGCGTTTTTTTAAACAAGGTACCAAAGGGGTACCAAAGGGCCATAACTTTTTTTTTTCTTGAGAAAAACATTTCCCCCTTATGGATCGAGTCCCAATAATGTTTTTAAAACCATTTTCTCCTTTGGTGTTTATCATATATATATATATATATATATTCTCCCTCCCATCCAACCCAGGGAATCATTTTAGATGTTGAAATACTCGTAATATATAAACTACAGCTTCGTTAATCATGTTATGTTAATTTAATGATTTATACTTTATTAGTAATAAGGTTACCAAACTAAAATTTAGAGTTTTTGTTTCTAAACTCAAGAGCTTTCCAAGTTACTATTGCTACTTGTCATAGAAATAATGTTGGAAATAAATGTAAAACATAAATCTTGTTCCTTTCTCTATAAATAAATTATAGCTAGCCACAATAGCTAGCCACAACAGCATGAATGCATGCTTGTCAATATGATAGAGTCCTGTTCTTATTTGTGTTTGTGTTTTTAAAAATGATATTAGCTTTTTGAAATTTTGAATAACTATATTTTATGCAAGTATCATATGATTATGATTGTTTGGCATCATCGTAATATTATTTTTAAAAATATAATTATTTTTAAAAATAATAAATAAATTTAAAATTATTTATAAATAAAAAATCATGAGCTTATAAAACAATTTTATTTTCAAAAATAAAATAACTTTTGATTTTGTTTAACAAGTATACTGTACATACTTAACACATGTAACACAATATTCAAACACCAAGATAAATAAATAAATGAAGAACGTTTCCCTTAAATTGGAGGTATATATATATATATATACCTTCTAACAGCTGTAACTTTTTAAATTTTAGCGACCACAATGACAATAACAGAGATGATACGCCGCTCAAAACCCATCTTGTCCTGCGAATATTCGTTAAATATATTGATCATGATCAAAATTGAGATATAATAAGTTGTTGGGTTATTATTTGATGTAATTTAAAATTGTGAAATTGTAATATTAAGTAAGGCAACTATCGTAATGTGCATGTGATCACTTTGAAAGTTACAAATTTAGACAATTACACACGGTCTAAAAAAATAGGCTATATATATATATATATATAATCAAAAAATTGTTAATCAAGACTTGGGGAATACGGACTTATACCAAGCAGGAAATTTATTGCCCTTAGGAGGAGGAGGCGAAGGTGGCGTAAGGCTACCCTGGTTTCCTTTCACCCTGCAAAGAGAAAGTAATTAAGGAAGAGTTAAAAGAGAAATTGATCATATGTATATATATTTATAGCCGACTGAAGACAAGCTAACTACGTACGTAGTAATTTAAAAGAACATAATCTACTTTCTCTTGTTCTTTTTTTCTTCCCCTCACCTAGTCGGGCCAGGATCAGCTGATTTGCTGCAATAAGTTGGAGAAGCAGCAGTTAACAACCTCAAACCATAGTGAGTGGGATAAACATGACCACAAGCGTGTCCGAGATTCACTGGCCAACGATCAGGCACTGGGTTTACACTGCGAACCTCGCGATTAATGAACAAAGAATCCGCAAAATTTGTTAGCATGAAAGGACTCAAATATCTCTTCAGAAACATGCTCCCCATTTTGAGCTAGGTGCCGGTGTAGGAAGAAGAGCGAAAGATATCAGTATTGCTTAATTATATATATATATATATATATATATATATATATATATATGCAAGAGACCAAACATTTTGAGCTATATATATATATATATATATATATATAAGGGCAGCCTTGACAATGCTTTTGTTTATTATGTTCTGTTGTGTACTAGTTATAAATTTGACATCTTGCGTTGCTTCTTGCATACAATAGGATTTACGTGTTGGAATGGAAAGAAGAGGCGAGCACGCCAAGGGATAGCTATATAGCCTGGTTTGCACATTTGATCTCTTTAAGCTACAATTTTCCCATTACCAAATATATGTCCCACATTCACATATAACATTTAGTATATAGTCTGTGACGTTTAACATTAGATAAGAAACTAAAATACGTGCGAATGTGATGAAGAGTCCATTTCCTCTTTTTTTCCTTCTTCTGCCGCTATCTGATAGCTTCCCAGGTTTATGATCCAAAATGAAGCTCTAGGCGGCCAACGGCCCAAGGCCTGTTATGGGCGGTCATATGTGGGCTGGCCATGGTCTTCGGCTATGAGTATGGGTATGTAAACTCGATTCATGGGCCTCATTTATTTGGGTACCAAAATTAATTTAAATTAAGCCTAATTTGGGTAATCAGGACTTAAATATAATAATAAATTTAATTATCATTTAAATATAAGATAATAAAAAGGATTTTTAATACCTAATTCACCCATTTTATGAAATTATTCATTTTACACCATTAAATTGAAAATTAATTTAATACCTCAATATAGATCGAATTAAAATATGAGGTCTTTCTGGATTTAGTTTAAAATCTATGGACAATGAAGCAATATTTCAGTAAATTAGCTTGTTAAATTTTAAAATGAAGAACATATAATTATGCTCATAAAATTTACATGAGATGATAATTTAGCCCTTAAATTCGAACACGAATAATTAAATAAATCCCTAAATTTTACATAAGTGATTTATTCCTTAAGCTTTGTAGATTATCAGAGCAGTTAAGCTCCTCTACTTCTAAAAAAGTTTTAAAAATGGCTACTAATGTTAAATTAATATTCGTTTGAAATGAGTTTATTAATCCAATTTAAAGTTTATGAGTTAGTTGAATTTCTAGTTCAAAATTAAAATTGTTTCAGTTAAAAGTTTAAGGTATAAATTATTTATTCATATAAATTTATGAACTTAAAATTGTTTGATGTACGTTTTTTTTTCCCTGCGTGTGTAACGATCTCCCCTCTTTAATTAGGTACGAGCCGTTGATTGCATCTTTGTAGCTTAATAGCTAGTTAACAATTCAAAATATGATAAGTTATTGAAATAATGGGTACGTAGATTAAAAAATGATTACATCAGCCATATCGGATAGATAACACCATAAAGGAAGGAAAACTTTTTGAAAGTGTCACTAAATATGATAAGTTATTGAAATAATGGATACTAGAATCATTATTTATAATTATAATGATAAGATAGGACCAGGAATACGTGCATATATATGATCCATCCGTCAATATACAAATCCAAGAGTCCTCCTTCTAGTCCCCATCATGCCCTTTAAATGGACCATAAAATATATCCAGAGGAATCACTCAAATATTTAAAAATAATTAAAAACCAAAACAAGTAAAAAAGTCATATATAACGTATGACTTCCCAAGTACATATTTAAATTGTGTATGCCCCGTTTAATGTAGTAGATTTTATAATCGTACATGATATAGGTGTTTGTTAATTCATTGGGCTTTTTTTCTGGTTTAGATTATTGGATTTAGATATGACCATTGAAAATGCAGTAGCAGCGTTGCTTCTGTTTTTTTTTATCATATGTATATATATATACATATATATGATAATATTTTAATCAAATTTGTATTATTATTTTAATCTTTATTTAATGTAGCAAATTTTGCGCAACACTACCACACCCCCCGCACCAGAGTCGGACCTGGCCCCCGCCCCTCCATTAATTTTAAATTATTCGAAACATGTCCATGTTATTCGAATTATTCAAAACAACCCACGCCGCCTGCTGCAGTTGAATCATTGAACAAGTTTTGGCCCAATTCAATTATTTTTTGCTTTCTCCACATGCCCTTTTCTTCTTTTCTGTTTTGCAATTACGGCCCCCACAAACTCAATTATTATTATTTTTTCCCTCCCACACTTGCCACAGCTTCGACACCGGCAATGGTGCAATTATTATCGGCGATCATGTGGGTGTTTTTTTTTTCTTTCTTTTGGGACTCGTGGGCTTCACTGTATCTGCTACTTTTATTTGGTTGGCGCTGAGCCTAGACACCTTGCAAGCACCTATCCCAATCGCAGGACCAATGACTACCGCAATATCAGTCATTGACTCATTGTGTCAATGTGCGATTAGCAAAGCAATCATACGCTTCTTCCTACCCGTAAATATGGAGTTCATTGTCGCATCGAGTAAGGACAAGCGATAAGATTTTGCACTCCATCACAAGATTCACTGCTGGCCCGTCACGAGGCAGTGAAACTTTAACGTGACACTTGAGTTCAAGTAGAGATAAGATATAGTAAAGCTATGAGAATAACGACATTCCAGACGGTAAAACCTGCCACTGGATCGTAGATCATGTTTATACATACTTCATATGGAATTCAGGATTTTATGCATATAGTTGATTATTATCACGTTTCACAACTCATGATCTCATCCCCATATATAACTCGACCCAAGCACATGTAGTAGTATACGATTTAAACTGGATGAAGTGATCTAATCCCAATATCCCATATTCTTAATTTTGTGTCTGGTTAGCATCTTTGCCTTGTCTCATGCACGTTAGTTTCTTTGCCGAGTTATGGCACCTATTATAAAATCATCGGTTTTGTGGATTTTTCCGAATTCCATCTTAATAGTAACTTCTTCTAGAAAATTGTGTCAACTTATTCTTTCTCTAACTTGCACCGTAAATATTATAGGATTAAGTAATCAACAAACAATAAAACATAAATTTTAACATGATTCAGCAAAAACACCTGCATCACTGGAAGAACGTGATGCACTAACATTGATAAGAGGAGAGAAGGAGATAATAAAATACAAAAGTCAATAGCGGAGGCTAACTTCAGTACAAAATGTTATTGGCATATCATTAACATATAGAAACAAATAAACAAACATACCTTCTAGTTTCTTCAAGTAAACAATGATCAAACTTGTGTATACTTTTATTTATTGATGAAACTATCAAATTATTCGTATCACTGCCTGAGTAACTACTTTAAATCATAAAAATAAGCACAATTTTCTTTCCCCGTGACTTTCAAACCATTTGGACATAAATTTCTTCTTCCAAGTTTTCATGCAGGAATATAGTCTTCATGTCTAGTTGAACTAACTCAAGATGAAATTGTGCTACTACAGCCATTACTATCCAAATAAGCAAATGTTTGATAACAAGAGAGATCACTTCATTATTGTGCTACTACTTCATTCTTTCTCAGTGTAACCTCTTACTATCAATCTCACTTTATATTTAATATTGCCTTTTCTAGGAGCACATTCCTTCATGGTAGGAGTGGGTCCAAAAATATTTTTTAGGGTGTTTAATATTTATTATAAAAGTTAATTAAATATAACATCATAAAAAATATTACATTCATATATTTTAAAATTTCCTAAATCAAAACCCTAATAATCTAAATTTTAATTGAATGGCAAAATAACAATTACAAATTAGAAAAAATAAATTTATGATCGGAATTGAAAAAAAAGAAAAGAGAGACACATGCAACTTACCAAATCCCAGTGCCTGTACATTTTTACGGTCTCGTATGTACTAAAGAAAGAACGGTAACCATGGTAGCTCTCCCTGTGCTATCATCGATAACGGGAGCTTCCTATTTTTTCCATGCTTGAATATCATGCCACCAATTTGGATATCCCTATAACTTAAAGTAAGTTTTACATGTATGTTTGGTATTATCACAGTAAGTGCACTTCAAGCCATCAAACGGAGCCTTAGATTTAGAGGATGGACTTGGCTTTCCATGGCTCAGGGATAAAATTCTTGTTTTTGGTGATGTATGATGGTGGCCTGCCATGATTCCTTTGGATGCCATTAACTATCCTGGGGGCATTATCTACACCTGCGGTTATTATCATATGGTTAATGTCATCACCCGTTTTTGACCAGGCTCAATATTGGCTTTGTGAAAGACTCTATGCTAGTTTATTCAATTGATCCTAGAGTCATCCCTGCACAAGGCTCACACAAACCATAAAAGAAAAGACAATACAAAATCACCACCAAATAGTTTTGATGCGTGATTAGGCACCTAGAAAAGAGAGATCTACGGTTCCAAATAATTAGGTTCGAGAATCAATTGCGCATGAAGAAGGAAAAAGAATTCTTGCACCCCTACAACGCCTATTATTGGTATTTAGTCTTGATCCATGAGTATTTGTTTGCTTTGCTAAAAAGTTACTTTTTGTATTTTTGATTTTTAAAGAAAATAAAAATTTTAGGATCTAGGCCAAGAAAAACGAAAAGGAAAAGTTTTAAATTAGATAAAAAGAAGACAATTTAATTTTACAAAAAAAATGTGAGATCTAGGCTCATCTGGTAATATTTTATTTTTTCAAAAGGAAAACAAAAGCAATTCT
Organism: Taxillus chinensis; assembly: GCA_023512835.1. NCBI lineage: Eukaryota > Viridiplantae > Streptophyta > Magnoliopsida > Santalales > Loranthaceae > Taxillus > Taxillus chinensis. Next base: position 8,406,170 of record CM042090.1, on the reverse strand, counting down.
CTTTTCTAGAAAAGATAATTTTAAAAAATAATTTGAATCCAAATATGAAAATATTACCACAATTGATATTGATCAAAGCAAACTAAGATATGAGTATATAGGGCCCAATCCTCAGGACCGCTCAGGCCTTTGATTTCATTTTTCTAGAAAATATGAGTTTTTTGTTTTTTGTGTTTTTATCTTTTCTTTTTGATAAAAGAAAAAAGAGAGATGCAAGTTTTTTTTAACTTTACAAACTTTGGAGAAAATAATAAAAAGGAAAAGGAGAGAAATTTTTGATTTTATGCTTAAAATTAACACAAAAAATCAACTAAGAAAAAAAGAAACAATTTAACAGATAAATAAAAGTAGAGCATTTGGGAAAATGAAAATGATACCGATTTGAGCCTCTCTTCCTTACGAGTAATTTCTCCCAATAATTTCCTAAAAGCACAAAGGTTAGAAAGGAAAACTTTTATTCTTTGTTTGGAATCCCCTCTCTAGTCTCAGCTCCACCCCGTGAAAACAAACAGTGATTCTGGGCACCTTTATCCTTAGAAAATAAGTATCCATCTTTAAAAATTCCTAAGATACTCTCTCTGATTTCTTCATCTCTCAAAAATCCGTTTTGAAAGCTCTCACTTGGTTGATCATCGATGCCCCCTTCTCTGCCTCTAGGCCACCCTATTTATAGGGGGTCCAGGAGAGACAGTCAGTGCCTAGCCATTAATTAGATGCCAAAAGTCTCAATACTGTGGTTCCAAAGAATTGATGACTTCGAAACTAAGATTCTCGGTTCCCAGGTATTAATTATATGCAAGTTACAACAATTTCCAGTTCCCACACTAATGGCTGAAAATAATAATTAAACCCGATTTATTTTAAATTCCTGCCCGAGGCGGCTTTAATTAAACTGCATTTAGACACTTTTTGCAATTGAATTAATGGATACTTATACTGCTACCTTTACAAAGTCCTAATATTGTACTGGTCACCTTTTTAATGCACCTTATAAGAGGATTTTTGTAGAGTCCCAATACTTTTAAGAACTTTTTGCAATTAGATCTCCAGATTCATCCCCGTATTTGACTATGTTTGACTTTTGGATTTGACCATGGACTTTCGGATCATTGAACTTATTCTATATCATTGGATGGTTATCCCGGATGTGACCGTTAATCTCTGGATTTGATTATGTTTGAACTACGGATCATTGGGCTTATTTTGGATTTGACTATGTTTGACCTCCGAACTTGACTATTGACATGGCCTAAGAAATCCATATACGAATCCGAATCTTCCAATATCCCGGATTTCAACGTTTCGAATTTTCGGATTTTGCATCATTCAAAAAATTCAAATTTGGACGCAGTTGCTTGTTGGCGACTCTACTTAGGCTTTCCTAGGCCTCTCTTGTTCTCACTTACCATGTAAGAAGAGTATCTTTGTATATATACTGGAGCAAGAAGAAGCAAACCTATCAATGTGGGACAAACATGCATATAAAGAACTAAAAATTATGGAAACTTCTGGAGTAACTTCAAAAATTTATAACTTTATTTACAGAGCTTCGATTAAGGTCAAATTATTCTTGTTTTTCTCTAACTTTTATTATTTATCTTCTGAAATTTGAATTGCTCAATAAGTATCATCCATTTGGGAGACAATCTTGAAAAACCATACATAGGTACATGATAAAGTAAGCATTCTGCCCGTTTGATTCAAAAAATCATAACTAATTTCACACATATTGGAATGACCTCAAATAAGTTAGAAATGATAGATAAAAAAAGTTATATAACCATGGCAATTTGTTTTGCTTGATTCTAGTATGTATTGAGAAAATTATTAGTAAAACAAGGCGATGCGCACTGGTTGTCACACCCAAACTTGATTACTAACTTCAACAAATCATAACTAATTGTATAGAAATCGTAATAACCTCAAGCCAGTTGAAAACGATGGATAATGGTGTTATATAACCGATTCAAGTGACTTTATTTGATTCGAAAAAGTATTGAAAAAGTTATTTGCAAAATAATGCGTTGCGCACCAACTGTCCAATCCAAATTCGTACAAAATTTGATATTTTTATCATAGTTTCTTCATTTCTTCTCGGAATCAAGTGTGATTAAGTCCATGACATATTACTATCTACAGCTAAAATTAAGATTGACCAGAAATATTTATCTATTTTATCAGCTAACACGCCAACAACCAGCAGTTACGTAAGTTTTTATTAGGGGTGTAAAATATGTTGGCCCGGCCTGCGACTAAGCGGGCTTAAGTGGGCTAGCTCGTTTAGGTTCGTATTTTAAATAAACTAGGCAGAACCCGGTCCGCAAGGGCCCATGGTGGCATGCAGGCTGGCTCATTATTTTTTTATTTATTTTATTTTTTTAAAAAAATTAAAAGTAATCAATACAATTGAATCGAACCAATTTTAGTTTTAATTTTGTTTTATAATTGTTCATATATCGAGTGACGAGTAATTCAATATTCTGATATTCATCGATATAATATTAAATAACTTTAATATATTATACATAATCAAATATATATCAACAATTCTCCTCATATTTTAAAAAAATTGTATTGTTTGTATAAAATATGAAATTTGGTTACTTAATTAAAGTTTTATAATATAATATATGAATTAAAATTTTAAGACATTTACCCTTTGCTTGGTAATACGCAGAAAAAAGGTGGAAGAATTTAGGTAGGAAAAATGGTGGAAAGAAGAAGAATGTAAAAAATAGTTGTTTAGTTGGGGTGAAAAATAACTAGGTGTAAAAAGTAGTATTTTTAATTTTTATTAGGAGATGGAAAAAACTAAAAAAATCATAATATTATGAAAAATACCAATTTAACCTCATAATGCATACTAAACAAGTTGTTGATGGGCAAAATCGAAAAATTACAATTACTATATATTTTCACCTCTTTTCACACTAATTAGGTGAGAAAAATATTACACGAGAATTGAGAGAATTTTTCCATGCCAAACCCATTTTCCGTCTCCATCTCCACTAAGCAGTGGAAAAAAGATTGTATAGCCCTTTAGCTGCTCAAGGTATACCAAGTTTCAAAATTTTACCTGGAGTAACTTACCAAATAGGAAAGTGAGAAGATAAAATATTAAAATATAAATTTAAACCTGCTTCACAAGCCAGTTATTTACTCGTATTCTCTCGAGCCAAGCCTAAATAAAACGGACGATCAGCCCGTTTAAACTCACATGTTAAACGAATCAAACCTTATAATCCGCTCCACCCTCCAGGCTGAGCCGGTTTTACCTGCCTTGTTTTTATGTTGATCCATAGCCATCATACGTTAAATTAAATAATCTGCGCGGATTAGACTTTAATATGGGACACTTTCAAGATATCATACATGCAATTGGACAACGACCAGCACTTGAATAGGGTGAATTCGCCTGCCGCCAAATAATAAGACGAGGGGGCAACTGTCATGTCTTCTTTTCTTCTGTTTCTTGTCCTGTTTCTTTTTTAATTTCAATATTTTATTACGTACTTTGACAGTTTTATTCTCTTCGTACGAGTCGTTGATGAGTTCGCTAGAGACACATGGGTAAATCGTACGTTTTAAATCAAAAGTATGCAATTCTAATTTGCCGCAATTAAAAAGTATGCACAAGAGGAAAAGAAATGGAAAATTGACATTTCATGCTCGGTTATGGGTAGCATTAACATTTAATAAATAATAAAACGAATTCATGGATAATAATTTATTCCGTGCTTTAAATTTTAAAAAAATTAATATATAAATTAGATGAGCATGATAAAATTTATATACTTATAATTTTTTAAAATATTTAAAATTTTATAGTAATTTTAATTTACTTTACCAAATAGTATGTAAACTTCCCACAAACTTGGGACACAAATTTGCTACGGTGCCAAAAAAATCTGCATCATACAGATTTTGAGTATAGTATTATCTTGTTATATTTATTTTAACAATTAATCATTAGATTAAATATTTCTGTACTTATAATTTTTACCGTACATTATTTGATATCTAGATTGAATATTTAGGACAGATCGGCTCCAAAACAGTACAGTTGCCACAGTTTAGGGAGGTTCCCGGTACAAGTCCTTTATGAGACATTGGACTAGTGAATTTTCTTTATGGCCATAATGTGGTGACGTTCTAAGCTTGGGTTGAGCTGACAAATTGTGTTAGCTTGTGTATTATATCTCTCGGGGTGGGATCTGGCCAAATTGACAAATTGGGTTGAGAGAACTTGCCACCCCGACAGTAACCTTAGATTGAAGATTTAATGAATTTTTGAATATCATGAATTTTTATTGGTATATAATTTTTATTATGCTCTTTTAACTTATATATTTAAATTTGAAATTAAAAAAAATAAGATACTTCGTGGAAAGGTTGTATCGCTTGGAAGTATTATTTCATATCTCCAAAGTTGAAGAAGTCAAGATATATGTAACGAAGAACAAATTTTAAAATGTTTTAAAGTTGTGATAAGATGAAAACGAATAAAATATTATAATATGGTAAATGCGCCCAGACGAGATTAGGCCTTCCCAATAGGTAAAATAATTCAACATACAGAGTACCAAAATAACAGTAATAATAATATTTGTATGCGAATTAATTATACAATAAACTTGCAGACTTTTTCATATGGGAATAGCTCATTTTTAGTTATTCTTTTTACAATTTTAAGGATTGATTGTAATTAATAAATATTATTTTTTGAACTCTAAAACAAAACAACGTAGCTGTTTGTTAACTATTAGTAGAATATGTTCATTGTTCCTCGTTATGAATGGTTTTAGAATGAGAGTTTAATTAAGTGTAATTTGAAAAAATATGAACTATATTAAGTATACTTTTAAAAAATATCAATTCGGACACAATGGTATATCACATCATATAGTACGCCCAATGATATTACTTCAACTTAATTACAATATATAGGATATCAATTTGGCAATTTTTGCCTCAAAAACAAACACAGAAAAGCTTCAAATATGTCACAGGTGTTTGGAATCGTAACTCACGTGAACCTATCAACCGGACATGAGACTGGCCTGGCATCATCAAAATCAATCGATTCAAAATCAATTTTCATGGCATCCAAAATTGCAATATAGTCAAACTAATGAAAACCTATAAACACAATGAATTGATATACATAATCGAGCACTAGAATATATGATTAATATGCCATATTAATTTAAATATTATTATCGTACTATCTATACAGTTGTTTGTTATTATTTTGTGTGTGATGTTATTGGTCGTTAATATTGTTATAAGTAAAATTAATATACTTTATAATTCTGTTGATTTGATGATAAAGTCACATTTGCTATCAAGTTTGAGTATTGTTTGAACTTGTTTTGGTAATTACAGAGGTAGAATATATGTTTTTTAATTATTTGTTGGAAATTATTTTTGGAGTTGGTGGATATTTGTTAAATAATGATTCAAATTTCCATACCGATAGTTTTATATTTTTTATGATTATGTTTTTTTTACAGAATCATATAATACACTATAAATAATGTTTTAAGAGCCATCATTAGAATTAAGCAAATCATACGCTTTTTTTTTATTATTCTTTTACATTATAGTGAAATTTCTCCTCATCTACCCATAGTAAAGTTATGGGTGTGTGTTTGCAAATATGGGAGTATATGGGGCAGTTGAATCTTAACTTTGTGAGCAAATCAATGACATGGGGTTGATCCGGCTCATATAGTCCAATTGCCATTGTTCTACAACTACAAGAGGAGATGGCCAAAGCACACTCTGTTTGGATTATCCTCTTGGAGGAGCTGAAAAGCGTTGGAAGTAGACCTTACCAAGTTTTTTAGTGGCATAACTCTTTTTGTCCGGAAAGTATACGAGGATCGGAGGCTTTTCCAATAGGCACAGGAAAAGGCCACCGGAAACATAGGTTATGGTGACCGACCGGAAAGAATTATTTGATTATGTTATTTGTTTTTTTACCCAAGTAGAAAAAATGTCGGCAGCTCCTCCCTCCTGGCTCCTGCCATAAGGGTTCTGGTCCACCTAGCGATATAAAAGAAGTAACATACCTTTCTAGAGGGGGACCATACGCACCACATGTTTCATCAGTGGTGAAAGAACTTTACAGCAGTCGCCGATGTTCATAGTGGGGCGGTGTCGACGGTTTCCGCTAGCTCACTTTCTTTATCATCTTAAGTATTGATGATTATGAATAATAGTGCCTGAGACACGATATTTTATAAAGTTTTTAATGCACGCGACACGGGCCGGAAAACAAAGAAAAATAAAAAAGACAAACAAATGTGACAAATAATCGGAAATCCCAACTAACAGACCAATTACGTGGGAAGGTCGGTTAACTGGACCACAAAAAAATAAAAACTGTAATGGCAGCAAATTAACAAGCAGGCGACGTCGACGAAAAAAAAAAACATAATGAGTCGAAAACAACGAATAATTAACGTTGCCTCCGTACACCTGAGCCTCCCCTATATATTTGGTGGCACCGCGTCTCATCTACCAATCTCTTTATTTGCCTTCCCCCCGTTAACCGCTTCTTCTCTTCTTCTGTTCTCTTGTAAAAACCACTAGCTAGCTATAACGGCAGAGACAATGACCGCCGTGTCTGCCTCGGCTGTCCCTAAAGCGCCGGCAATGCCAACCCCGGCCGTGACCGTAAAATCGCTGGCCGAATCGGACGCGCTCACCTCCGGTTACATACCCTCTACTCATGTCTACAACCCCAAGGCCGATCACCCTAACGACGTCGTTTTGGACCCGGGAGATATCCTCCCCGTCATTGACTATGCCATGCTCATCTCCGGTGACCCGGATCAACGGTCCAAAGCGGTCCGGGAGCTGGGCCGTGCGTGCGAGGAGTGGGGCTTCTTCATGGTTACGTGACCCGGGACCCGGGACCCGCACCTCAATATTTCATTTGTTCCCATAATTAACTTCATTCATCCCCTCCTTTTTCTCTAATTATTAATTATTCCTTCTTCTTTTTTTATTTCACGTTCATGTGAGACATTGATGGCCACGATGTATACATATACATCCAAGAAAATATATAAGTGAACCATATGGAACCAGTGTATAAGTATATATGAAAGCAAGTAACAATTTTTATTTATTAAATATGGATTATAATTCGTTAAGCTGATGGATTAAATAATTAATTAAACTTATATAATCATTTTTTATTTTATTTTTAAAGACCAAAATAATGCAGAGATTCGTTCGTAATTGTAATATATATATGTTTATTTTTTATTTTATACTTAAAGAAAACAAATATGTATCAGGTAATCAATCATGGCGTGGCGGAGAGTCTGAAGCAGTCGATCGTGGACGCGTGTCAGGCGTTTTTCAATCTGACGGAGGAGGAGAAGAAGAAGTACTTGCCGGAGCACCCGTTGAGCCCGATCAAGTGCGGCACCAGCTTCAACCGGTGCGAGGCAAACGAGTTCTGCTGGAGGGATTTCATCAACGTTCACGTCCATCCCAAGTTCTACTGCCCCGATCAACCTCAAGGCTTCCGGTAACCGCGCGCGCTGCTATATTTGATTAATTATAGTTGGCTTATTTTATATATTAATTATCTCTTTATATACCACCCATATATGATATATTATATTAGTTGAAAAGTTGAAAATATAAGTGTCCCACCAAATTTGATGTTGTCGTTGTAGTGTCGCCGGCCTGGGGATTTGAGGTTTGCGGTTGGCCGTTGGCAGTTGGGGTATCAGTTGATCTCCTTATAATTCGTATATAAGAAAAAAACAGTTTATTAATGAACCAAGAAAAACAAAATCACAAACACTGTTTTATAAGACCATAAAAATACAACTCTATCCCACACGACAAGCACCACAGGTTCACGATGCTATAGCTTAAAAACGGTACCGTCACTGAAAAATCCTACAATAATTTCCCCTTATTGTCCATAAAATTCATATCAGAATATATTAATAACATATTGAGACGTGGACTGATGCGGCAGGGAGCCACTGGCTGCGTACTGCAAGGTAGCACGTGAGGTGTCTATGGAGTTGTTGCGAGGGATATCGGAGAGCCTGGGCTTGGGTGCAGATTACATAGAGAAGGTGTCGGAACAAGAATCTGGGTTCCAGCTGTTTGTGGCAAACTTCTACCCACAGTGCCCGCAGCCGGAGCTGGCCATGGGCATCGCGCCACACACCGACGATGGCTTCCTCAACCTGCTCATCCAAAACGGCATCGGAGGCCTCCAGCTACTGCACAACGACAAGTGGGTCAACGTCAACGCCATCCCCACCTCCATTCTCTTCAACGTTTGTGACCAGCTCGAGGTATCTTCCTTATTTTTCTAAAAACACAAAAAAAAAAAAAAAAAAAAGTTAAATAAATAAGAATGATAACTACTTCGTGCAAGCCTCCAAATTAACTTGGAGGCGGATTTTTAATTTAAGTGAAAGGAAACTATATAGGCTATAGTAAAGATCTAGACCTGACTCCGACATATCAAATTCACGACCATCTAAAAGTGTTCCCCTTCAGAAGCACCTATATAGGCCATAGCCCATAGGCTATACCTATTGATTTGCCTAGTTATTATTTCTATTAAAAACTTGTCAACTGTGTAACACATGTTAATTATTAGTTTCAATTATTTTTTTGTCAGTAAGTAATCTGTCTGCCTTGTGTGTGCATGCGAAGATACTGAGCAATGGAAAATACAAGGCTGTCTTGCACCGAGCGGGTGTGAGCGGTTCCGCCACAAGAATCTCTATAGCTGTCTCACTTGCCCCTGCCGTCGAGGCGGAGGTGGCGCCGGCACCGGAGCTGACTGATGAGAACAACCCCCCGAAGTTCCGCCCAATGAAGTACGGGGAGTACTTGAAGGTGGTACACGGTGACCACACGTCTGACAGCGTTCTGGATCTAGTTAGGATTAATCAACCCGCCTCATCAAATTGACAATTAAGAACTTAATCAGATCACTCATTGTGTGTGTGTGCTATTGTGTGTGTTTTTTTGGACGACAAATAATCAAATAAGGCATGCTATACGCTTGGTAATTTGTAGTTCATGATTCGTGGTGCGCCAGCTTTCCCGATTTACAGCTAGCGTATAGGCTGTCAAGAAAGCGCGTGCTTTATGTCAAGTGCTTGTTTTGTGTTTATCGATCCTGAGTTTTTGATCAATAAAAATCGCATATTTAATTTGTTTGGTAGTAATTAACGATGATTTGACGTGTACATATTCAAATACAACTCTTGAAACCTTGTTTTATTTTGTTCGATAAAAGGAATTACATAATTTGTGTAGAAAAAATGGTGACTTATATCGAAAAAAACAGCAATGTCACGGAATATGACCGTCATGAATAATTACCCAGCTGTGCTAAAGCCATACACATTGGCCATTCGAAGAATGTCGCATTCACATGATGATAAATTAAATTAATGTTATGTATCACGGAATTTGTGAATAATCAATATGATAAAAAATGAATGAAAAAAATATGAATAAATTACGATCTTAGTTATAATTTTACAGTAATATTATAAATTAATCACGTATCATTATATCATTTTTTAACAAACAATAATTTTACAAAATTATTTATATGACAATTACCAACGGCTCCGGAAGAAAAGGAACATCAAACAATAATGTCACACATTCCCAGTTTGCAGCTTCTAGGATGTCACGGAAGGAAGCATGGGCTTTTTATGGGTAATATTGGTTATAAATTATATTTAAAATTTATATTAATTTTAACTAAAAATTTTATTAAAATTTTAAATTTTGATTTACTAGCTAATCAAATATAAATAAATTTAGTTAGCTAGTATCTCAAAGTTTAAAATTTAATAAAATTTATAGCTAAAATATAGATTTTGAATATAATTTATAGCTAATATCGTTTCATATAGATAAATTTATTAAAACTTTTAGCTAATTCACTATTAATCTATCTTGAGTTTGATCAATAAAAGTTGCATGTTTTATTTACTGATGGTATGACGTGTACATATTCAAATACAACTTTTAAACCATTTTTTTATTTTATAGTTTAATATATTTAGTAATAATAATAACAGTTGAAACATATATTATAATATAATTTAGAATTACAGTAATACTAATAAAATAGTAATAATAATAATAATGTATGAATCATGTATTATATTATAATGAACATATAATTTGTTTATTAAAAGTTGTTACATTTACAAAAATACATGTACCATTAATATAATTATCTTCATTTAAAAATATAACTAATAACTACTTAAAACTTTTTTTTTGGCTTTTTGGGGGTTTTTTTTTTTTTTTTTTTTTTATTTGTTTTGATCTAAAAGTTGTTGGACTTTTAGCAAAACTAAATGTAAAACTACATTTTGTTTAATATGATAGAATGAGTGTTTAAAAGTTCTTACATTTACGAAAATACATAACTCATAATCTAATTAACTTCACTTAAAAAAATACGAATAACACTTGGAAAACTTTTTTTTTTGGCTATTTGGCGGTGTTTGTTATATGTTTTTATTTATTTGTTTTGATTTCATAATTTGAATTTTTATTGGAGTTTTAGTTTGAAATCTAAATTTTAAAAATACATTTTGTTTTATATGATAGAATGAGTGTTTAAAAAGAGTTTTTTTAAAAAAATTAAAAATCAGGTCCTATAAAAATAACATATATATATATATATATATATATATATATATATATATATATATATATATATATATATATAGTGAACTCAGGTAATAACGAAAGAGGGAGCAAAAATTTTAAAATGGGTCACACCAAAATTTAAGTTTAAATTTGAAAATAAAAAATATTTTAAAATTATTTTCAAAAATAAGTTATTTATTTAAATCTGAATTTAAATAAAATATCACTTTATTTAGAGAATAGTTATATCAATGAAACACACTTTATTAATCGAGTTATGTTTTTAATCAAAAACTAAATCTATTTTGAAAATAGTTAAACAAATAGGTCCTATATATGTTTCTTCCTTTCTATTGGCACCCTACTAATAAAGAGTTATAATAATTACTCATTTTCTAATAGCTTCACATTTCTAATTACTCATATTTACTTAAGCAATGATTATAACTATATATGTATATGCCAAAGTTTGGACGGATAAAGTAATTAGTTATTTTAGTTTTTGCTTTTGGATAATTTTGTACTTACAAATATCAATTTTGTGTATACTTTCAAAAGTTTAGAAGACATCAAAATAGATAACAAAAACTGCTAGAAATAATTGATTTCTCGAGATAATTTCAAGATTCGTATCTCGATCTACAAGAGAATAATCTATCAAAATCTATTCTAACTAGTGAAAAAGGATGAATGTATATATGTGAGGATTTTTTTCAGCATGAGGCATATTGATTATCTAAGTTTCTTTTATTGTCTTATATTGGGTATTTGTTGCTTTATTGAGATTATTGACCGTGGGCATATGATGATTCTCGTAATGGACATTATACTTGTTTTATGTTGTTGTATGTGTTTCCTATTGTATGGTTATTTTGTGATATGGTTACTAGGATAGATGATTGGATTTATAGTAAGTTATGGGTAGGATGGGTAATGGGTACCTACACCTTCTAGTTTGTTCGTCTTTCGTCCCACCCCCATTATGTGAGACCGATTATCCTGTCCAGGCAAGGGTGGAAGGCGATTTCAAAACTTACCTCTTGTCCATGTAGGGCACGAAGCTTTAAAAGGTAGTGGAATACCTCGTTCTACTTAATTTTAATCGTTTACATTTATAATTGTATAATATTTTAAATGTTATTATCTAATTATTTTTTATAAATTTTGACATTTTGAATGATATTTGTTATTATAAATTAAATCGGTTTTTGCTAATTTTTTGAATAAAAAATAGTGTAGAAATTTAATTTGAGCCATCATTGTTCATATGGGCAAAACTACTAAGGAACAGTAGCGTGATGTGAGCGGATAGAACCTCCCTCGCCAACCTCACTAGAGGACGAGGTGCCACATCCCGCCTACACATGGGATGAAGTATAATTTTAAAATTTGACCCTCCGCATAGGCAGGGGCAAGGTACAATAACAGATTAATCCACCTAAAGTAGTGAGGGTATCACCCTTAGGCATTATGTTAGTTGAGGTGATTATGTTTTATTTTTCTCGGTGATTATGATGGGTATTTGAGGTGGGTTTCGACACCCTAGTTATGATATATAAGTTGGTAGAATTTTCTAGGATGAAAAGTTATATGTAGTGGAAGAATATAAAAACTGGCATTTTAACTGACCTTTTGATTTAGACATTATTTGGTGATAAAAATATTTAAATGGTGATTTGATGTTGATATAAGTATACTTGGGCCCGATTTAGATTAGTTCATCGCCCCAAAGGCTATTTTATGGATTCATTAGTTTTTTAGAGATTTAAAATAAATAATTAAAATACAAGTAACAGGTAGCAACTAGGAGAGAGACCATTCGTGTGTATTATTCGTGCGCAAGAGAGGAAGAACAGATAAAGTGGTGGTTCGATCCATCGTGATTTTGGCTAGCACAATCTACGAAAACAACTTCAAGTAGGTGATCTACTCTTCTATACAATTCTATTGCAATAATTATGCCTGGGTTATGTAGAATTTGGAAATTATGATGACCCTGGAATTTTAGGAAATATGCACTTGAGTTTAATTGATCAAATTATGGGTGTATAATGATGGGAATGTTGTTTCTATGTTATCTGCATTGATTTCATGTTAGAGAGAAATTAATAAATTAGGATTTAAGATGATTTCTTAATGAAGAACCTCGAGATTTAATATAAACTTTATTATAGTATGTGTTTGATCTTGTTTAAAGGATTCATATATTGAATGTATGATGCATATTTGTTTAAATATTTGTTGTATATTAAATATTACAACATTTGAAAAATTATATATAAAAATAATGAAGTTACGATAATGACATTATTTATCATTTCACGTTAATTAGTATCTATTTTTGTTGACTTTTATCGTTGATAACATTATCCATCACAATTGACTTAATATTAACTAGTTCGAAACACAACTAAGAACATTCACATACGACTTAGGATCAACTATACACTTATTTAAATATTACTTTTATATCATTTAAATATTAATATAATCAGATCTGTTTGAGGTATTCAACTAAAATACCCACATCCAATGGTTTTTTATTTATATTTTTATTTGATGAGTGCTTTAGTAGATAAGCAACCTTGGTTTAGTAATGTACCTCTTCAACAATTTGTACAAGCCTTTTATTAAAGCGATGAAAGTAATTTTTTGGTATTTGACTCAATAATTTAGCCAAAAGACTCAATAGTTGAGCTAGATACAAATGCTCTAAAAGCATCTCCAATTGTTTTAGCTAAAGGCAAATTTAGCTTAAACTATAAAATTCTTTTTTTAATAGTATAACTATAACATAAGCTATATTTAGTTGCAACAACTTAAGCGAAATTTGGCTAAAATTATAGGTTTAGTTAATATTGTCATATCATTCTTAGCCCAAAATCTTAATTTGTCTTTCATGCCAAACACAACATTAAATAGGAGAGAGAGAAGATTTTGTGGGTATATTAGGAAAAAAATAATTTAAGCAATTAAAATTAGCTAAAACTATTGAAGTTGTTCTTAACTAAAGATACATCTAAGAAGCTAAATATAAATTTAACTAATAGAATTTACCTAACACTATTAGAGATACTCTTAGCACTACTACTTTACATATAAGCATTTATTTTTTATTTTTATAGTTTGAAAGTAGTTATGATAATTGTATCTTAAAGTATTTTCATTTTTATATTTATTTGTAAATACCATAAATGAGAAAGAAATTTAAACCATCAGCAAATTTTGATTCATGAAAATAATAAGAAGGCCTAATATTGCCCCTATCAAAATCTAATTTAAGTATTGCTGGTAAAATAAGTAATTAAGGTCATGTTTGGTTCAATGTTTCAAAACATTAATCTATTTTTTAAAATTGAACTAGGTGACAAAGCGTATTTAGTATATCTATTTTTTGAATGATCAATGTTACTTAAACAAAGTTGAGAAGAGTTTGGGGGGGTTATGGCTCTCTCTTTCCTCTCCTAATTTTTTAATATATATATATATATATATTAAAAAAATTAATTTTAGTTATATATTATATAACTATAAATATAATTAATTAGTAATATAATGTATTATCTCATAATATTTATGATGAATATGTTTCTAATTGCAATAGTGATAAATGAATTATATGATTTAAAAAATTTATCTGATTTTATGAGCTTTTTATATTTTTATGTTATTACTTGTGACTTAGATAGTACTAATTAAGAAAGAAATCGGTTCAGTTTATGTCGGTTTGAGCTATTTTTCAAACCAAGTTGATATTTTTTTATTTGGAACCATAATTGTTACTTGAACCAAACCAAACCGAACTAATTCGGTTTGAACCAACAATTATAAAAATTGTCGGTTTGAATTGGTTTGAGTCGGTTTGGTTCATCAATTTTTGAGTTCGTAAAGTTGAAATTATGTAAAACAAAAAAATAAATACCGTGTAAGTACATCAATACTAATATATATAAATTTATAATTAGAAAAGTCTTAAATTTTGATAATTTAATTTACAAATACAACATATCAAGTATTAATAGTCAATATTAAATAAATAAGTCCAAAACATAAAACTAAAAATAATAAATAAATAAATGACAATATTATTCGGTTTGTTTCGATTTAAACCATAATTTTGAAATTTTAAATCAAATCAAACCGATATATTATTCAATTTCAAACCAAACTAAACTGATTTTATTTGATTTTGACAATTTCATAAATTAGCGATTTCGGTGGAATGATTCACTGATTTAGAGTTTCACATTTAATGATAAGTTATAATTTTAGATAAAAGTGTCTAAATATGAGTTACACCTCCCAAGCCAAACACAACTTTCTCTGCTTACAAACTTTTTGCGTGTGTCTTTTTTTGTACACATCTAAGAGCATTTCCAATCTACTAGCAAAAGCAATAGCAATAGTAATATTTAACTAAATATCAGCTCCAACGCGTTAGTTAAACTGTTAATAAAAGCAAAAAAAATAAATTAAATATGAGTTTAACTTTTACTTTGACTGTTGATGCTAGCTTAGCAAATCAAACAAAAGTTTTCAACTCAGCCCCGCTCTTCTCATTTCCCCCCCCCCCCCCCCCCCCCCCCCCCCCCCCCCCCCCCCCCCCCCCCCCCCCCCCCCCCCCCCCCCCCCCCCCCCCCCCCCCCCCCCCCCCCCCCCCCCCCCCCCCCCCCCCCCCCCCCCCCCCCCCCCCCCCCCCCCCCCCCCCCCCCCCCCCCCCCCCCCCCCCCCCCCCCCCCCCCCCCCCCCCCCCCCCCCCCCCCCCCCCCCCCCTTAGTGACACACACCCCCCTCGTTTCTCTCCTCCCCCTGTCGTGTCCATCCTACGCCTGCGCAATGGCGGTCCACACAACCGGATAGGTGTTTTAGAAAGAGTAAAATAATAATTTTGGAAAAAATAGATGAAATAAATTTAAAATATTATTAGCTAAAAGGATGGTAAGAAATTAAATATCTTATATTTTAAAGTTAAAAATGCTCTCACGTATCAAATCATTATATCTTTGCCCGAGTCGAAAAAATATCGGTTGGTCTTCCCCTTCACATGGGTTCTGGACCTTCTAGTCCACCTTCAACGATGTAAAATAAGCTATATACCTTTCTCAGTGGGGACCACAGGCAACACGTGTTTCATCAGTGGTGTAAGAACTCTACACCGATGTTCGTGGTGGGACGGTGACGTCGGTTTCGCTGCCTCAATTTATCATAGCAAGTATAAATTATTAAATAGGAGTAGCTGACGGACTACCTATAACATTTTTGTTTTTCAAACGAGAAAAAATAAAATAAAATAAAATAAAAAACATGGTGAAACATGATTCTATTTTACTCAAGAAATACAAAACATGTATATAATAGTTATTAAAAATATAATTACAATTCTTTCATCCTTTTATTTTATTGGCGATTGAATAAATAAAACACATATTAATTTAAATAAAACGAAAATAAAGAGTGTAGTGCTCACAAATAATTGGAGATCCCGACTAATTGGCCAATTACGTGTGAAGGTCGGTTAAGTGACCAATGGCAGCAAACAAGTAAGCGACGTGGACGAAGAAAGCATAATGAGTCGAAAACAACGAATAATATTAATCAACGTTACTTGCCTCCGTACACCTGGGCATCCCCTATATCAACCAATCTCGCCTCTAATCTCTTTTGCCTTCCCCCGTTACCCGTTTCTTCACGTCTATTGTTCCTTTCTCCTTTTAACGGCAGGGACAATGACCGCAGTGTCTGCCTCGGCTGTCCCCAAGGCGCCGGCAATGCCAACCCCGGCCGTGACCGTAAAATCGCTGGCCGAATCGGACGCACTCCTCACCTCCGGCAACATACCCTCTACTCATGTCTTCAACCCCAAGGCCGATCACCCTAACGACGTCGTTTTGGACCCGGGAGATATCCTCCCCGTCATTGACTATGCCATGCTCATCTCCGGCGACCCGGATCAACGGTCCAAAGTGGTCCGGGAGCTGGGCCGTGCTTGCGAGGAGTGGGGCTTCTTCATGGTTACGTGACCCGTGACACGGGACCGCACCTTAATATTGATTTCATTCAACCCCTCCTTTTTTTCTCTAATTATTAATTATTTATCCTTTTTTTTTTAAGTTCATGTTCATGTTTATCGCGGCCCGAGACATTAAAGACACGATGTATATACATATATATACATCCGAGAAAGTAAACCAAAAGTGTCGCGTTCTGAGTAAACCAAATGGAACAGACTATCTATCTATATATATATATATATATATAAAAGTGAGAAAGCATGTCGCATGGTTGATAAAAAAAGATAATCTTGTATATATTAAAGATATGGAGTATAATTTTTGATGAGCCGATGGATTAATTAATAAAAAGTATATACGCAATTTTTATTATTTTAGTGGAGAAGCTCCTTGAAAGAAGGAAACAAAAAAAATTGTATCAGGTAATCAATCACGGCGTGGCGGAGAGTCAGAAGACGTCGATTGTGGACGCGTGTCAGTCGTTCTTCAATCTGACGGATGAGGAGAAGAAGAAGTACTCGCAGGATCACCCGTTGGCCCCGATCAAGTGCGGCACCAGCTTCAACCGGTGCGAGGCGGACGAGTTCTGCTGGAGGGATTTCATCAACGTTCACGTCCATCCCAAGTTCTACTGCCCCGATCAGCCTCAAGGCCTCAGGTAACTGCTACTATATATATATATTTGATTAATTATAGTTATAGCCAGCTTATTTGATTAATTATCTCTATCTATCCCCTTTTATATATATATATGTGTGTGTGTGTGTGTGTGTTGTCCTTTAATTAGCTGCTTTATATATATTGTGACTGAGCTTTATAAAAGTTCATAACTTATGATCATATAAAAGATAAAAGATAAGTCAGTCACAAGATCCATGCATGTAGTCAACAAACCAGGCCGGGCATGTGAGTTTTATAATTAAAAGGTACTGAATTTGACGTTGTCGTTGTTGTGTCGCCGGCCTGGCGGTTAGCGGTTTTCGGTTGGTTGATCTCCTCATATTTTATAATATGTAATTTTCAAACAAAATAATAATAATAAAATAGAAAACCCATTTTTTAATGAACCAAGAAAAAAATATCAAAAAGTGTTTTATAAGGAACGGATCCACTCCCAAGTCCCATACACAGTCCCAAACACAGAGCAGCAGGAGGGTAAAAAGACCATAAATTCAAACACCACAGGTCCACAATACTAGCCCAAAGACGGCACCGTTACTGGAAAAGCCTACAATTATCGGCCATAAATTAAATTAATTCATATCAGAATATATTATTAATTAATTGAGACTCGGAGTGATGCCACAGGGAGCCGATGGCCGAGTACTGCAAGGTTGCACGTGAGGTGTCTATGGAATTGTTGCGGGGGATATCGGAGAGCCTGGGCTTGGGTGCGGACTACATAGAGAAGGTGTCGGAACAAGAATCTGGGTTCCAGCTGTTTGTGGCAAACTTCTACCCACAGTGCCCACAGCCGGAGCTGGCCATGGGCATCTCGCCACACACCGACGATGGCTTCCTCAACCTGCTCATCCAAAACGGCATCGGAGGCCTCCAGCTACTGCACAACGACAAGTGGGTCAACGTCAACGCCGTTCCCACCTCCATTCTCTTTAACGTCTGCGACCAGCTTGAGGTATGTATATATAATCTTCCTTCACAAGCCCATTTATAGGCCACCACGTACATTTTGATCTGCCTAGCTAGCTAGTTAATTATTTCTATTAACATAAACCATTTGATCACCAATGGCTGCTGTGTGCATGCGAAGATATTGAGCAATGGAAAATACAAGGCTGTGTTGCACCGAGCGGGTGTGAACGGTTCCGCCATGAGAATCTCTATAGCTGTCTCACTTGCCCCTGCCGTCGAGGCGGAGGTGGCGCCGGCACCGGAGCTCATTAGCGAGAACCAACCCCCCAAGTTCCGCCCAATGAAGTACGGGGAGTACCTGAAGGTGGTGCACAGTGACTCCGCGTCTGGCAGTGTTCTGGATATAGTTAGGATTAATCATCCCGCCTCAATTTGACAATTAAAAGCTCAATCAGATCGCTCATCGTACGTGCGTGTGCTCGTGTGTGGTGTTTAAGGACAAATAATCAAAATAAGGCGTGCTGCTACGCTTTGTAATTTCTAGTTCATGATTTGTGGTGCCAGCTTTCCCGATTTACAGCGTACGTACGTAGAGGCCGTCTGTCAATAAAGCTGAAAGCGTGTGCTTTTATGTCGCCGTTCAGTGATAGAATCAAGTGTTTGTTTTGTGTCTATCTCGAGTTGGATCAATAAAATTAAATCGCATATTTTATGCGGTAGTGATGATGATTTGACGTGCACGTATTCAAATACGGCCTTTGAAACCCTGTTTTGTTTTGTTCGATGAAAGTAATTACATAATTTGTGTAGAAAAAATGGTGACTAAAATTGAAAAAACAGAAATAACACCAAGTTTGACCGTGACGAATAATTACCCACATTTTGCTAACTAAGAGTACTCACGTCAATTTATTAACAACTTTCTTAAATTTATAATTTTAAATTATTTTTTATTTTTCTGTATTAAAATATATTTACTATTTATGTTATTAAAATAATATTTTATATTATTTATTTTATTTAATAATAATTTTTATATAATTTAATATAAATAGAATAGGATTCTTAATATGATATTAAAGTAGGTTATATTTTTACTCACGATGTTCATATGAGTGTGTTTATAGTATTTTGCCTTACCCACATTTTATGGCTGCGAGTATCATCCACATTGCCGCGTGAGGGAGATGTGTTAGAATCATACATTAAAAAAAATACCAACCAAGTATATCCTAATATAAAACCAATGATAGCCTCTCATTCAACCAATTGATTTTAAAATGTTAACCATTAGATTATTAATAAATTTAAAAAATAATATTTTTAACGTATTACATACCAAAACAGTATAACATATTTTCAATATATACACATCCTACAAATCCAAAGAATCCTGATTTGGATTGCTAAGAAAAGTAGTAGAAAATAACAAAAAATAAAATTACGACTAAGAGTATTAATAGTGGACTAGTTAAAAGTTTTAACAAATTTATTCACATGAAATAATATTGACAATAATTTGTATTTTGCATGCAAAATCTATTAAAATTACATACATTGAGGTACAAACTAGCCAAATTTAACTAAGTTATTACCAAATTCCATATAGAATCCATTCTCATTTATTTGGAAAAAAAAGTTAAAAGTTAAAAAATTATTGTCCCAATAAAAACTTTATATTTAACTTTTCTCCATGAGATTTGTATTATAAAATACTATTTATTACTTATAACTATTAAATTATAAAAAAAATTCCCACTTTTATTCTTCATGCTTTTTCTCATCTTTTACTTTTATTGTATATTAAATTATAAAAGATATTATTAAATAAAAAATTATTTTAGTAATATAAAGTGATTAAAAGAATATATTATGAAGTATATTTGTATAAAAAATAATAATTTAAATATGTAAACTTAAAAAACAGTTGAAATGAAAAACTAGTGATAGAAAAAGTAATGGGCCGAGTACGCAATGATCATCCAACTTCATTATATAGTTAATATTTAATATAATATAGTGCTAAAACCTGGTCGGTGCTGGAGGATCCAAGACCTGTCCAGTTCCCGGCCTAGTTTGACTCGTCACCAAATTGGGCCGGCGGTCGCTATCTTTTACGAGAGAGCCAAGCCCGCACGAATCCGAGGCCCGGACGCAATCCATCCACATTCCTCTCTCCCTCTCCCTCTCCCTCCCCCCTCCCTCTCTCTCCCACACACACACACACACAGAGTTGTGCGACAGAGAAGACCACCGTGCTCGCGGTTGGATCAATGTAGTTTCGTCTCCAATTTCGTCCTCACTCCGTCGAATAACCAGTATATGACGCAGATTAAAACATCGTTGCTCCCAAGAAATCGAACAGGTAGCGAGCAATGTCTTCAATCTCATTGGAGAATTCATTGCTGTTTGTCAGGTATTTGTGCTTGAATCTCATCTCGTCTTCCTTGAAAATCCAATTAAGGGTTGCATGGGATGGACGTATTTGGTGTAGTGGGCAAGCGAGGTGATTGGCTATAAAGTGGAAAAGGGGTGGTCGCGCCTCTGTTCTCTCTGTTGGGTCCAACATCACTTCGTATCACCAAAGATATCAAAGCCGCGCGTACGATCCCGAAGGCGATGAACATGGAAGAAGAAGAAGAGTACGAGGCCTCGGGGTTGGACGAGGACGAGGAGGAGGAGATCACGCAGGAGGACGCCTGGGCTGTCATTTCCGCCTACTTCGAGGAGAAGGGTTTGGTGCGTCAGCAACTCGACTCGTTCGACGAGTTCATCCAGAATACCATGCAAGAGATCGTCGATGAGTCCGCTGACATCGAGATTCGACCCGAATCCCAGCACAACCCCGGCCACCAGTCCGATTTCCTCGAGGTCTGTCCGTCCGTCCTCCTATTCCTAGGATCTCTAGGGTTCCTAGGTCGGGTTTCGATTTGCATTTGCTTGGTTTCTCGGAGGAGCCATGTTATTTCATTAAATAGAGTTGTTTGTTGCCTTGTTGGTTGGTCAATCCAATCCATTACAGTCACGCCATTCCCAAAACTAAAAATAACAAATAAAAATAATCTGTTACGGTACAAAATATTAGCTCAAAACGAAACCCTTACCGGACAAGGATGAATGTGCAAGTTCTTGCTTTTTGTGGACCGGGGTTTGAATTGCGGTGCCGGGTTGTTTGCAGACTATCTACAAGATTAGCTTTGGTCAAATTTATCTCAGTAAACCCATGATGACAGAGTCGGATGGCGAAACTGCCACATTGTTTCCAAAAGCTGCTAGGCTGAGGAATTTGACATACTCGGCGCCCTTATATGTGGATGTCACAAAAAGGGTCATAAAGAAAGGACATGATGGCGAAGAAGTCACAGAAACTCAGGATTTTACTAAGGTCTTCATTGGGAAGGTTTGTAAAGCTTGGACACCCATTTCCTATGAATGGCAAATTGAGGCATTGATTTTCTTTCTTCCTTTCTTTATTATTATCTTTTAATGTCAGTTTGACGTTAGTTTTTTGTTGGCATGATCTTTAGGTTCCGATTATGCTTCGGTCGAGTTATTGCACATTGTATCAGAACTCGGAGAAGGATTTAACAGAGCTTGGAGAATGTCCATATGATCAGGGAGGTTATTTTATCATCAATGGGAGTGAAAAAGTTCTGATTGCACAGGAGAAGATGAGCACCAATCATGTCTATGTGTTCAAGAAGAGGCAACCAAACAAGTACTCCTATGTAGCTGAAGTTCGGTCTATGGCAGAGTCCCAAAATAGGCCACCTAGTACTATGTTTGTGCGGATGCTGTCAAGAACCAGTGCTAAAGGGGTAATAAGAATTGCTTGCTGTTGTGTGCTGAGGATATTTTTTGCACCTCATGGCTGTTCCTTTGTAGCTGTTTTCTTTGTGCTTGATTTATACTATTAATTTAACTTGAATTACAGCAAGGCACCTCGGGGCAGTATATTCATGCTACCCTTCCATACATTCGAACCGAGATTCCAATCATAATTGTTTTTCGGGCGTTGGGATTTGTTGCAGACAAAGATATTTTAGAACACATATGTTATGACTTTGAAGATACTCAAATGATGGAGTTGCTTCGGCCATCCCTGGAAGAGGCATTTGTCATTCAAAATCAACAGGTATTGCTTTTGAAGTTAAATTCTGTTACAACTTAGGTTGTTGAGGTGCAGTTGCATTTTTTGGTGATTATTCTAATAAATATTATAACTATTGTTTCCTTTATTTTATATAGGACATTTTGTTTTTCATTCTGTGATGTTGCCCCTCACTGTATGTGTAGGCTGCCCATCTTTTGACATTTCCTTTCTCTTAGTGCAGGTTGCACTTGATTACATTGGAAAACGTGGATCCACAGTTGGTGTCACAAGGGAAAAGAGAATCAAGTATGGGCTGCTCTACTATAATATAAGCTCTTTGTTTGCCTTTGATAACTTCCTAATGAGCCCAATCTCTTTCGTGTCAATCTAATTAAACTAGAGATGCGTGGGTTGACCATTTAATGCTTTCTCACTTAGGTTCTTATTTGATTGACAACCATTCATAGATTCAGAATTTGAACAAATTTTCAGTACTTAGTATTGCCAAATGGACACATAAATATGCCTAGCAATGAAATATGGACACAAATGGGACTAATTTCTTGTGCATTTGTTCTCAATCTGTTTTCAGCACCCTTTTTATTGCTGAGGTTGAGCCTGTCAGTTCACATATATCTGCTTTACAGGTATGCAAAAGATATCCTTCAAAAGGAAATGCTTCCCCATGTCGGTGTTGGGGAATACTGTGAAACAAAGAAAGCCTACTATTTTGGGTAGGGGTTATCTACTGCACCTATTTTCATTTTCTGTGCCTTATAAACAATTTTTAGTGAAATTGCCTACTGTTCTTCCAGTTATATTGTACACCGGCTGCTTCTATGTGCGATTGGCCGAAGGCCTGAAGATGATCGGGATCATTATGGAAACAAAAGGCTGGACCTTGCTGGTCCTTTACTTGGAGGCTTGTTTCGAATGGTTTGTTAGCTGTTGTGTTTTTTTTTTTTTTTTTTGAATTAATGTATCCTTCTGCTTTTAATGTTTGACTGGTTACATGTGCAGCTATTCAGAAAGTTGACTAGGGATGTAAGAGGTTATGTCCAGAAGGTTCATCCAAATATTCAGCCTTTTGTTGTTTATGTTTTATACTTCCTTTTTCGTTGTGTGCATATGTGAATGCTTTTGTTTTTGTTTTGGCGTGATACAGTGTGTTGATAATGGGAAGGATGTGAACCTACAATTTGCAATTAAAGCAAAAACAATTACTAGTGGTCTGAAATACTCCCTTGCTACTGGAAACTGGGGTCAAGCGAATGCTGCTGGCACAAGAGCTGGAGTTTCACAGGTCTTGCCTTTTGTGTTGCTTGAGTCTGAGTTTGATTCCTCTTGATATGATTTCCTGTATTGAACTTAATATCTTCTCTGGATTCAATTTTAGGTGTTGAATCGCTTAACTTATGCCTCTACTTTGTCTCACTTGCGAAGACTAAATTCTCCGATTGGACGTGAAGGTTAATCTTGTTTTCATTGTAATTAAGCACGTGGTTTAACATGGATTAGTATCTCATATTATTTAATATACCTTATTCTTTCTGTCTCCATCACACCATAAAAAGAAATCCAAACCTACATCCACATTCCTTGTCTACCTTCTTGCCAATCAAGATATGGCCCTACCCTCCAACACTCTCGTAGCAGTTTCCTTAAGGAGGTGGATGATAGCCTGCCTTTTCCCTTATCTTTTTAATTTCTGTTCTCGGAATCGAAGCAGCTGATATACTGTGTTTACCTGATTAGTACTCAACCTTTCACCAAAACTTCCTCTTTAACCCTGGGTTTGTCGTCCTGTCTTTATTCTCTATCAACATTTATTTATAACATTGTAAATAAAGTTTTCTTTTCATCTGATTAGGAAAATTGGCCAAACCACGCCAATTGCACAATTCACAATGGGGGATGATGTGTCCGGCAGAGACGCCTGAAGGACAAGTTAGTTTTGTTTCTTGAAGTTCTAGCATCTACACAGTGTATCCTTTCCTTTGTTATATTTTAAGCATTTTCTGGATGCTCTTGGGTTATTGAGTAGGCATGTGGACTTGTAAAGAATCTGGCATTAATGGTGTACATAACAGTTGGATCAGCAGCGTATCCTATATTGGAATTTTTAGAGGAATGGGGTACCGAAAATTTCGAGGTGTGTTTTCAGTCCTCAACAAATACATCCAGCACCTTTTTTGTTTTTATCTAAGTTTGACATTTTGTGATTTTTTAGGAAATTTCTCCTGCGGTTATTCCCCAAGCCACTAAAATTTTTGTCAATGGTTGTTGGGTTGGCATCCATCGCGATCCTGATATGTTGGTGAAAACACTAAGAAGGCTACGAAGACGGGTTGGTCAATCTATACATATGAGCCTTTAGATCAATAATTTCACAAATGGTTGACTTTATTTATAGTTTGATAAGAATTGTCAATTGCCATAGGCTGTTTCCTTCTCCCGTCCTTTGAGTCCCTCTTTTGCTATGCTGCTAATATGTCTAGATTTTTTATTTTTATTGGAAGTTGAAATGGCGGAAGCTTATGCCTTCACAACTGTAAAAAAACACGCCTATGCTTATTGTCTGGTTTGGGAACAATATGTCTGTCCGTATATATTTGTTGTGCGTCCTATACATATAGAATTTGTTCTGCATTGTATTCTTGTGCCTAGTCCACATTTCTACACTGTAGGTGCATGAATAATGGGCCTCATTCACATGAAGTGGTAGTGAAAGAATGCACAAAAAACCATGACACTCAATTAGAATATTTATATTAGTGAAATCTATGAAGGGTGTAATCGATCAGTCTTGGGCATAGGCCCTAGCTTTGTGACCTTTTGGTTTATTTACCCATATTTATTTTATTCCCTTTTTATTGTAGCTTTCTCTGTGGACCATGAAGCGATTCCTTATGTTGTGCCTTTTATCCTGTTCAGTATGACTATGTAGCTCAACATCATGTATGGACACTAGTTCAAAGCTGGTGTTCATGATGGCTGATAACCAGTGCAAAACTAATGGCCCGTATAAACCGATGTTGATACGTACAGGTTGATGTTAATACTGAAGTTGGGGTTGTTCGGGATATCCGGTTGAAGGAACTGCGAATATACACAGACTATGGCCGTTGCAGTCGTCCATTATTTATTGTAGAGAAGCAACGGCTGCTAATAAAGAAAAAAGATATCCAGGTTTTGCAGCAAAGGGTATGACCAGTTGGAGACTTTTGGGTTAGGTTTAAATTTTCTTTTGTAACTGTCAATATCATGATCATTGTATCCATTTTAATCAGGAAACTGCTGAAGAAGGTGGCTGGCATGAACTTGTTGCAAAGGGATTTATAGAATATA
The DNA here is from genome assembly GCA_023512835.1 of Taxillus chinensis. Taxonomy (NCBI): domain Eukaryota; kingdom Viridiplantae; phylum Streptophyta; class Magnoliopsida; order Santalales; family Loranthaceae; genus Taxillus; species Taxillus chinensis. The sequence goes on along the minus strand of CM042090.1, from coordinate 8,380,448 downwards.
TTGATACAGAAGAAGAAGAGACTACAATGATTTCAATGACAATTAGTGTGAGTAGTGAAGGTGAACTGCATGCCTCACTTCTTAATATACGTCAGAACTTTGACAGCTAAAATGTGTGTGACAGGATCTTGTTAGTGCAAGGATGAATCCAGAGGAAGCATATTCTGAAACTTACACCCATTGTGAAATCCATCCATCACTGATATTGGGTGTTTGTGCTTCAATTATACCATTTCCTGACCATAACCAGGTAACCTGGTCATTTGTAAATTCTGTGTTATAAGAAATAGGAAAACGTCTTACTTATATGCTGTTCATTCTTTCAGTCTCCACGTAATACCTACCAGTCTGCCATGGGTAAGCAAGCCATGGGAATATATGTCACTAACTACCAGTTCCGAATGGTATATAAATCCTTTTTCTATGATGTATTGTTAATATATATTGTTAGAATTTGTTTTTTTAGATTCCTTTTCATTTATAGGATACTTTGGCCTATGTACTCTACTATCCCCAAAAGCCCCTTGTTACTACTCGAGCCATGGAGCACTTGCACTTTCGGCAGCTTCCAGCTGGGATTGTAAGCACCGAATAATTTCTTATTTTTTTCTCAGTTTGACAATGTTAAATTATTAACGTTGATGCTGTTTTAGAATGCCATTGTTGCCATTGCATGTTACTCGGGGTATAATCAAGAAGATTCTGTTATCATGAACCAGTCTTCCATTGACCGCGGTTTCTTTAGGTCATTATTCTTCCGCTCATACAGGTGAGCACATTTTTTACTAGGCAGAGTTGTATCTTACTAATTCCCATTATTATAATTGTTGGGTCAAATCCAATTTAATTTGATAAGCTTTATAACCATACATGACTATGTATTTTGAAGTGTTTTCTTGTTTTGTTGGTGTGTGCACAAACTTAAGTGTTGAATCTAAGATCTGGATAATCATGTTTTCAAAGAAGAAAATCCAATAATTCCAATTCGGAAATCATAGGGATGTAAATAACTATGCTTTCAAATACATAATCTGACATTAGAAGAGGAGAAAATGTCATTCAGAGAGGATCTCATGAATTTTGGAGAGTGTCTAACGTTTCTCATAGAGAACATGTCTTTCAGAGTGTGCAAAATGTCTTCAGTGAGCTCTGAATGTACTTAGAGAGCTAGTGCAAATGATCAAATTAAGGACTTAGTGATTTCATAGTATTTTTCACCTTCTCAAATCACAAGACATTCCTTCGGAGTGACCAAATGCATAAAAATATGTGGCCAAGTATGAATCCAACATGAGATAGTATCTGATGCTTGGGTGGCAATCTGATGCTCAGTTAAGCAATCTGATGCTCAGATTGTCAATCTAATACTCTGTTTACAATCCAATTCTTGATGAGTAATCCAATGCTCGGATACAATACAATCCAATTCTTGATGAGTAATCCGATGCTCGGATACAATACAATCCAATTCTGTTCTTCATATACACACTTGTCTTGGTAAAGCATCGTAATGCCTATTCTTAATGTTTGCGAAGTTTCAAAGCAAGATATACATTGGACACTCCATGATCAATAGTCGGTTTTGACCCTCTAGATCACGATACTATGATTGCTTTCAAGTTTCAATGTTGAAGGCAAGTCGCACGAGCGAAGATTACAATAAGATTTATAATAATGACCTAACTGTTTTTTAGGTAGTCTTTACGTCGTTTATGTTCTCACAATGCAATCATTATTTCTCATTATTAGATGGGAGCGTGACAAATCTTAACTTATATGAAATCCTAATTTGAAGGACATTATAATCTGCGATGGTGTTAGAATAAAAAAACACACATGTGCACAAGCTAGAAAACATTCATTTTCAAGAAGAGGATTGCATTAAATCATGTCATAGAACAGTACTCAAATTCTAGTCACACAATCATTTATATTTAGTTAAGTTATTTCTAGATTGTGGTTTTCTTTGTTCTAGTGTGGGAAAAAGAGTTTCCTATAGTTGTAATAGTTTTCCTTACACCCTAAAATTTTTGAGAGGGGTTTTTTGAGGGAATTGGGTCGTTGATAATTTTCATTGTAAATCAATAATACTATGTCTATTGTAATACTTCTAATTATTAATACAATTATATTTTTTAGAACTTTAGATTGTCTTTTATTGCAATACAAAAGAGTTCAAAGGCCTAATTATCTTCGTATAATTTTAAAGAGATCTATTCACACCAAGGTTCGAAAATACAGGCTAGGCGCCATGTTGCCCGCCTCATCGGCAAAACGCATTGAGGCAGCGCCCCTAATCCTTTACTAGTTGCCAGACGCCTCATACAGGTGAGACAACCTGAGGCGGGCCGTTTTGGCGCGGGATGAGGTGCCTGTGACGCAAGAAGATTCGTCGCACCTTCCAGCGTTGTCGCCCCGTCCAGCGTGTCGTTGGCTCGTCTAGTCTAGTGTCATCGTCCCGCGCGTCATCGGCTTGTTCAGTCCAACATCGTCATTCAACGTGTTGTCGGCCCATCCAGCTCTAGTGTCGTCGTCATTGTTGTTGTCTAGCACTCTAATGACTTCATCGATCGTCGTCCTGAGTCGTCATCATCAAAGTCATCGTCTGCGTCTTTGTTGATACTTAACTTAAATGTTAAATATATAACTTATTTATATAATATATTTATATAAATATATTAAATTAACTATATGAATAAATTACTTATATAAAAAATTATATAAATATTTATACAACTATATCAATATATTAAAATATATATATTAAACTAGAAATAAACATTTACTATATATTAAATGTTTATATATATATTTATCCTAATAATAAATATTTACTATATATTAAACTATAAATTTATGTTAAATCAAATTATTTTAAATTCACATATGGTTTTATAGTTATTGGTTATAAATTTATATACTTATATATATTAAAAAATAATTATCGGTAATGCTGAGGTGTCCGCCTCGACCGTATTTATGCGCTTACCTCAGTGTACGACATCAAATTCATACCGTACCGTGTTTCGTATTTTTGAACCTTCATTCACCCTTTTAGATCTTTTTGGGACCTAACAATAATTGTCGCTCCAATCTAACCTTTTTCTTATGTAGGGATGAAGAGAAAAAGATGGGAACACTTGTTAAAGAAGATTTTGGGCGGCCAAACCGAATGGATACAATGGTAATGTTGATCATTAAATATTTCTAATTCTTTCTTCTGGTTTGGGTAGTTTTGGGAAAAACTCAGAAACTGTTTTACAGGGCATGCGGCATGGCTCTTATGATAAATTGGATGATGATGGTCTTGCACCCTCTGTAAGTAATAGCTTTGTGCTCTCATCCTGTTTTATTCAGTAAGGTTCTATTTAGTTAGCTATGCTACCTTATATAAGTATTCATTATTATGTTTAGGGTACAAGAGTTTCTGGTGAGGATGTTATCATTGGGAAAACCAGCCCTATTGCTCAGGATGAGTCCCAAGGACAGGCTTCACGTTTCACAAAGCGTGACCATAGCACAAGCTTACGGCACAGTGAAACGGGGATAGTTGACCAGGTTAGCATATTAAAATTGTTAATTTTTAATGTTTATTTAAGAACAATTCAGTTACTTCTTTTATATGATAGTTTCTTGTTATGATATGTGAGTAGAAAGATAAAGTGACTCCCAGGTACTTGTGCTTCTTTGATGGTTTAAAACTGATTGTGATACCTAGATGAAATTGGCTTACTTGTTTGGACACTTGTAGGTTTTACTGACGACAAATGCTGATGGTTTGCGGTTTGTCAAAGTAAGGGTGAGATCTGTTCGGATACCTCAGATTGGAGACAAATTTAGCAGTAGGCATGGTCAGAAAGGAACGATTGGTATGACTTACACACAAGAAGACATGCCATGGACCGTGGAAGGCATCAATCCTGATATCATTGTGAACCCACATGCTATTCCTTCCCGGATGACAATTGGTCAACTTATCGAGTGTATTATGGGGAAGGTTGCCGCTCATATGGGAAAGGAAGGGGATGCTACTCCATTCACTGATGTTACTGTGAGTCATTTTCTTTCTCATAAGCAGTGTTTATATTGCAAAACAAATTCTTTCTTAATAACGACATATTGGTTAGCAATGCTAGAAGGATTCAGAATCGCCCCCCTCCAAATAAATAAATAAATAAATAAATAAATAAATAAATAAAAGTGTAAAATTGTTGACAACAGCCCATCTGACCCCTATTCCTAAATTAATGTTTTCCTCTTTATGCACGCCCCATAAAAATCCTCTCTTAGATTGTGGATCCTAATATTTACTATTCTATTTATTTAGAAGATTTCTATGTGCATTTTTATACCTGTATTTAATAGTAGGATCTTGCATATAATATTTGCTGTGACTGCTTTAGACAGTTGTGTTCTTTTTTCCTTTCTTTTTTTTTGTTTTTCCAAATATTCATATTTTCCTTCACTGGTAATATTTGCCTTAGGTGGACAATATTAGCAAGGCTCTTCATAAATGTGGATATCAAATGCGTGGGTTTGAGACCATGTACAATGGTCACACTGGCCGGCGGTTGCCAGCTATGATATTCCTTGGGCCCACTTACTACCAAAGACTGAAGCATATGGTTGATGACAAGATCCATTCCCGGGGACGTGGCCCAGTACAAATACTTACGAGACAGCCTGCTGAAGGACGATCCCGTGATGGTGGTCTTCGGTTTGGGGAAATGGAGCGTGACTGCATGATTGCTCATGGTGCTGCTCACTTTCTCAAAGAAAGGTTGTTTGACCAAAGTGATGCCTACCGGGTTCATGTATGCGAGAAATGTGGGTTAATCGCCATAGCAAACCTGAAGAAGGCTTCTTTTGAGTGCAGAGGCTGCAAGAACAAAACTGACATTGTTCAGGTGAACGTTGATGACTCCTTTTCATCTCTTTAGCAACACCGCTATCTCATGGAAACTTAATTGGTTTGTGAAAATGACTCATACAGGTTCATATTCCGTATGCTTGTAAACTGCTCTTGCAAGAGCTAATGGCCATGGCCATAGCGCCAAGAATGCTTACCAAGGAAGAAGTCAAACGATCCAAAAACCAGAAGAAAGGTGCCTAAATTAGTTGGCTAAAGAAAGCCAAGCTCAGCTTCGGGCATAATTTCATTATGCATGCTAGCTCATCTTCTCTTACGCATGCCTAAATTACGCATGCTTGGTTACACAGCTTCTGTTGCACATTCTCGCTCATCCTCGAAGTAAATGTATGAGTTGAACGAGGATGCCCAAAGTCACACCAGAGATATTTACAAGCATTTCCAGGCTTCCAGCATCAAGGACCGAAAATGTATTCTCCATCCCTCTCCTACAGCATCCCAATCAGTCACATCCATGCCGATAGAGTTGGGGATGTTACTGGCAACTATGCTTATTAATTTTAAAATCTTTGATGTTGGGTATTATCAATTGTAGGCCAATATGGGGGATGATGCGAATTGCAATGGAGGCACTTCCCTTCTTTATAGCATTTATTTATTTATTTTTAAATTTAGCCCTCCTAGTTGACACTGAAGAAATTCTAAGGATGGAAGTCTGTAATAGGCAAACTAAAGAGCAACTCCTTTTTGGTAAAAAAACGTTATATTTTTTTTCCTGTTCTGAGGGCTGTTTTTAGGAGGGGAATTTTTGGTGGTGTATTTTTTTAGTTCCCAACGCACCATCATTTTTAATACAAGCACTGTGTCGTGTTTTTCTTTTTCTTTTTTCTTTTTGGAATTTTTAGAGCACATTTTTTGAAAGAGATGGGAAAAGTTTATGGAAAGCGTGTGGTAAGCTGCTTTCATTTTGATGCATGACGGGATGAGGTTTTAAGAAATTGGCTCCGAGTGTTTTTTTTTTTTGATTTTTTGCAACGAAATATATTTTCAATGTAAACAAATAATATGAAAATAGAAGAATTTGCAGTAAAAGTAATGACCATGCACTGTAAATTTCATTTGAAATATATTTCAGTTGTAGATTTAAGATTTAATAATTATTAATTACTGAATATTCTCTTATCATATTTAGAAGATGAAGTAGATTGTAGCCAAATATAAAAGATTCTCTCTCTCTCTCCCTCTAAGGACATAATAGAGACTTGAGATGACAGTGGATGAGATATCGACAGCACTCTAATAGTACTAGGAGTGAAAAGAAGTCACCATAGAGAAAGAAACAAAAAATTGGAGCAGGTAAAGAGAGGTCTGAACAAAAGAAGATCATTGTAGAAATTTAGAAGCCAAAACTCCATTTTGTAAATGTGGTGAAGCACCAGCCTATTGCTATTAAAGAAAAAAAGAATAAGATCATCTAGCAAAAGGCTAAGGCTGATAAGTAGTTATAGAATGTGGCACCATTCATAATAACCACTAAAGAGAAGAAGAATGTAACACTAGTAGCAGTGCCCACTATTGAGAAAAAGTTAACAATAGTGTTTAAACCTATAATGAAGATTTAGAAACCACAAGTAGACGTGAATCCCATAAAAGTTTCATTATAGTGTTAATGCTTTTGTTATGGTATTGGAGGGCATAAAGCTTAAGCATGCAAGTGGAGATAACATGTTTTTGTCATAACAATGGAGAAGAGAGGTGCAACATCCAAATGGAGGTTGTACCTCGATCAAAGAGTAGCACCAGTAAGAAATTCTTGCTCTCACTGTCACAAGTAAGGACATACAAATAGCGAATGTCGGTGGAAGCCTATAATAGTCATTATTGGGAATACGTTTGGTGCATTGGGAAGATTAAATTTGGACTGTGGTTAGTGTGGGTTCAAAGGTCATTGTGTCACGGAATGTCTAACTCTTCTTCTTGAGTAGAAGGAGAAAATGAAGAGCACAATGTAAATGATTAATACAATCAAGCATAAGAAGATAAAAAGGGCAAAAAATATAGTGAAGGCTGCTTCTAAGCCAAAATTCAAGAAAGTATATATATATAGGGTTAAAGAGAAGGGAGAAACCTATAAATCTAGGATTACATTATAAGTGGTAGAAGGTTTTGAGCAATATGGACAAGATATTTTTATGTAACTGCCTCCTCAACCCAAAAGGATAAAAGAGTTTCTCTATCTCATCTTTACTGATGGATACATTTTTGTAATTGGTTGGCAAAGAGATGGAGAAGGAACAATGCATGAGAAGTTATTAATTGGGGGTGATGGGAATGTTAAGGGAGAGGAGTTAAGCCCATCCATTTGTGGACTAAGTGGTTATTGATCCCCCTAGCTTCCACCTTCACCACCACCCTCGTTACCTCCGCCTCTGTAAATCACTGGACGAGGAGGCTATTGATCCCCCCATCCACTGCCTCTATCACGACCCCCGCTGTTGGTGCCTTTGTAAATTGCTAGACTAGGAGACTATTGATCTCCCAGCCTTCGTCTCTACCACCACCCTCACTGTTGTGATAACACATTGCACTCGTTCATCTGAGAAGAGAATAAGAGAGGCGTGGAGAGAAAAAACTAAGAAAATTAGTGATTTTTCATTTGAAAAGAGTCACTATATTAATGAGCGAAGAGAGCTAAATTTTGGTATTTTGAAGATTAGGTTGATTTTTTTAAAACCATACCAATGGAGCTAAAATGTAAGAAAATTCAATGGAAGTCAACATAAGTTAACTCTATTATGAGATTGATAAAAGTCAATAAGAATCAATACTAGTTGATCGATAGGAGTTAATGAGTGTATTTGATGTTAACATTTAATTTGGACTATATTTGAAGTGAAAAACTAATCCAAACTATGAAGTCAATCGAAGCAACAAGTAAATCTAGCACAAAGTCAATCTAGGCATAAAAGAAATCAATTCAAACACAACTATGAATTAAATCCAGACATGGGGTTGTGAACTTATTCCAGATAGTGATGCAAATTAAGAAAGAGTTGTGAATTCATACCGTGTATGAATTGGAATAGTATTGCAAATTTGGACATGAAGCATGAAGATTTCCATATCATAGTAGATCAAACAGTGTTGTAGATTCAGATAAAGTTGTAAATCCAAACAATTGTATGAATTTAATTAGCATTATAAATCTGAACATTGTGAATTTGAACAACACAAAACTCTAACAAATCATTCGTTTAAGTTTTATGTCATTTTGGATATCCGTATTTAAGATATCCATATTTACCAACACTTGAAGCATTTTAAGAGCTGATTATTCTCGTGCATCTATGAATTGCAATGAATACTAAAAACACAACGTTAGAGAAGAAAAATTGTGGCCTAGACAAAATTGAGAGGAACAACCAGCCGTAATATTGAAAGAGAGCTAGAGTAACAATGAATAATGCTAGGGCAACTAAGAATCGTGTAATAAAAGGAAAAAGAAAGGTCATGGATTATAGTTAAATATTAAGAGGAATAACTAGGTAACGAAACTGTCGATGTAGTTCGTGAACCCCTATATAGAGATACCTATATCTACTTTAGAGAGATAGTAAGCATTTCTTGTGATCGTGAAAGGTCGATCAAGTAAAGCAAATTTAATAAACAAGCAAGAACAAATGGAGAGATAGGGTTGGTTCCTCTAATTATCATTATGTATTTGTTATAAGTAGAGATAAGAGTGAGAAATCAATTGTAAGATTTGATTAAGAATGCACTAAAGGAATCATAAACCATCAACTAGATGACCTCAAAGAAGAAGACTTTATTGAGACTTGTCAATTGATATTAGTAATCTAGTTGGTATAGGATCAAAAGTTTACCAGTTAGTGGTAGATAAAGTGAAGGAGTATCAATAAGGTAGTTACTTAGAGGTTTATAATGAATCATAAAGTAAGTTATAGGTAATTTTTTTTTTGTTTATTTAAGAAGTATTAGACAGGGTGTATATTCATTCAAACCACCCCTCCCCCAGTATATAATTGTTAGCCATTATGCCATTTTGTGGAAATTGCACGGTAAAGATTGGTCAATTATGGTCAATGATAATAGTTAGTAATTATGTATCATAGTTTACTCTAATTTAGAGGATATTGTAATTTTTTTGTAAAAAAATAAAATCAATTCTCATAGGTAAAGGAATCATTTAGACCTAATAATCTGGAGGGAATGATTTTTCTTAATTTTCATGAGAATATGATTTGTAATCGAATAAATACTTGAATGTGTTAGAAACATTAGACATGAGAATTAAACTCAACATAATAATCTTTAGTTCAATTTGGAAAATGGTATTTATTATTATAAGATGAAAATTACTTTAAATAACTCAATAAAATGAAGTGATCAAATGGTTAAATTGATAATTCATGAAAAAAGCAATATGTTAACCATGCTTGGATATTGATTTGTAGGCAAAAGTTATTGCTAACATGTTTACTATCTTAAGAATATAGGTTAATTATATTGGCCGCAAAGGTTCAAACATCATTTTAAGATTTGTTTGAACAAAAGACAAATTTATCACATGCTTGTGTGTTTGGTTGCAATGTGTATATTTATGAGTTCAAAGAGAAAATGAAAATACTTCATAGCAAAATTAACATGAGCGATGCACATTTACTGATTACAAAACTAGTGTTATTTGATACTAAGTAGTAGATGTTTATTTTTTTTTCATTTAATACAACTTACTCTCTAATTTACTCAAGCTCGCTCCTATACCATATAATACTATGTGATTTCCTTATTATGACTTTCGATGAATAGATCGTAGACTACTTCTTGTGGTGCCCCATAGGGATCCCCACTACTACTACGATTTTTGCTGTTGTACCAGCTTCGTTTAACAGTACACATATTAGACTGAATAACTTTCCAAAATAACATTACTCTCATGTAATCCCAGCTGGGCACTCCATACATAATGAACAAAAAACAAAAAAACATTCATTGAGAAGATTCTTTTGAAAGTTTGAAAGTAACTTCTATCGAATATGAGGTTGGATCAACTATTAGGACAGTGGAATTCAATGACCAATTAAGAAGATTATATTTAACAAAGATGTGTTCTAATTTCTAAGAAACTTGAAGTTAGGATTGGTATAATTTTTTTATATTAAGATAGAATTTATTGGTAAGATATAATTACAAAATCCACTATGTGAGTCCACTTTAATATTTTTGTGTGTTATTATTCATCTTTATTTATTTATTTTCTTCCGTGATAGTTTGCTTATGTAGGAATATCAAAATAGCATATTTGGTATCAAAGCAAGTATACATAAAGGAGAGATTTCTAAATTTCATCTTTACGTCCAAAGGAGATCGCAGTAAATTCGAATAATCTATCAAAATAAGGAACAAAATAATTTTGATAGCCCTCCAACAATATAACGTGAGATTGTAGACTGCTAGCTTTTGTAGTCGATACTCTTAATATTTTACCTTGTTTCAAAAGAAAAACCATGTGGCCGTGGGCGCTTAGGCTCATAGCATGCACAAATTCGACCCCTCCCTCCTAATTTAGTCTTGAATGTCCGTATGGCTAGAGAATATGTTATTAATTGTCATCTGAGTTAAATCGTGAAAGGTAATTCGCATGGAGGTAAATTGCTATGAATGAGGATTTTCTATTGTAATAATAGGAAATACAACAAAGTTATATAATTTTATTATTTTCACTTCAAAAAAATATTATATTGATATTTATCTATTCAAAAAAGTTCTATTTTAAAGTTCTACACCAGTTTCATTTTCTCTATCCCTATTTTGATGGATGTACAGTAAAAATTTAAAGATATTTAAAAAATTACATACATCAGGTCCTTCGTCTCTATCTTTATATAATAAATTATAATTTTTTATTTTTTATTTAATATTTTTTAATCTCATCTTTTATTACAATCAATTAAAAATACACATCTAATTAAAAATATATATATATAACAAGAAATATATTTAAAAAATATTTAGAGGATGAATAGTAATCTTTCAAATATAAAGATTTTTTCTTTAATTTTAATTTTAATTTTTTAAATTTTAGAATTTGAAGGGAATATTATTTTCTAAAATTTAAAATTTTCTCTGGGTTTAAAAGACTAATTTGATGCTCAGAATCCAAACTCAATAACCGAGAAATCATGTCAACAAAAAAAAGGGGCAAATGCTTAAGTAGATATATTATATGGAGGCACAATGTTTCTCAAGAAAGAACTACGAAGAAAGTAGAGTTAGCAATCCGCTTTCTTAGCCCTCATTGCAGCCTTTCCGGCGTCTTCCGAGAAAGTATTCCAATATTTGCGTGTTGCCACCGTAATTTACAAGGGCCAATGCTACGGCCCTGATGGAGGTCACTGACTGACACTACTGCCTCTTTCTTGTCCATTGTGTAAGACAGTTTAATTTGATGGTTTGTCTTTTGATTTGGTTTGTCAGTCACCCTACTCGTTTTTTCTTTTTTCTATCAACCCCTACTCTTGCGGCTTTAATATATTGACCCTTATAATAAACAAAATCTAAGGGGTAAAAAAAGACTGGGCATATAAATGGGAAGATAGCCACACGTACTGTCGGTACTGAATCACTAGCAATACGCACATACTATTATTCTATTCTGCAGGGACCTTTGAGACGACAGGCACATGATCAATGACGCATGGTATAACGTACGGCCATGCATGCCCACCGCATCCTTGACAACAACGTCAACCTCTACATCAGTATGGATATTGAGAGGATTTGGATATCTCCACCAGTTTTAGGAGGGAATGATTTTTCTTAATTTTCATGAGAATATGATTTGTAATCTAATAGATACTTGAATGTGTTAAAAACATTCAACGTGATAATTAAACTGAACATAGTAATTTTTAGTTCAATTTGAAAAATAGTATTTATTATATGATAAGATGAAAATTACTTTAAATACAATTCAACAAAATGAGGTGATCAAATGGTTAAATTGATAATTCATGAACAAAGTACTATGTTCACCATGCTTGGATATTGATTTGTAGGCAAAAGTTATTGCTAACATATTTACGATCTTAAGAATATAGGTTAATTATATTGGCCGCAAAGGTTCAACCATCATTTTAGGATTTGATTGAACGAAAACAAATTTGTCACGTGGTCGTGTGTTTGTTTGCAATGTGAATATCTATGAGTTAAGAGAAAATAAAAATACTTCACAACAAATTAACATGAGCGATGCAAGTAGGGATCCCCACTGCTACTATGATTTTTGTTGCTTTCGTACCAGCTCTGTTTTAATCGTACACATACTAGATTGAACAACTTTTCAAAATAACATTACTGAATCCCAGCTGGGCACTCCATACATAACAGACAAAAAAAACATTCATTGAGAAGATTCTTTTAAAAGTTTGAAAGTAAGACTTCTATTGAATAAGAGGTTGGATCAACTATTAGGACGGTGGAATTCAAAGGCTAATTAAGAAGATTATATTTAACAAAGATACCACGTTCTAAATTCTAACTTCTAAGAAACTTGAAGTTAGGATTAGTGTAATTTTTTTTATTATTAAGATAAAATTTATTGGTAGGATATTATTGGCATCCCAGATTTGTCCGGGCGCTGAGGAGATGACGCCAATTAATGATTAACTATTTGAAAAGGTGTAAAAATAAATTATGCTTTTAAAGTCGTCATCAACAACAAAATAAAAATACAGTCTTAACACTTACTATCAAAAGTAGTAAAAATAAAAATAATCTGCATATCAAAGTTTAAGGGTCTAAAAATCAGTTACGACTAGGGAAGTTTAATTAGAAGGTTTTTTTTTTACAAAAAAGGCGGGATAGATTAAAATAGGACAAAGGGAGTGAAAAATAAAATAAAATAAAGAAAGTTCAAGGATAATGATAAAAAGGATGTTTTAAACTGTCCCTACTCCCTTTTTTTGTTTGAAAAATCGCAGAAACGTTTTGAGAAAAGCTTAATAACAAAGGTAATTTACAGGATATTTTTTTTTAGAACGTTAAAACATAAAAAGAACCTTGAAAGGCTAGGAATGCGGGTTTCAGAATAAAAATGCCTAAAAAAAAGAAGAAAAGATTTTTTTTCTTTTTGACTTTTTTTTTTTGAAAGGTTCACTACACTCAATCTAAAACGTAAAATCTACAACAAATACTACATAAAAGGTTGGGAATAATCCATCAAAATCCAAACCAAGAGGCTACCCAGAGAATAAGCCGAATTGATAACCCAAGCCACCATTTGCAGATTTTCTCCTTAAAACGGGCATTTTCAGCAATAAACCCGACTACAATCTAATGAAAACGCACAAGCAGGAATTCGAGTTTGGAAATTATCACAATAGTGTTGATATTGGAAATTATCACAATATTTACTAGTAAGTGTTAAATTCAAATCTTAATCCAAACAAATCATCAAAACAAAGCTTTCAACGAAAGTTGAAGTCAAATAGGGGCATCCCATCAGTACCATATCCAACCATTACAACTCACAACAGGAGGCTGTTAATTTGTCCTCGTGCGTCTTCTCCTTTCTCTTATTTCATATTACGGTGAGACATTACAGTGACAAAAGCTTCCACGAGAGTTCACAGAGGCATCCCAAGTCACAATTTTAATTTAACAAAACAAAACGAGACAGCAGCTTGGGTCACAAATAAGACAAAACAAGGTACAATTTCACTACAATCCATTACGACCGCATGCCACTTTTATTGTTACAGAGTACAACTCCAAACAGACTTTCATAAAACAAAAACAGAGAATCGTAAGCTAAAGCATGAACATAGATGGTAACAATCTTATGAAATTATCAGCACTTACAACGATATGTAATCTGACGATTTGTTACAAAGATTTGTTGCTCCCTTCTACGTCCTTTCTATCATGCCTGTATCCTTCCTCTGTGCTCTTTTTTTTTTTTTCTCTCCGTACCTTTCTTCGTGTACCTCCTTTTACTGTATCATGCCTGTATCCTTCTCGTCCTCTTCTCGCCGTCCTCTGCATCCTTTTATAGCTGGTGTAGGGATGGAGCAGGTGAGGATGGCGTGGCCGTTGCTGTAGCGGTAGGGCGCTGCCGGCGTGCGTCGTGGAGGTGATGGATCGAGCGAGAGATCCGGGGCGGTAATCTCCATCCCCGATCTCGTGGGAGGGGACAGATTCGGCTGCAGAGACATAGGAGCTTTGTCTAGCGGAGCGAAGAGGGGCCGTCGATGGTGCGGGGAGACCACCGGCGGTAGGATCCGAAAGGTTGTTTTGAGAGTCTACAATCTCACGTGACAGGGTTAAGGCTATCAAAATTATTATGTTCCTCATTTTGATAGATTATCCGAATTTACTGCGATCTCCTTCCTATAACCACGTGGACATAAAGATGAATTTAAAAATCTCTCCTCTATATATACCTACTTTGATACCAAACATGATATTTTGATATTCCTGCCTAAGCAAAATATCGCAGAAGAAAATAAATAAATAAAGATGAATGATAACACACAAAAATATTAAAGTTGACCCATATTGGATTTTGTCCAGGACATGCATTCTTATTCTATTTCATATATTTTGTTTTTTTGTATTTTAGGTTTGTGCATCTCAATAAAGGATCGTGACCGCTACTCAAGGTGTGCAATTTTGATGGCTTCCAGCTGCCACAGAACCGGTCATAGGTGTTCAGTTTTGATACTCTTCTTCTTCTTGGAATGTAATATTTTACCTTGTTTCAAAAGAAAAACTGTGGCCGTGGGAGCATAAGTGCATAGCATGCGCAAATTTAATCCCTCCATCCCCTAATTTAGTCTTGAATGTTCGCCTGATAGAGAACATGTTATTAATTGTCGTCTCTGTTAAATGGTGAAAGGTAATTCGCATGAAAGTAAATGGCTAGAAAATCATAATTTTCTAATGTAATAATAGAAAATACAACAAAAGTATATAATTTTATTGTTTTCACTTCAAAACAATATTATATTAATATTTATCTATTAAAAAGAATTCTATTTAAATTTTGGAGTGTTAATAGCAGAGAATCCAAACTCAATAACCGGGAAATCATGTCACCAAAAAAAGGGGCAAATGCTTAATTAGATATATTATATGAAGGCACAATCCTTCTCAAGAAAGAAACTATGAAGAAAGTAGAGTTAGCAATCCGCATTCTTAGCCCTCATTGCAGCCTTTCCGACGCCTCCCTAGAAAGTATTCCAATATTTGCGTGTTGCCACCGTAATTTACATGGGCCAATCAGCCAATGCTACGGCCCTGATGGAGGTCACTGACTGTGACTGACTCTACTGCCCTACTCGTTTTTTCTTTTTTCTATCAACTCCTACTCTTGCGGCTTTAATATATTTACCCTTACTTATAATAAACAAAATCTAAGGGGTAAAAAAAGATTGGGCATATATAAATGGGAAAAGAGCCATACGAACTGAATCACTAGCTATATGCACACACTACTATTCTATTCTGCAGTGACCTTTGAGACGACAAGCACATGATCAACATCGCAAGGTATAACGTACGGCCATGCCCACCGCATCCTTGACAACAACGTCAACCTCTATATCATCATCCTCATCTTCGTCTCGGAGTCACTTCTTCTACGCCATAAACACCTGTAATGCCTTCTTCCTCGTCTTCCAAATCTACTCTCTCGAGACCTCTTCATTATCCCTGCAGGGAGACGCGGCGGCCAGCCTCCCCCACTATGCCGCCGTCACATTCCTACCCCTCAAAGACCTCCGCTACTCCACCGCCCCACTCCACAACCACACATGGTTTATGAGCTCTCTCAACGATACGCAGGTCGACCCCGGCGGAGTCCAGTTCCAGCACTTCCCATCTCCCGCCTCCCTCGGCCGCCTCCTCTGCCTCAAGGGACGTGACCGCCATAATGGCGCGAGGAACGCGTACGCGCTAGCATGTCCCGACACGCTCCCTCTGGGCTCCGTCCTCGTCGCCAACCTCTCCTTCGTGTCTTACAACCACTATCATTACGGCAACATATGGCACGGCATGATGGCGGTCTTCCCGTTCGTGGGGTGGTACGTGGCGAACGGCTACTCCACGGGTCCATCCAGGTGGGTCCTCTATCACTGGGGCGAGGTTAGGACCGAGATGTCTCCCTGGCTGCACCACCTGATCGCCGCGGTTTTCGGAGGCAGCCCGCGCGTGGAGGGGTACGATGGCAGCGGCGATGTCTCGGCGGAGGCCGAGTCGTGGTGCTTCGAGGAGGCCGTAGTAATGAGGCACAACGAGGGAGGAATGAGTAGTGCGAGGAGGTTGGAAGCGTTCGATTTCATGAGGTACAAGGCTAGATTTGTATACATATATTTCTAAAATTTGTTATTTGTGATTTAAATTTATCGTCACATGCATTTCGCACAGGTACAAGGTTAGGGAGTACTGTAACGTGAGCGCGGAGGTGGTGGAGGGAGGCAACCGCAGCAGTGGGCGGGAGGCAGCGAAGATAGGGATGACGTTGTTGATGAGGACGGGACCGAGAGCGTTCAGGAATGAATCTGCAGTGGTTGAGATATTTGAGAGGGAGTGTGTTAAGGTTGATGGTTGTAGCTTGGTAGTTGCCCGATCCGATGACTTGGGCTTTTGTGACCAGGTTTGTCCCTTTCTTTGTGCCTGACTAGACCTTTATTTTTTTAAAAGAACAAATAATCCTACTTCCTACCCACCCATACATACGTAGTATGTTTTGTCCTGGCCGACGGCCATCACTTCAAGTTTCCTTAAAAAGTCTAGTAATTGTCTGCATCTAACTTTCTGAGGTTTGGGCTGCCTTTAACGCACTAGCCCATGAAAAAGGCTGTTATAGTAGTCCAACTATGAAGCCATCAAAGCCCATTGGTCGCTTTAGCCATATGGTAGGGGACGACCTTAAGGTGGCTGGAACGAGAAAGCCTCTATTTTCTATTTCCCGAGTCACATACCGCAAATGGAATTTTCCTAGACATATGACTTTTGGCCGTGCAGCTAATATTAAAGCTCACCAAGTACTGGTGCCTGGTGGTAATTAAAATTAAGCAGGTGAAGCTGATGAGCAAAACAGACATCCTGGTGTCACCCCACGGGGCGCAGCTGACCAACCTATTCCTGATGGACCGGAACAGCAGCGTGATGGAGTTCTTTCCCAAGGGCTGGCTGAGGTATGCGGGCGTCGGCCAGTACGTCTTTCGCCATCTTGCCAACTGGTCCGGCATGCGCCACCAAGGCGCATGGCGCGACCCCAATGGCCCTGACTGCCGCTCCTCTGATAAACGACACTGTTCGACCCTTTTTAAGTCCCTCACTATCGGACACAACGACACCTTCTTCGCCGAGTGGGGCCGGAGGGTCCTCCGCGACGTGAAGTCGAGGAAAGAGATACAAGCCCCTGCGGCTGAGAGTGGTTGTCCTTGCGGCTGTGGCTTGCACTACTGAATTTTCCTCCTTTTTTTTTTATTGAGACATGTATGCCATGATGAAACAGGAAATTGCAGAATAGGCTATGCGTTGCGTGCTAGATGAAGAAAAGGCATATATTGAACTCATATATATACGGTGGAGATGTGTGTTAGGATGTAATGTACATGTAAAATTTGCTAATTTATTGCGAATGGTTGGTTGCCTGCATGGTTGATGCCTGGTTCATTAATTTTATTGTGGATTGGATCGACGATCTTCATACATAGCCGTTGTACGTAGAAGAAGGCTACAGTATAAAGTTCAAAACTAAATAGAAGATGACAATAAAAGGTTTTTAACGGCGTTTTCAAAAAGCGTCGTTAAAAGCGATAAAATATCGTTTTATGTAAACTTTTAACGACGCATTTAAAAAAATATCATTAAACAAAATATAAGATGACGCTTTTTGAGAAAGCGTCGTTAAACAGTTACCATTTTACGTTGTGTTATCGAACGCGTCGTCATATACTTATATTTTAACGTCACTTCTTGTAAAACGTCGTTAATTGGCAACATATTTTGGTTGCGCGGCTTATATGTTTTCCACTTTTGCGCCAAATTTTTGCGTTTTGCGCCCTTTTTTTTTTTTTTTTTTTCACTTCCACCCAGAACCAAATCCTCAAATCTCATCTCTCTCGATCCTCGTCTCTCTCTAGCTGCAGCCGCCCTGCTCACACATCACACCTGTTGCGGTGTTTGTGGCTCCATTTCGACGCAGATTTGAATCTGGGTAGTGCAAAACTGTCACCACCGCGGCTATTTGATATGTGGGGAAAAGAGACCCACCATGGGACTCTCGTGGTTGTAAAGATGGAGAACCCGTATTGGGCCATGGTGGAGCTCCAAGGTCCATATCAGGGGAGGACTTCCTCCTCTCTGGCGACAGAGGTGACTGTGGACAGAACCTCCGCGCCGGAGAGAAGAGTCGAGGTAAGAACACCAGGCAATTCACTTGGGTCCTCCTCCTCAAGGCCCACAAGACCGCCAGCTCACCTCCGCCACCTCCACAACTGTCGGCCTTAGAGCCACCGTCCGCCGACTCCTCGCCTCCGGCAGAACCAACCTCAATTCCTCCTCCGCCTTCGCCGAGAACCCGACCTTGAAGACCAGGTTCTACGCCGGCCGTCATCAATCTGTTCCTATGGCTGTTGGTGGTGCTTTTGGGGTTCGAGGTCGCCGCCTACTTCCAGTGCTGCCATTTCGGCCGAACGTAGATCCAGCTCCAACATCTATTGGCGGGAACTCGAGTTGGGTTCTAATCGAGGTCGAGTACTTCGCCCCTTCGCTGCAGTTCCTGACCAACATGTGCATCGTGTGGTTCCTTATCCAGAGCCTGGATATATAGGCTTGTCCTGTGGCTGGGCATGTTCTAGATTCGATTCATGAAGATCAAGTCCGTTCCCAAACAGATCCCCGCCGATCTAGAATGCAGCCGGAAAGGGTTCTTCCCCATGGTCCTTGTTCAGATCCCCACGTGCAATGAAAAAGAGGTATATTTTAATTTGATCACACAAATATTATGATTATTGTTGAATCTGTAGTATGAATTCATGTTTATTTGGAAGCAGTTTATTTATTAACGCTTTTTTTTTTTCATTTTGCATCTTGTGTTTCCTTTTTACGCATTGGATTTGTGCGTGCAGTTGATGCTTTGCAATGACTGCGAGAAGCTCTCGAACTGCTGATTTTGAAGCAGATGAGAAGCCTTTGGCAGATTTTGATTCTCCAGGAAGACAGAACAGAATTTCCAACAAAAATGGGTCAATGGCTGCCATGAAAATTGGGAGTAGGTTATAGTTGATTTAAGTAGTTAATTCTAGCCATTATTCACATAATTTCATAGCTGGCTTTATTTATTGGAAGATTGGAAGATTAAGGAGAAAACATCACCAATGAAGAAGAAATCACCATTGAATATTTCAAAGTGTTTCTCGTAGGGTTATTGGAGGTTAGTTTCAGTTTCAACATTGTCTGTTTCATACAGCTACTTTGTGTGCTTGTTCTTAATAAATTACTACTTGTCAGAAAAAAAAAACAGCTACTTGGAAAGTAAACTGATTTGATGTATAGACACAATAACTTGGGGCGTAGATAGGATGAATTGGCCAACCCAAATTCACATCGACATGATATTTGTTGATGACTTCCCCGCCTACTTCCCAACTGATTTTATTTATTATTTTTATGGAGATCGAGAATTCAAATATTGGGCTAATGATATTAGGAAATAAATAATAATGTAATTTCATGAATAAAAGACACAAAAGGAGTCGATAAACTGGTTCAACTCGAACCCTATGTTACAAATAAGATCAAAATTTGAAATTATTATGATATTAAAAAAATAAAATATAGCATAATAGTACAAATAGAGTAACAAATAAAATGGAGTTGAAAGAATTTAATGTGAGAGACTTTTTTCTGTCCTTTTCATGTGAATTAATTGTAATCATTTGAAGTTATTTGTTACCTTTAATGACTTATGAAACTCTATTTAGTTAATCCTGACAATATTAGAGTTCCTTAAGATGCCATCAAAACAATTTTCTCAATCCTTTTTGCTCTATAGGGTTTCTTTCAATTTCTCCTGTAGGTGTAGGATATCTTTTTCATGTTTTAATTGGAGAATAAATGATGTAAATACAATAACAGCCACCCCCCTTGTTTACAACCCCTACTGCATTCAAATATTATTCAAAATTGACAAACACAGTGGGAGAAACTGTTTTTTTAACTCACAGTAACTTTATAAAGTTATTTGTACATCTAATATTTAGTTTTAATATACTTTCATAAATATATGATTTCTTTCTGATGCCATCAACACAAATTTTCTATCCTTTTGCCTCTACGAAGTCTCTTTCTTTATGATATCTTCTTTATGTAATAGAATGGTAGGTCCTCTATACGACTCAAATTACTTAGAAGTCCAAGAAATATCATGTTGGTGTCCTAAGGCTTATAATGTTTGGTAAAATATAGAAAACCCTTGGAATTTTAAATGTTTATTGTAAAATGCTTATTAATTGGTTATTAATGCTTATTAATAACCAAAATGCTTATTGGACTACGTTCCTTTTGCAAAAGATTATTAATTGGTTTTTAGAATTTAAAAAAGTTGAATCACATGCAAACCATTGTGCTATGATGTATACATATTTTACACTTGAAACTCATTTTCTTTTTCCTGCATTCAGGTTATGCTGTATGACACAAGTAAAAAACTCTTAGATAGCAACTTCCTTAAGACAGATGAAATTATTAAATTTGGTTGGTCACTAAGACTTGATGTTCATTTAGTTGACATTGGAGAACTTGAACAAAACCAAGATTCCCAAGTAAACTTAAATATTCAACCAAGTAATTGCAATAAATTTGTTGTGGTATTTTTAGTTGTAGGTACCACACATGCTATTCTTGAAGTTCCTTATTCAACATGTGCATCCAGATCAAATGCAAAATCTGGTGTTGGGGAATCCTTCAAGCGAACATCTTCCATGTGTAAGTTTCAACACAATCGTGTGACAAAATTCACAGTTTGTTGCATCCAGATCAAATGCAAAATCTAGTGTGGGGGCGATGAATAAACTAGTTATAATTTTTTTGTTAAAACAAATTATTTGGACAATGTAAAAACACAATAAAGATAGTGATTGACCAATCGTCTCACAATTAACCAAACATCTCATGGGTGAAATTGATTGTATCATAATTAACTAATCATCTTATCATTGAAATCAATCGTCTCATATGATTTGAATAACTCGTCTTGCAATTAGTCAGTCATTTTACAATTGTTATGGATTGTATACGATTGGGATTATTCATTTGTTGATCAATATTGATCATTTCATGATTGGACTCAACAAATGATCAGATTGACTCATCCAACGACTAAAACCAATTGTCTAACGAGTAATTTGGATTGAACGTTGATTCATTACACATCAACACTAAATGAAATTCTTTGATTTCACCCAATCATTTCTTGATCTTCATACTTTGAATGTTAAATTGTAAACTCTTGATGATGTTGTATTTATGTAATAGTCCATATTTTTTGCTTTGAGTCAAATTCACATAGATTTATTTTTGGTATTGGGACCTGGACACTCACTCTATTAGGGAATTACACTAGCCTAACTTAAAAGGCATTGTGGTAGGTGAGGTATTCATGTCTCATAAGAGACATGCTTCATTCCTTGCACCAATCAATGCGAGACGTTGCATTCTACCCTCCTTTGGAGGCCTAAGTTCCGATGGTACCATGACACACCAACCCGGGCTTGGCTTTGATAGCATCTATAATAGCTCAATTACTTGTAGCCCGATATTATACCATTTATTAGGGAATTATACTAGTTCAACCCAAAAGGTCTTATGCTAGGTGAGCTATCCACGCCTGATAAGAGCTATGTTTTGTTACTCGCACCAACCAATGTGGGACATTGCATTTCACCCCATTAGGAGGCTTATATTCTCATGAGACCATGTGTCACGGACCGAGGCTTATCCTAGCACATTTAGGCTATTTTGGGGTATTTTCCTCTTATAAAGTGTTGTAACTTAGTTTATAGAGTGAGTTGTAGATATTTTAATGCTCAATTAGAAATGATGTCTCCTAGTGTCATAACCAGAAGATGTTAACATCTATATGTAGGGAAGTAATGTTGTAAATACAATTGTTTGTTACCTTCCTTTAATCTTTCTTCTGTTAAGTGCTTCCCTACACAATTGCTTTACAATGGATTGATGGGTTTCGATTCAAATGGGACGAGCTAAGCTGACCTAGCGTTCCTTCGTATGGGTGGGAACTAGGTGCCGCACGGGTTAAGTTGCTATAAAGGCTGATCCCGTGACAAGTGGTATCAGAGCACAGTTTGGTGCTAAGTTCGGTAGAACAAGTAAAAGCTTCGAGACGGTGTAAAAATAACAAATGGAGGATCCATTGTCATTAGTGCTGGTGGGCATGAAGGCCGCGAGAAGGAACAAACCGCTAAGGAACGAAGAAGAGATAAGTCCATTTCGAGGGAAACATGTCCGCTGGAGAGTCAGCTAGCCAAAGTGGAGTTGGCGTTAACCGACCAGATGGAGGTGATTGAAGAGCATTTTGGAAGCATCGAAAGGCTGGACTCAGAGGGTGAAGAAAGCTATGGAAGGATGCAAGGACTTCTCAACTTTATCATGAATGACATGAATTCTCGATTCGAGAGCTTGAAGGGTTCTCTCATGTCCCAAATCCTCGCGATGCAGGAGGATATCAAAGAGATCAAGGTGGATTGGTCTCTCTGTACAATGGTGGTCACCTAAGGTGGCGTTGGCGGCCATTCCAGCTCCAAAATCGATGTGCCGAAGCCTAAGACCTATGGTGGGTCAAGGAATGCGAGGGAGTTAGACAACTTCCTTTAGACCATGGAGCAGTACTTTGATGCCTTGAACATTGTAGACGAGGCAAAGAAGGTGAAGACCGCTCCGCTATACTTAGTCGATTCGGCTATGGTATGGTGGAGGCGACGATATGCCGACAAGGAGTATGGCCTATGCATTATCGACAATTGGGCGGATTTCAAGCAGGAGATCAAAGCCCAATTCTATCCCAAAAATGCGGAAGACGAGTCCTGGGCGAAACTTCGGCGCCTTACCCACAAAGGCACGGTGCGGGAGTACGTTCGTGAATTTTCTAAGCTAATAATGGAGATCCCGGATATGTCTGTGAAGGATTCATTATTTTCCTTCATGGATGGATTGCAACAATGGGCGAAGTTGGAGTTGTAGCGGAGAAATGTGCAGAACTTAGCATCGGCCATGGCGGTGCCGAATCACTCATTGAATACAAAAAGGCGGAGAAGGCCACCAGTTCTTTATCGACTTCCAAGGCGAATAGGTTCCACAAGGAGAAATGTGGGGGAAACAACCGAAGTGAAGGAAAAGGGAGACCTTTCTAACCGTCTAAGGACTTTCATCCAAAACATTTTGTGAATGGTTCCAAGGATGGGGAGAAGCCTAGAATCTCCTGTTTTCTTTGTGAAGGCCCTCACAAGGCATTCGAGTGCCCGAAACGCTCCAAGCTCTCCGCAATGATCAATGAAGACGAAGATAGGGATACAAGAGATCCAAAACTTGATTCACTGCAACTCTTCAATGCAATCAAGGCGAAGGTGGAGGTGTGTCACAGGGTCAGGTTTCCTGCGCCTCTCAACCTATTACGGCACTTAGCTTCTCTATCCACGGTCCGCTAAGTTTAGCCTTTGAGGGTTGAAGCGCACGTGGACTGATTTCGCCCTACCACTGCGCTCATCAGGAGAACGGCTCCAGTTCCCAACCAGTTTGTGTAAGGATGGCCAAAACACTTCTTCAACGTCAAGTTTTCGACTAGCGGCATGCTCCCCGCATTCAACCGGATCGACACGTTTGAACTCCGAAGGGGTTCCATCCGTTCTCCTCCATGAATTGCCCGGAACCTTCCGCTGCGCACCATCTACGCTTCAACTAACCCCTTTCCTTTAAGTAGCACGAATACATTCCTGAATCGTGCTACTGAGAAACGTCCCGCCAACACCACACTGCTCGACTCGTGACATTCTCCTCCACCCAATCCTCGCAACGTTCTCGTTGCGTTTGTCGACATCGTTTCCCCGCAGGCAATGGCATATTTACCTCGACGCTTTCCCACTCGCCCAATGTCAACTAGTTGGACATCGCTTCCTCGCAGGTTGCAACACCTTTACCAAGATGCTCTCCCGCTCGCCCAATGTCCAAAGGATAGGAGACTTCCAAGATCGCTCCGAAACGCTTCTTCGTACTCCCTTGCCCAACTCTGTATCACACTCTTGGATACTCCAACTCTATGGACGCAAGGCGTGCAAGACACTACCAGTCGACTCACCTCTGTGAGCTCCCACCTTGGGATAACGCTACTCGCGAGAGTGCTCGACGAGTCTTCAGGATATGGACCGGTTCGGCTCTGATACCACTTGTCACGGGGTCAGGTTTCCTGTGCCTCTTAACCCATTGCGGCACTTAGCTTCTTTATCCACGGTTCATTAAGTTTAGCTTTTGAGGGTTGAAGCGCACATAGACTGGTTTCGCCCTGCTGCTGGGCTCATCAGGAGAACGGCTCTAGTTCCCGACCAGTTTGTGTAAGGATGGCCAAATCTCTTCTTCAATGTCAAGTCCTTGACTAGCGGTGTGCTCCCTGCATTCAACCGGGTCGGCACATCTGAACTCCGAAGGGGTTCCATCCGTTCTCCTCCACGAACTGCCTGGAACCTTCCACTGCGCACCATCTACGCTTCAACCAACCTATTTCTTTTAAGTAACACGAATACAATCCTGAATCGTGCTACTGAGAAACGTCTTGTCAGCACCACATTGCTCGGGTCGTGATAGGTGCCACCATCCGAAAGACAGAATTGGCGCATGTACGTGCTAGCTAAGGCCAAAAACCTTGAAACTAAGGCCTTGGTGGACACGGGTGCAACGAGCAACTTCATCAAAGTGGAGGAAGCTCGTAGACTGGAGATAGTCTACAAGGAAGACAAGGGCTGGCTGAAGGCGGTGAACTTTAGTGCCAATCCAATCCATGGCGTGGCTCGAGGTG
Organism: Taxillus chinensis; assembly: GCA_023512835.1. Taxonomy (NCBI): domain Eukaryota; kingdom Viridiplantae; phylum Streptophyta; class Magnoliopsida; order Santalales; family Loranthaceae; genus Taxillus; species Taxillus chinensis. Next base: position 8,355,459 of record CM042090.1, on the reverse strand, counting down.
TCGAGCAAAGTATTGGCAAGTGGAGGGGCAAAGTGAATCTCTCCACGGTGTCGATGGACGACTATCCCATGGTGTTGGGGATGGAGTTTGTTGACCAGGTGCGGGTAATTCCGATTCCTAACATCAACACAATGTGCATCATGGACGAGAGGAAGATGTGCATGGTAAAGGTAATAAGGGAGGAAGAGCTCAAGGCGAAGTCTCTTTCGGCGCTCCAACTGTCCAAGGGAATTAAGCGACAGGAGCCGACTTTCATTGCCATGGTGAAGGAGGAATGCCTAAGTGTTGGGGAGGAACCCCCAACCGAAGTGAAGACAATTCTTGAAGAGTTTGGGGACGTTATGTCACCCAAACTCCCCAAACAACTTCCGCCGAAGCGGGAGGTGGGTCACAAGATCAAGCTAGAGGCTGGTGCAAGGCCTACTGTTGTGGTGCCCTATCGGATGACACCACCGGAGTTGGAGGAACTTCGGAGACAATTGAAGGACTTGTTAGATGCTGGGTTTATTCGGCCATCCAAAGCATTATTTGGAGCACCAGTGTTGTTCCAAAAGAAGCATGATGGGTTGATGCGGCTATGCATTGACTATAGAGCGTTGAACAAGATTATAGTGAAGAACAGCTACCTTATCCCACTCATATCCGACTTATTTGATCAACTTGGTGTTGCAAGATGGTTCTCAAAGCTAGACTTGCAGTCGGGATATTAGCAAGTGCGGATAGCCCAAGGTGATGAGGCAAAGACGGCGTGCGTCACAAGATATGGCTCTTATGAGTTCTTAGTGATGCCCTTTGGCCTCACAAATGCCCCTGCCACATTTTGTATGTTGATATACCGAATCTTCCAACCATACTTGGACAGATTCGTCATGGTGTACCTCGATGACATTGTCGTATACAAGAAGACTTTGGAGGAACACAAGACACACCTATGACGGGTTTTCCAAATCTTAAGGGAGAACCAACTGTTTGTAAAGAAGGAAAAATGTGACTTCGCAAAGAAAGAGGTACTCTTCTTGGGCCATATCATTGGCGGCGGTAAATTAAATATGGATAACAAGAAAGTGTTAGCCATGAAGGAATGAGAGAGGCCTAAGAAAGTCTCTGAGATGCGTTCCTTCCTTGGCTTGGTTAACTACTATAGACGATTCATACGCGGCTATTCCCACATTGCCGCACCCTTAATAGAATTATTAAAGAAGAATAAGACTAGGATGATGCTTGCCGAGAGGCATTTGAGAAGTTGAAGCAAGCGGTGACAAATGGACCGGTGATGGCACTGTCAGACCATGCGAAACCTTACGAAGTTCACACCGATGCTTCAGACTTTGCCATCGGTGGAGTTCTTATGCAAGAGGGGCATCCTGTAGCATACGAAAGATGGAAGCTCAATGACAACGAACGGCGGTACGCGGTGCATGAAAAGGAGATGATGACAGTTATGTATTGCCTTCGGGTGTGGAGACATTACTTGTTAGGGTCCAATTTCGTGGTGAAGATGGATAATATTGTTACGAGTTATTTCCTAACTCAAAGGAACTTAACTCTGAAGCAAGCACGGTGGCAAGGACTCCTAGCTGAATTTGACTTTGTGCTCGAGTACAAATTGGGCACAAATAATGTGGTGACCGATGCACTAAGTCGGAAGGCGGAACTTTCAGCCATTAGCCAACTACAATTCCCCCTGGTAGACGAACTAAAGGAATGAATGGAGCACGATCCATTAGCCAAGTACTTGGTGGAATACGTCAAAGCTGGAAAGACGTGGCGATTTTAGCTAAGGAATAACTTGCTCCATACTCGAAGGGAATAAGTGTATGTTCCTAAATGGGAAAGTTTGAGGAGAGATATCCTCAAAGAATGTCATGACTCGTGGTGGGCTGGTCATCCCGAAGTCGATTGTACCTTGGTGTTGGTGAAAAGGAGCTACTATTAGCCTCAACTTTACGAGGACGTCCAAGTGTACGTGCGGATTTGTCTTGTGTGCCAACAAGACAAGATAGAGAATCGGCAATCAACGTGATTGTTAGAACCTTTGCCTACCTCGGAAAGACCTTGGGAGAGCGTCTCCATGGACTTCATTGTTTGTCTGCCAAGATCCGAAGGGTGTGGTATGATCATTGTGGTGGTCGACCGATTCTCAAAGTATGGAGTTTTCATTTCAGCTCCGAAGGACTACATGGCAGATGACACGGCTCGACTATTCTTCAAGTACGTGGTGAAGTACTTGGCATTCCAAAGACAATCGTGAGCGATCGGGACTCACGGTTCAATAGGTGGTTTTGGACCGAGCTGTTTCGGATAATGGGTTCAGACTTAAACTTTTCAACAAAATTTCACCCACAAACAGACGGCCAAACAGAACATGTCAATGGCTTACTGGAGCTGTATCTGAGCCACTACGTAAGTGTCAATCAAAGAGATTGGGCCAAGTTGCTGGACATAGCCCAATTCTAGTATAACTTGCAGAAGAGCGAGTCCATGAACGAGAGCCCATTCGAACTCGTAACTAGGCAGCAACCATTGACGTCCACTTCCAACACTTGGGAGTACACTGGAAAGAGTCCCGCAGCGTTCAAGTTTGCAAAAGGTTGGCATGAACAGACGGATTTGGCCAGGGCATACTTGCACATGGCGGCGAAGAAGATAAAGAAATGGGCGGATCAACAAAGGAGGCCCTTGGAATTTCAGGGAAGAGACATGGTGATGCTCAAACTCCTTCCACGCCAAACCAAAGCACTTAGATAATTGCATAAGGGTTTGGTGCGCCACTATGAGGGGCCTTTCAAAGTACTTAATAGAGTTGAGAAGGTCTCATACAAACTGGACCTCCCGACTAGCTTATAAAGGCATCTGGTGTTCCACGTGAGTTTGCTCAAGCCTTACCATGAATACTTGGAAGATACAAGCGGACAGCGGGCGGTGCGGGCACCAACAACATCAACGGGCAAGACCTACGACAAAGAGATAGAGAAAACCTACTCTCGTAGAGTCGTGCCAGGAAGGGGCGTAGATCCAAGTCGGGTGGAGTACTACGTCCAATGGAAGAATATGCCGATTGAAGAGGCAAGCTGGGAGAAGGAACAGGATTGGCAATTCTCCAAAGAGATTGAAGAGTACCGGAAAGAGATCGAACGTTACATCCAATAGTTCGACGGGTTCGAGGAAGTCGAAGATGCAACGAGGATGATGCAAAATTGGGTGGGGGAGAATGTCACGGACCGAGGCTTATCCTAGCACACTTAGGTTATTTTGGGGTATTTCCCTCTTGTAAAGTGTTGTAACTTAGTTTATAGAGTGAGTTGTAGAGATTTTAATGCCCAGTTAGAAATGATGTCTCCTAGTGTCATAACCAAAAAAGTGTTAACATCTATATGTAGGAGAGTGATGTTGTAAAGCTTTCAAGCAATCAATACAATCGTTTATTGCCTTTGTTTAATCTTTCTTCCGCTAAGCGCTTTCCTACGCAATTGCTTTACAACGGATCGATGGGTTCCGATCAAAATGCGATGAGCTAGGCTAACCTAGCGTTCCTTCGTATGGGTGGAAACTAGGTGCCGCACGGGTTAAGTTGCTATAAAAACTGATCCGGTGACACATAGTACATTGATCTAGGCTTGGTTTTGATACCATCTAGAACAGTTTAGCTCGTGTAGTTTAATATTATCCACTTTGGGCCAAGTTTGCATGGATTTTGTTCTTGGTATTGTGACATAAGACACTTACTCTATTAGGAAATTACACTAGCTTAACACAAAAGGTCTCATACTATAAACCTTGATCGGGAGATTTATTCCCTAATTGTCATAAAATGTGATCTTCCACTTAATATTTATAATTAGAAATAATTATCCGTTAATTTCCCTAATTACATTTTTTTCCAAATATCTTTTTTCGAGCAACTTGTTTTTTTTTTCGTTCAGAGCAAGGTACTGATAAATTGGTGGAGACTGGAGAGCAAAAGTGACTACGTTAAGGTGATTGGAAGGCATCTATATATTTTCTGTCACAAAACGAGATTGAACGTTGATTCATTGCACATCAACACTAAATGAAATTCTTTAATTTCACCCAATCATTTCTTGATCTTCATCCTTTGAATGTTAAATTGTAAACTCTTGATGATGTTGTATTTATGTAATAATCCATATTTTTTGCTTTAAGTCAAATTCGCATAGATTTGTTCTTGGTATTGGGAACTAGACACTCATTAGGGAATTACACTAGCCTAACTTAAAAGGCATTGTGGTAGTTGAGTTATCTATTATGGAATTATACCAATTCAACCCAAAAGGTGTTATGCTAGGTGAGCTATTCACACCTGATAAGAGCCATGTTTCATTACTCGCACCAACTAATGTGGGACATTGCATTTCATCTCGTTAGGAGGGCCACATTCTCATGAGATCATGGCACATTGATATGGGCTTGGTTTTGATACCATCTAGAACAGTTTAGCTACATGTAGTTTAATATTATCCACTTTGGGTCAAGTTTACATGAATTTGTTCTTGGTATTGTGACATAAGACACCCACTATTAGGAAATTATACTAGCTTAACCCAAAAGGTCTCATACTGTGAGATATGCATGCCTCATAAGAGCTACACTTTGATCCGAAGCAACGGACATGGGACATTATAATCTGATAGCTAGTTTAATTAAATCTGTAAACCTTGATGGAGAGATTTATTCCTGATTGTCATAAAATGTGATCTTATACTTAATATTTATAATTAGAAATAATTATCCGTTAATCTCTCTAATTACATTTTTTTTCCAAATATCTTTTTTTTTGAGCCACTTGTTTTTTTTTCGTTCAGAGCACGGTAGCTGATTAAATTGGTGGAGACTGGGAAGCAAAAGTGACTACTTTAAAGTGATTGGAAGGCATCTATATATTTTCTGTCACACAACAGAGATTGATTTTGTCTTACGTATACCTACCCACTGAAAGTTAAACCTAGTGGCCAGTAGTGTTAGCGAAATTAATCAGTTGAAGCTGGTGAGTAATGCAGACATTTTATTGCAACACGCCCACGGGGTTGAGACTGAGGCTGAGGCTGGAAGGCCTCGGCCATGTACGTCTTCCAGTGGTCCGGCCGGCACGATATCCACCAAAGCGCCTGCACAATACCAACGTTCCACACACTCCCGGGCCTTCCCTTCCCGGAGACAACCGCCGCTGCTAGGTAATATATTGCATGTCCCTCTATAACCAAGGGAGCCGCACCATCGGCCACACAAGGAGGCCGTCCTCAGCGAATGGGCCCAGAAGGCCCTCAACGACGTGAACTTGAGGAAGGAGTTGCAGGCTGCTGACAGTGACATGCATTACTAAATATACTTGTGACAGAATTTTGAACCCAGAGAACCAGCTACAGCTAGAAGTAGATCCCAAAAAAAAAAAAAGCTCTTCACAAAACTATATGTTTAAATTTAATTTTGCGCTACTCACTTAAGCGATCCATTTGACAAAGTTTAAAGCTACATGCACCCCCGTAGATAATGCCATTGAAGTCCGTGCTGTGAAGAAGAAAATATCTAAATTCAGAAACGAAAGCCACCGCAGCACCGCACAAACAGAGCCAACCCAGGAAGCTACGTGGCCCAAGGCGCACCCCGCACGCCGCACGCCGCACGCACACACACACTTCCGACAAAAGAAATACGAAAAATAGTATAATTAATATAAAGTTTAAATCACAGTGATGCCAGTGAAGCCACGTACATATTTCCGACAAAAAGGTTTGTTTGTTCCTCGTCCTCATATGTCTGTTTCAAGTTAATGGCATCGGCTAACGCGTTCGCTGTTGATTGGAGGCGCGCACCTACTTCGGAGTATAATTGGGGATGATGGCTGGACAGCTACGGATGGATACCCGTGGACTTGCTACAAATAGGAATTTATGTCAGCCAGAGGGACCAGACCAGTTGGACAAATGATGCCAAAGTCATAATTATAGAACATGTTTATATAAAAAATATATATAATATTATTTGAAACATAAATATATGAAAAACAACTGATATACATATCTCTGTTCTATTACCGCATTATTATGTTGAACTAATTTTTTTATAAGATATGCTCAGTATAATTGAGATTGAATAATCCTCGTATCAATTTATGAGGAGAAAAAAAAAAGATTATGACAATCCGTCACTATTTCACGACAACGCTACCATGGAATTATTATGTTGCACAAACCGTTTTTATTTTATTTTATTTTTTACGTGCGTACATGGGATTTCCGCACGCATAGGATTTTACGTAGCCGGTAGGCCCGGTACGTTTAATATCTTTTATAATTTAATATCGATAAAAAATTTTGTCTTTTTAGTTCGGTGCTAAAATTAAGGTGGTAGAAAATTCAGGTGGAGGATTCAAAATCATTGTGCAATATTAATAAAAAAAATTAAAAAGAGATAGATAGGAGATGAAGGAACTTTTTGTTTAATTCTAAACCCCCTGACGTACGGTGGTTGGTTTATGCGACCGTTTCTCACATATGCTCGAAATGTGATACATAATGACTCCTGGGAGTTCCACTTCCAAATGTCCACTTTTTCCTTAACGAGCAGCTGCTTGCTACCTGTAATGACAAAGACGGTTGTATGTATATGACAGTGCAATGCAAGGTGTGAAAAATTACCTCATTCATTTCCACTCCCTTATGAAATGAGAATTGCATGGGAGAATCCATTCCCACGAAATAATGGGATTTGAATTCGCTGGTGAGCAAAGTTAGTTCACTACCGTGGTGAATTGATTTATTTTGGACTTTATTGATATTTGTTGCAAAAATTAACCTGTTAGATTAAATATTCATGTAGTATATATTATAACTGTAAAATTTAAAGACAAACTAACGGTTAACTTTTGTGCAATTCAATTAAAAAAAATCTAAATTTTTATAAATTAAAATATATTTATTTATCTTCATAATTTTTCTAATCGAAGAAATAGTTAAGTCGGCCATTTACAATGAAGGACTTGGGGCAACGAACACAAATTCTTAGAGTCCATGTTCATAGATTTAGAGAAGACAAGAACTTGTATATATTATAGGAGTAAAATGTTGAGAAAGCGCCTGAGAGGTTTAACATGAACGATGCTAAAGTGTTTAGCTATGCTCTTACTATAAACTCTAAGTTAAACACAAAACAAAGCCCTTTGACAGATGAAAAGAGAATGGTATGGAAAGAGTCTTATAGGCGTTGGTGGTTGGAAGCTTAATGTATACAATGATTAATTTGTATAAGGTCAGATAGGACCCACGCAATAAGTGTTGTTAACCGGTTTCTTTCAAATCCAAGAAGTGAATATCTGATTATGGTGAAGTGGATTATGAGATATCTATAAGAGACTTCCAAATTGTGTCTTAGCTTTAGGAGTGGTAAATCAATGTTTATTAACTATACATATTTTGAATTGGATGGAGGTGTGGATGCCGTTAGTTTATTTCTAGTTACTTGACCACTTTCTCATGTGAGATTGTTTATTAGAAGTCAAGATTAGAAAAATGTGTTTACTTCTTACAGTCGAAGCAAAGTTTATTGTAGTTACAAAAGCTTGTAAAGAGTTTTTTTAACAAAAATATGAGTTTTTTTACTGAATCTTGGTTTCAAACAACAAGAATATGAGTTCTTTTATGATAATCAGAGTACTATCCATCTTGTAAAGAACCTTTCATTACATTTGAGATCAAAATACATCAATGTAAGGTATCATTTGATAAGAGATACTCTCAATGAAAAGTTGTTAACTTTATAGAAAATTCACATCAATGATAGTGGCTCTAATATGTTAATGAAGGAGATGGTGAATCCCTCCACGGGAAAGGAAAGATTTGTTGCGTTTTTCTCTTAAGCATAAAATAACCATATATACTCAAAAATAGGTCTCTCTATATGGCCCTATTTTTGGGCATATATAGGTCATCATCAACTTAGGACGAAAACTTAACATACAATACTGTTTGAATAGCTTGGGAGAGCTTGGCTTGTTCCATTGTACCAAGAAATTTGCATGGGACACAATCCACAAGCCAGGTACTTCAATGAATAAAATAAGTTTGCAAATGTTTTTATATATATTCAATAAATTTTAATCATTAATAAAATTGAAGATATTTTTAGTTATTTATATTTTTTTATTCCATTTATGTATTTCAAACTATAAAGTTATAATCAAAATGATCTCCATTCCATTACCGTGGCCATTTCAAATGGATTTAAAATTTCATTTGGTTTCAATGATTTTTTGTTGCTAGCAAATATTTTTTTTATATAAATTACATTCCTATAAATCTTAATGCCTTCACTGATTCACATTTTCATTCCAAACAAATACTTAGGACTTTCATAAAAGCTTCGACTGGCATATAAACCTATGCATCTTTTTTTTAGTTTACAATCATCCATTAGGAAAAAGAAAAAAAAAGTATACGATGGTATTATTTTTAAAAATTTGATTGTTTTTAAAAATAATAAGTGTAATTAATTTAAAATTATTTATAACCGATAAAAATTAATTTAATTATAATTTTTTAAAATAATTTTATTTTCAAAAATAATCCACATACCAAATGCCTTGACACACACATGCACACAAGCACAAAAAGAAAGAGCAATTTTATTAGTAAGAATACAAGAAACTTGCATGTATTAGGAATGATAATTTGTGACTTATCTCGATATGATTTCAGGTCGGCTCTAAAATTTTTTTAATAAAATTTTAATATATTGTTATTAAAAATTCTGACTCATCCTGAAGCATTCAAACCATCGGAGGGTGATGGGTTTGAAACGAAATTATGTCTGTTCAAATCGGATTTTAATAACGGTCAATACGTCCTCCCGACCGGCACATTGTCATAATAACGGTCATACCCAAATAAAAGACCCAATTCATATGCATTGCGCCAAATACAAGGAACCTTTGACGTATATTGCCCTTTAAAAAACGTACGAATTTGAGAAAATCGTTTCTAAAGTTAGTTTTCATATTTTTCATATATATATATATATGTGTGTGTGTGTGTGTGTGTGTGTGTGTGAGAGAGAGAGAGAGAGAGAGAGAGAGAGAGAGAGAGAGAGAGAGAGAGAGAGAGAGAGAGAGAGAGAGAGAGAGAGAGAGAGAGAGAGAGAGAGAGAGAGAGAGAGAGAGAGAGAGAGAGAGAGAGAGAGAGAGTGGGTGAGTGAGAGATTGTTTAAAAAACGAACTTGGTAAATTCGCCTTTAAAAACGAGCTCACCATGTTTGTTATTATTTTTCAAAAAAACTTAAAACACACACACACACATATATATGTGTGTGTGTGTTATTACTTTTAAAAGTTACCGCTTGTCTCTCAGTCTCTCTTCTTTCCTTCGTTTTCCTTGTGCAATAATTTGATTATTAACCCTCTAAAATTTCAGCATCTCTATATCTATAATATACAATATCAATATGAGTGTCATTATATTATTTTTTATATCATATAGAGAGGCACAATCAAATTGTAGCTATTGCCAAAGGGAGGCGCAACACGGCAAGTCTGCAACAAAAATTTTAAGCCCAGGAAATTTTAATTTATTACAGTCCTCTCTCCTCTCTCGATTTTGAGTTTTGGATTAGTAATCAGTAAAACAAAAGAGGAATGCAAAGATGGAGTTGGGAGATTTGCTGTACAACTTGTGTTTTGCGGTGATAGATTGGCGGATCGTGTGGGTTGAGGCAAGGGTATTACCAACAGAGGTTGGCGTGGGTGGCTAAGCACCACTGCTGCTTAAGTGGTGGTCTCATGTTCGAGACCTTTCCATTGCTGGGAGGCTTTTATCGTGATCCTGATAGGATAATGGATACCAGTACCAATGAGAGGAAAAAAACAAAAACAAAAACAAAAAAGGTAATAAACAAAATCTGCTATTCAACTATGACTCAGTTGAGGAGTCCCGCGGAGAAGTATAGGTAAGAACAACCAAATTATTGAACCACCATATATTAAACACATTGTAGCTATTTTGTATTTTCCTTATTTTGTGTTTTTACAAACATGTATATTAGGTTATTTTGTGTTTTACAAACAAGTATATCAGGTCTCAATATATATAAATAGCTTTCACATCGACATTGTACACAAATTAACCATTTCCTGTTAAATTGATTAATTTTATTTTTTTATATTTGTCTAAATTTTCGTTGTCAAATACTACGCTCACCCACCTAACACTTAAAACTGCATCAATATTTTAATTCTTCTCATTATCTCAAAACGTTGTACCAATAATTTAATATATATATATATATACACCATATTCTATATATATATATGTGTGTGTGTGTGTGTGTGTATATATAAAGATTACCTTAATAATGAGGTAATCTAGATATGTTCTTTGAAAACCTAGATTCGTAAGTATAAACAAAACAAAACTGATTGGTGGGGACTGTGGAGACAAAACATAAATAAAACCGATGGGCTACTTCTGTTGACTAAAAAACATGAGATAGATTCGTAGTTTTACGGAATAAAAGTATATAAATTTGGTCGCTCAGGTGAGATCAAAACTTGTCTCAATCCCAATCACTGGAGTAGTCTTTCAGACAGTTGGCATGGGTTTCATCCTCACCACTCCTTGGAAGGAAAATATTCATTTAAAAAAGACAATTTGTTAAAACAATTTACATATAATGTCTTTAGCTTTTACACCGCACTTTAAATTCACTGAATTCATTGACTAAAATTTGGAGGACATCTGTACACTAAAAGAGTTTACAATTTTGGATTAAGAGGAAGTTTGTTTTTGTTTTTTTTTCATGGACATCTATTTCTATCATCAACATCAAACTATTTGAAAAATCGTATTATTATCATTGTTCAACTGTTTATAATTTTATTTTTTTTTGTGTATATTGTATTACAAGAAAAAACAAAAAAAAACTTATCTGGTCAGCAAATTATTTTTTATCTAAAATAAAAAAGAATCACTAAATATTTTTTATAATTTTATTTTTTATCACTAAACACAATCACCAAATATTTTTCATCTAATATAAAATTATAAAAAAAATTTAAGAATCATTTTTTATGATATTTAAATAATAATGATTAAACATAAATAAAATATTTAAAAAATATTTTTCGAACATCACATTTATATTCTAATAATATTTTTTAAATAATTATTTAAATTTATTATTATATTTATTTGAAAATAAGTATTCATTCGAATAATCATATTTAAATACTTAATTTATATTCAATGTTAAAAAAACATTTATATTCAAATATTTGAATATTATTATTTTGATTTGATTTTATTTTTTTGAGATATTTTAGTCCTTTTAGGGTATTTTTTTCGAGGAATCATTTAAAAGTATAAAAAAACTTAAACAAATGGTAAAGAGCACAAAAAATAGAGTTCTGCTGTCGGGTCATGCGTGCATATGGAGTGTAAAACCAAGGAGAAAAACTAGGAAGTTACGAGATCCAATAACAACAGTACCCTCTGCCCATCACCTCAAACCGTGTTTGGAGGTGCCCTTAAAACCCAAGAACCCGACAAATTCGAGTTAATTCCTGACAACCCATGTGGGATTATCTCTCTCTCTCTTCCTCTGCCACCGGTCTCTGCTCTGTTAGCCTCCATCTGCAGTGCACTTCCCCTTACATACTGCCATTTCCGTTGAGAAAATCTACCCTCTGCTCTACATATTCTCTCTCTGCGTGTGTGTGTGTGTGTGTACACTCCCTTGAATTTGAAGTACTTTCCCGAGAAAATCCTGCTCCCTGCTGTCATGTGGGAATCCGAGAACGAGTTGGTAGGACCTTACGGCCATGGAAAACTCGATTCACACCAACCCAGTCTCAAGACGGCCGGGTTCGAGCTCCGTGACCGTTCATGGTAAGTAAATACCCAACCAACCATCCAATGATTTGGCACTAAATAGTCTTATGCAGTAATGAAGAGTGGTGACTGGTGAATCATGAGCGTGTGTGTGATAATAATAGGTATGTTGCAACCGACGTTCCAAGTGACCTTGTAGTTCAAATTGGAGACATAAATTTCCACCTGCACAAGGTACGCCTTTTTTGTTTTGTTTTGTTTCCCTCTCCCTGTTGGATTATATTTTGTTAGTGGGGGTGTCGGACGGCGGTCACAGCTCTACCATACCAAGTGACATATGATGTAACTAACGTTGATTGATTGTATGTTGAGTTAGAATCCCCTGCGTTCTAGGAGCGGGAAGATGAACAGGATCATACGCGAGGCGGGGGAACATGCAAACCTGAACAAGGTGGTCCTTGACGACCTCCCCCGGAGGCCCAGGGGTGTTTGAGCCTGCGGCCAAGTTCTGCTACGGCGTCGCGGTAGACCTGACGGCGGCCAACATCTCCGGGCTGAGATGCGTGGCGGAGTACCTGGAGATGACAGAGGACTTGGAGGAAGGGAACCTCATCTTCAAAACAGAGGCTTTTCTCAGCTACGTGGTTCTGTCCTCCTGGAGGGACTCCATCATTGTGCTCAAAAGCTGCGAGAAGCTCTCCCCCTGGGCTGAGAACCTCCAGATCGTTCGCCGCTGCAGCGAGTCCATAGCCTGGAAGGCCTGTGCCAACCCCAAGGGCATTCGGTGGGCTTTCACCGCCACCGCCACCACCACCACCAACACCAGGAGGACCGATTTTAATCAGACCCCGATGATGACCAGGAACCAGCAGATTCCTGCAGACTGGTGGTTTGAGGATGTTTCCATCCTCAGAATCGACCATTTCGTCAGGGTTGTGACCGCCATCAAAGCCAAAGGCATGGGGTTCCAACTCATCGGAGCTGTTATAGTTCATTACGCTGATAAATGGCTTCCTGGGCTGATCAAACAAGTAGGGGATGAAGAAAACAGCAGCCTGAATCCAAGAGATGGGAATGAGGACAGCTACAGCAGCAGCAGTAGCTGCAGCTGGAAAGGGGGTCTGCACATGGTTGTGGCCAGCGACACTGAAGACGAAGCCGGACACCACCGAAGGGAGCAGCGGACCATAATCGAGAGCCTCATCAGCATATTACCGGCCCACAAGGACTCTGTGTCCTGCAGCTTCCTCCTCCGGCTCCTGCGAATGGCCAACATGTTGAAGGTGGCTCCGGCTTTGGCCACCGAACTGGAGAAGCGGGTGGGGATGCAGTTGGAGCAAGCCACGCTGCCGGACCTCCTTGTGCCTTGCTACGGCAAAAGCGAGAGCTTGTACGATGTTGACCTCGTCCAGAGGCTGCTAGAGCATTTCCTTGTGCAGGAACAGACGGAGAGTCCCAATAGGGAGCCCTCTTTTCGAGACAACACTGCACCCAATTCCAAGGCGACAGTAGCAAGGCTTGTCGACAGCTACCTCACAGAGGTGTCCAGAGATAGGAGCCTGTCGCTCACAAAGTTTCAGGTGCTGGCCGAGACCTTGCCGGATTCAGCAAGGAGCTGCGATGACGGGCTCTATCGAGCCATTGATTCTTATCTTAAGGTAACACTCAGTATTGAGAATTAATAATATCAATGCACGGTAGAGTTATGCACGCACGACCAATCGTGAGAGCTTCATGTACAACTATAATAAACGGTTAAAAAAAAACAGTTATAGAGGTTTGCCTTTTTACTGGTAGTAGATCTTTCGTCATTTTTTTACCTTATAATAAACGGTTAGACAACAACAAATATATATATATATATATATATATATATATATATACATATATTAACATTGGAGTGTTCATAATAAGATATCAATTCTGCAGGCCCATCCAGGTCTTGCAGAGCACGAAAGAAAGAGGCTCTGCAGGATGATGGATTGCCAGAAGCTCTCAATGGATGCTTGCATGCATGCTGCTCAAAACGAACGGCTTCCTTTGCGAGTGGTGGTGCAAGTCCTCTTCTCTGAGCAGCTCAAGATCAGCAATGCAGTAGCCAACAGCTCCCTCGAAGAAGCTGTTACTACTGCTTCTCACGCCCAGCTGGCGATACCAAGCCGAAAGACGCTGCTCGAAGGGACGCCGCAATCGTTTCAAGAGGGATGGAGCGCTGCTAAAAAGGACATTAACACGCTCAAGTTTGAGATTGAAAGCGTGAAGGGTAAATACGTGGAGCTCCAAAACGACATGGAGACCCTGCAACGACAGTTTGATAAAATGTCCAAGCAGAAACAGACATCTGGTTGGGCTAGCGGGCTGAAGAAGTTGAGCAGATTTACGAGGATGACGGCTGTAGAGGGCAGCCCAGATATCGGAGTTCACCCCCAAATTAACAATGAGGAACCAAGAAAAAACATCAAAAGGTGGAGGAACACATGGAGGAACTCCATTTCTTAATGATGATCAGCAGTCATGGACGGAACAGGTTTTGTGCCTCTTGTTTCCTACATACTACATGTCTTCTCTCTCTCTCTCTCTCTCTCTCTCTTCCAAAGCTGCTTCTCTCTTTTGGTACTTGCATACATAATCAATGGAAATTGATCTAAAAGTAAGGATCCACCACACCTCCAATGAAGCAAAAATGGTGAAATGTTTTGCAACCCTCACTCATGAACACATTAATTAATTGGAAACAAATGGGCAAGACAATTCATTGTGTGGGGAACGGCAGGTGTTCAGTTCATCCATTTATTAATGAGTAATCACTTCGTTTTTTATTTAACGAAACACTGCGCGCAGTTCATTTCATGACAGGCAACGATATGAGATGAAAACCACCTCGGGGCTCATGAATCCTCAATACATAATCATTCAAGTGCGAGAATTTTTTTTACTGTACCATGAGGTACTAACATTATAGATGGCATCATCCATAGGTTTCGCATATGCACTCACTTAAAGCGGAGGACTACACTTAAACTCACTTCATGCTGAGGACCTCGATCTCGAAATCCAAAACCGAGTTTGGTAGGATTCCCCATGCTGGGAATCCACCAGTGCCATAAGCATAGTCTGGGGAGCACTGCAAATTGGAACAAAATATGTTAAGCTGAATCAAATTCTAAGCAAGTTGACATTGACGGAAGTTTGGAAGGTATGCAGCGAATCTTAGTTGAATGGGAAAATAAGAATGTAGATAATATACTTTTAGCGGACGAAGTCAAGTTCAAAACAAAAAAACAATATAGAAGCACATCTAAGTAAAATTACATATTGTGAGGAGAAAATGGAACTCCAAAGGCATGTTTTAGAAGATTACGAGGTAAAGAAAGCAGAAGGCAAGGTCTTACCTTCAGACGTGCAACTTCTCCCAATTGCATTCCCAACACGCCTTCATCCCATCCTGCAAAATGGTCATGGGCACAATATTAGAAAACATTAATGAGACAATAGAAAATCAACCAGCTTCCAGGAAACTTTTCTATTTAAAAAAAGGTAAAAAGGTTAGTTTCACGAACGTTTCGTATCTAAGAAAAATTAGGGAATATTAATAACTTGCCGTGTACATTCCTGATTTGTTTATGAAAGTTTAGGAGGGCAACAAAAGGTTAAGTTCAATTATGAATGAATCTATTTGTTCAATTAAGTTCAAGGAGGGCAACAAAAAGGTTGGAAGGTCATGGTATCATTTCAAATGATTGGCAGATGTGATGACTAGAAGCCTAGAACATCTCCAATAAGTTTGTACTTTGTATAATATAATGGTAATCAGACGGTCCAGTAAGCATTTGATTAACTTCCCAACGATTGTTATGGATGACAAAAGCAACTCTTTGTAATATTATTTAAACAAGAGGCTTGAAAAATAAAATATGGAAATAAAATGATTTGCTGAATGGAAATCCTTTTCTTCACTCTCTCACACTTTGGTCTTCAAGTTTTTCCTCCCATTTCAATTTTCTTGTTAAAAAACTATTAACAGACTGCAATAATACTATCATATCAGAACATTACAGTAGGGAACAGATTAGTATTTTTTTGTTAAAAAACTATTAGCAGACTGCAATAATACTATCATATCAGAACATTACAGTAGGGAACAGATTAGTATTTTTTTTGTTAAAAAACTATTAGCAGACTGCAATAATACTATCATATCAGAACATTACAGTGGGGAACAGATTAGTATTGCACTTGCCATTCAATGATGACTGCTAAAGGGTGGCTAAGTGATCATAAGAAACAAAATGAGGAAAAGAAAGCAAGAACTTTGGTTCCAATTTAACAATAAAATCAGGTCATTTTACTGGATTCATACTCCTAACAGCTCCATATAATTTGCTTTCATTCATATGTGTGCATACATATGAATAATAATGAAGTGATACAATGTTTTGAATTGAAAATTCCAGTTAAAAGCCATTTGGAGCAGATTATGGGTTGTTTCAATCAGATAAAAGCTTTGGGATACGAACATAATAGAAACAATTGACTGATTGAGAATACACCAAAAACTGGCCTATGTTGAGAATACTCTGTTGCTCCGAAGACCTAAGAGTGTGAGGTTCAATTCTATCGCAAAGGAAGGTGATCCTTCTAGAAGCTCTACAGGAAAAAAAAAAAAAAACCCTTATCTTCTCATTTTAGAAAATGATTACCCATTTATTGTAGATGGGAGAACTGTAGGAGGTACCACTCTAAGAATGGACTGTTAAGATATTTATTCATTTAGAAATAGACGAAAAAAAATTTTAGCCCACGTAAATAAAACTTCAAGCGGAAAAAATAATACAAGGGCTATCAATTTCTGTATATTTTCGATGTAGTTTCAAACGGGGGCATGATTGCGGACTTCAACATGGTAAAACATTTTATATAATAGTAGAAGTTACCTTTTATAACATTGCCTTTACCAATGTTAAAGCTGAAAGGCTTTTGTCCAGAATCTTTTGTGCTAAACAAAACAATGCTAAGTCCAATTAGCTCCCCCCCAAAAAGGAAAAAAGTAGAGTGACTCCCTAGAGTACTGATAAGTGTATGATTCAAACCTCCAAAACTTTTGAGAAAGATCGCCATTTTTCCCTGCCAAAGAGAATATAACATCAAAGACAAAAAATAAAAATAAAAAACTTTCAAATTGAGTTTCACCATGTAAAAAGTTGTCAACAATAAAATGAAGTGATTCGAACAAAACTCAGTTTGACACACCATTCAGGTGGCCTTTGATTCTAAGTATCTTACAACATTCCAAAATTTTAGGAATTTAAAAAATATATGATATAAAAGCTATACTCATATTGAAATCTATTTATTTAAACATGTTCTCACCCAAAGTTATTCTACCAAACGCCACCATCACTTGACACTAGTGTCTCTTTCAAACTTCTCTGAAAACCTACCAGAACAGCAAAACCCTCTCCCTCCCTCCCCATTTAAAATGGCTGGCTCCGGAGGAAGCGTTGATACTATTTCAAATAGTCAAATCTAGTCCAGATAATCAACTAGCTAGGAAAAAAATTGTACCTATAATCTAACACAAACCCAGAACTTATTTTTCACATCCTTGCAACAACCACTGCCTTCGGATCTCAATACCCATAATCTCAACCTACAAGATTCATCAGATAAGTCCAACGCAGCCATTTCCGGTAGCACACTATTATGGAAATCGCAGCAATCAAGTCAGATAGTAAATCATGGGGGGGGGGGGGGGGGGGGGGGAATCAAGGTTGCAAAAAGTCCCCAAAAATGAAGAAAAGCCTAATCGGGACTAGTGATTGAAATTTGATTCAAGCAAAGCACCAGAAGGTCCAGGAAAAAAAAGCTACAGTTACAGCGCCAAAAGTGAAGATGAAGCCATCGGACTCGAATCTAGTGTAGACTAAAGAGACGAACCATAGCCAGTGCAGTGAACGGTGACTTCCTGACCAGGAACGGGCTTGGGACCATTTCCGGGCCTCAGAAGCGTCTTCTCAATACCCATCGTCTGTTGTTGTTGCTGCTGTTGTTAATGCTTCTTCTGGGGATTAATTGGCCTTCGGCTTCGTCTTAGGGTGGTTGGTTGTTCTCAAAAATCGGCTAGGTCGGTGGGTCGCAGGTAATTTACACTTTATAGGAGCTGCTGCCGATCGCCAGCGAAATCTCACCCGTTCATTGGTATAAACGGCTTCGTGTCACGTCCGGTCCGATCGTATCGTACATTTTGCTAATATTATTTATTTTTACTTCTTCGTAAATTTGTAACGGTACTGTTAATTACTAAAACAAGAGCAATTAGTAAACTAAGAGCAAGTTGTGCCCAAGCTTTATTTAGACGATCCATTTTGTTAGGGTATTCTCAACTTAACAATTTACTTCTATTATTTGTAGGCGGGCAAATTACAAATAAGAATGATGGTACAAAAAATAACAAATATTAAATTTAAGACTATTGTTTTGTCACATTCCAAATTTTTGACCCGCGAAAACTGATTAGTGAATTCTTATGCTCATACCCGAAGGAATAAGAGGTTAATGATAATACCGAGAAAGGGACCTTAGCACGGGTGTCATCCCGAAATCATATCATATGTATAGCACACGAATACATAAATCTCATTTCAATCTACCGTACAAACACACACACATACATGTCCTCCTCGGGTTACATCATTGCTTTATAATCTAATAAAACAAACAAATACATACAAGCAGAGACAGATTCAGGGGGGCCCGGCAGGGGCCATGCCCCCCCCCCCCCCCAAATTTTAAAAAATTATATCTATATATAATTTTTATATATTAAATTTAATATATAAATATATATATATTATAAAATTATAGATAAATATATATAGTTATTTATTTGTAAATTTTAATTTTAATTAGGTATATTATATGTTATAATTAAAATTAATTAGTAATATAATTTATTATATTATTAAATAATTAATTAATATAATTTATTGTGGTAACCATGTTGTTAACTATAATAATGGTAAATAAATTATATAATTTTAAAAAATTGTCTAATTTAATTATAGGATAATTTGATGAATTTTTTATATTTTTATGATATTAATTTTAACTTAAATGATATTAATTGTTAGTGCTGGTCTCAAGGTCAAGCAAATAATGCTTGAGTCCTGAGCCCCCATAAATTTAATTAAAATTAAAGCTTTCGGGTCTTATCTCATATTGGCTTAACCTCCGATGGTAGCAAAGAATCAAAATTTAATTTATAATTTCGACAATGATATATGTTTTTAAATTTTATATTGTTTCCATAATTATAATAAAATAAAAAAAAATAAAAGTCGACAGTTTAATATGTAGATACAAATATTATTGTATCTACATAAGGATTCTCAATTTAATAATTACCTTGGACCTCCTAAAATTTAGAATCGACCCTACTAATCGTAGTTTTAGATAATAATTTAAATAAATACCTTGTATCTTGGCCCCCCCTAACTAAGCTTTCTAGATCCGTCCCTGCATACAAGATCTTCACTTCTAGTAAACCTCCTAGCTCTTGTAAGCACATGGAATAAACAAATACAAACATAATAGGAGGGGTGAGCAACCACATCTTAATAGGGACCATGTCTTCTCGATCCATCCTAACTCATAAATTATTTAAATGTAGTGTATGCATGTGTTCGCGTTATATCACCTTTACATCCCCAACTTCATATAATCATGCATTGAAATATAAAGCAAGCCTCTCATGTAATCTCAAATATTGCCCTTCAGGCATTTTGTTACACCCCAGGTACAGTATTGCCTTTTAGGCATAGTATTGCCTCTTAGGTATAATAACCTCTTAGGCTCTAAACAAATATCGTCTCTCAGGCCCTCAACATTAGCCTCCCGGGCTTATTAAGGTAGCCTTGTAGGCCTACGTGACCATTAGCTACCATAATTCATGCAAACATTGCATCTCATATCATTACCACATATAAACAGATAATTTACAATATTCATAACATCTCATGTACATTCCAAACATGTTAAAGCAAATAAAATATACATGCAAAACAATAAGACAAGCTAGACATCTCAAGTCCCCTCAAACTCATAGGCTCACAGCCCTAAATCCCCTCATTAGGCTATCCACAAAGCATGGGGATCAAACCCTAAAAAAACCACAAAAAAACGGCTCAAAACAACTCAAAATGGTTCAAAACAAGTCTTGGTCGACCTAAATCTAGTTGATCCTATCTCACATGACCACCATGGTTCACCAGATCATTTTGGTCTAACAAAACACTTTAGTCAATTAAATACTCGATCAAATGGTTTATTAAAATTTTTAATCGATCAATTAGTTCAAAATTACCATGGTCGATCAAAATACCCAATTTGGTCGATTAAAATTTTTCAGTCGACCATGTCGCTCCATAATTTGGGAATTCACCATTTTTAGCCACAA
The DNA here is from genome assembly GCA_023512835.1 of Taxillus chinensis. Classification (NCBI taxonomy): domain Eukaryota; kingdom Viridiplantae; phylum Streptophyta; class Magnoliopsida; order Santalales; family Loranthaceae; genus Taxillus; species Taxillus chinensis. Next base: position 8,335,170 of record CM042090.1, on the reverse strand, counting down.
TCCACATGTTTAAGCCTCCAAATCACAAAAATTCATATCCAAACACTCTATACCATTTCTTAACCTCAACTTCTACACTTTAGAAGCATCAAAACACCAAAAATACGAAATTCCATGAATTTCCACAATTAGGGTTCATACATCAAATTCCATAAATTTGAGGTTAGTTTTCATTTTTTAGTTATTCTAGCAAGCATAATCAACGACATATGAGTGAGAAGAATGAATCCCTACCTCGAATTTGGTCGATTTGAGTTCAGATTGCCAATCCCCTTTGCAATTTTTTTGTTATTCCTCAAATGCTCCCTCTCTTTCTCTCTCTTCATGTACACGCTTTTCTCTTTTTCTCTTTTTGCGTACATGCACACACAACAGTTGATTAAGAGTTTCTCTCCTATTTTCTCTATTTATACTTTTCTCATTTAATCCCTTAAAATATTAAAATTACCCTCACAGGGCCCCGACTCTAAATCGTGTTCAATTACTATCAAAACGCTCCGTTTGATGCTCGCATTTCCCATCTAAATATTTTTCTTCCTTCAATATGCATTCCATCATATGACTATCTCCTAGAACCTCAAACAAGGATCATTATATGTTTATAATATTATTTTTTTTGTTAAAATAAATCGGATTAGTAAGTGGAGTTTTTAGAAATTTTTGTTAATTTGTCTATTCAAACTAATTAAAAATTACATTTGGAAAAATTGTAGTAATACTCTATTAGGCTATGTGATAGATGTTAATCAGATAGTTGGTATCAAAAATTAATTATGAAAAAGCTTCATAATCCAAATCAACTTATGACGAAGATCATTGATTTTCACAATCTAACATTAAATTTCAAATCTAATAAAAAAATTATGAGATATTCACAATGTTTTTATTTTTTGCACCATGTTTATTGATTATTTTATAGTGTTATAAAGATGGTACTTAAGAGCATGTTTGTTTTATCTCGTTTTCCTTTTAAAAATATAATTACCACGCCGCGAACACAAAAAACTAATAACAATAAAAAAAGATTATTTTCTACTTTTTAAGTTTCAAAGACATAATATAAAAATATTTTTTATTTTCGCCCTTTCTCTCGTATTTGAAAAGCCCTATTATATTTTAAAAATAAAAACAAAAATCAAGACAAATCAAGCCCTAAGTACTTATAATGTATTAAATTCGATTAAGTTAAGAAATTACATTACTTAATGTAACATTTGTTTATCCATTTCAATTGTTTTTTTTTTTTGTAATAAGTATGGTAATATAGTAAGTTTTACCTAAAATAAACATATTTTATTCATGTGCATTTTTTTGTAATTGTATACAAAGCCAATATGCAATCAAATGGTGAATTTACTTTTGTCCTAATATGGATTACTAAAGATGTATTTTGGTAGGAGCCTCAATATTAGCCATGGATATGATTGACATTAGCAGGGATATAGGCAAGTTTTAGCATTTTTGGCTTTATAATAACATTTCAATGTATTTGTTTTGTTAGCATCATGGAATCCAAGGGGAAAAAATGAAAAATGATCATTTCATTTCATAAGTACCATTAAATTTTAAAAACAAACATAGAACTATACAAGAAAGGAACTAGTCTTAAGGCCATATCTTCGGTGACTAATTTAAAACTGAGAGGTCATATATGACCTTTTCAATAATAACTAAAACCCGGCCCAAAGACAAAGGCCATGTGCAGTTCAATCTTTTGCAGCAACAAACACAAACCCAACTACAAGGTTAAAAAATAAAATATAACAAAACAGAACAAACACTAGTACAAAATCAAAGAAAACAAGACCAGGGCATGATATGTAATGAGATTACCTCGTCTGTTGCGCCTTTTGGATTCTTCACTCCATGCGGTAACAAAAAAATCAGGACGCCAATCTTCACAAACTAAGTACATTAATTCAGAATACCCTGATTTGTAATAACATTCTGTAGCTCCCATACTTTTTAACCCACCGCCTCATACGTGAATGTTTTAGTACAAGTATTCTAAAATTGCACAGTAAATCCCAAAGATCATCCACAAAAACAAAAACAAAAACAAAAAAACTGCAATGACATTTAAAATAGTATGATCTTGTCTCTCTATATCCTAGCATCATACCTCTTAATTTAAAACTCATCATCCCAAACTATGTACATAGTCCACCAATTAGTTTTTTTAAAAATTAAGGGTAGATAGGGCCATATGGGATCAAGCTATTTGATAAATGCACAAAATTAGGGCCCTTAAAATAGCTTTAATGCATGACTTAATTTGAAGGGAATAATACAAAATATGATGTTGAAGGACAGATTTAATCAAAAAGAAAAAAAGGTGAAAAACCAACGAAAAAGCATAATGATAAATAGTTTTTAATTACTACTAGCAAACTGGAATGTTAAGCCTGCATTAGTATAACACAACAAAATTGTTACACAAATATTTCAAAGATTAATTGAGAACATGAATCTCAATTAGTTGCCCCCAAAGTTACTATACTTGAAAAATGGAACGTGTAATAGATTTTTATGTTGACCACTTCAGCTATATCATTTAGTCTATGACTGCACCAAGGCGTATTCAGGAAGTAGAATAAGAACAAGATGCAGGATACAAAAATGCGCCAAATGCTGTCACGTACTAACAGTAAGCATATCAAGTTGTTCAGTTTTCATAATTTGACACACGCACAACCAAAAATAAATAAATAAAATTACCGTTCCAAAGTATGCATCCCTAACGCATTTTGCCTGTAAACTCAAGAACCCCCAATCATGGTCTCTTTTACAGAATTAGTATCTGGCAGTATCCAATAACAATAATAATGGCGATAGATGCTGCACAACTCACACCCCCAAAACGATTGATATGCAGGAAACGCGTAACCAAGACAAAATGGGAGGAAAAAGTAAAGTTTGGTAATAGCTACCAACCTGAATCACTTGCTAATTTTTACAGATATTTTGGACAACCATTTTGATATTTAAAAGAAAAGTCATTATCATTCAAAAAGTTAAACCAGGTTAAATGTCTAAAAAGGCGGCCGATCTAGATTAAGGATCTGGAATGGCACTAATAATGAAATCTTCTTATTTCACATATTCATTTCACAAAATGTACAGAGATGCATCAAGAGCGAAGGGGCCATTACATACAAAAAACTGAAAGTCTGAAACTCAAAGTCAGACAATCCTACCCAGTATAACCCCCCCAATTTTCTCTCTCCCTCTCCCTCCCCCTCCTCCTCCCACTCTTTTTAACTGATATTTTCCCTTTCACTCCAGTGGGGCGCAGGGGTAAGGGTGAGAAGGCCGGGGTCTTAAATATTTACCCCCACAAAGAAAAAAGCACATTCAACCGCTGCGTGGAATACTATCTTCAGCTTCTGCCAGGCCAGCTTCATTTTCTATTATCAAGTATTCACCAATTTCCAAAAGCTGATCAGCAAGCGGAGGAATACCTGGGTTTCGCCCGTCATTATATTTGTGGGCATTGTAAGAAATCTGCCAGACATCATGGGAGAATTCACTGTGATGCTTGTACTCCATCCTTCTCACTTTTTCCTTGATCGTGGATAGATCCATAGGGCGCCTGATGATGTCCAAGTAGTCAGGAGCTTCCTTTCTGGACACTGGTTTCAAGAACAGATATGAAAACCTCCTGTCTGTCTCTAAGGATGTCCACAATTTTCTCCAAAATGCTGGCCGTAAAAACCAACCTAGATGCAAGTTGAAAAACCATCCAGAGATGTGGTCAAAAAGTACTTGATTATTTTAAGACATTGGAACCCTGGAAATGCATTAACTGGCAAACACAATTTTTGGGAAACACGTTCTAACACATTTCATGCATGACTAGTGAGTCATCAAATTCTGTGCTCCACCACAATTTTACTACTTCTCTCCTTCAACAAATTGCAAAATCAGAAGAAAATGCATGAATTACTACTGGTTTTCAACGAAACTTCTACCAAAGGTATATTAAAAAACCTTAAGATTGTATTAGATCATTTGGATGCCCTCTTTGGGACTCCAGGACTACTATGAAAATAAGTGTATGCAAATAAGGGTATTGTAAAAGAAAAATATTTTCTATGTTTGAATATACCCTCCTCCTTTTCCCACTATTCAAAGAGGAGAACTATTGTTGTTTTAGCATTCAATCAAGCAACAAGGAATTCTGTTGCCTAGCCGTGATCAAATAAACTCACAGCAAATTCTCAACAGCAGTTAAACACAGGCCATGTTAAAAATAACTGACGCCACATAAACTCCAAACAAGATCACAGCTTCATTGCAACTAGTTAAAGATTGTTAAAAGCATGCGCATTTGACATACCTCACCACTTCTACGGCGTTTTGTAGGCTGGGGGCACTCATTGTTCCGTGTAGACTCAATGAGGGACCTCCTTTTGTAGTTACGTCCCGCACTGGCAACCTTTTAACTCATTTCTTCTTGCCCTGTAATCCTCCACCAGGTAGTCATCTCTTATTTCAATTTTCTTTAACCTTCTTTTTTCTTCTTTTTATTCTTTTTGTGTCTTCTCCTCCTCCTCCCTTTCGTTTCTGATGGCTTCCTCATATCCTCTAATCTCTGATAGCTGCTCTGCCTTTCCAGAAACCTCATCTCTTCATTTCGTTTCCTAGCTTTCTCTCCCTTTCTGCCTTCTCTTTCATTTCTCCTCTTCTCTTCCTCTTCCCACCATTTTTTCTCCTCCATTGCTTTCCTCTTTGTGGCCTCTTCATCCATAGACATGCTTTCTGTCTTGTGGGCCTCTCAAAACTTGACAGTTCAACCATTTTTTTAGTCTTCCTGTACTCATGACCAATGCTACCATCCTGACTGATCTGGTCCAAATTAATAATCTCCTTGGGTCGTTTAATGACAAATTTTTTTTATGTATTTATCCGTTCTCTATCAGTTTCAGCTGGTGGCCTTATCACTATAGAAGGCTTAAGGGATTCCACCTGCGCATCCTCAGCCTTCATCTTATTGGAACCCATTATTTTTGTAACTTTAGTAGCAGAGACTTCATTGCAGGCTCAGATTGAGAAGTCCCTGGATGCTCAGCACCTGAGCTAATTCCAGGTGTAGCTAGCTCCGGAAATTTTTCAGCACTCTGATGGTGCCACCACATTTAAACTTCACAGGGAGAGGCTTAACCGTTGAATTCATATAGGACTCACTCCTCAAGAGCATCAGCAAGAGAATTTTTGATGCACTCTTTTCTAAAGTCTTTGTAACCAAAGGTTTCTGCTGGGGCAGAGCAGAGAGATCAACACTATTGGATTTTCCTATTCATTTTCCAAATATTTAATTTCAGTATGTATTTCATGATCTTCTCCATATTTGGGGCAATTCTTGCTGTCCTCATGTGTCCGGGTTGGTCCAAGGATACCAAAGCGCACAAGGAAAACTCATCACATTTTAAAAACCACTACAAAATCCCTTTTCCCCCTCAACGCATAACATATAACATACCTGACCACAAGCTCCACAAACAAAGGTCTTCTCTTGCTGATTTCTTTTCCTTGATCATCTGGTTGAAGACAAACATAACTCAGGAGTTCTTCCGACCATCTTAAGAAGGGACAAGAATATGAAAGCAGACTAATGCAGTAACAATAAAGAATATCACGAAAGATACACCAACGCATACACAGCAAGCAAATTGAAAAGTTCCTTCATCACATTGAAAAATGAAAAACCAAATTTAGCTAACATACCTTAACTCCATCTCCCATTATTTTTAACTTTCTTATTGAGTAAAATTTATGGAATATCTTTCTTTCTCAATCCTTTTGGTGTACCTGCCACTTTCTTTTTCGCATGAAAAGCATCCACCTGTCACCAATGTATAGAGGTCCTACTAAGAATAAGCCAAGAAACGAATAGGTTAAGGAAAACATACATCATGCAATGCAAATCTTACATCTTTTGGGTATTGAATGCTCTCTTTTGATGCATATGCCCCATTAGGCTGAGTAGCACAAATAATATGCTTGACTACTGCAGCTGATTTTGTTATATGGTCATTTGCAATCCCAAAAGTTGTCTGGGATCTACGAACCAATACTGCTTGGTCCCCCATGGCTTTTGTCTTTTTCTTTTTCTTCCGATCAGACACATCATCTGAAGAAGGATTTTTCAAGTCAGCTATACATAAAAATAATGAGAATGACCCCCGCAATGAAATCTTCAGAATACATACAATAAGCAATTTAGTACACAGATGAGCTTTAGACAGAAGGGGACTACAAAGCGAAGGCTCATATAACAATCATGAATTCTATATTTAGTAAGCAACCTATGGCACAACAGCATAGGGGAAAAAACATTATACCACAGACATGGTTAAACTGGTAGACACAACTAGGGCGGTTAGCGAGCTTCATCTAAATCAATCTCTTCACAAACCTCAGCTTGTTAATCATTGTAGGAGAGCCTACACCAGAGCCTATTTTTAAGGTCATGAGTACAATGAGAACGAAGCTAACACCCTTACGTTGTTATATAGATGATTTAATTATATAAACTAAATTTAAATAAAAATTTTATATTATTAACTTACTATATTAATATTTCATATTTAATGATTGGTTAATGATTTATTTTGGTTAACTTGGGAAAATAGATTTGATATTTTAAGCTTCTACAAACATACATAGCTGATTTAAATGAGTTCAAACCTTCCTAAGCACAAACAAGTTAGCAAACTCATCCAAAAGTTCCATCCTAAGCTAGTCTATCATGGAGTGAAATAAAAAAATATATATTCACCCTATTTTATAATAATTTTGTATTTTAAAAAAAAATGCCAATTAAATAAGTTATCGATAAAATTAGCTAATTTTAAATAATTATCTTTTATAATAGTTAATCAATTAAATTGTCTTCATCTTTTTAAAGGTTTGAAAAAAGTTTTTTATTATAAAGTAGCCTATTCTATTAAAGTTTTTTATTGTACTAAGAGTTTCCAACATTTTATGTTAAATAACTATGGGGCAGAGAGCTGTGGCATTAGGATTTCTATTATACTATGGTTTTTAGTATTTTAACCCTCTCGCTTATATAAGGTCATCTAAATTCAAATTTTATTTTTATTTAGAGAATTCAATAAATAGGAACCTTTAAGAATGTTTCTTATCAAACGATTTTTTAGTTAATTACTTAATTTGCTCAAAGCTTAAAATTTGAATAAATTCTATTATCCATTTCTAAATTATTATTAAATCTTAAACACATTACTTTTCAACAATAAGAGAAATGGCTAAAAGCTTTTTTTTTTTTTTGACAAGTGCAGAGAATTGATTCATTCACGAGAATCAAAACGCACACAAGAAGTGCACGATAGGCGAGAATACAAAAACAAAAATAACAACCCAATCAAAAAGAGCAACCATCTACCACATCCCAAAATGAAGAATAACACATCCCGCTCCGAAGTATACAACCAATCACCCAAACATTAACAAAAAAAAGTACAAGAGAGGTCAAAGAAGAAAGGCCACTCCGTATCCGCAAAAAACACGCTGTCTTCCGCTCCCGCCAAATACTCCAAAGGAAGCAATGAGGGACGGCCCGCCACAATACCGAATGCCACCCCACGCCGCACAACCACTGCATAAACAACGCACGAGCGCGACGAGGGCATCACCCACGAGATGTCGAGCAATCTGCAACTTGATCCCACAAACTCCCGGCATCGCGCAACGGCTTAACAGACGATCGGCATGCTCCGACGAAGATTTGCACATGTAACACCGACTAACCAAAACAAAGCCCTGTGTCACAGATGATCATCAAATAAAATCTTTCCCCAAGACAAGACCAAGCAAAGAAGGTTACCTGGGAGGGCACCCGCGCTCTTTCCGGAACGCTTCCGCCAAGGAAAAACTCTCGAAGTGGGAAGGTGAAAGCTCAAAGTAAAAAACTTCCGAATCCAGGAACCCACGCCTCCCCAGAGGGGCCCCAAGACATCCTATCCACGACAAAGACGCGCCGGGAAGGAACCGAGTACAAGGTATCAAAGTTAAGGAAGAAAATATCTCCAACTTCCCAATCCGCGTTAGCCTGCACAAACAACACCTCCAACCGCATGTGAGGACCCCGATGACAGAACATCCGCTACAAAAGCTCTCAGGAGATCGTGCAAGCACGAAACAACTCCTAGATACACGAGCTTAAGTGGGGGACTCTCCACACCACACATCATGCCGTACACGGATCGTAGTCCCATCCCCCAACTCTAACACTGGCAACCGAAAGAAGGACTCCAACCCCCGACGGATGAATTTCCACAACCCCAATCCATGGGGACCACGAGGCAACAAAGAGATCCATCCCCCACCGGCGACTCCATACTTGGAGGCAACCCCTCCCCGCCATAGCCGCCCCTCGCTCCGCCCTAAAAACGCCAAAGCTATTTCCCCATGAGAGCAAGTGTTAAAACGACGCAAATCTTCAAGAGCCAAACCACCAAGAGAGAGGTCGACACACCCTCCTCCCACCGAACCAAAAGAATTCGAGGCACGCCTACCCACGGAGCTCCCACAAGAAATGCTCTCTGATGCGCAACATGCGCGGGCTGTCAAATACGGGGAGAGGAACAAGGAAAGGAAGTGAGGGTCGGCAAGCCGGAAGGGTGCTCCGATTCAAAGTAAGTCGTCCCTTCCTTGGGAAAGATAAAGGCGTCTAAGTTGCCAAACGCCGCTCCATCCGTTCTTGCATGAGTTCCCAAATAGCGAAGTCCCAAAGGATGCCTCAAGGGAAGCCCCAAATACAACAGGAAGCGAGCTGCTCTGGCACCCCACATATCACCAACCCCCACTGTTGGCACCTTCCACAACCCAACACCTACTGATTTATGAGAAGAATCGGCAGTTCAAACACCTCAAACCAATATGGACTGACCACGGATGAAAAGATGGCCCGAGATCCTCCTCGCACATCACAAGAGTGTCATCATAAAAAGCAGATGAGAGACTCCAGAGTGACCTAATGCTGGACCACTAACCGAAAAACAGAGAAGAAGACCGATTCAAAGAAGCTTCCCCACCAAAGACCAAACCCTCCATAACAAGAATAAACGGGAACATGACGACAAAGGGTCTCCCCGTCGTAGCCCCTAGAACTCGAGAAGAAACCACAAGGGGGCAATTACAATACCAAATCGGCAACAAAAATACAAAAAGATAGATGCACCCTACCGCCACCTTTTTCGAGGAAGCCACACCGGCCCCGAAGGACATGGGGAGTTAAACCCCTAATGCACATGATCGTAGGCCTTCTCCAAGTCAAGCTTACACAACACCCCCGAAGGCAAGTCGACGCGCTTTCCAATTCTCACACGCCATAGAGAACAGGATCCAAGATCTGGCGACTAGGCCTGAGGCACTCGCACAAGAGAATTCACCCTTAAACAAAGATTTCTTAACCTGCAATAGAAGGAGCTTAGCAAGGTTTTGACACGCCCTCCAAACCGATAGTAAATCCTTTAGGGCCCTCGCCCCGGCTTCTTCGGGAGGAGAGCCACAAAGTCGCGTTGATGCTACGCCAACAACGGCAATGCTCCCGAAACTCTGCACAAACACCCAAAACATCACCTTGCATAGAATGCACCCAATAGTATCTGAAAAGAAAGCCAACAAACCATCCCGGTCCGGAATTTTATCCCCCTTGCACCCACGCACCACTAACAACATCCTCCTCCTCCTCAAACGGCCGATCAAGCCACCAAGACATCAGCCTCGGAAAGGGTATCAAAAAGAAAGCCCATCAAGACTAGGACGGGAACGCTCCTCCCTAAAAAAGAGTCTCATAAAAATCAACAACATGCTCCCGAATATCCCCCGACCTAAAGGAGACAACACCATCAATGTGCAGCCGACTAATGGTGTCGACATTCCTATGAGTTAGCCATGCAAGGAAGAACTGAGTTCTACTTCCTCACGTAGCCACAAAGAGCGAGATTTACGCCGCCAAGAAACCTTATCCATCAAAAACACCCTCTCAGAGCCACCCAAGGTAGCCTGGCGCCCCTCTCCTCATAGATAAAGGCCGGGAAGCAAGCTAACTCTCAGAGTCGCCAAAGGCTGTCATCAGAGTGCTTTCGAATAAGGCCTGCCAAAGATAGGCTTTCCCAGTTTCAAATCCCTTTGTACTAATAACCTCAACTTCGAGACAACACGTGGCTAGTGCTGGGCAACATATGACTCCCACCAAGACTGCACTCTGTCCACAAAACCATGCAAAAGCCACATATTCTCCAACCGGAATGGATGAACACGAAGGTGAAGGACCACACTCAGGAGAACCGAAAGTGATCGTAACTCCAACGACCGAGCCTCGACCGACGGAGATGCACAAACGCCCCGCCAATCCATACAAACCAAAAACCAATCAAGCTTAGAGAAAACAGAGTTGCTAACGATTATGGACCACGTATAATCCCCACCAACCAAAGGGAGATCCAATAGTCCCATGGCGGCGACAAAGCTTGGAAGAAAACCCATCATCAAGGGAGTAAACCCCAGCGAACCCGTCTTTTCAGAGAAAAACGCACCACATTAAAAATCCCCCCTGATACACCATGGCACCCCCATCAATATGCAAACCCGCAAGCTTATCCCACATCGACGACGATCACCGGCAACTGGAGGACCATACACCCCGAAAAAACATCCACACTTTACTCCCCAACCGATCGGAATTTGCAAGACAACGAAACCGGCCAACGGCATCATTGGTTTGCAAACAACACGGTTTGTCCCACATAAACAATGCCCCGTGCCCCCACGCACCCAAGAAAGATCCAATCCACAAAGCGACCTCGCCACAAAAGCGCAATAGTCCTCCCCACACCAACTCCAATTTAATCTCTTGTGTGCAAAGAATGTCCGGCCCACCGGAACAAATTGCTAAGGCAGGCACATGCCTCATCATCCGTCCTGCACGTTCCACGATAAGAGTTTCCCACTCATTGGGATAACTCAAGATCCCCCAAACAACCAACCAGTCCTAGCCCCACCCGAGAAGGCCGAGAAACCCTTGCCTCATAATTAATCGAAGATGCAAGGCCCCGAAATCTCGGGCACACTTAGTCCCCGTGCCTGCAGGCTGCCCACAAGGTGCCAGACCTTGCGCGCTGATGCCGAGCCTCAATGTCGCGGGATCCGACACGCATCTTCACACTCCTCAAAAGTCACCCCCAAGATCTTACCAATGGCCTTATCGCTTCTGTAAGACCCAATCGCACGCCCTCCGGACAGCAAGGTTGCACCGCAAGAGCCGCAGTCGATCGCCAACGACAGAGCGTCGGCGATCGTCGAGTTCTGGGAACAGGCTCGTCGGCATCGATCGCGGACAGCGATTGCACGGCGCTCGGAGCCAACGAGCGTATACAAGGACGAGGCTCCGGAGTTCTGCGGTGGAATGGTCGTTGGCGTTACGAGGCGAAACGAGCTTGGTCGGGCGGTCCGGATCGTGGAGTGCCGAACGAACGTGGATAAGTCCTGTCGCGTCCGGTCGGGACGTGGCATCATGGCCGGGTCGAGTGTTGGGGGAGGCTGGCCGATCTTCCTTTGGGCCGGCTCGAGGTGCGGTCTTTTCCGCGAAGGCGCTACGGTCTACCTGGCTCAATAAAGACTAAAATCGCATTTTAGGAAGCTTCATATTGTTTTCTCGCCGTTAGTCCATCTCGGTCGCGGGGGACTCTCTTCATCCCCACCGGCCATGACGCTCATGGGTGGCTTGGGCCGCAGAGTTTGCTCACCGGCAGGCTTGGGAGCCGTCGGGGTGTCGGTGACGAGGGATACCTGGCTCGCATCTCGCTGCGGTTGCGCGGGTGTCGGTGCACGCCTCCGAACGCAACGCCAGACGTATCGCGACGTGGCGTCGGGTGGCGTTGCCGGCGGGAGGCCGAACGACGGCCGTAGTGGGATCTCTATCGACCGTCCGTTCGCTTGCAATGGGTGTCGGGCAACCGGGAGAATGGAGCGTGGTCGACGCCTCCGGTGCTCTCCTGGCGACGCCGGTCGGCGCTCCTGCGTTTTCTCGACGCGCTCCCTTGACGGAGCTTTGCGCGGTTGAGGCCGATCGTCCCTTTTCGGTTGGGGGGGGGGGGGGGGGGTTCGTGGGTGCCGTAGCACGTTGTAGCCGACACGGGGGTGTTGTCATGGAGTCGCCCGTTCGTGGCGTTTTTTGAGCATGGGGAGGGCAGTGAAGCAGCCCCTCCATTGGTGAGCACGCCATTGGCTAAAAGCTCAATGATGTTTTATTGGACATCATACATATATATATATACACACACATCAAATAAGTAAACTAATTGATCAACATATAATAAATTGAAATGGAAAAAAAAATCTAATAATTGATGACAAGGACAAGAGAACCGATAGTGGCACAAAAATATTTTTGCAGTCTATTTTTTTGATAGTATTAAGGATGAAAAGTGTAATATACATCAAAACTCTAATTAAAATATATATGTAGGGTTTCATGGCTAAAAGTAATAGTTGAATGACTAACCTAAAAAGAGTATAGTTAGGATTCAAAAAAGATCAAAAGATTAAAACAATCAGCATTTAAAACATTTCAATGAAGTTAAAGAATTTAAATCAACTAGAGAAGAATAAAAGGTTAGAAGACCTGTCATGCATACAAAAGCATTGCTTACATTAAAAACAAAATCATTTTCTGTTTTAAAGAAGTGGACAAGTTAAGTACAATGACGATGTTTTATTTTATCATGCATCGCTAACTGATATAGCAAGCATCTCTTGAGTCAATTGCGAATCAAGAATGCCTAGCTGGACCCATGATTTGACCTCTGTGTGTGAAGGAAAGAGGGGGGGGGGGGGGGGGGGGGGTTAAAACACACCAGCACCACTGGATATTATCTAAATGGGAATATAAAAAAATGATCATCGCCATTTAATGAAAAAAAAAACTTTGAAGGATTAAAATGCTCATCAACAATCGTTTATTACACATCTTAAGATCCAAGTTGTAATAGCACATTTACGGTTTGAATATGAATACTTTACTGTTCTGTAAATAATCACTTTGTTGTTTAAGGATTCTTTGTAGTGAACCTCCTTAAGAACTCTCAATTGTATCTAGGCCTTTTGTCCGAAGTACTAAACATTATAGTTTGATTGTAAGTTAAAAGAGCTGAGTTTCATTGAACTCGTGAAACTGTTTATATTATGCGTACTTAGTGGAACCTTTCACGTATTGTGAAAGACAAGTAAAGTAGGAGGTATACTCGGAACCATTATAAAAGTGTCTTACTATGCACTTAATGTTTGCAAATTTACTTCAATTTTTTCCTGTAAGCTATTTATTCTCCCTTTAGCTCACTTTTAGGAACTTACAATATAAACTAAAAGTTATGAAATATTATTCAACGATATTATGAATAGAAATTATTAGTCTTAATATTTAATGAAAAATATACGGTTAAAATGTTAGTTTGATAGTACAAATCAATATGAGAATATTATTCATAATAATATAATACACATTTTTTAAAATTAATTTAAAAAACAAATAGCTAGCACATATCTAAAGCATGTGCTAATTCAACTAAAATATATAAGACACAAAAAATCAAAAGACAATGTTCCATACCATCCATAAGTATTCTGCATAAATCTGCTGCTTCAGCCCCTTCATCTTCAATCTCATCTTCCTGTGTTTGGGATTGGTGCCTTCTCATTTTAAGGCCCTTAACACCATCTGTTTTATCACGCTGGGATTCACAGTTACCCTCGTCTCCTTCTTCACACCCTTCTGCATCCAGCAGATTCTCCAAGTCCCCAGCAAAGGAATCCAGGTCGCTATTTGCTTCAGAATCACTGTCATTTTCATCACCTTCAATGACTGAAAGACTTTGAAATTGTCTATCCCATATTTCCTGACACTTTTCCCTGGTTTGTTGCTGAAGCTGAAGAAAAGACATTCGCTGTCCCCTTGCATATTTGCTGATAGTCGTAGGATCAACCTTGACCCCAGATGCAGCTTGCTCGCTAGAAAGTTTGCGAATCATTGCAATACGATGCCACCTAGTTTGTTTTGCTATTTGTTCGTCTGGAACATTAAACTTTAGGAGAACCTAGAAATCAGAATTTAAAAAATTACAGCCATGACATTCATAGAGACAACAGATAATTTTCAAACATCAGTAACCTTCAAACATCCATTATAGGTCACAGTAAATAGATCAGTAACTTTCAACCATTGATCAAGGACAACTTATCCCTACCAAATATAATAAGAATTTGTTTCAATCGAAACTACAGGTCTTCATGCTAATTGTAGTTGTATAATTATGCCAAGACCACCCAAAGGATCCTGAATTTTATGAAAAAAATTAAAATTGTAAAAAAAATAAATATAAAAATAAAATATCAGCCCCAAAAACTGCCCCCCACCTAAAAAAAAGGCTTTTCATCAATTATCTTTAACTTTTTGGTGAGAATTTCAATCATCAAGAATAAGTATAAAATAAAAAAACTTGGAAAAGGTCAACAAACCTCCCGAGCAGCCTCCATACTCAATCTGCGCAGATCAGCATCTGTTCCAGTTACAGTTGAACCTCCTCGAGAAACAGATATTTTTTTCTTTACGACTGCACTCGGTATTGGTGCCTTCGGAGCAGTGCGTACATAACTAAAGCCAAGACCCCTACCAGATGGATCACCAACCCCAGTGATTTCTAAACGCTCAATATTTCCTCTATCCTACAGAAAAGATTTCCATCAGAAAATTGAAAATAATGCAAGGATATACACTACTGACTTTTTCTATCAGAAAAAACAGACTTGGTGGTTTGTGGCTACTAGCAAATTGGAGTTTTCAAGAATTTCAGATAGGAACAAACCAATAAACCACTGATAATATATTCCAGGAATATCAAGTATAATCACTATACTAAATGATAAAGAGCGAAAAGAAACTAGACCTCCACAATTGTATAATGTCCTTTAATGACATGCTACAATCCATGAAAAGTAATAAAAATATAATTTTCCTCGTATGCACAAGCAACAAAATTGGCAATAACAGTGTACTTAAATACTACAGGAGAAAATAAATAAATAAATTCCCCACATTTTTTATAAATAAATTCCATTAAATACCATATTCAGTGTAATTGAAATACGGTATGTATTACTAGATCCCATAAATATAATGAACCTGGCTTGTACAGGAAACAAAATTGCTACTTAAGTTCCATGGGGTAATTTGCAGCTCCCTCTCAATGTGTGCTGCAGCAGCTAAAGCAATGGCTTCATACGGGAGCTGATTCATTGCAGCTGAAAGTCCAGCAGGATTTGTCAGCTTTGTAATTCCTAAGCGCTTGAGCCTGTGGTGTCCAGCTAGCATACTTTCGTATGCACAGACCTAAGCCAAATGAAGAAAAGATGTTAGGAAAATCAAAAACAAAAAACAATGCATGCATTTGGTAATCAATGACAAAATGATGATCAGATATAACTCACGTTCTCTGGTGTCACCATCCTTCTAAGCTCCTCCTCAAGTGGAATGCGAAAATTACGTCTCATTATCCAAAAGTACTCTCCCCTTGGTCGCTTTAGATAGGTTTGTATGCGCAAGAACAATCAAGTCAATTGAAAATACAACATTACAACCATCGAGAGGAGATACAAATTACAAATTGAAACCAAGTGCCAACATTTTGCACTAGCACTGGAAAACCCAAAATCAAAGTATAACACTTCCAGATTTAAATGCAACATTACCTGCAAATCTGCACAATGCTTCAGCCTCTTTCGAAGAAAAGGCTCAGAAATGTTAGGAAACTGTGCAGATAACTCATCAGCTCGGATATGAGGAGGCAAGCCACACTTTTCTAGAGCATGAAACCCACGGTACATATACACCAACAGCCTATTCATGATATATGTTTGTAGACCCTTGCTTCCAGGAGACATTACCTCCATGTGAGGCTCCTAGAGTAAATAATAATACAAGGTAACAAGATAAATCAAATAACTGTATATCCAAACACAATATGGAACTCAGTGCAGCAGCTTTAAACCAGAACACATGAAATGGGTATGATTACAAGATGGAAAACCACTATAATTATTGCTTTCAAGGAGTGATAGCAGATGGCACCATGAGGTTGAGATTGCTAAGTTAGAAGTTTAAAACCTCTGAGTAAGCAAAGTACATCAATTTTTTCTTATTCCTCTCCATGTCATGTAAGTTCTATACAACACACGGTTGCCTTTTGAAAACCTCAATCAGAGTCTTAAAATTGTGAAGAACTACATGTACCTAACCCAACTATGTTGTACTCGATCATTCCAGACATGTTAGGATTCTGAAAAGGTGAAGCTTGATTTTGTATAAGTAATGTTTTGTGGGTTCCCAATTAATAAGGGAGAGAAAAATGAATTAGGGTGTAATGATCAAAACAGAGTCATAAACAGAGTCAGTTGACATGCAACTTGTTGATCCAATTGATTGGAATTCAAACTATAGTTAAAAAGCAATCAAAAACCACAAGGATTCTGGAGTTGACATAAAGGCAGTGTGACCCAACCAATTGAGCCCAAACTATCAAGTAAGAACTATACATACACACATATTACAATGATGAGAAAAAACTAAGCATTCCACTTATAAATTGGGTCTTCGACTCTCGTTTTTTTGTTTTTTTATAAGAAATTTTATTAAAATAGAAAGAACGCACACAAAAAGTATGCACCAAACAAACATACAATAATAGGCTTTCACCCAGCCAATTGACGCTTCATCCTCTCAATAACTGGATTTCAAATAGTGGTAGCCTTAGGGGAGCCCCTAAAGGAAGACATAAATACAAGAGCAGCAGCTGCTTAGTATGGCACCCTAAAATGTCAGTCGGCTCCCCCAAGCGAGGCACATCCCCAACAAGAACCAAAATGGATTTGCTGATATTAATCCTCAACCCTGAAATAGCCTCAAACCAGGACAAGGAGAGAGCACAAGTAGAAAATCTGCCTCACAAAACAACATACTATCATCGGCAAAAAGAAAATGAGAAACGGTAAATGAAGCACCGCCTAGCTGGCCCACCGAGAACCCAGAGAGAAGCTATAGAGTCTGAGGACTTTGCAAGTCCCACATTAGCTGGAGAGGAAAACAAAGTGTGCCTCTTAAGAGAGCGTGGAGACCTCTCCTAGCATGAGGCCTTTTGGGTGTTTGTGAGGCACTACTAAGAATAAAACCGGGAATTAGGCTTGAGACCCGAACCGGACAATATCATGTCATGCGGGGGACTTGAGTCGTTACAAAAGCCGGCCTTGCCCACCAAACAACTAAAGGCCTCCATCACAATGACAAAAAGTATAGGAAACAATGGATCCTCCCTTGCCGGAGATCCCGAGAACTCGAAAAGAACCCGCAAAGGCTTCCATTCACAAGAACCAAAAATCAGTTAGTGAAAATACAAAAGGAGATCCAATGTCGTCACTTGGCCAAAAAGCAACACTGTTGAAGAAAATACAAAAGGAATCCCCAATAAACATGGCCATAAGCCTTCTCCAGATCCAGCTTACAAAGAACCCCCGAAAGAGCACCTTTGACCCAACTATCAAGACACTCATTCGCAATGAGAACTTAATCCAAAATCTCTGACCCTGCACAAATGCACTCTGAGACGATGAAATAATCTATCCCAAAACAGCCTTCGGTCTATTAACAAGCACCTCAATCAGGATTTTATTAATGCTGCCCACCAAACTAATTGGCCGAAAAGTCAGAAGATCGTCCGCCCCCGACTACTTAGGGATGAGGGCAATAAAAGTAGCGTTGAGACTCCACTCAAATTGACAATGCTCCTAGAACTCTACACACCCATTACATCACATTGCAACACATCCCAACAACGCTGAAAGAATGCCAAGGGGAACCCATCCTGGACCAGGGGCCTTATCCCCGTTGCAGCCCCGAACCACGGACTTGACCTCTTCCGCAAAGGAGCACACAAGCCAAGCAACATCCTCCGCCAAAAGGACATCAAACTGAACCCCATCAAGAAGAGGATGAGGGCGAGCCACGACACAAAAAAGAGACCCACAAAACTACACCACATGAGCGTGAATAGCCTCCTGACACGTTGAGGGAGCACCATCAATGTGAAGAATGCTAATAGAATCGGCACTCTAGTGAGAGTTTGCCATACAATGAAAGAACTTAGAATTCTTGTCCCTCTTACAAAGCTACATGGATCAAGATTTTTGCCGCCCGGAAATCTCATCCATCAAATGCAGCCGCTCAAGAGAAGAAGCCAACATAGCTTGGCGCCTCCTCTCCTCTCTCGACAAGGGCCGGAGTAGAGTCATCTCATCAAGGGCTCCCCCAAATCCGCCAATAGAGTATGCTTCCTAAAGCTAACTTGACCAAAAATAGTGGCATTACAAAGCTTTAGGCCCCGCTTCAACTTCAAGGCTAGCATAAAACTCGAAGAGCCCTCCATGTGATATGACTCCCACCAAAGCCGAACTTGGGACACAAAACCCTTAGCCAATAGCCACATGTTCTCAAACCGAAAAGGTTGTTGGCATGGCGAGACGGACCACACTCCTTGAGAAACGGAAAATGATTAGAACCCTATATACTCAACCGCGACTAACAGAGATGCACGTGCTGTCCAGCCTAATCAACTAACAGCAAAAACCAATTAAGCGGAGAAAAAGACAGCACAATGCGATCATTAGACCACGTGAAAGCCCAACCAACCATCGAGGGATCAATCAAGCCCAAGTCATCAATAAACTTAGAGAACCCAACCATCGATGGAGTGAACCATGTCAAACTTGTTCTCTTTGAAGGAAAACACACCACATTGAAGTCCCCCCCAAGGCACAACGGCACCGCACACCAACTATGCAAATCAGAAAGCTCATCCCACATCAAGTGACGATTAATGACAAGGTGAGGGCCGTGCACCCCGAAGAACATCCACTCGCCTGGTCCACCACATTATGAAACTTGCATGACACAGAAAAATAACCCACAACCTCGTCCACCTTGCGAACAATGCGGTTGTCCCGCATCAAGAGAATGCTCCTGGAAGCCCCCACGAGCCAAAAAAATAACCAATCCATAAAGCGACATTGCCACAAATGCCGCATGATGTCCACCGACATAACCTCCAACTTAGTCTCCGCAAGCGAATGATGTCTGCTTTCCACTCCTGGAACAAATTGCTTAGATAGAAGCACTTTTGCCAATCATGGATAGGAGTGTAAAACGGGTTAAAGCCCGCAGCTTGTGGGCTTGGGCCGGACCGGGCCAAGCAAAGCTCGGTCCATTTAAAATGCGGGCCTAAACGAGTTTAAGCCTAGCGGGCTTGCCCACGAGCTTTTTTTATTTTTATTTTTTATTTTTTATTTATAAATACCTTAAAATTTAATACATATATTATATTATATAATTTTAATTGAGTAATTAAATTTTATATATGAACAATTGTAAAATAAAATTGAAGTAATATTGATTTGATAAAATTATATTGTATACTTTTTAATTTTAAAAAAATATAAATAAATAAATAAATAATACGGGCCCCCGCGGATTGCTATGGGCCAGGCCTTGCCCAGTCGGTTTAGAATGCGGGCTGGGCCGGGCCGGCCCGTTTTACACCCCTAAATTAGGGGCCCTAATCATGGAGCCCCCCCCCCCCCACAAGCAGAAGGGCTTCCCTCTCCTGTCAAGGACGAGGTGGCCCCTAGGACAGCACACCCCTACCAACAGAAGCAGCTGGCAGAGGGAAAGCCACCCACAAAGAAGGAAGAGAGAAGCACCCATCAGCCAAAACCCAGCCCAGACACGTTGCTGCGTGCAGCGACACTAGAGGTGACACCACAGGAGATGTTGAGATAGACTGCACAGTCAACTCCCCAGGAATGACGCGAGCATCAAGCACAGACCAATCACCCGCTTGCCAGCACAAAGCCTCAGCCAGACAAACAAGTCAACGAACTCGCCGCTAACAATAAGCTCAGACGCCCCCTGCGCAATACTGACGGAGTCCCACATCACAGAACAAGCGAGAGTCGCGCTTAAAAGAGTAGTACGGAAAAAGATGCAGTTAACACGTCGGCGATTTTAATAAAGTTTCATCTTCCCCCCATATATATATAAGGTTGTGATATTCCAGACTTCCTTATTTTGGTTACTTGGAATCTAGAACAAGTAATCAAATAATAATAGAACCCTCCTTCACTCCCTCTCTCACTTCCTTAATCATATGCCTGACATCACTTTATATCATAGGATAATCCAACATAAATACCAGAATAATAACTTAAAAACCATAGAACATTCCAATAGATATCCTTTCCCTGATAATATCCAATATATAAACATTTGCAAAGTGAAAGTAAAAAAACTACTGCAAGAATTAATGACAAAATTTACTCACACAGAAAAGCATTGAAACAGCAGCAAACCTGTTGTCCAACAATATGAATCCGGTCAATGCGACGAATCGACAGCTTTCCCTTAGCAGACCGAACCAGTAGATAGTCAGTTGACGAGACCTTATGTGGAAATATTGGTGCTCTATACATGTTTGTTTCAAGACACGACTGGCTGCAACCAGGTTTTATCTCTCCAAGGAAGGGGGATTTATCAGCAGGATCAAGCGTGAGTATAGTCCCCAGGTTGCTATTGTCGTTGCGTAGATGGGAACCAGTCTGATCACCTGGAGCTGATTTCTGATAGTAAGTACATAGTCTAGCACCCATTCCAACATTTCCCAACAACAAAGGCCTCTCCTCACAGTATCTGCCAGCATACCAGAAAGTTGAGTGATCCTTCAAATTTTACAAATTGAGAAATATTAACCATAAAAAGAGTAGATGGCATTAAAAGTTTAAACCAAGCAACCTAGACAACACCTTTGACTAGAAATAAACAGCATAAGCTTAAATATATTGATTCGAAAAAAAATGGAAAATGCCTAGGTACAATACTTGTGTTTGCATCAATACAAAGCTGTAACTAAATGAATAGTCCGTTATTTTCTATACGATTTCTTTAAAATTTCTGATGACTGCAATGTCGTGAATTTAGTAAAACCCAATCTACAAATTTTCCAAGGGACTTCCACCAGCCTCAAAATGAATCCATGCCCTTCACCCTTCCTAGCATTTTCAACTAAACCAATATTACATGCAGATAACAAGCACCAAGAGACATTCCCTGACCACATTAATTTTTGAGTTCAACAACAAATAAGCATTGAACAAAACAATAACTCTCCAGCTTAAAGGCTATCCAACTCAAGTTGATCAACAACCACAAACCTTTCAAGCTCCAAATAAGCTTAAGAGCTCAAACGGACAAAATTATGCATTATTTGGTGGTAACGCTTAATAACAGAATGGCAGCACATACGAAACTCAAATGGGAAGGCAAAGTGAACATATGCAGCATGCATAATTGGACAAGAAAATTTATGTCGCTTACTCCATTAAGAAAATATGGCCATCCTTTGCAGAAAGGTCAGATTTCTTCTTAAATGCTCCTGGAGGTCGCAAAGATTTATTCTCACCCGGAAGCCTTTGTGCCCTTGACAATACATGTATTTTTGTACGGACAAGATGGAGTACAGAGTTTGGCCGAACGTTTTGCGCAGCTAGAGTTTTGCTATCTTCCAGCTCATTTCCAACATAATATATTTTCACAATTTCAGATGGTTTAAAATCTACAAGAAAGTGAATTTACTGTATGTTACGTATGCATAAATATGGATAGGAAACACAGTTCATAAACTATTTTCATTACACTTTGCACAACTGCACAAAAAATGAAAACACAGACCTAGTTTTTTTGAGGCCTTCCCTTTGACAGAAGAGATAGTTTCCTCAACATCAACATGAAGTTTAATCCCTTTTCCCCCCAAGTTCTTCAAAATAATTTTCATGGGTCCATAAGTATCCAGTTTCCCTAATTCTTTCATTGCCATCTCATTGTCATGAGGATACCAAATGCCTTTTGGACGATGAAAATTAGCAATATTTTTACTGCACAACAGCAATGAAAACATCCATAAATGACAAATGAAAATGAAGAATGTAGCTGAAGCAAGCATGCACTTGGACCCCCTAAGACTTGAGGTTCTTTGATAATTCACATTTAAATATTCTTCTTGTAGTTTATGCTATAAGGTCTATATAAACACCTTTAATCCATTTCCAGTGATTTGGTGATAACTCAAAGCCATCACAGCACGCCAACTATTATTTTTGAGTAGCATATATATGAAAATATTTGTGTGTATTAGTAATGCAAGAATATACAAACATACAAACGCACACTTTTAATTAGGGGTTCCCCTTAAAAATAGTTAAAAATAAAAACTGAACAGGGGAAAAAATCCCATGAAATAAATAGTAAAGAAACCAAAAAACAATGCATTTCATTCAAGTGAGCAAAAAAGGTATTTGTTTATCATCTTGATTATAATCTCTCACGACTTTACATTACAGGGGAAACAAATCAACTTTATAGTGCAGATGTAGGCATCTTGTTGGAGCAAGATTATTCAAGTGCTTGAAATATCCAGTATAAAAAAAAGGACAAACATTTTTTATATAAAGTGTGCACTTGTTAATCTGTGTTTATTTCAGACCTACAACACAATAGATTTGTTAAATAAAAACACTGCTAGATTATGAAACCAATTAAATCTTTTGAATAAATCACACGCTCTTGAAAAGAAGTCTTGAGTTCAAAACCTGAATACATAAATCTGCACAAACAATATGGTTCAGTAAGACAATAACATTCAATAAAAATATGGTTTTGTAGTCACGAGATTGAACTAATTATTTCATCATATTTTTTGCAACATAGTGCCCTAGCCTATAACTTGGTTGCCACTTGTGAGAAGTATTAGTAATCCATAGTCCATAGAGTAAAATTGTATTTTATCATTTAAGATATTGACAATCTCACATGCAAATGAGATTATGAATACCCCGATTAGATACTTTTTGTATAGTAGGAACTGACATCTGGTATGAAAGAAGCAATGATGAGAAACACAACTGTTGATGTTTAGGAAATCGATTGCCACTGGACAATTAAGTCCATAAGCAACTGCTTTTATGGGAGCAAGAGACAGCTGCTTCACAAATCAGTTTTCTTTTTTTACTTTATTTTAGTGAGGTAATGTAAACCCTACATAATACAATTATGGATACCCAATTAGCACTAACACATTCTTCTATTCTACTCTCTCTCTCTCCCTCTCAATCTCCCTCTCTCCAAATCTCCTTTTTACAACTTTGTCATCCTTTAACATAATATAAATTAATATAAATAGATAAGACTATTTGCACAATCCTAAGCAATATCTTGAGTACGAAGGATTATAATTTTATATGATTAAGAATGAGTGCAAAGGTTATTGATATCACATTATTAGTATTATTAGTAGTAATAATATTTTATCTAATCCAAAACCAAAACACAGCCTAGAGGTTTATTTGCATCAGCTGCTACTGTTGTTGTCGTTGCTGCTTAAGTAATATCTTCAAACTATAAAATTGTAGAATTACGATTGTAAATTTTAATAAATTATATAAAAAATAGAACAAAAATTATATAAAGTTCACAAGATAAACAATACAATCACTTCTTAGCTTAAATATTCCATTTTAAAATTAAATATTAAAAAATAATAACAATAAAATAAATATAAAGGCCAGTACCAGCAACTGCCACTGCCAATCATGCAAATGCAGTCGAAGTAATGTGCCAACTAGCAAGGAAGATGTCAACTCAAAATTAACACATAATATGACTTCAAATTGTGGTGTGTTTTACATCTCCTTGTTCACAAGAAAATTATAAGTTCATGCAATTCCTTTTAAATTGAAAATATTATATACATACACACACACACAAAAGAAAAGGAGGAAACAAATGCTGACTGGCAATTAAAATTATAAATATAATATCAATGAATTTGTGCCATCCATCCAGAGGCTACTCAAAAAGGAGTGCATGCATGCTGTTGAGCAGGTCCCATAATCTTTTCACGCATGACCTCAAAAAACATAATGCAACATATACATGGTAAAGATGGACAACTATGCACATGTATAAAGTAAGCAATCACAACAAAGGAAGAATATGCAAGAGGAGACCACAGTTCGTACTTGCTCAACTTTGGTTTCATTGTCAGCAACTGGAGTGCTGGTATTGAATGCAAGACTTTGATACCATGAGCTGTGCGCTTTTTAGAGTGTGATTTTAGCTGCTGAGAAGTTTTCCTGTTCGAATAAAATTTGTCGTTGGCAATATTAAACCGACCCAATGGACCTGCATGACACTGGAGCTCACAAGGTTCACCAATTCCAGACTTCATGGAATGAGCTATTATCATTGCTCCAGCATGAAGACGAAGATGTTTAGCGTCTTTGGAATCAAAAACTTCAAAAAGCATCTGCTCATCCCGTAGATCAAGAATTAGCTTTGGCTTTGCAACAGGTTTGTCAGGATCCCAAATTATTTTGTCTAACCAAGATCCTTCCAATATGTCTCGGTTTTTCAATGCAACAACATTTAAGTGCTTTCTGGCATTACTTCGGTGAAGCCCTTCGGCACTGTTTGAATCATTTGTATCATCCAATTCCATCCTAGATTCTAACCTCAAAAGTTGAGGATGACATCTGCTTTTTGAGAAACGATCTGCAAATCCTGGGTATCGAGAACCAAAGGGTTCCACAATAACAGATGAGCTTGGAAAAAAAGGAACGCTATCCTTTTCAACAGGTTCCATTAGAACATCCGAGAGAAAATTATGTGGCCTTGATCCTGTGTCCAATTCTGCACCACTAACTATTGTATCGGGGTCAAGTCCAACAATATCAGAACTGTCAAAAGAATGGTCACTAGCGGCTGGAGAATTGCCCCAGATAATTCTTTCTTCCCAGTCCTGTTGATCAATGGGATAAAACTCAGGACAATGCTGTGATTGGCATGTCGCAGACAGATCTACTGATGCATCCTCTTTCATTGGCTGTGCACTGCAAAAAGAGGCCTTCCCTTGGGAATCAAGTCGATTAGAAATTTCCACAACCCCTTTACCAATACCAAAGTTTTCCAGCTCCGACTCATACAACTTTTCTGAAACATCATCTTGGGTCACAAGTGCCTGTTTCACAACTGAAAAACCTTGGCAGCAGCCCTTTAAAAACGCCTCTTCATCATCCTCAACAACATCATAGGCATCTATCTGTGTCCGAGCTTCTAGAATTGTAGTTAAGAACTTATATTAAAAAATAAACTTGGGCCAAAATATTAAACAGATCCAAACAGACACAGAATGCCAAAAAGAACCAATAAAAGAACATAAAAACAACTATATTGCTAAAAGTGGAATATGGAAATCAAAGAAAGAACAAAACCTGTTAGCCAAATTTCCAAATGATCATTTCCCTTCTAGTTGTTGCAATCAGGTAATTAAGCTTTCCAGCAACTTAAGATTAAGATCTATTAAAGAGGCAAAATAATAGCGCATAACATGCATACCCAAATAGGGTTCACATCACATCCATTTATAATAGAATAATGCATCCTAAATATAGAAGCTCTATTAAAACTGACACCATTCCTAGAACTCTAGTTACTAGAGAATGGCATTGAGAAAAGCAAAGAAGATACACTTAATTCTTTTAGTATAATATTAATTTATTATATAATTTTATAGCAACTGTTTTCATATATTAATTAAACTGCTTTTGTCAAATTTATTTATAATCATGGATGGATATTGGCATTAATGGAAAATCTCACAAAAAATGACTTGATTTGACTCACTCCTACTACATTTGCTAGGGTGTACCTAATAATGCAAGGTTTATATGAGTATATGAATTTAACTTCATAAGAGTGAGGCAATGTATATGGCCAAATAAACTAGAAGGAAAAGAAGTGAAAATTATTGTGAGGGGTAAGAATTTTGGTCTAGTATGTCTTATACATTGAAAATAGACTTCTTGTTAATATGTTGAGATTAGCAAATTCGGATAAGATCCTTAAAATGGGATTTAGTGAGGAGATAGTTAAAACTTTGATGCGTATCGAGAATCTTATACCAAATTATAGAGACAGAGAGAAGGCTTGTATGCAAATTAAGATTTTATACAAAAAAAATTGTTTAGCTTCCAATTGGAAAGATCTACCGTATACAAATCTCGTTCCAATATGTGAAGTAAATTATTATTGTAGATGATTAATGAGTTGAATTTGAATATCAAACTCCAGATCAAATCTTTTATGGTAAGAATTCTAAGTTTTACTTATCATCCAATTGTAAACGAAACTAAAGTGCCTTTAATTGAATATATATGCGGTTAAAAAGTTCCAATATAATAATAGTTTAATAGAGTATTTAATATGAATTTAAATATTTATTCATACTAATTTTATTTTAATTAATATATGTAGGTTAATTCTAAAAAAAATTAGTTAGCTACCGAAAAACTAAACTCACTAGTGAATGTGATATGAAAAAAGTTCATTAAACAACAAAGCTTACACAATGACATTGATCCTTTAGTTTTTATGTGTTTTCGAATGATAAGTGGGTAATTAAAAAAATATGATACTTGTGAAAAATAGAAATATTTCATTCATATTGCTAACACATTAGACGTATACATATATCTTGTGTTGCCTTTTTTGCTTGGATTGTATGCTTGGCAGCATCCCTACTGTTGATAATCTGCGATATGGAGTTTCGTTCATGTTAGCCGATATTTCATGTGAAAGGTTTCAACGGAATCCTTAAATCATTTATTTCTTCATTGTCCGTATGTTCGGGAGCTTT
Organism: Taxillus chinensis; assembly: GCA_023512835.1. NCBI lineage: Eukaryota > Viridiplantae > Streptophyta > Magnoliopsida > Santalales > Loranthaceae > Taxillus > Taxillus chinensis. The sequence goes on along the minus strand of CM042090.1, from coordinate 8,308,300 downwards.
GAGACATGATTATAGGCTTGTTCGGCTTTCTTTACATGATGTTGGCGTTCCTTTGTTGGTTGTTTAAGTGCTGGCTCGGGAGCGTGGAGCAGCGTTCGGTGGTGTGAAGGGTGCCTCTCATTGTCTTCTTTGATGTATTTGGACGCGAGAATGCCCGTGTTTTTGACGATAGAGAGCAATCCTCTTATCTTTTTTAGGGATTTGAGGGAATGACTTTTGCTGTCTTTTTCTTCCATTTTTGATGTTATTCATAGGTGTTCATTTTGAGTCTGTTGTTATATGTTCATTTAGCGCTCACTACGTTCATTTTTTTAATAAAATTTCTTACTTATCAAAAAAAAACCATTAACTTCCTCGAAGGCACTACCACAACCTCCCCAGCCTTCCTAGGCTTTGATGCCCCCTTTTATTCCCACCATCAACAATAGTAACATGTCACGCCCCAAAGCAACCAGGTGCAGCCAAAACGTCTCCCAATGGTGCAGGCCAGATATGCATTCGTACTATTTAGAGGAGGGTCAGGGTAAAAAGTGTAACTGGTACGGATGGAAAGGCTCCAAAACAATTCGGGTAGGAAATCAATGGAAGCCCCTTCAAAGTTCTAATCCGATTAAATATGGAAAACAAGCCGCTAGTTATGGACTTGATGATGAAGAGGGGATTTAGCCATCCCTACACAAACTGAACAAGAACTGGAGTCATTCTCCTGATAAGCCCAAAGGCAGGACAAAATCAGTTTACATGCCCCGAATGGTTAGGCTTAGTTGAAAATCTACTAGGGTAATCAAGTGCCACATGGGTGAAAACCTCAACCCCATGATAAATAGCTCTCCCTCCACCACGCCACCCTCACCACCAAAGATAAAAGAATAGGAGAAGCTCACGGTGGTGGTGGGTTCCTTCCGACAGCCATTCCCAACTTGCTAGAGCTACAAACGGACGGCGTGGAAGCACATTTTTGGTCAAATGAGGAAGTGAGTGCCCTCCTAGAGATCGAAACTAGCATAGAGATTTGTGTGCAGCATAGAGTCAAAAATACAGAATACATAAAACACCAAAATAGTGTTTTCAATCTAAGATGTAGTATCAATTTCACAGTAACTATTTAAAAATACACAAACAAAAAACACTTAGTAAACAACTCAGTGCCTACTATTGGCTGTATTCAAACAAAGAAAACAGCAAAAATCTATTATCGTCAAACATGCTCTTTGATATTCACATAAGTATACTAATATTTAATAATTATATGAAGTAGTTCCACTATATATTAGTTATAAGTTTATGTATACCTATGTTACTTCAAATTATTTTAAGTAGGAAAAAGAAAAAGTACTGCCATTAAGCCAAAAAACAAACCGAAGATGAATGACTTATCCAATGACAAAAATGATTAACCATCTTGGAATCCTAACTTTTGTCTGTTAGACCGGAACAACACCTTATTTGACAAAGATTAAATTTTCTATTTGAGTTATTTTGTATTATTGAATATTTTATATAAAATTAAGATTTTCATGAGAGTGTGAGACTTCATATGATTTGATAATTATACTATGCTTTTACTATTCTAAAACTAATTTTACTTTATTTTATTTATTTTGTTTGATTTTTTTATTTTTTATCGTTCATGGTTGAGGTGTCTGCGTCGACTGTATTGAAGCACCTGCCATAAGATCTATACCATATCACATTCCATACTTGCAAGAGTAACTGCATGAGACCGACCATATCTGATAGTCTGTCTCGGAGGTCCCGTAACATACAGTGAACTTGTCTCTCTCTTCTTAGAACGTCCTGCTACTTACACAAGCCGTTGTCAAGGTATCGTCGCTTCGGTGACCAATGGATGAAGACCATCCCAACACCCATCGGGGAAGAGCTCTCTAAAAGCTATGTGGGGGCGGCCAACGTCCAATCCATCTCTGGCATTCTCAATACACCCTTGCCCAACCTGAGGTAACTCTACCCTATGAGGGAAGAGCCTGGGATCGGAGATGCTCGGTCCAGTGGCCCTACTCTCTTTCAAGAATGGAATGGATGACCCAGCGCACTTTTGGAGAACTCAAATGAAACCTTTCCACCAAAGGTGTTGTTTCCTATACGGGAGAGTAGAAGGCCGTGCTCTCCGAACCGTGCTGGAAGGTTGCCCATACTTCTATAACACCTTTAATGAAAAAGTCGTGTTCGAGCTGGGAGTGTCAGTCGTTAAACCTTACTCTAGTATAACAAAACCAAAGAACGTGTTTGGTTGCTGCTCTTGTTTTCTGTTTTCTGCATTTAAATGCAGAAAACACCCATCCCCACTTGTTTGGCACCCGTTTTTTTTCTTTGTTTTTGGAAACAAATTGTTTTCAAATGTCAAAAAATGAGAACAATATCAGATGTTTTCTAATTTGGATTTTCTGTCTCCATCTGTTTTCCGGTGGGTCCGCCGCCGCCGCCACACCACGCGCGACCTCCCAGCTCACCCCCCAGGACACACCGACCTCCCAGCTCGCCTCTTAGCGCGCACGACCTCTCCTCTCCCCCCTGTGCGATGGCCCACCCCCAACGTGACCTCCCCTCTCCCTCCCGGCGCCGATCTCCCCCTGCGCGCGACACCCCACCCCAGCGCGACCTCCCCTCTCGCCCCAACGGTGATTTCCCGGTGCGAATGCAACGCCCCACTCACGTTCGGACCCCGAAAAATAAGAATACCAAACATAGCCAAAGTTACCAAATTCAACATACACTCTAGTTCATGGTAAGAATATGGGTGTGTGGTCTGTGGGGTGCAACTAGTTAGCATGCTATTTTGGTGTGTGAACACAATAAAGATTATTAATTTCTTGTTGTATATATAATTTTATAAATAAGACTTAAGAAAATATTAAATAAAGAAATTAATCCCCTCTAAAATCAAAATCCATATAGATTCACTATCCATTCTAAAACTATAAATTCTTTTCATATAATGTATTTTAATTTTCACTTAAAATTGTCTTAATAAGTTGAAATGAATATATTTATATATACATATAATAGAAAGCCATCCCAACTCAACTGTCCTTTTTAACTTAGTACGAAACTAAAATTAACTAAGTTAAAAATAATAATAAATTTTAAAAACTCAAAATACAAGGTGTGGCCCTAATTTTTTTATTCCAAAAAAAAATTCACAGACAAACAGCCACTTGCTTCAATGCACACTCTAATCCAGGTTTTCCTTTCAGATATCTTCTTCCTTTTCCTTCACTTTTTTCTCCTGACATCTTCAATGTTTCTACCATTCCATACTACATCTTTTTGGCTTTAGCCCATTTTGTTGCAAACATAACCAAAATGGGTACATGAGTACAGTTGGGGACTTACCTCTTGCCCCCACTCTCTTTTATTCTTTTCATTTACTCATCCTCTCGAAGTGGAATAAGAACAAACCTTGAATGCTTACGCACATAACAGGTGCCCAAAAACCAAAATAATAATGATCATAAATTTTAAAAAAAATGACGATGGTGATCATGATCAACCCTACTAACGATGGCTAATTCAAATGACATGCACCTTATGTATCTGAAGGGTATACCGTCCAGTGGCCCCCCTCACTGCCTTTCTATATTCTTCAGTTAATCAGACAAAAATTTTCTTTTTTTCCTTAGTACACCACAAGCCAACTAATGTCAAAAAAAAGGGTGCTAATGTCATGTTGTTAGAAAGATGGTTAAGTCCTCCGCACTTCCACAGATCATGAAGACTGCTAAAAATTAGACCATGCATGCACGCATCATGCATGCATACATACATTTTTTTTAAAATGCAGTGACCATTTTATCATTTTTCTGGCAAAGTCCAACAGCATCATTTGTACTTGATGAAAACAACAAAATGAACTGCTATTCAAGTCCCATGAAAAAGGAAAAATGAGTAAATATTGCCTTGGCATAAGCAATTGCCACAAAAATTTTATAGAATGCTAACTACAAACCTCTAGGAAACTCATATGATCGATCCTTCCTTGCTCCTTTCTTTAAAGGTTCATGAATACCAAAAATTTCTGAAAAGCGTAGAATTACCATACCATCTTCTATGCACAAAATAGGCAAAGGTGTGGAACTTTTACTGTGATACGGATCATCAATAACTTGAAGATCCTGCCACATGCCAAAAAGTGTAAAAAAAAATTAGAGACAAAATTCAGACTTACCAAACAATACAATCTGATGCACATCACAAGACAACAATTTCATATAATAGCCACGAAGCACAAATGAAATGCAACCGCAAATCCATAGCTGATATTGGAAATCTTGGGATGACATAGAGTGAGTGAGGAATAGTAATAGATAAGCTTAACATACAGAAATCTACAAGCCAATTAGCTTAAAATATCTTGAGATCAATATAACTATGCTGGGGGGAAACTATGCAAACCACAAGTCGAATTCTAAGTGTGCTGTGAGCCCACTACAAAAGCTCTCCACATGAAACCAACCAAAAACCATTACCCACTTTATTATTTTTATATAAAGCAACATAATATATAATATTGGAAAATTGTGCATTGTCAGCTTCTCCAAAATCAATATAAGTTCTTTTTCTGATTAAATGAAACTCCAAAAATATTACTCAGACAAACAGCCACTGAAAAAGGCATCCATATCAATGACAGCAACCTAAGGACCTAAAATTTTGTACACACAACAATGACTTCTATCTTCTTCTTTTTGTCCATTTTCTTCTATTTGGTGGATCAGGGTATCCATCTCCTACCCATCGACAAATTATCTCCAGCATTGGAGTCAGAACCCACATGATGCATTACCATCCTCTAACATCTTAGTAAAATTACATCAAATTAAATAAAAACTTCATTATTTATGGGGGGAAATGACTTTTCAAGCCAACCTCTTGCATATCTTCCAAATCAGAAACCAATGTCTCAGCTTCTGGAAAATTAACTGGTGAATCATCCTTTGAAGACTTCTCTTCATGGATAGAAATAGGATCTTCAGCATGCTCACCTAAAAGGAGAGAGGGAATAGCCCAGTAAAGTATGTCAGATGTCATAACTACACAAAAATGAACCCTGGTTATCATAGCCTAGCACCTAATACCAAGAAAGCTATCAATATAAAATAACCCTCGTAGAATTATTGAACACATTTTACTTATATATAAAAAAAAAATTAATGAACACATGCATTATTAAATGTTTCGGTACCCATTCCATGGCAGATATAGCTTCAACTAAATTTAGTAAAAAGTAATTTTCTAATGTTCTGAACTATGTGAGTTAACAAAGTCAGCTTATACACCAAATCACATCCTATTACGGCTTCTGCTTTCTTTGATATACCCTTGAAAACCATTTCTTAGTCTAATTATAATCAAACCTTGAAAAACCCAACCGTAACAATGATGAAAACTTCTAACCACTTTGAAAGTACTACATGACCAAGCCATGTTTCCAACAGTATATTATTCTAACAAATTTAGGGATAAATCAATTCTGCTTACAGCATGCAACCTAAATAGATATGTAATGGTAATGTTGTGTCATGCAGGGATACACGGGACGTGAAACAATAAAGATTTAAGTCAACATTAATCATAAATTGGTTATATTGTGTGCTTTAGCCAACTCATATAAACATGAAATCATAGGAACAAAATTCTCTCCGGAAAATATATATACCATAAAAATCTTTAACAAAAGAAGACAAGATATGTTATTATTAAAGAGTGTTTAAATGTGTGGCCATGTTTTACTAGCTCCTTGCTAGGATTAATCTAATAGATAATGGATCTACAAGCACTAATATAATATATATATATATATTAATATTACTAAGACTCCACCTCAAGTTGAAACTTATAAACATGCTTCAACTTATTACAAAACTTACCCTGGAAAAAGGAGATTATTATAGTCACCAAAAAGGTGACACTAAGTTACAAGACACAACAAGGAGTAAGAAAATCAGCAATGCCGTCAAAGCATGTTATATTAAAATATATCTCAATATCTAAAAAATATACCCAACAACTCTCCCTTGACTTTGCTGGATACTAATCTCAAGATTCTTGAAAATCCTTTGATTTTGTTCTTTCCATAAAACCCAAAATAAATGGCAAGCAGGAGAAGATGCAAAAGCAATTTTGACCTTCCTACAAGCCCAAAGCCCATTCCAAGCCACAATCTCTTGGTCCACTTGCCTCATCATAACCCAATCCAGGCCCAATATAGAAAACACAAACCCCCATAGCTAAGTCACCTAACATTCTCGATTGCTCATTTTCAATAAATTTATCATTTTTAAACCATTCAAACTTGCAGACATAATATACTTAATGAGTTCATCATAACATCAAGTATACTATCAATTAAGTCCAACATGGTACCTCAACTATAACAAGGAGCCCAAGAATAGAACACCTGAAAAGGTAATTTTAGAAACTAAAATTCAAACTCGTATATTTTTATACGAGCTTGGAACACTGTTCATAAGTATTATTGATTGTTGGTACTGTTGACAAGACCAGAGAAAAAAAGGAAAAATAAATAGAAGCAGCCTGCTTATGGCAACGTGCCGCAAGCAAAGCTCTCTTTCAATAAACCAAATGTTACAATTCTAATGTCTAATGCCACATAATAAAATAGAAGAATAAAAATTATATTATCATTGAGGAAAGAATATTTTATCTAGGGATTATTTTGCTTGCTTCATGGTCCAAAATGGGTTTGACCTAATAAATAAAGCAAGCCTACAAACATTAATATATATTAATATCTCCAACAAAATCTATATGCTATTAGAACTTATTCAATTCCATTGGATCACAATTCAGTAGAAATGATACACAATTTTATTTCGCCACATTTGAGAACGTGTACTCTTTCTCTTCATTCTTTTTTATTCTTTTTATTTTCTACTTGACTAATGGGCTAGCCTCGTATTAGATGTATTGCAAACTATTATAAATAAAAGGAGCCGTGAACCCAGAAGTAGTTAACACTTTTTCTACCTATCTCTTCATCTTTCTCCCTAATCTCCCTCTCTCTCTCTCCCTCTCCCTCTCCCTCTCCGTTTTCTACAAGTAGTAATGCAATTGTCCCTACATCCTCAGAAGTTCAGGAATGCTCATCAATTTCAAGAATAAAAAATTGTGGAGATGATCAATGAATAGTTAACTAGGTTTAGTTACTTTCAGGTAGACAATTAAATCCCAACATTTGCATAGAAAGGTAATCATATAGCATGTGTGTCAAATGGTTTACTTAAATGTTGTGAAATCTTACAACATATTGTCCCTCTACATGTTAATGCTGTCATGATAATGAATAGGTTTTCATAAATTATTAATGGAAGTGGGACATCATCTCTCAATTCTAACGTGATAATGTCATTTGTACCATATGGCCCTAACTCGCCGTTTAAGCTACTGTCAGCCAGATTACCAGACAATTAAATTACTGTCTCATTTTTTGATTTTTGTGTATTTCAATATCTTTTGAGGAAGAAGCTCATTCATAAAAGACAGGCTGAAGGAAGATTCTATGTTCTTAAGGCCACACCACCATCAGTGCATTGTCCTGTCATATCACCCAGTTCACTTGAAGTTTATTGTTATCTTGGTCATCCCACTTGTACAATCCTCAAGAAATTATATCCTCAATTTAGTCATGTGTCGCTTGACCATGAGTCTTATCAGTTTACTAAGCACCATCATGTGCCTTATAAGAGTCAATAAAAAGAGTGTGAGCACTCTTTGAGTTAGTCCACTCTGATGTGTCCAACTGTGTCCAAGGTTGTTTGATATTATGTAACCATTGTTCATAATTAATCAGGCATGTGATGAGTTTATTTAATAAAAATCTTTAAAGTTTCAATTTTATTGGGAATTCTATGCTGAGATTTGTACTCAATTCTCTACTTCCTTTAAACATTTGCAACGTGATAATGGTAGGGAATATTTATCCTCTCAATTGATATTCTTTCTTCACCTTCATGGAATAATTTATCAAACTTCTTTCCCCTAATACACCACAACAAAATAGTGCCGCATGATGCAAGAATAGACATCTATTTGAAGTTACTTGTCTCAACACAAAGTCCCTAAGCCCTCCAAGGCTGATGCAATTGTAACACTTTGTTATCTCATTAATCGATTACCCATTACTACTTTATTTCTCTAGCCAAGGACATTTCCTTCCGTGTGTTATTTCCTACACAATCTTTATTCTCTCTCTCTAAAAATATTTGGGTGTATATGCTTTGTTCATGATACTCATCCCCAAGTGTCCAAGCTTGATCAAAAGTCACTTCAATATATTTTCCTTGGGTATGCATATGTAACTTTTCATGAGTCTAAATTCTTCCATGAGAAGTGATGACTATTTCTCATGAGCCTTCCCTCCTAGAAGATCTTCTTATTCTACAAATAAATTCCAATTCTCCTAGTTCCGCTCCAGAGACCTCTCCACCTAGCCCCCCCATCAACTGATGGGTTTTATGGTCTTGTGTATCATCGATGAACAGCTCCTATGGATCCTCCAGCCTGGCCTATTGCGGCAATTAACTCATTCGATCCTCTCTTGGCTGCTCCGATTTTTGAGTTTCCTGATTTATCCACTGTTGATGACGTGATATGGTTGACAACCCACTAACAAATAATGTTATGATTGCTCCTCGTCTTCTCCTGTTTTTGATGTTCTTGTTTGGCTGCACAAGCTTGCTGCTCTTTTAATAAACTCTTCTTTCCTAATCAAAAAATTCTAAAACTTGAAAGAACTATTGCAATCCATCCTTTCAGCTTCAGTTTCCTCATCCCCATCATAATTTTACACACAGTAACTAATTGTCTACATGAACTTACACACAGATGCAACAAAGTCACAGCATGGTATAAATATTCACCCAGGAATGTGGGAACAGTCAATAACACGTAGAAACTCAAAGAATGTGATTGATCAACCTGATATAGAAACAGTTTGAGATCCAGAAATGTTAACTTCAGCTTCAGTTTCCTCATCCTCATCATAATTTTCATCATCCAATATGGGCTTTGTATGCACCAAAGTAGCTGCAGAAGCTATGGAAGAAAAGAATTCTTTCTTAGGAAGCAAGTAGTCCTCCTCGGTAGCGGCTTCAGTCTCTGGACCTTCATATGGTTCCTCAATATCTTCAAAATTTAACGCATCTTCTGCCTTTTTATCAAAATCTGGCAGCAGAAAACCCAACTGCCATTGAATTATAATATTTAAACATGGAAAATTCCCCATGTATAAAAGCAAGGATGAAAATTTAAATCATAAATAGGAATTAAAGCGCTCAGGTAGTCAAATCACTATTGGGCAAAAGGATTGACGAGACATCTAAATTTTGAGGGTAGCATAACATCTGCATCTAACACATCTTATGAACTTGCGCCAAAAACTGGTGAAAAGCTCTACAGATAACTAAATTCACCCATTGTCTCACAGTAGACAGCGATTTATAAGTGGCCCCATCAAAAAGCATTATCAATAAGCCTTAAACAGATAAAATTATTTAAAAAACAATAGAAGGATACACAAAAGAAGGCTGATATTTTGTCTCAAGCTAGCTACATGATATATAAATGTCACACTTTTGCAATAAACTAATAATATATCATTTACGCATTTAATGAATCTTGTAAAAAGACAGGATCAATCTCAGTGTTAAATGAATTTTGACAGTTTTGAGGTCTTTCTCATTTGAGCGAAGATTTATGGTTAAAGAGATACAACCCAGTAGAAGACGACTTTCTTTAATCTATTTTCCTAAAATCAGCTCCAACTCACATACCCTCTTAAATCAGACAACTTGGCAATACTAGCATTGCAAATACAAAAGAACATGCACGCCACAACCACCTTTTAAGTTCATTTACATTGGCACACAAGTATTTATATGTACCTATGCATGTATCGAGTTTATGGTCACACAAATCATCAGTTCAAGAAATTAAAATACCAAACAAACCTAATAAACTAAATGAAAAGGGATTCACTGGCATGCAACGTTACCTTGATCTGAAGCATCACCAGGAGTTTGGGGTGATTTTACTGACAACTGGAAGTCAGGCATTGTAATTAGTATCATGCAAACAAAAATTGTAGTTTGTTTTCTAAATACTGTGAACTAAAAATTCAAGAACTAACGGCCAACTGCATAATAAATTGCTGTTTTGGAAAATTTTCATAACTGTGCAGACAAACAACATTGGTTAAGAGCAACATACATCAATATCTGTCAGTGATGGACCAAGCTTATCAGCCAGTGCAGCAAGGTGCTCCTTTGCATCCTGGAAGCATATTTGTATTTTTAAAATATTTAAAATATTATGAAGAAAATATTCATCAGTCATACAAGAAAGAATGCAACTAGATGACTAAAATCCCATCCAAGCTAGAATACAATACTTGGCCATGAGAACCCAATAAGGAGGCTCATGCTATAGCACGGCAAACAAGGAGATAAACAGACCCCAAGGATAAGGTCCATAAGGCCTGATAAGATAAAGAGGTTTTATTTATGTAACTTCATGAATCCAATCTAAACCTTCTACAATGGTCTGTTGCCTGTCCCCATACCAGACAAATTTGAAAATGACAGCCACTCAGTACTGGATGGCTCATGCTTAGTGAGGGGAAACATAGGAGATAAGAAAATTGACGCCTTTCATCATTAACTATACTGTTCATGTAGAATAATATAATGCATTCAAGTGAATGGATGTAAGACTTTGACACAGAGGCGCAGTGAACAGTGACCCACATTGAGATCATATAGAATAATCGAACATCACTCATTTTAGGGTACCCCACATCGGCCAACATGGATCACCTTGCAGGTTCCGGTCCATTTAAATATACAAGTTTTGATGCATTAGTTATACGATGCAACAAAATTTTTAAAATTCACATAATGTAAAGGAAAATCTTAAAAGAAAAATGCACTAAACAAGAAAGGCTTCCAGATATTACAAAGATTGGTGACCCATGCAATATAATAGAGCACACTTCAATAACTGATAGAACGCCATTAATCTTTTCAAAAAAAAATGAGCCAACAATTGGAAGATTCCAACAAATAATTATACTGGCAGACATAGATTGGACTGAAAAATGTAAACAACAACTTTCATTAGCATCTAAAGATGGAAAACAGAACAAAACAGCAGATGAGAGAAGGGGTTTAAATTGTCAGAACCAGTGCCTGGATAATATTACAACAGATCAGATGAGAAAGTGGTTAGCAATAACAAGGTAGATTAGAAAAAAACAACCCTGTCTAAAGAAAGATTATTTAAGAAACACCATATATAACTAATAAGCATTGTAAGTGAGGACTAAACAATTCCAATAAGCTTTGACAGTGAGGCCTGCTATAGAACAACTTCCATTCAAAATATGTATGACAGAAAGAAGTTATCTTCTTTTATTATTATTACTTCTTAAACCCTGCCCAAAATGCAGAGTAAGCCTACAACTTATGATTAAACTTTGGCTTCAGTTAGAAAGCCATAACTTCCCCCATCCACATATATGACAACTCTGAGATCGTGTGGCCACACCAGTATCTAACCAAAATGCAATCTTATAACAATTCCTTAAAAAAAAAGGAAAATGTAATACATGTAGCATGCATCAGCACATGATGACAACAATATTTCACATACAGCACAGGGCCAAAGAAATTTGCCTCATCAAGATAATCAACGTCAAGATCCCCAGCATTATCAACATTTCCAAACATGAAACCCAACAGTCGGTTACTGCCACCCGCCTCCTCAAATTCATCGTCATCATCTGCCAAGAAAACTACATAAGTCATAAGATCTTGACAAGCTAAGAAATAATTAGCATCCAAACTTCAACTATTGAATTATAAATTTATCAAACATAAACCTCAATGACAAGCATAAGGCCATAGGTTACTCAAACACACAAACATCTTGATTTTCATGGCTGCCTAGGTATGTTTGTTCACGTGTGACGACAGATTTGTCTCATCCAGATCATCTAAAACTACACCAGCAGTTATTTTCTATTCTCTACTAGGTGGGGTTTAAAATAATAACGTTCAGAAAATATTCTAATGAGGCAATAAAGTTGATAAACTATAATATCATCCGGGGCTGATAAATTATCTGTTTCCAATCAAAGGACATGATTTGAACGCCAGATTTACTTTTTTCTTAGAAGGACCTATATTGAATACAGAGGGAAGTGTGGTTGTTGCTGAATATAATGAGAAATATTCAATTTTTTTCTTTTTTTTGTATGATTGCTCCATGATATTAACAAAGAAAGTCATGCATGGACATTTAAAAGAATATGAAAATCTACGGTGAAGACACTACTAAGAGAATGGTTGCCTACGAGTTTCAAAAGAGATTTTTGGGGGCACGCCTCTTGAGAAAGGTAAAAAGGCTGACAAAATATGAATTTTGAAGCTCAAAGAAGCAGGGTCTCACAAATGCAGGGACACTTTTTCAAAAGTTATTTTTCATTTCTCTCCTTCTGCCCAACAAATTTGTTTCTTAACAGGAGTTTTGAAAAGGTCTGGAAAAAAGTGCCCCAAACTGTCTTTGAAATTTGAATAAAGTTTACTTATCAAAAAAAAAAAAAAAGGTGCCCCAAACAGGGCCTAGGCATATGAGGTAGAGAGAATAACATGATATATTGTTCAGGGAAACAGGGGCATATTGATTAGATCGCACAAAAAAAAAACAAATTTTCTTGCTTTTTTTTTTTGCATTGATTACTTCACATTTTACATGGGTAGCTTTTTTCTAGAATATCCTTCTGTACTTTTGAATAGATTCTAGGGCATCTTTGTAAAGATTATTTAAAAAAAATTACTTTTTTGCTTAGGTGAGCAGGGGACTACTACCTGTTAAAAATCGAACTCTAATCTAAAGAATTGGCGAGTGGAAAAGACAAATGGCTTAACACCCCTTCAGGGGCAGCTCACGAACAACAAAGACAGCATTGAGAGACCAAATTAATCAATACAAAGATAGCATTCAGACTCAATGTTCATAACCCAACAAAGTGTTTGGAAGTAGTGTCAGGACTCTACACAAAGTATGCCCTCGGATGCTTAAGGCTCACTAAACATGGGAAATAATACAAACAGCGTAGTCAGGATGCTGTAATCCTCATCCGGTCGGTCCTATCATAGTACCACGTGTTATGACGTTACAACTTAGAAACCAATGTTAATCTCAACTGCTCCGCAATAATTGAACCCACTGGGGCTGCCTAAGAACAATCCGGCAATCACCTGCTCCGATTGCCGAACCCTATCCTATTCAATCTGGCATGCCAAACACAGCATTGAAAGTTACCAAATCAACACTAACCTTGGTCCCGACCATCCTCGGACTCGTAATCCATTGTTCCTTGTCTGTCCCCTCCCAACTTCGCTTCCAATTTTTTGATGCAACAACACTCGATTCGGGGGGGAGGTCTAGGGTTTGGAGGTTGGTTCGTGGCAGAGGGTTAGGGTTTTAGGTGTCCCTGCGATTTGCGATTTTAGGGAGGAGCTGTGGTCACGATTGGAGAAGCTGCTTTTTTCTTTATTCGAACTTCCAAGGATGAGAACGAGCGTTCGGAAGCTTCTTTCATCGTCGTCCCCAAATCGGGCATGAGTCGGGTGTTTTAGTTGGCGGTTATATAGGAAGGGAGGGAGAGGGTAGTTTGGTCTTCTTATAAAATATATGAAAATGCGGCAACCGTCTGCTTCGTCTCCCATCAGCCGACCTTATTAATAGTCGTGTAAAATAAAAATGCCCTTTAAAATAATTTTTTTTAATAACTTTACATTACTGATTTGAGTTCACATTAAAACTACATCGTTTAGAAATACATTAAAACGTGTACTTTTACATGCAACTCATGCGTGCATCGACTTGTATAAAATCAAATTAAGGATTAGTAAATCGGAGTGTACGACCCATGGGCATGAACAAAGTTTTTTTCTTACTATATTACTATATTAATTATTGTAGATGCCATCTCCCATCGTTTTGAGAAGCATATTTTAGAAAATATTTTCTCCTCCATAACTATGGTGTTCTTGTTTTTTTCACCTGCGCGTGGCATGGCATGGATCAACATTTATTAAAATTTAAAAGTATTATTGAAAGTAAATGAAAGATGTTTTTATATTTCTCTTTAAAAAAAATAATTACACAAATTAAGTTTGCAATAATAACGATATAAGCTATTTTCTTATAATAAATAATTATTGAGAAAAAATAATTATTTATTTTATTTTATGTAAATTTAAATAAGATGAGAAATACTCACATAAAATGACTAGAATACCATTTATAAAAATTTTAAAACATGTTGAAGTACATTGTTTAATTTTTTATCACCATTTATTAGAAAATAAATATTCTAATGTTCAAAAAATGATATTCAAACATAAATATTACACTGTATTATTTGAATATAAATCAAATGTTCAAATAATATTTTTTGAATATTGTATTCATATTTGAATGCTTGTTTTTGAATAAATAATGATAAAAAAACTAAATTTAAAAATATTTTAAAATATAAATACAATGTTTGAAAATTAGAATTTGAATATTCAATTTATGTTTAAAAATTAATATTCAAATATTATTTCAAAATAATTCTTTTTTTGTAAGAATATTTTTGTAATTTCATATAAAATTAAAAATATTTTGTGAGTGTGTTTAAATGAGAGCATTTATCCTTTCCATTTAAATAACTACAAATAAATTATCTTTTGAGAATATATATATACATATATATAATTTATTTTAAAAAATATATACCCATTAAATCTATATTTATAACTTACACAATAATTTACAATATTAAAAATAATCTCCCAAAATAAATTCACAGAAAATAAATACAAGTCACAATCACACACACAAGCCCCAAACCGAAAGAAATTTAAAATTTAAAATTTAAAAAATGATATTTAGCCTCAAATCCATAAATACTGAGAATTCAAAATTCATTGGCTGCCCTTTCTTCCGTGTCACCTCAACTGCCACTGTTCCTAATGCTTGTTCTCATTTATTCAAGAACAAGACCAAACCATCAAATTTTGGGGGTAGACAGCACGAAACTGAAGACATTAGAAATAGCAGTTAGCTAACGGGGTAAAATTGTCATAACATTTTTAAATTTAATTAATTAATTAATTTGTGCCACAGATTAAATCTAGGCGGTCAGTTATACGAACACCACCTTTACGTTAAGTTGATTCTCTCCCCCATCAAACAACCGACCAGAAGAAAATGAAAACGAAGCCTTAATCTCACAAGCGCCAAGTACAAGGTGTGCATGTTTCCTATGTTGTCTGATATTTTCTTCCAATTGCTTCATCCACTCGTCACATAGGAGATGGCATTATCAAGAATTGAAATGTTAATACGAAGAAGATGAATGGATTTGGTTCCTTTCATTTTAATTCGTTTGAATATATGCCCAAAACCCATAATAAGGATCGTTTCCAAATGGGGATTGTTTGAATGTTATTGGCATCAATTTTTAACTTATTTCTTGCTTTTATATTTTCCCTATAATTAAAATGGAGATTAATTCATATGCTTTGCAATGTTTATATGACTTGCGCTAACACATTCCTATTAATTGTTTTGAATGTGCACAGCATTTAATTAATCACATATATAACAATGGGTTTATAAAAAAAACTTTATGTATTGGGTTTTCTGTTCTTTTAAAGAAAAAAAAAATGAATGGAGGAGCAAAAAGTTTATTATATCAGGTTCCTAATGAGTGAATAAGTGTTTTGTTCCATTTTGTGTTAGGCTGTCAGTAGCACTTACAGGAACAAATGGCTAGCCTACAAGATATCAGTTTATCTGCAGTTGTTAATATTTGGTCTGCGTTTACATTCCTCTTGGCTTTTGCAATCTTACGGCTTCAACCACTGAACGACCGGGTTTACTTCCCTAAATGGTATCTCAAAGGGACTAGAGGCAGTCAAAAACACACTGGATCATTTGTAAGCAGATTTGTGAACTTGGACTGCAGATCCTACATAAAGTTTTTGAATTGGATGCCTGCGGCATTAGAAATGCCCGAGTCTGTGCTTATTGATCATGCAGGACTTGATTCTGCTGTGTTTATTCGGATCTACCTTCTAGGGTGAGTCTATTTGTTGCATGTGCTCATAATTTACGCGTTTAAAACTTTGCATGATGACATTTCATTATTTTCCTGCAATTTCCTTTGAAGATAACTTGTTATGCTTCAGGTAATTTTAGAATGATTCACATGGAATGCTATGACTGAAAAGTTAACTGAGATACAGAAGATACTAACATATTGAGTGCGCTTGTGCTTTTATTTATCTACTTCACATGGGGAATCCTATGTGTGGATTGCTTGTAGGTTAAAGTTGTTTGTCCCTATGACTATACTTTCTTTTCTGGTTTTGATACCTGTGAACTGGACGGGCCAAACATTGAAGCATATACAATATTTGACATTCAGTGACATTGACAAGCTCTCAATATCCAATGTTCCATCTGGATCAAAGAGGTAACATGTATATCAGTTCTTTATATATCTGCACTGGAGTAAAAGAGATGCAATAATTTGTATGGCATTCAAGTGAATATTTTTTGCATGTGCTTCCCAGCCGGAATTAAGCATAGATGCATTTCAAATGCAAAAGTGTCTAAATTTTAAAAAAAGTATATTGAAGTCAGTTTCTGATCTCACAAAATTCGCCAGGATTAACATGATTTTACCCTTTTATCATCCAAGTTAAAACATCTGCAATGTCATATAGATGATTAATCCAAACTAGGGCTTATCCAGCTAAGTTTTCATAAATTCATCGACTGGGGCTGCAAATGGGATTTCAATATGACTTCAGAGGCTAGTCTAAGGACTTCTTTTACTCTGTCGCTGTTATTTGAATTTGAAAAATCGTACCTCTGCATAAGTAAATCTCTAACACAGTAACAGGTTTTGGGCACATGTATTAATGGCATATGTCTTTTCATTCTGGACATGTTTGGTCCTGTACAAAGAATATGAGATTATAGCTACCATGAGGCTACATTTTTTGGCATCAGAGAAGCGGCGTCCGGATCAATTCACAGTAAGTTTCTTATATTCATTTAGTATCCAGTCATTTTTCATTTCTCTTGTTTTTGCTCAAATATGACCATATCATTAATTGGTTAATATTTATTTGTTTGTTGGTTAGAATTCTATTTGATAGAATTGTAATGAGTTGTATTTGTTAGATGTATGATTAGGTGTATTTGTTAGATGTATAGCACTCTTTATATATAATATACAGAATACAAGGCCAAGGTCAAGTAATTTTGTTTCACACAATACTTTGATCTATTTCGACAGTATCTTCCACCTACACTGATTAAATATCTCGCATCTGACAGTTTACAGAGCATAATATGTGCAGTCAAATTTGACCTCAAGTTTTTTTTTGTCTGAATATTGCAGGTTCTGGTAAGAAATGTCCCTACAGACCCCAATGAGTCAGTCAGTGAACATGTGAAACACTTCTTTTGTGTTAACCATCCCGATCATTACCTTACACGTCATGTTAGTTTCTTCATCAATTAGTTCTTTGTGAAATAGTTTGACTTCTCAAGATGGGCCTCATTTTCTGCCAGGAAGAAGGCCGAATTTCCATAAAATTGAATGGGTGTAATTCCATCGTTTTGAACTTGCAGGTTGTCTACAATGCTAATAAGCTAGCAAAGTTGGTGGAGAAAAAGAAGAGTTTGCAAAATTGGCAGACCTACTACCAAAATAAATATGAAAGATCTCCTGCAAAAAGGCCAACAACAAAAGTATATTTCTTTATACTAGAGGCTTCCAATTTTTCTTTTGTTGGTTGGGTTGTTGAATCAAGTGGCATGTAGACAGGTCTTTGGGGACTCTGGGGAACTACTGTAGATGCTATTGACTACTATACGGCTGAGATTGAGGAGTTGAAAGATGAAGTACGTCTTTTTTCTCAATGTATCATGTACAGATAATATAATTGTCTTTGTTTAATTTATAGATTAAAGAAAAAATTCATTGAAGCATATCCTTCAGCGGCTTATTTTACACCAAAAATATGTAAACGCAGACAGGGTCAATAACATTATCTGATAGGTAGGTAGACTGTGACCAGATAAAGGATTCAAATCTGTGTGAGGTAATATGACCTCAATATGTAGATAATTCATATCATACATGTATTAGGAGTTCATAAGTAAATCAATTATGCATTCCAAAACTCAAGCGTTTACATGATAAGTCCTGTGACATCAAAACTTTGACTGCTATTTATAAATGTTAATCATTTCAAGGCTGAGCTGGCTGTTATATCATATTACAATTATAAAATCATGAAATATCCAGTTTCTACAATCCACAAGAGTATCTACTTTGTTTGCTTATTTTCTAGCTCTTGATGTTAACTATTACTCCTCTTACTCAGGAGACTGCAGAAAGGTTAAGGGCAATAAGTGATCCCACAGCTATACTTCCTGCAGCATTTGTCTCATTCAGAAGCAGATGGGGAGCAGCAGTCTGTGCTCAAACTCAGCAATCCAGGAATCCTATTGAATGGTTAACAGAATGGGCTCCTGAACCACGGGATGTTTACTGGGCTAATCTTGCCATTCCATATGTTGAACTCAGTATTCGAAGAATACTTATAGCTGTTGGTTTCTTTTTTCTCACCTTCTTCTTTATGATCCCCATTGCATTTGTTCAATCTCTTGCTAACATTGAGGGTATTGAGAAGGTCCTTCCTTTTGTCACGCCATTGATAGAAACGTAAGTAAATTTCAGTCATTTTCATTTTCTTTTAAGCCTATGATGAATTAATAATTTATTGGGATAATCATTTCTGTTTCACCAAATCGGGTAAGGCTAGAAAAGATGAGATCATTTATGTTTTTTATGTAGCTAAGGCTAGGTAATTTTATTCTCCAACTCCATCATGTCGCTCACATTTTTGTCTATGGCTTGAAAACATATACACTGTAATTGACTAAAAATAGGAGAAGATATAAGTAATTAAATTATGAAGTTTAAAAAAAATTGTAAGAATTTATACTTGTAGAAGTTTTTCAATGCAGAGATGTTATCAAGTCTTTCATTCAAGGTTTTCTTCCGGGGATCGCGCTTAAGATATTCCTTATTCTTCTTCCAACACTTTTGATGACCATGTCCAAAATTGAAGGCTTCACATCATTGTCATCTTTAGATAGGAGGTCGGCTGGAAAGTATCATTTGTTCCTACTTGTTAATGTGTTTCTTGGAAGCATTGTTACAGGAACAGCACTTCAGCAGCTCAATAAATTTATTAGTCAGTCGGCAACAGAGTAAGTTCCTTCTATGATTCTATTTATGAGAAAGAGACCCAGCAATGAATACATGTTGCACTGTCCTCCAGACCTGTTCAGAAAAAGCTAGTAGATTTTGAAAGAAAGCAGAGTTGTTCACGCTGTTCTCGTCTTGCAGGATTCCTAGAACTGTTGGAGTGTCCATACCAATGAAAGGCACTTTCTTTATTACATATATAATGGTTGATGGCTGGGCTGGAGTTGCTGCAGAGGTTTTACGATTGGTTCCCTTAGTTATCTACCATTTGAAGAACAGTTTCCTGGTAAAAACGGAACAAGATAGGGAGCAGGCAATGAATCCTGGGTGTATAGACTTTGCAACATCTGAATCACAGATACAACTATATTTTCTTTTAGGACTTGTTTATTCTGTTGTCACGCCAGTGCTGCTTCCTTTTATCATTATCTTCTTTGCCTTTGCCTTCATGGTGTTCCGACATCAGGTAAGTTGGCTTCTGGAATTTCTCTTTGACTCAGCATGATTCTTTTTACTTAACCTAATAGTGTGTTTGTGACTTCTGGGAAGATTATCAACGTGTATGATCAGAAATATGAGAGTGGGGCGGCATTCTGGCCAGATGTGCATCGTCGCATAATAATCAGTTTGGTAATATCACAGTTGTTACTAATGGGATTGTTGAGTACCAAGAATGCTGAGAAATCGACACCACTACTCCTTGCACTTCCCATTTTTACCCAATTGTTCCATAGATACTGCAAGAGGTGTTTCCAATCAGCCTTTGTGATATACCCCTTGCAGGTTATTGAAACAACATTGATTCATTGTTTTATTGAGGCTTCAAATTTACCCAAACCAATTCAACGGGTCTAATTGTACTAGAAGTCTAGATGGTTGCATTTTCTGGATTATTCATAGCCTATCTGAATGCTGATTGGCCTTAAGAGTGTGAAGCAAAGAAACATATGAATCTTGTCAAGTTGTGTGCTTCATTTGCTTAATCTGAAGCAGCATTTGATTGATTGTACCGTATGCCAATAATATAATCACTCTTGCAAACCTTCTGACGGTATTTATTGCTTTTGGTGTTCACTTACTGATCTCCATATGGTATTATTTTAGGATGCCATGGCAAAGGACACCCTTGAACGCTCCACAGAGCCCATCCTGAACTTGAAAAACTATCTCCAGGATGCTTACATGCACCCGGTTTTCAGGGACAGCAGCTCCAAGGGGGAAGCAACTAAGGAGGAAGATGATAGTAATCCAACTCAGTCTCAGTGTCATAAAAGTTGGCACAATAACCGTTTCATTACATTATCGGATAATTAATCTTTACAGAAAAATTTACATAGAGAAGGAGAGGGAGAGGAAAATCATGGAGATAACGATTCTAGATTTGATTTTTAGTGCTTGGATTGCATCTAAAGCATTGATTTTGAAGAAATCGTGTACAAAATTTTGGTTATTATATCTGATTCATTTTCTAGTTAATATATACATATATAGTGTCTAGTGACTAGCTTTAAGTTACACCTCAACCTAATAAAAACTAAAACCTATGGTTATTTGTCATGTAAAATCATTGTCTAAATTTTGATACCAAAAGACATTCTCATAAAAATAGGAAACACAATTCTAACATTACTTAATGGTCGTTTAAAATTTGCTATCAAAAGGCATTCCCATGGACGATTAATATATATATATATATATATATATATATATATATTCAAATGCTATTGTCTTGTCTAACTTCAATTCAAATAATTAATATTGTGATGGTTTTTCAAATATGAGAATCAATACAGGAATCTTAACGCTAAATGATGATGGATCATTTAATTATGTTAATTAAAATAAAGCTAATTTAATATTAAAAAATAATATTTCAATAAAAATAAAAATAAATTAAAGAATAGTATTAGATTTGTACATAAGGTTATGCATTTACCCATCCAATCCGTTCTATTCGCCCGACTTAACTCGAACCTACTCGTTATTCGGGAATAAAAATTATTCAAATAAGTGGGTCGGCTGAAAATTTTATTTTATGGTGGGTTGGATCGGTTAGTGGGTGAAAATGCTCAAATCCGCTTCTAACTCAACCCGCTGCACTCCATTATAAAAATAAAATAAACTTTATCATCTATCTATTAGACATTAGTTCATTATCATCTCTTTCATTGTAAGATGTGAGAGTTATGCAGCGTGAAGCTTATGATTGTAAGTTTGTGATGTTGCGATCCATAAATCTCGTATTTTTTATCATTTGTAATTATAAATACTTAGTGAATAAAATAATATACTTTTGATTATAATTATTTTATATTTTATACGTTCAATTTTTTAAATGTATATCGTTTAATTATATATTAGTAAATAGCAGTTAGCTGACACATGGAAATCATGTGTTTATTTTATGCGTGTTTTAGCTTGGGTATAGTTATTTATTCTTGTGTTTTCTACCTTTTTGATTGTGTATTTTGTAAATAATAGTGGAAAGTGAACTTCCTATTATATTGTGTATTTTGTGTCGTTTTGTATTTTTCCTTGTTTGTCTGTGAAATAGTTATAGGAATGACGGAGTCGGCGGATTAGTGAGAAACTTTTGCACGTATCGAAGTTCCTCTGTATTGACGATGTTATTTATAAGTCATGCAAAGTGAGCATTGAAGACATAATGGCTGCACTAATGGAATATTCTGCACCTAGCGATGTGTGCACGTGGCGATAATTGCCATATGCATCACCACATGCTAGGGTGGTCTCAATAATTACACATGGTGAAGCCTTGCACGTATCGATCTTTGCATGGACTGTAAGAATGAAGAGATGACGACTGCGCAACTCGAGAGACAATCATTTTTGCACGTGACGATGTGTGCACGTGGTGATAACCGCCACGTGCATCGCCACATGCACCATGGGAAGTGTTGCCTTTTGCCCTAAATGATTATGGTATCTTCGTGACAATGACCGCCACGTGCATCACTATGTGTCAACATGGGAAGTGTCGCCTTTTGAAGGAAGTAACGGTCATAGTGACTTGATATTCGACTGGCTCATATGGCAGTGATGGTAAATGGAATTGGTGTTAAAGGAAAAATGACAAAATGCCAGCGTAGGTGAGTATGGTTGGAAGGGAAAGCGGTTATGGAACAAGAGTAAAGGATAATGAATACAAAAAGAAAAACAGATGTGCGAGGTACGGGATCGGAGTTGGTGTGTGGAATAGGTCGAAAATCAGAAAATTAAAAAGAACATCAACGAACATCAGGAAAGAGGACAAACTGCAAAAGGATCGTGAAGGGAAACAGGAGAGAAGTCATTGAGAATAGTAAAGGTTTCAAGTTTCACTGGGCATATCAAGTATGTCTTTTGATTGAAACTATGGTCTGTAAGAATAATATGTCCGGCTAGTTTCTTTTATTTCTAGGGGTGCAATGTAACTCTCGAATCGTTATGTATTAGTTCAACTAAAGTGCAGTGTTTATAATTTAAAGTTTCATATAAGTTTTGCCTTGCCTATGAAGTGTTTGATTTTATGTATGAATCAAAATGTTAGCCCTAGTCTGGGGTGGATCATGACAACCTTAGGTGAGATAGGTTACAGAGCTGACCAAGCTTGTAACACATCTAATTGGCCTAGGACACTATCTTTGCAAATCCCAATTCACATGGGCCAAAATGGTTTTGGGATAGAGTTTAAATCTTCTTTACATAGACCAAATGGAAGAAGAAAGGTGTGAGCCTATGAAACCGAAATAAATTATAACATGCATGATATAGGAGAACGAGTGCATAATGGAGGGTGGTGAAATCAAACCCCTGAAAACACATTCTCTATTCACAACTAGAAAGGCAATTTGTCAAAATGTTCTTTGCCAACTTGTTTCAAGCTCTTTTATTCAATCAGAATCTATTAGATCAATCTTAAAGAAATCATTTGAAATTCTAGATAATCAAGGAAAAGATAAGTTTTAATGTTTGCTTACTTAAATTGATGCACAAGATATTCGTGGGACGATAATCTAGGGTTTAAAATCTCATCCTTTTATTACTTGACTGTGTACTTGTAATACACTGCCTTTTGGCTTGTCATTGGTACTTGCTCAACTCGCCATATACACCGGTTAGTATCTATCAAAAATTTAACAAATTTGCCGAATATTAAAGTTGACGGGTCGGTTGAAAGATAGAAGAATTAGTCACCCATTAATGACAGGTCGATTGATAATTTAGCCTTTCATCTAACCTCATCCAACCCATGCACACCCCTAATTTTGTACGTGTAAAATAACTATTTATATTTATTTATTTATTAAACTTATATAAAATATAACCAGCAGAGTTAAAAATGTTTTACTTATGCAAAAACCAAAGTTCACAAGTATCACGTTAATTGAGAAAATTTTGTCATAATTTCATATAAAACTAGAATTGTTCCACAAATTGTTCTCATATTAATGATTTGACCTCCAATCCCTTCACACATTGGAATTAGGAATTAAGTTATAGGTTTTACCCTTTATGTGTGATCAACCCAAGTTACCCAACAACCTCTCTATACCCTCACATTTGAGTAACCGTGTTTCACCTTCTCTATTTGATTCATAATTGAACTTATATTGGGCAGTCCTCCAAATCAACTCTTTATTTCTATTTTTTTAGGAAAAAAAAAATACAAAACAAGACTCCAAATTATACTCTAAATCAACTTTAGCTCTTCAAGAATTACGGTTCACTTGTACAAATTAAATATTATTATTGTTCTTGAGAAAGGATTGGGAGCTCGACAGCACCACCAGCCAGCTCGGACTCGGCTCCGGATTCCTCTGCTCAGCTGTACCTTTGTAATTCTACTGTGTCTTGAAACGACGCCGGATATATAAAAGAGGGACAACACATCGTTTTGATTTTAAAACCAAGCCTCACTGGAAAAAGCTAGTCGACCAAACACGGAGCCCACTGCTATGTTTTTTTGTTATTCACGATGTTGAGAGGGCAGGTCGACCGATGATTTGCATCTTCAGGAGAGCTTGCAGTTGCAGAAGAAGAGAAGAAAGGGGCTGGGGACCAGATGACATGGGGAAAAATTCACGAATAGAACAGCAAAATGAGTGTGTATATTCAATGATTTTTCATTGTCTATTCGGTGATCTTATATGCCTGAAAAGCAAGATAACATAAAACATATTACAGATGATATATGTACGTGAATCTCAACAGCTAGCTAACGAGAGTTTAATCGATTATATAGGTTTCAAATTAATATATGTATATATATTAACACAAATTAGATACGAACCAAATTAACATGGGTGCTCCTTGATGAATGATGCCCTCATCTTTTTTTTTAGCAGATACGTTTTTCAGGCAGATATGTTTTTTCTCCGGTGCAGATATGTTTTTTTCAGTCGACCACCTCCTTTTGGCGTTGCCGACGGATGAAAAAGATGTATATATAGAAAAAATTATACATTATTATTATTATTATTATATAGCGGTTATTATATGAGTATTTATGAGAAAAATGTATATATTTCAAAAAAAAAATAGAGAGATATGTGCCTTCCCATTTACCATTAATTGCAATTAGAAGATTTTATATAACCTGCGTGAGCTAATTCCGCTTTTGATTATTGAAATAATCATACATGCATTTAATATCTTTGCTTCAAATTTGCGTTCTCACGTTAATTACTATTAGTAGTATACATCGCATGCATTAGATATTATTAGGAAATAAAAACAAGCAAACAAACAAACTCAAGTGTAAGAACAAAATTAGACCTGGAACATAGTTTAAGGATAAAAAGATATTTGCTTCCTTTAAACGGCTTTATTCATGTTACTACGTCTAAAGATTTGTCCGATCTGAACCGTTACATCCAAATTCAACTGTATTACAGTTTTATTTAATTATAGCCCGCTACAGAAAATCTCATCAGAGTCGTTTCGTTTCAAACACTATTTCGCCCGTGAACTGATCACTCTCTCAGAGTGACTCACTGCTAAATCCTTATTTTATTTTCATTCCCTAACAACATTTTTCCCCTCCGATCTCGTGTTTGGGGCGTCCAAATCTACCCTACATGCATGGCGATTCTTCCAGCCCCACTTGCAACACGACTGTTTTCTGGGTTTTCTGAATCACTCAAGCCGCCGATAGCTGCTCCTGCTCCGACAAGAAGTTGTATCCTGTGCACGGAGTTACCCAAGTCGGATCTGTACGGAGGGTTTGAGAGGACGTTGCGGAAGAGACAACCTCCTTGTTGCGGTCGGAACTTTGGTTCGCGGGTGGTGTTTTCTGCGGCACGTGTCTCCGGGGATCATCCGCCGCGGACCAAGCAAAGAAGACCTTCCGCGTATCGGTTCAGGACAGAGACAGGTGGCCAAGTGGACGTACTGGTAGTGGGGGGAAACATCAATACTAAGCATGCGGTTTCGGTCGAGGCTTCATCCTTGTATCTTGATCGGCTGGTGCTGAGCTGGGGAATTTTCAGATCTGATGCATCCAGTTTCATGCCTGTGGAAACCCCATTTGTTCGGGGATCAGTGGGCAGCTTCACTCTAGAACTGGAATTCGAAGCAAAGCAAGCCCCTTTCTATCTGTCATTTCTGCTGAGGTCTCCTGCAGAGGCTGATTCAAGCAGCAGCATAGACATTATGAGTCATAGGAAGACGAGGTTTTGTGTTCCGGTCGGTTTTGGTTCCGGGCATCCCGCTCCGCTGGGTCTCTCCACTTTGAAAGATGGGTCCCTGAATTTTGCCCTGTTCTCCAGAAATGCAGGGAGAGTGGTTCTGTGCTTGTATGGTAAAGACCCAGCTGATCATGAGCCTGCCTTGGAGCTTGAGTTGGACGCATATGTTAATAGAACGGGTGACGTCTGGCATGCGTCTATGGACCAAGCCATCCCCTTCGTGTCATATGGCTATCGATGCAAAGGTCCCATTCAGCTGGAAGGAGAGGGAGAACATGAATCGAAGCATGCTGTTCTAGATCCATATGCAAAAAAACTGGAGAAATCCGCATTCAGTAGCCTCCTAGGGAGGATAACCAAGGAGCCTGATTTTGATTGGAATGGCGATGTGCGGCTGTGCTTACCAATGGAGAAGATGGTTGTTTATCGATTGAATGTGATGCGCTTCACACAAGACAAGTCCAGTAAGCTACCCAGAGGCGTTGAGGGGAGCTTCTCTGGCGTAGCCGAGAAGGTGCAGCATTTCAAAGGTTTGGGCGTCAACGCGGTTTTGTTGGAGCCAATTTGCCCTTTTGATGCGCAGAAGGGGCCTTATTTTCCATCTCATTTCTTTTCTCCAACATACCTGTATGGACCTTCAGGCAGCCTTCTGTCCACTGCTGCCTCCCTGAAGGAGATGGTGAAGTGGCTGCATGTCAATGGGGTTGAGGTTCTGCTAGAAGTTGTCTTCAGCCATACTGGTGACGGTGTTGCGTTGCAAAAAATTGACCACCCATCTTATCACCGTGTCCATGGGGATGCCAATGCCAATGGAGGAAACAGAAATGCCTTGAACTGTAATCACCCCATAGTGCAGCAACTGATATTGGACAGTCTTCGGTGCTGGGTTACTGAGTTTCATGTTGATGGATTTTGCTTTGTAAATTCATCAGCTCTGTTGAGAGGGTTGCGTGGGGAGCGCCTGTCCCGCCCTCCATTGGTTGAAGCGATCGCTTTTGACCCAATACTCTCAAATAGAAAAATCATTGCTGATAATTGGGATCCACAGGACTTGGCCCCAGATGACGTCGTCAGGTTCCCTCATTGGAAGAGATGGGCAGAGATGAACTCCAAATTTTGTGATGATGTGAGGAACTATCTGAGGGGTGAGGGGCTTCTCAGTGACCTAGCTACACGGCTCTGTGGAAGCGGAGATGTCTTCTCTGGTGGGCGGGGACCAGCATTCTCTTTTAACTTTGTTGCCAGGAACTCCGGACTTTCTCTTGTGGACTTGGTAAGCTACAGTAACAGTAGTGAGCTAGCTTCACATTTGAGTTGGAACTGTGGGGAAGAAGGCCCTACTAACAAGATTGCAGTCCTTGAAACAAGGCTTAAACAGATCAGGAACTACCTCTTCATATTGTTTGTTTCGCAGGGAGTTCCTGTCCTTAACATGGGAGATGAATGTGGTCTATCTTCTGGGGGCTCCTCCCAATATGTTCACAAAAGCCCCTTCAACTGGAGTTCTCTGAGTGCCGGTTTTGGGGTACAAATCACCCAGTTCATTTCGTTCTTGTCTTCACTGAGAGTGCAGCGAGCCGATATTTTTCAGAGGGGAGAGTTTCTGAAAGTAGAGAATATTGATTGGCATGGGGCTGAGCAATGCGCACCAAGATGGGATGACCCTGCAAGCAAGTTCCTAGCCATGACCTTAAGAGTTGAGAGCCAAGCAAGCACAAGGGGCGACCTATGCATAGCCTTCAATGCCACTGACTCCCCAAAGAGCGTTTTTCTGTCACCGCCTCCTGCAGGGATGTTGTGGGTTCGATTGGTTGACACAGCTCTACCCTTCCCGGATTTTTTTCTGAAGGAGGGTGATCCTCCTCCAGTCCTGGAGCAGGTGGCCGCTGCATTGCCTGCTTATGAACTTAGGTCTCACAGTTGTGCTCTGTTTGAAGCAAGGATCCCAGGGGGTTGAGCTTTGTTCCATCTCCCATCTCTCTCTCCCTTGGTCTTCCAAGTAGTAGAATAATGGGGCCTTCAATAAAAGGGAGATTATTGGGGGAGCTGAATCTTGTTGTACTTTACAGTATAAAATTTTAAATTTATATTTACAGCTTCTTCCGAACCGATCCTAGAGAGAAACCTCGGATATTTTTTTCACAACTTGTTTTATAAAAAAGGCTTTTCTGTTCCAGAGATTGATTTAAAAATTGTATATCAGAGCATTTATAAAAATTAAAATTAAAAGAACATCGGTTCATTTTTCGGCCTCCAACTTCCATAAATCTTTTATGATAGAAAAACACTACATGGAATGAAAACTCATTTCCACAAGAACAGAAAAGGAAGTAGCTAATTAAAAACTGATAGAAAACAGATTGCAATGAATATCGCGATGTCGTTAGTTCGACATTCATATAATACAGATTGACATGAATATTAGCCGCCTCGAGCTTCTCTCCTGGTGGCATCATGAAGCAGATCAACGTCCACGCCATCAGGAGGGAGCTGAACATATCTAACCACCGATCCTCTGATAAAACAGTTCCTTACAGAAAGCTGTCATTGTACATTAAGAATGTTAATTATATCCACTACATAACAAGCATAAGAAGAAATTTTAAGCAGGGAGATAGATACAAATTCAATACAGTAGCAAATTTTAAACAAGGTTTTTAAGAGATCACATTGAGAAGCAATCCCCCAAGTATTCCCAAGAGCCAACAGTAATTCCTGAACTTGCAAATGTTCTATATGTAAGCGCAGGACAAAAGAAAACTCCGAAGAACATCTAAGAAAATAAAACAATGCAAAGTATGCACTATTGAGATCAAAGCTTAATTGCTTATTCTGGAGGTTATAACTTAAGATCAATCCCTTTCCCGTACCTGATGCAGGTTCGTCTCTTACCAATCAAAAACAAAGTCTGCACTCTCCTTTTTAATATCATATAAGCATAAAAATAGTGGAAAATTAATGTATCCTAGCATATTTGACTTTCAAAACCAATATTATCACACTACTGATCCTCACAGTGTCGCAGTTTCTCGGTTGTCAACTGTCATAAGTCACAAACCAGCAATCAGAATTGTTCTAATTAGCAGCTTATACTAAAACAATTTTAGAAAAACCATGAATCAAATATTTCGGTGGCAGATGATAATATCTTCCAGAGTTTAATATAATTCGATTATCTGTTCTCCTCAATAAAATGGCTCGATGATGATCAAGATAAAAAATCCTTGCCAAAAAGTGGCACAAGTTCCACATGCTATCTTGCGCCAAGACACGCTACAGCTACCAAACAGAGGAGTCCTCAAAAGTAGGAGTTTCCTAGGACTGAGCTAAAGTGGCAACCAAAAAACATCTTTAATGCAAAGCAAAAGTCACGAGCAAGGTCCACGACCCCTAGAGCAATCATGAAGCATATTTTGGCATGTCCATAAGAGGGATTTTAAAAATAGGGCATGAATGAATTGTAGTAACCACACCACCATATATAGAACATTGGTTTTACAGAGAAAAAATAGATGGGTTGCATGACGCTGGCTACAATTTTTGGTGGGAGGACTCTAGTATATGGCTTAATTTGAGGCTACTAATGGCTTGATCATTGCTGATGCTGCAACACCAGTTCAGTCAGCACACACATGGGCGCGCACTGGCCATCTAGGGATACTTTACTTTCATATGACAAGCTAAACTTTGCCATTCCTTTTGGTTCATTTCTCAAAGAGATTAAGAGTGGCACAAAGAAAGTTTTTCTAGATGGTTTAAAATCCCTACCTTGAGAAAATCAAATTAAGAGAAATTACATACAAGCCAACAACTTACATTTCATAATATTATCATAAAAAGAGACATAATCATTACAGGGGCCATATTGGTAAATGAATGATTCCATTAAAGGTGATGAAACTGACAATTTAAGGCAGTTTCTTATGAATTTTGAATCTAGTGAAATTTTCAGTGAGACTGTGTAAACTTAACTTACTCTCACATTAATATACTACCTAGCGCGTTCCAGTTCTTAAAACAAGAAAATTGTACTTATGGGACATGCTGGGTGTAGTCGTGTAGAACTGTCGGCAAAAAGCAAAAAATCAAGGCAGGGTAAGGCAAACTGGCAAAGTTCCATTGCTTTTGGAATTGAAACAGAAGGAGACAACAACTTATTCCCCTCATAGTTCACCATTCAATAGTCAACCAGCCAGATGTTCTTACATCAAATTCACAATTCAGCAAGCACCCAAAATCAGAACAATAATTAAATAAGGCTACATCTGACTTAAAACATGAATTCTATAATTGAACATTGTGGCGTGTGTGGGCAAAAAAAAAAAAAAAAAAAGGAGCCCAAAAACACCGTAAAAATGTGAAATTAAAATTAAACAGAACGAGCAAAACAGATCCCCAAAGACAGTTCGCTCGAAAAACAAAAAAGGAGATCCGAGGAAAGATACCATGTGGGGATACTTGTCTTGATCGACGACCCGAGTGTTCTCCAGCTTGATGTTGAGGTACTGATCCACGGAGTGCAGAGTCCCCTTGATCGCTAGATCGTTTTTCAGCTCCACAGTCACTTCTCTCCCAACTAAATCCTTGAAATACGAGAAGAACAACTGTACCAGAGAACAAACACCCACAAGTGAAAAACCAAAACAAAAAAAAAAAAAAAAACACGACCCAGAAAACCAAAACATAAGATTTGGCAATCCTAACAAGGAACAGAAGACAACCAGGAATCGAAGCTTGGCATAAACGACAAGAGCAACAGGAAATTACCATCTTCTTCTGCTACGCTGGCGACGGGGGAAGCTGCGTAGTATGATTTGTTTGTTTGTTTGTTTGTTTGTGTGGATATAAACCCTATATATTCCAAGTTACCACTTACCGGACCGGTTTTGCGTATAACCTGCTGACGTGGCATTACCCACGTCAGCTGCTGTCAAAACGTCCAGGTAGATCGATCTGTAACTGAGTCGACCCAGCGGATTTGTTGATGTACGAGGAGGAAGAAGACGAAGAAGAAAGAAGCATCAGGCACACATGGCAGCGAGCCGATCCAGCGAGCGCCACCATTACAACGGCGGCGCCGTCACCGCTACCTCGGACGACCTTTCCTCTGCCGTCCTCGAGCTCTACGCAATCGGCGTCTGAATGCCCGCCGCTGGCCAAGCTCGACAACGGCAACATACAGGACGCCAAGTCTTCCCTCCGCGAAGCCGACTCTCTCTCTCTCTCGATTTCGAGGTCCGCATTCGTCCCTCTCTCTTTCTCTCCCGCATTATTTGCCTCCTTTTTCTTTCCCGATCTGGTTCTTGCTATAGTTTTGTGTAAGGTTGTTTAATTTGAATGCAAAACTAGAAGTTTCGAATGTTGTAGGTTTTAGTTCTTGATTTTTTTTATACAAACAATAAAAATTGTTGGAAATCATTATTTGATTTGAATTGCCGCAAATTTTAGTGGAGTGGAGTTTGTACCTCCTAATGCGTAGAAACAATCTAGACCAGGCTATTATTTTGTTGTTAATTCTTTTGAGAAGTTATGACCCTGGTAAGGGCCAAATGGGATCCTTCAGTAATTGAGCATCTTAATTTTGCATTATCTATATGCACCCGAACTTCTGTATTGGATAAGCAACTTGAACTTGAGGTATTTTTTCGTGCTAACCGCTGGAAAGCATTGGCTCTTTGTTATAGTGGAGCAGGGCAAAATGTGGTTTCCTTGAATCTCCTGAGGAAGGCCCTGCACAAACATGAAAGCCCAGATGATCTTATTGCATTGTTGTTGGCTGCTAAGATTTGCAGTGAGGATTCTCTTTTTGCTGTTGAGAATGTTGGATATGCCCAATGAGCTATCATCAAAACTCAGGGTATTTAAAACTATTTATGAGTGGTGCATATTCACTTGAACTCATAGTTTTTGAAAATAATCTTGTTTTAAAAAAGAATCCAATGAAACCAAACATAGAGTTTGAGTTTGGGTTTACATTTTTAAGGGTTTGGGTTTACGTTTCTTAGGTTTATGCTTGTGGAAGGAATCTACAGTTTATCCCTCAGATTTTGAGAGGTTTCGTCTGCAATTTGAATCTTTGAAAGCATTAGATGAAGCAATTACTTTAGAGAATCACTTCGGTTCTTTTTTTTTGAGTCGGGAGTTCAATAGTATCAACCAATTCAGTAGTTGTTTAATTGATTGAGGCGGTTTACAAACTCAATTAAATTGGTTGTTTTCAAACATGGATAGGAATCTACCTGTACAAAAGGTTAGAGTTATGAAGAGCCATTTATGATGTTAAATAGATGGAAAATCAATATGCTTGCTGACATTATTTTTGTTCGTGAATTGCTGCAGATTGCAGCAATATTTGTGGTTTAGTTGCTTCTACAGTATTAGTATTTTTCCATTGACATTCATTTTAAAGTTGATATTTTTTATTTTGGCAGTAACTTAACGTGTGGATTTTCTATAGTTCAGGTCTTATTCTTGATTTGAAAGTAAAGTATGTTTATGATTCAAACAATGTTGCTGACTATTAATTTAAAGTATATTAGTGTTTTTTTCATTAATATTCATCTTAAAGTTGATATTTAGTTGCAGATTACAAGTGAATTTTCTACAGTTCAGGTCCTATTCGTGATTAGGAAGTAAAGTATGTTCATGATCTAAACAATGTTTTCTGACATAATTGATTTATTTTGTACTAACCTTTGTTGCTTTTGTTGCTATGATATGCTGAGGACAATATAGCAAATGAATTGGAAGTTTGGCATGGTGTTGCTAATTTATATTCTAAACTTTAGTCTTTCATATTGGAAGGTTGCAGAGATATGCTTGGAGAAAGCCAGAGCAATGAGGCAGTACTATGCAGAAACGCTACACGCAGAAGGCAAAAGCTGAAGCTTTAATTAATTTAAAGATCTCCTAAATTGGTGGCCATTGTAAGACAAAGGAACTAAACAAATAAGGGAAGACATACTAAATTAATGTGCGTACAAGATATAGAATAAAGCAGTATTGAATGCACTAACTCCCAGCTGACTGCATGAATTTATTCGGCAATACTAACATGGATACACCAGCCATGGACACTTGCATGAATTTATTCTACAATACTAACATGGACATGTCCAATATTGATATTACTAGATCTCAACAACAACGAGAAACATTGATTAAGAGTCTGAAAAGTGTAAGTAGATAAATTTATTTTTATCAAAACTATAATTTTTAATTATCAGACTGTTTGTTAATATTTAGATTTATTATTTATTATAGATACAGTTTGAGTTAGATGGATCACAACCGCTGCAGTATGAGATAAATGGAACTGACATGGATGGATCTCTAGGCGTGGAATGATTTTTGGAGATTTTAATATATATATATATATATATCTGTGAGCGTCAATTACATTTTATGGACTTGAATATATTATTTGTTTGGTTAGTTTTATAAGTGTGGACTTTAATGTATTATTTTTAGTTTATGATTCAACAGGAAAGTGTATGAAATTAATATAATACACCTAGATTATGCGGCAAAAAAATAAATAAATAAATATCAACTTGTTTAAATTACATTAAAATGTCATTACAAAAAGAACATCAAATATCCAGATTAGTTAAATCAACCCCATTTATTTCAACAAATAGACACATGCTTGAAAAATGGAGAAGTGGTATTTTAAGACTTCAACGTCTTTATTTCAACTCCGATAGTTGAATTTGATTCTACCTGCATAAAATTTTAGAAACAAAAACAAAAAAAAGCTCGGTCAATCAATAACCAACTTAATTTCCTATGCTAACAAATGTGAGTTAACCGTGAACAATCTAATGTTGGAGTTAAGATATGCTTCTTAATCATAATTTGTGACTTATATCAATAGACATATCGACTCATAGCAGGAGATTTCTTATAGAAATTTATTTTCGTATATTTAGGGAAAAAAGTTAAAAAGTCATAAAATTATTTTCATAACAGATGTATATTTAACTTTTTTTCGTATGATTTATACAATATTTTTTAATTTATTTGAAACTATTCACTCCCTATAATTATTAAGGGCAGTGGTAGATACAACCGCACTTGCGGCATCTTTTGCGTCTCTGGTTGACGTGGTGCACTTTTTTTTTTCACGACTCGGCGGCCTTCCAAATCATCTGCTCGAGTCCATGCTCGAAGCGTGCTCGAGCCTAGCCTCGAGCATAGATTCGAACATGGACTCCAGCAAATCTGCTCGAGGCATGCTCAAACCTCTGCTCGAGGTGAGGCTCGAGCAGATTTGCTCGAGGTGAGGCTCGAGCCCATGCTTGAGCCTCTGCTCGAGGCGTGCTCGAGCCTCGCCTCGAGCAGAGGCTCGAGCAAATCTGCTCGGGCACATATGCTCGAGCCTCGCCTCGAGCACGATTCGAGCAAGCCTCGAGCAGGCATCGATCATCTCTCCCGTGGCCAAATCGACAGGTTTTTGGGTTCCCATAGTCGTAATTTGGATTTCGAGGAAAACTTCAAACGGCCATAACTTTAGCGATGGTGGTCGGTTAGGTCCATTTATGCCATGTTTCGCCTCCTCCCGTCCAGTCCACACAACTCGAGCCTCCTCCCTCCCTTCCCCGCTTGCTTTCTTTCTCTCTATTTTTCTTACGGGCACGCCGCACGTTAAGTGTTAAGTTTTAAGCTTTTTTTTTTTGGTTTTGGGGGTGTTGTGGGGGGTGGGGGTTGTTTGTTTTTATTGATTATGTGGCAAAGCCACATCCCCCCATTGCCACACCGATGTCGCATCCGCGGTTGCATTTAGAGTTTTTGAATTATTAAATTATATATAAAAAACTTCTCCTCCCTCCCTCTCTTACATGTTTCTTATAATATTTACTTTTGTTTTATATTAAATTATAGAAAAATTATTATTAAATAAAAATAATATAAAATATTATTGTGACGTATATTTACATATGAAAAGCAAAAAATAGTTTAAATCCATAAAATTAGAAAAGATAGTTAGAAAGCTCTTGTTAGTACTCTTAAGAATGATATTTGTGATCTTTTAAAATAGTTGTAATTATTTGATTGTATATTTGGTATTTATTAATGAAGTGTGTGTATATATATATATATATATATTAATATATGAAAGAATTATTATTTCCCCCTTTTTTACTTAGTCTCGGAGCCTACCCTAACGTTAATCAAAAGAAGTGCTGCCGTTTGCAAGAGCTTCTCTGCCAGTTCTTCCCTTGTGTGGATGAAATTTCCTTCTCTCCATGGAGCTGAACCCTAGCCAGCAGAGTCGCACACCACTCATCTTGGCCCGGAGTTGCCGTTGTGTGCAAGTTCTAAATCGAGCATGTGATTCCTCCCTGCTCTATTGTCATCTTGTGCAAATTCCAAATCGAGCACTAGTCTCGATTCCTCTCCGACTTCGGTACGACCACCGCCGTCATCACCAGTCACCGTTGTCAACTTCATCGCCATCTGCGCTTTCGTCTCCGCCCTCTAGTGCAAGTTATCGTGACCACAACATTGCCGGTTACGTCTCTGCCATCGATCGGTACGACCGCTGCCGTCATCGCCTGCCACCCTTGTCACCTCCATAGCCATCTGTCGCCTTCATCTCCACCTGCTAGTGCAAGTGTCGTGCAACTTATCGTGACCATAACATTATCGGTTATGCCATTACAAGTGTACGTCCTGCAACCTGTCACCGTTGTCACCTCCATCGCCATCTGTCACCTTCCTTTCCGCCCGCTAGTGCAAGTGTCGTGCAACTTATCATGACCACAACATTGCCAGTTATGCCGCTACAAGTCTTGATTCCTCTCTGCCCTCGCCCCTCGGTACGACAGCCGCCATCACCTTTGTCACCATCTGTCACCTTCATCGCCGCCTACCAATATAGGTGTCGCACAACTTATCGTGACCACAACACTACCGGTTAAAACGCTACAAGCAACAGTTGTCGTCATGCAACTACATGGAGCCACAGCCGTCACTGTCCTCTACCACCATACACCACTACAAGGTTTGGAGTTAGTGTGGGAGATTAATTATTTGGAGTCGTTGTGGAGTTCATTGTTTAGACTATGTAATCTCTCGCTGCCCCGACGGTTTTGCGGTGATTGTGAGAGATTTACTTTAGCGTTGCGTTGTGGTGTTTTTGGACGTCTCGAAGGAAGCGTTGTCCCATGGGCGCTTAGTCCTTTTTGCTCTAAGCAAACTTTACCACTTAAGACACAGACTGGTTTCGTCTTAGGCGTTAGGAGAATGATTCAACTAATCGACTAGTTTGAATAAAAATAATTAAATACCCTTTTATTATCAAATTTACGACTGCTCTCCGCATTTAACACAAATTGACGACACAACGAGCACTTTGCGGCAATCGAAAGGAAGAAGATGCTGTGCCCCGAGAAATGAGGAGCAGTTGGGATGTCTCCCAGTGGCATGACTCAGATTTGCATTCATGCTAATTAGAGGAGGGCAGTGTTGAAAGTATAGCTAATGCACTAAGAAAACTCCAAAATAGTTCATGCGGAAAAATCAATGAAAGCTCCTTCAGAATTCAATGGAAGCTCCTTCAGAATTCAAACATGTCAACCTAATTAAATGGAGAGTGCACACCATTAGTTGTAAACTTGATGATAAAAATATTTGTTTATCTCTATATAAATTGGTCGAGAATTGGAGTCATTCTCCTTGTAAGTTTCTTTTATCCCCTAAGCAGTTTTCTCGAGTAGAGGCAACTAAGTGTTGCACGGGTTGAAATTCATTTTCCGTAACGGTTAACTTGACTTTGACTTATAAAATACATGACTACCAATAAGTTTCCTATGGTCCTAGACAGCAATATGCGAACAATTATTACCATTTAAGAGATTAATAATTCAATCCATATTAAATTAAATAGTTCAAATTATTGTATTTGGTGTCAGGTTTTGGAGATAGGAAGAAAGGTGACATCTTTAAGAAGTTATCTTACATTATAATAAATAGAAAGCTAAAGATGCACTTATTAAGTCATTGCTTATTAATTTCATGGCTCATCATCTAATATCTTATTTTGTATGGTATGGCTCATCATGTAATATCTTATTTTGTATGGTATGAAACAACTAAGAAAGCATGGAATACTTCTGTGAAATTATGAACAGTGTCTTTTAAACTATGGCAGGATACTTACCTCTCACGAAATATGGACTAAACTTCATTTTCGTGCAATTGGATTATAGGCGACCCATGATTCCATGATTCTTACAAATACATGAAATGTATAACAAATGACTAAAATTTACATATTTCTTGCAGGCCTTAAATCAAGTTAATAGTTTTGCGTTGACTACCTCTAGAACCTTATTCTTCGATTCATCATGAAATGCATAGAACCGACTATAAATATGAGCAAGGTTCAGCACTTGCTGTCACAAAGGACAATTCTCGGTCAGGCGCTCCCAATTGGTTCCTTCACTAATAGTTGATAATTACCGGAAGCATATTAAATTAGAATAATACTTATCCAACAAAGCCCGCCTTCAGAAAAAAAAAAAACAGAAACAAAGGCAAATCATTCAATTACTTTATCAAACAATTATATACCCATGAGCTTACAACATACAAGGCGTGAACATGACGACTCAACTAAAGTTAAGCTTAATTTGAGACACGGCACCAAACGTATATTCAACACATCTGCAAGTCTCAAATGGGGAGGCCTAAGAACCAGGAAGAGCCCGGTGCATGAAAGGCAAGAATGTTCATGCATCTTTTTGTTCCCAAAAAAAAAAATTGGGAAAGGATTCTAATAATGAACGATAAGGGAATAATAGTCCGGAACAGCTAAATTTACATCTCTTACAACTCAACAGTTTTTAAATGGGAAAGGATTCTAATCCTAGAAAAAGCTTATCCCCTATCGCTGTTCGTTTCCTTCTCCCAATGGGGAGTTTTCTATAGCCTTTGCTTCACCCGCCTACCATTGACATCGCTGCCATCCAGCATAATGGCATCAATTCCATGCCTGCTTGTGGCAGCAGAGTGCTCACTGACTTTAGCCACGTACTCCAAGAGCTCAGTCAAGATTGAAGGGCAACTCTCCTTCAAGTAATCAAAACCATCTGTCTGCATCACCGCTGAAGAATGACAACAAAACAAGTATCAAATTTGTATTATAGTTTATATAAAAGAAAATATGCAAACCTAACGCACAAAATAAACTCTCCCTATTCACTGAATTAGGGTATAAAACCAGAACCCTCAACACAATGTGCATGTAATGTAACACAGTGAATAATCAGAAACCTTCATCAAACCTATCACTTTTATCCCATAACATCTAAAAAAGTGCAACACTGCAGGACCAACGTGGTTTCAAATTTTGTACACGGATAGTGTGGCTCTATTTGACAAGTCATCATGATAAAATCTGACTTTCCAACAACACCCAGATAAATCCAGGGGAGCAGATCGCTTCATATAAAATTATTTCAGCCATATTCAGACGTTGGTCCCACAAGGGTAATGCAATGTTACCTATGGCCCAACAAAACTGAGCCTACAAAATAAGTGGTCTAACTGCATCACTCAATCCACAAGACAACTGGGAATTAATCGATTGGACGGGTTTGTGCTGGACTTTGACACTACATACTACAAGTAAAATGTATGAAGTGCTTCTTTGGGCCGTATATTAGGCCAGGTAATGTAATGTTAGCCATCTCAGTTCAACTTTATAATGGAATTTATATATATTCCACAGGAATGGGACTCACCTCTTAAGTTCTCAGGCATTGCAACAAATTTAAGGCAGACTGCTTTCAGATGTAAACAATGATGCTGCTCTGCCATAGCTAACGTGGTTGCTACGGTGTTTATGGAAACATCCTCACAAAGACTGGCCTCACACAGTAACCTAAGCCTGTCTAAACCATACCGATCTGCTGCCGCAAGAAGATGTTGAGCCATTAAAGTAGCTGCCCATTTTGAGCTCAAACCAGTAAGCTCTTGCAAGCCAGGTAGAGAATCCCAGTATATAAAATGAAGTAAGGCCTACATCACGCAAACAAGGACAAAAACTCACAAAACGGTTGAATGCAAGCAACAGCTATACCCAAAAGCCCCTTGAAAAGAATTGAAGAAAACTTTTATCAACTCGAATATTCCTTTAATTTGTTAAGAAATAAGAAATTCTGCCTTTTAAAAACCAGAACGCATATAACTATTACTAACACGTTTTCAGTGTACATGATTAATATAAGCATGTAAACAAGGAAAACCATGAATAGGAACTTCCATCTATATTGTTAAATAACAATAGAAAGTCATACAAATATTCATTAGCAAAAAGAGTTTAGACCTCAAGGTTCTGCAAAGTGATAGGGAATATATAATAGTAAGAAGGCCAAACTATGTATGAATGAATCCGCATGAACAGTGTATTTTAGGCCTTTGGCCATAATGCTTTTATAGCTCAGTAAGAACCAGATATATTGGCACCTAGCTGGCTAGCTCTGGCTCCTGAAAGCAAATTTAACTAGTATAACCACCACATTAACAGTAGGGGCAGTACTTAAGGTGAATTTTCATAATAAATATACATGATTAGCCACTATATGTGAAGACTGAAATGTGTATGCATATCAGGTGCCATTTAAAATGATTAGTTTACCCAACAGCCCTCACAACTTATATCAATCAATCAAAGACAATCATGTATAACCAAATGATTACTTGACAGAAGGACCTTAAAAACTGGAGCCTCAATATCTTCAACTTTTATACATTCGGTATTCCGATCCTTCATTGGGCCAAAAAGTTGGGCCCTGAATACAGGTGAGCGAGCCGCTAGTACCAATTTGTGAGCAGCAAAGATTTCCCCATCAACTTCAAAATTTACATCAGTTCCCATCCCACTTTCCAGAAGCTTTCCATAATGCTGACCAATGTCAGGAAGAGGTACATTGATAGAGTAAATTTTAGGCCCTTCCGTGCGAGACCTGACAACACCAACACTACAGCTAACTGAAAGGCAATCATCTTTGAGGAAATCCGACACCTCTAAGGAAGTCCTTTTAAAAAATCGCTTGTATCCCCTGCAACATCCGCCAATCAAACAATTTTCCATAATTACCACTTTGCATTCAAAACATACCCATTTAAAACTTCATAAACTAGAGTATTTATCAAAGGATTAATACAGCAACAGTGAAGATTCTATGAAAATATAATGTCCCTCAAATTTACAACT
Organism: Taxillus chinensis; assembly: GCA_023512835.1. Lineage (NCBI taxonomy): Eukaryota > Viridiplantae > Streptophyta > Magnoliopsida > Santalales > Loranthaceae > Taxillus > Taxillus chinensis. Next base: position 8,268,000 of record CM042090.1, on the reverse strand, counting down.
AACATCAAATAGCTTTACTAAGGTTATAAACGAATCAAACGTTCACGAATAAACTAACGTTCAATTCGATAAAAAATTATTTATCTTCGTTCGTTTAAGAAAGATGATGTTCGTGATTAATCTTTTTTTATTCGTGAACATAAATGAACGAATACAAATAAAGTTGTGTTCGGCTCGTTTATGTTCGTGAACATGTGTTCGCAAACAATATTCATACATATATTTTCGCAAACATGTGTTCATGAATAATGTTTGAGAACATCAATAATTAATTCATGAACAGATATTCACAAATAACATTTCACGAACAAATGTTTATAAACAGTTGAACAAATTAACAAACAATTGAGTAAACGAACAAGCATATTTATTTATAAATTTTAAATAATTAGTATTTTAATTCACAAACATTCGAACAAACGTACAACCTCTTGCAAACAAACGAACTAATTTATTTACAAATTTTGAATAATTAGATATTTTAATTCATGAACAATTAAACGAGCGAACATCTTAAGTTTTTGAATAAAATAAAAATATAACATTCGTGAACAAATATGTTAGTGTATTCATGAATACTGTTCATGAATGAGTATTCGCAAGCTATTCGTGAACATTAACGAATTGTTCGCGATCACTAACGAACAAATATGAACACGATGATTAAATGTTCGTATTCGGCTCAGTTAGTTAAGGAATAATACCAAACCAAGCTCGAACATCTTACTACTCGCTCGGCCCGGTTCATTTACAACCCTAAGCTTTACAAATTAATACAACAGTGAAGATTCTAAATACTTGGTATTCCCCAAATTTGTAATTGGAAAGACACTCAAATCTCACGGTTCACAATAAAATGACGTCTTCTAACAGTTCAATCCATAAATTCAAATAACATATAAATATTTTTACAAGCTTCAGAGTTAGAAAATCTATACCACTCAAATCACTCAACATCTCACTAATCACTGTCTGGCATGCCATTAATAAAATTATTTACAATAATGTTGTTAAATGTTTCTGTACTTGTGTGTGTGCGCGTGTATGTGAAAGAGAGAGAGGAGAGGGGAGGGGGGGAACCAAACAAGCAAATCAAATGAAACAAAATGGGGCATGAACGCGTGTAATAAGAAAATAGTATACAAGTATCTCAGTGCAGAATAATACCATTACCATCTCACTACAGAAAAATTTTCCTCCCATTCCATTTCTTATTTCCAAATCAATTTTAAATTATTTTTGAAATGAAAAATGCAGTTTATCCACTGTTTTAAAAACACACAAACACATCTAAATTTGTATAATAATATAATTATATGATAAAAATAGTGAGCAGCCCCTAACTTTTGGACGTCAATGGGGGTCTTAAGTATATACTTTTAGACTATATAAACATAGTTCGCAGTATCAGACGAATCCGAGACGTTTCGAATGAGTCGCTACTGTATCGGAGGCTCCTAGTATGATATCCAAGGCTAGTACGAACTTCTCCATGAATAATAATTTCAAAGAAATGAAATTATATTCACCATGAAAACGTACTGCAGGTCAGCATTCAAAAAAAATGATAATGCTAAACCAAAAAAATAAAAATATGAATGAATAATACAATGGCATGCAGAAGGAAGACACTTTGAGTATGAATCACTACTCCTGCTCCACATTTTAAGTATTGTCTGTTTCTTCATCAACATATAGTGATATAAGCATTCCAACCGGTTGAAAAAGGGATTCTCAAAATTTAACAAGCATCTATAATTGTTTATTGTCTTCAAAAAAAAGTCAATTTCTCCATTTCTCAAAAAACATTAGTGAATATTTCCTTTACTTAAAAACTTAGCAAATCCTATTAGTCATATACTCTAAAAGTTTCCACATCAGAATAAGCCTATTTCTTAAAAATTAGCTTAATTTTGCAACGGACCAATAAACCAAGCAGATAATTTCATTTTACGCACATCAAGAACACACATTAGCCATATAAATCCACCCAACCCATCAGTATACAGGGTCCAACTTTTACGCGCTCATTTCTAAAAAAACAAAAAAGGGGAAAATATAGAAAGATAGAAACCTCACTTACCACATGCTTCCCTTATACTTGAGGGTGTACGGACCACTCTCCAGTGCCCTCCCAAAGTGGCTGTGCATCTTATGCCTCTCCTTGCCACTCTGATCCAAAAGGGTCAATTCAAAAAGCGCTCGAACATCCGTTCCCTCGCTGGCGAGGGCAATGAAGAGCGACACGTACGCCGCATTGTCCTCCACGCTCTTGCCATCCGGGTAGAAGTAAATCGCCCACTCGTACCCTCCAACCATAAACGTGCCGGACGCGATGTATTTGCCGATTCCGAGCCCCTTGGACAGCGAATAACCCAGAATCTTGAATTGGTGGGACCCATTAACGGTATCGGTGACCGAGTTTGATGTGGTAACCTCGGGAGCGTTTGCTGACGACGACGGGTACGAGAAGGGCTTGGATGTTTCCCGGAAAATCCTCCCCATGACTTAGCCAGGAGGAGAGACCAAAAACAATAATAACAAAAATCACACTGCTCGATTCGCGTGAATCGAGATGCGGTGGAGATAGCTAGATCTAGGGTTTGGCGATCGCCAGCGAGGGAAAGATTAGGAATGAACAATCTTCGACTTCGAATAGGGAATTTAGAACGCCTTGATGTTGAGACTTTCTCCAGGAATTTATCCAGGTGCGAGAAAATCTCCCCCTCCTTCGACTTCTCAGAACGTACTTGATCCAAATATCTAGGGTTTGGGGGAGGAGAGAGAGAGAGAGACCAATTTATGGGAACAAAAACTGGGTGGGGTTGTTGTGAATCATGTATGAATAGTATGATTAAATTATTGACGCACAGCTATGCGTACTAGCTGACATCGCATGGCAGCCACCGACTCGGTGTCGACTATAGGCACGTGTCCTCGCCGGAATGGCAACGGAGGTACTAGGTAGTATTTGTCATCCTTAGGGTCATGCTTTAACATTTATTTATTTACTTATTTATAATGCTTTAACATTATAAAAGTACAACTATCGGCCTTTACATTTTGTTCATTTTTTTTTTTTTTTTTTTTTGGTAAGGGGGTGAGTACACGTTTATTAAAAGTCAAAATAAATTCATATTTTTTATATTAAATTATAAAAACAGTTTTAAATATATTTATTTTAATAATTTTTAAATGTTTAAATATTATTTTTAAAATATTAAATTTATATTCTATAAATATTTTTCAGCACATTGATTTAACTTTTTTATCACACTGTGTTTTGTGTTTAAAAATAAAAATTCAAATATAAATATAATATTTAAAAAATGGCCTTGAATATTTAATTTATATTCAAATAATATAGTATAATAATTATGTTCAAATACTATTTTTTTACATTATTTTGTTTTTCAAATATGGAAGATATTTTATTATTATTTTTAATAATTTTTTAGTTATTTCATGCATAAAGTGAGTGGGTTTATAAAATTGGTGGGTATATCTCTCCCCTTTGGTAAATGTAGTTGGTATTCAATATTTATTCTCATGGTTTGGTGCTTAAAAATCATGTTATCCTTGAGGCCCCGACTAAGCATAGGATTTCTATACCTAACCATATCCTTATAACTCCTCATAGGTGTCATTTTGCAATGACACAAACAAACAATAATATTTATCAACAACCAGCTACTAGTCAAAACAAATAAACAAACCAAACACCAATTCAATAAAACCATGACCATAGGTCCACACCAATCAAGGGGGTTCATATTCCCCTAGCAGTTATCTACTAACCATCTAACAATCATGACCCCATGAGTCTAAAACAAAAAACAATAAGGTATATACTTTCTTTGTTGCCCAATATCCATTCATACTCAATCAGGTTGTGCTCTTGTATAGCTCTCCACAACCAACATTATCAAAGCAACAACAAATAATTTTAATGCCTATTAGTTTATATAAAATCATGCAACATGTGTACACCCAACTTAAAGTTTCTTGCGATTATCTAACTAACCTCAAGATAACTCAGAAACATGCCAAGATTGTGTTATTTCCCTACAATCTTTCAAGTTTCATAGTATTAATCAACCACTCCTTGCTAACTTAGGCATAACTAAACCATGTTTTGATACCAACTTGTCACGTCCCTATGTTTCATAGGGCATAAAACCATGTGAATGACTCTACGTGTCCGTATCCAAAGGATTGGTGACAAACACATATATATACTATACTATGGCTGTTATGGATTCACATATATAACCATACATCAAGGATATTCTTATCATAGGCAATTCTAATATAAAACACAAAACATACATTAAATGGCATAATCGTCTAAAAAATAATATCATTAATCGAAAACAATATAACTATCATGGACTTATATTTGAAAAATAATAATTTATGCAAATCAATACAGATCCAAACGTATCGACAAATAAGAGGAGTACACCTACATCAAGTGGAATAAAGTATAGTCCTTAGTTGTAACCCAACAAAGTTTCATTATTTATCTAAAATAATAAAATGGTGATGAGTTAAAAGTTAACATTTTAATGAAAACGTGAAAATTTATTGAGGCTATTATCTAGTGATGTGAAAAGTTTGTGCCTAAACTTTGGGGATTTTTTTTTGCTAAATTTTGTATAAATAATAGGGGGCCTATTATGAATGCTCTTATGTCTTATACATTTTAATATAATAAAACTATTTATATTTACATATTAAACTATCAGTTTGTATTAATTTACTTGAATTTTAAAAACAACATAAAATTTAAAATATATAATTATAAATTAAAAGAAAAATACAACAATAATAAGAGGCTACATAACATGGCTATGAAAACATTGAATTGTTTGAATGAGACCATTTTTTGAGTCTAAAATTGAGAGCTAAAGGCGCAAGCCTCACTCGCTTGCCACTTGAACTGATATTGTTTTTGTATATATGAAAATTTTATTATCACTATAATTTTATATCTATTAAGTAATTTATGCATATAAAACGCGTGACTAAGAGCATGTTTGGTGCAGGTTTTTGGTTTTTTGTTTTCGAAATAAGTATTTGGAAACACGTGTTTTCTGAAAAATTTAAAACATTTTTTTGTTTGGTGGACAAACTCTGTTTTTCGTTTTTGTTCTTTAACGCAGAGGCAGATCGCAGCCGTAGGGGGGGGGGGGTGTTAGGTGAGCAGCGGCGGCACACGCGTAAGGGTAAGATTGCTGTCGGAGGGGAGAGGGGAGGTCACGCCGGGATCGGCGCCGGGGGGGAGAGGGGAGGTCACGCGGGGGGTGGGGGGGTCGCGCGTAGGGGGGAGATCGGCGCCGGGGGGGGGGGGGAGAAGGGAGGTCGCGTTGGGAGGTTGGCCGTCGCACAGGGGGAGATCGGCACCGGGAGGGAGAGGGAAGGTCGTGTCGGGGGGTGGGGTGTCGCGCGCGCAAGGGGGAGAGGGGAGATCGCGCGCAGAGGGGAGAGGGGAGATCGCGCGCAGGTGGGAGAGGGGAGGGAGCCGCGTGGGGCGGCGGCAGCGGATGGCGGCGGACTCATTGGAAAACTAATGGAAATAGAAAACACATATTAGAAAACATGTTAAATGTGTTTTCAATTTTTGATATTTAAAACAATTTGTTTTCAAAACAAAAAAAAAAATGGAACCAAACATGTTATAGCAGATGTTTTCTGTATTAAAATACAGAAAACTAATCCAGCAACCAAACACGCTCTAATATTTGTTAATTTGTAAATGAATTTTTATTAGTGACGCCATATGTTTATCACCAAATGTTTGTATTATAGTCTTAAATATAACATATTTATTTTTACAATGGGAAAGCGATGGCTCGTTTCTTAAACTTTTATTAATATAAAAATAATATTATAATTAACACGAGGAAAATTATCAAAATTTTAGAAAAAGTACAAGTAACTACAAAAAAAATCTTTAAAACAAAAAAACCGTGTAACTTTCATTAAACTTACTTTAAAAACAACTAAATGTAGTTATATAAAATTATATAATTATCCTTATATAACCATTTAAATAATTTGAATATGTTTCAATAATTTTACATTACCTTTAAATAAATTATGAAATATTAATATGCAAATTTTTAAAATTGATTCTAGATAAGTAATTTATTTTCTATTTAAGGGTAATATGATTTTTTTATGCTAATTAAATTGATTAAATAACTATTTTATACGTAATTGCATAAAAGAGTATACTTTTGTAATGTCAGTAAATTGCATGTGGATGTTTGGCAACCTTATTAAAACTTATATAAACTTTTAATATTTTTGTTAAAAAAAATTAACAACTACTTATACTTTCTCTAAAACATCATACCTTCTCTGTAATTTTTCTTAATATAATTCATTAAAATGTAAGAGCATAATCACCAATTAACCCAAAAGTAACCAACTAACAAAACTCAAACATTTAAACATAATAGCTAAATCAATTTAACGTTTCTATTAAACACATTTGCGTATATCTTTTAATATATTAAAGAAATTCCTTGTTGACATATTCGCACCATGTCGATGTAAATTAGAGAAATTTCATTTTTCAACTGTACCAAGCAATAACAAGTCCCAAACATTTTAACTTAATAACTAAATCAATTTAACGTTTCTATTAAACATTTTTACATACATCTTTTAATATATTACCTCCTCCGTTTTTCTTATGAATACTTCTACTAAGAAAAATTTGTTACATGAAAGAAAAAATTTTGTTGACATATTCACACCATGAAGGTGGATGTAATTTTTTTACCCAACTTTAAATGAGTTGGAGTTCACTGCAGCGACGAGAAAAGCCGCATCATGCGGTTCTTTAATTTTTTCCTGTGTTATTGTAGTTTGTTTTAAAAATTAATCGTTAGATTATATATTTATATAGTAGATGTCATAATTATATAATTTTATAATGATCTAATCGTTGAATTTTGCACAAATATAATTATAATATTTTTTTATTTTTTTATTTGCATTTATGTAAAATTTACTCGTTAGATTACTATAAAATTTTATAATCATGACATAATTTATAATCTAATAAACATATGAACACGAGACATCATTTAATGGTTTTTTAAAATTAATGAGGATCTCTTGCGGTTGAGTCGTCACGCACACGGGAGGCAGGGATTACATACATCAAATAATATAAGATAAACCAATACTCGTTTGATGCTATGACTAATTTTTTTAAATGTACGAGACTTATTGCATAATAGATAATGTAAGTTAAAAGAATTTTCATACAAATGTTGAGACCTTCATAGAAACAATATTGAACTTATTACTAAGTTAAAACTAAAAGTACTAATAATAAATTAATAATAAATTTATCATAGATGACTGTTTTTCTTTATTTAAGGATAAAATTTTAAAAAAACATAAAATCATTTTCATAATAAAAATTTCATATTTAACTTTTTAAATAAAATTTATATAATATTTTTAATATGCTAAAAAATAACTTTTATTTCATATAGTTATTAAATTATATATAAAAATATTATATTTCATCCTCACCTTTTTTATAATTTTTAGTTTTATTTTATATTAAATTATATAAACTTTATTATTAAATAAAAATAATATAAAATATTATTTTAATAATATAAAATATTATTTTAATAATATAAAGAGTAATTTATTTTTTTTATTATAATATTTATTGTAAAATAAAACATAATTTAAATTTATAAAATTTTTAAAAATTATTTAGAAATGTCGTGTCAGCCATAGAAATTCGTATAATTCTTGACAGCATAGACATGTGGCCGGTCATTAGGATAAACTTTATTAATATAACTCTCCCTTTATTAAATGGCGCACACAACGCGTACGGTAGACCAGAACCCACGATGAAAAAAAAAAACATAAACCCGAAAACAAACAACTTTGGTCTGTCCACATTCGAAACCCACCTTGCAATCACCTGGGCTCCCTGTTCCTGTACCACCCATGAATTTAATTTCGATTTATCATTATTATTATTATTACTTCCATGGTGGGTCGTTGGATTCATGGACCTCCTTCGTTCAATAAAAACCTTATATTTGGATTTATAGGAATTTGACGCTCCACTCCAGGTTTTTGAGAGGCTCATATATGAGGGGAGAGACTATAGAATAGTGTCTCAGAGCTTTGTGTTTTTGAGTTGGGTAAGGTTTCTAATGGCCTCTCATGCTTTGCTCCCTGGTTTTGTGTTCCACCAAGAACTGTGCATGTGCAAGGTCTCCCAGGTAGAGTCACAGGTTGGTTCACATATGTTGCTCAATTTTGTTACGACTCTGCTTTGCTTTATGGGATTTGTGTGTTTTCGGGTTTTTGAAGTTTGTTTTTGGTTAGTTCATTTTGCTCGTTTAATATGTTATAATTCGAATTGGATTTGTTGAATTTTAATTTTTGGGCTTTACTTGGATTTATGTAGTTCCCATGTCATCTGCCTATTTGGCTCTCACTTAATAAGTTAGCAATGGAATTTATGATGTCCCGGAGCTTAATCGTATCAGAACACACACACACACGCACACTCTTACACTTTTGCTGAAGTATATACCTTATAGACAAGCAAGCTAAAGCATACACACACTTTAAATATTTTTCTCGCATCAGTACACACACACACACACTTTTGCTAATTCTGATGGATGATTTTTTTTTTTTGGTTGATTTGAATTTAAATATTCATTTCTATAAAAAAAACATTCATTTGTATATTTTAGCAGGAGATAGCTGGAAACACTAACTTGCTGCTATAGTTTATTACAGGATTTAGATTGCAAAAAACTTTCAACACCCGTCAAATATTGTGACTCTTGATTGCCATCACCAAACTCTGATCTTACAGTTCTTTGATATTTTTATTCTAAGTTTGTGATTATCATTATATGTGGGTTTTCAAGGGAATAGTTTGCTTGAGTAGTTGATTTGATCAACAAATTAGTGCTACGTCTTTCATGATCTGTCCAGGCTAGTTGCTTATGGTAAAAATATTATAGTCATTGTTAATTTCTGGCTTGTGCTGGACTTCCAGCCTTGTTTGCTAGGTTGCGGAGCAGGAAGAGAGTTGATAAGACCCAAAACACTTAGCCTGGGTCCACAACATTGCAAAGAGTCATGGAACCCTATGAGTCCATTGTTATTGAATAATCATAACGTCAAGAGTGACCCTGCTGTCAAGAGGCCTGTGCTTATCAATATGAAAGGTTTACTACATTATTTTCTGTTAAAAGTTATTATATAATGAAAATATCTCTGTTGAAAATTGCATTATGACCATATTTAGCATGTGTTTATATTTTCAAATTTCGAAGCTAAATTGCTGAACAAATGATATAGCCTGTCTAAAACTGATGTCAATATAAAAAGCATTCCAGTCTATTTCTGAATATGCCTGAGCTGTTTATTTTAAGTCAAAATAGGCTGCAAGGACGAACAAATGGCTAGGATAATATTTATAAGGGGTGGGCAGAAAAAAAATGAAGCATAGAAATGAATGATGAAGGACTCTGGTGCAATGATAGAAGAAGCTGGGAATGACAAAATTTTGTATAGTGTGGCTGGGGATGAAGCTTCTTTCTCTTAAGATGGGTAAAAAGGGTTTGACACATGCTATTGACCGGTTTGATAATATGGGGGTGTGTACTCTGTCAACACCGCTTTGCTCATTTGGTGCAGGGATCATCTCTTGAGGGAGACTTTCCCGGTTGTATATGGGCTGGCCATGGTGAAAGAAACCTCAATTGCAGATTTTTGAGTAGGTGACGATTGGGATGTACATCTTAGTCACAATCTCGTGTTTTTTTTTTGTGTGTTGTACACAGGGCATCTCGCTCAATGGTAGCAAGTCCCAGTGATCATGGGAGGCTGCAAGGAGGGTGTTTTCTTGCTTAAAAGCTGTTTTGGGCTCCATACCATATGGGGGTTTAGGTAGGGTACTAATAAAAGTTGTTGGCATGCCATCTTGGGGGTTGAAGTCCTTGCACTTTCTTCAATTGGGAAGCCATGTGGGGTAAGGTCCTTACTTTGGATGAGCTTCATAGGAAGTTACAGATAGTGAAATGCCCGTGCTTGAGTGCAAGGGAGCAAATTGACCATTACAGATGGGCTACTCAACTATGGTTTTTTTTGGGGGGGCCATTGGTTGTCCAATGGGTTCCTGCAGGCAGTTTGGGTCCTGAAATTGTGCCTTGGAGTGGGTTTTGGCCACGGGGCAGATCTAGGTGGTTGTTGCAAGCTATTCCTTTGCTTGTCTCTTGGGTCACGTGGAGGGAATGCAACCGTCCAATGTTTGAGGGTGTTTTTAGTGGCATTCAGAGAGTGAGAGGAGAGCTGTGAGCCTTGTTATTGAATGTACCTGTGTCGTAAATTGATTGTCCTCTTTAATGTGTGTGGACTTTCTTATTTTTTACCACTTCCTTGGTGCATTGATTAATTTGTTATTTTTTTCTGATAAAAAAATAAGCTCATCTTTATTCATTTTATTTTATATTCATTCAATAGCACATCCATCAAATCAGTCTTGTTAATTTCCTTCCTCGATGAAAAATAACTAAATAATATTCTTCAATGTTTTGGTAGCAGACGCCCACCCAGACTCAGTATTGTTCAGCTTTGGAATTGCTGAACACTGCGCAAGCGTGAGAAAATCATGCAATTCCTCATGTCTGGCTCAAGGGAAGGAGAAAAAGGGGTGGTACTGGATGCATCTCTGCTGTCAGACCTGTTGGGGCTTCAGAATTTGACAAGCAATCTGCATCAATTTGCTAGTTTGGAATTTGGATTTTATCATCATGGACTGGGCACTGGACCTTCTCTCTGCTACATACCTTATGAATTTTGTGCTCAAGCCCAGACGCATGTTTGGGATTTTGATGGGGACCTGGCCTGTCGTTCTAAAATTAACATTGATCCAGTTGGTCAAATATTGTACACAGGTTCCAGCATTGAGACGAAGGATCCAATTGTTGTTGAATTTTGCTTATTGAAAAATTCGACAAAGCAGATAAAACAGCGATTGCTTGTCCCACAGTTTAGTAGGTATGGATATTTGACATTGTTTTAAAACGATAATTCATGAATTGAGATTCTATCTGACATTTAAAGATTTATCTATTGGGTATTTAAAAAAAATCCAAATCGTTACTTTTCATTAGAGTTGACTATGCTACATCATTCAGGCCTCTTTTCTTTTTGTAATCATTTTTGTAATAAATATAGCTCAGATTTATGTCCTTATAAATAATCCAATTCCTCAATACATATATTTTTGTGAATTCTGATTTCAATTATTCTATATTGAACAGGCTGGACAGCTGTAAGGCACTTTCTGCTTCGAAGACACTTGACGCCATGAAAGTTGCTCCTTTGAAGAGGTATTTGGCAGTATTCATTTCAGCATTCAAACGATGTTTATTTTGCTTAAGCTTGCTATTGGTTTGTGTTTCCATGCATGTGACATGGTACAAATGGTTCTCGTGAATTGGACTTTGGAACTCCATTTATTTAGTTATACATTTGATTATGAGGGTTACCAAGTTGTTGATGACATATTTAAAAGGGAAAAAAAGAGAGAAGAAACTAAGGTGAAAAAGATGATAGTGGCTTTCCAAAACTATCTAATGTTAAATGTGTGTGGAAACATAGCTAGGGGCAGAATAATCTTTACATTGGTCAAAATCTGACATGTACAATTAACATCTGAATCGTGGAAGATAAGGCAAGAAATTGATAGTTTCATTTGATAATTTATGGATTTATTCTTCTTGGATACATAATTTTGTATTTACACGTTCATTACATTGACTTGACCATAATTTCCTCACATTCTGGTATGCTAGTGCTATTGAAACTGTTGGGATCTTTAATGTTCTACTTAAAACCATATTATTGTTCACAGTTTCGAGAAAGTGAAGCTCAAGCCCTCCCAAAAAAAGAACACTAGGAAAGCTGGTCAGGAGAGGGATCTTTACGGAAATAATTATTTCCATGCTTGTGAAAGCCTTCTATCCTTGATGATGGACACGAGGCTGAGGGGGGAGAAGATGACATTTGTTTCACTTAAGAAGTCTGGTCCAGAACTACCTCAGCTCCTGACCCAGTTTTCGGCTGGCATTGCAGGCGCAGGCCTTGTAGCTATTTTCTCTTCAGTTTGTAAAGTGGCTTGTGGGAGAGTACCTTTCTGCACGACCAAACTTTTCAACACATGGGTTGGGTTTGGACTTGTTTGGCTTTCTGGGGCAGTAAATAACCTGAGGGATACCATTGTCCAGATTGGCAAGAGCTCGAGGAAGCTGAGCTTAAAGGAAGAGGAGATGATGAAAAAAGTGGATCAAAGGGTGAGTGAGATTTTCTTCAGAGCTGTGGTGGTGATGGCGGTGGCAGCATTGAGGTTTGCATGAGCACTGGGGTGAGAAAATGGAACATGCTAACCCCTCGCTAATGGGGGTTTTGTTTTGGTTTGAAGAACTTTCAACAGTTTGGCGGCTGTAACTGCAAGTCAGGACGTATGATCATGAGCTTGGGCTCTTTTTTTTTTTTTTTTTTTTTTTTAGCTATTGTTCAGCTATGTTTTCCCCCCTCGACAGCTGAGGCTTGTTTATAATAGGATGTGTCATTTGTCAATGTATGCGGGGGCTTAAATTTTGGTTGCAATTGAGTACCTGATTTTGTACATTTCCTCAGAGTAGAGTCATCGATGGCCTTTTCCGCAATAGGGACTCCCACTTGATTTTTAAGTATTTTTTTACATTTATAAATTTAAATTTATTTTTTAGTTTTTTAATATAAATATATATCATAATTTTTTTTAAATCTTTTACATTATTAAAATAATATTATATATTATTTTTTATTTAATAAATTAATATGAAATAAAAATAAAAATTTTAAAAAACATTAAAAAAGGGTGAGTGAATTTTTTTATATAATTTAATAATTATAGAGAGTATATAATATTTTAATATATTAAAAATATTATATAAATTACATAGAGAAAGTTAAATATAAAAATTATGAGATTAATTTTATGATTTTTATTTTTTTTAAAATAAAAAAAATAAATTTATATAATAAATCTTATACTAATGTTCTTATAAAAATTAGTATGTTTCTCAAGAATAGAAAGACCTAATGGGCAACTAGAAAAATAAAATTATAGCATAGTGAATTTGCTTACTAAAAAACTGCATTATCTATGAGAAATATCATAATATGTTTAGGTAGTGGGTGTTACTTATTAACAAAATTTGATTTTGCTCTTCTTCTTTTTCTCCTTCCACATGATATATTTGGTTTATCATATTTTATTTTGAAAAAACGGCTTTTTACTGCAAACTCAACTCTAACTAATCATATATCTTGGCACTATGTTTAGAATTTTATGATATATTTGGTATGAGTTTTGATTTATGTATTATGCTTTATATATTTTGTTAGAGTTCGTATTAACTTCTAATTGAAAACAATTTTTGTTTAATAGAAAAGAAATATGTTTTTTGAAAATTGGGTCACATAAAAATTTTTAAAAATAAAATATAGTGAACTTGGATAATAAAATATAAAAAAAATAAATAAAATTAATTAGAACTTTTTGCCAAAATTGAGTTTATATTTGAAAACAGAAAATAATTAAAAAAAATAATTTCTAAAAACAGCCATGAGATTCAACTATCTTGAAAATTGAATTTTAAAATTAATTAATTTTATAATAGGTATGGACCCGTAATTTTGAAAAATACTAATACAATTTTGAAAACAAGCTGCGTACCAATCACAATCTAATTATTTTCTATTTTTAAATCTAAATTCAATTTTGATGGGGAATTTAAATTATTTATTTTTTTTTATTTACTTTATTATCTAGACTTATTATATATATATATATTAAATTTTTTATGAAATCCATTTTTTTAAAAAACAAATACTATTTTTAAAACTCATTATTTCTCCTACCAATAAAAAAATATTTTTAAAATTCAAGACAAACTCTTAAATCTAAAAAAAAAAATACAAAGCCCAAAATATGTCCTTAATATAGAAATATATTATTATCTTAGAAGCAATAAAATATGTCATTTCTAGTATCTATTGTTATTTTATACTATCAAATTACTATAACAAATTTAAAATTATCTAATTTTAAGTTACTTCTCGATAGAATAAGAGTATGTTGGTACTTGTATTCAGAAATAATTTTTTATTTTTCAATACAGAAAATAAACAATATTTTTTGTTTGATGACTGTTTTTGATTTTGGTTTTCAAAAACAAATACAGTTTCAAATAAAGTTTTCAATTTGATATAAAACAATCCCAAACAAAAACGAAAGTGTATCTAATTTGCAATAATTATTTTTTAAATATAATTTTTAAAAACAATTTTTGAAAACAAAAAATAGCCTAATATTCTTCCTATTTTTAAGCCATCGTCTTGAATATTATGAATATTTTCTAAAATTAAATAATCCGGGACAAGTCAACACAAAGGAAAGCCATGTGCATCCTATTTTTCATTTTCTCTAACGTAAATAGATTAATTGTCCTTGAAATTTAGGGTTAAAAATGAGATATTAATAAAGTTTAATTTGGTATGAATTGTACATCACTTTTTTTGAAATAAAATATAATTCAAAATAATTTATGAAAAACCATATTTTAACTTCAAATTTAGGTTTTATAAAATTAATTTTTATTTCAAATGCATATGATTTTCAAAAATAAGATAAAATTTTGTTTTTAAAATAAGTTTTCTTCATTTAGTATGATAGTTGCAAAACAACATTTTAAATATAAAATAATAATAAAAACAACAACAATGACTTTTTAAAAGTAATCATATATAATTACAATTAGAAACTGATAAATAATTATGTTATTTTCAATATATAATTTGAAAATAACAAAATAACATTTTAAGTAAAAATGAGTAAATATAATTAGTATTTAATGTTTTGTTTCATTGGATTTAAAAAAACAAAATTGTAAAGTAATAAAAATAAAAATAATAGTAATAAATATTATTATTTAATAATTAGTGTTATTGATTTCAAAAAAAAAAATCAAAAATGTAAAATCTTATATATAAAGGGTTTTGCTAAAATGAGAACATCATATCAAGTTTTTATCATGAAAATTTTAATTTGATTCGTTAAATTGATATTCAACGGTATGAATTAAATTTTTATTTGATTATAGCTTAACTACTCCTTTAAATTTTAAAATACTTATATTTGAATACAATCACAAAATTTTAAATTTTAAATATAATTAACAACTTAAAACAACCACAACAAACTCTTTATTATATACGAATTGATAGTCAAATGCAAAAAAATAATTTTAACAGCTTCTTTATCTCACTTGCTATATTTAAAAAATGCTATAGTAACTCTTTATTTGTGAATAATCATTGTTCACTCTCTATATAATATTATATTATTTCTTACTATTTTTTCTCTCCTTTCAATTTTTCTTTCCTTTGATTGTTGGGTTTGCCTCTTCTCTCCAATTGCCATTGATGCTATCTTTGTCTCCTCCAATTAAATACTATACACACATACACACCCACAACACAATCTGCCGACTGCAGTGTTAGACTATGTTGTGCTTTGTCGGTTGTCACTATGGGGAGTGGCCAAGTGAGGAGAAGAGCAAGCGACTTGGCGGTCAGCGATGGCATGATGTGATGCCATTAATGTGTGGCGTGGTCAGTCAGCAGTGCGGCGTACGATGTGGTGACAATATGGAGGTTGTGTTTGGTGCCCTCGGCCATGGACAAAAATGTGCCCATGGGCGGTGTGTTTAATGGGGTGCCCAAGGTGATTGCCTATTGAATCTCCTCCTTGGGCCAGCCCCAACTCCATGGCTCGATCGAGAATAATGAATGGTTTTTCGGGATTGGTCGAATTAGTTTTTGTTGCGAGGCGATAAGAGTAGGTGATGAGGAGTCGAAGTCGTGGGCAGCGATATGTTGAATGCAATCGAAGTTCGGGATAATGATTGAAAGGGAAATGAAACCCGATGTAGGGATGTCAAAAAAGGGATTAGGGAGAGAAATGAAACTTGATGGAGGGACGTGAAAAAAGGAATGATGAAATGTATAATGCATATATACCCACGGATGATTAGTAATATGTTTTTATAAAATCATTATATAGTGACAAATATATATTTTTGTGGGTATATACTAACGGCTTAAACTTACATTGCTATAGATCCAATTTTTCACACCAATTTTTATCTGTTGGTATAAGGTTTTTATTGTGTGTGTGTATACCTTCTCCTTCTATGCGTGAAGGAAGCATAAATGCTGTTATAAAATTGACAACTTAGTTTAGAGTTGATTGGATTTGTGAAATATACAATCAAGAAGGGTTGGTTAGATATGTGAAATACGAGAAGAGGAGAGGGTTTGGGGTTTGTGAGAGAGAGAGAGAGAGAGAGAGAGAGAGAGAGAGAGAGAGAGAGAGAGAGAGAGAGAGAGAGAGAGAGAGAGAGAGAGAGAGAGAGAGAGAGAGAGAGAGAGAGAGAGAGAGAGAGAGAGAGTAAATAAAATATTATTATTCTTAATAGAAATAAAAATAATTTGAAGATTATTATTATAGTGCAAGTTGGATGATGACTATTCACATGTGATTTTTTTTTCATATAAAGATAACTTGAAGACTAGTATTTGAGATATTTTTACTACTATTATTAAAATTTCAAAATATGAACATTATATAAATATAATTAGGAACTAACAACGATAACAAATTTTAAAATACTAATAACAAATATGGTTTTATTGATATATAATCTATTTTTTATTAATAAATATAAATATTAAGGCTCTATTTGGTATAAATTTGTTAAAATATTTTTTTATTTTCAAAATTTTAAAATATGGATCCTATAATAATTTCATATGCTTAAATTTTGAATCATGTAGTTTTTGAGTATCATAATAATTTTGAGTTTCATAATTATTTTTAACAACTGTTTTGTTACTTAAAATATAAATTCAATTTTAGCGAGAGATTTAAATAATTCTTTTTACTTCTTAATTTATTTTATTATTGAAGCCCACTATTTTTAATTTTTTTATAGGACTTAATTTTATAAAAACATACTCTTTTACAAATATATTATCTTTATTATTACACAGAAATTATTTTTAAAATTTAAAATTCCATACAAACTCTAATAAAAAAACTTAAAATATAAAAAACCAAAATACTTTTCAAACGTTCCTATAATTTTGAGCTAGTTCCGAAGGAAGGTATATGAACTCTGAAGTATGAAGCACTAACAAGTAATGGGACACGCTGGAAGTGGGTGTCCAATGCGTGTCCATCCTCGTCACCGGTTCGTAAGGCAAAACATTCTCTGCCACGTAATGTTCCACGTCATTCATTCCGCCGCAGGATAAGCTCCGAACGCGCCCAACCTCGCACCTTGCGCCTTACTTTGGTTCGGTGTCGTTTCTCTCTCTCTCTCTCTCCCCCTCTATCTCTTTCCCTTTACCTTGGCTTCCCGGCCGCCTCCGATTCTCCAATCTCCCACCAAACAAGCAGCCCATCAAACCCTGATTTCTACGCTCCGTCAATCGACGTGTGAATCGAAGACTGTTTTCGACGATGTCCGATTTTAGGGTTCTTTGAGTTTTCGGGGATGGTTCCTTGGGGTGGACTGGGCTGCTGCTTCGGCGCAGCCGCTCTTTACCTGCTTGGCCGAAGCAGTGGCAGGTCAATCCATGTTTCTGTTCTCATTACCTCGCTATACTTTCGTTGTTAACAGTTGCGTATGATTATGGTCTCATTTACAATGAATTGGTGAATTTTGGGTACAGGGATGCTGAGCTTCTCAGATCGGTTCTTCGGGTTGGTCAGTTGAGGGATTTGGGTATGTGTGGTTTGTATTTGTTTTCGACAATCGACATACATATATAGAAACTTATTTAGTATGAATCATTTTAAAGATTTGGGTATTTGTTGTGCGTTTTAAAAATTAAAATGTAGAAGCTTTTGCCGTACGAAAATGATTCGAGTATGTTTTTGTTTTAAAATACTGACAATTTTGTTGTATGAAACATTTTAAGGCTTTTGGGTATGTTTTGTTTGTTAAAGGCGCCAAAGGAGTGTCAGTGTCACAAAACTAATACACGGTCGTTTTCAGCCCAACCACTTAGCCCCAAAAACCCATGCTGCATAACTGTCAAAAGGAAGTCCCAATTCACATTGTCATATGACTTTTCCGGTCCAATTTACAGATCACGCCCTGAGACGTTCTCATGATCTGTTGATCCGCCACCTCATTAGCAGTCAAAACGAAATCTATGACTTGATGGCGCCCATGAAAGCATATTGTGGCAGTCGCAGCAGCTGGTCAAGGGCCCCATAAACCCAGAGGCTAGCACCTTAGAAATAAGCATACCTCCCACGTCTGATCAGCCTGAAGTTCCCAATATGAACTCTTAAGATTCACGGAATTTGGGCAAACATTGGATAGCCTCCCTCTCGACTGCCACTGAGCATGACCATTTTAAACCCATCTGGCCTTGGAGTCTCCTCGTCCCTGCAACAAGCACAGAGTGCACCAACAATCTCTGCCTCATCAGAAGGCCCCTCCAAATGCACAGCATCCCAACTATCAAGCTGCCCAAGGGCAACAACTCACAAGACGGCCACCACTGCTGCTTCTCCATGTAAAGATCTTCATAATAATTAATAACCCACAATGGCCTTCGTAACCTCATCCTCCTTCCTGAAAACCTGTCCCCTACGTCCAAAAACTAATGTAATTAGTCCTACAGTGAGCGTTGGCCATTAGCGAAGCTTCTTTTGTTATAATAATCATTTTAATGTCCTGATATTTTTCATGCTAATTGAAGAAAAGTTTCATCTGTGTTTCTGCTTTATTGGCCTACATGGGATTGAGTTTGAGGTACTCATAACTTTTTCAGGAATTAATTTTATTGGAGTTTGTTTCTTCACTCGGGTGTTTAATTTAAGTGGAGAGAAAGTGTGAAACCATTGCTGAGGCTTGCTTTGTCACTGCCAAATTTGGATTTTGAGATCCATGCCTAGCTTTTGAAGTAAAATTTCATTCGTTTTGGGATCAAGGCTACAGGGGTTCCTTTGTTTTCCAGTTTTTGGGCCTATTTGAATTACGTTTCCCATGATTGACTGGCTATGTAATGAGAAATGTAAAACGGCAACCAACTACACCTATCGGCATAAATATTTTCCTGGAATGACCTATGAAGATGCCCTTGGTTGTTCAGAATATTAAAGCATGGTCCATTTTGTAAAGTAATGGAGGGGTTGCGTTTGAGACATTTAACATCATCAATTGATATGTGATTGTAATCCTGACAGGCGCTTGTGATCTTGATTCATGGACTGTCAATAATGAATTCGTAGTAATGTGATTGCTCAATAAAAAAGAAAACGATTTTAGGAAGATTTCAACTATTTGTTGTCACTAATCTACCCCCAAAATAAAATCCAGTATCTATCTAAGATACATGATGTAAATGTGTGTAGATTAGCTCATCCATATAGGTATTGAGTCACTAACAATTATTGTATTTTTTTTCAAATTAGGACAAATACTAGACACTGCACGCAAAGTGTTACCTTTAGTTGTTGCAATTTCTGGAAGAGTTGGGTCTGAAACACCAATCAAATGTGAACATAGTGGTTTGCGAGGTGTGATGGTTGAGGAAACGGTACGTGGAATTATTATTTTATTGCATTGCTATTTTTCATTGTCATTCTAATTGGTGTACTTCTTTAGAGTGAGCAACATTTCTTGAAACACAATGATGCTGGTTCCTGGATACAAGATTCTGCTTTGATGCTGTCCATGAGCAAAGAGGTTCCATGGTACTTGGTGAGAACCTTGGTAGCTTTACTCATGTTCTCTTCTATCACTTCCCTTTTGTGTGTGTCCTCAATATTATGAAATTTGTACGCTTGAGTGATACTTTAAAATGTTAAATGTTAATGTTCTAATGTATCTCCCATTTTACCAGGATGATGGGACCGATCATGTGTATGTGGTTGGAGCACGAGGTGCCACAGGGTTGGTACTAACAGTAGCAAGTGAAGGATTTGAAGAGTCAGGGAGATCCCTTGTACGAGGAACATTAGATTATCTCCAAGGTCTCAAGGTTTGTATTTTCCATTGCCTCCACGCATGCATGTGCAACTAGATCAAGGTTATTAACACATATGTATCTATATATATATTCAAGATGCTTGGAGTGAAGCGAATTGAACGGGTTCTTCCAACTGGTACTTCCTTGACTGTTGTTGGTGAGGTATGCTTGCTACCTCTTCCAAGTACAAGGGATTATACTGTGCACTGTATAATCCTGGTTTATGGATTGGAATTACTTTTGATATGATTAAACGTTTGATACTCATCTACATATTATGCTGTGCTGTTCAGGCAGTTAAAGATGACATTGGAACAGTACGTATTCAGAGGCCCGACAAAGGACCATTTTATGTCTCCCCAAAAAGTATGGATCAGCTCATTGAAAATCTTGGGCGATGGGCCAGGTTTTTCCTACATGCATTTATTATACTAATTGTGTTTCCTTTTATTTGATCATTTCATCCTTTGGGTTCTCAACATTCGAATAACTGACATGCCTAATAGGTGGTACAAGTTTGCTTCCATGGGTTTTATGGTTTTTGGTGTTTTTTTGATTGCCAAGCATTCCATCCAATGTCTACTGGTGAGAAGGCGTCGCTGGGAATTGAGGAAAAGGTATTGTTACCTAGACGTGGTAATTGTTATTTCTTTTTGTTGAAATAATATCATGACCATTATTTATGAGGAAGAGCCTAGGAGAATAGATAACTTCCAACATTCTTAATAAATATTATTGTTAATTATTATTGATGATATGCACCCGCCCAAACTCTCATATTCATAATTGGACTACATTTTAACTGGCATTATTTAAAGCAGTGCATTCAAAAAGAAAAAAGAAAAAATGGTTTCCCTACTTTCATCTCATCTTTTAAGAGAAGGATATTCGGCTCTGAAATTGGAGCACTGTTCCACTCTTGTTTTCACTTCCCTTTCAACATAGGTGGCCTTATAAAACTGTTGTCCTCTTATACATGTTTTTTTTTTTAAAAACTTAAACTCTTGGCCATGTAGAGTTCTTGCTGCAGCAAGTAAAAGATCAGGGCGGGATGTTGATGGTAATTCTCTGACAGTTATTTGTTTTAGATTCCATTTTTCTCTTTCAAAACTACGTCTTGTTATATGATTTAAAAAGTTGTTGAACTTTCCAGGTTCAAATGGGAAGGATGAAATTGAAACCGATGGTACTAAGCGAGATCCACTGTTACCAGATCTTTGTGTGATATGCCTGGTGCACGAATACAATGCTGTTTTCCTCCAGTAAGATTTCCAACAATCTACTTCCCGGTTTTCACTTTATGTTACCTAAGGGATGTTTTGTCATTGACCATTGTCAAAGGTTTGGTACAGTTTAAAGCTTCCCCTTCATAAGGGGAGAGGCGTAAGGCTGAAAAAATGAGAAATACTCCCGTATAAGATAAAACTAAGAATAATTCTGAAATTTAATATGAATATTTAAAAATGTTACTTGGGAAACTTGTGGGATGACATGTATAAACTAACCTCTACTTCGAGTGAATGCACTCATGTACCTACATAAAACATAAGAAAATCAATTACAGTATTCTACGTTGGACAATACGGGCAAACAATCAGACCAATTTATAGTAGAATATGATGACAATAAACAATCAGTTTGAAATGACAATGGTATATAGCGGCATTGCAAACCCAGACGACCAACAGAAAGGTGTTCGCCTTTCAAGTGCTTCACTTATATCAGTTATATGCAGCTTTTGGCTGTTGATTGCAATACTTTTTTCAGGTATTGGCATGGAAGCATGCTTCCCCATAAGACAAGACTTATTTGAATAATTTCAGTCTACATTTGCTGGATATCTTGATTGACAAAGATCATCAATCTATGATAATCCAACTATTTTCGTTATCTTTTGCATCAAATGTCTGGATTGTCCGATTGGTCCATGTTTGATCTGTGAGAGAGGGCCAACATTTAATTGCTGTTTCTAAGTTGTTTTCTAAGTAAGTTCATTGAGTGAGCTGATTGAAATGTGTGCAGGTGCGGTCATATGTGCTGTTGTATGCCATGCTCTTCACATTTGACCACTTGCCCGTTGTGTAGGCGACGAATTGAGCAGGTGGTGAAAGCGTTCAGACATTGAAGCTTTCTTTTGTAAGTTTCATGGCTGGAGTGCATTCTTTTTGAGTACTCATGAAGCACCATTGACGTAAAGCTGAAAGGTCAAATGCCTCATTAGCACGGTAGCATAGCATTAGCATGGGTTTTCCTTCTGTTTTATTTATGAGCCACTGTACTGCTTATCTATTCTTTATAAAGCCCTTCCCCATTCTGGGGATCTGCCTCATATGATGGCTTGGCCAGCTGGTTGTCATAATTTCTCTTGGGGATTTTTATTATTTTCCCTTTTCAAGTTGCATGTGGTTTGCAATAAGACAAAATGTGTACAGACTAATATGATATGTGACAAATTTGAATTTTATGAAGGTTTGTCGGATTTTTCCTTTTTGATGAACGGTCTAGATCTCTGTATTTCATTTACCTGTGTAGGAACTGCCTGTGGAGTTTCAATTTTTGTCATAATTATCCTGCCGTTATGAAACTATAAGTTATAAGAATTTTATTGGAACAATTATATTTCATTGCACTGCCATGGACCTATAAAGCTTATTCAATTTGATTGGGTATGGTTGTATAGCCGGGGATTTGACAAATTTGTGTAAACTATTATCTAGGCGACCTTTCCGGGCTCAGTAATGAACGAAGCTTGTAATTCTGTTAAAGTGTACTGTGAAGTTCGACATCATAACCTTGCACATTCCACCAGGTTCTGATGTACTGGAATTCGATCATCACAAGAAAGTGATGGGAATGACGCATCTTCTGGATGACATTAGTGTCTGTTTTATTTTCCTTTCTTTTTTCCCCGACAGCCTAGGCAGCTGTATAGAATATGGCAAGTCATCTGGTTTTTTTCTTCTTTTTCCCTTTAGAATTAAACATCTAGTTTGTGTAGAACAGCTGAAGTATCAACTCCCTAGCTGGCGATGCCTAATGGTCCTCTCTAGATAGTAAATTAAGAGAAACTAACATGCTGAGAATATGTTCCCAAACCATCAAATCATGAAGAAAAAGGTGTAAGATACTGTTGGATCAGTCATTAGGAATCTTGAAATAGAGAAAAGCTCTAAACTTGGCATAGTTCACTTCTTGACTTTATGCGGGATAGTTCACCATTTCCCGAAAATGTAATAATTGAGCTTTGAATTTTATTTTCCCCATATTTTAACTTTTTTTTTTTCCAAGTTGTCTTTAGCAACCGAATCTTTGTAGCAAAATGGTCCGTATTAATACTCAAGCCTTGTGAAGCAGAGAATAGAACTTTTGAAGAATAGAACTTGGCATAGTTCTATTCTCGACCCTTGTGAAGCATGGGTCTTGGCCTTCACAATCAAGTTTTCAAGCCTTGAGGCACACTCACTCCTACCTTTCTTCTCTCCATCGATACCTTCAAAGTTACTGAGTTTTCAATCTTGTTCCATCAATACCAACACGAAGGGCATGCGAGAGTTTTTTTTTTAATGCCATCAGCATCCGCTCTCACTGGTCGAAGCATTGCATGTTACATCACTGTTTTAGGCCTGATACGTCTGCACTCAATGTCTCTGATCCTCCAATTCCATCTGCCCATCAGAACGAGAGGTAGATGTTGGCAACGGACAAAAAATCAGGTCTCAAAAATATTAACGACAGATATTTTGATTACATAAACCGTGCAAAGTTTAAGATAAGAACAATGTCAAATGTTGGTCTGAAAAGGGCTTCATCCAATGTAGGTCGGGAATGGGAATGGGACAGTGACAGTGACGGGGACGGGGACAGATCATGACAACTTCTCTAAGTTTATTAACCGTACAAGGACGAAGACGAGGGGGTACACCAACTGTTGACTATGGGATGAGCTCCCCAGGTGTCAACCATGTCAATGAAATGTGCTCTGAAAACATCAAACGGGCTATGGTGAGGAAGGCGGGGGGTGGAAAGAGGGTCTCTTCAACTGATGAGGCACTACAATGAGAAGGGAGACTTGAATTGGATAAAAAATAGAGAGGTCATGGGTAGCCCATTACAAGGTTGCATGGATCATCGGGCATTCTTTTGTCATGTGTGTGCGCATGTGTGAGAGAGATGTTAGGAAAATTATTTTCCAATTCACCCACCAATTTAAAGAAAATAATACGAATATAAAGTCAAAAACTCCAAACTAGATAAAAATCACGGCAAGTCGGCAAAAAATATATATTTCATTGATAAAAATTACAACTATACTCATAAGGAAAACCTTTTTAATGTTGAAGATTGGAATAAACCGCAACATAACTATTAATACTACAAGAAGTTAAATACAAAATACTTGAATTGGTGGTGGATTCTTTATAGCTAATAGCCACCCCTCACTTATTTCTTCAAACCAATTTGGGACAAAATGTCTTTCTTATTTTTATTTGGCTAAAAGACTAACAAATCTCCACTTAAACTAAATAAAAAAAGATTGCTGCAACCATCATCATCACCAATGATCACCATTATACCAATAGTCATTCTCTAATTTAGAGAATTATACACTACCATAAATTATACATTTACTTAGAATAAGTTTTAAGAATTTTCCTTAATTGTCCGTATCGATAAAACATTGTTGAAATTTATAATACGACTTTCTTGTTTAGCTTTTCAAGAAGTTTTCTCAGCCATTGACATTATTCTCTAGTGTTTGTGTGTGAACTTATAGAGCCACTAATAGTGTCACATCCCAAATTTAAGATGAAAAAAATTAATAAAAAATAAATTTTAACTTGTAGTGAGTGCAACTCAAGGATGTTCTAATACAATCCTAATCACACAAAAGGCTTTAAATGAGAAATATATTTTTATATGTTAAGGATTCGACTTTGTGTATCATTTTTCTCTTTCTTAATGCCCATATATTTTTTGGGCATTGAGATATCTTGATCCACAATAGAAATTTCCATTTGACATAGCACATATGAACCGAAAATATTAAAAGACATGGAGTACTTGGGAGTAATGCCCACCCAATCTTCAATGGAGTAGAGTTTTTCTCTAATATGATTATTGATGTCTCCTCCGTGTATGAAGCACTCAGTGGACATAGTTTCTAATATATAGAATATATACCATTCTTCTTCTTTTTCCTTACGCTTTTCTTAATATGCATGTAGATTACAATATATTTTTAAATAAAATTCTCGTTCACTTATTTAAAATTATTATCCATGATGGAAAAAAGTGAGAAAATGATTTTTATTTTATTTTATTATTATATAAATTTTAATTTAAAAAAGAGGCGGTACACACCTTTTTTTATTTTAAAACTTATTATCATTATTCACTAAGACATCTTCAACTGTTAACATTATTTAACTTAACATCAATAAAACATGGTTCGTTATATAACGATAGGCTTAAATAGTTTATAGGCTTATGAATCATTTGAGGTATAATTATTATGGGAGTTTTTTTTTATTTTAAAGAGTTTTTGATCGCGGTTTCAATATTATAAAATTTTGAGCGGAGACAATTTTATACGGCGAACAATTTTAAATAGCATTTTAGGAACGTTTATTGAAATAAAATAAAAATAAAATATAGGAACAAGCAAGTAAAAGTGGGCTTTCTCTAAAAAGGGTCGGGTCAATCCCGTGATTTAGACTTGTCTGCCAGACGCCGTGCGCTTGCAAAAGCAGACTATTATATGATCATTTATGAGCCTGTGGCTTTTTCTTCATCACCACACCTGACACCTCACCTCTAAAAGGACCGCCGAAATATTAGGCTAAGTTTGAATGCACTTAATATTTGCTTTTTAAATTAAAGCATTTTTAAAAATTATATTTTTTTTTAAAATTATATTTTTTAAAAAATTATATCTTTATCACTCATAAATATTTTTAAATTTATTAAATTTTATTTTAAAAAATAATAAGAACAAGTTCATGTGAGTGAAAAAAAAGAACTTAGCTGGTGGCTCAATGGTTGGTTGGCTGGCTTAATGTTAATGGTTGGTGAGTGGACAAAAAATTGGCAATGTCCTTTCGTGTCTCGTTTCCAAATTCTATGTCAACGTCCATCTGCGCCTCTGTCTTTGATCGATCACGTGTTCGACATCTGCATGGCACATATCAATTGATTCCTAGATGGGTTGCTTTGGGGGTGCTATAAATTATATTGATAATTGAAAAAACAAAACAAAATCGTACAACTACTTAATCAATTGAGGTGTGAATGAATTCAAATTGCAAAACCAAAGCAAATTTGATCTTCATTTCAATAAAATGAAATCCGGCTATGTAAATCAAGATGGTTAGCCAAATCTAAATTTAGCTAAATTTTAAAATTTTAATATAATTTATTATAGAGTATGATTTATAATTAATATTATTTTATGTAAATAAATTTATTAAAAACTTTTATGTAGTACATTGTTAATATTTTTATATTTTAAATTTTAACATTTGAGGACTTTATTTTAAAATTAATTGATTATGAATAAAGCTGATGGCAGGATCTTATCAAGTAATTATAATACAATTTAAAATATGAAATTATAAATCTCAACATGTTAACATGCTAGCACAACAATCTTTTTTCAAAAAAAGTTACAAATTTTTTTTTAAAAAAGTTCTAAAAAACAAACCTATGGACCAATTTAATTAGTTCTGACTGCCACCAAATGTTGCTCGATCGCATCCCATGCCATCATGTAAACCGATCGAGCGACCCTCCTCGTAATATATGTGTACGGGCACGGCTCAACCTCAAGTCTCAACCGTGTGTATGGCAATGGAAATCCCACGTTATATGCATGCGTGTCCACATCTAAGCACTTGAAAACAAAAATGCGAGAAGAAGAATCCCCAACAAATTTAGACGGTCCATTGTCACGAGTTCGATGATCTCTACCTTCCTTACGCTAAGGTCAGCTCAAATTAATTAGGGCATGACTATGATAGATGAATACATATATACTTAATTATATTATTATTATTATTATTATTGTTACTTTTTTTTTATAACTGTCCATTAATTTAAGTTAGTTGAATTTTCGCTCTCATTGGAGCTTTAACAGTACTCAGTGGACACGTTGGGGGCGGAAACAGAATTTCATTGGGAGCTATGGGCTATATCTTATTGTATCTGATTGTATGAGAATTGAGAAGTATAGAAAATGAAAAGTGGGTGTGAATAAGCCTTTCTTATTTCTTATGAGTAAAGTTGAGATGGTCAGTACATGAGTGTGAATAAGCCTTTCTTTTTTAGTACAGATGAGATGGTAAGTAATTCCAAATAAATAATAATAAGGCAAGTTTGACCCTAAAGTTTATAGCTTAAGCAGCTGAATTGAAGCCTGTACATGTCTGACTTGTAAGCCTTATCATTTGGAGCTCAAACTTAATAAATTCCAGTTAAAGCCTAGCAAGCTTATCCTATATATCATTTTGGAAAAAATAAAAATCAGATCAATTTGATACAAAGTTATGTAGTATATATTAGTATAATATTATGTATATTAGATGATATAGATGAATACATTAATGTTATAATTTTGTTTGAAGTCACTTTTATCAAAATGATGGCACAAAATAAAATATGCTTACACAAATTCAAATGAGCTTCGAGTTTTAAAAATATGAAATATGTAAGACTATTTTGAATGTCAATAAAAATATGTCGATACTGCTATTTCCCTTAGTCCGCCGCATATTAGACAGACCCCCAACTAATCCACCCCAAATCCCCACAAGATCAACATGTTTGTTTCCGTAATATTCATTACACCTTTATTTTAATTTCATGAAAAGTTTTATAATTTAATTTATAATAATATAATTTATATAATTTTATTATTATAAAAATCTAATAAAATATACTATTCAATATCTATAAAACGATGTTAATTTTGAATATAAAATTACTATTATAATTAATATTCTTTAAATATCTATGTAGTGTCAGACAAAAAAAATATCTATTTCATTTTCGTGGTATAAAAATTTTAAATTTTGAAAATATTAAATATTTATGCATTAACATAAAATAATAAATTTACTTTTATTATTATTATTATACAGTTGAAAATATTGAATTAAATTAATAGCTGTATAGTTAATATTAATTTTAGTATATAAATTTTAATTAATGTGTTTCTGTATTTTATTTTTTTTAAATCATATAGAAATAGGACATGACAAAGGACGGATGTGATGCTGTGGTCCTACTTTAATCCGTACATTATTGCTAGTTTATATATGTGTGTGTGTGTGTGTGTGTGTGTGTGTTTTAAAGGAAAAGGAAACGGGAGGGGCGGTGTTGGGTTGAATATTTGGGTGCGTGGGTGCCTGTAATGGGACGGTGGATGTTCAATGTTCATCCAAATGGCATCACAAAGCGACTTCATGGGCCTCTCGTGTGCACCCCAATACACATTTGGCTTTTAAAGGGGTACCCGAATAACCGAATATGGCATTTGATGGAATAGGAAAGGATAGGGTATTAGGAGTAAATTTTTTATAAAAGTTTATTTTTTTATATTAAAAAAAAAAAATTAAAAGTCATAAAATTATTCTTAGCATATGTCCTATATTTAATTTTCTCTATGATATTTGTATAATATTTTTTAATATATTAGTAAGTAATATTTACTCTCTATAATTATTAAATTATATATAAAAAAAATTTCACGTCTCTTTCATTCACGTTTCATATAACATTCACTTTTATTTTATATTAAATTATAAAAAATTAATATTAAATAAAATAAGTAATATAAAATATTATTTTAATGATGTAGATAGTGATTGAGAGAATCTATTGTGATATATATTTATATAGAGAAGTAAAAGTAGTGTAAAACTTATTAGTGACTTATGTGAGTGCTCTTAGGGCAGAAATGAGCTTATTTACAAACTATTCACAAATATTACTATTGTATTTACGAATAAGTGTTCATGAACTTATTTACAAACGTTCACAAATATAATTATAAAATCTTAAAATTCTCCAAAGGCACTCATAATATGTTTAAACAATTGCTATATTTACTTTAAGATAATATTATAATAATAGTAATAAAGATAATAGTAATAAAATAGAAAGCATATGTTTTTATTTAATAAGAAATTTAAAGCGTGTGATTATTCAACTATATTTAATAAAAATATATATTTATATTTAACAAAAAAATTTATATATGTAATTGATTTATTAATCATTTGTTCACGAATAATTTTCATAAATACGAACTGTTCGTGAATGTTTATAAACATTTCACAAATACCATAATCATGTTCGTGAACATGTTTGTGATTAACTTTATTCATTAACGAAAAAACATAACCGATTATTTACCAAATCAAATGGAAACTTATTCATGAACATTCTTTTCATTTTCAGCCCTAGATATCATAAATAATAAAGGAAGAAACAAAAAGAAAGAGCTTGGCTCATACTGGTGAGTATGTGATTTAATTTAATGTATAAATTTTACCTTCAAATTCTATTTTTGCACTTATTTTTATTAAAATTTTAAAATTTATTATCAAAATTATATATAATGTATTTAAATGAAAAATCGAATATGAATGGCCATATAATCATTTTTTACACCCCACTTGAATTCATTTACTGAACTTCATAATTAAATCATACTTTGTATCAATTGAATCAAGAACATCTACGCTAGCTTCATATTCTTCATTCATATTTTAGGGAATGAATATTATACTATTTGATGTATTTTGTTTATGCTTTTACATCTCATTCTCCATCTCTATTTTTTAAAATTATATTTTGTTAGTTATTATTTTTTCATCTCTTTCATTTATTATAACTTATCAAAAGTACACATATATCAAGAAATATATTAAAAAAATAGTTGAATGATGAACAGGGCCGGCCCTAAGGAATTGAGTGCCCAAGGCGGGGTCTAAAAAAGTGCCCCTGTTAACTCTTTGTTTTTAAAAAATTTTAATTATTGAACCTTAAAATTTTTCAAAAGCTACCTCAAACTTATAACAATGACTAAAATCTATAACAAAGAATTTTAGAAAGAAAAATATAAAATACCTAATTAATACAAATAGACAAACATTATAAGACAATCAATTGAAGAAGAGAGTTTTCATTAGGACCAATCTTAACCCTCTAGCGTCATTACAAATATAAATAAAGGCTAGGAAAAAACAAACCCAATTAAACCCAAAAAACAAACATTATCATTATTTCAAGATGGATATCTATGATTTTAATATTGAATATTCCTCTCTGAATTATTATACATTTAACTCACTACCAATGGACTTTTTTAATTATCTGCAGTTCTAAAATATTAAATATCAATCTCTACCTAGAATTAATGGTTGTGATGACCAGCACTCCTGACCAAGAGTTTAATTAAGAAACATTCTTAGTTAGCTAATTTAACTTATCCAAATTCACGAGGAAAAGTCGTTGGGAGCATCACCAGCAGTCGCCTCAGCCAAACTCTTCCACTCAGTAACTCTACTCTTTAACCTCAGACCTGCCTTCCCCTCCATGAGCTCCCTTACCAAGTGTCTCCACCACCCTCTCCCTCCTCAATCTCCATTCAAATTTCCAACTCCACATTCCACGTAGCAATAACAACAGTTACCGATTGGTCGGATGGTCCCCAAAAATTAGCCAACAGATCATTGGCAATCTACTTGGCATGCTCTTCACCATCGAATCTTATATATGAGGTAACTAAAATATTCAATTGAAGGCTTGAGAATTAGTTTCTGTCGTCATAGAGCTATCATAGCTTGTGAAATTTGTGGTAGGTGAGATGTGGGTTTGCACTTCGCATTTAGCAAATTCAAATCATGCATTCTTTAGCAAATTACAACCTATCTAAAATCACTTTTGTCCGCATTATCTCTAAGCCGGACTGCTCATTCACAACCTAATGTAATATCAGCAAGTGAGATGGGGACACAACTGTATATATAACAAATTAATTAACAATGATATTAAATATCAACACCATTCCAATTCCAATGCTTATCAAAATGAAATTAACAAGCGTTATATTCCAATGCTTACCACTGTCGACTGGCAAGCAACTGAGCTCGAATCATGGAATTCGTCAAGTTGAAGAGACGCCGGTGGCCGGACGATAGGTGGGGACTGGCGAGCAGAGCACGAATCGTCGAGTTTTCGGTAGAATCGACCGAGCCAAGTGGTCGCAGCGGCGGCGATTTGGAGTTGAAGCGGCATCGGCACGCATCCCTCGGCCTCGTATGTCGCCTTGGTGCGTCCCTCAGCCTCCTCGGCCTTGTCTGGCGTGTCCTCTATCCCTCCTCCGGCCTCGCCTGGCGCGCGTCCCTCCAGACTCTAGTGCCTGGCTTGCGTTAGAGCAGCACGAAGCGAGAGTGCCCTAGTGAATGACGATGAGAGTGCCCCAAACGAATAGAATCGTTGGGGTGCCCTAGGCGACCGCCTTTCGGGCCTCCCCTGATGATGAATATAACATATAAAAATTCTCTCTCTAATCTCTATTTGTAAACTCTATTTTTAAAAACCTGATGTAAACTCTTTTTTACATAAAACTCTAAAATTATCTCAGAATTTAAAAAAAATACCATTATAGAAGATATGATGTGGTTGCTCTAGTCCCTTAGAGCATTTATATCACACTACTCTACATTTTTTATTCATATGTATAGAGTCATTTTATAACTTCAATTTTAATATTATTTTTATTTTTATTAAAACAATATTTTTAAAATTTTATTTTCTTTATTTACACATGTGAAAAGAGAAAAATAATAATAATATATAATATAAAAAATAAATAATTATTTTTTATAAATAAAAATTACTATAACATTCTACAAATATATATAAAAATATTAAAATAATATTTTAAAATTTAATTTTGTATGTATAGAATATTTATATAGATCCTCTTGTATATGCTCTCCCTCCAGGACTTGGATTCGCTGGTGAGAAGTGTCAGCTCACCACCGTGGTGAGTTGACTTATTTTAGACTGTGTTGATATTTGTTTCAAAAATCAACCGTTAGATTGAATATTCATGTAATATATATTATGCTTGTAAAATTTAAAGGCGATCTAACGGTTAAGTTTTTTGCAAATTCAATTAGAAAAAATCTAAATTTTAATAAATTAAAATTTATTTATTTATCTTCATATTTTTTCTAATTGAATTTGCACAAAAGTTATCCGTTAGATCGCCTTTAAATTTTACATGCATGATATATATTATATGAATATTTAATTTAACGATTGATTTTTGAAACAAATATCAATACAGTCTAAAATAAATCAGCTGACGCTGCTCACCAACAAATCCAAGTCCCTCCCTCCAATAGACTCTCATTTAATAAACTTGTTGGAACTCGATCGGGTTATCCGTCACGAGGTGATCTGAAACCATGACATTGGACATGTGTAATCAATGCTTCTCATGCATGTTATGGCCTCGCCGCTCGCACTAGGCAACTTTTTTAAAAAAATCAAATCTATTAAAATGCAAATCATCTTACGCCATAGGTTTTTCCTTTCTTAATCTTTTCTAAAAATAAACACAATTAATTACTGATATGACAACTTGAATTTTTTTCCTTGGCTAATTTAAACGACTAATAATAATCCTTGAACTTTGGTTAGTTTATGTTGAAATGAACAATTGACCTGATTATGAGTTTTAAAAATGATCTATGTATGACGAGAAGTGTAAACTTATCATCACGTTAGTTATTCAATTTTAATATATTCAATTAGGTTTTTGACATTCAAATTATTCGTATTCCAAATAAAATTAATACTTTAAATTCAAAAATAACAATATTTAACTTGATTTCATAAAATAAACAGTATTGGTGTTTCTTTTATTACTTTCTTTATCTTGTATTTAATATAAAATTTCAAAGTTAACGGCAAGTGTGTGTTTGTGTGTGTGTGTGTGTGTGTGTGTATATATTCGGAGTGTGGAATGCTTTGATGCTCCTTTATTCACTCCATCTCATTATTCCCATTCGAATTATATACTTAATACTTTTATGTTTATGAGTGGACATGTTCGAGGAAAAGAGAAAGTTCGGATAATAATTTGTTTTAAAAAAACAAATGACTCAGTGTATTAAGTATTTTCCTAATAATAATTATAATTTGACAGCTTTTCTTTGTATAGTTGGTAATATAATTGATCGAAATATGGTCGTTTTTAAAAATAGTAGGTCTTGATAATTTAAAATTATTTACGAGTGATATAAATTTATTTTTATCATAGTTTTTAAAAATAATTGTATCTTAAAAATAATCTGTATACATCAGACGTACACTCTAGATTGAAATATTAAAATAATCTGTATACATCGATTGAACTAATCGATTTTCATTTTATTTTGTATTTAATTATATATATTTTTATTAATATATACACTCTCAAGATTTAAAAATAAGACCTTCATCAAAAGTAAAATTATTTAATTATATTTCTAGATTGAAATATTGTTTTTTTATACTTTATAATGATCTAATTTGATAATATTTTAGGAAAAGCTTCTTTTGACTGTGTTCGAGAAAAAATCTACTATAAAAATAAACAGATAGGGGTGGGCAATGGATGCCCGCACTCACTACTCCGCCCGCTATCCGCTCCGCCCCCCGCTATGTGGGGCGGGTTATCCTACCCAAGCAAGAGTAGGGTGTGGTTTTTAAATTTGACACCTTACCCCAGGCGGGGACGGGGAGCGGGATATTCTGCCCCACTCCCGCTTTGTCTAATTTTAATAATTTTTATTTATAATTTTATAATATTTTAAATAATATTATTTAATTATTTTTTTTATGATTTCTAATATTTTTGAATGATATTTATTATTATAAAATTAAATTATTTTTAATAATTTTTGGTAAAAATGATGTAAAAATTTAATTTAAGTCAAAATTATTAATATGGACAGATCCAATAAAAAACGATAACAAGATGTGGGCAGATGAAACCTCATTCACAGTCACATTAAAAAATAGTATATCTTGCCCCACCTACATATGGAACGAGATATAATCTTAATATTTAATCTACCGCCTAAACAGGGACGAGAGACGGTAATAAGTTGATTTTGCCTCCGATAGGACCCGAATCACCTCTATCAATTGCTTTATGGAGCCTCTAACAAGGAAAAATTGTCTTAATAGAGATCAATAAAAGCCGATAGCGGGGTGCGGCGGATAAAGCCTCTCCCCACTAACGTCGTCATAGGACGAGGTACCCCGCCCCACCTACACATGGGATGGGGTATAGTTTTAAAATTTTATTATCTGCTTAGGCGGATGCGGGATATGGTAATAGGTAGACCCCGTTTTGCTATGGCGAGTAACACCCCTATAAGCATATTAGTATTTGATAAAATATAAATTTAAAAAATGACTTTTAAATTTTAAAAGTATATGATAAGTATTTGATAAATTTAAAACGAAATTAATATGAGTAATGGTTTTTTTTAAAAAAAATATGTGAAGAACCTATTGAATATATTTTTAAGATTTATTTATTTATTTGTAAAAAATATATGACCTCTTGGAATTACCTTAATTTTCGAATATGTACTTGAATTATATATTTAGCACAAAAGTCAAAGGCAAATTGGTGACGGGAATGGTTGTAGGATACTAGGATGGGTAATTGTCTGCCTGTACTTATGTTCGCTGGTACATATTCGAGCCTATATACAAATATTGTTTATTTATAGGCATGGAATAGCGTAATTTTAATTATTAAAATATTGAAATTATGTCCAATTAAGGCAGCGTCCTGCCCAAATCAGTTCTCCCAAAAAATTATATACCACCGTCAAAAATATATATCATAATGTTATCTAATGCAAATGACATGAAAATTAAAATGATTTATTAATTTATTTAAACGGTCTAGTTTGTTGCCGCCAGACCGCCACCCTTTGTGTTGCCGCCAGTCTTCGCACATGTCGTCCAAGTCTGTCATCGCACATTCCTTCCAAGTCCGTCACCGCACGTCACAGCGCCACTATCACCCTTTGCGTTCAAGTCCGTTTGCCACACGTAGATTTACTCCCTGCTTCGTACTATGGAAAATAGGTGAAGTAGGAAAAAGATATGAATTATTTTTTTTCTGGTGCTTGAATAGTATGAAATTTATGCAGTACGTATAGAATATTTTCTTAATATGCGTGAAATTCTTTTTCCAGTAAAATTATCATGACAAGAGGTAGAAAATGTACAACATAAATGAATTTCTAAAACTGTCAATTCTAATAATAAATTTTTTTACAGAGTCAAAGATAATATTAACATTTCATATAATATTTTTTATTTTAATTAAATATTAAAAATATATTTTTCATATCTTTTCTATTCCAACTAAACAACTATTTTCCTATCAATTTTCTTTCTATTCTTTTTCCACATCAAATTCTTCCACATTTTTTTCATCTTTTATCAAGCAAAGGATTAGAGATCGATGCCGCCACCGATGCTTCCAAGCCCGTTGTGGGACATCTCATCTAAGTCGTTGCTGCACGTCCTATTTAAGTTGTCTTCAACTGTCATCACACATAGATTTGGAAATCGATGCCGCCGCCGCCGCCACCATCACTGCCTTCTGCATTCAAGCCTGTCGCCGCAAGTTTTGCCCAAGTTGTTACCACATGTCCCATCCAAGGTGTCGCCACACGTTCAATCCAGGTCATCACTGTCCATCGCCATCCAAGACCTCGAGACTTGAGATTTTTTTGTCTTCTTTCTTTTTGGTGTTACTCCAAACTATGGCATTAAAAAAATGTTCTCTTTCACTAGGTTTTGAATGGTTACTTTGAAAAAAATAAATTTAAGCAAAAAATACATGAATATGTATTTGAGATGTTTTTAGCTAAATGTAATTTAAATCAATTAAATATTATTTTAGCTAATAAATTTTAGTTAGAGCATTTTCAACCCATAAGCTATAGCAATAGCTATAATAATATTTAGTTTTAAAGTTTCTCCAATGCATTAGTTATATGTGTAGCTATAACAAAAGAATTATGTAAATATAAATATTGCCCCCTCTTCTTTCGGACGGCACCTCTCTACCCAGCAAACCTAGTATTTTAGAATTTAGAGAGAATGTAAAAAGAGGATAAATTGAGTAAAATAATAATTTAAAAAAAATAGATAGAATAAGATTGAAACATCATCACTAAAATATTACTGTAACAAGTTAAATATTATTTTAACTTAAAATTTTAAATTGAATATAAATATAAGAGATGCTCTAAGTTACGTGACAAATGACAAAAGCATTAGAAATGTCGTCACTTATGTAATTATTGTCTATTTGAGATCCTATGCTACGTCGTTTGACAAGGGAGTGACGTTTAGTGGGTCCCATACATTTTTGCTACGAAGTTGGTATGTCTATCGCGGTAGCGGTTGTGGCTGCGGCCTACCGGCCAGCGGTCGCCACCACGGAAAGGTCCAAAGCTCAATATGCCACGTGAAGACGACGCCCTTCGCGAGTTAGGCCTCACCACCACCGCATAAAGACGCCGCAACTCAATTGCACTGCACGGTGCCGCAGCCCCGCCTTAGCACCTTGAATCGGCTCAGCTGCCAAGGCCCACAAAGAAGTTGGATTTGTTTTTTGTTTTTTTTTTCTCTCTCTCTTTTAAAATTTTCGTTCGGTATTATTAACGTGTACGGTGTACGCTTATTTAATTAAAATATAAGTTGCTATGATTTATTTGTTAATCTATTCTTTGTTTTATACTTCTATTAACCGAATTTAATTCTCTAATTTGATGTTTACAAAATTGATGGGTAATAATGAAACTATTATATATAATGATCACTTGAGATATTATTGGAATGTAATTTAAAAGCCCTAAATTACGAATTTTACCATAGATATTTTGAGTGTATTTATGGTTCAACTAAATCTTGAGTGTCGTGACATTTGTACTTTAAAAAATGAATTCAATGCTCTAATTATATAGGCTCAAAGATCTCATAGCTATCACCATCAACATTATATATATATATATGAGGTAATGCTAAATAAAAAACGAACGCAACATACTTAAAGAGCACAATTCTATCAATAGCCATCAGATCTTACCTAATCTCATCTAACGGTTCAAAATAAAAAATATCACACCCAAATTACCTTTGTCTCTCCAAAAACCAATATCGGGCAAAACCTACGTAAGACACCACCATATAAATACTTTAGAATAATAAATCATATTAATAATTAATTATAATTCTAATTATATATATAACTATAATTAAAATTTATAATATATATATATATATATATATATTTAAAAAATTAAAATTTGAGGGGGCGCCATGGCCCCTGCCAGCTCCCCTAGTTCCTTCACCGGGTAAATATTAAACGGTAAGTATATCCTTCTGTGCATTAAACTTATGTTTTCCTTCCGTAAGTATTTTGTTTCTTTCATTTTGGTGTTGAACATAGTGCCCCACAGTTACTTGCATAAACTAAACTGAAATTGGCATTTAGTTCAGAAAATAGAATTAGTTAATGTAGTATTATCATTCATTTATATAAAGATCAAATTTTAATTTGAGCTTCTTGAAGTTGGCTGCTGAGATTTGTTGATGAGAAAATTGTACCATGTGCACATTAAAAAACTGGTAGAAGAAAGGAGTAATGTGTGCTGGGGGGCAAATCTTTTATGTGTGTTGGTTGAGTGATGAATTTGTGGGAATACATTGGAGTTCA
Organism: Taxillus chinensis; assembly: GCA_023512835.1. Classification (NCBI taxonomy): domain Eukaryota; kingdom Viridiplantae; phylum Streptophyta; class Magnoliopsida; order Santalales; family Loranthaceae; genus Taxillus; species Taxillus chinensis. The sequence continues at coordinate 8,230,013 of CM042090.1, read as the reverse complement.
TGAACAAAATAACTTGTTTTTATACGATCAACTATTTGGCAAGAAGATGTTAGGTATTAGTTATAGGGAATGAGATATAAAAGGTTTTTTTGCAAATGAATAAATTTTAGAAAATGTCATTTTTATTTAAAATTTAAGAAAAAATATATAACAAATTCAATATGGATGCCTTAAGTGTGTCCATCCATTCTTTTAACCTATGCTTTTAATTTTTGGCAAATAATTTGTTTGAATGTAAGGGCATGCAAGTATATAATAAGTTGCCATATGAAACTCGCTTATGATATGTACCACAAAAATAAAATTGGTTGATGTAATGTAATTCTTTGATATGTACCACATATATTGTGGCGTGTTAGCATATTATTTGACATCTCATATTTACAATATTGTTGATTTTCAAATTTAATAGTATTTTATTCTTTGGTGTTTGTCAAATACAATACAATGTATGCAAGTAAACCATCATATGAAGCACATCGGAAGTGAATTGTAGAGAGCATGCTAAAGCAAAGCACTCTAAATCTGATGTTTATGCATGTTTCCCCATCTAAAAAAGTGATATAACCAGACAAATGAACCTCATGATGACGGACTCACTGAAGATACTTTCCTTCTGGTCGGGTGAAATCCGAGGTCGTTTGGTGAAGGTCGGGTGGCACAACCCCTTGATTTCATTGACTCTGACAGTCTCGAACATGTGTGCAAGCTCCACAAGGCCATTTACAGACTTAAACAAGCTCCCTGGGCGTGGTACCATGAGCTTCGACAGTTTCTTGTTGATTTTGGTTTTAGAAATTTTCATTCTAATGCATCTTTGTTCGTCCTTCGACGCGGTCCAGCTCTGCTCTATCTCTTGGTCTATGTCGATGATATCGTTCTTACAGGCAATTCTCCTACTGTTCTCTCCTAGGTTATTCACTGCCTTGCACACCAATTTTCTCTCAAGGACCTCGGTCCATTATCCTATTTCCTGGGTGTTGAGGTGGTTCCTCATCCCGGTGGCATTTTACTTTCCCCGTTTTCATATTAATTGCATGCGGACGTGGACCGATCCGCTGACCGGTTCATATTTATTTATTTATTTAAAAAACTTATCATAAATTAATTTTGTTAAAAATAATTTAAATTTTAAATTTTAAAATTATATTTAATAGTTTATATTTCTAAATATTAATATTAAAATTAATAGGTTTAAGCTCTAGGTACTAATATACTAAGTAGAATATATAATATTTTTAAAAAACTTATTTTTTAAAAATAAAAAAGCCGGTCTACAGACCGGTCCGCATCGGCACGGATTTGGTCCGCATGGACCGGGCCTAAACGGACCGGTCCGTTTAGGCTCGCGATTGAAATGGATCAGAATATTTCTGGTCCAGTCCGCTCCGGTTTGCACGGACCACGGATTGGTCCGTGGACCAGCGGTCCATTTTACACCCCTAGGTCGAAGTGTCTGCAGGATCAAGGGTCAACGATCAACGGGTCGAAGGTCAACGGTCAAAGTATCAGCAGGGTCGAAGGTCAATGATTAACGGGTCGGAGGTCAAGGGTAGAAGGGTTAAAGGTCGAGGGGTTGGAGGTCAAGGGTCTAAGGGTTGAAGGTCTAGGGGTCGGAGGTCTACCGTCGAAGATTGAAGACTATAGATCAGGTTTGAAGGTCGAAGACTCGGAGGTTAACCGTTGAAGACTCGAAGGTCAATGGGTCGATGGTCGAAGACTTCGGGTCTTCGAGGCTAGTTTTTATCTTTTAATTACCCTTTTACCCTCACCCAAAATGCCAAAATGGACGAACTTTTGGAGATTATTTGAGAAGACTTGTATTTGCCCACATTGTTGTTTTGGAGAATCTCGCACGGTCGCATTTTAGGGTGGTTTGACCAGGGGCATTGACTGTCTTTTGGCAAGTTTGACTTTTTCTGACAAAGATGATTTTGGCCATAACTTTTTCGTTATAAGTCGGAATTGAGCACGGTCAAGTACGTTAGTTTCTAAATTTCATTTTCTATCACCTGGTGTTGGCCGTGGACCACTTAAGTGTCTTGTGGCAGAGGTTCTCAATTTTGGGCTTCCTTGTTTGTTTCAAAGTGTATCTATCTAGCGCAAATGGGTTTAACATCAACTCCAAACTTGGGACTGACTCTATGGTAGTGGGTGATCTTCCTGTTCAACAAAATATGGCATAGACAAAAGTGGGTCCAACAAATATAATCATGAATGCCAAGTACTTTTCAGTGATCCTTGATTGTACTCTAGATATTAATCTTGAAGTGCAAACGTCACTTGTAATACGATGTTTGGATCTTTCAACAAATCACATACAAGTCAAAAAATTTTTTATAAAATTCTTGGTTGATAAAACTACAAGGTATAAACTTTTTAATGTGCTTGTTGAAGTTTTGGAAGATCTCAAACTTAATTTTGGTGATATAAGAGGGCTAGGATAAGATAATGGTTCTAATATGAAGGAAAAAAATAAAGGTGTATAAAGAAGTGAAGGAATTGAATTCTAGAGCTTTTTGTACGTCGTGTGGTTATCATACTCTTAAGCTTTCTCTTTGTGACATGGCAATTCTTGTTATAAAGCTTATTTTTTTTGGAGTTGTTTAATGCACATATGTCTTATTCTCTTTATCTACAAAGCGATGGAAAGTATTACAATCTCATGTGCAAAATTTCACGGTGAAGCCACTTTCACAAACATGGTGGGAAAGTCATGTTGAGAGTGTTAAACCAATAAGATATTATGCTTCACAAATAAGAGATGCTTTTGTTGAGTTGACAAATATAAAAACAAAACCTAAATCAAAGCAAGAGGCTGAGTCTTTAGCAAATGAAATTGAGAATTTTGAGTTCTGAGTTGCAATGATTATATGACATAATGTGTTGTTTGCTATTAACAATGTAGTAAAGATTTTTAAGACAAGGACATGAATACTAATGTTGCTATTCAGAAACAAAAGGAGTTACTTTCCTATCTTGAAAAGTATAGAGAAGAGGGATTTGTGGAAGTTTAATTGAAGCTAAAAAAAGTTGCAAATGCATTAGAGATTGAGTTCGACTTTTCGTGAAAGGCGTACCATTAGTAGGAAGAAACAGTTTGATAAGGTGAGTTGACACATTTTGTAAGCCCCAAAGGACTTCCAGGGTGGGCGTTGGACAAATAAGATATTATAATTATATGAATAGAATCATACTACATAATTGATGGTTTATTTATTACATCAAGACTCATCACAAGATCTTTAGGTTTAGCATTTAGAGACCGGGTGTGATAACCCATTATAGTTTACTGACTATAATCTACATGTATAATCTTCTATGTTTTTTCCAAATACACCATTATCCTAGCATCCTGCTTTCTCATGTTCCCCGGGGTGGAAGAAAACATGAAAGGAAATGAGCTCAAATAGCCCGGAATAAAATAAGTAGAATAATATATGAAGAATATTAACTCATAAAGAATAAGAATATCTACTCATCTTGGTTCACCACCTAGATGTCATGGATCTTATCAAGCTGGATTGACACTCTCCGGTGATGTTCTTTACCTAATGCATTGGAGGTCTTTCTGGAACCACCCTAAACATATTGCCAAACATAAAACATATCTTCACAAAATTTCAAACAACCACATCAATGGTAAATTTCAACGTAAAGGAAGGTCCTCATAATAATAGACCTAAGTAAAAGGGTAGGGGTATTCACGTTTAATAAATTAGATTACCAACTTTCAAAAGTGTCAAAGAAAGTTAATTATTAAATATCGAGATAAAATATAGAGAAGAAATAGGAAATGAATTTCCACGTCGAGATCGTGGTAAGGAAAGGAGAGGGGTCTCATCTTTTTGTCTTGCGTTTATAAACCTTGGAACAAAATTTAAAAGTTAATATTTTAGTTTTAATAATAATAGTATATTCATAAATAATATTGAGAGACATATATAAGTATATTATGGTGGAAAAACTTCTTGATATATAATAATATCTATACGTATACATAAATATACATATATATATAAACATATATATATATATATATATATATATATATATATATATATATATATATATATTATGGGCAGCCATCCATAATATATATATGTATGAGGAGACTAGTCTCCATGGAATAATAATAATCATATATACACATATACGTATCATATACATATATATATTGAAGGGTGCCAATCCATAATATATATATTGATGAGGAGACTTACTTCTGGAATAATAATAATCATATATACCATATACATATTATTTAATAAATATACATATATATATTGAGGGGCAGGCCACCATAATATATATTATGTTTGTGGGGGGATAGCCTTTCAAGAACATGATTAATATATGCTTGAAATATTTACCTTTTTGGAACTTCCAACAAAGTGAGAGGGGGGGGGGGGGGGGGGGGGGGAAGATTGAGAGGGGGGGGGAGAGGAGGCTTGGAGGTTGGGGTGTTAATAGAACTTTTTGGAGAGTATTTGGAGGAGATGGTTTTGTGGCTTATTTGAATGGAAAGAGTGCTTGAGAAGGGAAGTGAGTCATGTATTTATAGGTAAGGTGGTGGTGTAATAGGTGAAAAATAGTGTATGAATTTGACTTTGACATTAAATTAAATTATTTAAAATATATATAATACTTTATTTTCCTCCTATTATCTCTTATTAAAAACGTGGGTATCTCCTCCTACCATTTAAAAATGTTTTAAGACTTTTAAACCTAGAAGGTTCCTTTGGCATAAAAAGTCCACATTGGTGACTCCCTCTAATTCAATTATAACGTTTTTAATTTTGTAGTTTTTGACAAACAGCCAATTGATTGCATTCTGCTCAAATATCTACAAATGGGTATCAATTTTATAATTTTTACATATGTATAACAAAAGTTATTGAATTTTAAAGTCATCTAAATGTTTACCCGTTCATACTGAACCTATGTGTAGTATTTTATTTATGGATTGATTGGTTCATATTAAATTCTGAATTTTTACACGTTTTAGCTAAGTCATAAATGAACAAAAGGGCTTTGGTTTTTGTCAATTGGATCTATATAACTCAAGTTATAATTTTGAATGGGACCTCCAGATATTTGCCTTATTTAAATTTTTGGCCTTACCTTGTTTTATACTTTTGGTAAAGTTAAGGTTTGTAATCTTACTTACCCATAGTAATTTGGTTAAGAGACTAAATGACATAATATATAGCATCTAAACTTTTTATGGGTATAAGAAATTATTTTATTTTTATAAGGTATTTAATATTAACCCGGATAAAATAATATAATTACGTAATCAATAAATAAAGTAAGATAACATTATATTCCTTGACTTTTTTATTTTTAAACCTATAAAGTATAATATTATAAAACATTATTACATACTCTTCCTATTTATAACAATTCAAAGGCTTACGTCTCTTTTATCTTATTTCAGTACTTCTTAAAGCTCTATTTATAATATCTAAAATATTCTTTCTAACTATTTTTGTATGACATTTTTTCTATTTAAGGAAGAGCTTAAATTTTTACGGGTTTTACACATTTAGTAGAGGAATCATTCAGAATTAATTACCTCCTTTATGTTGTTGATTGGGGGGTTAATTCACTTAAGGAAATTCTTACACAATTTCAAATATATGATAAAGTTTTTGAGTTTTTGTTTGATTTGGAGAAGTTGAAGATACTGGAAAATGAATGTTTACTTCGTGTAATAAACTTAAAAAATGCCTTTTTGACGATGGCAAACAAGAAATATTGATGGAAGATATTTATATACAAAATTGAAACTCTTAATAGATACTCTCTCATAAAAAAATAACAAGGTCAATTGAAGTATTGAATCATTTGATGGAATTATTGACCATTTCAATTATGGTGACCGGGGAAAGAGTTGATGGTGAAATTGTTAAGATAAAAATTACCTTCAGTCAACTATGTCTCAAGAAAGGTTAAATGGACTAGCTATGATATCTATTGAAAATGATTTAGCAAAAAAGATTGACTATGAAACATTAATTGATAACTTTGGAAGTGAATGGGAGTGCAGAGGTAGTTTAATTTTTATTGTAGGTAATTATATAAAATAAAATGGAATATTTTTGTTTTTTTTTTTTTTTTTTATGGTTTTTTTTCAAATTAATATATTTTGTTTTTTTAAGCGAGGCGGCTACAAAAGTGGGCTATGCTAATCTATTGCTAACCTAAGCTCCTAATATGATGGTAAGTTCTTTACTTTACCTCTTCTTTAGGTTTTTCTCCCATTTTAGTGACCATTGTTAGTGGTAATATAAGTTTAGGGGTGAGCCTAATGAAACCTCATTTGCATTTGATATGGTTTTAAAAGGTTAGTGATGAACATAAATGACTAATGAAAATTCTATTTATGTTTAATTGTTATACTATGGTTTTAAGAGTTTAAGGGTGAGTATGACGAAAACTTCATTTGTGTTTTTTTATTGTAAAACTTTTATTAAGAATGAATCATCGTTTTGTTTCTTATTATGGGGAGATGTTGTTGGTTTTTTCTTATTTTTTTTATTTTTGAAGATATATTTTTTTTAAAGGCATACCATATGAGGGCCTCAATTTAGGATCCCGCTTAGGCCCCCTCAAAGTTTGGGGCTCGTCTTAGACTACATTAGAGCAATAAAAGTATGTTATAAAGCAAACACATTGAGACACCTATAATGAATAAGCAACTTATTCATTTTTGTTTATCCATATATCTCTTGTGTCAAAAGTTTTAAAATAGTTTTAATACGATAAGAAAAAAAGAAAAAACATTTGTCACTATTATTTTTTGGTCTCAATAATTAAGATTGAACATTAACTACCCAATTCCATATTTACTTGGACTGGTTTAAAGAAAACTAAATTTGTTTTTGTTTTTGTTTTTTTAATTTTTTAAAATGTTTTTTCAGTTTTATTTTTAAAAAAATTGTTTTGTACTTTTAAGTTTTTAAATCATTTTTTAAGAAGTGTTGATTTTTTTTTAAAGTTTTTAAGAAAAGTTAATGCTAGTAATATTATCAGTACAGTTCATATAAATGTCATCGTAACTCAAATTATTATTTTAATTTGATGGGAAGAAGCATGAAAATGTACTAAAAAATATTATGAATCACCATAAACTAACAATAAGATTAAAGTTATAATAAAATAATAATAATAAAATCAAATGCACTTTCTAATTTATTTAATATTATATATATAATATAAAATTTTGGTAAAATAAAAACTTCAAATTAAGTTTTTAGTATAAAAACTTTAGTATGATTCGTTGGATAATACAAATTAACGTTTCATTTTAAATTTTTATTTAACTAGTTAAATAATAAACCGTTAGATATAGATTAATGAACTAGATTAAAATATCTTTAACTTGACATCACCTTTGAATCGTAGGCATTATATATATATTATAAATAATTAACTTTAATTTACCGTTTAAAAAAGTCTAAATATATCAAAATGAAGGAAAAATCAAGTATATCTGGACATTCAACGTGGATTAAAAAAAAAAACTCGCCATGGTTGTTGTGTTTGCAAATTGATACCCGTCAATCAATTATGAACATAGAAATGTAAATTTGGATTATAATAACACGTCAAAAGGGAAAAGCTAAACAAAGATAAATACAAAATAAATCATCGACGAATTTCAATAAGGAAAAAAGTTTGTTCTATCCGATCAATATTTTTAAGTACAAAATTAACTGTCATCCATATTTCACAAACAAATTTGGTTTCAAAATTTTGGACTGTTTCCATTAATGAAGCATATAAATTTAAATTTAACAATCCTATATAAAGTGTTAAATAAATATTTGGTAAAATATACAGATTTAATGTCATTAATAAATGTATGTTTTAATAAACATTAATACAAATGTGTTCAAAATATTCATCATTCCCATTGAATAGGATTTAGGGTACTGAGAAAATGTATTGAAAATAATTTGGTTTTCTTAGTTTGAAGCATAGGTGGACCGAGGAGCATCCGCGAGATGTCAAGAACAAGGATTCTCATCGTCATTTACTTATAAACACGGTCTAACTGACAGCAAAGATGTGACAGGGCGTCGACAAAGTATCAAGCAAATACTAGACATCTCCTTGACCTTTTAGTCTTCTATTGCTGAGGAACTAATAGGTATCTAACCGAAGTTTGCTAACATAAAGAATTCTCTTGGTGGAAGATCCAATGTAAGTGTTTTATTAGGATGGGTGCCTTGACTGTGTCGGAATCTACAATGGAATTGCACAGCCAACTACTAATGCTAACATTGGTTTGAAGGTGTCTCCTTCATGAGGATGTCTCTTTTAGGGATGACAATGAGCGGATCACTCATACTTCAAACTTGTTTCATTTAAAAAAACTGTTTAAATTCATGATACAAATCCATCTCGAACTAGCCTATTACGTCGATTTGAAACCTGTTCCAATAGGATTGAGGCGAGATAAGTATTCAACATGACCCATGAGATTGTCATCTTTATATGAAACGGGACAAGACCCATTTAAAAAAACTCTCAAAATTCGGCTCTAACCCTATTACGTCAACTTACCCATCACAATAGGGTCAAAGTGCGATGGATACCCGATGCTGATATGACCCGCCCATTGTTATTCCTACACACTCTAAATCATTAACTAATGTGTGGGAGATCTAGGGTATTTAGTTGGAATATTTTTTGTTTTTATTTTTAAAATATGATAGCTAATTTTATGTACGGAAAATAAAAAATTTAAAACAATTATAAAATATTTTCATTTTAAGGTTCTTTAAATCAAAAATAAGATTTTATTATTTTTTTAAACAAAAACGGAAAACATTCTAACCAAACAACTCCTATCTTTTAATACTTCCAAAACATCTAAAATAACTTTTTATTTTTTTTAACCGTACAAAATTATTTTCAAATTTCATATATCTTTACATAAAATTCGATATATAAAAGTTTCCATATTTTTCAATCTATCCAAGCCAAAAATCACATTAAGCATAATATTACACTGTAAAAAAGATGAGTAATATTACCGTACAGAAATATTGTATAGGTAAATCACGAAATGGCACCTCCATTAAATTAATATTAATTTTTAAAATTTACTTTTATTCATACAACGTAACATTACATAAAATGTTAGCTGTATTATTTTATTCACACACAAGCAGTAACATGAATATATACCGAAAGCATCTCACAACTCTGATAAAATTGGAGACTCACTGTTGATTATAACACCATCTTAATTAAAAATACTAGTATACTTGTTTTTTAAATACTAATTTCACAAATTAACTATATCGATAATCACAGAGGTGACATATTGAAGTCAAGTTTTAATACCAAACGTAACTTTTAAAATATTAGTTACGCATGACACGTGTAGTGAAATTATCACCGTTACTTCCCCATTGTTATTTGTTAAGCTAGACACCAATAAATTATGGCTAGTAATTTGGTTTTAAAAGTATTATTGATTAAAAAATAATTTATTTTTATTATTTCTAATGGCTGAGTAGTTGAGCATTGTTTTCACTTTCAATTCTATTATTGTTATTATTTGTGTTTTAATAATCGTTTTTAGCAAAAGTATTTCCCCATTGTTTTTTTTATTTTTCAGTTGTGTACGTATTGTCATCATACAGTAGGATATACTTAATTAAAAAGTATATACGTATAAAAAGTACAGTCACACTTTCCCCATTTGACACCTCTTCACGTGGACGTCCATGCCATTTGGACATCAAACCTCCCCCACAAATTACATTACATGTATGAGATGTAACTTCGTTTGTCCCTCAATAAACCCATTACCACACCAACAAACCCAACAGAGACCCCTCTCTCTCTCTCTCTCTCTCTCCGGTTGAACACACGACACCGTCGACACGGGCTCGAAATATCTCGGGAGCGATCACGTACCGGCCGCCTGCAGGGGACACGAAATGAGAGAAGGAGACACAGCCTGTATCGGGAGGGCACCGGCGGTGCCGCTGTCGTCGACGGCGGCGGCGGTCCCAATGCAATTATCTCAGCCCCAGCCGCAAGCCCCCGTGCCGATTGTGTCGGAGTCGGTGGCCAAGGACGCGATCATCGCGTGGTTCCGCGGCGAGTTCGCGGCGGCGAACGCCATCATCGACGCCCTCTGCAGCCACCTGGGGTCCGTCGCCGGCAGCGGCGGCGGATCGGAGTACGACTCTGTCTTCGCGGCGATCCACCGACGGCGTCTGAACTGGATCCCTATCCTCCAGATGCAGAAGTATTGCTCCATCGCCGACGTCACACTAGAGCTCGGCAAAGTCGCCGCCGCCGCCGCGGCGGGAGGAGGCGGCCGCCGCGACTGTGCCCGCCACCGCCGGCGGGGAGGGCGAAGAAGCGGAGGCGAAGAACGGCGAGGAGCTTCAGGAAGTAGTGACGGTCTCGGTGGATGGTGATTCGACGCGGACTGATGCGAGTCAGATTAGCGATGCAGGTAAGTGTGTGTCTTGATAGTTGTTTATGTTTTCTCGATTATATCTATGTTTTTATTTGTTTTTTATTTTGGTTTTTTATTTTGGTTTTGGGATCTGGACCGTTTTAAAACCAACCTGGTCTTTCTGTTGTGTTCCGAGAGTTTCTTGGATATTTTCCACGTTTCTGTTTTGGTGTCAAGCAAAATATCCCAATTTTAAGTGAAATAATCTGTTTGTTTCAAGTTTGTTAATATTATCCTGAAAAATCGGAGCTTAAATTTCTTACCTTTTTATTTATTTATTTATTTTAAAAATAGAAGACACTTTAACGACCCCCCCTTTTTTTTCTTCCTTCCCAATCTGCGAATCGGCGACCCGGATGGTTCTCTATAGTTATATGTTTTCCAAAAACCCAGTTCTCGAATTCAACAATACAGGTTGTTCCAACATGTACTCTTAAAAAATAATTGACTGGGTTTTAAAACATTGATTTGTGTTCGTTCTAGAAAAAATTCCCCCACTTCCTAGGTTTTCTCATCTAAGAAACAGCGACCAAGAAAGTTGTATATTAAGTAATTATTCAAAAACCCAGTTTTTGAATTCAACAATAGAGGCTGTTCAAACTTGAACTCTTTAAAAAAAAAGAAGAAGCTAGATTTTAACGGTTATATATATATATATATATAACAATTTACTGGGTTTTTTTAATATAACGTCTTACTCAAAAAATCATGTTTTTTTTTTTTGGTTTTCCTGACCCCACTCCCACAACAGCGGGAGACATTGATTTCTATAAAAGAAATACAAAAGGTTGCAAAAAAGTCTTTTCAATTTTTTTTCTTAAAAAACAATTGTTTCTCCAACGATATATCGGGGTGGGATGTGGGGAAAAAAACGGGACTTTTCCTGTTTCGAGATGGCCTTTGTTGAATTGAATCCGTACCGTGGGTGGGTTGGACTCAGTGGCTGGACCGAGTTAGCCGGGTCAAGCGAATCATTTTAAGTATTTAATTTTTATATAATTTAATTTAATTACTAATATATAAAATAATAAAAAAAATATAAATCAATAAAAATTACGGAGCCGTCTCAAATTTTAACTTTTTTTTTTTTTTTTTGGTGGGAGCAGAAGAACCCAAAGCCTGTAGACTGTAGAGTGCGGGAATGACTAGTGGTGGTGTTTGGAAACAGGAAACGGCGATAGGCCGATCACCCACCCACATCACAAATTCACAATTCCCATTCCCGATAGTGGAGGGAGAGATAGGGTAGGGGCTGCGTGGTCCCGCAGCCATTGATTCTGTCCTCACTCTGGGTAGGGGACAAGAATAATATGCGCGCTTTTGTTTTTGTGCTTTGCGTGCGATAACAATAAATGATGCCAAAACGGCATAAGGGTGGCAGTGGTCGCAAACGGGGCGGGTCGGAGCATTTCCGTGTTGCAACTGTGGGGCTGACACACACAGTGACAGGCAGAGCTAAGCTAATTGGTGACCAAACCGGCGGGTTGGGTGGTATTACTGTTTCCATGTGTTTCAAACCAAAACAGTGTAAAATAAAAACACAAAGAAGTAGTACAACCACCAAACAAACAAAAAAAAGGAGGGTGATCGAGTTGACGGGTTGGCATTGAGGGGATTGCAATATGGTCACATGCTCTTTTTAATTTATGGCATAATGCCACGTTTGTCATGTTTAGATTTCAGACTGATTTTCAAAGATTTAGCTAAGCATCACGTGAAACCAAGTGGATCCTACTTCTAGGTGGTTGCTGGTCTTTCCTCTCTTTTTTTCCCCGCCTCCTCTTTTAATGATTGTTTCAGCTATCATGCACTAGTACATTGCAGTTTTTTTAAATTTTAAATTTTACTTGGGTCATGTAATGTAATTCAATTCCCTCCCTTCTCTGTTTTTTTTTTTTTTTGGTTATAATGTGGATTTTAGGATCCCATTCTCAGCACGCATCATCGGAGCACACTGAGATATGTTCAAACCACGAAGACTGTGGAGCACGTGCTGCCCAGATCAAGCTGACTAAAGGATTTGTGGCAAAGGAGCCAGTCAAAGGGCATATGGTGAGCCTTCTCTCTCATAACATATTGTCACTACCATATATAGGCAGATAGCTTATACTTAGTAGCGGTTAATCGTGGCAGGTTAATGTGTTGAAAGGACTTAAACTGTATGAGGATATTTTCACTGAATCAGAGCTCTTAAAGCTAATTGACTCGGTTAATGATCTGAGGGCTGCTGGACACAATGGAGAACTCTCAGGTCGGCACACAATCTAATCAATCTTTTCTTTAATATTATTGACCTCTTTTCATTTTTTTTTTGAGTAATATATACTTCAGCTGCATTTGATGTTGTATGGGGTCTGCATTTCCCAGGCCTTGCGGTTCAGGCTTGTGTCTTAAAATGGAAAAGGGTTTTTTTTTTAGTGCGACCCCAAATGTTATTTTCTATTCATCTACTGAGAACCCAAGTAATTCAGGCATGTCTTAGGTTTGATTATTGAAATACATAAAGAGACCAATTTTGTAAGGTACACATAGCCTTGAGGTCCGCCCAGGGGTTTGATATTTTGATTCTCGACATCAACTTGAAGCATTTTCTTCCCAACTTTCATGAGCTGGGAGTGTTCTCATCTGATCCTGCAAGTGCTTGTTTTGTAAAAAGATGATTACTGAAATTGTTTTTCCGGTTGCCAACAATGACATCTAACTGGATTCTTGTTTTTCAACAAATACAGGCGAGACATTTATTTTATTCAACAAGCAGGTGAAAGGCAACAAGAGAGAGCTAATACAGCTTGGGGTTCCTATTTTTGGACAGATAAGAGAAGAGGAAACAAATGGACAACAGGCAGGTCAGGTTTCTGCAGATCTTATTTATCAACAATTGTTCTGTTAGCTTGTCACGGCGTATCTCAAGTGTTTTGTGCTTACAGGCAATATTGAGCCGATTCCTGCACTTCTCCATTCTGTCATTGATCACCTAGTAATCTGGCAAATAATACCAGATTACAAAAGGCCAAACAGCTGCATTCTTAACTTCTTTGATGAGGTAAACATTTGTCTTTCTGAATAATGTTTTCCGTTTGTTCTTGATATTCATAATGTTAGGTGCCTTCATATGGTGATTAGATTTAGTTTCATTGAGGCTAAAAAATGACTTCACGACCACGTCTTTGTAGGGGGAATATTCGCAGCCTTTTCTGAAGCCTCCACATTTGGAGCAGCCCATCACCACCCTTCTCCTCTCTGAATCAACAATGGCTTTTGGACGTACTCTCACAAATGTTAATGACGGCAACTTCAAGGGACCACTCGTGCTTTCATTGAAGGAAGGGTATGAACTTAAGGTTCTTTGATCTGCATATTTGGAATGGAAATTTTGTGAAATTTATCTATTTTTCTGCAAATTCTGGACAAAAACAAACTGAAAGACGTGCTTAGATCATCAACTTGGGGAATTGGTTCCTTTGGTGGTCAAGGTATGACTTTATTGGTGGCTTGATCCACCCTTTTGGTGCCCTCTGTATGATTTTCTATGGTAATAATCACAGGCCCAAGGTTTTCTCATATGGAAAAGTTCTATTTTAGGACAATGTTTTTTGTGATATAGTCCACATCATTGTTATTTATGTTAAGAGTTTTACATTTTCAATATCCCCTTAGCACGTCAAATTTTCAGATTCCTATTGTTTTTGCTGTCATATAATTTTAATGCATTGAAGTTGTCTAGCAGTTGTTTCATGTTGCTTAGCCTACCAGTTTGAATAAGCATTTCCATGTAGGCCTAACTACAGCATTTCCTTCTGCTGATTTGCATAGTTACATTACTCTCCAGGTCTCTTCTAGTTATGAGAGGAAATAGTGCTGACATGGCGAGGCATGTCATGTGCACTTCACCGATCAAAAGGGTGAGCATCACATTTTTCCGAGTTCGACCTGAAACCAACCAGAACCAATCACCAACAACAGTCCTTCCCTTGAGCAGGGCCATGGCAATGTGGCAACCAAGTGTCCCAGACCCATACACAGTCCCTAATGGAGTACTCACTGGGTACGAGCAAATAGATACTACTCCAAAATGGAGCGTCCTCCATGCACCAATGGTCATGGTAACAACACCGGAGCGGCCAATGATGCTGAGCCCCAGAAAGATTCCCAATGGTGGTACAGGGGTTTTCTTACCCTGGACTGTCAGATCAAAAAAATCTGCAAAGCATCTCCCACCGCGAGCCCAGAAAGGAAGACTTCTCACACTGCCTAAACTTATTGAAAGTCATGTAGATGAGCCCATGTCGGACTAATGAAAGGCATTGAGGATTTGAGGTTGAAATCAGTATGAATTCTTATTTGAGGGTGGAGTATGAATTCTTAGGTAGTGCCTGTTGGCTTGAGGCAAAAGCCATATGGATAACATAAGCATTGTTGTTGTCCGTTCTTTCTGTCTGTTTTTTCCATTGCGGCCAGAGTAAGTTTGAGTGTCAGTTGTCTTGCCTAGTCTTGGGTGTCAATTGTGGCGGCACTTTAGCAGTAGTTGAGCTTCTTGTTTGAGTCACACAATGTGGATTAAATATGATTAGTGGCAAAAACTTGTATTCAAGATCCTGTTTTAATGTATATTTTGTTATTTCAAGGTGAGAATGGTTCATACAGCTTACCTTATATTTATTGAGATTAATGCTGATTGATTTGATTTGTGATGGCGAGAATGGCTTTTACAGTTCTATCCCCTATATTCTCCATCTTTCTCCAGCCCCCCTCAATCTGAATTCCACTGTAATCATGATGAAAAATGAATATGGAGGTTACTTTGAAAAGTTGCTTCTAAAAATGAATATGCACCGCTTTTCCTTTATTTTCCCTTAATTTGCGTCTATCCAAACGGAAAAATGTAAGGTTACCCAACATGATAATTGTGTGCATTCAAGAGAGGATCTGATTTGGTACTCAGCGTGACCTAGGGAAGCAGCAAGGCCATGATTTCTTGCCCAACAAGCATGCATCAGTCTTGGATTTCCCTTTTTTTTAATTTAATTAAACTGCTTTTGCTAAAGGCAGAGAGATGAGAACAGGGAACCCATTTGAAGTCTTGCTTTTTGTTACTTATCCTACCCTTAAAGAATGGAATCATATTCATATGGGGGAGCAAAAAACAACCCCCTGCTCAAACAAAGTCATTCCGAAAGAAATCATTGTGATGCATGATCATGTTCTTTATCTGTCTACCCCGGACCCTCCTCCCCCTTTTCCTGTAGTTCTCTTGAAAACAATGCAAACAGAAGAAAAGAAGCAATTCCAGCTCGTTTCCATTTGCCATCGGCTCTTCAACTCCATCATTGACGCCCTCGCCACCGGAGGAGGGAACCAGCCCCGATCACCCGATGAAAGTTTCAGCACTGGGTTTGTAGAACCAATTGGTCGTCACCACGATCCCGGTCCTTATTCAGCTCGTGCCCCGGTTTCAACTGCACCCAGAAACCAGATTGAATCGCGAAAGAGACGCAAGCATCGGGTGCAGAGAATGGAAAAGTGTGAAACTGAGTTCCCTCTGGTTCAAGAGATGGGGGTTTTTGATGGCACATCTCTGTCCCTGGTCGAGGACAACGGTGCCTCCATTCCTTTAAAAACTAAGAACAGAGAGACCCAAGAGGCAACACAAAGCAGCTCTCAATCTTTGGGCAGGAGGACAGGGCCATGGACCGCAGCGGAGAAAGGAAAAATGAAGGCTGAAAATTTGGAGCTGGCGGCCCAAAAGAACCGGGAAAATGCTAAATTGAAGGCCTCTGTTGCTGCTGTTGCTGAGGAGATCATCCCTCTTAGTTTGGAATTAGACATCAACAAGAAATCAGAGATCTTCATTCGAAGTAAGCTCGACAGCTGGAGGCTATGAGGATTGAGTTAGAAGGCCTCTGAGATAAAAATTGATATTATTTGAGGCCAACCAAATCGGAAGCCGTCTTGGTTTGGATTCGTTTCTGTTTTTAATGTTTCTGTTTATCCCATTTTGTTGTCAACATGTTTCCTCTCTTCTGATATACACAGTCAAAATTTAAAAACAAATGTATAACACAAATATAATTGAAATACAGACAATTGTCCAACCATTTTCCGGCCGCTCTGGGTCGGTTTATCAGACACCACTGTGTAGTTCAACGGACAATCACCACTAGTAGTCACTGAAAGACTCAAAAAAAAATGAAAAACTGTTGTCGGTCGGTTGGTCGCTGTTTATGGCCACCACCACATTAACCACCGCCACTTAGTGCCGGCCAAGCCAATCCATTCGCCACCACACCACTCACTCACTCACTCACTCACTCACTGACCATCGCCCCACTCACGTAATAAGCTTGCATTAATCATTTATATGTATGTATATATATATATATATAGATTGATGGATAAGCGATTATGGTTTGTGTTTTCGTTTTTGCAAGAAAATGTCAAGTTAATTAGTATTCATTTCCTAAACATAAGCAAAATAATCTCTCTCTGTCTCTCTCTCTCTCTCTCTCTCTCTCTCTTCTTTCTCTCTCTTTCTCCCTCCCTCTCCATCTCCCGGAACGCATCCAAAGACACCTCCTCATTCCTCTATCGAGTGTCGGGAGGACCGGTACAGGTCGTAGGGCGCCCAGAGGTGGTCGACGGTGCACGGCCGCCGCGAGTCGAGGCGGAGCCACGGCTTCCCCTTCCCGCTCCAATGCAGGAGGCTTATTGGGCCCGGGTGCAGGCTACGACACTTGCCCTCCAGATTGTCCCCTCCCAGGCCGTGCTGGTTCCACCTGTGGTCCACTGGCTTTATGTCCCCGGCCAGCACCAGCAGGAAGGGAGGCAGCGAGCCGAGGTGATAAATCTTCCTCTGCTTCTGTACCCCCATCCACTCCTCCACGCGCTGCGTGTACCCTCCTCGCCGCCATCTCTCCACGTCCAACACCATCACCCCCGTGTTGAAGTAGCAAGGCCGCCGCCCCTGGAATGCGGCTGCCAGCTTGGGGTCCGACCAGAATGCGTCGGTGAAGTACTTGGTGAAGTTGGCATGGCAGTACTCCGGCGCCGCCACCGCTTTGTCCCCTAAATCCACCTCCCACAGCTTGGCGATGTCGTCGACCATGACGAGGTCGGAGTCCAGGTAGATGACCCGGTCCACCTCGGCGGGGATGATGTCGGCCAGGTAGATGCGGGCGTAGTTGAGCGGCTGGTCCAGTGCCTGCCGGATGGACTTGGATATCTTCCCCCTCACGCGGGCCGAGTCGAAGCGGTACACCCGGAAGGTGAGGTAAGGGAAGGTGGTGCGGATGCTGGCCGCCACGCTCGGCTCGAACCGGGCCCACAGGAAGTGGAACGCCACGTTCTCCGGGCAGCTGGTGTGCTGCAGGATGGACAGGACAGCCGCAATGGTGCCCCGCAGATAGTTGGCGTCCAGGGTCATCGCCACGTGGATGCGTTCGCCCGACCGGCACCCGTCGCCATTGCGGAAGGCAGGTGCTTCCCGGAACACAGCGGGCGCATCCGGCACGGGTTTCCGGATGATGCCGAGGCGAATGGCGCCAGCGGTGGAGACGGCGACGGCGGAGTGGTGTTGGAGGGACAGGAGGACGAGGAGGAGGGCGAGGGAGGACGATTGGGTCCCCCAGGCACCGCCGGCCATCCTGCCTCTCGATGGATCAATGCTTCTTCTTTCTTTTTTTTTTCTTCCTTCCCCTTCTTATATTCTTGGATTTTGATTCATGAATTGCTGAAGGGGGGTCAGTTAAGGTGGTGGGTCCGGTACGAGGATGATAAGAGCAGCAGGAGCCGCCGTTGTGGGCTCTGGTGGTGGACGCTGGCTTTGAGAGGAGGGAGAGAGAGAGAGACAGGGAGGGAGAGAGGGAGGAGAGAGAGAGAGAGGGGCTAGGATTGATTTGATACCAAGGGAGGGAAGGAGAGATGTTGGTGGAAGGATTGTGAGAAAGGGAACAAACCTCGGACGACCCATTGTTCTGCTAAAATTGTATAGTGGTAATAATTGTATTGTTATCTACTGCCCAAAAATAAAACTGCTAATATATATAGCCGGTTTGCCCAAACCTGCGGAAGAACAAGGACTTGCGTTTCCTTTTTCTACTCTTTTCTTCTCTCTTTCAACCCTAAAATTATGGTCGTCATCCATAATGACTAACACGTGGAGTGTTTTTTTAATATATATATATATATATATATATATTAGAATCACTGGTCCGTTTGTGGTGTCAGTTGATGGTGGTTGGTTACGTGGGTATTTTTTTTTCTCTTTGGATTTGGACAAAAGGAGGAAAAGAATGGAACACTACTTAAGTATGATTGGAATTAGATATTCCCTACAATTCAAATCACGCTCAAATGCAAGGTGGGGTGTGGTATCATCCTTCGTATGAGTAAGTACATTACGGCTCCAAAAAAATGTTATGTCAAATCAAAGAATGGTTAGAGATCTATGAGTTTTTTTGGTGGAAGCAAAATATTTTTCATCGGAATAAATTTTTGGTATGGAGCACCTATTTTCTCGATTGGATTGGCCAATTTCTAATTTGAGAAACAAATTAAATTTCTAAGCTTTCACAGCCACTAAGGGATTAATTCCTCCCCAGAATTGCATTGTATAGCATACGAAAAGAAATTGTAACTATAAATGGGGTAGTCAATAAATAAATTTGTATATCAAATTATATTGGTTTAAAATTATTATTTAAAAATTATTATATTTGACCGTTATGATTGTGTAGGATAAAATCATAATTAATACATTAAATCTTAAACCATAAAAATTTAAGATGACATAAATTACCCAAATTTTACTAAAACATCATGTAAAAAGTGTATGTTTCTCAACAAATATATAATTCTTTTCTTATTTAGTATAGATAATAAATTTTGTTATTTATGCTGTGGATTTTAATTTTGATTACACCTGCATAACAATTAAAAGTAAGGACATTCTATTATAAGAGTTAAAATTCAATAACAATCAACAAAAGTCAATGCTAGATGTGGAGTGATGAGCGAGAGTTAACACAAATTGAGAGCCTAAGGGCATGTTTGTTTCACCTGTTTTCTGTTTTCGTTTTCAAAATGTGATAGCTGTTTTCGAGTATAAAAAACATAAAACTAAAAACAATAAAATGTTGTTTTCATTCTTTAGGACAAAAAAAATAAAAACAAGTTTTTGTTGTTTTTAATTTTTAATTTTTTGTACCCGAAAACAGCTATTACATTTTGAAAACGAAAACAGAAAACACCCCAACCAAACATGCTCTAAGTTGACAAATTAAGCTTAACGTTAAATAGTGTCAGTATTTATTGACCGTCCATATCTACTTGTCCATATTGACTTATCCGAATCAGCATTGAGAAATTATTGAAATTTAAAATACATTGGTCATCCAAATTTACGAGAACTTCTAGATTTGCAAAACCATCTGAATTTGCAAGTCTATATTGAGAAATTGACATGATTTTATTTTTCCTGATGAAAGGTCTCTCCTGACATTGCTTCCCTCATTGCTCAAATCCTCTCCCTCATCGCTACAAATCCAAAAAGAAATTCTACATGGTTTTTCAATGAAACTTACGAATGAAATTCATGAGAAATTAGTGATGTATTGTTTTCTATAATTGTTCATGAAGCCTATGCTATGTTAATAACAGAACAAATGGTTATAGTTTTAAAATTTGTTGACAAAGATAGCTTTGGGTGAGAACTTTTTTTTGGGATTGTTCATGTTTTTGACATTATAACAACCCTGAAAAAATATATTCTTTGTTATTTTGTTATAATCTAGATATTCAAAATATTTAAGGGTAAAGATACGATAGGTAAAGTAATATATGTGGTAAGTGAAATAGATTACATGCTTTGATTTCACATGATTGATCATATGCTTACTATATTTATTGTTTTATACATCGTTTACAAAGTCCAATATATGTGAAGTTTTGCTCAAAATTAGGAAAGGATCTATTTTTTCATGGCAAGTAGAAGCAGGCATATGTTATATGACACATTAATTTCATTTGAATTTGTTTTTATTTGCTCCTTACAAAAAAACTATGGAGTTAAGTGATAAACTTTGTCAAGTTTGATAGTGTGAATCAATATATTTTAATTGCAATAAGTCATATTCATATACTAAAAGAACTTATTCAAGCATTTATAAATGATTAATGAGATAGCTTACTTACCAATGTGATCATTTTGTAAGTTATAAGATCTATAAATGTGTTATATATGACTGCTTGTTATGTTGATAGACGAGGTCTTGCTTACCATAAGCAAGATGACTTTACAATCAAATATCATTATTGACCAGCTATTTATGTGTTGTAAGAGCATGCAATAGAATTACTTGTGGTCAATTCAACTATATATCTTTATCAAGTTCATTAGTCTTTTAGAATTAATGATATTTGTTTGTTTAGCAGCAAGCCTTTGTAGCGCATAAAAAAGCAATTTTAGAAATAAAATTTTGTCATTTTCAACATAATATAGTTCGACATTTTTCAAGTATTTCAAGCATTTTTCAATTGTGTCAACGATGTGATGAGAACAAAAAAAAAATAGCCTAACAATTTATTTTTAGAATGATTAATATTCTTGTACTTAGTTTTTTAGTTTATAATGTAATTAAACTAGAGGCTTTTTCAGCTAAAGATATTTTCAAAAACTTAGGATATGTTTGGTGTTGTTTTTAGTATTTTATTTTTAAAAATTGTATTTACATTTTGTATTCAAAAATAGCTTTTTGTGGAATTGGAAACAGGTTGTCTTAACAAAATGTTTTCTTTTCCGGTGAGTGGGTGTGCATCATAGGGCAGCTACGGGCATCTAACAACGGTGGGATGAAAAATGTTTTCCAAAAAAATAAAAACATCAATATTTTCTGTTTTTTACATTTAAAAACAAATTATTCTCGAAAATTAAATCTGAAAATAGATACTAAACAAAAAATGAAATCTTTTTTTATTCAAAAATAGGAAATTATTTTTGAATTTAATAACCAAACACACTTTAAGCACCCAAACAAAATTGAAGACAATTTTTAATTTCATGCTTTTGTAGGAGAAATTAGTCCATCATCTAGTAGACATTAAATTATATATAATTTTGTTAATGTAAATACATGCTGACTTATTATTATTTTTTTTAAAACAACACTATATTAAGAATAATTATTTTTTTCTTATGATTGGATATTGTTTGCCGTTCTTTATTAATATTATATTAATAGTTATTTTGAATTATTAAAAAAAATGATTATAAAAAAATGATAAACCGGGGTCAATCATCTAAATTCCTGATCCATGCCTAATTGCTTTTGCACACAACTAATAATAAGAGGAAACGGCAACGTACAATGAAAAAATGACCACATTTAGATTATGTTATGAATTTCACAAGTAGTAAATATTAAAATAATAACAATAATATGGAAAAAAACGACCACGTCTCGAATTATGTTATGAACATCATTACATGGTAGGAATTACAATGGGGGGAAGGGGGAGGGGGAGGGGAATTGTACAATTCCCCACTACAAGTATGGTTCGCTCTCTTCAACCATGGCCTAAGGACTTAATAAGGCCATCTATGCATTCAACATCATCGGGGTCAGAATTTTCACCTCCTTTTATGCCGTCATATTTCATACTGTCGAGATGCTCACTGTCGTCACACCTACATCATCAATTTCTGACCCATAAGGTGGCGAACAAACTGCATTGCTGGATGCAACTCATACACCCTGTGGCTGTGCGTATGATCTCTGGAAATCCCCTAAAGAGGCAGAGATACTCATAGTCCTCATCCCCTTGATCAGATGCGTATCTATGCAATCTACCAATGCATTCTCGGGGACACCTTCAGGAGATTTGCAGTCCACCTTGCCATCGTGTGCATGATTGCTGGCAGTCTCTTTTGCGGGAATTGGACAAACAACATTGGCCGGCCCAGCAATTGATACCACCTTGTTGTTCTGCACGTGATCGCTGGAAATTTCTTTGGTAGGTAGTGAAGAAACAGCATTGGTGGTCCCAGCAACTACTGATATCCCGGAACCCAGACTTCGTTTCCTCTTGCTTTTTTGAGCCTCTTCATCTGTAGTTTGGGATGCGGTCACACCACTAGCTTCTCTTTTCCGCTTTAGAATAACACTCAGAGGCTTTGGCCCTTCAAAGGAATGCAACGTGTCCTTTCCAGCCGTCTGTATTGAAATTACAAATTAAAATCTATTTATTGGAAGCACTGATGACGGCCGTTACAACATTATGGTAGCCGTTATACATTCATGGTGGCCGTTACACATTCATGGTGGCCGTTACACATTCATAGTGGCCGTTACACATTCATGACGGCAGTTACACATTCATGGTTGCCGTTACACATTCATGACGACCGTTACATATTTATGGTGGCGGTTACATATTAATAATGTCGGTTACTACATTATTGTGGCAGTTACATATTTTATACTTATGGTGTGTTTTAGTATAACGGTTACAAATTGTAATACATATATCCTATGGTTGTAAGTGTAAAAAATAAGTTGAATAAACATATCATTTTTGTGTGTGCTTCCAATTATTTCAATTCCAACATTTTGGTATCAGAGTGAGGTGAGATCAATTGAGTGAAATGACCTCCAACATGGCACAATTGCAAATCCCGCAATTGAAGAAAGAGAATTATGAGAGATGGTGTGTCCAATTTAAGGCACTATTCGGGTCCCAGGATATTTGGGACATCGTTAATGACGGGTATGATGAACCCAGCCCAGCACAGAAAGCGGCCTACAACGCCGAGCAAAAGGCGACGCTCAAGGAGCAACGGAAGAAAGATAAGAAGGCATTATACTTCTTATATCAATCATTTGACGATGCAACATTCGAGAAGGTGGCAGATGCGTCAACAAGCAAAGCGGTGTGGGACACTTTGAATAAAGTGTTCAGCG
Source organism: Taxillus chinensis (assembly GCA_023512835.1). Lineage (NCBI taxonomy): Eukaryota > Viridiplantae > Streptophyta > Magnoliopsida > Santalales > Loranthaceae > Taxillus > Taxillus chinensis. Next base: position 8,206,568 of record CM042090.1, on the reverse strand, counting down.
GTGTTGATCGTGTGAAGAGAATTCGGCTTCAATCTCTAAGGGCTGAATTTGAAGCAGCCAAAATGAAGGAGGACGAGACCGTCTCCGACTATCATTCACGATTACTTGTAATTGTGAATGAAATGAAGCGAAATGGCGAAAAACTCAAAGATGTTCGGGTGAATGAAAAGATTCTACGATCACTTTCGCCAAAATTTGAACACGTAGTGGCGGCGATCGAGGAATCAAAGGATTTGGAGCAAATTAGTACTGATGAACTCCTAGGCTCACTCAAAGTGCACGAGCACCGCATTTCCCAACATGCACAAACTAGTGCTTCTTCATCTACAACACTGGAGCAAGCCTTGGAGACGAAAATGCAAATCGGGAAATCACAAGGTGGCGGTCGAGGACACTGGAATTCACACGGTGGCCGTCGTGGTCGATGGAATCCACAAGGAGGTCGTGGACAAAGCGGCCGAGGGCAATGGAACCAAAATCAAGCTGATAGTTCCAATTTCCGAGGGCGACGAGGTGGTAGCTCTCAAAATTTTTCAAATCAACGACGGTCCAATGTTCAATGTTATAATTGTCGGAAGATTGGACATATCGCTGCCGAGTGTTATTCACGGAAGGACAATCGAGCCAATTTCGCATCAAGAGATGTGGAATATGATGATCCATCTGTTTTATTGGCACATACTGAATCATGTGGCCAATATGACACATGGTATCTAGACTCTGGCGCAAGCAACCACATGTGTGGTAAGAAAGAGCTGTTTGTTGATCTACAGGAAGACATTAATGGAAGCGTGAGCCTTGGAGATAGTTCGAAGCTCGGAGTTAAATGGAGAGGAAGAATCCGAATCTTCCAGAAAAATGGCGAGGAGGCTTTCATCGGTGATGTATATTATGTTCCCAACATGAAAAGCAATGTCCTAAGCATTGGACAATTGCTGCAAAAAGGGCACAGTGTCTACATAGAGAATAATGCTCTCATACTTAGAGATAAAAATAACAGGTTGATTGCACGAGTGCAGATGACGTCAAATCGGATGTTTCCTTTGACGTTAAATACAAGGATGGCGAAGTGTCTCATAGGGCACATCAAAGATGAGTCGTGGAGATGGCATTTCAGATTTGGCCATCTTAATTTTCAAAGTCTGAAGAAATTATCATCTAGGAGGATGGTTCGTGGTCTTCCACAAATCAATACGGAAGACCGGGAATGTGAGAGCTGTGTACTTGGGAAGCAATCCCGCTTACCTTTCCCAAGTGGCGAGTCTTGGAGGGCTAGAGCACCATTACAGTTGGTGCATACAGATATTTGTGGACCTTTAGATCCAATCAGCAATGGAGGTAACAAATATTTTATAACCTTTACTGATGATTTTAGCAGGAAGACATGGGTCTATTTTCTGAAGGAGAAAGCCCGCTTTGACGATATTCAAAAATTTCAAAAGCCAAGTTGAGGTAGAGAGTCAACACAACCTCATAATGATACGATCGGACGAGGGGGTGAATACACTTCAAAGGCATTTCAAGATTTCGCAAGGCAAATGGTGTTCGACATCAATTGACCACTGCCTACACCCCACAACAGAATGGAGTTGCGGAGAGGAAGAACCGCACTATCATGGACATGGCAAGGTCCATGTTGAAGGAACGAGGTTTGCCACGCCATTTTTGGGCAGATGCGGTTCATACTTCGATTTATTTGTTGAACAGGTGTCCGACGAGCAGTATTTAGGATGTGACCCCACATGAAGCATGGAGTGGTTGGAAGCCAAGCGTGTCACATCTGCGCATATTTGGTTGTGTTGCATATGCACACATTCCAGATACACGAAGAAAAAAGCTAGACGATCATGGTGAGAAAGGAGTCTTCGTCGGCTACAGCGAGGAGTCAAAGGCGTACAAGCTGTACAATCCACTAACCAAAAAATTAGTGGTTAGTAGGGATGTCATCTTCCGAGAGGAAGAATCATGGAATTTTACCTGATGATGATGCGGGAAAAACTGTTGTGATTGCAAATGATCCAGATGAACAGACGCAGGGTGTTGCACCGGATGCTACTTCAACACCTCCGTATTCTCACCCACAATTGTCAAGTCAAACAAGTGGCACATCTAGCTCATCAAGGGATGAGACTAGAAGATTCAGTGCCACTCCAATCAAGATGAGGAGCTTGGATGATATATATGAAGAAACAGAGGACGTTAATTTATTGTCTTTATGCAGATCATGAGCCTTTGAATTTTAATGATGCCAGTCAGGAAGATTGTTGGCGAACAGCGATGGAGGAAGAAATTCATTCTATTGAAAAGAATAATACGTGGAAATTATCTACGCTTCCACCAGAAAAGAAAGCGATTGGAGTCAAGTGGGTGTACAAAATTAAAAGAAATGCTGATGGAGGCATAGAACGCTACAAGGCGAGACTTGTAGTCAAAGGCTACAAACAGAAATATGGGGTGGACTATGATGAGGTGTTTGCACCAGTTGCTCGAATGGATACGGTAAGAATGTTGATTTCTTTAGCAGCCCATCATAATTGGAAAATTTACCAATTAGATGTTAAATCTGCATTTTTAAATGGAGTTTTGGAAGAAGAAGTTTATATTGAACAGCCTGAAGGTTTCGTGGTGGAAGGAGCAGAAGATCAAGTGCTTCTATTAAAGAAGGCTTTGTACGGCCTGAAACAAGCTCCTCGGGTTTGGAATACTCGGATCGATGAGTATTTGCAGCAAAATGGGTTTATCAAATGCCCATATGAGCATTCGGTCTATGTGAAGGTCGAAAATGGAGACTATTTGATTTTATGTATATATGTGGATGATTTGTTATTTACAGGAAGCAGTGAGAGATTGTTTGCCGCCTTCAAGCAATCCATGTTCAAGGAATTTGAAATGACGGACAATGGACTGATGTCATATTTTCTGGGCATCGCGGTCAAGCAAGGAGGAGAAGAGATTTTTATTTCCCAAAAGAAATACATGCAGGAAATTTTGAAGAAATTCAAAATGGAAAATTGCAAAGCGATGAGTACTCCTGTGGTGACAGAATTAAAATTATCCACGAAGGGTGAAGGAAGGTTTGTTGATTCCACATTATATAAAAGCCTTGTAGGGAGTTTACGATACTTGACAATAACAAGACCCGATATACTCTATGGCGTGGGTCTTGTGAGTCGGTACATGGAGACACCCAATGAATCACACTGGCAAGCAGCAAAAAGAATCTTGAGATACATCAAAGGTACTCTTGATTTCGGTTTATGTTATAAATATGGTGATAATACACAACTGCTTGGGTATTCAGATAGTGATTGGGGTGGTGATCAAGATGAAAGGAAAAGTACAACAGGTTATGTTTTCTATTTGGGATCGACTGCATTTACATGGATGTCAAAGAAGCAATCTATTATAGCGTTGTCCTCCTGTGAAGCTGAGTATGTTGCCATTGCTTCACTTGTATGTGAAGCAATCCTGGTTAAGAAATTTGATGGACTCATTAGAACACCCTCAAGAACATTCTACTATGATTTTTGTTGACAATAAAGCTGCAATCAGTTTGTCAAAAAATCCAGTGTATCATGGACGCAGTAAGCATATTGACACCCGATATCATTTTCTCAGAGATCATGTGAGACAGAAGACAATTGGATTGGAGTATTGTAATACAAAGGAGCAAGTAGCAGATATCTTCACAAAGCCCTCACCGGTGGCTTCTTTTCTTAAGTTACGGGAGATGCTTGGACTGCGGAGTTTTTAATTTGTGGGGGTGTATTGAAATTACAAATTAAAATCTATTTATTGGAAGCACTGATGACGGCCGTTACAAAATTATGGTAGCCGTTATACATTCATGGTGGCCGTTACACATTCATGGTGGCCGTTACACATTCATGACGGCAGTTACACATTCATGGTTGCCGTTACACATTCATGACGACCATTACATATTTATGGTGGCGGTTACATATTAATAATGTCGGTTACTACATTATTGTGGCAGTTACATATTTTATACTTATGGTGTGTTTTAGTATTACGGTTACAAATTGTAATACATATATCCTATGGTTGTAAGTGTAAAAGATAAGTTGAATAAACATATCATTTTTGTGTGTGCTCCCAATTATTTCAATTCCAACAGTCTGGCCAGTTTTCAGACTTTTTGGGCCGGCAAAAGCCCTATATTTTCCTTATTTGGGGAGGAATGCAAAGAATAAAGAGTTTCTTCGTCTCAAGGAAAAAAGTACGTAAGTGAAGATGTATGAATAGACATTCATAAACTTCCTAGGTTTACTTTATATATAGTAGAAGATACAAAATTTAAAACATTAAGGGTGCATTTAGTATCATGATATTATTTTTTAAAATAGAATTATTTTTTAACATAATAGCCCAATAAATTTAAAACTATTTATGAGTGTCAAAAATTTTATGGGTTTACGCTTTTTTAAAATAGTTATACTTTAAAAAATAATTGAAATTCACTAAATAAGGCCTAATTTGTTTTTTAAAATAAAACTTTTAATATTCAAATCAAAGTCACCAGGTACAATCCAAATTAAAATACAATATATTTAAATAAAATACAGAGATTTAAAATAATCATGAATAATGCTCCAAAAGGAATGGAGATTTTGTTTTATATGACAAGAAGAGATCGACTTTATCTTTAAAAGGAGGGAGTGAGTTTATTCGCATGAAGGGCAGCCCTTAAAAATAATTAAATTATGGATTTCTTAAAGCATCTCACTGAGGTGTGACCAGTGCTAGAACAATCCTCTCATCCAGCACAGAATGTTGCAGATCACCATCTGAACGTAAATATGAGATTCCACTTAAACCGACAGCCAGAAGCAATTAAATTGTTTAAAGAAAAAAAAACATAAGATTGTAACTTCATGAGTCTACTTCTATAATATGATGGTTATTATTTCTCGCAAATAAAAAAATTAGAACTTCGAGGATTGCTTTCAGACCAATAGATGATCAGTTTCTGGGACCAACATCATGAAGACAACCTTCCTAGGCTTTAGAGCTGAGATGCATTCATGATCACTGATTGTTTGGGTAACCTTTCCATCTATTTCCGTTGTGAAACGTACACTGTATACACGTAGCAGTCCAAAAATGGACCTAATGTGGATAATGCAATCAGGGTTAGCTGCTCATGGGAATTTATTGACATCCCCAGTGGGTGACCTTTAATACAAGGAACCCATCCAGCTATGGAAAAGATACCCACAGTGTTATATCAGTAAATTTTCACTGAATTAATGTTGGTTAAAATAGAAGAAGGATTCATATATATATATATATATATATATATATATATATTCAATCCTTCTAAGACAAACATTTACCCACCATTAGAATAAGCCTTTTGTGGCCCAACACTACGCAAAAATATTGCCAGTGAAAGCATCCAAAGCAAACACAAGAGCCTAAACTGAAATGGTCACAAACATTTCACACCAGCTAATGAAAGACCAGGCAATTGCGCCATTACTTTCAAATGCAGGACCAAAAACCAAAAACGGGGAGAAAACGTAAGTCCCCTTTTGCTGGTCCTCAACCCTTCTTCAATTATTACGGGTAGGCATTGAATTTGAATTGAAAGTCCGTAAAATGTGTAAATTTTAACGCAAGCGTTCAATCAAATTAATTATACATATTCAAGAAATTTCCTGCTTAATTTAATCGATTTGTTCAAATGGCTATTTGATGAGAAAGCAATGCTTGATTTCTTTAATCTTGATTGCCGCGCAGTAATCGATGTGAATCAAACTAAACCACATGTGAAACATATAAAAGAAAAGAAAACAGTAAATTTCCAAATAAATATTGACTACATTAAAAAAAATACAAAATACAAAATGCATGAATCCATGTAAGAATGCCAACGTTTTCAATAGAAATTTATAATTAACTTATTAAAATTAAAAGGATCTTATTTAAATAGAAATTTATAATTAACTTATTAATATTAAATTTTTATACTTAAATATTTACTTATTTCTATTCAAATAAAATCTTGTTATTACAAACTCTCAGAGACATTTATAAAATACACCTTTTGTTTCATTTGTTTCTATGTGGGACTATGCATCATGTCATGTCATTCGACAATATTCTTATGGACAATATGTTTTTCTTTTTGTACGACTATATTAAAATAATTAAAATTACTTTGCTTATATAGTTAGAAAAATATTTTTGTATTGTGAATTGAAATAAGATTTGGTATGTTAAATTTGGAAGGAAGTTATAAAAGACAATATGTTCACCCAAATTACACGGCATCAATAGAATTCAGTTCAGATATTTACAATAGTTTTTAAAGCTTTTCTTTATCTGAAGATCATGATTTTTTTCATGTTCGGTAGGCTTACAAACTCTCCTTTATTTTGCAGCCGGTCAAGATCACATCCAAGGTGGGAGTCCAGATATTTGAATCCCGTAAGAGATTGTGATGTACTGCTGGGCTATATATATAAACCGATAAAATGCCCTCTCTTATTGTCCTGGTGTGTCAAATACAAATATTTGAAATTAAATCTTGGATTTCTTTTGCTTCATGTGTGTTCTCTGTTATACTTTTCCCCGTCTATTTCACATACTTCGTAAAGCAACACTCTTCCTTCCATTTTATAGGGACATGATGATAAACGAAAGAAAAAAAATTTGAGTGATAGGGAAAGTGCTGCTATGAGCGAGAAGCATGTAAAATGGACCCAAAAAGCAGTCCCAACAGAAACGGGTTTCTAGTAGTCTTCCCAACAGAAATTTAACTCCTAAATTTGATATTTGATAATCAAGATGATGCATGCAACATAGTTAATTTTGTAACTTTCAACTCACATTTGAAAGCAGGTAGAAGGTTCCTTCACAATGCATCACATAAATCTAATGATATTTACGGAAACATTGTCATTTGGAGCATCCAAAAAGCCATGTCCATAAACACATAATCAGTTCTTACTCTGAACAATTAGGAAGGCTACTGAAATTATTTATTCACATTCATAGATTTGTTAACGGAAAAATAAAAATAAAACAAATAAATTCATAGATTTCTATTTCTATCCTGGCCTTATCACATTTTCTCTAACGGTACATAAAGAATCAATAAGCAAAGATGCATTTAACAAGCTCATTCCATCTCCATGTCCACCCTTTTTTGTACTGCATGCTGTGTTCTCTAAATTTCCAGTCGTTGTGATCGATTTTCTGAAAGGCAGAAACATTTGGGGCTGCACCTTCACAATACAACAGGACTGCATACTGTTTTTTTTTTTGTGAAATATTTTTTCAGTTCCCAGTAGCAGGGGTTGCATGTTGACAATACCAGACAGGACTGTTGCATCCGGACAAATGCAACACTGCCCTTCAACCTGCTAAACAGACAAACGCAACACTGCCCTTCATGCAGTTTTCAATCTTAAAAAGAGCTAGCTGAAAAAAGGTAAAATGCCAGTTTAACATTATGTGGCTTTCACAGTTGGAAAAAATGTGAAATACCACACTGCAACTAGTCCCGGATCACACTACCCCAAACGGGTGCACATGTACATTAACTATTTTGATACCAGAGACAAGTGGGCTATTATGTGGCTTTGAATAAAATGTAGCCATCAAACACCCACTCATCATTCAAACTTTTACTAGTAAAAACTCTACAGACAGAAAAAACAATAAAATAACTAGTTGAGGTTAAAACAATAAAGTACTGCACCAACAAAAAAAAGTTCAAGCATGTGTATTAAAGCATGGCCGCAACATATTCATAGGAAGAAAAATTCTGCAAAGCAATTATAAAATAACCAGTTGAGGATAAAATAATAAAGTAAGAACAACTATTCTTTATCCCTCACAAATGAGAAAAGGTAATTGTCATTTATTAGAATGAGATAAAGAACATTCTGGTATTAAAGTGCTTAATCAAGCATGTGTAATCTGCCTGCTTTAAAAAAGACCTGCACTAACACAAAATGTCATAGAAATATTTACTAATCCAAAAGAATAACTAAAATAAATGTACAACATCCATTATAAAATAAAATAAAATAAAATAAGAAAATTATTAAAAATCAAGTAAACCTTTAGCTCACCTATTAAGTTATTGGTATCTCATTCTCATCGGCATCATTATTTGCTTCTGAAGTATTTTTTCTTTTTTTGTTCAATGGGCGTGTACGCTTGTCATGATTACTCATCTTCTTACAAAGTCTACATAATCTCAATGGTTTAGCAATTGCTTTCTCTTCCCTTTCTTTGAACCTATTGCCACTTACTTTAGTTTTAGACATTTTTGGTGGATGAAATTCTATATTCGAAGGCAATTTTCTTACTTGGATATTAATTAAGGAAGATGTAGCAACCTACACTTCACGAGAATAATCAAAATATCTTCTTGTCCACGATATCGTCTCACCAAATAGGTAGTGCAAGTCTCCTCATCACTTGTTTAAACTCATAGGATCTTATTTAAATATAAAGTTATAATTAACTTATTAAATATTAAATTTTTTCTACTTAAATATTTACTTATTTCTACTTAATTAAAATCCCGTTCTTACAAACTTTTGGAGATATTTATAAAATGCACCTTTTGTTTTATTTGTCTTGATGTGTGACTACACATTATGTCATGTCATTCGATAACATTCTTGTTGGCCGTAGAGTTTTTCTTTTGTTACTAGGAAAAAATATTACCAGTGAAAGGTAATATTTCACACCAGCTAATGAAAGACCAGGCAATTGCCCCTTTACTTTCAAATGCAGGACCAAAAACCAAAAACGGGGAGAAGTTTGCTGGTCCTCAACCCTTCTTCAATTATTACGGGTAGGCATTGAATTTGAATTGAAAGTCCGTAAAATGTGTAAATTTTAACGAAGCGTTCAATCAAATTAATTATACATATTCAAGAAATTTCCTGCTTAATTTAATCGATTTGTTCAAATGGCTATTTGATGAGAAAGCAGTGCTTGATTTCCTTAATCTTGAATGCCACGCGCAGTAATCGATGTGGATCAAACTAAATCACATGTGAAACATATAAAAGAAAAGAAAACAGTAAATTTCCAAATAAATATTGACTACATTTGATAGTGAAAAGCAACTGACCAATGGTGATATACCTCGTCTAATTGAGTGAACCAAAAATGAAGGTAAAAACAACATAAATTTATTCAATGGAGTACCTGTGGAAGTTTCTTGCGAAATACAACATCCAACCTTGCGTCAAGGGTGTTTTCAAACACAATTTTCCCATTTTGAGAAACCATCACAATGCCACACGAACTGCAAAACGAAAATTATTCAACGGTTTAACCATCCGGCTACCCAAAGACCACTTTTACATTTAAGGTTCCATAAAAACTAGCTGGAGTTTCATACAGAATAGCTTACATTAAAAAAAATACAAAATACAAAATGCATGAATCCATGGTTCTCATGCTTGATTTCCTTAATTTTGATTGCCACGCGCAGCTCGGGTTTTTGCCATTTTTGTGGAGACATGAATGCCCCAAACTTATTAAAATTAAAAGGATCTTATTTAAATAGAAGTTTATAATTAACTTATTAAATATTTTTTTTTTGTTAAATAATAAATTTTCTTACTTAAATATTTACTTATTTCTATTCAAATAAGATCCCGTTCTAATAAATTTTCAGAGACATTTATAAAATACACCTTTTGTTTCATTTGTTTCAATGTGGGATTATACATCATGTCATGTCATTCGACAACAAGACAACATTCTTATTGTCAGTAAGTTTTTCTTTTTGTACAATCATATTAAAATAATTAAAATTACTTTCCTTAACTAGTTAGAAAAACCTTTTGTATTGTTAATTGAAATAAGATTCTGGTATGTTAAATTTGGAAGGAAGTTATAAGACAATCTATTTCATCGGTGTGAAGACAATAGTTTCACTCAAATTACACGGCATCAATAGAATTCAGTTCAGATATTTACAATAGTTTTTAAAGCTTTTCTTTATCTGAAGATCATGATTTTTTTCATGTTCGGTAGACTTACAAACTCTCCTTTATTTTGCAGCCGGTGAGGCTGGGGAAAGTGGTCCTAAAATTGAGAATTCCCTCAAGGAAAAGCAGTGTTAGGCTACGCTACAACTAACTTTTCGTGGAGTGCTCAATATTTATTTATTTATTTAAAAATTTATTATAAGTTAATTTTGTTAAAAATAATTTAAAATTTTAATTTTAAAATTAATAGCTTTAGACTTTAGGTATTAATCTACTAAGTAAAATATGTAATAATTTTAACAAAATTATTTAAAAAAACTAAAAAACCGATCTGCGGATCAGTATACGTCTGGATTTGATCCGCATGTGATTAAAATGAATAAAAAATTATCTGGTATAATCCGCATGGATCACAGACCGATCCGACGGTAAATTTTACATTCCGATTAATTAAAAAAAAATCAATGGCCTAATTAAAAGAAAAAAAAACGGACTCTCTCCTCTCTCTAATTAAAAGACGCGTACGCTCGCTCTCTCCCCCTCAACGCTCGCTCGCCTCCCTCTGCTCTTTCCCACGACGCTCGCTCGCCTCCACGCGGACAGTCTCTCTCGCCGCCCTCTGCTCTCTCTCCTGCCGGAATGTTCTTTTCCAAAGATAACATTGGAGCCTTGAAATTTATTTTATGTTTTGCAATTCCGGATATTTGAATCCCGTAAGTGATTGTGATGTACCGCTAGGCTATATATATAAAGTGATAAAATGCCCTCTCTTGTTGTCCTGGTGTGCCAAATACAAATATTTGAAATTAAATCTTGCATTTCTTTTGCTTCATGTGTGTTCTCTGTTCTACTTTTCCCCGTCTATTTCACATACTTCGTAAAGCAACTCTTTTCCTTCCATTTTATAGGGACATGATGATAAACGAAAGAAAAAAAAAAGAGTGATAGGGAAAGTGCTGCCATGACCGAGAAACCTGTAAAATGGACCGGCGTGTGAAAAATACAGAAACGGGTTTCTAGCAGTCTTCCCAATTAGGAAGGCTACTGTGAAATTATTTATTCACATTCATAGATTTGTTAACGGAGAAATAAAAATAAAACAAATAAATTCATAGATTTCTATTTCTATCCTGGCCTTATCACATTTTCTCTAACTGTACATAAAGAATCAATAAGCAAAGATGCATTTAACAAGCGCATTCCATCTCCATGTCCATCCTTTTTTGTACTGCATGCTGTGTTCTATAAATTTCCAGTCGTTGTGATAGATTTTCTGAAAGGCAGAAACATTTGGGGCTGCACCTTCACAATAGCAAACTGCACCTTCACAATACAACAGGACTGCATACTGTTTTTTTTTTTGTGAAATATTTTTTCAGTTCCAGTAGCAGGGGTTGCATGTTGACAATACCAGACAGGACTGCTGCATCCAGACAAATGCAACACTGCCCTTCAACCTGCTAAACAGACAAACGCAACACTGCCCTTCATGCAGTTTTCAATCTTAAAAAGAGCTAGCTGAAAAAAGGTAAAATGCCAGTTTAACATTATGTGGCTTTCACAGTTGGAAAAAATGTGAAATACCACACTGCAACTAGTCCCGGATCACACTACCCCAAACGGGTGCACATGTACATTAACTATTTTGATACCAGAGACAAGTGGGCTATTATGTGGCTTTGAATAAAATGTAGCCATCAAACACCCACTCATCATTCAAACTTTTACTAGTAAAAACTCTACAGACAGAAAAAACAATAAAATAACTAGTTGAGGTTAAAACAATAAAGTACTGCACCAACAAAAAAAAGTTCAAGCATGTGTATTAAAGCATGGCCGCAACATATTCATAGGAAGAAAAATTCTGCAAAGCAATTATAAAATAACCAGTTGAGGATAAAATAATAAAGTAAGAACAACTATTCTTTATCCCTCACAAATGAGAAAAGGTAATTGTCATTTATTAGAATGAGATAAAGAACATTCTGGTATTAAAGTGCTTAATCAAGCATGTGTAATCTGCCTGCTTTAAAAAAGACCTGCACCAACAAAAAATGTCATAGAAATATTTACTAATCCAAAAGAATAACTAAAACAAATGTACAACATTCATTATAAAATTAAATTAAATTAAATAAGAAAATTATTAAAAATCAAGTAAATCTTTAGCTCATCTATTAAGTTATTAGTATCTCATCCTCATCAGCATCATTATTTGCTTCTGAAGTATTTTTTCTTTTTTTGTTCAATGGACGTGTACGCTTGTCATGATTACTCATCTTCTTACAAAGTCTACATAATCTCAATGGTTTAGCAATTGCTTTCTCTTCCCTTTCTTTGAACCTATTGCCACTTACTTTAGTTTTAGACATTTTTGGTGGATGAACTTCTATATTGGAAGGCAATTTTCTTACTTGGATATTAATTAAGGACGATGTAGCAACCTACACTTCACGAGAATCATCATAAATATCTTCTTGTCCACGATATCGTCTCACCAAATAGGTACGCCAAGTCTCCTCATCACTCTGTTTTAACTCATAAGATCTTATTTAAATATAAAGTTATAATTAACTTATTAAATATTAAATTTTTTCTACTTAAATATTTACTTATTTATACTTAATTAAAATCCCATTCTCACAAACTTTTGAAGATATTTATAAAATACACCTTTTGTTTTATTTGTCTTGATGTGGGACTACACATCATGTCATGTCATTCGACAACATTCTTGTCGGCTGTAGAGTTTTTCTTTTGTTACTAGGAAAAAATATTACCAGTGAAAGCATCCAAAGCAAACACAAGAGCCTAAACTGAAATGGTCACAAACATTTCACACCAGCTAATGAAAGACCAGGCAATTGCGCCATTACTTTCAAATGCAGGACCAAAAAGCAAAAACGGGGCGAAAACGTAAGTCCCCTTTTGCTGGTCCTCAACCCTTCTTCAATTATTACGGGTAGGCATTGAATTTAAATTTTAACGGAAGTGTTCAATCAAATTAATTATAAATATTCAAGCAATTTCCTGCTTAATTTAATCGATTTGTTCAAATGGCTATTTGATGAGAAAGGAGTGCTTGATTTTTCCTTAATCTTGATTGCCACGCGCAGTAATCGATGTGGATCAAACTAAACCACATGTGAAACATATAAAAGAAAAGAAGACCGTAAATTTCCCAATAAATATCGACTACATTTGATAGTGAAAAGCAACTGACCAATGGTGATATACCTCGTCTGATTGAGTGAACCAAAAATGAAGGTAAAAACAACATAAATTTATTCAATGGAGTACCTGTGGAAGTTTCCTGCGAAATACAACATCCAACCTTGCTTCAAGGGTGTTTTCAAACACAATTTTCCCATCTTGAGAAGCCATCACAATGCCACCCGAACTGCGAAACCAAAATTATTCAGCGGTTTAACCATCTGGCTACCCAAAGACCACTTTTACATTTAAGGTTCCATAAAAACTAGCTGGAGTTTCATACAGAATAGCTTACATTAAAAAAAAATACAAAATGCAAAATGCATGAATCCATGTAAAAATGGCAACGTATTCAATAGAAATTTATAATTAACTTATTAAAATTAAAAGGATCTTATTTAAGTAGAAACTTATAATTAACTTATTAAATATTAAATTTTTGTGAATTATTAAATTTTCCTACTTATATATTTATACTTATTTCTATTCAAATAAGATCCCATTTTATCAAACTTTTAGAGACATTTATAAAATATACTTTTTGTTTCATTTGTTTCGAGGTGGGACTACACATCATGTCATGTCATTCGATAATATTCTTATTGGCAGTAAGTTTTTCTTTTTGTGCGATTATATTAAAATAATTAAAATTACTTTACTTATATAGTTAGAAAAACCTTTTTGTATTGTTAATTGAATTAAGATTCTGGTACGTTAAATTTGGAAGGAAGTTATAAAAGACACTATGTTTCATCTGTCGGTGTAAAGACAATAGTTTCACCCAAATTACACGGCATCAATAGAATTCAGTTCAGATATTTACAATAGTTTTTGAAGTTTTTCTTTATCTGAATTCTGAAGATCATGATTTTTTTCATGTTCGGTAGGCTTACAAACTCTCCTTTATTTTGCAGCCGGTCAAGATCACCTCCAAGGTGGGAGTCCTTGTCTGTATCTTCTCAGCCCAACCCCAGACGAAGCCAAGCCCTAAAAGAGGATTGGGAAAGAGGTCCTAAAATTGAGAATTCCCTTGAAGGAAAAGCAGCGTTTGGCTACACTACAACTACTATAGAACTTTTAATGGTCTAAAATTTTTTTGGTCCGGTTCATGGAATGTTCCATATTTATTTATTTATTTAAAAATTTATTATAAGTTAATTTTGTTAAAAATAATTTAAATTTTTAATTTTAAAATTATATTTAATAATTTATATTTCTAAATATTAAATTTAAAATTAATATGTTTAGACTTTAAGTAGTTTTAAAAAAATTATTTAAAAAAAATAAAAAGCCGATCCGCGGACTGGTACACATCCACACGGATTTGGTCTGCATGCGATTAAAATGAATCAAAATTTATCTGATCCAATCTGCATAGATCATGGATTGATCGGCGATCCATTTTACACTCATATATACCGTCCGATTAATTAAAAAAAATCAATGGAAAAAAACCGGAATGTACTTTTCCAAAGATAACATTGGAGCCTTGACATTTATTTTATGTTTTGCAATTCCAGATACTTGAATCTAAGAGATTGTGATGTACTGCTGGGCTATATATATAAACTGATAAAATGCCCGATGAGATAACGGGGCGGTCACGAGTATTGGCCGCCCCGCCCCGCCCCGACAATTTAACAAATTTTCTAACAGTTTTGCCTTTAAATATCCGCCCCGACCCGCCCCGCCCCATGACCGCCCCGACCCGCCGCACTCATTTGTCCCGCCCCGCCCCGACCCGAACTCATCCGGGGCCGGCTCGGGTCACCCACTACCCGGTCCCGACCCGCCCCGTTGCCATCCCCTGGTGTGTCAAATACAAATATTTGAAATTAAATCTTGGATTTCTTTTGCTTCATGTGTGTTCTCTGTTCTACTTTTCCCCGTCTATTTCACATACTTCGTAAAGCAACACTTTTCCTTCCATTTTATAGGGACATGATGATAAACGAAAGAAAAAAAATTGAGTGATAGGGAAAGTGCTGCTATGAGCGAGAAGCCTGTAAAATATAATGGACCGGCGTGTGAAAAATACAGAAACGGGTTTCTAGTAGTCTTCCCAACAGAAATTTAACTCCTAAATTTGATATTTGATAATCAAGATGATGCATGCAACATAGTTAATTTTGTAACTTTCAACTCACATTTGGAAGCAGGTAGAAGGTTCCTTCAAAATGCATCACATAAATCTAATAATATTTACCGAAACATTGCCATCTGGAGCATCCAAAAAGCCATGTCCATAAACACATAATCAGTTCTTACTCTGAACAATTAGGAAGGCTACTGTGAAATTATTTATTCACATTCATAGATTTGCTAACGGAGAAATAAAAATTAAACAAATAAATTCATAGATTTCTATTTCTATCCTGGCCTTATCACATTTTCTCTAACTGTACATAAAGAATCAATAAGCAAAGATGCATTTAACAAGCGCATTCCAACCTTTTTTGTACTGCATGCTATGGTCTCTAAATTTCCAATCGTTGTGATAGATTTTCTGAAAAGCAGAAACATTTTGGGCTGCACCTTGACAATAGCAAACTGCACCTTCACAATACAACAGGACTGCATACTGTTTTTTTTTTTTTTTATGAAATATTTTTTCAATTCAGTAGTAGGGGTTGCACGTTGCCAATACCAGACAGGACTGCTGCATCCAGACAAATGCAACACTACCCTTCAACCTGTTAAACAGACAAACGCAACACTGCCCTTCATGCAGTTTTCAATCTTAAAAAGAGCTAGCTGAAAAAAATAAAATGCCAGTTTAACATTATGTGGGTTTCACAGTTGGAAAAAATGTGAAATACCACACTGCAACTAGTCCAAGATCACACTACCCCAAACCGGTGCACATGTACATTAACTATTTTGATACCAGAGACAAGTGGGCTATTATGTGGCTTTGAATAAAATGTAGCCATCAAACACCCACTCATCATTCAAACTTTTACTAGTAAAAACTCTACAGACAGAAAAAATAAGAAAATAACTAGTTGAGGTTAGAACAATAAAATACCTGCACCAACCAAAAAAAAAAAAGTTCAAGCATGTGTATTAAAGCATGGCCGCAACATATTCATAGGCAGAAAAATTCTACAAAGCAATTATAAAATAACCAGTTGAGGATAAAATAATAAAGTAAGAACAACTATTCTTTATCCCTCACAAATGAGAAAAAGTAATTGACATTTATTAGAATGAGATAAAGAACATTCTGGTATGAATAAATATTTGTGCAACCGGCTCGTGACATCTTTGCGTAACCGTGAGGGATTAGACGGTTATGATTTTTTTCTTTTTTTTTCTCTCCCCCCTCTGATGAATTGGTAGGCTGACACGGCGTCACGATTACCCAAAGATTACCCAACCCCGTTTGTACCTAGCATTAACCTTCTAGTATTAAAGTGCTTGATCAAACATGTGTAATCTGCCTGCTTTAAAAAAGACCTGCACCAACAAAAAAATGTCATAGAAATATTTACTAATCCAAAAGAATAACTAAAACAAATATACAATATCCATAATAAAATAAAATAAGATAAAATAAGAAAATTATTAAAAATCAAGTAAATCTTTAGCTCACCTATTAAGTTATTGGTGTCTCATCCTCATCAGCATCATTATTTGCTTCTGAAGTATTTTTTCTTTTCTTGTTCAATGAGCATGTACGCTTGTCATGATTACTCATCTTCTTGCAAACTCTACACAATCTCAATGATTTAGCAATTCCTTTATGTACCCTTCCCTTGAACCTATTGCCACTACCTTTAGTTTTAGACATTTCCGGTGGATAAACTTGAAGGCAATTTTCTTGCTTGGATATTAATTAAGGAAGATGTAGCAACCTCTAATTCTTTTCGGAGAGTGGCCATCAAATTATTTTGTAATGAAAGTAACTCTTTTGAAGTATTTACCATAGTTATTAACAATATTTGAGAATTCTATAATATCTTCATCTCACGCCTTTTCGTATGAGCCTCCAAGTATAACTCTATGATTATCATATACAATCTCATCCTTTGCATTTTGAGTCCACCACTTAGTCATATATGTAGGAGAAGGATAATCAACAAATTCATTTTTTAAAACCACAAACATATGTCAACAAGCTAGCCCATCAACCTCAAATTTCTTACAAGAACACAATGCTCTTTCATCGAAGTCAAAGTATAACACTTCACGAGAATAATCAAAAATATCTTTTTGTCCATGATATCATCTCACCAAATAGGTACGCCAAGTCTCCTTAACCTGTAACATTAGAGGTATAGACATCACTCTGTTTTAACTCATATTGTAATTTTAAGTAAGAATGCCCCAAACTTATTAAAATTAAAAGGATCATATTTAAATATAAAGTTATAATTAACTTATTAAATATTAAAATTTTCCTACTTAAATATGTACTTATTTCTATTTAAATAAGATCCAATTTTAACAAACTTTTAGAGACATTTATAAAATGCATCTTTTGTTTTATTTGTCTCGATGTGGGACTACATGTGATATCATGTCATTCAACAACATTCTTGTCGGTAGTAGAGTTTTTCTTTTGTTACTAGGCAAAAATATTGCCAGTGAAAGCATCCAAAGCAAACACAAGAGCCTAAACTGAAATGGTCACAAACATTTCACACAGCTAATGAAAGACCAGGCAATTGCGCCATTACTTTCAAATGCAGGACCAAAAACCAAAAAACCAAAAAAGGGGAGTAAACGCAAGTCCCCTTTTGCTGGTCCTCAACCCTTCTTAAATTATTACGGGTAGGCATTGAATTTGAATTGAAAGTCCGTAAAATGTGTAAATTTTAACGGAAGCGTTCAATCAAATTAATTATACATATTCAAGCAATTTCCTGCTTAATTTAATCGATTTGTTCAAATGGCTATTTGATGAGAAAGCAGTGCTTGATTTCCTTAATCTTGAATGCCACGCGCAGTAATCGATGTGGATCAAACTAAACCACATGTGATGTTACCGCATGCTGTTTAAGGAAAAGACAAAAAATATATGGTTGAAATTAAAGAATGATGTTAACCTCTCTTTATTTGGAAATAAATGGGTGGATGAGATAAAGTTCTATAACCTATAAAAGGGGCAACTCATAAGACATACAAATCATCCCATGCATTGTTGTAGAGAGAAATTGAGAGATTAAGAGAATTCGGTGTGAGAATTCTTGGATGTGGGTTGTAAGTTTGTAATTTTTCTTTCCTAGTAAAAGATCTGCAGCAGCCCGGAGACATAGGCAAAATTAGCCGAACTCCGTTATCAATTTTGTGTGTGTCATTTTCTTTGCATTTCCGATATTTACAAATCTAGCAATACGGAAATTTTGTGTAATTTCCTAACAACTGGTATCAGAGCCAAGTCGGTGGAAGCTAGATTCGTATGAGAGCAATGGCCGCAGACGAAGGAAAGGTGAAAATTGAAAAGTTCGATGGTGCGGACTTTGGATTTTGGAAGATGCAGATCGAAGATTATCTGTACCAGAAAAAGCTTTATCAACCTCTCTCAAAAACGAAGCCAGGAGGGCATGAAGGATGAAGACCGGGCTCTTCTCGACGACAAGCCCTCGGAGTTATTCAATTGACGTTGTCTCACAATGTTGCCTTCAACATAGCAAAGAAAAGACCACGGCGGGTCTTATGGCGGCTCTTTCCAATATGTATGAGAAGCCATCGGCCTCCAACAAAGTTCATCTAATGAGGCGATTATTCAATTTGCGAATAATCGAAGGCGCATCGGTAGCTCAACATCTCAATGAACTCAATATAGTCACAACGCAATTGAGTTCAGTTGAGATCGAATTTGATGATGAGGTACGAGCATTAATATTTTTGTCTTCCCTACCAAGAAAGTTGGAATGCTACCGTCACGATTGTGAGTAGCTCATCGGGAAATAACAAGTTAAAATTCAATGATGTTCGGGATCTGGTTCTTAGTGAAGAGATCCGACGAAGAGACTCTGGTGAATCTTCAACCTCTACTGTATTGCATACAGAGTCAAGAGGAAGAAATTCAACCAAAGGAAATGGACGTGCCAAATTCAACTATCGAGGCAGATCAAAAGATGGGAGGTCCAAATCGAGGAATCCCAACAATTCCCATAGCTCAAAGAACATTGACTGTTGGAATTGTGGAAAGATTGGTCACTACAAAAATCAGTGCAAGAGTGCACCGAAAGACCAGGAGACAAAGGTACAAGCTAATGTCACTACTATTTCAGGAAACGATGACGCATTAATATGCTCCTTGGAGACCAAGAAGGAGTCTTGGGTGTTAGACTCCGGAGCATCATTTCATGCTACCTCGCAGAAAGAATTTTTCGAGAGGTATGTCCCTGGAAACCTTGGAAAGGTATATCTTGGTGATGATCAACCTTGTGATATTATCGGTAAAGGTGTAGTGAAGATTAAGTTAAATGGGTCTGTTTGGAAGCTAAATGATGTTAGACATATTCCCGACCTGAGAAAGAACTTAATCTCAGTAGGACAATTGCTAGCGAAGGCTACAGTACGATCTTCCACGGTGATGATTGGAAGATCTCAAAAGGGGCAATGACAGTTGCTGTGGCAAAAAGAGTGGTACTCTTTACATGACAAAGAGCACATGTTGTTCCATCACGTTGTTAAGGAAACGATAATCCCAATCTGTGGCACCAAAGACTTGGCCACATGAGTGAGAAAGGGATGAAGATTATGCACTCAAAGGGAAAACTTCCAGCTTACGATCGTTGAGATTGACATGTGCGAAGATTGCATACTTGGAAAGCAGAAAAGAGTCAGCTTTCAAACAATAAGAAGAATCCCAAAGAAGGAAAGATTGGAGCTTGTTCACTCTGATGTTTGGGGTCCAACAACTACCCCATCCATTGGTGGGAAACACTACTTTGTGACTTTCATTGATGATCACTCACGGAAGGTATGGGTTTACTTTCTAAAACATAAGTCTGAAGTGTTTGATGCTTTCAGGAGATGGAAAGCTATGGTTGAAAATGAGACAAATCTCAAAATCAAAAAGTTTAGATCTGACAATGGTGGAGAATACGAAGACACCAAATTCAAGAAGTTCGCTCTGAGCATGGGATCGAATGGAGAGAACCGTACCAGGTACACCTCAACACAACGGTATAGCCGAGCGTATGAATCGGACATTACCGAAAGAGCTAGAAGCCTACGTATTCAATCAGGATTGCCAAAGCAGTTCTGGGCAGAAGCAGTCAATACAACAGCTTACTTGATTAACCGAGGTCCATCGGTACCATTGGAGCATAACATACCAGAAGAGGTATGGAGCGAAAAAGAGATAAAACTTTCACATCTTAAAGTTTTCGGTTGTGTAGCATATGTGCATATTAGTGATCAAGGCAGGAATAAGCTTGATCCAAAATCTAAGAAATGCACTCTCATCGGCTATGGCGAGGATGAGTTTGGCTACCGCATTTGGGATGATAAAAATAATAAGGTGATCCGTAGCAGAGATGTGATTTTCAATGAAAGGGTAATGTATAAAGACAGACATAAAATAGTTATTAACAACTCAGAGCAGGATGAGCCAGTATATGTAGAGGTGGACGACGTTCCAGACAATCCTCTTATTGAAAGTCCTCAATTGGAGGAATTAACTGAACAAAATAATCAGGAGCATCCTGACAGACCAAACCCTCTTACTCCAGTTCCTATATTACGAAGGTCTTCTCGACCTCATGTGCCTAATAGGAAATATATGAATTATTTGTTGCTAACTGACGGAGGAGAACCTGAATGTTATGATGAAGCTTATCAGACTAAAGATGCTAGTAAGTGGGAGCTTGCTATGAAAGACGAGATGAAGTCTTTAATCTCTAACCAGACATGGGAACTAGATGAGTTACCCGTGGGGAAGAAGGCACTTCACAACAAATGGGTGTATCGTGTAAAAGAAGAACATGATGGTTCTAAGAGATATAAGGCCCGACTAGTTGTCAAAGGATTCCAACAAAAGGAAGGAGTTGACTACACTGACATTTTTTCTCCTGTTGTAAAGCTTAATACTATCAGATCAGTATTGAGTATTGTTGCCATTGAAGATCTTCATCTTGAACAATTGGACGTGAAGACTGCATTTCTTCATGGAGACTTGGATGAAGAAATATACATGTACCAACCTGAAGGTTTTTCAGAAAAAGGGAAGAAGAACATGGTGTGTAGACTTAAAAAGAGTCTGTATGGTTTGAAACAAGCCCCAAGACAGTGGTACAAAAAGTTCGATGGATTCATGAACAAAGAAGGATTCCAGAAGTGTAACGCCGACCACTGTTGCTTCTTCAAGAAATATAAGTCTAGCTATATCATTTTATTACTTTATGTTGATGATATGTTAATAGCAGGATCAGACATAGATGATATTATATCATTGAAGCGACGATTGTCAAAAGAGTTTGACATGAAAGACTTGGGTCCAAAGAAAGAAGATTCTTGGAATGCAAATCACGAGAGATAAGCAAAGAGGTTTCTTGCAGTTATCTCAAGCAGATTACATTAACCGTGTTTTGCAGAGATTCAATATGGGTGATGCCAAGCCAGTTAGCACACCCTTGGCTAGTCACTTTCGCCTATCCAAGGATCAGTCCCCTCAGACAGAGGAAGAGAAAGATCTAATGGCTAAGGTCCCTTATGCCTCAGCTATTGGAAGTTTGATGTACGCAATGGTCTGTACTAGGCCAGACATTGCCCATGCAGTGGGAGTTGTAAGTAGATTTATGTCAAATCCAGGAAAAGCTCATTGGGAAGCAGTTAAGTGGATTTTGAGGTATCTACGAGGCACTACAGAAAGGTGTTTGTACTTTGGTATAGGAGAAGTTAAACTACAAGGCTATGTAGATGCAGACTTTGCAGGTGAAGTTGATCACCGAAGAAGCACCACTGGCTACATATTCACTGTTGGAACAACAGCTATTAGTTGGATATCGCAAATACAAAAGATTGTTGCCGTATCCACCACAGAAGCCGAATATGTAGCAATAACAGAAGCCAGTAAAGAATTAATATGGCTTCAAGGATTATTAACAGAGCTGGGATTTATCCAAGAAAAGAGTCTTCTATATAGTGACAGTCAGAGTACGATACATCTGGCAAAGAATTCTGCATTTCACTCCAGAACAAAACATATTGATCTTCGATATCACTTTATTAGGACTCTACTTGAAGATGAGATGTTAACACTGAAGAAAATTCAAGGAAGCAGAACCCAATGAGATATGTTCACAAAAGTGGTGACTATTGATAAACTGAAGTTGTGCTCAACTTCAGTTGGTCTACTCGAGTAACAAATTATGAAAGGTTGCTGCATTGATCGAGATGTGAAGACAAATTAAAATCAGTCTTCAAGTGGGAGATTGTTACCGCATGCTGTTTAAGGAAAAGACAAAAAATATATGGTTGAAATTAAAGAATGATGTTAACCTCTCTTTATTTGAAAACAAATGGGTGGATGAGATAAAGTTCTATAACCTATAAAAGGGGCAACTCATAAGACATACAAATCATCCCATGCATTGTTGTAGAGAGAAATTGAGAGATTAAGAGAATTCGGTGTGAGAATTCTTGGATGTGGGTTGTAAGTTTGTAATTTTTCTTTCCTAGTAAAAGATCTGCAGCACCCCGGAGACGTAGGCAAAATTAGCCGAACTCCGTTATCAATTTTGTGTGTATCATTTTCTTTGCATTTCCGATATTTACAAATCTAGCAATACGGAAATTTTGTGTAATTTCCTAACATGTGAAACATATAAAAGAAAAGAAAACAGTAAATTTCCAAATAAATATTGACTACATTTGATAGTGAAAAGCAACTGACCAATGGTGATATACCTCGTCTAATTGAGTGAACCAAAAATGAAGGTAAAAACAACATAAATTTATTCAATGGAGTACCTGTGGAAGTTTCTTGCGAAATACAACATTCAACCTTGCGTCAAGGGTGTTTTCAAACACAATTTTCCCATCTTGAGAAGCCATCACAATGCCACCCGAACTGCAAAACCAAAATTATTCAGCAGTATATCCATCCGTATTTAAATGAAAATGAGTTTATTGGGGATGAATGAAAAATCACAAAAACTGGAAATGGCTACCCAAAGACCACTTTTGCATTTAAGGTTCCATAAAAACTAGCCGGAGTTTCATACAGAATAGCTTACATTAAAAAAAAATACAAAATACAAAATGCATGAATCCATGGTTCTCATGCTTGATTTCCTTAATTTTGATTGCCACGCGCAGCTCGGGTTTTTGCCATTTTTGTGGAGACACCAACGTTTTCAATAGAAATTTATAATTAGGTAAGAATGCCCCAAACTTATTAAAATTAAAAGGATCTTATTTAAATAGACATTTATAATAAACCAAAATTATTCAGCAGTATATCCATCCGTATTTAAAGGAAAATGACTTTATTCGGGATGAATGAAGGATCACAAAAACTGGAAACGGCTACCCAAAGACCACTTTTACATTTAAGGTTCCATAAAAACTAGCTGGAGTTTCATACAGAATAGCTTACATTAAAAGGGAAAAAAATACAAAATACAGAATGCATGAATCCGTGGTTGATTGTCACGCGCAGCTCTGGTGGGACATGCTAAGAAGAGTCAGGGATTTGGATTACAGTTTCCATTTTTGTGGAGACACCAACGTGTAAGAATGCCCCATACTTATTAAAATTAAAAGGATCTTATTTAAATGGAAATTTATATTTAACTTATTAAATATTAAATTTACTTACTGATTTACTTATTTCTATTCAAATAAGATCTCATTCTAACAAACTTTTGGAGACATTTATAAAATATACATTTTGTTTCATTTGTATCAATACGGGATTACACATTATGTCATGTCATTCAACAACATTCTTGTCGGTAGTAGGATTTTTCTTTCTGTACGGCCATATTAAAATAATTAAAATTATTTTACTTTAATAGTTAAAAAGACCTTTTGTATTGTTAGTTGAAATAAGATTTTAGTGTGTTAAATTTGGAAGAAAGTTATAAAAGACAATTTGTTTCATTGATGTTGGTGTGAAGACAATAGTTTCACACAAATTACACCGCTTGCTTCAATAGAATTCAGTTCAGTGTAATATATTTACAATGGTTTTTTAAGCTTTTCTTTATACGAAGATTATGATTTTTTTCATGTTCAGCAGGCTTACAAACTCTCCTTTGTTTTGCAGCCGGTCAAGATCACCTCCAAGGTGTAAGTGCAATATTGATCAGCGTAAGCAACCAAGATTTATAGTGGGAGTCCTGTGACTCCTGTCTGTGTCTTCTCCATCTAAGAGGCTTGGGAAAGAGGTCCTAAAATTGAGAATTCCCCGGAGGCCGGAGAAAAAACAGCATTAGGCTACACTACAACTAGTATATCATATATAATTGTCTTCATACAGGGTTCTCATGCTTGATTTCCTTAATTTTGATTGACACGAACAGCTCTGGTGGGACATGTTAAGTTTGTGGAGACACCAACGTGTCAAGTAAGAATGCCCAATACTTATTAAAATTAAAAGAATCTTATTTAAATAGAAATTTATAATTAATTTGTTAAATATTAAATTTACTTACTCAAATATTTACTTATTTCTATTCAAATAAGATCCATTATAATAAACTTTTGGAGATATTTATAAAATATATCTTTTGTTTCATTTGTTTCGATGTGGGACTACACATCATGTTATGTCATTCGACAACATTCTTATCGGTTTTTTGTACGACCATATTAAAATAATTAAAATTACTTTACTTAAATAGAAAAACCTTCTTGTATTGTTAATTGAAATAAGATTCTGGTATGTTAAATTTGGAAGGTAGTTATAAAAGACAATTTGTTTCATTGATGTCGTTGTGAAGACAATAGTTTCACACAAATTACACCACCTCAATAGAATTCAGTGTAATATATTTACAATAGTTTTTAAAGCTTTTCTTTATACGAAGATCATTTTTTTTCATGTTCAGCAGGCTTACAAACTCTCCTTTGTTTTGCAGCCGATCAAGATCACCTCCAAGGTGTAAGTGCAATATTGATCAGCGTAAGCAACCAAGATTTATAGTGGGAGTCCTGTGACTCCTGTCTGTCTCTTCTCCATCTAAGAGGCTTGGGAAAGAGGTCCTAAAATTGAGAATTCCCCGGAGGCCGGAGAAAAAACAGCATTAGGCTACACTACAACTAGTATATAATATATAATTGTCTTCAATCTAATTCTGATATTACTTTTTAAAATAGTCGGATCGGATAAATTAATAAATCTTAGAATTCAATTTTCAAAGTAGTTAAATTCTGCAATAAATTTTCTCAGGCTCAACTGTTTTTTTAAAATTAGTTTTAACCGTTTTTTATTTTCAAATCAAAATTTAATTTTATCGAGACATTTAAATAAATAAATATATTTATTTTACTTTTACTCTATTTAACTATTTATTTTATTCGTCTTAATAAACAATAGAATTACCGCAACATTACTTTTTTCCAACACTGTATCTTTCTCGATTGACTATTAACATTTTTCAAAATCTTAGTGTTGGTAGAAGAAAATGGAGTATTAAGATTTGTTGTATATATGAAAGTAGGAATTAAGATTTTAACAAATTAATGATAATTGGGTGTGTTAATTTATTTATTTTATTGTTTTTTAAATAATTTTTTTAATCATTTCATAAATGAATAGTATGATAGTGGATATATTTATCATTTTGAGAGATGTATTTATCCCTCTCCTTTATAATTTTTCTTTATAATTCTATAAAGTGACGTAAACAATACACAAGTTTGTTATAAATAAATAATATCAGATTTACTATCACATATTGTAATGATTATTAAGCTTAGAAAATTTACAAAAATCACAATTAATAGATTATTAATTATTAATGATAAAAGATAGATTTTTCATTGACAACTCATCTCTTATAAAATTTAAGTTATAAATTATTTTCACACTATATAATAATATTCATAATAATATTATTAAAAATAAACAACTTAATTTTATAATTAAAACCTTGCACTCAAATTTAAGTTCAAACAATAAACATACATATTTATCACTTAATTAACACTCCATTTAAACAGTACTCGTAGATCCAAACGTGTTATTAATATCTAGGAAACAATGAAGATTGTTTATTAGCTTTTATTAATATTATGTCCATCTATATTTTAAAGTCATTAAATTAATATAATGTATTTTTTTCCCTAAAAGACAATACTTTTTAATATAATCAAAATTTAATTTCAATCAATTACATAAATTTCTTAAAATTAATAAAAATTTATTTATCAATTAATTAAAATTCATATAAAATAATAAATATTATAAACCCAACAATATTAATTTAAAAAGCCCTCTATAACCGTCAAACCTGCAGGCTAAAAAAACGTAAGAGCTGGATATTTTTTTTTCTTCAAAAGATTGAGTACTTGTCCAGCTCACGCCATATGAGATTTAAGCACAAAACACCACATACACAAACAAATCACCCAACAACAAAATACTTCAATTGGTCCATATGAAGTCTAATTCCTTCATAAATGGCCATACTCGCATTATGCCCTTAAAAAACTATAAGCTATTCTAGCAAATTTGATTTTAAAAAATCAATTTCACAGCAATAAATAAGTTCATTAATATATTATGTTCAATTGTAACTTAAAATTCAGCACTATAACAGTCGCCAGATAAATATAATAAATGCCAAACAAACGCACACTACACAAGCAACCTCGCAAAGGCTTCGGATTCTGATGATCATAAAGCAAATCTCTTTGCACAAATACAAGGTCAATTAAACAAAACAAAACAATTCATGCAGCAACCTCGCCAACAAGCTTCCTGCGAACCTGTCATTGATGAATATGGCGATATTTAGTGTCACAGCAAAGCCAAAATAGTGGGAATCCAGATACATAAGTTGATTGGGATCATTATCCAGGCATGGCCATTATAACATAAACTGAAAAAAATCAAGGTATATTATTTGACTTGGAAAGAAAAAAACAATCTAACATGCAAATTATGTAAAAGCTTATTCCAGACAACATCAAGTAAGAAACTAGTGTTGTGCGCATATGAAGTAGACTAAGGATAAATGAACTAGTTTCTTTATTCCAGGCAACATCAAGTAAAAAATTAATGTTGTGCACGTATGAAGTAGACTAAGGATAAATTAACTAGTTTCTCTATTCCAGACAACATCAAGTAAGAAACTAGTGTTGTGCGCGTATGAAGTAGACTAAGGATAAATGAACTAGTTTCTCACAGACCAGGATCAAGCTTCAGCTGAAAAAGCTTAAACTCTAATTTGTCAGCCTCCTCATATACAAAAATAGTCTTCGAAGAAAAATTGAACTCTAACTCTGTATGGTAACCTCCAATCGATTATAAAATCATCTTCTAATGGATTTTATGTTATACAAATGAAGATCCTAAAAGGCCAATAATCCTTTTTCATCAGTCATATTTTTCAAATTGGATCAAATGGATCAAACTAAACGACATGTGAAACATATAAAAGAAAAAAAATAGTAAATTTTCAAATAAATATTGACTATATTTGATAGTGAAAAGCAACTGACCAATGGTGATATACCTCGTCTAATTGAGTGAACCAAAAATGAAGGTAAAAACAACATAAATTTATTCAATGGAGTACCTATGGAAGTTTCTTGCGAAATACAACATCCAACCTTGCGTCAAGGGTGTTTTCAAACACAATTTTCCCATCTTGAGAAGCCATCACAATGCCACCCGAACTGCAAAACTAAAATTATTCAGCAGTATATCCATCCGTATTTAAATGAAAATGAGTTTATTGGGGATAAATGAAAAATCACAAAAACTGGAAATGGCTACCCAAAGACCACTTTTACATTTAAGGTTCCAAAAAAACTAGCTGGAGTTTCATACAGAATAGCTTACATTTAAAAAAAAAATATACAAAATACAGAATGCATGAATCCATGGTTCTCATGATGGTGAGGCGTTCTCACCAACATGCATTATTCCACAACTACATTTTAACTTTTAATATAAAGAAATTACAACTCATGTCCCTCCCATAACATTATCAGCAAACTATAAATATATGCATAAAGGTAACAAATTTCCTCGACAGAATAGGTTAACGGGCGTGAAAAAAAAATATTAGTATTTGTTACACATGTTGACACATATTAAAAAAAAAATCTTGTTACACATGTTGACCGATTTCCAACTCAAGTTAATGCTATGAGAATAAGTATTTGTCTAGATACAGCATATGAATCTGAATATAAACACAATTGGAAAGGGGCCCGTTGTTGGGAAAAATGGTCACAACTTTAGTTAAAATAATGCTCATGGTTGAAATCTTGTGATGAGAAGTGCAATTACAACCACCAATCACTATAAGAATGCCTAAAAAATACCAGAAAGGCCCATGGGCATTATGATGGGAAGGGGCAGGAGGTAGATAGACATGTCTGTCGACTAGTATCTCAGGTTGATGCACATTTTCCTTCTGTGCATATTCCTGCATTGCCAGATTCAAGACAGACTCAACCAGATACAGGTCATCTTTCCGACATCGCAATAGAACAGCAGGCTCTTTGAGCCTGATCAAACTCTGCAACAAAGCAACATATTACCAGTATAATTATATAAACGATTGAACCTTCGAACATGAATAATTTAACCTTATCTGACAAGCATGCAGATTTTATTGAATAACAAACTCAGATAAAATTTGGGCACCCCACCAAGATTACTCGTTAATTTCATTCCCCTAACAATTTAAATGAGACCAAATCCCCACAAGAATTAAGCTCTCATCACAAAAAGTACAATATTCACACGAAAAATTTAGCATGTAGTCCCATATTAAAATAAATAATGACTTCTAAGTATATGAAGTTCATTAATCATTAGTCATTGAAGTTTCTTGCAACCTTTCATCAGCCATGATCCATAATTTTTCTGACCTTAAAATGTACCCATGAAAAAAAATTCTGGGAGTACAGCAACATTCACACAGTGAAATAGAACAAAATGATAATTAATTGAAACATACACTCATTTCATTGTAACGTAATCTTATAGTGGCAAATTTTACAAAATAACAACTTCAATAGCCTCAGCTGTTTCTCACCTGCACAATGAGATCTTTAAGAAGATTTTTATATACATGCTGGTTATGGCTAACTTGCAGCAGCTCCTTGGCTGCTGCCTCTTTCATTGAGTTAACCAAGTCATCTTGAGCTTGTAAAACTTTAATCCGAGAAGCATTAAGTTGCATAGAAAACTCACTACAAGTAAGAAAAAGTGGCAAAGCCTAGAATGTCAAACGGGGAAACAACATTTTCAAAGGAATATCAAATAACTTTGAAAGAAGTTACAGCAATCATAATAAGACATGATGGCAAGCTCCAAATGGAAGTAAGAGAAACGGATACTAGGTCAGATGCAAGCACTGGCCGTATGCCCTTTTTCCATCACAAAAGTGTGCTTGTTGCAAGCCATAATCCGTCTTCACCCAACCCTTCCTATTCAGAATCCGAATTCACAATGTAAGTATGGAATAATTCGGAATATAAACCTGATTTCAAACTGAAATGACACAGTTTGCTTGCAGCCAAAAGACAACAAAATACTAAAAATAACATATAAATTGATTGAGACTATAGTTATCAGAATTGGACCAGCTCGACCGGTTCGACCGGTGACTTGAGCACTTAACTGGTTCGGTTTTCTGATTGGACTGTTTCTGAAAAAAAACCAGAGAAACCTGGCTGACCTAGCTGACCCGGACGGATTTTACACGGTTGATTTTTTCAAAATGATAAAATATAATTAATTTATGTTATAATATAATTTTAATTTAAAATTAACGAATAATATTGACATTTTACATTAACATCCTTTTAAACTTTATCTGATTTGTCTTTTATTATAAATTTATGTTACTAAATTTTTAAATTTATTATGAATTTATGCTAGAAATACACATTAAAAATAAATAGTATTATATTAAAAGTATAATTTTAATATATTAATTTAAAATATTTATTTTATAGTAATATATATTTATGTATAATTATTAATTATATGCAGTGATTTTGGATATTATATTGACATTATTTTGGATTTTCAACCCAAAGAGAAACTGCCATGCCTGGTATTGCCTTATAATAATAATAATAATAATAATAATAATAATTAACTAATTAATAAAAACGAAACGTACAATATACAATGAAAAAAATGACCACACATCTGGGATTATGTTATGAACATCATTACATGGTAGGAAATACAATGGGGGAAGTGGGCGGGGGAGGAATTGTAGAATTCGACACACTACAAATATGGTTCGCTCTCTTCAACCATGGCCCAAGGACTTAACAAGGTAGCTGCGCCTCCAACATCATCAGGGTCAGAATTTTCCCCTCCTTTTATGCCATCACATTTCATACTGTGGAGATGCTAATTGTCCTCAAACCATCATAATCAATTTCTGACCCATAAGGTGGTGAACAAACTGCATTCCTGGACGCAGTGCATACCACCTTTTGGCTGTGCGTATGATCTCTGGAAATCCCCTAAAGAGGCAGAGATACTCATAGTCCTCATCCCCTTGATCAGATGCGTATCCATGCCATCTACCAATGCATTCTCGGGGACACCTTCAGGAGATTTGCAGTCCACCTTGCCATCGTGTGCATGATTGCTGGCAGTTTCTTTTGCGGGAATTGGACAAACAAAATTGACCGGCCCAACAACTGATACCACCTTGTTGTTCTGCACGTGATCGCTGGAAATTTGTTTGGTAGGTAGTGAACAAACAGCATTGGTGGTCCCAGCAACTGCTGATATCCCGGAACCCAGACTTCGTTTCCTCTAGTTTTTTTGAGCCTCTTCATCTGTAGTTTGGGAGGCGGTCACACCACTAGCTTCTCTTTTCCGCTTTAGAATAACACTCAGAGGCTTTGGCCCTTCAAAGGAGTGCAACGGGTCCTTTCCAGCCGTCTGGCCAGTTTTCAGATTTTTTGGTCCGGCAAAAGCAGTGTCACCCAGCAAGTTTCTCCTAATCAAAGGTCTTCTCCTGACGACATTGCTCCCCTCATTGCCCAAATCCTCTGGCTCGACTGGCCATTTCATTCTGTCTCGCAAGCTTCCGCGTTTAGGTATTTCCGGTGACAATCTGTCCCAAACAGATCCCCTTGCCGCTTGACAACCATTATTAACTGCAACTTTAATCCTTCCCCGGAGGCGACTGCTTATGGAGGTGTCCTGACCAACTGTTGGTCTCAAACCATAAACCCTCTTTTGGTTCAACAAATGATTTCGCAACATAGCCTCATAAATTTCGTCAGGACTTCTTTCATTCTCAACACCGACAGCAGTTCCCAGTAAAGTCGTATCGTAAGCAATCGTGCACTTGGGGTTATAAAGAGAGAGTGATATTGGAATTGGATCGATGATACCTCCGTCTTCTTTTCCAACCCCTCTGCCGTTTCTTGCTCGTCTTCTCCTTGGTCGCCTTCGTCGGGTTGGGGTTGGGGTTGGGGTTGGGGTTTGGGTTTGAACCGGAACAAGAACAACACCACCTGCTTCCATCATAAGAAACAAACAAAAAACACACAAAAAGCAAACGAACAAAAGAAAACGAAGCAAATGAAATTTAAAAAACAAAATCGAAGACGAAACCCTAAAAATGCGAGCAAACTCTTAAAGAAGATTCGAATTGGTTCCAACAAAGAGCCTTTGCTTGCTTGCTTGCGTTTGGTTCGTCGTTAGAGCAACAAATTCCCAAATCGAGGTTCTCGAAGCCCCCCAAATCGAATTCGAAATCGATGCGGATGGTTTGCGTTACAAAACCCTAGATCTTGATCGAAATTGGATTTGACGGATTGGATCGGAGAGAGAGCAGCGAGCGTAAGAAGCAAGAGACCAGCGTAAACTATACGCCGAGTATGAAGTCAGGTGACCAAGTAATGTCGCCGGAGATTGGTTATATATATGAGGGAAAGGGTGCGAGTGACGGCTGGCTGACGGCTGGCATTGTTGTTATTATTTTATTTTCTGTAAATATGAAAAATATTAAACTAACCTATAAATAACAAGGAGTATAATATTATAAATATAAAATATCATTTATTTCAATATGAATGTAACCTATCAAATACAATTTTGTTTAGTAGTGTTTTACCAAGTCAATAAACATGACATAAACTCTCTTTTTTATTATTCTAAATAGTTTTCGAAAAAAATTCTTTTTAATGAAATTTTTTAGTTTTATTCTTCTAAACTATTAAATTTGGGAATCAATTTGTAAATTCAAATAGATGATAATTCCCTTAAATTATAACTTATAATTTAATTTGCTAAGTATTATTTTTTATTATCTGAATATTTACTATATTACTATTTACATAGATATATTTTTGATCATTACACTTTTAACTTGCTACAATACTCTCCTCTTATTTCAAATTTATCTATTGAGTTTAAATCAAGGACCAAAAAATATTATCATAATTCTATTCACTTGATACAATCCAAGCACAGTATTTAAAATTGAAAGTTTAAAAGGGAAAAAAAAACTATAGCTAAATGTTATGTATCAATTAACAATATTTATTATTTATCAAGTAAATGTTTTAATTTAACTATGCAGTTTCAATACTATTTTTTAATAAGTTGTGCTTTTGTCAAGTGTATAATTTTTCAAAAGTAAAAAATTATAATTTTATTTGTATTTATTATTTCTTTAATAAATAAGCAATGATTATCAAGTTAATGCTATTTTTTTGTTAAATAAAAAAACTTTTTGTGACAAGTAAAATAAGATTAACCATATAAACAACATTAACTTAATCTTCATCATTCAAACAAGTAGTAAAATTCACATAAACAAAATCTCATTAAAATCATTAACCCCAATTAAAACATGCAAGGCCTTTTATGTAGATTTGAATTATGGTGTAATTGTAGGAAGCGTCAATACAATATGTGAACTAACAACTTCTAACATGGCTATTAAATTTTAACGCTATTAAACCTATCTAAGAAAGCAAATGGATGAGAGGTGCTGAGCACTTGTTGAATAATATGAGCAACAATATAATTGGTAGGTTCAACATAAATATAAATTTAATAATATAAATATTTAAAAGCTTACTAACAAGACAATAATAAGCAAGTT
The DNA here is from genome assembly GCA_023512835.1 of Taxillus chinensis. Taxonomy (NCBI): domain Eukaryota; kingdom Viridiplantae; phylum Streptophyta; class Magnoliopsida; order Santalales; family Loranthaceae; genus Taxillus; species Taxillus chinensis. The sequence continues at coordinate 8,173,129 of CM042090.1, read as the reverse complement.
AATCGCAATAAAATGTAGGGGCAATAGAATCAACCCTCTTCACCACATTTCTTTGGGGGGGGGGGTGTTGCTTAAAGTTTATTTTCAAAAGGTATAAGTTTTATAAAATTTTGACTACAAACACTATATGTTAAAGTATCAATGGCATAAGCAGAGACATTAATAAGAGGATAAATACTATTGGTATTAAAATTGCATTGAAATGCTCATAAGATCATCCTATATTTAGTTATATTAATTAGGAAAATTATGACTTTGGTCACTAAACTATGTATGTGGTTCATAGTTAGTTATTAAGCTTTAAATTCCCAATGAAAGATCACTCAACTTTTATTTTTATTCATATTTGATAATTTTCTTCATTTGATCATCAAATCATTGTTTAAAATTATTTAATTTGGTTTAAAATAATTACATTTAGGCCTAATTTATACCATTTTTAAAAAAAAATTATATAAATGGTTTACAAATATAAATTAGGCTTATTCTCAATGGGCTTATACTCTGAATTTGTTCAACTTGATAATTTTCGTGAATTGTGTTTTTGTTATGTTCTAGGGTGATATAGAGATTTGGGGGAGGGGAGGGCAGGGGAGGAGGGGAGTGTAACGCCCTCAAATTCGGGACTTTCAAACTGGGTGTGTTAGCGGAATTTAAATATACAAGTTTGATATAAATTTCAAACTATTAATTATTTTATTAAATAATTAATTAATTATTACAAAATTCAGTCCAAGATCTTTAACATTTAGGGGTTTATAGACTAAGTGTCCTTAATTCATTATTACATAACAAATCACATGAGCTATCAAACTTAACAAGTTTTTAAATTTCACACAACTTTATTTCCAAGCACATCTTGACTCTTTATCCTAGATTCTCCATTCGTTTAATTATCTGGAATTGAAAAAGAAATCATACAAATGGTGAACTCAAATAGCCCAGTGAGGATAAATATAAGTGGGTAAGGAAAATCATAAAAACATCGGATATAGGAAATACCATAAAAGATTTTATGACATTTGCATATCATACATGATCAACATTTCATAAGGAAATCATAGCATATAAGATTTATGTTCGGATATTATATCATAACATCATGATCCAAGTTAACTATTCAGATATCATAACATAACATAACATATTATCAGCTGAATTGATACTCTCCAGTGATGTTCTTTACCCAATACATTGGAGGTTTTTCTGAAACCACTTATCATGAACTTTCTTTATCCAAACATAAGAGAGATTATAACAAGATCAATTTTATTGCATAAAACAAATTATAGAATTTCATGAAGTATAATTAAGTAAAGAACATAAGGTTACCAATGATGATCCCGATTAACAAAAAATCATCTACCCCAATTAATAAAATAAAATATTAAAAGAGAAATCAAAAGAGACTAATGTTCTTAACGAATAAAATAAATAATAAGGGGGGGGGGTCAATGGAAATAAAAAAGGTAAGTAATAGAAAGAAACAAGGATATAGAAAGAGAAAAAGAAAAGAAAACTCTTAACAAAAGTCCTATGGGTGCATTGCCTACTATTTTGACTGTAACTTTCTAGATTCTTAATGAAAATCAATACGCCCACTTGGGATAGATTTCTAACTTAATTATCTATATTTTGAGACCAATTCCAAGTCTACTGGGCTTGTATATCAAAAGTTATTGAATTTTGAAGTGAGACTGAAAATTATGAGCGTATTACTAGACCTTTGTGTAATGTTTAAATTGTTTCTTCTAATGGACTAATCCAACGAGGCTAAAACTTTTACCAAAGGTATATAACTAAATTTGGAACACGTTAGTTTAATTTAAAGTTATTTTAAGATATATAACCAATGAATTTTTAAAGATAACCTCTAGAAACTACGTTAGTATATCCTCTCTAAGCATAAGATCGATATGAAATTTTTTGTCTTTTATAATTCTTAATAAATTTTGACATGATAAATTCAATTTTGTACGTATTCCATTTGATTTAGATTTAACATTTTAAGCAATAAATTATTTATTTAATATAATTAAACAAAATGATTGAATTAACTATGTAATTAGGTAAAATAACATAATACCACATTATAAAAATTAATAAAATAACACATTTATTTTCTTAAGCTAAAATATATATCAAATATAATTTATTTATGAAAATTAAATCTTATATTATGAAAACATGAGATTTAATTAATATAATTATCATACACGTTATTACATAATATTTTCTAAATATATGATTAAAATAGTTTAATTCTAAACATAAAATAATATGAAAAATAATTATTTTATTAAAAATCTAAGGTATAAGGGAGGGGGGGTATAAATTGAACTTAAAAAAAATCATGGCACTTATAAGTTAATAATCTAGCTTTTCAACACACAATGGGATTTTGTTGATGTACAATAGTTTAAAGTTTTATTAACATAAAATTAAGATGAACAACAAATAATGAAACCCTACCTATTCTCACTTTAAAAAACTCTTAAAAAGTATTAGAAAAAGCATAAATATAATTGTCTTGGTCGTATGTATTTTTATCTAAAATGTTGCATCGCCTCGAAGTAGGGTTGTAAATGAATCAAACGTTCATGAACACTCATGTTCAGCTCGGTAAAACATCGTTTATGTTCATTTGTTAATGAATAGTGTCGTTTATGAATAGTTTGCAAATACCATTGTTATATTCATGAGCATGTTCAAGAACGTTTACGAACAAGTATTCATAAACAGTTCGTGAATTCATTCGTGTTTGTGAAAATTATTTGTGAATAAGAAATTAACAAATCAATTAATATGTATAAAAGTTATATTTTATTAAATATAAATATATTTTTATTAAATATAATTTAATAAGCATATACTTTTATATTATTATTAAATAAAAAAATATATGTTTTTGATTTATTTATTTATTATTACTATTATTATAATATTTTCATGAATTATATATAGTAATTATTTAAATATATTAAACAAAGATAACGCAATCTAACAATTAATTAATTATACTTTTTTGGATAAGTTGATGGCATGATTCTTTTTTGCAGATTTTTACCATTTTATAATTGTGTTCGTAAATGTTCGTGCACAAGTTCGTGAACCATTCGTGAACAATAGAGTAACATTTATGAACAGTTCGTGAACATCATAATTTCAGGTTTGTATTCAGTTCGGTTCATTAATGAATAGTAACAAACATGTTCGAACAACTTACTATTTGGCTCGACTCGGTTCATTTGCAGTCCTACCTCCGTAAAGTTAGTAATGAAAATCCGTGTAATATCGACCATATCTTCATCTCCTAGACATGGAAAGAGAATCATCATAAATTTAGAAATTATTTGGATTAATTATGTTGAATCCTCCACATGCAATTTGCAATGCACAACGTTATTATCTACTATTCATAGTGTTAATCATAATGTTGGTGGAGATGATCATCACAAGCTACACATCGAAACACTAGAGTCCACATGGACAGTTTCCTTTATCACCAATCACAAATACATTACCTTGAACCTTAGATCTAAATGTACTTATATGCAAATATGATCACCAACGCTCATAAGTATGATAAAAACAACTCGTAGATATTTGAAAATAATTTCTATATTTTGTGAACGAAAATAGAAACTAAGGTAACAAAACATAATTAAAGTCTCAATAGATCTTTAGCATTGTAATAAAAATAATAAGATTAACAATGTTAATATTTATGTTTACATTTGTAATAAAGTATGCCCTATAAGATTTAGTAGTTGTGATTAAAATACATTTAATTATTAATCTTATAAGTTTGAATTATATAAGGTTAAGCTTGAATCATTGCTTAGATTCATTCTCTAACCCTAATCACTACAGAATAAATTGAGAATTTTATTCTTTAAGGGTCACATATTCGTAAGCTTACTAAGGGCATATCATGTGTAGATGCGTGTTTAGTATACGTTAATAGCAAAGTTAAGAAAAAAGATACGTAGATAAATTTCTTAGCTTGAATTTAATGTATTTGATCATAAGATTATTTATATTATTAAATTTATATATTTTAAATTTGATGCGCATATTTATTTTATAATCAATAGACAATAGCATCTGAATTTTTTATAAATATTATGCATCATAATATAACATAATATATTGTTACTAACAATTTGCAAGCTATTTACTAATGTCTATTACCAGTCAAAAAAAACCGCTGCTATCTTTTTTATACATATCATTATTGTTTATAAAACATAGAATTATTAATAAAATATTTTATAAATATCACTATTAATGTCAACAATATCACTTCTCGAGATTTTTAGTATAATTTTTTGGTACACATATTTTTATATTCATTTGAAAATATGAGTATTATCGATGCATTTATAGTATAATATTGTTAATATTTTTCATACATTTTATAGGTATGTGTAATATAAATATTTAATATAATAATTATAATTAGATTACACATAATTATTTCTTAATTTTTTCTTACTCATCCTCATTCCACATGAATCACGTGAAATCATGAAATAGTTTTTTTTTTAAATATCAATACACCATTTCAATATTTGATAATTAATTTTAATTTAATAAAATAAGTGACAACAGATCATATTATGTTTAAAGTTTTAGAGCATCTCTAACCATGCTCCCTAGATATCCTCTCTATTGTAGCTAAAAGCTATTTTATGGAATTACTTTTACATCACTCATTCCAATCATCTTTCCTATTTTAACTAAATATAAAATATTTTATTATTTTTTAAACTGGGTGGGTATAGGGCTACTCGTCGTCGGTGGAGGGCAGCTTCCTTTGCTGGCTATGACGGAGTAGAAGAGGGAGAAGTGGGTCGGTGGTCTTTTAAAAATTTGAAAGATTGAAATGTTTTCTTGATACCACGATCAGATAAGCAAAACAATAAGGGGGCTTCGGTAGACCTCCATTACAAACGAAAAACGTCACACCACCGTCTACATACACCAAGAAATTACCATGATGTAGAAAGACAACGTACCAAAATATTCACTACAACACCAAAAAGTCAGATCAATTTACCCGACAATTGTGTGATGTTCGAAGTTCAATTGAATTCATATCATCCGATCCACACAAACATAGAATCTCAAGCAACCCTCTCCATGATAAATTGATAGATCATACATTTTCTATCTGCTAATGAGGGTTAAAGTGCAGATCAATGTGTCTGAGAGCATCTTCCTCGAAAGCGACGTGCTTCTGGCAGTACTCGATCACCTTGGCCAAGACTTCACCGGAGATGTTGAGCAAGGGGATGGAGTTATTGTCGGTGCAGCCGTCCTTGACTATGTGCTGGATTGTCTTTGATTTGAACGTGACAGCCTCCCTCACCACGAAAGACAAGCCATCGAAGCTCTTCAGAGTGTATGCCTTCTGATCGCCGCTCGATTTGAATGCGACAGCAGCCTCGTCCACCCCCTGCCCAGCGATGTGCATCATCCCCCCCACCCAACCCCTGCGTACTACCCCCACTAGGGCTGTGTGTCATCCCCCTGCCCAGCCCCTGCGTCGCCACCCCGGCCAGCACCGTGCATCATCCCCCTGCCCAGCGCTTGCGTTGCCCACCCTCGCCCATCCCAGCCCCCGCGTCACCAAGGGACGTGCGTCATCCCACGACTTCCCTCTTCCCGTCATTAAAATAATCGATAGCGAGCCTAAAATCATTACTACATTTGGGGAATGTGATAACGAGTTATCTATTTTAGGGTGTGGTTTATGGAGCAGGTTGGAGCAGCTACGGTATGCATTTATAGGGAGAGGGTTGAAGATGCTCTTGTGGTTGTAATTTTTGATGTTAGGGCTAACTCAAGGATAGGTGAGGCCGCGGGCGAAAGATGGATGAAATATAAGAGAAAAATAATAAGAAATAATATAATATTATGTAAAGATTGAATAATAATTTTTTATTTTTAAAGAGTTATCGTAGTAATTTATAAATATAAAAAATATTTAAAAAATATTTTTATATTTGACTTGACAATAAAAAATCTAGAATTTGTCTCATGTCATTCGATATAAGAGCAATTCTAATACTATTTTGTATTTTTTATCTACATGTGAATAAAAATTTACATGTGAAGAGTCATTTTTTACAACCCCTTGGGGTATCTCTGTTGGTGAGGGACAACAAAGAACCATAGGGTTAAAGAGGTAAAGGCTAGAGAAATCCTAGGATGGGTGACCTCTGAGAAGACTATACCATTGGATAATAATGCGACCCGAACCTCTATCAAGATAGCGCTAACGCATAGGAGGAGAAGTGAAGGGGCGGGTGGGGGATGGATAAAGAAAGAGTCATTTTTATAGTTTAACTCCAACATGCTTTTTATATTTTATATGTATTTATGTTAAAATAATAATAATATTATTTTTTCACTTAGCCTTTTATGTATTTATAAGAAGGGGGGGGGTTGGGTTTTGACGGGCGGCAAGGGTAGAGGGATGGGAATGGGAGGCTGCATAGAATTGGAGATGAGAAGAGAAAGAGAGAAAAAAAATAATAAAATAAAATATAAATAATAAATAGTAACTCTTCATTTGTGAAGAGTTATTATAGTAATTTTCAGATGTGAAGAGTATGTTAGAATAGAAATTTTAAATTTTACTCTCTATATCTGTATAATACAGAGTAGGTTGGAGTTGACCCGAGACTTTAAACAATCTAGTTTTCTGATTGAATGATTTTTGCAAAAAAAAATTCCCGAAAAATCCCATTAATCCAGTCGGTTTTTTGTGATCTAACAAGTTTTTAAATAGCTCTAATATCAATAGTTTCGTTACTGCTACAGTTTTTACACATTTGGCAATGACGCCCCTACGTTGACACGTTTGCAGTGATAGTGAAATCAGTGACAGCGTGACAGTGCGTCACACACATTTTCGATAAAATGACCAAACTGAACATACTCGATTCATATAAGGATCTACTCGCAATCCGACGTGGAACCCGATTATTGGCCACGCAGCAACAACAATACATTATTTTGTTGTTTAAACGTAAAACCCCCTCCTTTGACCCCACGCCCTACACTGCGCTGCGAGCGAAAACTTTGATAGAGCGACCCACCCAGCCAGCGAGCGACAGCGGTGGAGCCAAAAATACAAAAATACACACACACACACAACCAAAATAAATAAATAAAATAAAATAAAATAAAAATTGCAGTCGCCCTCGCCACTCTCTCCGCGAATCGCTCTGAAACTCCCAACACTCAGATTCGAGGCCTCTCGCATTTGCCTCCCTCATTTTTCAGGTACTTATCATCAAGTTTTTGGGTACGAGAATCGAAAAATCCTAGTTTTTGCTTCATGGATCTTTGTCTACGCCTTCTGTTTTCATCGAAAGCCTTGCGGTGTTAACTCGGAATTCGTCGAACTCTCCTCGTATGCTTCTGTTTTTGTTTTTGTTGTCATTCCGTTGTTCTTCTTTCCTAGGGTTTCTATCTGGGTTTATCACATTTGTTGCTAGGTTTGTCGGCCTGGGTTTCTCGACCCCCGTTTGGTCTTCTGTAGTTCCATTAATGAGTTTCTCGTTTTTTTTAATATATTCAAGTGCAGTGTAGATGTTTTTGGTTTGGCCTCGTCTCCTTCACTGAGAAGCCTACTGATATTGTTCGCCGATTTTTTTCAGGATTGTTGATTTGTCTTATTCGTATTGGGGTTTCGGCCCGCTAGGGTTTTTAGTGGTCTATTTTACATTTTCTTGTGGAAGATGAATTAAAGGCTTTTTGTGGGAGTTTATGACTTTGTGTTTGTTTGTAAAGCTAGGAACATGTTTATAAACATAGTTGCCAAATACCCTTTTATTAGCTATTGCATTCACCTTCTAGTTGCAATGTTTCGTTTATTTTGTTATATGAATTTTTAAAGTTGTTTATTGATTTTTTTTCCCTTCCTGCTTTGTGTTGTTTTGGGAATGCAACGGGTCGCAGAGATGGCTGATAGTTGTTTTTCCAGGGTTGCTAGTAGTAGCTACAGCAAGTACACAGCAGGGTGTAGCAGTAGGATGAAATACCCTTCATATGCAATGGCAAAAGATTTTCCTTCTTATGACTCCTTAGATGAGAATATTCACTTTACTCTGACTGGTAAACCGCAACCATGTGCGAGGATGCGAGAGCTTGTTAGAGAGCTGAGGGCATTTAAGTTCCAAATTGCTGATTGGAATGACCCTGTTTCCTGCCAGCTTGAAAATCTTTTAACCCATAACTTGTATGAAATTTTCCGGAAGGCCATTGCAAAGATTGCTACCTTTGGGTACACTGAGGAGGTAGCCAAGAAGGCTGTTTTACGGAGCCGGATGCCCTATGGGGGTCAGGACCTTGTGTTGAATGTTGTGGATGATGCTTTGAATTTTCTTGATAAGGAAAAGGAATATGATGCTACCTCAGCTAACAAATTTGAGGACTTAGAGCACTTGGTAAATTATACATTGTTGGAGATGATATGCGTGCTTAGAGAGATTAAGCCTTTCTTGACTGTTGCGGATGCAATGTGGTGCCTGCTGCTTAGTGACATGAACATATTAAGTGCTTGTGTTGTGGAAGATAATCCCTTGACTGATGTAGGCATTGAGGAAACCACTGAAGAAACCCCAAACTTTGCCATTCCCCAACTAAAGTCCAAAGGTCAAAGTTTCTCAACCAGACTTCCATACCCAATTGGCCCAGATATTCCAAAACATTCTTTTCCCTCTCAAAATTCCGAATTTAAATCACTGAGATCTGGGCCAGCTTCAAATTTATATAACAAGAGACACTCCTTTGTCTTTGATGCGGGGCTAAACCGGGGGAAGCAAAGTCTGATTCCTGATGCAGACACTTTTCAGATTACTGGAGAAATTTGCCAGATTACATCGCAAATGTCAACTGAGGAAGAAAAAGTGGGAATGGGCAGTAAAATCAGAAAAGAGATGAAGCTTCAGGAAAAGTCATTCCAACTAAAGGGAAGCTGTTGTGCATATAGAGGAGGTAAGCTTTCTAGCTCAGGTTATTTTGTTGTGGAGAGTAAAACAAAAAGTTCCTCCAATCCGCGTGCTAAACACATGAAAAGTTTTCCTCACAAATAGGTAAGTCTGTAGGAGTCAAGGGTTGCCAACAATGTTCCTCTCCTGTACTTGATTCAACTTGTACGGGTGTCTCAATGACCCGCCCTTCAACGTATCCCCTCTGCACATCATGTGCTGAAAATTTTAAGCCTTTTATGCCGTCATTGCCTCCTGGGAAGAACACTACTTCAGAACCTCAGTCCAAAATTCATGAAATTTCTGAAATGCCTGATTATTATGCTGAAATACCGTATGACAAGTCTCAAGGAAAGTATATCCCACAGAATAAAAAAGATGAAGTTATACTTAAGCTTGTGCCTAGGCTGCAAACCCTTCAGTGGGAACTCACTGGTTGGGTTGAGTGGGCTAATCAGAAGGTTATGCAGGCCATGGATAGGCTCTGCAAAGATCGAAAAGAAGTTAAGAAAATGAAGCAAGAGAAAAAAGAACCAGAAAAAATCATGAAAGACCAGCCAACTTTGGTGGAACATGCCATAGAGAGGATTTCTGAAATGAAAATAGCCTTGAGAAATGGCAATTGTCAGATTGAGAAGGCGAATATTACCCTTGAAAGGCTTGAGGCAGAACAGGTTATGCTGAAGAAGGAGATGGAGATTGCCAAACTACATGCAGCCAAGAGTGCTGCAAGTTGTGAGGAATCAATAGAGAGGGACCAGGAGACACTGAAAAATGCCGAGTCATATGGTTCACCAAAGGTTCTGCTGAATGAAGAACTAATGACCAAGAAGCGCAAGGTGACTGATCTACAAAAGGAAATAGAGAAGGCAACAGATCAACTAAGCCAGATTGAGGTATGCTTCTTTATAGACCAACTACCTGTGTACCCATGGAAACTGAAGGAATTGTTTACAAGTGGAATGCTTTTCAACTTGGCACAAACATATGGCACGTGTGTGAAGTCTCCTAGGTTGATGGTTTTAATTTTTAATAATACAAAAATGAACTTGACCAACTTGTGTGGTTAACAATCCAATGAACAAGCAAAGGCCTTTTCCAGTTAGTAAAGTATCCAATAAGTTGATTTTAAACGGAGTATCAAAATTACTGTTATCTTGTTCCTCCTTCCAGTCTTATTTATCTTGTTTCAATATAGGTACTGCTGCCTGCTATTTGTTTATTATTACTGTTTACAGTTTTTGGAAAACTTGGCCTGTCTAGTCTTATTTGTTGGTACAAACTGCAGGCTAGATGGAAAAACGAACACACTGCAAAGGAAAAGCTATTTGAGCAGGCGGTGTCCATCAGAAAGGAAAGAGAAGAACTTGAAGCTCTAGAGAAAGAAGAGAAGGATACAATCTGGCAACAAGCATGGAATGGCATGCAAAAACATTCGATGGACATCAAAAGTCTTGAGGTGAAGTTGTCTCAATTGAGATTCACAAGTGATCGCTCAAGAATAGGGGCAGTGCAAAGTGTCACCGGCGGAAGCTACCCTGACTGCCTTCCAAAGTTTATGAAAGTACAGGCTCAGATTCAGAAGGGTAACAGGCCTCCTGTCCCCAGCAGAGTGGCTAATTCCATGGACATCACTGGCAGTGGAGGTGTGACACAGGAGCGTGAGTGTGTTATGTGTCTGACAGAGGAGAAGTCTGTGGTTTTCCTCCCATGCGCTCATCAGGTATTGTGCCCAACGTGCAATGAGCACCACGAGAAACGACAGATGAAGGACTGCCCTTCTTGTAGGACCCCTATTCAGCGACGTATCACGGTGTCCTTTGCTCATGTGTAGGTTTTTTTGTTGTCTACCCTTCTCCGTTGACTGTCAGGGTGCTGAGATCCAAGAAAAATGTTTTGTTTGGATTTTGTTAGCCTTTGTATCCGGGTTTCTTCATGCTTGTGTGTGAGGGAAAATGAAAATATTGGAAGTGCAGCAGGTGCATTGTAAAATTTGGGAAATCGATGCTCTGTTTATATATAAATGAGATGTGCGTGTTGTCTCTTGCGTGGGATCTGATATTGGAGCCGAAAAATATTGCGTTGTGATAAATCACCTTTATATTTGTTGATAACAACCCAACATTCTTTGTTGTTTGTGTCGTAGATATGTACGAGTGGTTAAGGAGGCAGGCTTTAAAGCAGGTTCGAACCCTTCTGTTGTTGCGTTCAAAATATTTTAATAGCATAAAGTTCTTAGCCTTTTACTTTTTCCTTAAAGCAGACATAAATCAACCATCCTAAATAAAAGATTAAACAAAAATAGGTCGCTCGTTACGAATCTCATTAAACTCGGACATTTGCTTGAGGGGAAAACATGAACATGTACACATGATCCATCCCAATCATTGAAATATTTGTTCACACTGTAAGAACCATTTCTCTGTCCAAGCTTCCACAAAAACTCGCCTAATATACTTCAATATATTAATATGGCTGTCCCAAACCTTTTCATTGTACGAACCTTCTCTATGGTTATCTCAACCTCAACCCATTAATGAGTTCATCATTGGACAACAGCCAACAGGCATGTGTGTTGCGTTGAGAAAACTAAATTGAATATTTATTATCTATATGGTCTTGGGCACGTTGCTAGTTTATCCATTATAAACCAACATCCATTGTGTTTAACCTTTGTTGTTGTTTTTTTTTGACTATTTAGTGAATTTATTCCACAAAACGAATAACCCAAAGCGGCATGGTTGGCAGATGGCCAGCGTATGCTACATGTGTGTGGCTCAACTACTGAAATCGGTGGCTCATTTGGACAAATGCCCTTATTATGCTAGACATGGTTTGGGCCACTCCATCCACCCGGCATGCACTTTTTCTTTCCTGGCTTTCAGGACCCCCAGGCTGGTCCACGGAGTCATTGAGAGCGATGTTGATCATAATCGTTTGGAACATTTGGACGGAGCCGAACTGTCACATCTTTAGTTTCCGGTATACAGCACGTCTCCCAAGAAATGGGAGACTGTCTTATCGGCTTTTGAACTAAATCAGTAGCTGAGGGCATTTTTTGAACTAAATCAGTAGCTGGTCCGCGGAGTCATTGAGTCTTTTTGATTAAATTGTTTAGTTAAATGTCAAAAAATTACTTTCGTCGGGTTTAATAAAGTTCACACTAAATTGTTGAGAGCTATACTATAGTACTAATTAAATTTACTTATCCACTATAATAGCCAGCAAATAAAAAATTATTAGAAATACGTATTTTAAATAAATATTTTACATGAGTGGGTCATATTAATATTAATAATAGAAAATTAATATTTAAATAAGTACAAAGTTAAAATGCTGAGCTAGATATGTGCATTTTAAAAATATAAGTAGTTTTGATATATAAAAGTAATTTTATTTTTGTTAAACTAATTAAATATTAACTGAATCAATTGTAAATGCTCTTAATGAGTTCTTCAATCTAACCATTTGGCCAAATTATCAAGTTAAATACTAAAAAATCTCTTCCATCCAACTCAACAAATGCCCCAGCCTCCAAAACATTGAAGAGTTATAATACTAATCAAATTTGCTTATTTACTGTAGCACTTATCAAATGAAAAAATTAAAAAAAATGTGTATTTTAGAAGAATGTTTTAAATGAGTAAGGTCATATTAAATAAGTATATAATTAAAATATTGAATTGGATATATGTGCTTTAAAAAAATAATTAGATGAAATAAATAAAAATAAATTTTACTTTTTTACTAAACTAATCATGAGCCAATTGTAAATGCTCAAAAACATTTGGTTGTGAGGCCCAAACAATTGGGCTATTATAAGATCATTGACCTTGACTTCATCAAGCAAATGCCAAAAAATAAGAAAAAAGACACTTTTTCATAAATTTAAAAAAATCTTATCAAACATTCACATCTGATTCATCCAAGAACATTTTATAAAAAAAACTTCAACCATCTTTTTTTCTCTTTCTGCGAAAAAAAAAAAAACTAAGTTGACGTCAAATTTGATGAGAATTTTGAAAAAATTATAATTTAAATTTTGAAATTTAATATTTGATGATACTTCCATCTTTTTACATTCATTAACTTTTTGATGTTTGATGATGCCGGTGCTCTAAGTATTGTGCCATGTGACATGCATGGCAGCCTTCCAATATTCTTTTTATTGTTTTGTTTGTTTTTGGTTTCAATAATATTTAATTTATTTTTTGAAAAAGCCTGTTAATGAGTCTTTTTCAGAAAAATATATGTTTCTTATTTTAACCAAACAATTATATAATTAAGTTCTTTTAATGGAAATCGAATTTTTGCTTTTTTAACCTGTATTGGTTTTAGTGAAAATTTGTTAACATATATAACAATAAAATAAGTTGATCACAATAATAATAATATTGTGCTCATATAATAAATTATTCTTTTATACAACTCGAGAAATACTATTACACCCCTCTCCTATAATATATTTTCACAATGACAAAATAGCTGAACATTTTTACCCTCCTCCATATATCATTTGTTTTTCGAATTATCATGAATGAGGATAACATTTATCCAATAACATGTTTACATCATGTAATATGTCACATCAACAGGGGCCGTAGTCTCCTGTATCAACAACTGGGGCTTAAACGTGAGCATTAATGAAGATATATATAGATTGAAAGTCAGCGACAAAGCAAAGATCAACAACTAAGCATAAAGGAATATGGGAACAACACCATGGCCAAAGGTGGGCAACGGCGTTCGATCCGTGCTTTATACGTGACCAATTAAGCAGGATGCCATATAGTATACAATTAATATAACAGTATGCCCAAATTATCAAACAAGTCAATATCATATCAATAGTACTCAATTAATATTATCAAATACGTGACTTTACAATCCCAGCGGCGTTTCATCCTCCAATGGCCAACGGTGGGCAACGGCGTTCGATCCGTGCGTGGGCAACAACATTCAATTTGTACGTGGGCAGCATCAAGCTCCAGCGGTAGGTGGGCTTCAGGGGCAGACGGCAAACAAAAAAACTAAAGAGATCCAATTTCAAAATTATAAAATTAATATTTTATTAAGATAGTCGATAAATTTATTGAGTCTGTTAATTAGTTAGAATTGTAAAAATTAATTAGATAAATTTTGTAAAATTGAATTTTCTAACTAAACTTTATTTAGCAAGATGTGAATTCCCTAATCAAGTATGAATAATATTTGCTAGCACATATATTTGTTTTATTTATTTATTTTTACTTTTTGTCAAATCTATAATATTGGAACACACGTGATATGGTCTGTAGGATATTTAATATATATGTGTGTTGTATCTCTTTCTCTTTAAATATCTTTATTGTCTTTTAATTTTTCTAATGGCAATTGGCAAGGGCATTGGTGAATCCCTACTTGTATCCATACAACTATTAAAACCATAGTTATCAGGCCGATTCACTCAGTCTGACCGGTGAATCGATGACTCGAGCCTTTAACTGGTTTGGTTTATTGATTAAATTATTTTTACAAAAAAAAATCAGAGAAATCCAGCTGACCCATTTGATTTTTTGTGACTTGAATAACCCAGTGAGGTTTCACAAAATCAGTCATTTTTTTAAATAGTAAAATATCATTTAATTTATTTTATAATATAAATTTAATTTAAAATTAATAGTTAATACTAGTATTTCACTTCAATGTCGTTCTAAACTTATCTGATTTTTCTTTTATTTTGAATTTATGTTACTAAAATTTTAAATTTATTAATAATTTATATTAGAAATGCATATTAAAAATAAATAGTATTATATTAGAAGCATAATTTTAATGTATTACTTTAAAATATTTATTTTTTATTAATATATATATTTATATATAATTATTAATTATATGACCGGTTCGATTACTACCCAACGGTTGAATTAGTGACCGGTATCCGGTTAGGTTCTAATAACTATGATTTAAACATATCTCCCCTAACATCAGTTGCTACGTATAAGACTATTTTTGTGTAGATTCTCTCACACACAAATACCTAATATGACAATAATTTATTAATTCTGACTAAATCACTAGCATGACCTATTCAATTACTGGTAGGACTTAATCAAATTAGTAGGTCAATAAATTATTGTATGCAAGAGCAAAACTAGGCTTGGTCTAAACTCTAAAGTAAGAGTGAATAAGTTCGATTTGAATCATTTTGGGTCATTTTCAAATCAAATTGTTGTTTTTTTAGTTTGGACAAAATTAAACCAAATTAAATTAGTTGCTTAAACCAAATCAAGTTAGATCGAACTGATTCGATTTGGATCGATTTAGTTTGAACTAACAATCTAAAAGATTATCTATATAAATCGGTTTGATTGATTAATTGTTGAGTTCTTAAAAATTAAAATGATATAAAATAAAATAAATAAATAATATATGCGCATATTAATACTAATATATATTAAATTTATAATTTAAAAAATTTTAAAATTTAATAGCATAGTTGACAAATACAAGAATCAAATTTCTCTTACCAAATAATTTTAAATAAATAAGTCATAAAATATAAAAATTAAAAAATAAGTAAATAAAATGTTCTAATATTTAAATCACTGTTTTAAAATTACAAATCAAACCATAATATTATTTGATTTGAAATCAAAATAAAACCGATTAATATCCGTTTCAACAACCCAATTACAGTTGGGCTCGCTCACCGTTTTTATGCTGACGTGGTGGCTCTCCCCATCAAGAATCAATGAACCATCACCCCACTCGCACGGCCGCTCTCGAGGAGTTGGAGCCGTTATTCATTTTATATATATTAAATATTTCTTGTTTCACTGGTTTTGGCTTCTTCTCATGCAACAAACAATCAACCAGAACCAACCCTTGCGAGCTTGGCTTCTTCGTCCCTTCAAATGCTTACAAACCTCACCGCCAATCTCCGCCAACTCTGCTCCCGCCTCCCGTGGCCTCTCCGCCGGCAACACAGAACCAGAATCGCCGTCGCCACCTTCCGAAAACCATCCAATCGCTTCCCTCATCCTCCTCCGTCGGCCTCGGTTCACCCCAACGATGACCGACTCACCGGAGCGGCCGAGTCGAACTCGTCCGAGTCCACGAAAAAGACCATCCGGATAGCGACGCTGAACGCTTCCTTGTTCTCCATGGCGCTTGCGGCGCCACCGAGCGAGTTGACGAGTCTAGAGTCCAGAAACGAAGGCTTCTTCGGCGTGGAGAAGCCGGGGAATGGTCGGTTGAGGGGGATCTTGAAGCGGCCGCCCTTGCTTGGAATTTCGTCGAAGACCTCGGAGGCGCTTGCTAGATCGAAGCTCCGAGTGTCGATCGATCTTCCCGACAACGAGATCTCTCGGCAACTGAGCTTCCTCGTCGCCGAGAGCTGTGATTCTTCTTCTGCTCCTTCTTCCGGAGGGAGCTTGGGCGGCTGCAGAAGTCAGGTAGCGGATGACACGAAAGGGGACGGGGATGGAGAAGGAGGTGGGGAGGGTTGGAGGAGGAGTAGGAGGAGGACGGTGGCGGAGGTGCTGAGGGAGGTGGACGCGGACATATTGGCTCTTCAGGATGTGAAGGCGGAGGAGGAGAAGGAGATGAAGCCGCTATCGGACTTGGCGGCGGCGCTGGGGATGAACTACGTGTTCGCGGAGAGCTGGGCGCCGCAGTACGGCAACGCCGTCCTGTCCAAGTGGCCAATCAAGCGGTGGCGGGTTCAGAAAATCTTCGACGACACCGATTTTAGGTCTCTCTACTCTCTTCACGTCTTCCCTAGTGTTTGGCATTTTATCAGTCATAGCACTCGACACTTGATACAGTTTATTAATTTATAAAGTATTAAATTAACATCTACACATTAATTGCGCACCAAAAAGACGTGGACGCGTTTGATGTTACACTAGAAATACGATGGGTTTGCAAAGTAGGGGGAGAAGGAAAATCCTTTATGGATGTGAATTAGTGCCCATATATAGATAATTATATCAAAGTTTGACAAAACCTCAAAATGGTTATGTGACTTCTGTCATGCAGGCATCCAGTACTAAATAGCAATGGCAATTCACAATCAGGATAGAGTTGAAGCAATTTCTGATTTCTTACGTTTTGGTTGAATTTTCATATTTGTTAAATACTGAAACTTTATGAAGAATTTTTCGATCCATCGCTTTCATAAATGAGGAAATTTTGGGTTGTTTTCACAAAAATTACTTAATATGGTACAACTGACAGTGACTTTTTCTATTCATCGGGGATGAAGCTGATGTTTGATGGGGCTCTGCTGTCAGTTGTGATTGTTTCCTGGTAAAATGGAATGAGGATGAACATCTTCTATTACATACATATATATATATATATATGTATATATATATATTAGGAAAGTTACCCAGCTGGCTGTGTGTGTGTGGGGGATTGCCCTCTGAAATTATGATAAGATCGAATGGATAAGAATGTTTTTGACACAAAACTTCCTTTAAAGTATGCGCCGACATAACATTGGAACACGTGTATGTAGGAATGTTCTCAAGGCCACAATTGATGTCCCCATGGAGGGAGAAGTCAACTTCCACTGCACCAACCTCGATCATCTCGATGAAAACTGGCGAATGAAGCAGGTCAATGCAATAGTCCAATGCAGTGATGAACCCCATATCTTGGCCGGTGGGCTCAATTCTTTCGATGAGTCTGATTACTCCATAGAAAGATGGAGTGACATTGTCAAGGTAAGTTTTTTTTTTTTTTAAACTTTAGTAGTTTAATTTTTAAAGCTATATAATAATAATAATAATAATAATAATAACAACAACAACAACAACAATCTCGTGTTAAATGGATGTTGTTGTCAACTCATCATGTTCATGTACCACACAGTACCACGAGGACAAAGGAAAGCCCACGCCAAAGGGTGAGGTGATGAGACTTTTGAAGGGGAAGCGATACATTGATGCGAAGGACTGCGCCGGAGACTGTGAGCCGGTGGTCATAATTGCCAAAGGCCAAAGTATGCGAAGCTGCGAGCACTTTCGCTTACTACTATTGTCCGAGATGTTTATTCAGCCCTTTTAAATCTGCCTTGTCTTCTAAATCTGATGATATGGGCTTTGATATGCAGGCGTGCAAGGGACTTGCAAGTACGGGACAAGAGTGGACTACATACTGGCATCACCAGATTCACCGTTCAAGTTTGTTCCTGGCTCGTACTCTGTCTTGTCATCGAAGGGGACTTCTGATCACCAAATAGTGAAGGTTGAAATTAGAAGAAGCGGCAGCGAGATTGCTGAAGAAAATGTTACTGTGCAGAGGCAGCATTCAAAATTGAAACTTTTGGGGATAGATGATAGCTGGGCCTCATTCCCTCCCAGGAAAAAACCTGCTTTATTAACTGGTATGTTCACAAAAAGCAAAAGAAAAGGATAGATTTGCTTCATTACCAATTGTTTGTTCTCATTCAGCACTGGTACCAATATGAGCTCAAGCAGGAGATTTGGTAATTTTTATCTTATTTTGGGGGGTACCGTGTGGAACAGCTGTCAAATAACATGCTAGAATATGAAAATGTGTGGAGTTTGATGATGAGTACTGAGTAGTAATTAACATCAGGAAATAGTTCCAAGTTACTAGCAACGGTGGAAACTGTGTACAGTAACATTATAACTTTTATATATATATATATATATATATATATTAATTTTGATATTTAACTGAATGATTTATGGATAGTCGAATGCTAATGGATTGGCATGTAAATTATAGATTTTTATTTTTTTACATATCAATTATCGGTAGATGAAATTGTAATACATAAACATTCGGTTATCAATCCAATTGACTCAATCAATTTAAAATCTTTAGTCACGAATAAAAATTAAATTAACATCAAATCTTCTTCGGAATGCTTTTTTTCTTTTAAATTGGAGTATCAACTTCATTTTCTAGCCTATAAGGGTACCCATGGTGGATTCTCATTCCCTACGTTTAGGTAGGGGTAGGTAAATTCGAATGGTACATTTTCATGGGAATGGGTTAATTTTATTCCCCCATCTCTTCTGACATTGAGTATTAAGTGATTTGAGAATCAACTTCTAAAATTGTACAATACTTAAAAAGTCACTTGGTAAGTATTTTAAACTCCGAAAAAGATATGGATTAATATTTTTTTACTGCTTGGCTAACATGAAACCGAATAGTAAGCGTGAAAAACTCTCTCGACATGCATGCAAACTTTTCTCACTCATATGAAAATGAATGGAAAATGTACAATAAAAGTGAATTGTCAAAAATGTCCATTTCAACAATAGAAAATATTTATAATTAAGGGTAATATTGGTATTTCAGATAATATTCTTATTATAATTAAATTATAAAAATTATATCTTTCACTTCTTTTTCACCCCAACCAAACAATGATATTTTTCACTCTTTTTCTTTTCACTTATTTTCTTTCCGCCCTTTTTCTACCTCAATTTTTTCTACCTTTTTTCCACCCTTTACCAAGAAAGGGTAATGGTTATTTTATTTTTTTATTTCATTTTTAAAATGTAATAGGTATTTTCGAATATAAAAAACTGAAAACAATAAAATTATTATTTTCATTTTTAAAGTCTCCTAAAGTGAAAATACTTTTTTGTTATTTTCAGTTTTTAATTTTTTATACCCGAAAACAACTATTACATTTTAAAAACAAAAACAGAAAATAGGCCAACCAAATATGTCTTAACTTTTTCTCCAAGTCGTCCTCCACTCCACACCAAGGCCAGTTCCATTAAATTGGGTGTCGTTCAAAAAGGTGTCCCTTGAACAATATAAAAATTACTTTTATGATTGATGGAAAATAATTGTTTTCATAAAATCAAATGTAGAATTATAATTTTCTATCGGTTTAAAAGTTAGAAAGCTCATGAAACATTTCAAAGAATTTGACAAATAATTGTTTGATTCATCCAAAATAACAGAAAAAATCTTAATATTAATCCTTGCCGTTTTATATTTAAAAAAACAAACATGTATTTATTGATAATAAAAAGCAAGTACAAAGAAAAAGACATAGTCTAGTCTAACCCAAAGTCCAAAGGACCAATCTGATTTGCAGCTCAATTGGTGGTAAATATATTGCCAGAGTGCTATCTAAAGAAAGGCCAAGGGTTCATTTCTCACCTCCAACAATCAATGGATTATTCCGGTAGTGTCACGTGGCGATCTAAACGCCTATCTATCGGGCCAACTTGTGCACTAGGATAGTGAGCTAACCACCTGTCCGAATATTCGAGAAAACTTGCTGGTGGCTGACAGTAAGAGGCTAGTTGGGTTGGATGGATTTGAGCTTGTAGACCCGGTTTGGTGAGCTAATTTTAGCCCAAACTATTAATAAAGTAGCTCTCCTAGTCCATCAAATCATAGTGGGTTTACATGCTATCACTTTTTACATTGGATTTAATCTTCATCAAAAAGCTATTATCTTTGGTGCTCTACACTAATGTGCAATGAGACGATCGATTCTTTCATACGACTCCTTTGAGCATTTTTTGTGGCCATGACAAACGAGAGTCCAAAGATAATTTTTACAGATCAGGATGCTGTGATGGAAAATGCCATATCAGTTATTATGCCCGACATAAGCCACCATCTTTGCACTTAGCATTTGATGCAAAATGCTTTATGACATGTCAATTACATTTACAAGGATAACGGGATCAAAGGTATTTTTTTCAAAATCAACTTGAGATGAAATGCTTTGACAAGTATGAAGTGCATGATAATCATTTGTTGAAGCAAACATATTTGTGATAAAGGAAAATTGAGGTTGGCCCTATGTTAGATTATCTTTGGTTTTGGGAACAGGTACCACCAACATATTGAGTCCTTTAATGCTTTCTCAAAGAATTGCATTTGGTTTAATTACAATTTAATGCAATTTTTCATTCATTTTTATAAGATCCTTTGTGATAAGCGATACAAAGAGTTAGAAGTTGAATATACTTAATGTTAAAAATTGACAAG
Source organism: Taxillus chinensis (assembly GCA_023512835.1). Taxonomy (NCBI): domain Eukaryota; kingdom Viridiplantae; phylum Streptophyta; class Magnoliopsida; order Santalales; family Loranthaceae; genus Taxillus; species Taxillus chinensis. The sequence goes on along the minus strand of CM042090.1, from coordinate 8,152,136 downwards.
GAGCCGATAAAATAAGATGTGAATATGTTAAAACAAGTAGGTGCACTCCATATTTGAAGAATTTTAAAAATGAGCTTGCGAACTCCATTAAAGCAACGATTAAAGACATTATATAATGGTGAGTTAGTGATACTATTGATTGTGTGTATAACTATTAATGATGATGGCATAAGGACAAGGAAGGTGATAATGGACAAGAATGCTTTATTTGCTTGTAATTGTAGAAAATTTGAAACGAAAGACATATTGTGTAGTCATTATTTGAAGATACTTAAAGAAATAATGAAAATAAAAAAGCTTCCAAAGCAATATATCCTCGAGAGGTAAATAAAAAAACAAGGTCTAAACATGTGAAAGATAGATGTAAGCATGATATTAAAGTTTATGTTAAATTGCATTAAACTAAAACAAATCATTGATGGTCATATTTAGTGGAATAGGTTGTAAAGTTTCTAAAAAATGGAGCAGAATACAAAGCAAAGGAGAAAGAGGACAATTAAACAAAATGGTGTCGTATCGTAGGAAGACCACAAAACCTTTCACCATTGAGGATCCACACTCCTGTGATTAGACATTTATTTTCGTGGATATATACATGCAAACTAATTCTTTCTGCTTGCACCGGTGGAATATTTTGGCCTTGTTTGGCTACACATGATTATTTTTAAAAACATGAATGTTTTAAAAATTTGTAAGTCCATATGAATTCCACAACTCATAAATAGTTTTAAGTTTATTGGGTACACTATTTTAAAAAGCAATTCTATTTTCAAAAATAATATCTGAAATCTCGTTTCACATCTTTTAATGGAAAAAAATAATTTATGTTTCATAATTGTGGCATGATTATAAAAATAAATAACTCATAACCCTCAATTAAACCCATGAATTTTATATAGAAAATAATTTAATTTTTGAATTTAAAACTGCAATAGTTTAACTTTTGAACTCCTAATAGTTATTGAAAAAATCTCAACTTGATAGTTTTTTATGACGTTAGATTTGAATTTCTTTTACACTAATGCTTTTAAATATTTATAGGAGGAGTTTAACTATTTCAAATTTGATTATTATAAAATAATCATTTTGTTGATTTTTTGCTGAATAAAATAAATTTGATATTTAATTGTGCAATTTTTGGGATGCATACCCCTACAAATCCTTTTGAAAAAATTGTCTTGAAATTATTTGGATGTTGATGTGTCAACATGTAAATCCTAGATAACATTTTAATTTTTTTATATTAATTACTTATGAGTGAGATCGTAACACATAGCTATTAATCCAAATGAAATTGGCTGAGATTCTTTACCATAAAAAATTACTTTATGATTATTTATTTATATGGATTAGTTGTCAATTTTTGGAAGTATAAATAAGAATAAGAAAGGATAATAATAAAAGTAAATGAAGGGAGGCAGAAGTACTTTTCGGTCCATATTTCCTTATGTACAGTCTCTATTTTCCATACAAGATCAAGTACATCAAAAATGTTCCCATATTTACAACCAGCAAGCAAACTCAAATTTCAAACTCAAATATTCAAACACACACACACACACGCACGCGAACATACACACACATATATACACAAACACTCAAACAATAGAAAAAATAAAAATAAAAAGCTCCAAGAAAAGAGCTTAAAGATCATCTTGATCGTCATGATCGTGGCAGTGGTCTCCTTGTTGGGGGCCGTCTTCGTCCAAGTGCATCACCAGGCAGCCGTCTGACCTCCTCGACCTTATGATCTCCGGCCGATCGTTCCGGACCCTGATGATTTCCAGCCGTCCGTCCCTCCTCACCGACCTCAGATCGAATCTCGGCCGTCCGCTCCTCCTCAGCGTCGACAAAATTGGCGGGAAACTCTTGGAAACCGCTCCCCCGGATCCGCCGGCGGGTCCGGCCTCCCTCCTCCTCGGCCGCGCTGCTTCGTCCCCGGTGGTGTCCGCTGCAGCAGGCGACTCTGCCCCTTCATCCGTTTCGTCGATTCGAGTCCGGTCGCTCGAACTCTCGAGTCCCAGGCTCTCCGTACACAATGCCAGTTCGCAGGTCCGACCTGATCCGCCGCCGCCGCCGCCGTCCGACGGGGTTTCGGAGTTGCCGGAATATTTGACTGTGACGGCCTCCAGAACATTCGGCGAGTGATGAATGTCGACGGAGGAGCCAATGAGTCTGAGGCCAGCGACGTCGGAGGACTGGTGGGGGAAACTCCGTCGATGGCGAGGCGGTGGCTGTGGTGGTTGGTCGACGTCGGCGTTGGAGAGACGGAGAAGGGATGGGATGGTCTTATGGAAGAAGGAGCGCATATTCTTCTCTGCAAAGAATTTGATTTTCTTGGCTTTTATATTTTTGAAAAATATTACTTTTCTAATATCCCAAATGGTTATTATTATTATTCAACTTTTTAATTAGTTCTCAGTTACTAGTCTTTCAAAAAAAATGGTTACCATCTTATCTTGATTAAAACATTGACAAGAACAAGAAGTGTGCCGTTACAAGGGAGGGAAAATTATTTTTGGAATAGTCCATATACATATATATATATATATATATATATATATATATATATATATATAAGCTAGTTGAAATAATTATGTATACGTGGAAAAATACACTGCCCAAAAAGAACTGATTTTCTTTTCATCCAAAATTATTTATTTTTACAAAATTAAAAGTTGGAAGTTGAGCCAACATCAAATTTTTTAGAGTAGATCGTGAAGTAAGATGAGATGATCAAGACGCGGAATGAATTGTCATGACAAACGCTCATGGATTTAAGACTTTTATACAAAAAAATGAGTGCAGAAAAAAAATATACTACAGTGGGAACGATTAAATCTACTCCAATTATATCTATATCTATTGTTAAAAAAACATTAATTAATTATTATTGAGAGTGAGTAATTTGCCTTTTGATCATAAGATATAGGGGATGAAGGTTAAATTAAATAGAGAAAAAAAATATATATCAAAAATTTCTTGAATACCTTTTGACAAATAAGTTGATTGTGGTATTCCTTGACACCAAATCTACAAAGTTGCATAATAGACATCATAAGGGTGCAGTGAGCTATACTGTCATGGCTATCATCACATGAAGGAGCAGAAGAAAGCCAATGATTAAAATAAATAAATCATAAAGCTTGAAATTTATTATTATTTTTCCAACTTAATCATCGAACTTTCATATTGTTTTGAAAATTGATTCCATTTTAATAATAAATTAATTTTTAAAATTTTGTTATTAAATACCTTATAAGCAATTGAAGAAAAATTACTAAAATTACAAATAATTAAAACAACTGATTCAGACGAAATCTAAATATAACTATACGTATAATCCAGGTTACGTTTAATTAACATTTGGTGTACGATTGGAGTCATGTGGGTAAAAATTTATAAACATTGTTTCTGTTGTGATAGATTTACACTTGATTACTCCTGCACGGGAAGTGTTTTAGAAATGGATAATGCTACGTATAATTAACTAAATTAATTAGGATGCATTGGTAATTCATAGGCACCTCATTACTGTAGGGTAAATATTTTTAAAAAAATCATTCTAATCCAACCGATGAAAATGTTCATTAATTCTAATTCAAGAGTTGAAAATGTTCATATGCACAAATTATTTACACAAGGTGTAAATACAATTTAAAGTTATCTCTGAAAAATCTTTCAAAAAACTTAATCATAATTACATAGCCTGGATTTTAAATTATGATGGGTCATTATTATATCATATAATTTTTTTTCATAAAATTTAAATTAGTATTCATATTATATTTACAAAAGATAAATTTTTAATGAAAGCCTATATGTGCAGTGCACACACAGATATATGCTTTTTAAATAACAGATTAATGATTAGAATAACCGCGTGTGTTCATATCATCTTACACGTAATATATCTCTTAATAAAATTTAAAATACAACTATAAAAAGATGTAAAATATTTGATCATATAAAATAATTATTTTTAATTTATTATAATATATTTTTAAAAGAAAATAAAAATTAATGTGTTTTTACATTACTAAAATGATTAATAATTGAACATATATACTAACAGAGGAAAATATCCAAGTGTTACTTTTGAAAAAAATATTTTTTAAAAGAAAATAATTGGACTGAAGGAGAGGTCATGGCCCTCTTGTTCACATGTAACTCATTTAATCACATTAAAAAATTGAAAATAAATGAAATTTTGAAAGGCCATAATATTCTATTCTTTAACTTTACCATTTCAGAATAGTACTCAACAAATTTAGATATTTTAATATATGTTGAATTTAAAATCTAACGGAAAGTTTTTTTTCTTATAAGAAAATTAGAAAGGGTGTAATATTTCCTACATTTAAAAAATTTGTGAGTTTTTGTTGTTTAGAGGTAGCACGAATACTCATTTTGTTATATATTTTTTAAAAATATCATCCTAAACTGTATTTTTAAGGTTTACTTTTGCTGTGGGTTAATTTCAATTTCATACCCTTGTATTGGACTAATTTTGACTTTTTCTTATTTATTTGTAAATAAATATAAGTTATTGATGATGTGTATGGGTAATATAAACAAGTTATTGACTTATGTAGGTGGGTGGATGTAAACAAATATTATGCTTGGTATAACATGGACTTGGATCTCTTCCCGCCTACTTGATAGACTTTTTTTTCTCTTATATGCTCGATAATTGACTCGACAACAAATCAGTCGAGTTTGGGCAATTGTCAAGTAGTCCCATGGCGTGAAATGATACAAGAAATGCTTGAATGAAAATATCTTCTATTATTCTTGAGAGCTCGTTCAAGCTCTCCTTGAGGTGCGCATTAAAAGTTTTCTTGAGTAGTAAGCTTGATAACCCTCATTTGCTCGATAAGACAGTTATTAAGTGTAATCTTCTCATTGTGCAACCAAATGTCGTCAAGCTTGGACTTGAATCTCTTCTCATCTCCTTGTTTCATTGTTTTTTCCTCTTTTATGTTTCATACTAAGCATGAAATAACACCAAAAAATAACAATACTTGACTGAATTTCCATCATTGACATAACATTCATGTAACATTTTCACATCACAACCACATAAATTCGAATGTCACATCGAAACATTCTATCCGACACTGTATCACTAATAAAAAATTATTATTAATTTTTCTCTCTTTAAAATTGATTTATGTGCTTGAGTCAACATCTAACACACATATGTATATATATGTTGGCATAACTACTAAATATCAAAATTATATCATTGTAGTTAGGGTGGGTGAGTATATCAAAATAGTGAAAATACTATCATTGTAATTAATAACATATATCCCAATTTGGATGTTTATTTGATTTGGTTTATAATTTTGTATTGGAACATATTATTGAGTGGAATCAAATAATAAAATAATAAGTGCAAAATCAGAAAATAATGTAGGATAAAAGAGTGCTAAAATAAATTTTCAAAAATTCAAAACAATACTTTACGTAGAATCACCATTTATTGGCTCTGACCTACACGGAAGATTCAATTGGACGCTTCAATGTTCTCTATTTGGAGCTATCTTGGCCGCGATTGACGGCGGCCACCGCGTGACCAGGCGAACGTCCACTATTGGCGGCAAGGATGCTGACGTGGGATCATCCGATGACTTGTCCTCTTGCAGTTGATTGTCTAATTCCAACGGCTGCGAAAGCTACGAAATGAGTGGGGTCCGGGTTGTTGGAATTGAAATAATTGGAAGCACACACAAAAATGATATGTTTATTCAACTTATCTTTTACACTTACAACCATAGGATATATATATTACAATTTGTAACCGCTATACTAAAACACACCATAAATATAAAACATGTAGCGCCACAATAATGGTGTAACCGACATTATTAATATGTAACCGCCACCATAAATGTGTAATGGTGCGTCATGAATGTGTAACGGCAACCATAAATGTGTAGCTGCCGTCATGAATGTGTAACGGCCACCATGAATGTGTAACGGCCACCATAATGTTGTAGCGGCTGTCATCGGTGCTTCGATAAATAGATTTTAATTTGTAATTTCAATACACCCCCACAAATTAAAAACTCCATGATCCAAGCATCTCCGTAACTTAAGAAAAGAAGCCACCGGTAAGGGCTTTGTGAAGATATCTGCTACTTGCTCCTTTGTATTACAATACTCGATCCAATTGTCTTATCTCACATGATCTCTGAGAAAATGATATCGGGTGTCAATATGCTTCTGCGTCCATGATACTCTTGGATTTTTTGACAAGCGATTACGGCTTTATTGTCAACAAAAATCATAGTAGAATGTTCTTGAGGGTGTTCTAATGAGTCCATCGATTTCTTAACAGTTAGCTTCACATACAGGTGAAGCAATGGCAACATACTCGGCTTCACAAGGAGGACAACGCTATAATAGATTGCTTCTTTGACATCCATGTAAATGCGGTCGATCCCAAATAGAAAACATAACTGTTGTACTTTTCCTTTCATCTTGATCACCACCCCAATCACTATCTGAATACCCAGCGGTTGTGTATTATCACCATATTTATAACATAACCCCGAAATCAAGAGTACCTTTGATGTATCTCAAGATTCTTTTTCTTTGCTTGCCGTGTGATTCATTGGGTGTCTCCATGTACCGACTCACAAGACCCACGCCATAGAGTATATCGGGTCTTGTTATTGTCAAGTATCGTAAACTCCCTACAAGGCTTTTATATAATGTGGAATCAACATACCTTCCTTCACCCTTTGTGGATAATTTTAATCCTGTCACCATAGGAGTATTCATCGCCTTGCAATTTTCCATTTTGAATTTCTTCAAAATTTCCTGCATGTATTTCTTTTGGGAAATAAAAATCCCTTCTCCTCCTTGCTTGACCTCGATGCCTGAGAAAATATGACATCGGTCCATTGTCCGTCATTTCAAATTCCTTGAACATGGATTGCTTGAAGGCTGCAAACAATCTCTCTTGCTTCTGTAAATAACAAATCATCCACATATATACATAAAATCAAATAGTCTCCATTTTCGGCCTTCACATAGACCGAATGCTCATATGGGCATTTGATAAACCCATTTCTCTGCAAATACTCATCGATCCGTGTATTCCAAACCCGAGGAGCTTGTTTCAGGCCGTACAAAGCCTTCTTTAATAGGAGCACTTGATCTTCGCTCCTTCCACCACGAAACCTTGGTACATTCAATATAAACTTCTTCTTCAAAACTCCATTTAAAAATGCAGATTTAACATCCAATTGGTAAATTTTCCAATTATGATGGGCTGCTAAAGAAATCAACATTCTTACCGTATCCATTCGAGCAACTGGTGCAAACACTTCATCATAGTCCACCCCTATTTGCATTTGTAGCCTTTGGCTACAAGTCTTGCCTTGTAGCGTTCTATGCCTCCATCGCACATTTCTTTTAATTTTGTACACCCACTTGACTCCAATCGCTTTCTTTTCGGGGTGGAAGTGTAGATAATTTCCACGTGTCATTCTTTTTAATAGAATGAATTTCTTCCTCCATCGTTGTTCGCCAACAATCTTCTGACCGGCATCATTAAAATTCAAAGGCTCATGATCTGCATAAAGACAAAATAAATTAACGTCCTCTGTTTCTTCATATATATCATCCAAGCTCCTCATCTTGATTGGAGTGGCATGAATCTTCTAGTCTCATCCCTTGATGAGCTAGATGTGCCACTTGTTTGACTTGACAATTGTGGGTGAGAATACGGAGGTGTTGAAGTAGCATCCGGTGCAACACCTGCGTCAGTTCATCCGGATCATTTGCAATCACAATAGTTTTTCTGCATCATCATCGGTAAAATTCCATGATTCTTCCTCTCGGAAGATGACATCCCTACTAACCACTAATTTTTTGGTTAGTGGATTGTCTGACTTATGCGCCTTTGACTCCTCATTATAGCCGACGAAAACTCCTTTCTCACCATGATCGTCTAGCTTTTTTCTTCGTGTATCTGGAATGTGTGCATATGCAACACAACCAAATATGCGCAGATGTGACACGCTTGGCTTCCAACCACTCCATGCTTCATGTGGGGTCACATCCTGAATACTGCTCGTCGGACACCTTGATAAGACGTTTTTGTCGCACTAACGCTCTCAAAATAATATTTATAAACCTAACTAACCTGTAGAAGGGTAAGTCGGTTCGATCCCACAGAGACACGGTTGGAAATCTATAACTTAATTGCGCTCCTATTGTCCAAGCAAATAATGGTAGAGAAATTAAATAAAAATAAATAAAATAAAACAATCCTAGAGAAAAGGGAAAATAAGGGAATAAAGGTCTAGGGGCTGAGGTTCACCACAATTTCCAATCCTTAATTGTATGGCTTAATTAATTATTCCTATTAATTCTTTAACATGTGAAGGTGGTTGATCCTAATGTAGCGCTTGACCGCTTTAGCGCAAATAACGGCGTGCCTAACCCCAGACGGCTACTCTCGTGACCCGCTGAAATAGGATCAAGCCCATTAATAGGTGATCAACCATGATTCCTCCTAGGATCACGGACTACTCTCGTGACACGCAAGTCCTAGGTCTCATTCTATAGTTCCGATAATCAAGGTTCACCTTTCGGTCCTTCCCCCATTATCCAAGACATGTAATAGGTTTGCGACGCCCAAACACGGATTCAATTAATAAAATGAAATTGTTTATGAAAAAGATAAGAAATAATTAAATAAAAACACATACAATCAAGAAATTGGGATTAGGTACCCCCAATCCCTAGGAAGAACGGATTATCCCATGAGAATTTGAATAAACATATCTATATATAAAATCATGAAATTGGGATTATAAAGGGAGAAAAGAAGGCGAACCAACCTCACGAAGGCATACAAACGATCCTCACCCAAAACCAATGTGTTCTTTATCCAAAATCACATAAAATTCTCCAAAATCAAAAGAGAAATCTAAAATCAAAGTTATGGTTCTTGAGCCGCCAAGGACGGCTCCCCAATAGTTCGAGAATCCCTAACTCTAACATAAACATGGCCCTTATATAGTCCCCCAATTATTGCATTAAAATAATTAAGAAAAATATATAAAATAAAAAGAAAAAGGAGAAATGTAAATGACACGAGGCCATGGCCACCAAAACCGTGGCCATGGCGTGATCAGTTGGATATTTGTGAAGGTCGGCGGCCATTAATTTTGCGGCCACGGCGAGAACTTCGTCGTGAACAATAAAAAGACGCCATGGTCTGGGCATCACGCGGCCATGGCTTTGTGTAAAAACTTTTTAGTTGTCCAACATTATCGATGCCAATTTTGCCCTTTTTTCACTCCGTTTGGGCCAAATTGCTCCAAGTACCTACAAAACACACCAAAATACACAAAACACACCAAAACACGGCAAAAATACTAAAAACACATTAATCAAATAAAACATAACTCAAATACAATAAAATACTCTAAAATCCATTAAAATAAGGGATGAACACATACCAAAAATGCATATAAAATGGGTTCATCATACCTGTTCAACAAATAAACTGAAGTATGAACCGCATCTGCCCAAAAATGGCGTGGCAAACCTCGTTCCTTCAACATGGACCTCGCCATGTCCATGATAGTGCGGTTCTTCCTCTCCTGACTCCGTTGCATTTGTGGGGTGTAGGCGGTGGTCAATTGATGTCGAACACCATTTGCCTTGCGAGAAATCTTGAAATGCCTTTGAAGTGTATTCACCCCTCTGTCCGATCGTATCATCATGAGGTTGTGTTGACTTTCTACCTCAACTTGGCTTTTGAAATTTTTGAATATCGTCAAAGCGTGACTTTCTCCTTGAAAAAATAGACCCATGTCTTCTGCTAAAATCATCGGTAAAGGTAATAAAATATTTGTTACCTCCATTGCTGATTGGATCTAAAGGTCCACAAATATCTGTATGCACCTACTGTAATGGTGCTCTAGCCCTCCCGGGACTCGCCACTTGGGAAAGGTAAGCGGGATTGCTTCCCAGTACATGGCTCTCACATTCCCGGTCTTCGTATTGATTTGTGGAAGACCACGAACCATCCTCCTAGATGATAATTTCTTAGAGACTTTGAAAATTAAGATGGCCAAATCTGAAATGCCATCTCCACGACTCATCTTTGATGTGCCCTATGAGACACTTCGCCATCTTTGTATTTAACGTCAAAGGAAACATCCGATTTGACGTCATCTGCACTCGTGCAATTAACTTGTTATTTTTATCTCTCGGTATGAGAGCATTATTCTCCATGTAGACTCTTGCCCTTTTGCGAATTGTCCAATACTTAGGACATTGCTTTTCATGTTGGGAACATAATATACATCACCGATGAAAGCCTCCTCGCCATTTTTGGAAGATTCGGATTCTTCCTCTACCTTTAACTCGAGGCTTGGAACTATCTCCAAGGCTCACGCTTCCATTAATGTCTTCTGTAGATCAACAAAACGGCTCCTTCTTACCACACATGTGGTTGCTTGCGCTGATCTAGATACCATGTGTCATATTGGCCACATGATTCGGTATGTGCCAATAAAGCAGATGGATCATCATATTCCATATCTCTTGATCCGAAATTTGCTCGATTGTCCTTCGTGAATAACACTCGGCAGCAATATGTCCAATCTTCGACAATTATAACATTGAACATTGGACCGTCGTTGATTTGAAAAATTTTGAGGCTACCACCTCGTCGCCCTCGGAAATTGGAACCATCACCTTGATTTTGGTTCCATTGTCCTCGGGCCGCTTTGTCCACGACCTCCTTGTGGATTCCATCGACCACGACGACCACCGTGTGAATTCCAATGTCCTCGGTGCCACCTTGTGATTTCCCAATTTGCATTTTCGTCTCAAGGCTTGCTCCGGTGTTGTAGATGAAGAACCATTAGTTTGTGCATGTTGGGAAATGCGGTGCTCGTGCACTTTGAGTGAGCCTAGGAGTTCATCGGTCTTGATTTGCTCCAAATCCTTCGATTCCTCGATCGCCGCTACTACGTGTTCAAATTTTGGCGAAAGTGATCGTAGAATTTTTTCATTCACTCGAACATCTTCGAGTTTTTCGCCATTCCGCTTCATTTCATTCACGATTACAAGTAGCGTGAATGGTAGTCAGAGACGGTCTCATCCTCCTTCATTTTGGCTGCTTCAAATTCAGCCCTTAGAGATTGAAGCCGAATTCTCTTCACACGATCAACACCATTGAACACTTTATTCAAAGTGTCCCACATCACTTTGCTTGTTGGCGCATCTGCCACCTTCTCGAATGTTGCATCGTCAAATGATTGATATAAGAAGTATAATGCCTTCTTATCTTTCTTCATTTGCTCCTTGGCGTCGCCTTTCTCGGCATTGTAAGGTGCTTCTGTCTTGGGCTGGGTTCATCATACCCATCATTAACAATGTCCCAAATATCCTGGGACCCAAATAGTGCCTTAAATTGGACACACCATCTCTCATAATTCTCTTTCTTCAATTGCGGGATTTGCAATTGTGCCATGTTGGAGGCCATTTCACTCAATTGATCTCACTTCGCTCTGATACCAAACATTCTATCCGACACTATATCACTAATAAAAAATTATTATTAATTTTTCTCTCTTTAAAATTGATTTATGTGCTTGAGTCAACATCTAACACACATATGTATATATATGTTGGCATAACTACTAAATATCAAAATTATATCATTGTAGTTAGGGTGGGTGAGTATATCAAAATAGTGAAAATACTATCATTGTAATTAATAACATATATCCCAATTTGGATGTTTATTTGATTTGGTTTATAATTTTGTATTGGAACATATTATTGAGTGGAATCAAATAATAAAATAATAAGTGCAAAATCAGAAAATAATGTAGGATAAAAGAGTGCTAAAATAAATTTTCAAAAATTCAAAACAATACTTTACGTAGAATCACCATTTATTGGCTACAGCCTACACGGAAGATTCAATTGGACGCTTCAATGTTCTCTATTTGGAGCTATCTTGGCCGCAGTTGACGGCGGCCACCGCATTGACCAGAGGCAGAACGTCCACTATTGGCGGCAAGGATGCTGACGTGGGATCATCCGATGACTTGTCCTCTTGCAGTTGATTGTCTAATTCCAACGGCTGCGAAAGCTACGAAATGAGTGGGGTCCGGGTAGCTTCGCTTCGGGATTACAATCAAACAAACATCCTCAAAACCAGTCAGGATTGATCTCGTACAGAACAAAAATAAGTGAACAGACCCAGCAATCAGTGTTCATGAAAATTCATTCGGAGTTGCCTTCGAGATTTTCATTTCGTATCACCCACAAAACTAGCTTCTTTATTTTTATTTTTATTTTTGAAAAAGCATTTTATATTGTCTTCAAATTCATTAAATTATAAAATCTTCTGCTCTCTTCTCTGTGTTCATGGAAGTTGTCAAACATGGCATATAAGGGGTATGATACGCTAATTTAATTATTTTTCTGTTGCTTTTCCCCTTTTATATCTGCAATATGATTCATGTGGCCTTTTTTCTTAATGAGACAGGGATTGGTTCCTGGTTGCGTGTATACTTAATGTATGAAAATTCCAGTTTCTTTTTTTTTTTTTTGAAGAAGAAGAAGAAGAAGGCAGAAGCAAGTTCCATCAACAATTATAAGCTAAGAACCTTCCATGTAAGGCTTCAAGGAGAAGTGCCCTTTTAACTTTTAAGCAGATGCGATGTTTACTTCTTTTAGAGGTATAAAAAAGAGATGGGAAACAAAAATGTTTTTCTAACTTGTTTTTCCTTTGTTACAAATTCATGTTCTGTCCTGAGTCCTAACTCCTATTTGGGGTTCTGGTAGACTTGTTATCGGTAGAGATGGATGGGGATAAAGACAATGTGTTGTTACCCAGTGGAGTCCTTAAGGACTACCTGAGGAGCGAAGAATCCGATTCAGAAGCGAGGTCTGAATCCCAACACAAATATAAAGGTGCGTCTCGGTGGCACGAATTTGTTCAATTTTTGAGAACGAGGTCGACTAGGCAATTGTCTACATTGTATCCTCTAAGAGCGTTGAAGCTTTCTATCAGAAACAACAGCATGAGAGAGTGCCTGGGAATGGCTTCAAACATCCACTTTGGCAGTGGTGCTCATTCGGGCAATCTCAGGAATTTCAACCCCTCGGAGCTCCAAATTGCAACCAACAGTTTCAGCCGTGGTTAGTAGCCTGCTCTAGCTAGTGTGTGTATGCATTTGGAAATGGAACCATTGAAAATTTATGTACCAATTTGGGGCATTCAACTTGAGAGAGTGAAATGCATTTTCTTTTTGTGTGTAGAAAATGTGATTGGGAAAGGAGGGTATGCTGAAGTTTATAAGGGATCTTTGCAAGACGGGCAGCTCGTTGCAATTAAGCGGTTGATACGGGGAACTCCGGACGATAGGATAAAGGACTTCTTATTAGAGTTTGGGATTATGGCCCACGTTGACCATCCTTGTATCACAAAGTTAATTGGGTATGGTGTTGAAGGAGGAATGCACCTTGTTCTCGAGTTCTCTCCAAATGGGAGCCTGACATCTTTGCTTCATGGTCAGTTTTTTTTTCCCTGGGTTTTTAATGAATTAGAGAATCAATACATAGCTTGTTCTTTTTAACATTTTTAGAAATGCAATAAATGCATCAGCTCCAAAGAAAATTTTGAGATGGGATATAAGATACAAGGTAGCACTTGGAACGGCAAAGGGTCTACTCTACTTGCATGAGGGTTGTCATAGGAGAATCATTCATAGGGACATCAAGGCTGCAAACATTTTGCTTTCAAAGGATTACGAACCTCAGGTACTGTCAAATTTAGGGACAAATGGTGCTTTAGTACAATCAGACAGTCAAACCTTAAAGAACTTTCATGTTGTTTGTATTTGGCATCAAAGTAATGAAGTTCAATCCAGATTTGTGATTTTGGGCTCGCGAAATGGCTACCAGAGAAATGGACTCACCATACTATAACCAAATTTGAAGGCAGTTTCGGGTCTGTCCGTCTAAACTTAAAAGTTGCTTCCTTCCTCCAAAGTCGCACCATAAATTCTTCTGGTTTTGTTTACTTTTTTTTGTTCATTTTGCAGCTATTTGGCTCCTGAGTACTTGATGCATGGCATTGTAGATGAGAAAACTGATGTTTTTTCGTTTGGCGTGTTGCTCTTGGAACTAATCACCGGACGCCGAGCCCTAGACTATTCACAGCGAAGCCTTGTCATATGGGTATGTATGTATTTTGCCCCCCCTCCTATTCAGGACTCATAGAGGAACAGAGTCGTGGACTAAGCCAAGTTTTGTGTCCTTGTGTGTTTCTAGGCGAAACCATTGCTTAGAAAGAGGAAAATTAGGGGGCTCATTGATCCTATCCTTGGTGAAGAATATGACTCATTCCAACTAAATCTTGTGGTCTACGCTGCTTCTTTATGCATACGACCATCAGCAATTCAAAGGCCTCGGATGAGTCAGGCAAGTGACCATAAAAATTACTCTTTTAAGTTGAAACTTCTCGCACCTGCCCAATGTGACAGAAATGGTGCCAGCTTTTTACTTTGTTGCTCGCTTTCACTTTAGATGGTGCAAATGACTAGTGGATTGATGGAAGGAATTGAAAAGCTAGTCAGCAGAGCACTTCATAAAAAAGCTACATGACATGAACACCGCATTAAATATTTTGTTGGCTGTACATTTCATATGAGTTTTTACAACCCGTGTAGGTCGTGCAGCTTTTGAGTGGAGATATTCGGGCCTTGGATGGCCTTAAAAACATTGAAATCCATCATTCCAAAATGCAAGAAAGGGGGACAAATCTATCATAAATGTGTATGTTCGATCGTAATCAGCACAAACAGATTGCTTTGGATTTGTCATAAGCTCTCCTACGCACCTCTCTACCTGTTAGGAAAGAAAGCCATGGCAATGCCCATAGATGGAAATAGTTCGCTGTTTGGAACAGCTATCAAATGACAAAAGTATATATATACACATTTTTTAGGCTGTACCAGAGTTTCAATTTCGAGCTGAGTCATTTGAATCATAGCTCCGTTTAGATATTTTGTGGTTAACATATTCAGTTGAAAGCTATTAAAATATGCAAGCATATAGTTCTTCATTCTGGACTTGTTATTGAATTCAAAAAGGTGAGCACCAATCACACACCATTACGCATGTGGCATCCTAAAAGTGTACTACTCCACCTATAGTGCGGTACTATACGCAGCAAAATTGATGTGCACCACCCTACCAACATGCAAACCTTTTCGACACAAAATTATATACTAATACTATCAATATTTAGGGCATGACCATTGACCAGCTCCAAAATCACATAGGAAAGATATATATATATATATATATATATATATACACACCTCAAAGCATGTCTTACCGGTGTCATATTAATGTGTCGACATATATGCTTTTGAAGGCTGATCTTTTTTCTTTAATCATATGCAATGCATACTATGCATAATTACGATTGACAAAAAATAAAAAATATCAAATTTAATAGGTTTGACATGAATTAATATTCTTATTTTATGCTGGTTATTTGTCAATAATATAATGAAGAACGACAGATGGATTTTTTGGTGGAGTGGTTAGATCAGCAAAGATAATAAAGAATACGTACGAATGACACAAATTCTCTTGGGCACACTCCACACTGAGAGGCTGTTGGCTGTTTCTACGGGGCAAATGAAAAAAAACAAATACATGGATGAAGTTATAGAGAATCTAAATAAGATTAATATTTTATTCTTAGAAATGGTAAATATTTTATTTTCTTTAATATTATTTATTATTATTTTATCAATAAAAGAAAAAGAAAAAAAAAGTGTGTTACAGCGCAAGCTGCTAAAAGCAAAAGAAGTTTGCGCGCCACCGTAACCTACAGCTGGCAACAACCTCCCAGTCTCCCGTACTCCGCATTTTCGCCCAGCTCTGATCACGATCGTGCGATCAGGTTGGACTACGATTTCACGTCCACGTGGCCCTCCTCCCACTTCAACACTCACTCTGTCCGAGCTGTCATCCGAGCCTCAGGCCACGCCTCTCCACCTGGGCTGGAACAGAGCCCCGTTCGGACTCCGAACCAATTCCCAATAAACAACAACAGTACCCTAGCTATATGATTAAATAACATTCCCAAAAAAAAAAAAAAAAAACTCATCCTAGTAGCAGGAGAGTGGTGTGGTGGCGAGTGGAGAGAGAAGGAATGCATGCATCTTCTTCGGGAAGCCAACATAATACAAAATGCACCCAAAATGCATGACAGAGATGGAGCCCTTCCTTGCTTGCTTGCTCCTTAAGCCAGTTCTCTTTTTTATTAGTATTTGTGATTGTGTCTACTAAAAAGCTTTCCCACGCTGAACATCATCGGTTGGTTGGTGTCATCTTTTCACATATATAAAGCGTGAAGAGAAAGAAAGAAAGGAGGCATTAATTTCCTCACTGTAAAACCAGAATCATCGCGCCTGATCGCATAACATACATTTTTTTGTGGTACAACTTTGTTAGAAGATAATGAGACGCGTCCTACAAATGCAAATGCAAATGCAAATGCTGTTCCCTCTCCTAATCCTCCAATGTGGTCTGCTGGCTTCGGCCGCCATTGACCCCGTCGATTTCGTGGCCCTCCAATCCGTCCGAGACGCTCTCCACGATTTACCCGGCTCCACTTTCTTCTCCGCCTGGGACTTCACCTCCGACCCCTGCGACTTCCCCGGCGTCTCCTGCGCCGCTGCCAAGGTCGTCGCCCTCAACCTCGGCGACCAGAGGGCCGGCTCCCGCGGCCTCGCCGGCCGAATCCACCCCGCCATCGCAACGCTCTCGTCCCTCGCCGAGTTCTCCGTCGTCCCCGGCCGCATCACCGGCGCTCTCCCGCCGTCCATCTCGCGCCTCAAGAGCCTCGCCTTCCTCGGAATCAGCCGCAACTTGATCTCTGGCCGGATTCCTGCCGATATCGGCCAGCTCCGGCGACTCCAAACACTCGACCTCAGCTACAACCGACTCACCGGCCCGATCCCTCCTTCCGTCGGGACGCTACCCGCCCTCGCCAACCTCGTCCTCTGCCGTAACCGCCTCTCCGGTCCGGTCCCCGCCTTCGCCTCCAAAGCACTGACCCGGCTCGTCCTGAACCGCAACCAACTCTCCGGTTCGATGCCCGCGAACCCTCTTCCCTCCTCGCTCCAGTACCTCTCCCTGTCATGGAACCGGCTCTCCGGACCGGTGGACCTGGCACTAAGCCGCCTCGACCGGCTTAGCTATCTGGACCTGAGCATGAACCATTTCACCGGCGGCATTCCGGGTCGGATCTTCGGGCTACCGATCACGACCCTCCAGCTGCAGCGGAACGCTTTCTCCGGCGAGGTCCGGCCGTCGTCGGGCCGGGCGTCTATTCAGACCGTGGATCTCAGCCACAACCGGCTGGGCGGAGAGATTTCGCCGCTGCTGGCGTCGGTTCGGAACCTGTACCTGAACGACAACCGGTTCACGGGGAGAGTGCCGGTCGGGTTCGTGGACCGGCTGTTGGACGCGGGGATGCAGACGCTGTATCTGCAGCGCAATTACTTGACCGGGATCGAGATCGATCCGACGGCTGAGATCCCCGCGACGACCACGGTGTGCCTACAGTTTAACTGCATGGTCCCACCCGTACAGGCAACTTGCCCGTCCAAGGCTGGGAAGCGGAAGACCAGGCCCACGGCCCAGTGTGCGCAGTGGAAGGGGTAAACTGGGAAATTTGTGGCCACATTTTAGACTTGTGGGTGGCTGCTTGGCTTGTCTGCTGTGTTGCGTTAGCGTTGGTACTTTGGAGCTTCAACTTTCAAGCAGTAATCACAGAGTCAAAGTGAACAATGTTTTTGTCTTGTTTTTTTTGGTTTTTTAATTTGATTTAAATATTGTATGATGATGTAGATAATTGAAAACGCCTAACTGCTTTCTGTGAGCATGCATTTTTTTTTTTTTTTGCGAATGGAAAGATTACGAGGAGAATTGGTTTGGGGGGAACACCAATAATATGTTGGAGGTCAAGGGAGCGAAGGGCGAAAATTAAAGTGTAACGAGATTATTTGTGATGTGAAGATGAATGTGCAATGGGTCACGATCGCTACCGAGTTGCATGGGTTATCTCTTGTGGGTGTTGATGAGATGTTAGGCAATGCTTTGCTCAGGCTCATCTGTAGAAAAGGAACAACCTTTGTTTGTCGTCACCTTTGTAGTTACGTGTGTTGGACTTTAACACCGTATTTATTTCGCGTAATATTTTTTAACCAAAACAATAATGTTTTGATCTAGTGGTCTGTTGCAGGACTTATCTAATGTCGAGTATTCGAGTCATTAAAAAAAACATACACATTCTCTCTCTTTTTATCTCATTTCGACCGAAATAGATGCATGCCTAGAGAGCATATTTGGTTGGGATGTTTTATTTTTATTTTTAAAAATTAATAGCTATTTTGAGTATAAAAATTTAAAAGCAAAATGTTATTTTCAATTTAGAGAACCCTTATAATAAATTTTTTATTTTATTTTTTTATCAAAAAATAACTATTATATTTTAAAAACGAAAACAGAAAAGTCCTTAATCAAACATACTAATTTTTCCGAACAGCTTTTCTGATTAAAATTTTAAAATAATTTTTTCACCTAAATATCCATACAACTATTAGGTTACTATTCCAGCGGCCACATTCTGCTTTTTCTAACGACTATATTCTCCTTTTACAAATACACCCTCATTTCTTCTCATTCACTCACACCACTCTTCAAACCCTTTTCCAACTCTTCTCTTCCAACTCTATGTTTTCTCATCTTCCTCGGCAAAATGGTGTTTGTTGTGAACCTCATGTTCACTTTGGTGGTGCTTTCTTTTACCATCATGTGTTTCATCCATTGAATTTTGATTCACTTTTTACTATGATTTATCTTTTGTATATTATTGCTATGATCATGTAATGCTTTCATGATGTAATATCTCTGCTATAGAGTCCTAAACAAGTGCATGTTGTGTGCTATATTGCATGTAGCTGTGTGTTACAGGGGTCCATCAACCACAGCCGACAGAGTGTCATCCCCAAATCAAAACCTATTGGCTATAGCTGGCTATCGTCTTCTTCCTTAAGTCACCTATGCATGGGGGTGGTCGTGACCGATCCAATCTTTGTTCAGTTGCAGTTGATTAATCCAAATCCCCTTTTGGCTCATCTTTGGGGCCACCAATCTTCTAATCTGGGCCAAGATAGCCCAATTCTTCCTAGACTTCATCATTTTACACCAAAAAAATTCATATTTACGCTCTCAATTTGGGCTAATTCGTCTTATGTGCAAAGAGTTACAAGTTTCCTCAATTCAATGCCCTACCAACCAAGGAATGTTATAGACTATAGAAAATTATTACAGTAGATAAAGCAATGGAAATTATCCCCACGTTTATTGATATCAGTTAAGCATTATTTATACAGATTACAACTAAGAGATGAGAGGTTACAATAATCTAAGTAAAGAAAGAATTAGGAAGGTTACAACAGCTAGGAAGAGTCAAGTTGTACTATTTATTTACATTAATGAGAGAAATCACAGGACTAATTCGGGTAAGCATTCTGGCATGATTGGAGGCTAGAAATCTGGGCAATTAATGTACAAGATCTGCCTTGATAATGCCAGTAGCAGGATCTGCCTTGATACACCCCCGCAAAATTGAGCTGCCATCAGCAAGGGCAATTTTGGTGCGAAGGGCCTCGGTTTTTAGGCGGGATAATGGTTTGGTTAATAAATTAGCAAGTTGGTCTTGAGTGTGAACATGACGAACTTGAACAGTGCCTCGCTGAACAAGATCCCGAACAAAATGAAGATCAATTTGGATATGTTTCATCCGTGAATGATGAACTGGATTGAAGGCAAGATGGGTAGCACCAAGATTATCACAGAGCAGCAAAGGAGTGGAGGAAAGCGGGAAACCAAGTTCTTGAAGAAGAGAGCGGATCCAAACAGTCTCAGAGGCAGCATTAGCAAGGGCGCGATACTCAGCCTCTGTGGAAGACCGGGCAACAGCACGTTGTTTCTTGGAGCTCCAAGAGATGGGATTGGAACCAAGGAAGCAAATATACGCTGAAGTGGATGTGCGATCGTCAAGATTGCCAGCCCAATCAGCATCGGAAAAAGTGGTGAGAGAAGAATCGAGCTGGCACGTTAGTTTAAGACCATGAAAAACAGTGTGCTTCAAGTAGCGCAAGAGCCGCTTTGCAGCTGTCCAGTGCGTCTGAGTGGGCTTGTGCATGAATTGAGACAGCTTATTCACAGCAAACGAGATGTCGGGGCGAGTAAGGGAAAGATACTGTAGACTACCAAGGACCCGACGATACTCGGTCTTATCAACGGCCCACGGTGCCATCATCGAGCTTGAGAGGGAGGCCAGTGGAGAGAGGTGTAGAGACCTCTTTGGCCCCAAGCATGTTGGTGGTAGACAGTAAATCCCATATATATTTATGTTGGGAAAGAAAAACACCATCCGGTGTGGGTAAGACTTCCATGCCTAAGAAATAATGTAAGGTCCCCATGTCCTTCAAAGAAAATTTACGGCCCAGTTGCTCAATGATGGAAGTCACAAAGGTGGAGTTACTTCCTGTAAGCACTAAATCATCCACATAAACCAAAAGATAGGAGATAGTGGAATCATGATTGTAAATAAACAAGGAAGAATCGGCCTGGGAATTGTGAAAACCAAGCTGGAGCAGGGCAGTCTTCAGGGCCGAGTACCATGCACGGGGAGCCTGTTTGAGGCCATAAATGGCCTTGCGAAGACAACAAACATGGGTAGGGCGAGTTAAGTCTTTAAAACCCGGGGGTTGCAGCATGTAAACAGTTTCACCAAGGTCCCCATGTAAAAAGGCATTATTAATATCCATTTGTCGTAAGGCCCAACCATTCATCACAACAAGCGAGAGAACAGTCCGAATTGTGACTGGCTTAACCACAGGACTGAAGGTCTCTCGATAGTCCACGCCTGGACGTTGATGATAGCCTTTAGCCACAAGACGGGCTTTAAATCTATCCACAGACCCATCAGATTTGCGTTTTACACGAAAAACCCATTTACAGCCGACCGGATTACAATGACGAGGAGGAGGAACCAAGTCCCATGTCCCATGCCGCATGAGAGCAATTAATTCGGCAGACATGGCCGTACGCCAGTGAGGTTGAGAGAGGGCTTGACTCACACAGGTAGGTTCGATGAGCTCAGGAAAGGGATGCTTGGTGACAATGTGCAATTGTTTGGGTTTGAAGATCTGATTCATGGACCGTGTGGTCATTCGATGGGGCCGTAGGATGGGTGAGGGTGGAGTAGAGGTGGCGGTGGGGGTGGTAGAGGCGGCAGGGGGTTGGGAGGGGGGGAGTGTGGAGTAACCGAAGTTGCAACAGGAAAATTTAAAGGAGAGAGAGGAGTACCTGGAGGCACCGTGACCATGGTGTAGTGTGCTGACACCACAAGTTGTTGAGTGGCTGACTCGAGCCGCCGAAGGTAACTATCATGGCCAACCAGAAGGTCATGAAGCTTTTCAAAGGTCAGGGATTTCTCCCTTGCACGGATTGGAGCGGCTATTTCCCTGAAATCGGAACCCAAACCGTTAAGGATGTATAGGGTGAGATCATCATCAGAGATGGGATGGTCAATTAGAGCTATCTCATCAGCCAATGCCTTTACGGCATGAAGATACTCTGGAATTGATCGATAACCCTTGTGAATCAAGGTGATTTCTTCCTTGAGTTGCATTGCCCTCATTCGGGATCTGCTGGCATACATGTGAGTTAATTTTTTCCACGCCTCACATGATGTTTTAGCGGTAGTAATGAGAGGACTAATCATGGTGGATGTGGAGGTGTTAGCAATTCCGCAAGCATACGGATCGTTACAAGTAATAAAGTGGACTCAAAGTCCGGATGTCGAACCCACAAGGAAAGTGATCAAGTAAAAAGCTCATTTTGTAAATCCATGATGTATTTAAAGTTGGTTTTGTATCATTAGCAATTTGAATGTTGTAATTTAAATAAACAAAGCAATATAATTGTTCTTATGGGAGAAAATAGGGATTTGGATGTCAATCAATGTAATTAATTAATCTCTTGTTCTTAAGGCATATTAATTCAAACTTCCCCTTTTTTGTTTAAAACTCAACACATTTGCATGTACTAGCCTCTTTCGAGTGATCTAGCCGTGTATATACCCTAGCTTGGGGGACGGGCAACCCATTATGTGCTTAAGTTGTTTGAGTGTAGATTGGCATCACACCAATCCTAACTAGGTTACAAGCAAGATTACTGGCTTTCGCAAATTATAATCTTAACAAGTCAAGTCTCTTAACTATCCGGTTATCAATGTCTTCTTTCGATCCATAATTGATTAACCTTTTACAAAATTTAAGGTGGCCGAACTTAAATCTCACATGCTAACTCAAAAGACTTGATAAACATAACAAGGAATTTCAAATTAACTAGCCAAAAGAAAAGGAATTAAAAACTTACATCAAATCCATCATCCTCCCATGGAGGTTTAAGCTACCATAGCAAATAAGAAAACCATTGTTCTTACTATGAGAACCCAATACACTTCTCTCTCCCTCTCAGAATGAACGATACCCCAAATTACATGAAAAATCCCTTTTTGTCTTACCATTCTGTGTATAACCGCATCCCCTAACTGTTAGAACTATTCCCTCCATTAATTCAAACTCGTTTCCCTCTCAAAAAGGTTGAATGAGCATCGTCAAATCCTTTAATGAAGGATTACAGATTACACGTAGCATCTATGAGGATTCGTTGATCAGCCAGAATCGTTGTCGCGAACCGCTATGGTCAATTCATTTGGTCAACTCAATTTCAAATGACCGCTTTCAAATGATCAAGCTCTCGGGAGCTTCGGTCAACTCAATTGGTCCCGTCATTTCTTTTTGGTCATTTCAAATTTGAAATGACCGAGTCGCAATTATTCCTTGTGCCCTTCATTCTTTCTTTGGACCTTATACTTGGCCTGTTTTCCATTCAAAGACAACAAAAACACCACAAAGGATCTACTAATGCTATGTTAGGGGGTTAGTTCATTAATCATTCAAATTCATCAAAATGAAGTTAAAGATGTGATCTTTTATCATAAAATCTCCTTCATTTGACACTAAAATGTGTTAGAAAAACTCCCCTAACAGGAGGCAAGGAGAGCAAAGAGAATTAATTTGTCCTGCCGAACCCAATGGGTCATTTGTAAGATAGATAACGAGGGGCCATCAGATTCAGGACATACGGAGGTGCCTGTGACATAGTCTAAGAGATTGTACCCAATTAGAAGAGCTTCAAATTGGGCACGCCACTGGGGAAAGGTGGAGGAGGTTAATTTCTCATTGATTTGGGCTGTAATGTTGAGAGCAACCAGTGGGATGTCGGTGGGAGAGAAAGGTTGATTGATTGGAGAGGAAGACATGTCAGAAGAGGGGATTGTAGTCTCGTTTGAGTTTTGGAGCTCTGATACCATATAGAAAATTATTACAGTAGATAAAGCAATGGAAATTATCCCCACGTTTATTGATATCAATTAAGCATTATTTATACAGATTACAACTAAGAGATGAGAGGTTACAATAATCTAAGTAAAGAAAGAATTAGGAAGGTTACAACAGCTAGCAAGAGTCAAGTTGTACTATTTATTTACATTAATGAGAGAAATCACAGGACTAATTCGGGTAAGCATTCTGGCATGATTGGAGGCTAGAAATTTGGGCAATTAATGACGTAGAGCGTTTAGCGGAGGCGTTCTTGGCTAAGAGAGACCACCCAAAGTTCAGGGGTCGTTAGAATAGATTTATTTTACTTATTTTGTTCCTATCTAATTTATTTGAGTTTCTTTTGTGTTTATCTTGAATAATTCGTTGTGCTTATCTTGTTTAAGTTGGATGTAAGCCTTTATAGGCATGGGAACGTAAAGGAGGGACGGCAGTTTTTTATTATTGAAAATAAAGTTTATGCAAAACCAATTTTCTTCAAGGATATTAGCGTGTACGTATCCTCTTCATCGTTTCCACTCGTCATTTGGTATCGAGCACGGAATCGCCGATCTCGATGGCAACTAACGGAGGAGGAAATGCAAACCCCATTGGCGGAGAACGTGGGGTAGAGGCCCCGTGGACGGTGGTGGAGGAGATGCGGCGAGCAGGTCGCTCGGATTCGAGACTTGCTTGTGGGAGCTAACCTCGTCACCAACAACGGGCCACCGGTTGACAGGACACGTGCCGAAGGAATTGCCCGAGGCCAACCTCGCCATCGGGGAACAACGAAATCGGTCATCACGCACTCAACCAGGTAGCGAAGAGAGCTCGGAGGAGGACCCCGATATAGGATACGGAAGGTGCAGCCGGTCCATCGACAAAGAGAATATGATGACTATCGATTGAAGGCGGAGCTTCCAAATTTCAATGGGAACTTACGCGTTGAGGATTTCCTGGATTGGGTGACAGAAGTAGAGAGGTTCTTTGAAATGATGGAGGTGCCCGATGTAAAAATGGTACGATATGTGGCTTTTAGGCTAAAAGGAGGAGATGCGGTATGGTGGGATCAATTGCAAAAAACTCGTCATCGACAGGGGAAGGCACCCATAAGGACGTGGCGAAGGATGAAGCAACTCATGATGGGAAGGTTTCTACCACCGGACTATGAGCAATATTTGTTCCAGCTATTGCAGGCTGTTCACAAGGCTCAAGTCGGTGTTCGACTACACGACCGAGTTTTCACGATTGCTAGAGCGGAACAACCTTAACGAGACGGAGGGGCAGCGAGTATCCTGGTATCTAAATGGTTTAAGACCGACACTTCGAGATAAAGTCGGGTTGCAAGTAATTTGGACCGTGGAAGAGGCTCATAATCTAGCATTGAAGGCCGAGTCGATGGAGCGCAAAGGAGGCACATTTGGACTCCGGAGGGATAGTGCAGACCCGATTATCACTAGCGAGAGATAGGAGTACTTCCGCACCAGGCTTAGCGGCTCGGCCTCAAAGTTGGGAGCGGCACCCAACGCTAACAAAAATATATCTACGGCTCCAAGTAACGGAGGGGTGACGACCAAGAATACGAGCTCTAACCCATATACAAAGCCCACACTGGCGTATGTTATAGGTGTAGGAAGCCTGGACACTGTCCTAATGCCTCGCCTTAACGCTCAAGGCCGTTGAATTGGGTGGAAGAAGAGGATGATAGCCCTGATGCTCTTGGACTTGAAGAGGATGAGGGGGGCTATGTGAGGGTGTGGAAGTCGCGAGAAGAGGTTGGAGAGCGGGTTAATTGTGTTGTCCAACGTGTGATGTACATGCCTAAGCAAGAGGACTCGGGGCAACGGCACAACATATTTCGTTCATTTGCACAATAAGCCAAAGGGTCTGCGACTTAATTGTCGATAGTGGGAGCCGGAAAACTTTGTTGCCAAGAAGCTAGTGGAACATTTGAAGCTACCAACGGAGAAGCACCCACATCCGTACACTATCGGGTGGATTAAAAAAAGGGCCCACGATGAAAGTAACGGAGGTTTGCCGAGTACCCATCTCTATTGGGAAAATTTATAAGGCTGAAGTTGTTTGTGATGTTGTTGACATGGACGCAAGCCATGTTCTCTTGGGCGTCCGTGGCAATATGACGTGAATGTCACCTATAAAGGCCGCGATAATATTTATTTGTTTACCTGGAAGACCCATAAAATTGCTATGGTCCCATCTCGAGAGAAAAGCAATGACGGATTAGTCTTCGGAGGCGACGGCGTCCTTCCCGACCTTGGTTAGTGGAGATGCAGAATTCATGGCGGGACTTAAAAGCAACCAGGCAAGTTGTTGCCTTGGTTGTTAAATTATTCATGGTCGAGGGAAAGGATGCCTCAATACCCGAGGTCCCAATAAAAGTACGGCATGCCGGAACAATTTATCGACATCACTTCGGAGGAATTACCAGGATGCTTTGCCCCCTTTACGTGCGGTGCGGCATCATATTGATCTCATACCCGGGCTAGCTTTACCCAATTTGGCGCATTATCGTATGAGTCCAAAGGAAAATGAGATCCTTCGTGAAAAGATCGAGGAGCTTTTACAAAAGGGTTTTATCCGTGAAAGCATGAGCCCGTGTGCGATCCGGCGTTATTAATACCAAAGAAGGATGGAGGTGGCGCATGTGTGTGGACAATCGTGCTATTAACAAGATCACTATCAAATATCGATTCCCAATTCCCCGATTGGATGACATGTTGGACCAATTGGAGGGTTCTCAAGTATTCTCAAAACTTGATTTGCGTAGCGGGTATCACCGGATTCGGGTTCGTCCGGGGATGAATGGAAGACGGCATTTAAAAGCAAGGATGGACTATATGAATGGTTAGTCATGCCATTCGGATTATCCAACGCCCCGAGTACCTTTATGCGGGTGATGAACCAAGTATTGAGGCCTTTCGTGGGTAAATTTGTTGTTGTCTATTTTGATGATATTCTTGTGTATAGCGGGGATGCGGAGACCCATATTGGGCAGCTACGTGAGGTGCTCACGGTCCTGCAAAAGAATAAATTATTTCTTAACCTCAAAAAATGCAAGTTTTTGACAAACGGTTTGCTATTTTTTGGGTTATGTTGTGAGTTCAAGCGGCATTCGGTGGATGAAGAAAAGGTTCTTGTTATTAGAGATTGGCCGGTGCCAACGTGTGTTAGTGAAGTCCTAGTTTTCATGGTTTGGCCACCTTCCATCGCCGATTTATTCGGAATTTTAGCACCATCATGGCGCCCATAACCGAGTGTCTTAAAAAAGGACGTTTCCGGTGGGGGACGCGGCGTCGGCAAGCTTTGTGGAAATTAAGGAGAAGCTGTATCTTGCTCCGGTTTTGGCCTACCAAGCTTTGAGAAAATTTTTGAAGTGGAGTGTGATGCTAGTGGCGTGGGAATTGGGGCTGTTCTCTCTCAAGA
The DNA here is from genome assembly GCA_023512835.1 of Taxillus chinensis. Classification (NCBI taxonomy): domain Eukaryota; kingdom Viridiplantae; phylum Streptophyta; class Magnoliopsida; order Santalales; family Loranthaceae; genus Taxillus; species Taxillus chinensis. The sequence goes on along the minus strand of CM042090.1, from coordinate 8,125,152 downwards.
AAAACGTCCTGTCGCTTTCTTTAGTGAGAAATTGAGTGAATCTCGACGAAGTGGGGGACTTACACGCAGAATTTTATGTTGTGGTCCGTGCCATGAAGCATTGGGAGCATTATTTGGTGCAAAGGGAGTTTATTTTATATACCGATCACCAAGCTTTGAAGTTTGTCAATAGCCAAAAGCATCCGGACGGAATGTACGTTAGGTGGTCTTGCTTACCTCCAAAAATTTCCTTTCTCAATCCTGGCACAAATCAGGTACCCAAAACCAAGTTGCGGATGCACTAAGCCGGCGTGCTAGTTTGTTGGTAACGCTGGCGCATGAAATTGTGGGGTTCGAGTCTTTACGCGAATTATACCACGAGGACGACGATTTTAAAGAAATGCGGCGAAGTGCCTGGAGAGGGCAACCGGCGGGGATTTCCATGAGAGCCAGGGGTATCTGTTTCGTGGTAATCGTTTATGTATCCCACGGACGTCTTTACGGGAAAAGCTTCTTCGAGATCTACATGGAGATGGGTTGAGTGGGCATCTCGGGAGAGATAAAACTATGTCACGCCTGGAGGAACGCTTTTTTGGCCGCAATTGAAGCGGGATGTGGGTAATTTTGTGCGTAGGTGTTATATTTGTCAACAATTCAAGGGGCAATCGCGAATGCGGCCTTTACATGCCACTTCCAGTCCCTAGCAATATTTGGGTCGATCTGTCCATGGATTTTGTGTTGGGTTTACCCCGCACCCAACGTGGGGTTGATTCGGTTTTTGTCATTGTGGATCGATTTTCCAAAATGGCTCACTTTATCCCTTGCAGGGAAAACGTCGGATGCGTCACATATTGCCCGGTTATTCTTCAAGGAGGTGGTCCGCCTTCATGGAGTGCCGCGATCAATCACCTCCGATCGAGACACCAAATTCCTCGGTCATTTACGGGTGACGTTATGGAAGATGTTCCGGACCTCACTTAATCGTAGCACAACTGCCCACCCCCAGAGACCGATGGGCAAAGCGAAGTGACAAATAGGACCCGGGAAATCTGGTTCGCAGATTCGTGGCCATAAACCCAAACAATGGGACTATGCCTGCCGCAGTCGAGTTTGCCTATAACGATGCCGTCCATACGGCAACCGGGCGAGCTCCTTTTTCGTGGTGTACACCTTCCCTCCCAAGCATACCTGTGGATTTACTCTGCTGCCTAAAGATTCCGATTTCGGTTCAATTGCAAGCTATGGCGATGCAGGCGTAATCGTGCACGAGGAGGTGCGCCAAACGTTGGAAAAAACCAACGCTAAATACGAGTCTGCTGCGGATAAGCGTCGGCGTTTGAAAGTTTTCAACGTGGGAGATTCGGTAATGGTATTTTTGCGCGGGGAGAGATTTCTAGCCGGGACGTACAATAAGTTGCAACCCAGAAAGTACGGTCCATATAAAATTCTGCATAAAGTTAATGACAATGCTTATGTGGTTGACCTCCCGGCTGACATGGGCATTTCCCGGACATTTAATGTTGCTGACGTGTTCCCTTATTATGAAGAGGTGGCACTTTATCTAGACATTAGCTCGGGGTCGAGCTCTTTTCAGGAAGAGGAGACTGACGTAGAGCGTTTGGCGGAGGCGTTCTTGGCTAAGAGAGACCACCCAAAGTTCAGGGGTCGTTAGAATAGATTTATTTTACTTATTTTGTTCCTATCTAATTTATTTGAGTTTCTTTGTGTTTATCTTGAATAATTCGTTGTGCTTATCTTGTTTAAGTTGGATGTAAGCCTTTATAGGCATGGGAACGTAAAGGAGGGACGGCAGTTTTTTATTATTGAAAATAAAGTTTATGCAAAACCAATTTTCTTCAAGGATATTAGCGTGTACGTATCCTCTTCTATCGTTTCCACTGCGTCATTATCCCCAATTTTCTTCAAGGATATTAGACATGTCAGAAGAGGGGATTGTAGTCTCGTTTGAGTTTTGGAGCTCTGATACCATATAGAAAATTATTACAGTAGATAAAGCAATGGAAATTATCCCCACGTTTATTGATATCAATTAAGCATTATTTATACAGATTACAACTAAGAGATGAGAGGTTATAATAATCTAAGTAAAGAAAGAATTAGGAAGGTTACAACAGCTAGCAAGAGTCAAGTTGTACTATTTATTTACATTAATGAGAGAAATCACAGGACTAATTCGGGTAAGCATTCTGGCATGATTGGAGGCTAGAAATTTGGGCAATTAATGTACAAGATCTGCCTTGATAAGGCCAGTAGCAGGATCTGCCTTGATATAGACAACATGGGACAATCGAAAATTGTGTGGATGTGGCTCCTAAAAATCAGGGACCCTTTCTTAAGGGATTGGAAAGTGAATAGTAAACTTGTGACTTCCTCCCAAGCTCGAATTCGAACCCTATAAATAGGGGGTTTTCATGGACGAACCTCTAACAAGCTCCAACGATTTGAGAGGGTTTTAGATGGAAAGTTCATTGAAAAAATCATAAAAAGATATAGAAGTTCAAGAGAAGGAGTAAAATTCTCATTAGTTTCCATCTCCTTCTTCCTTAAACTCCATACCGAGTTCAACCATTTGCGATAAAATTCAACAATTGTTGCTATCTTTTGTCAACGGCCACCACCACGCTGGTTTTGCCTAACACCATTTGATATCCGTTTACCATCCCTATAATTTCCTCAACTCTCCGAATATTACCAAGCGATTTTCTTATTTTTATTCTCTATCCAATTCTACCAGGTTGGTAGCATTCTCCCCACTTTAAAATTGCATCCATAGGAATAAAACTACTATTGGTGAATTGTAGTGTAAAATAAAAATGTAGACTTTTAATTCAGCAACTTTTAGTATGTAGTTGTTTAAACAAAATATAAACAATAAATTTGTGATTGCTAAAATTCGGTAGTATATTAAAATATGGAATCATTTAAAAAAAAATTCAAATAAACTTTTTTATCTCTTTAATCTTTTTTAAACGTTAAATTTAAAACTAAAAAAATAAAAACTTAAAAAACCAATAAAAAAAATTAAACTCTTTAGAAACAAATAAAAATCTTAAAAACTTTTTGTAAAACTTAAAAGCATTAAAAAGCTTTAAAACTCTAAAACCTTTAAAATAATTTTTTTTAGAAAACTTCAAAATCAAAATAAATTGTTTAAAAACAAAACTTTTAAAACAAAAAATACAAAAACTTAAAACCAAATGTTTTTCAATACCTTTTAAAAATTCAACAAACAAAAAAAATTAAAAAAATTAAAAAATGAAAACACAAAAAGGTAGTTTGCTTTTTTTTTTTTAATTGTCCAATGAACCGTAAGTTGAATAATTGATATTCATTTACAATTGCCTGAATCAAAATACAAATAATTGTGACAATTATTTTTTTTCCTAACATGTTAAAATTGTTTTTAAACTTTTACCACAAAAAGACTTAGGTCCTACGCTCTAATTTTTTTTTAAAAGAACTTTAATTAAACCGAGTGTGAAACCAATTGGGGAAATGATGACTCTATTCATTATCCTTTGAAGAAAAGTTGTCTATCACTACAATCCATTAGTTTAATATGTAACAAAAAATTTAAACTAATCTAAAATATGTAGAAACTTCCCTTTTTAATATGGGTACCAATTTTGAGTGTTGTGTGAATGTTAATCCTTTTTCATGTGTAACTGAATCTCAAATCCAACTTTAGATGCAGACCATACTTTAGGTGATCCAACTATACCTCATCTGGTTGGTGGTGACTCTAAACAACTTAAAAAAATTCATCGCTATAACATAAGTTTGAGCCCATAGCAACAATGACTCTAGGACCCCTAATGCTCCAACTAGGGTCTAAACTACGAGCCCGGGCAAAATTGGGTAATGACATCTCTTATCAAATAAGATTTGTTTTCAAAATTTATAATTCAAATCATGAAACCAAAATATAAATACAAAAACACGTACCAAATACCTTTATAAATATTTTTATCCTATAGCCCTGCACTAAAAAAGCTAAACTTGTTTAGACACGTTGGTGGGGGCGGCTTGAAGAATTTTGGTCAAGATATTCAAAATTTATTACAAAAGTTGAATATATTAAATTTTATAAAATCTTTCTACGAGTCTTTGAGTATAATATCACTAAAAAATACATGAAATTTTATAAAATCCTTTTGGGTCCTCATAATTTAATATAGTTATATGATAATTTTATTAAATAATAATTAGCAGAGGAAAAGAAAAAAAACATACCAGATTTTAGTTTAGTAATTAAAGCCTTGAACCAATTAATGAGATGATACAAGTATGAGTGTCAATCTAATTTGATTTACGATAAATAAATGTATACCAACTTAACTGATCAACAGAGCTAAAACATGATTAGCTCCGATGCGCGTCTCCAGGTAGGGCCTGTCCTCACAAGGGACACGCCTCTGGAGCCTCGGTAGTGTTGGTGGATGCCGGCTCTATCCCTTGTGGATTCCGGCGGGGCCTGGTTCTCGGCGCCCCAATAAGGCACTGACCTTTCACTCCCACAACTAGACTTTTCACCGGGAGAATTTCCCGGAGTATGGGTGTCCTTGCACCTGTCGGTACCCGGCACACCGGTGCTTGCACCTTTGTGAGCGCGCAGCTTTGGCTGTAAGTGTCAGGTGAAGGGAGTTTACTCTTGACGCCTCTGGTTTGTCCCTTGGCCTACCTTTGCTCCAGTTTAGGAAAACTAGGAAACTAGGGTGTAACTTCTTTTTTCCTCGCTATATTTTAAAAAAAACATTTAAAACCCAGTGTTTTTTTTTTTTGTTGTGAGTTCGGATCGTCTGCCAACCGTCTCTTGCTGTAGATAGAAACGACATCGTTTCATTAAAACAAGCTAACACCTGCTCATCGTCTCGCGTACCGCTGCGTCACCGGCTCGTCCCATTGCGCGAATGTAATGGAGCTGAAGAAAACTCACGCCCCAATCATCAATTCCTCCTTATCCCAGAGCAACCTTTTGTTTTGGCGACCAAGATGATGGTTGTGTGCGACAAAAAAGGAGACATTGATTAAGCGTACCTGCTATTCAAACAAATCGTTGAGCCAAATCTGTATCTCTATAACGCTATGATCAGAGCTTACCTACCGACCCACAAACTCAAAACCACTTGTTTGCTAAAAAGATTCACATTCCCTTTCATGATCAAGTCTTGTGCGTGGTTTTCATGCCCTTTTCTGGGCAGGCAAGTCCATGCCCATCTCTCCAATTCTTGTGCGGGCTTTCATGGCCTTTTCTGGTTTGTATGCTAAGCCTGACTGTTTGTTGGAGGCACGCAGCGTGTTCGATGAAATGTTATGTAATTTCATGAAATTCTGTTATTTTTTTGTCACGTGAGATTGGGGCAGATGGGGAAGGCCAGGGCATTGTTTGTGGAAATGCCCCAGAGATGTAATCTATGTTTCTCGCACTCGCACCAAAATCAGTAACATAACACAAAGCAGAAAATTAATCACAACATGCCAGTCAAATCGAGAGGACGATCTGTAATGCTTTGATTGAATGGTTTCTCGTCATAGGAATGGTTTCTTGCAGGAGACATATATCTGTAATGCTTTGATTGAAATTTACGCCAAATGTGGAAGCATAGAACAAGCTTTATGGTTGTTTGATCAAATGACCAAGAGAGATGTGATCTCTTACAGAATAATTGCATAGCTTGCAAATCATGGGAGGGCCCGTGAAGCCATTGAACTATTTCATGGGATGCAGCATGCCAAAGTTTCAATCAAATGGACTACCTCTAACAGCTTGAGCCAGATGGCACGGGCAATTTTGGGTTGCTTTCAATTATTTTTGCACGCCTTGGGATGTGGAATTGGTTACAGAGATGAGAAAACTCATAAGAAGCAAGAGAATGAAGAAGACCCTAGGCTGCCGTTCAGTGTATGTGGATGGGAACGTGGAAGAGTTTGTATCAAGCAAAGATTGAAAACCATTTTCACAAGATTTGTATATATGCTAGAGCTACTAGCTTGGCACCAAAGCTTAGCGAAGGATGTAATTAAAACTACTGTAAGAAATAGCTGTGGGCTTATTTTAAAATGGACAGTTTGTAAGTACCGGCTAGAGAAAATGGAAGCGAAATAACAGTGGGCTAGTTTTATTTCTACTGTTTCTTTTCATTTAACAAAGCTTTGTTGGGACAACACCAACAGAACTCTCTTCCGTTCAGTGGACGTGGATGGGAACGTGGAAGAGTTTGTATCAAGCAAAGATTGAAAACCATTTTCACAAGATTTGTATATATGCTAGAGCTACTAGCGAAGGATGTAATTTAAACTACTGTAAGAAATAGCTGTGGGCTTATTTTAAAATGGACAGTTTGTAAGTACCGGCTAGAGAAAATGGAAGGGAAATAAAAGTGGGCTAGTTTTATTTCTACTGTTTCTTTTCATTTAACAAAGCTCCCAGATGACTAGCAGAGAAAGTGGGCAAGTAGAGGAGCAACAATAAATAAATAAAACACATCTATGCTAGCAGAGAAAAATCCAGCTTCCTTTCTGCACAATCCTTTTACCCAAATGACTAATAGAGGCTGTCAAAATTTTAATATGGGCTTGCAGAACAAGCCATAAAAAAATCACCTTAGGCTCCAACATACAAAATTAAATACTGTCAAAATGCATGTAGTATCGGCTTGCAGACAGAGTTTGCGTATCTTATATAAAGCGTGCTGCATATCGTAGAAAGTACTTATCCCATCCTTATTTACAATGCATAAACCCCAACATGATTAAAAAAAAGCGTAGATTGCAGAACATGCCATAATAAAATCCCATAAAAAAAATACACTGCAGCCCCCCAAGAAGCCCTGCAAAAACACTGCAGCCATGCAAAAAACTGCAGGCCCGCAAAAAACATTGCTTGTCACCATGGCAATGCTGCCTGCTGCCTGCTACCTGCATCAGGGCAGAGACCTTCCAGTAGCTCTCCCCAATTTTCGCAATCTTCATCTTCTCCAACATGAAACCTGCAAAAAAGCAGAGCAGAGAAACTATTATTTAAAACACTTTAAAATTTTTACCAAAAGAAAACCAAACAAAAATACACGATAGCACTTGTAACAGGCTACCTTTCTCAATATGGCATACCTCATGTCAAAAGTAATCATCATATGTTATTTTTTATTCATCTACATGATTTGTTTATCATCATTATCAATTTCATTGATATTATCATGTTCACGCTGCTCTATCACCTAAAATATGAATACCAAAATGAGTATCCAGTCATTAATAAGATAGTTGTACCAAATGAAAAATTTATTGAAAAAAACTCCACCTAAGGAGAGTTATAAAAAATTAATAAAATTACCATACTGTGTAGTATTGTTGGAGGCTTGTGATTCTAGTAAGCCGAATTCGTACCACTTCTGGTGTTAAGCAGTGATTAATAGCTTTCATGTGGAATACATGAATGACATTGAGCATGACTAAAAAAATCAATGTGTGTTAAACAAAATAAAATATGGTGACCTCAAAAATTATGTCACAAATAAATAATAGTAAACTTACATCATCCATCAATTTAGAAAAAGGGTCCATAGTTTGTAGAACAATTGGAGAAAATGAGGGGAAGGTTATAAAACAACTGCTGGAACATGAGAATTTGTTCTCTTCTTCTTTGCCAATGCAATCACCACTAGACATTGTACCCATCTTCTTTTCTTACTAGTGCATTGTCTTTTCCTTTTGGTTAAACTACATTTGCATTGGCTGAACCACCTACTTCAAAGCTTGGAGGGGGCATGTTGAACGTGCTTCCTTGTTCGGAAGTACCTTGCAGTTCATTATTCATTTTGATGCTTTGAATGCTTTGAATGTTTGTAATTAACTCGTTTAATTTTGCTACTAATAAGTTTTATGTTTCCTCACTTTTAGAAGCTCTACATGTTATTGCTCTAAATATGACCATTACTGATTTGTACCTTGATGTTTGTTGCAATTTAACATTAACCCTAATATCATGCCCACTAAGAAACTCATGGAATAACGCAAGGCCTAAGAGTCAGACCATCCAACTACCTTACCTTAAAAAGTCCGGAACACACCGTTAGACTCCAGTCTCACGAACTACCGAAAAGGCATGACAGTCCCTAACACAGATCCAATGGCTTTATGAGAACATAGTCACTCTAGCTCTGTCTCTGCCGGCCAATCGGAGACAGAGAGAGCATCGTCAAGCGCGGACCAGCAACAGCCAGGCCACCCAACTGATTCTCCCCAGGAAGCGTCACCAGCGCACTCACAAAACGAGAGACAGAAGGATTAGTATCCTCGGTATCCCTCGCACCCCGATCCCAAAAGGAGACAGGAGAACCCTCCACATGATCAGTGAAGGACCCAAACGAAAGAGAGGCCCGGGGAGAACAGTCCGCGGGCCGGGAAAAAAAATCCACGGCCGAGGAGGAAGGGCCGGCCGTGACAACGCCGGTCGGAGGAGGAGGCCCAGCTGGGGCCGACGAAGCAGCCTGAGGCGCAAGCTCGGGAGCGCTAGGGGGAAGGAGCAGCGGCAAGCTTCGATCCGCAGCGGGAGTCCCGGAGACCGGGGACGACTGCGGGATGGAGCAGGAGGGAGAAGGTTTAGGGGGGCGGGATGGCTGCGGAGCAGGAAGGAGATGGTTCAGAGGGGAGGGGCGGCGAGTTAGGGTTTCTAGCGGAGGGAGGGGATGAAGCAGGTGGGCTGGGCTGGGTGGGGGGAAATGGTTGTGGGTTCGGGCGGGCTGGAGGATAATAGAGGGCTGGGATGGGGAAAAAAAGGGGGGTTGGGCTCGGGTGTGGGGTTTGGCGGAGCGAGGGAAAGGGGTGCGGGCTCAGGGTGGGAGGAAAAAAAGAGAGGGGGGATGGGCTTGGGCTGGAGGGCCGGGCTTGTGAGGGGGGAGGGGGGCTTGGGCCTGGCAAAGAGGGCTGAGGGGTGGGAATCAGAGGGGGCGGCGGGGTAGGCTGGGGAGAGAGGTAGGCGTGAGGTGGTAAGGGTTAGGGTTGGAGTCGTATTAGGGTTAGGGTAAGGGGACAATGGGGCGACAACGTCACTCCCAAGGTGAGATACAGACATGTGGCGCATCAGCACAAGCCGACAGAGCGGCGGGGTGGGAGTCTTCGAGAAGGTCGCCGGTCGTGGGAGTAGCGCCCTCCAGTGGGGAGATCAAAGGGGGGCGACTGAGGCCGGAAGCGCGACCGACAGACTCGTCGAAATCAAAATAGGTTTGATAGACAATTGAACAAATTGGAAGCTTATACAATATTCATGATGATGCATAACAAATGAACAATACAAATCCTTATTGGGACCATATTATGCGTAGTAAACACAGCATAGAATTTATATTATATGTTACAACATCATTCATGTCCTACAAATTACCCGCACCCCCAAAAAAGACTGAACTGGGAACATTTAATGGACAATGCAAAAATTTTGAAACGCATACACTATTCAAGTATGGGAGAATGCAAGAAACACATACAATATAATTCCAATTCAAATATAACTCTGGTTCACTTATTCATATTATTATGTTCGTACATGCTAAAATTTTCACATTCTTGATACTTAGAAACTAGACTTCCAATGGCTAGCACATTTAAAAAAATAAAAAAAACTATAAATAAAAATTATATTTAAAAGTGATATAGAATACCCGGTGTTACTCAAAATATATATATCACCAAATATATATTTATGCTTAAGTTTAAACCTTGATTTGAATAAACAAAAACATTTTATGCAATTGGCTCACGTTATCGTCGTCAAATCATTAAATGATTGTAATTTTTTTCTTTTTCATTAATGATTTGGTATGTTATCACGTCATTACAGTTGACGTGTGTTGGTTGTTGATTTTTAAGATGTATTTTTCTTCTTTGATACTTGATTGTCACGTGTATGATCATGCAACATCTTTCATCTTTATCTACGGAAATGATGAAAAATTTCTATTTGCATTATCATCACAACAGTTACTCATATCCTCTCACGATTTCTACCAGAGAATAGAGATGGCAACGAGGAGGGATATTTGACGAAGCTGTGGACATGCTGCTCGAACCACTATTTCCACTTAGACTCGAACGTCTTGCTCTACTGGAGAGAAAGATATCACGATGATGCGGGGTATTCAATTCGTCTTCCTTTTTGGTTGTTGGCTCCACTACACTATTTCCTCAATAATGAGAGGCATATTATCGTCTCGTTTCAACGCAAAACCCTAATTGGTTCAACCAGACAGATGGTCGGATGCTCTGCTTATCAAAAATTGTTACAACAGAAGGTTACGCGAAAGGGAAAAGGACTAGGGGTGATCAATAACCGAACCAAATCGACGAACCAAACCGAACCAAACCGTTTGGACTGGAAAAAGCTGGTTTTTAAAATTATATTGGTTTATTTGATTTTTATTTTTGGAAAACTGATGCTATTGGTTTAGTTCACGGTTTTAGGGGTTTGGTTAACCGAGCCGATCAAACAGATGTTACCACTTCGGTACGTCGGCACTTTTCGCTTCCCAATTCCCATGCGTCCCTCAGTTTTGCGCTTTCTCGAAGTAGAAAGGCCAAAGGTTGACATTCCACTTCCTAAATCCCACTTATCTCTGTCGGATCTATTCGTAGAGTCGTAAACTTGGTCAATTGGTGATGATGTTTAAGAATTAAAATGAATGTATTTTTTTATTTGACGTTAAAATTCAAAAATCGATTCAAATCGATGAACCAAACTAAATTTTTATGCATCAAACCGAATCAAGACCGATGGTTTTTAATATGGTTGGTTTTAGTTTGAATTTTTTAAAAACCGAATGTCGTTGCTTTGATTTAAAAATTATATACAAATCGACTAAAACGACCGATGCTCACTCCTAAAAAAGATGGCTCAAAGTTAGAAAATAAAAATAAGTTTTTTAAAAATAACTAATAAACGTTGGAGATACATTAGTTAAATTAGCAATTAAATATATTTTAACTAATTAAATTTAAAGAATGATCAGCGAACGCATTTAGACGCGTTTCGTGTCGTGTAAACGCATTTCGTTTTACTCCGAATAGTTGAGCCCAACGCGGAGGCAAGCTCAAAGACTAGTCAATTATGTGTCAATCATTCCTCCACAACCATTACTTTCTTATCCGCTGGCCAAGGGGGAGATGAGACAGAAAGCGAACTACTCTGTACATATTCTCCGTGGTGGCCTGGTGGGGTTTTGGATCCACGGCCCGCCAAACACGCTCGCTATTTGTTTCCGAAAATCTCAAAAACAATTTTTGAATACCAAATTTAAATACCGTTTTTGAAAATAGAAAACCGAATTCCATACCAAACATAGACAACCATTACTTTGTAATCCACCACTACCCAAGGTTTTGCCCGCATATCTTTGTTTCTCCCACTCCCACTCGCACCAAAATTAGTAACACAACACAAACAAGCAGAAGATTCCCAACATGCCAGTCGCGGAGGTATTTGTGGGGGCGTTCATGCAGGTGATGCTCGACAGGCTGGCTTCTGGCGTGCTGCGCGAATTCTCGGAGCGACAAGGAATCCGTTCTGGCCTCAAGGAGCTGGAAGAAAAACTCAAAATGATTACCAAAGTGATTGCCCATGCTGAGAATATGCTGTTTCGAGAAACGGAGGTTGATGAGTGGTTGGAGGAACTCAGGGACTGGGCTTTCGATGCCGATGACTTCTTGGATGAAGTCAACACCAGAGCCATGCAGGAAGAGGAAGAGAAAGAGGAAGAGGAAGAGGAGGGCAGGCGCAACAACATCAGCAGCTCTATTTCTGCCTCTAGTTTTATTCGTCCGATTGCTACAAGGGTACGTGATTTTGGTTCTAGATTCATTTCTGCAGGTACATATTCACAGAACGTGGCTGAGCTCAACAGTCGTTTTGACGCTATTTGTAAACGGAGGAATGAGATGCGTAGGCTCATGAACATGACTGCCACTGAAGATACATCCACACCACCGGCAAAAAGGCGAAGACTATTGGAAGGCCCCGCGGGGGAGTTCGATGCACGGGTGTTCGGAAGGGAGCAAGAAAAGGAAAGGATAATTGAACAGTTAAAAAGCGACGGGGACGCAAATGTGGAGGTGATTGCCATTGTTGGCATGCCAGGCATCGGCAAGACAACCTTGGCTCGTGATGTCTTCGACTCCGTATCAGACGATTTTGATATCAAAGGCTGGGTTTGCGTATCAAACGATTTTGATGTCATCAGAATCACCAGGGATATTCTTGAGTCATTCAATTTCCAAGCCTCCGATTCCAGCAGACTGATTAAACTTCAGTCTGACCTCAAGCGAGTAGTAGGAGGAAAGAAGTTCCTACTTGTATTGGACGATGTGTGGAGCAGGAACTACTTTGATGATTGGGCCCCTCTTCGATCCCCATTTGGAGTGGGAGCACCGGGGAGTAAAATATTAGTCACAACTCGAGATGACAAAGTGGCTTTCATGATGCAAACTGTTGATAAGATGAAAATTCATCGCCCCGAACTCTTACCTGACGATGCTTGTTGGTCAGTATTCTTGCAACATGTAGTTGATAAAACAATTTCCGTTTTCGAATCAGAGGCAGGGCGTTTCCGTATGAGAATTTTGGACAAGTGCAAAGGCCTTCCGTTGACAGCCAAATTACTTGGTGGGCTTTTGCGCGGCGAAAATCCAGGCCAGGGTTGGGAGGCTAAATTAAGCAGCAGCATATGGGATCTATCGGAAGATGAATTTCCTGGAAGAAAGGCAGGTCGTATGCTTCCTGTTGTAATGTTGAGTTACTTTCATCTTCCGTCACACTTGAAACGTTGTTTTTCCTATTGCTCTGTGCTCCCAGAAGATTACGAATTTGAGGAAGAGGAGGTGGTGTTGTTGTGGATGGCTGAAAGTTTAGTTTTGCCAGGAAGAGGTGAACAAGTAGAGGATACGGGTGCTAAATATTTTGGTGAATTTGTGTCTCGATCACTTTTCCAACTGTCGCCCAAAAATCCGTCTCGATTTGTGATGCATGACTTGATTAGTGATATGGCTGAAATTGTAGCTGGTAAGTCATGTTTCAAGTTGGATGGAAAGCTTAAAATAGATAGCAGCCACGAACGAGCTCGTTATTCGTCGTATCGCCGTCTTGATGGACTCAAAATGGATTTTGAGGCTTTCGAAAGGATAAAATATTTGCGGACATTCCGATCATTTGATCCAAAATATGGGATGTTTTATTTAACGAGTTATGTTCCACTCCAATTGGTGATGAAATTAAAATATCTTCGGGTGCTTTGCTTAAGTTGTAATTCTGTTAGAGAACTTCCAGAAGACATCGGTGATTTAATACATCTAAGGTTTGTTGACCTTTCTTACACTTATATTACAAAATTGCCAGAATCAACAAGCCGTCTTTATAATTTGCAGACATTGAAATTACAATGGTGTAATAGGCTTAGGGAATTGCCCACACAAATGAGGAAGCTCGTAAATTTAAGGATCCTCAATTGCTCTGGTCCAAATAAGTTGGTTGCCATGCCCGCGGAAATGGGCAAACTTACTAGCCTCCAAAAGCTATCTAATTTCATTGTAGGCAAAGGATCGGAGCAAGGCATTGATCAATTGAAGTCTTTGTCACATCTGAAAGGAGGTATCTCAATCTCATTTCTCGAAAATGTTGGTGATTCGAAAGAGGCAAGAGAAGCGAAGTTAATGAGTAAAGAAGGCCTACGGTCAGTGGAATTAAAGTGGAATCCTAATCATGGTGATTTACAAGGCATGGGGCATTCTTTCCATGTCTTGGAAGAGTTGCAACCACACAAACAATTGGAAAAATTAATTATCAATGGCTACGGTGGTCTTTGGTTCCCTGATTGGGTTGGGGATGATAGGTTCTCAAAAATGACGGTGATAGAGTTAGCGAATTGTAAAAAGTGTACCTCATTGCCACCCCTGGGAAAGCTGCCGGTTTTGGAAGAAATTCAAATTAGAAACATGGCTGGTATAGAGTGCGTGGGGATAGAATTTTATGGGAAGGAGAGAGGAGCTTTTCCATCACTGAAGATTTTGAAATTTGAGTGCATGGAGAATTGGTCCATCTGGTCGTATCCTGCTGGTGGGGGCTGTCGTTTTGCTTGTCTGCAAGAGTGGCATGTTATTGATTGTCCAAAATTATTGGGGCGCTTACCAGATGGGATAAGTTTACAGAAGTTAGAAGTCAGAAAATGTGATGAATTGTTGGTTGCACTTCCAAGGAAGTCTATCTTAGAGATGGATATTGGAGAATGCAAAGTGGAGTTGATGGAGCGTTTAACGGAAGATGGAGATGCAAGTCAATTGTTGCCGTTGTTAAGTAGGTTGAGTATTGAGAAGGTGGATGTGGTAGAAGCTGTTGGATCTGCAGCAAGGATGATTAGTAATAAAAATGTGGTGGAGGCTCATCCCCAAATGATGATGCTCGGCTCCCTTACAGTCTTGGAGATCGCAAGCATTCCGAAGCTCACGCATCTTCCGGGAGTAGTTCTACAGGGGCTGCCGAAACTTGAAAAGCTGATCATTCGCGGGTGTGAAGAACTGACATCATTGTGGAAGATGGATGATGGGGGATTAATTTTACAGAAACAAAAGTCTGACTTTCTCAACTCCCTCCGTGTTTTGGAGGTGTACGAATGTCGCCAACTTGTTTGCTTAGTACCACAAAGGGGTGAAGAAACCGACGTGGACAGAGACACAGACACATCAGAAAAAGAAGAAGAAGAAGAAGAAGAGAAGCGGGGGAAGCAACAATATCTGGGATTGCCTTGCGGGCTTCACACATTGGAGTTGAAGGACTGTGATAAGCTGGAGAAGCTGCCGAGTGACTCGCACAGCCTCACCTCTCTTCGGGAGTTGAGAATCCAGCGTTGCGGCCTCACGGAGATTTGTTTCCCATCCACCCTGGAATCATTGGTCATTTTGGATTGCGAATTGCTCACGTGCCTGTCGTCGTCGTCGTCATCATCATCCATGGCCATGGGTGGGAATGAAATTCCTCTACAGCACTCGCTTAAGACGCTGTTTATAAGGAATTGTATGAATCTGGAGTCATTAGTAGGCACCGCTGCTTTTACTAAAGTAACCATAGGCTGGTGTCCAAAACTGAAATCCCTGCTGGAGGGCATATACCCTCGTCTCAAGTCACTGGCGATAAAACACTGCGAGAATCTGGGGGAACTGTCCATCTCCGTCCACCATCTCTCCGATCTTGAAGAATTGGAGATTATTGATTGGCCTGCAGGCCTCCTTTCCATTCAACAGGGTGAGGGTGGCCCAAACTCACTCCCCCCCAACTTACGCACTCTTAACATTAGAGGCGGTGCCGGCGGCCCCAATGACGAGCAGCTCTTCAGTGTTCCGTTGCCTTCCTCCTTAACTACTCTATGTATCCAGCATTTCAAAAAGTTGTCCCCGGAGTCCTTTCAAAAACTCACCTCTCTCCAACACCTATATATCTGGGATTGCCCAGGTTTGACATCCATCCCAGACCAGTTGCTGCCTCCATCATCGCTTCGCACTTTATACATCGGGAATTGCCCAGGTTTGACATCCATCCCAGACCAGTTGCTGCCTCCATCGCTTCGCTCTTTAGAAATCCGTGGTTGTCCTCTGTTGGCTCCTGAATTCGCAAAGGATAAAGGACGGTATTGGCCCAAAGTCAAGTTTATTCCTCATGTCGATATGGATCGTCGTTCCATATTTGACCCCGAAGAAGAATTAAGAATAGTTCGTTCCTGATGTACAGGTCCATCATCGTGCCATATTTTGTAACCTCTAGTTTTAATTTATTTGTAACTTCCAATTAATCATGTTATATATATATATGCCTTATAAGATGATAAGCATAATTATAGGTGTTCCCAAACTTAAATCAATCACAAAATAGTAAGGAAAGAAAATTTCACATTTGGAAATTTCATTCCGAAGTTTATGTTAAAGGAAAGGAAAGGCACGGTTTGACCCCGAAGAAAACGAAGTAAGTAATAGTAGTAGAATGAAAGCAATTCAATTTTATTTGGCACAACAAAAAGTATTATATTAATGTGTTTGTTTTCCCCACTTTCTTCTTCCTCTCACTCTCACACAAAAATAAATAAGTAAATAAACACAAGATTTTCCTTAAGACTTACAGATTTTATAGGCCTTTCCTTTGTTGTTTCCATTTTCTGGGTTTGCCATTTTAATTTGTCCTTCAAAAACTCCATAGATCGTTTTTATATCATATTATATATTATTATTTATGCACTCTTTCATCGTGTACAATGCCAAAGCAATCCAACCTTCGTTCATGATCACACACAAAAATATATTTACAATTTTATTTTATATATATGCCTTATAAAATGATAAACATAATTATGTGTTTCCAAATTTAATTCAATCACAATGATAGAGGCATGATAAATTTCATAAATCAAATATGGGGTTCAATAATGTGACCATAGCACATACGTATTAACTTAATGCTGCAATTTGGGGTTCTTCGTTAGGTTCTCGCAGGGCGCATAGAGATCTTGTAATTGCCTTGGCTGCAATGGACTAAAAGGGGAAAGAGAGAAAAAAAAGATTTTAAAAAAAATTTTAATTTTGGGGGGGGGGGAAGGGAAAAGGGGGGGGGGAAAAAAAAAGAAACAAGGACAAGGAGAAAACCCCAGGATGCACTTCAGTGGAGGTGGATGGAAAGTTAGAAAATGTGATGAATTGTTGGTTGCACTTCCAAGGCCTTCTATCTTAGAGATGGATATTGGAGAATGCAAAGTGGAATTGATGGAGCGTTTAAAGGAAGATGGAGGTGCAAGTCAATTGTTGCCTTCAGTAAGAAGGTTGAATATTGAGAACGTGGATGTGGTAGAAGCTGTTGAATCTGCAAGGATTATTAGTAACAAAGATATGGTTGTGGCTCATCCCCAAATGATGATGCTCGGCTTCCTTACATTCTTGGAGATGGCACGCATTCCAAAGCTCACGCATTTTCCAGGCGTAGTTCTACAGGGGCTGCCGAAACTTGCAATTTTGAGGATTCATAGGTGTAAAGAACTGACATCATTGTGGAAGATGGATGATGGGGGATTAATTTTACAGAAACAAAAGTCTGACTTTCTCAACTCCCTCCGTGATTTGGAGGTGTTCCTTTGCCGCCAACTTGTTTGCTTAGTACCACAACGCGGTGGAGAAGACGGCGCGGACAGAGACACAGACATATCAACATCATCATCAGAAGAAGAAGAAGAAGAGAAGCAGGGGAAGCAACAATATCTGGGTTCGCCTTGCGGGCTTGAGAGATTGATGTTGAGGTATTGTGATAAGCTGGAGAAGCTGCCGAGTGACATGCACCGCCACACCTCTCTTAGGGAGTTGGAAATCCAGCATTGCAGCCTCACAGAGATTTGTTTCCCATCCACCCTGGAATTATTGGAAATTGTGGATTGCGTTTTGCTCAAGTGCCTATCATCACCATCATCGTCGTTGTCATCATCCTTCATTTCTATGGGTGGGAATGGAATGCCTCTACAGCACTCGCTTAAGACGCTGTTTATAATGAATTGTGTGAATCTGGAGTCATTAGTAGGCACCGCCGCTTTTACTTCAGTAACCATAGGCTGGTGTCCAAAACTGAAATCCCTGCCGGAGGGCATATACCCTCCTCTCAAGGAACTGGCGATAAAACACTGCGAGAATTTGGGGGAACTGTCCATCTCCGTCCACCATCTCTCCGCTCTTGAACAATTACAAATTGTTAATTGGCCAGCAGGCCTCCTTTCCATTCAACAGGGTGGCCCAAACTCACTCCCCCCCAACTTACGCTCTCTTCACATTAGCGGCGGTGCCGGCGGCCCCAATGACGAGGAGCTCTTCAGTGTTCCGTTGCCTTCCTCCTTAACTGCTCTATGTATTCAACATTTCAAAAAGTTGTCCCCGGAGTCCTTTCAAAACCTCACCTCTCTCGAAGAACTATATATCGAGGATTGCCCAGGTTTGACATCCATCCCAGACCAGTTGCTGCCTCCATCGCTTCGCTCTTTACGAATTGAGAATTGCCCAGGTTTGACATCCATCCCAGACCAGTTGCTGCTGCCTCCATCGCTTCGCTCTTTAGAAATCCGTGGTTGTCCGCTGTTGGCTCGCGAATTCGCAAAGGATAAAGGACGATATTGGCCCAAAGTCAAGTTTATTCCTCGTGTCGATATCGATCGTCGTTCCATATTTGACCCCGAAGAAGAATTATGAATAGTTCGTTCCTGAATCCTGATGTACAGGTCCATCATCGTGCCATATTTTGTCAATACAGTAAGTAATTTGTAACCTCTACTTTTAATTTGTAACTTCCAATTAATCATGTTACTCCCCATGCATGTTGTATATAACATCCAATTTGTAATTTTTGGTATTTTAAATTTCCTTTTAGGTTGATGGGTGTAAAAGGGAATGTAGGCTTTCTAGTCAGAAGGATGTAATTAAAACTTACATCTACCCTGTTGGTATTTTGGCACCAAAGCTTAGCGAAGGATGTAATTAAAACTTTTCCATCTACCCTTTCCAAGTTGAAATATTGGCCAGTCAGAAGAATCAGCAGGCAACAATAAATAAATAAAACACATCTATGCTAGCCGAGAAAAATCTAGCCTCCTTTCCCGCACAATCCTTTTACCCATATGTCAAAATTTTAATATGGGCTTGCAAAACAAGCCATAAAAAATTCACTCTAGGCTCCAACATACAAAATTAAATACTGTCAAAATGCACATAGTATGGGCTTGCAGACAGAGTTTGCATATCTTATAAAGGGTGTTGCATATCTTAGAAAGTACTTATCTCATCCTTATTTACAATGCATAAACCCAAACATGATACAAAATGCCTAGATTGGACTACCTCTAACAGCTTAAGCCAGAAGACTTCATAAAATCCCAGAAAAGAATAAAACACTGCAGCCCCGCAAGCAGCCCTGCAAAAACACTGTAGCCCAGCCCGCAACCATGCAAAAAACTGCAGCCCCGCAAAAAACATTGCGTGTCACCATGGCAATGCTGCCCGCTACCTGCTACCTGCATCAGGGCAGAGACCTTCTGCAGCTCTACCCAATTTTCGCAATCTTCACCTTCTCCAACATGAAACCTGCAAAAAAAATAGAGCAGAGAAACTACTATTGAAAAGACTTCAAAAAATTTACCAAAAGAAAACCAAAGAAAAAAAAAAAGATAACACTTGTAACAACCCACCTTTCTCAATGTGGCATACCTCATGTAAGAAGTAATCATCATATGTTGTATTTTATTCATCTACATGATTTGTTTGTCACCATTATCAAGTCCATCTATATTATCAAGTTTACGTTCATGTGCCACCGAAAATACAAATACCAAAATGATTATCCAGTCATTAATATAGTTGTACCAAACGAAGATTTTATTGAAAAAAACTCCACCTAAGGTGAGTTCTGAAGAAAATAAATAAAATTTACGCCAACTGTGGAAGCATAGAACAATCTTTATGGTTGTTTGATCAAATGCCCAAGAGAGATGTGATCTCTAATAGAATAATTGCATGGCTTGCAAATCATGGGAGGGCCGGGGAAGCCATTGAACTATTTCATGGGATGCAGCATGCCAATTTCCTTTTTTTTTTTTTTTTTTTGAGTTTGGGACTAAGTTACTTCGGCTGCATGAGAAAAAACTACCTTATTGAACCAGAAATTGAGCACCATAATTGCTTTATAGACCTCCCCCAAAAAAATCCCCATTGCACATTATTGTTGTAGCATCGAAAATCTACAGATGGCCGAGAAGCTTTTGTTTCTGCTGCAGAATCAAAAGAAGCCTAGCTTTTGCAAAATAACTGCATAAATCAGCCAAGGTTATTTCTAAATCCTGCAGGTGGAAATAAAGAAGCTCCATGATTTGGTATAGAGCAGCCTGGGGAAGTTGCACCTCCTAAAAACTACTAAATGCTTCCAACACAGATCAGGCGGAGAACAATATGCCCCAAAATATCTGCAAGCCACAGCACAAAAAAAAACAACAAATACCATCCAGACAAAAGCATCTTCTGTTAGAAACGAATATATTTTGATATTTAAGGTAGCTAGAATTCTCAAACATTTTCCATCTTCCCTTTCCAAGTTGAAATCTTGGCCACTCAGAAGAAGCAGCAGCAACAGGCCCAATGCAGGTAGAGGAGCAACAATAAATAATAAAAAAACACATCTACGTT
The DNA here is from genome assembly GCA_023512835.1 of Taxillus chinensis. NCBI lineage: Eukaryota > Viridiplantae > Streptophyta > Magnoliopsida > Santalales > Loranthaceae > Taxillus > Taxillus chinensis. Next base: position 8,104,923 of record CM042090.1, on the reverse strand, counting down.
AGTAGAGAAAAATATGGCCTCCTTTCCCGCACAATCCTTTTACCCAAATGACAGAGGTTGTCAATATTTTAATATGGGCTTGCAGATCATGCCATAATAAAATCTCCTTAGGCTCCAACACACAAAATTAAATACTGTCAAAATGTACATAGTAAGGGCTTGCAACACCTGACGGAGTTTGCATATCTTAGAAAGGGTGCAGCATATCTTAGAAAGTACTTATCCCATCCTTATTTAGATTGCATAAACCCCCAACATGATACAAAATGCCTAGATTGCAGAACATGCCATAATAAAATCCCAGAAAAGTAAAAAAAAAAAAAAAAAAAACACTGCAGCACCACCGCAAGCAGCCCTGCAAAAACACTGTAGCCCAGCCAGCAACAATGCAAAAAACTGCAGCCCCGCAAAAAACATTGCTTGTCACCATGGCAATGCTGGCCGCTACCTGCACCAGGGCAGAGACCTTCCTGCAGCTCTCCCCAATTTTCACAATCTTCACCTTCTCCAACAGAGAAACTATTATTTAAAACACTTACAAAATTTTACCAAAACAAAACCAAACAAAAAAACACGATAATACTTGTAACAACCCACCTTTCTCGATATGGCATACCTCATGTTAGAAGTAGTCATCATATGTTGTATTTTATTCATCTAAATAATATGTTTATCACTATTATCATGTTCACGTTGATGTGCCACCGAAAATGTAAATACCGAAATGATTATCAAGTCATTAACAAGATAGTTGTACCAAATGAAAAATTTATTGACAAAACACCACTTAAGGTGAGTTATGAAAAAAGTAACAAAATTACCAGACTATATGTAGTATTGTTAGAGGCTTGAGAGTCTAGTAAGCGGAATTCGTAACCACTTATAATGTTAGATAGTGATTAATAGCTTTCATGTGTGGAATACATGAATGACATTGAGCATGACTATAAAAAAAAAACAATGTTTACTAAATAAAATAAAATATGGTAACCTCAAAAAATTATCTTACAAATAAAAAATAGTAAACTTACATCAAACGTGAGATCCATCAATTGAGTGAAAGGGCCCATAGTTTCTAGTTCACTTATTCATATTATTATATTCATACATGCTAAAATTTTCACATTCTTGATTCTTAGGAACTAGACTTCCAATGGCTGGTGCATTTAAAAAAAACAAAAAACCTAGAAAACAATAGAGCGTCTTAGTACTTCGCGTCCCATGAATTTTCTGAGAAGCCAAATAGGAAAATACAAAAACCAAAGAGAGGAGTGTTGAGCACGGGGAGCTCAAACCTTGGTGCAGGAGAAAGGAGCTATAGACTCGAGGAAAGAGGTGAGGAGGCGGGCGGCTGGCCAGAGAGACTGGAGGCGCAAAAATACATTGATATTGAGGATAGCTATGGCCTGTGGGCTGTGCTGGCAGCAAGCGAGAGCAAGAATGATGGGAGTCGCAAACACACGTAGATATGAGACTCGGTCCAGTTTTTTTTTTTTTTTAATTAAGTTGACCCAGTGACACCGATACAGTATGTAAGGAAATACAATAAAATTATGCTCATTTGGTTTAAGAGTTGCCTATTTCATTTGAAAGAAATTAACTAAAATTAAGATTAGCAAAAATTAAAAATAGATTAGTTATTCTCATTCCTTAAAGTATCTTCAACCATGCTTCCTATATATTCTTCTTATTTAAGTTAAAAGTAATTTTAGCTAACTACTTTTATATTATTCATTTCAATCATACTCTCTATTTTAGCTAACTATAAAATATTTTATTATTATTTTAAATATATGACCGTTTTTAAATTTTGACAGTTATTAATGACTGTTTTAAATATATGGCCATTATTAACAAGTATATTGCATTTTGATTTTGGTAAACTTTGCACGGGATAAATCAATTGTAGATTAAGAAAGTAGAGGAATAAATCAGCAGAAAAGAAAAGTTCATACCCCACTGCATTGACTTAAAAATGAAAGGAGAAGTTCATACCCCAGACAAGAGCATCTTCTGTTAGAAACGAATATATTTTGATATTTAAGGTTGCTAGAATTCTCAAACATTTTCCATCTTCCCTTTCTAAGTTGAAATATTGGCCAGTTAGAAGAATTAGCAGGCAACAGGCCCCAAATGCAAGTCTGGCATCCTTCTGTGTCGGTGGGCCTTTTCTTTTCCTTCAATCATTGATTCCTCCACAGCCCTTACTTTTAATGTTAGGGGAGATGAGACAGAATTGAAAGCGAGGTACTCTATACACATACTCCGTGGTGGGGTTTTGGATCCACAGCCCGCCATCAGACCCCCAAATTTATGCAATAATAATAAGCAAAACAGATGGGTAGTAGAGTCCAACGCATTTCGTTTCACATCGAAAGCCGGGTAGTAGCTCCACTCCTCAAGGTTTTTGCCCACATATCTTTGTTTCTCGCACTCGCACTCCCACTCCCACTCCCAATCCACCTCGATAAGTTGAAAGAAAATCTCGATATGATTAGCCAAGTGATTACCCGTACTGAGAATACGCTGTTTCGAGAAACGGAGGCTGATAAGTGGTTGGAGGAACTCAGGGACTGGGCTTTCAATGCCGATGACTTCTTGGATGAAGTCAACACCAAAGCTATGCAACAAGAGAAAGAGGAAGAGGAAGAGGAAGCCAGGCGCAACAACACCAGCAGCTCTATTTCTCTCTTTACTTCTACTCTTACAAAGGTACGTGATCTTGGTTCTATACTCATTCCTGGAAAGTATTCAAAGATCGTCGATGAGCTCAACAGTCGTTTGGACGCTATTTCCGAACGGATGCATAAGATGCATAACATTCATCATTTCCTCATGAACATGACATCCACTACACCAATGTTGCCAAGACCATTCGAAGCCCAAGGGGAGGAGTTCCATGATGTGGTGTTCGGAAGGGAGCAAGAAAAGGAAAGGATAATTGAACAGTTAAAAAGCGGCGGGGACACAAAGTTGGAGGTGATTGCCATTGTTGGCATGCCAGGCATCGGCAAGACAACCTTGGCTCGTCATGTCTTCCACTCCATATCAGACGATCTTGATATCAAAGGATGGGTTTGCGTATCAAACGATTTTGATCTCATCAGAATCAGGAGGGATATTCTTGAGTCATTCACTTCCCGACCCTCCGATTCCAGCGGACTGAATAAACTTCAGTCTGACCTCACAGGTTCCTACTCGTATTGGACGCTGTGTGGACGAGGAACTATCAAGATTGGGACCTTCTTCGATCCCCATTTCGAGTGGGAGCCCCGGGGAGCAAAATTATAGTAACAACTCAAGACAACAAAGTGGCTTCCATGATGCAAACTGATGACCCGATGAGAATTCATCACCCCAGACCCTTACGCGACGATGCTTGTTGGTCAGTATTTTTGCAACATGTAATTTATAAAATAAATCCCGTTTTCGAATCAGAGGCAGAGCGTTTCCGTGTGAAAATTTTTGGCAAGTGCAAAGGCCTTCCTTTAACAGCCAAATTACTTGGTGGGTTTTTCGCGTTGAAAGTCCAGGCCAAGGTTGGGCGGATATATTAAGCAGTAGCATATGGGATCTGTCGGATGATGAATTTCCAGGAAGAGACGGATGTCATATGCTTCCTGTTGTAATGTTGAGTTACTTTCATCTTCCACCACACTTAAAACATTGCTTTTCTTATTGCTCTGTGCTCCCAGAGGACTATGAATTTGGGGAAGAGGAGGTGGTGTTGTGGTGGATGGCTGAAGGTTTAGTTTTGATAGGAAGTGGTGAACAAGTAGAGGATACGGGAGCTAAATATTTTCGTGAATTAGTGTCTTGATCACTTTTCCAACCGTCGCTCAAGAATGGGTCTCGATTTGTGATGCATGACTTGATTAATGATATGACTGAAATTGTAGCTGGTAAGTTATGTTTCAAGCTTGATGGGAAGCATAAAATAAGTAGCAACAACCCTGCACAAGCTCGTTATTCGTCATATTCCTATTGTGAAGGGGTCAAAGAGGAATTTAAGGACTTTGAAGGAATAAAATATTTGCGAACATTCCAGTCAGTTAATCAGAATTACTGGCCAATCCGTAATTTAACGGGTTATGTTCCACTCGAATTGCTGATGAAATTTAAATGTCTTCGGACGCTTTGCTTAAGTTGTTATTCCGTTAGAGAACTTCCAGAAGACATCGGTGATTTAATACATCTAAGGCTTGTTGACCTCTTGCACTTATATTAGCAGATTACCAGAATCAACAAGCCGTCTTCATAATTTGCAGGCATTAAAATTACGAGGGTGTGAGAGGCTTAGGGAATTGCCCACACAAATGAGGAAGCTCGTAAATTTAAGGATCCTCAATTGCTCTAGTCCAAATAAATTGGTTGCCTACAGTCAGGGGAATTAAACTGGAATTGTGATCATGGTGATTTACAAGGCACGGGTCTTTCTTTCCATGTCTTTGTTGAGTTGCAACCTATTGAGGACCTTGATTAAGATCCAACAATAATCTAGAGAAGGATAATCTAGCCTAAGCAATTCAAGTAATTAACTAGAAAAGCCGAATAGAAGTATAAACATCTAATATGAGAGTTTGTAATTAACAATAGCCAATAATATGAATACATAAATTGTCATAGACAAGGCCTATTTATAGGCAAGCTAGTAACTAGGAATTTGAAACCTATTACAATTAGAAAACTAACGTAAAATACTAAAATAACCATAATACGAATTAAATAAAGGAATGTAAAATACTAATGCAAATTAAATAAAGAAAAGTAAATAAATAGAAAGACTTCTAGACGAAGCAAGAAACTTGTTCTTCAAGGCAAGACATGTCGCAGGCTTTATCTTCAATACTGCTTCCCATGAATAGTGCATGCATTAAATCTTAACACAACCACACAAACATTTGGAAAAATTAATTATCAATGGCTACGGTGGTCTTTCATTCCCTGATTGGGTTGGGGATGATAGGTTCTCAAAAATGACGGTGATAGACTTATTAATTGTAAAAAGTGTACCTCATTGCCACCCCTGGGAAAGCTGCCGATTTTGGAAGAAATTCAAATTAGAAACATGGCTGGTATAGAGTGCGTGGGGATAAAATTTTATGGGAAGGAGAGAGGAGCTTTTCCATCACTGAAGATTTTGAAATTTGAGTGTATGGAGAATTGGTCCATCTGGTCGTATCCTGCTGGTGGCGGCTGTCGTTTTGCTTGTCTGCAAGAGTTGCATCTTATAAATTGTCCAAAATTATTGGGGCCCTTACCAGATGGGATAAGTTTATAGAAGGTAAAAGTTAGAAAATGTGATGAATTGTTGGTTGCACTTCCAAGGCCTTCTATCTTAGAGATGGATATTGGAGAATGCAAAGTGGAATTGATGGAGCGTTTAAAGGAAGATGGAGATGCAAGTCAATTGTTGTCGTTGTTAACTAGGTTGAATATTGAGAAGGTGGATGTGGTAGAAGCTGTTGAATATGCAAGGATTACTATAAAGATGTGGTGGAGGCCCATCCCAAAATGATGATGCTCGGCTCCCTTACAGCTTGGCGATTGGAAGCATTCCAAAGCTCACATATCTTCCCCGCATAGTTCTACAGGGGCTGCCGAAACTTGAAAAGCTTAGGATTTGTAGGTGTGAAGAACTGACATCATTGTGGAAGATGGATTATGTGGAGATGGAGATTGAGGGATTAATTTTACAGAAACAAAAGCCTGACTTTCTCAACTCCCTCCATGTTTTGAAGGTGGAAGGATGCCGCCAACTTCTTTACTTAGTACCACAACGCGGTGAAGAACATGGCGCGAACAGAGACACGGATATATCAGAAAAAGAAGAAGAAGAAGAAGAGAAGCGGGGGAAGCAACAATATCTGGGGTCACCGTGCAGGCTTGAGGTATTGAGGTTATGGGGATGTGATAAGCTAGAGAAGCTGTCGAGTGACTTGCACAGCCTCACCTCTCTTCGGTACTTGGATATCCAGCGTTGCAGCCTCACAGAGATTTGTTTCCCATCCACCCTGGAATCATTGGTCATTTTACATTGCGAATTGCTTACGTGCCTGTCGTCGTCGTCATCCCCCATGGCCATGGGTGGGAATGAAATGCCTCTACAGCACCCGCATAAGTCTGAATATAACGAATTGTGTGAATCTGGAGTCATTAGTAGGCACCGCCGCTTTTACTTCATTAACCATACGCTGGTGTCCAAAACTGAAATCTTTGCCGGAGGGCATACACCCTCGTCTCAAGGAACTGTCGATAGACAATCTGGGGGAACTGTCAATCTCCGTCCACCATCTCCCCGCACTTGAAGAATTGGAAATTATTAACATTAGCGGCGGTGTCGGCGGCCCAATGACGAGCAGCTCTCCAGTGTTCTGTTGCCTTCCTCCTTAACTACTCTATGTATAGATCATTTCAAAAAGTTGTCCCCGGAGGCCTTTCAAAACCTCACCTCTCACGAAGAACTATATATCTTGGATTGCCCAGGTTTGACATCCATCCCAGACCAGTTGCTGCCTCCATCGCTTCGCACTTTATACATCCGGAATTGCCCGAATTGCCCAGGTTTGACCTCCATCCCAGACCAGTTGCTGCCTCCATCATTGCTTCGCACTTTATACATCGGCAATTGCCCAGGTTTGACATCCATCCCAGACCAGTTGCTGCCTCCATCGCTTCTCCTTTTACAAATCAGTGGTTGTCCGCTGTTGGCCCCCGAATTCGCAAAGGATACAGGACGATATTGGCCCAAAGTCAAGTTCATTCCTCATGTCGAACGTCGTTCCATATTTGACCCCGAAGAAGAATTAAGAATAGTTCGTTCCTGATGTCCAGGTCCATCATCGTGCCATATTTTGTGAATATGGTAAGTAATTTGTAACCTCTACTTTTAATTTGTAACTTCCACTTAATCATGTTACTCCCAAATCCCAATGCATGTTGTAACATCCAATTTGTAATTATTGGTATTTTAATTTTCCTTTTAGGTTGATGTGTTTATAGAAAGGAGAATGGTAAGTGTGGTTCATTCGTGAGGGATTCAATTTATCATTTTATTTTTGAGAGTTTATTATTTCATTTCTTTCCTTGTTTTTGAGCGTACGTAGCATTACTCGTTTATTTATGACAACCCATTTTCTCAATCAACTTTGATATTTGCATCGATTCGCATTAATAGATATATATTGCATGATCTTCCAAAATAGGTGTTTTTTCCGAATTAGTAGGAATGACTAGTGCTCAAAATCGTGATAATGAAAAGCGTACTAATTCAAATATTTCTTTCATTTAAATGGATATCGTTTGTTTTTATCGTTTTTATATAAATTAGGAAAGAGTCAAATTTCATCTAACATTTATTTCTATATAACCTTAAATTTCCGTAAGTTTGTAATGTTATTAAGAGTGCCTAATTGACACAATTTATCTTTATGCCATACCTGAGATTCATCTTTTAAGTAGAGTAATCCGAATTACCGGTGCTTCATCTTCCTCTCCCCCTCCCTCTCTTTGTTCCCTTCCCCCAGATCTGACACTTCTGATCGGCTCTTTGCTGTTCTGAATGTTGGATCTGACGACGATGAAGCCAGGGCATGACGTCGGTAGCGGCGTCGACGACAAGAAGACGAAGAAGGTAAAGATGGTGGTGGGAGGGGAGGGGAGGGGAGGGGAAGGAGGAACCTGAAGCGCAGGCGGCGGTGGGGTTTGTGAGCCTGGACGAGAATAAAGGATATATTCTCTAGAATATTCCTGATAGAGTAGGATTTAAAATTATGGATGGTTTCGAGTTGAAATCAAAAATCAAAAATAATTCTATTTTAATGTAAAATTTATATTAAAATTAAAATAAAGTAGTGAGTTGGAGTCTTAGAAATCAGGTGCAGCCTCTTTAAATTTTTAACTAAATTTGTCGACGTGGATGTAAGAAGGCGAAAGGTAACGAGATCAAGTGACTGATTACAAACCTTCACAAAAAATTAAAACTAAAAGAGAACCCTCGACTAAAAATCAACACGGGCCCAAAAATCTAAATTTGGTTAAGTTTAAATGGGCGGTCTTCGATGTTTGGTTTTAATTAAAGTTTGTATTTAAAACACAGAGCGAGTATAATTTGTGACTACTCTTATAAGCAAATTTAGCTTAAAAAGGTACGGTGTCTTAGAGATGGTCTTGGTGTAGCGGAGACAAGTGGCAGTTAAAGATACTCTTAGTTTAGTATAATACTGAAATATACTACCCAATCATATTTATTTGTTTGATACATAGCATAATATTAGTAAATGAGATAATATTGTGATCTTATTTTTAAAAATATCTCTTATAATACAAATAAAATTTATATTAGTATTCACTTTTGTTTTTTAAAATATAAAGAACTATATTTTTTTTTAACTTTTATTTATTTATTTGTAATTATGCTAGATAATTATAATTATTTTAAAAAAGTTATATATTGATATAATAATTGTTCTAACTTAAAATTTATATCATTAAATATATTTTAAACAAATATTTTTCTATTGAAATAAACAATCCACAAACTAAAAGCAAAGGAGAACTAAAAATTTTAATTAAAAACGGAAAAACGGAAACAACCATGGAAAGTAAAAATATTCAAGAGTCATTAATAATTCATTGCACCAATTTTTTCTTGTGAGTTCGGATAGGCTGCCAAAAATCCCCGCCGTCTCTTGCTGTAGATAGACACGACATCGTTTCATTAAAAAAGAAACGAAAAAAAAAAAAAACAGCCGACACCTGCTCATCGTCTCAAGTACCGGTGCGTCACCGGCTCGTCCCATTGCGCGAATGTAATGGAGCTGAAGAAAACTCACGCCCCAGTCATCAACTTCTCTTTATCCCAGAGCAACCTCTTGTTTTGGCGACCAAGATGATGGTTGTGTGCCACGAAAAAGGAGACATTGATTACGCGTACCTGCTATTCAAACAAATCTGTATCTCTATAACGCTATTCACATTCCCTTTCAATGAATCATGATCAAGTCTTGAGCGTGGCTTTCATGCCCTTTTCTGGATTCTATGCTAAGCCTGACTGTTTGTTGGAGGCACGCAGGGTGTTCGATGAAATGTGTGAGAGAGATGTAATTTCATGGAATTCTGTTATGTTTTTGTCATGTGAGATTGGGGCAGAGGGGGAAGGCCAGGGCATTGTTTGAGGAAATGACCGAGAGGACGATCTGTAATGCTTTGATTGAATGGTTTCTCGTCATAGGAATGGTTTCTTGCAGAAGACATATATCTGTAATGCTTTGATTGAAATTTACGCCAAGTGTGGAAGCATAGAACAAGCTTTATGGTTATTTGATCAAATGCCCAATAGAGATGTGATCTCTTATAGAATAATTGCATGGCTCGCAAATCATGGGAGGGCCCGTGAAGCCATTGAACTATTTCATGGGATGCAGCATGCCAAAGTTTCAATCAAATGGACTACCTCTAACAGCTTGAGCCAGATGACACGGGCAATTTTGGGTTGCTTTCAATTATTTTTGCACGCCTTGGGATGTGGAATTGGTTACAGAGATGAGAAAACTCATAAGAAGCAAGAGAATGAAGAAGACCCTAGGCTGCCGCTCAGTGGACGTGGATGGGAACGTGGAAGAGTTTGTATCAAGCAAAGATTGAAAACCATCTTCATGATTTGTATATATGCTAGAACTACTAGCTTAGCAACAAAGCTTAGCGAAGGATGTAATTAAAAGTACTGTAAGAAATAGCTGTGGGCTTATTTTAAAATGGACAGTTTGTAAGTACTGGCTAGAGAAAATGGAAGGGAAATAAAAGTGGGCTAGTTTTATTTCTACTGTTTCTTTTCATTTAACAAAGCTTTGTTGGGACAACACCAACAGAACTCTCTCTCTCTCTCTCTCTTTTGTTGGGAAATAAAAGCACGCTAGAATTCTTAAACATTTTCCATCTTCCCTTTCCAAGTTGAAATATTGGCCAGTTAGAAGAATCAGCAGGCAACATGCCCCAAATGCAAGTAGAGGAGCAACAATAAATAAATAAATAAATAAAACACATCTATGCTAGCAGAGAAAAATCCAGCCTCCTTTCTGCACAATCCTTTTACCCAAATGACTAATAGAGGCTGTCAAAATTTTAATATGGGCTTGCAGAACAAGCCATAAAAAAATCACCTTAGGCTCCAACATACAAAATTAAATACTGTCAAAATGCATGTAGTATCGGCTTGCAGACAGAGTTTGCGTATCTTATATAAAGGGTGCTGCATATCGTAGAAAGTACTTATCCCATCCTTATTTACAATGCATAAACCCCAACACGATAAAAAAAAATGCATAGATTGCAGAACATGCCATAATAAAATCCCATAAAAAAAAAAATAAAACACTGCAGCCCCCCAAGAAGCCCTGCAAAAACACTGCAGCCATGCAAAAAACTGCAGGCCCGCAAAAAACATTGCTTGTCACCATGGCAATGCTGCCTGCTGCCTGCTACCTGCATCAGGGCAGAGACCTTCCAGTAGCTCTCCCCAATTTTTGCAATCTTCATCTTCTCCAGCATGAAACCTGCAAAAAAGCAGAGCAGAGAAACTATTATTTAAAACACTTTAAAAATTTTACCAAAAGAAAACCAAACAAAAATGCACGATAGCACTTGTAACAGGCTACCTTTCTCAATATGGCATACCTCATGTCAAAAGTAATCATCATATGTTATTTTTTATTCATCTACATGATTTGTTTATCATCATTATCAATTTCATTGATAATTGATATTATCATGTTCACGCTGCTCTATCACCTAAAATATGAATACCAAAATGATTATCAAGTCATTAATAAGATAGTTGTACCAAATGAAAAATTTATTGAAAAAAAACTCCACCTAAGGTGAGTTATAAAAAATTAATAAAATTACCATACTGCGTCGTATTGTTGGAGGCTTGTGATTCTAGTAAGCCGAATTCGTACCACTTACGGTGTTAAGCAGTGATTAATAGCTTTCATGTGGAATACATGAATGACATTGAGCATGACTAAAAAAATCAATGTTAAACAAAATAAAATATGGTGACCTCAAAAATTATGTCACAGATAAATAATAGTAAACTTACATCATCCATCAATTTAGAAAAAGGGTCCATAGTTTGTAGAACAATTGGAGAAAATGAGGGGAAGGTTATAAAACAACTGCTGGAACATGAGAATTTGTTCTCTTCTTCTTTGCCAATGCAATCACCACTAGACATTTTACCTATCTTCTTTTCTTACTAGTGCATTGTCTTTTCCTTTTGGTTAAACTACATTTGCATTGGCTGAACCACCTACTTCAAAGCTTGGAGGGGGCATGTTGAACATGCTTCCTTGTTCGGAAGTACCTTGCAGTTCATTATTCATTTTGATGCTTTGAATGCTTTCAATGTTTGTAATTAACTTGTTTAATTTTGCTACTAATAAGTTTTATGTTTCCTCACTTTTAGAAGCTCTACATGTTATTGCTCTAAATATGACCATTACTGATTTGTACCTTGATGTTTGTTGCAATTTAACATTAACCCTAATATCATGCCCAATAAGAAACTCACTCATGGGAATAAGACTCCTGAGAGTCAGACCATCCAACTTCCTTACCCTAAAAGTCCCGAGAACTCTCGGTATCATAAAAAGTCAAGCCATTTAGGGAGGAAATAAAGGGAGGAGGTTGAAAATTTGAGAAAGGGGAGGAGAAATTAAAAAAAAAAATTATTTTTTTATTTCTATATATTTATTTTAAGTTGGTTTTTTTTTTTTAGAAATTTGAATTTTTTAATTTAAATAAAAAAAACAATTTAAATGTTTTTATGGATGTTTTAATTTTTTTTTTTTTTATTTTTTGTTTTTTTTTTTTATATAAAAAAAAAAATTTATATGTTTTTTGGGGGAAGAAAAATAAGGATTTGGATTTCAATAAATGTAATTAATTAATCTCTTGTTCTTAAGGCATAGGCTTATTTTTTTTTTTTTTTTTTTTTAAAACCCTTTTGATGTTTTAATTTTTTTTGGGGTGTCGGTGTATCTTCTCTTGTGGGAGCGCCAACCATTATGTGCTTAAGTTGTTTGAGTGTAGATTGGCATCACACCAACCTTAACTAGGTTACAAGCAAGATTGGCCTTTGCAAATTATAATCTTTACAAGTCAAATCTCTTAACTATCCGGTTATCAATGTCTTCTTTCGATCCATAATTGAATAACCTTAAACAAGAATTAAGATGGCCAAACCTAATTCTCACATGTAAATTCAAGAGACTTGATAAACACCAAAGGGAATTTAAATTAACATACCAAAAGGAAAGAAATCAAAGGCTTACATCAATATTCATCCTCCTCCCATGGAGGTTTAAGCTACCATAGTGATAAACAAAATAATTGTTCTTGCCATAGGAACCCAAACGCTTCCTCTCTCCCTCTATTGAAGTAACGATTTTCACTCCCATTAATTACAAATTTTCCCCAATATATTTCCTAATTTCTCGTATAGCTGAGAAACCATTAGGAACCGTTCCCTCCATTAATTTGAAGTTGTTTCCCTCTCAAAATGGTTGATGGAAGGTCGTCGGATCCTTTAAAGATGAGTTACGGCCGTCCAGGTGGCATCTGTGGAGGTTCATTGACCAAGACGGGTTACGTTGTGCAAACCGCCCATGGTCAATTCATTTGTCAACTCAATTTCAAATGACCGCTTCAAATGACCAAGCTCTCGGAGCTTCCAGTCAACTCAATTGGTCCCGTCATTTCTTTTTAGTCATTTCAAATTTGAAATGACCATGATCTGGATTGTCCCTTGCTCCTTCATTCTTTCTTTGGACCTTGTACTTGGCCTGTTTTCCATTCAAAGACAACAAAAAACACCACAAAAGGATCTACTAATGCTATGTTAGGGTTAGTTCATTAATCATTCAAATTCAATCAAAATGAAGTTAAAGATGTGATCTTTTATCATAAAATCTCCTTCATTTGACACTAAAATGTGTTAGAAAAACCCCCTAACAACAACTCCACACTTAGAACTTGCTGGCCCCGAGGCAATTAGAATTATGAGGCATAGCAAAAAGTAAGACAAATGAATTGATATAAAAGCATGTGAAAGAATAAAACATCCATAAAACATATAGTTTAACTCTTAATATCATGTATTTAAGTTTTGTATTCTCATCCCAAAGAATCATATGTTCTCTTTGCAAAGACTAAGAAGCAATCAACCACCAACATTCTGAAACAAATTTCCTAATTCCTCGAATCTCACAATGAGCAAAGCACCCTCACTCATAGGGTAATCTCACTTCACTCTCTCTCAATCTTTCATGGAATTAAAACTAAAACAAGTGTCTTCCTAATCCTTTTAGGTGATTCAACCATCATTCCATTACCCAATTAGTTTTTGTCATAGACCACAATGATGGTAAAAGTAACAATGCCCAATACACTTTATCTATTTTTAATGTACAAGTAAGTTTTATGTACAATGCATTCTTAAAATATACAACTGTAACACTTTTTTTTTTAAAAGGATTATGCTTCGAATAGTCTATATAACCTTACAAGTGTTTCCTTGATAGATTATACATCTCCACAATCATAACCTTTTTTTTTTCTCTCAAGGCTTATGCTACGGTAGTCTATATAACCTTACAAAGTGTTCTTTGATGGATTATATATCTCCACAGATTCATAACCTTCTCTTTTTTTTTAAGTATACACACTTTATACAACACTTTATACAACTTGGAACATTGTACTTATTCTAAACAAAGTGGGCTATGACTCCAACTCCACCATTCCAACTATCTAATCACCAATGTAGAACTATAGAAGAACTTATTGAAGTTTAATTTCCATGAAGTGAACACTCATCAAAATATATAGCTCTCAGTAAAGTTATGTTCTCACTCATTCAAGGAATCAAGTTATTTATTCAAAAGTTGTCAATTCATTATGGATCCAAGTCTTTGTTCAAACACATGATGATATCATTCCAAGTACATTTAGTTTCATGCATGGGATTAATGAGTAACCATTGGTTCCAAAAAGTATTTCATTCTTAAACATGTCAGATATAAACATTTCAAAGTTTTCACAGTGCCTTCATTTCATATTCATTCTACTCTTCTCACATCATGAGGAAATTAATCCATATTACAATGCCACAAGCAACTCCACACTTGGAATTTTGCATATCTTTCAAGCAATTGCAACAAGAAGAGGGAAGAGTGTTCAAACCTTTTTTCTTTGGCGAGGGGGAGCTGGCTCATTATAAAAATATATCATTTGATCAACCCATTCACGAAGAATAGTTACAGGATAAGGGTTTGAAGTTGGGGCTGTCCAAACACCTCCATGAGCTTGCACTAACCCATGGATTCTCTGCACATAATTAAATTCAAACAAAACAAAACAAATATTCACAAAACATGTTCAGGTTGCCTCCCGAGCGCTGCCGCTTAATGTCGGTAGCTTGACATTCTCCTTTTGTTAACTTGAAATTGGAGCAAGGTAAAGAACCTCCTTGACTCCTGCAAGTTTTATAAAGACCTTCTTCTTTTTCTCTAAACCTTCAATAAGTGGTCTAGTTGCTCTCCTTGAGCTCAAATGCCTATAATAACCGGCCACTCTCCTTCTTCTCCCAAGAATACATACTTTAGATGTCTTTGGTAGAATCTTCAATTCAACCTTTAGTGCCTTCTCCACCGATGGGACCTGGTTTACAATTTCTTTCAATATCTTCAAATCCTTTCTTTGATTGAAAATGAATGACCTGTGTGGCTTTTAAAGCATTTTTCACCTCTTGAATGTCTTCATTAACAATTGAAGAAACATTCTCCAAACATAACCCTAAGGGATCACGAAATCCCTTAGCATGATCTTCAATTCGCAGTATTTAACATCTCCACAAGACAACCTTGTTCATGTTCAACTTCCGAGGATTCTTCATACTCTTATATAAGTTGAACTCCACTTTGTCTTCACCAATGTGTAATTCCAATTTCCCACCTTTGACATCTATGATTGCCCTTGCTGTTGCTAAAAATGGTCTCAAGAATAAGTGGCAAAGAACCACCTTCTTCCATATCTAAAGCTATCAAGTCAATTGGGACAATAAAATTCTAATTTGTAACGATGCATTCTCAATAATGCCAAGCATACTTAATGGATTTATCGCCAAGTTGCAAGGTCACTGACGTGGGCCGCAATTTTCAAGACCTAGCTTGCCGATACTTGAAGATGGAATCAAACTCACACTAGCTCCCAAGTCACAGAGTCAATCAAAAGTAACGTTCCCTATAGTGCAAGGTATGGAAAAACTTCCTGGGTCTCCCATCTTCACGAGGTAGTTTTCTCGAATAATTGCACTACACTCTCCGTAAGTGCAATGGTTCCTTTTTCCTCAATCCTCCGTTTGTTGCTCAACATCTCCTTCAAATATTTGGAATATGAAGGCATTTGAAAGTATAGCTTCCAAGAACGGGATAGTGAGCTTCATTCTTTAAGATGCTTCTATAAATCTCTTGTATTGCTCATCCCTCTTTCTTTGTTTCAATCTCTCGAGGAAAGGGTATGGGTGGAGCATAGTTCTTTACCACCTTAGAACTTCAGGTTGTTCCTTTTTTTTCTTCTCCGTTCTCGGATACAGGGATCACTATCATCCTTTTTGTCATGAATTATTTCCTCCATTTGAGGAACTTTCCTCTCCTGGTAACTCCTTTCCACTTATTAGCATGACAGACTTGCACATACTCTTTTGGGTTTGGCTCGGTCTTACTTGAAAGTTCACCAGGATTCCTTGTAGTAAGAGCATTTGCAATTTGTGCAATCCGAGTCTCCAACTTCTTGTTATGAGTCTCAAGTCCGTCAAACCCGGCTACCAATATCGGCCTCAAACTTATTCAATCTCTGTTCGGTTCTGCGCCATATTCTCAATTGCAAACTCCCAATGGCCTTCTCGTTTCTCACCATAACCAGCTCCTTGCGGTTTAGGTTGGGACTGCTCATTAATTGCTTGACTGTTCTGATTATTTGGCACTTGATTTGTATTATTTCCACCTTGATTACTCTGGCCGATTGTTCTTGTCCTCCCCATGAAAAATTTGGATGATTCCTCCATCCAGGGTTATAAGTATTGGAAAAAGGGTTATTCTATTGCCTATTTTGGTTAGCTATATAGCTAACCTCTTCATCATGTTGGCTGAATACCCTTCCACTGTCTCCTCCATAAACTTTTTAGTGGACACTCATTCGGTTGATGATACCCCCACACTCATGACAAGCAGTAGTTAACCTTTGCTACTCTCTCGAACATTTAACTTTTCCACCTGTTTGTCGTAGCTTCCAACTTAGCATTCAACATTGTGGAATTATCCACCTCAATTAAACCAGGTTTCTTCACAACTACTCTCCTAGAGGGCCACCGAGCTTGCTTTTTTGTCGCTTCCTCTATAATCTCTTTAGCTTCTTCGAGCCTTGGCGTCGTAGCACCTCCTGCCGCAAAGATTTACCATGTATTGCTCCTCAATGTAAGGCCTCCATAAAACACTTCAATAAGTAACCAATCTTTAAGCCATGATTGGGACATTTTCTCGCAAATCCCTGAATCTATTCCATGCTTCACCAAGTGTTTCTCCAGTGGTTTGGGTAAAAGCGGTGATGTTGTTTCTCAACTTCACCGTTCTTCCTCTTGGAAAATATTTAGTAAGAAATTCTTGGGCATAATCCGCCCATCTGGTGAAATATCCCTCCGAAAAAGAATTGAACCGGATCAAAGCATCCTCCTTTAAAGACCAAGGGAATAATTCCAATCGATAAAATCCTCCGCACTCCTTGTCTTCTCATTGTTCGCATATCCTTGCACAAATCAGGCTAAATGGTGGTGAGGATCTTCCAAAGGTGTGCCCCCAAAACTGCTTCGCACTACTAAATTAATAAGCCATGGAGAGAACTCAAAATTTTCTCTCAAGAGAGGTGGTGGATAGATTGGGTTTCCGATATCGAAACGCCGGGAGTGTGATGCTCCCTAACGGCCTGAGATCCGACCCATTATCTTCCTGTTCTTTGTTGTTGTTCTTCCATAACCGAACACGATTCAACACTTTCTTGTTCCCACAACAAATTCTGCAAATCAAACTCTGGATTACTCCAAAATCCAGGAACGTAATTTGATTCTTCTTCAATGCTTGTCGTCGTGCACTTCTTTGCTTTCTCAATCTAGCAAAGAATGTACGTCGCTCGGCTGAGGATCAAACAAATCTTCAAACGTTGATTTAACGCTTTGCTCATTCATTCGCACTGTAAAACAACAATGAACACATACCTAGCATAATACCGCATACGTAGTTTGGTAATTACAATAAGTATGCTTCCACACTCAATCACAAAATGTACTTTCAACTTTGTTACTTTCCCCGGCAACGGCGCCAAAAACTTGTTAGCAATTCCGCAAGCGTACGGATCGTTAAAAGTAATAAAGTGGACTCAAAGTCCGGATGTCGAACCCACAGGGAAAGTGATCAAGTAAAAAGCTCATTTTGTAAATCCATGATGTATTTAAAGTTGGTTTTGTATCATTAGCAATTTGAATGTTGTAATTTAAATAAACAAAACAATGTAAATGATCTTATGGGAGAAAATAGGGATTTGGATTTCAATAAATGTAATTAATTAATCTCTTGTTCTTAAGGCATATTAATTCAAACTTCCCTTTTTGTTTAAAACCCAACACCTTTGCATGTACTAGCCTCTTTCGAGTGATCTAGCCGTGTGTATACCCTAGCTTGGGGGACGGGCAACCCATTATGTGCTTAAGTTGTTTGAGTGTAGATTGGCATCACACCAACCTTAACTAGGTTACAAGCAAGATTAATGGCTTTCGCAAATTATAATCTTTACAAGTCAAATCTCTTAACTATCCGGTTATCAATGTCTTCTTTCGATCCATAATTGAATAACCTTAAACAAGAATTAAGATGGCCAAACCTAATTCTCACATGTAAATTCAAGAGACTTGATAAACACCAAAGGGAATTTAAATTAACATACCAAAAGGAAAGAAATCAAAGGCTTACATCAATATTCATCCTCCTCCCATGGAGGTTTAAGCTACCATAGTGATAAACAAAATAATTGTTCTTGCCATAGAAACCCAAAAACGCTTCCTCTCTCCCCTACTCTTGGAACGATTTTTCGGTCCCCCATTAATTACAAATTTTCCCCAATATATTTCCCTAATTTCTGTATAATCGCTGGAAACCATTAGGAACCGTTCCCTCCATTAATTTGAAGTTGTTTCCCTCTCAAAATGGTTGATGGAAGGTCGTCAGATCCTTTAAAGATGAGTTACGAAGCCATCCAGGTGGCATCTGTGGAGGTTCATTGACCAAGAGTTACGTTGTGCGAAACCGCCCAATGGTCAATTCATTTGGTCAACTCAATTTCAAATGACCGTTTCAAATGACCAAGCTCTCGGGAGCTTCTCGTCAACTCAATTGGTCCCGTCATTTCTTTTTAGTCATTTCAAATTTGAAATGACCATGAAGCTGGATTGTCCCTTGCTCCTTCATTCTTTCTTTGGACCTTGTATTTGGCCTGTTTTCCATTCAAAGACAACAAAAACACCACAAAAGGATCTACTAATGCTATGTTAGGGGGTTAGTTCATTAATCATTCAAATTCATCAAAATGAAGTTAAAGATGTGATCTTTTATCATAAAATCTCCTTCATTTGACACTAAAATGTGTTAGAAAAACCCCCCTAACAAAGGGACAAGGGGTTGGTGCAAGCACCTAAAAAGGACTTCTGGCACGGGTGCTGTCCCAAACCTGCACAACCAGGCTAACATGCCAAGGGGCATGCTCTTGCTCCTAAACCATGCACACAAACACAAATTGAATAACAACATCTCATTTTATTTCATTTCAAAGACTAAATGTTTATTACAACCCGGTCGGGGAAAAACCCCTATGAAGCCACAAATAAAACCAAACCAAATTCCAAACACATAAAACCGAAGTACAACAAAGGAAATAACATAAAACTCCCGGCCTCAGGGGCCTAGCTCCTCACCTTCACTCTACCGCTAAACCCCCGCAAAAGAACGAGTTTATAGGAGGGGTGAGCAAACCATAGCTCGCAGGGATCCGGTCTCCCCGACCCGTCCTGCCCTACAACATGCATGATATGTGTATGCTTGTGCTCGTGTCGTGCCTAAGGCTAAAGCAAGAAACATCACCCAAGAAACACTCTTACCCGAGCCCGCACCGGAGGGCAGAGGACACCCCGCCACCACGGCGACATGACATACCACATCCAGGTGAATGTTGCATGGACACCAACGCAACATTTTCCACCCGAGTCGAGATATGGTCAACCACCTCCTCGGGCGTCATACCTACCCTCGGGAATGGGTGTAGACTTAGCCCACCGTCGTGAGTGCTTGCCGAGACTCAGGACCACGTCCTGGCCAAATCTCGAGGGGTCCACGATTGTGCCTGGCCCATATCTCGGCTCGTCTCAAACGGACCAGCAAAACGACGATAGCATTACATCTCAACATGTAAACTCGGCAGACAACATTTACACTTTATTTCAGAGGGACCAACATGGTCGGATACAAGCCACACACATCAGCCTCACAGCTTTTTATCAAATACAACTCAAACACAGGACACACCAGACACAGGTATATCAGGAGACACTCATATACAAGGTCTCACAGGCATTATATTGAATACATGGCATGCGCAGCCTCACGGACATTTTATCAAATACATAGTGTGCGGGTCTCACGGACATTTCATCAAACACATGGTGGGCATAAACAAACCCCGGAAAATCCTCAGGCCAAATTCAACATCGGAATC
Organism: Taxillus chinensis; assembly: GCA_023512835.1. NCBI lineage: Eukaryota > Viridiplantae > Streptophyta > Magnoliopsida > Santalales > Loranthaceae > Taxillus > Taxillus chinensis. Next base: position 8,085,048 of record CM042090.1, on the reverse strand, counting down.
AACGAACATGCCATCAAAGGCCAACATCCATATAAGAGATCACACCTATATGGATTTACATATATATATATATATATATATATATATATAGGTGAATATCCTAGAACGAAGGAGAGCTAGGAAGAACAGGAATCCCTACCTCCGGCTCTTGTCCTATCCTCTACGCTGGACACCTTCCAACGACGCGAACGACCACGGCAATCGCCCGGAGATCCTCTCTCTCTCTCTCTCTCTCTCTCTGCGTGAACCGGCAAAGCAAAGAAGAACACAAGAACCCTAAACTCAAACTCAAGCCCTCATTATATAGACACTACCCACATCAAAACGACGTAGTTTTGATTAAGTAAATCCCAGGATCAAAACGACGTAGTTTTGATCACACAAGCAAGCACGTTTCCGCACCCATATAGGCCAAAATACCAAATTTCAACATGGTCCTTTGGAGAAAGATCATTAGAATGTCAAAACCAAGGGAACCATGCAAAAATATGGCTGCACGCCAATTTGAACGTGAATTCCCCAATTCACGTGCAACTCAAATGCTTACTCAAACTTCACCCCTAGCCTCCTTGCATCATTTAGAAGACAACCACACGTGCACGTGAATTGGACCCATTTCACGTGCAACTCACATACACGTTCGTTTGGCATGCAACTTCTGTGGTAGATAGAGGACATCATTCTAAGCATCTTTCCTTTTGCACGTGAATTCATTTGAGCCCATTCACTAGGTCAAAATCTAGAAAAACCCCTACTCAGAAGGCAAAACTGTGGCTAACTCAAGGTACGGGTCCTTACATCCTCTCCCCCTTAAGACTTTTCGTCCTCGAAAAGAAAAGGTGGAATGAAAGAAAACAATCACAACCAATGCATAGGCCTTTAACACCCTCTAGCACAAATTAATACACAACAAATCACAAATTATTTCTCACATTTATACACTCCACATGGTCATGTAGCGATGACTAGTTGGGCAAATACCTGATTATGTTTGATGCTTGCCCTCCTCCCCTCCTTCAGAGTTGTTCGTCCTCGAACAGTCCGGGATAATGAGCACGCATCTCGGTCTCACGTTCCCAGGTCTCTTCCTCCAGCCCTCGGTGTTGCCACAACACCCGAACCAACGGAATAGTCTTACCTCGCAGCGCTTCGTGCCTATCTACAATACGGATGGGTGCCTCGACAATGACACACATCCTCTCCAAGATCCAGGGGTACCCCAATCTAGCACGTGTGTGGGATCTGGATGATATTTCCGCAACCGGGATACATGGAAAACATTATGAACTCGCTCAAACTAGGTGGTAACGCCAACCTATAAGCAACAGTCCAACTCGCTCAAAATCTCGAACGGTCCAATGTACCGAGGGGACAACTTGGACCCAGTCCCAAATCTCTTATGCCCTCTCCGTAGAGAAACACGAAGGAATACGTGCTCTCCCACCAAAAACTCCAACGGTCGGCGTCGGTGATCTCGCATAAGACTCCTCACTCGAGCCGTAAGAAGGCGTTGCCGAATCACCTGAACTTTGCCGTAGCCTCCTGGACCAATTGAGGTCCTAACATAGCTGCCTCTCCAGCTTCTGCCCAACATAATGGAGACCGACACGGTCGGCCATACAATGCCTCAAACGGGGCCATCCCAATCGAAGACCGGTAACCGTTATTATAGGCAAACTCCACCAGGAGGAAGGTGGGAAGCCCATGATCCTCCAAAATCAAGTACACAAGCCCTCAACAAGTCTTCCAATGTTTGAATGGTCCTCTCGGACCGACCATCGGTCTCGGGATGGAATGCGGTGCTCAAATTAAGTCGGGTTCCTAATGCTTCCCAGAACCTCCGCAAAACCCGGATGTAAACCGCGCATCCATGTCCGAAACAATAGACAAGGCACTCCGTGCAAGCGGACAATCTCATCAACATACAACCGGCTTAACGTGCCGATAGAGTCGCGCTCTCGAATTGCCAAGAACTGGGCTGACTTAGTTAAGCGGTCCACTATGACCCAAATCATGTCCTTCCTCCCAGTGGTAGGAAGTCCCGTCACGAAGTCCATGGTAATATGCTCCCACTTCCACTCGGCTACAGGTAAAGGTTGCAATTGACCGGCGGGTCGTTGGTGTTCCTGCCTTCACTTGCTTACGGGTAAGACACCTGGAAACAAACTCGCTACACTCCGTTTCAGCCCCGGCCACCAGAACTATGCGCGAACGGCATGATACATCTTAGTTCCTCCTGGATGTACAGCCAAACGGGAATGATGAAATTCCCTCGGCACATCCTCACGCAAGGGAGGTGGTATTATCGACGCCCCGAAATTTCAGCTCATGCTCAACTCCTTCGTCCGGTCCTCGACAGCTCTCCGGCCTCTATCTGGGCCTGGATCACCTCACAGCCACGTCGCCTGCTTGTCCCTCACGGACACGCTCGATACAACTCCGGTATCACGGTGAGAGGACACATGATAGCTCCCTCACTGCCGAAAGGTTGCACTGGAAGCACTTGCCAACCGCTCCATCATTTTCCATTCTCTCATGGAAACCTCAGCCTCCCCTTTTCTACTTGGCGCGTCGGCTACTAAATTTCCCTTCCCGGGCGTGTAGGAGAGCGTGAAGTCAAACATTTACAGGTACTCTACCCACCTCCGTTGTCGCAAATTTAGGTCTCTCTGGGTGAAGATATATCGTAGGCTTTGTGGTCAGTATATACCACAAATTTCTCTCCCAATAGGTAATGTCGCCAAGACTTGGGCAAAATAATACGTCGCTTAACTCCAGGTCGTGTGTTGGGTAGTTTTGCTCATGGGACTTCATTTGTCGCGAGCCATATGCTATGACTTGGCGTTTTTGCATCGAACACACCGATCCAACGCGAGACGCATCACAATACACCTCGAATGGCACTCCCTCCCTGCCGGTAGACTCAACACCGGTGCGGTAGTCGGGGCGAGTCTTCAACTCCTTGAATGCCTGCTGGCACTTGTCCGTCCACCTCGAATTTGGCTCCCTTCCGTGTAAGAGCTGTCATGGGCGCCGCCAACCGAGAAAACCCTTCCACAAAATGCCGGTAATACTGCCCGAGACCCAAGAAACTCCGGATCTCAAAAACATTTGTGGGCCTCTTCCAAGATGCTACGGACTCAATCTTGGTTGGGTCCACTCTAACTCCTTCGGCATACCACATGCCCAGGAAAATGCACCTCGCATCCAGAAGTCACACTTGCTAAATTTAGCATACAAGTGATGATCTCGTAGTGCCTGCGAGCACCACGGCCAAGTGCTCCTCATGCTCAGCTTGGGTTTTGGAGTACACAAGGATGTCGTCAATAAATACCACCACGAAGGAATCCAGGTATGGGGCAAATACCTGATTCATTAGATGCATGAACACAAGAAGTGCGTTCGTGAGTCCAAAAGGCATCACTAACCACTCATAGTGTCCGTACACACCTGAACGCCGTCTTAGGGATGTCTTCGCTCCCGACCCTCAATTGGTGATATCCCGAACGCAGGATCGATTTTTGAGAACCACCGTGCTCCACTCAATGGGTCGAATAAGTCATCAATCCGCGGCAAAGGGTACTTGTTCTTTACCGTTACTTGATTCAGCTTTCGATAATCAATGCAAAGTCGCAACGAACCATCCGCCTTCTTAGCAAACAAGACCGGTGCACCCCAAGGTGAGGTACTTAGGACGGATAAAACCTTTATCTCCCGGTTCCTTTATCTCGCTTCTCGAAGCTCCCGCAACTCGGCGGGTCCCATCCGGTATGCTACTTGTGAGATGGGTCCCACCCGCAACAGCATTCAATTGTGAGCTCGATACTTCAATGCGGAGGCAACTCAAGCAACTCCCCAGGAAAGACATCCCTGGAAATTCTTGACAACATCCTGGCCACACCCTTTTCTCTAAGTTACCTTCCTCCTCAAAGGTTAGGGTGGCAAGCCTATGGGTAATATTGCCCCATAGCTCCCTCGTCGGTCCAGCTCTCCCAAAGATCCCTATCCCATTCACCCACTAGGGTGAGGGAAGATCCTGTGGGTGTAGTAAACGATACTCAGTCGCCTATAGCGAGTCAATCTTAGCCTGAAAGGCCATCAACCATCCATCCCCAGAATCAAACTAAAGGTCCTCATGGGCATTACGTACAAATCAAATGAGAGGTCAACCTCTCCTATCGTAGCGCACACTCGACACATTTGGTGGATCAACTCCACTCCTCCCATTGGGGACTCGACCCTCGAGGTCTATCGGCCTCCACACAATCAAGTCCAAGGCTCTCCACCAAGGACATAGCAATCGGGGAGCACGAAGCTCCGGTATCAAACAATACGGCAACAACGGTCCGAGATATTAGAATAGTACCTTGAACCACCGAAGGTCCAGACTCCACCTTCCTTGGAGGGTGATGGTAAATCCTCCATTTCACCAGTCTTGCTGAGGTAAGCGCGAACACTCTGCCTTGGCTGCCCCCACCACTACCCTCACTTGCCTTCCCTTTTGCTCTGCCATACCCACCTGGGGACGCCCTCCGATCCTCCTTGTGGTTGCCTCTCCCCCGTGGCCTAGTGTAACCTGGAACCAGCCTGACCGGCCTTGCCACGAATGTGCTGGCTTAGGGGCTGGGGCCTGAAATGGGTCCCACCCCTGCTCCCTTGAGCTAAGCTTCCGGCTCCCTACCGTTCCCCTGCTTTGAAACACACCTTGCCGATGTGTACCACCTTCCCACAACTATGACACGTCAAGTCGCTGGGGGCACTCACGTTGACGTGCCCGACGAGGCCGCAGCAGTACACCCGCTTGGGAAGTTCCCGAGACTCCCTGTCCTCCAAAGTAACGGGATCCGGGCGGAGTCATTGAAGCTTGGCCCCCATCCTGGGAAAAGTCCCACTCCCGGGCTCAACCTTCGCCTCTTGGTTTCACCCATGCTTGCCGCGCGCGCTCTGCCCCATCCGCTCCTGGTGAGCCTGTCTTCCCTCCTCTAATCCTCTCTCAACAATCTTGGCGGTGTCCACGACTTCAAAGATAGGTCTTCGATCGCAAGATCTCCACCCTTTGCTTCAGGGCGGGTTTGAGACCCATGGTAAACTTATGGGCCTTCGGGTCCTCCCTTGATATTGCTTCGAGCAAACCGACTCAGCCCCCGCAATCTCGCTCATACTCTCCCCGCTGCGACCCGGTCCTGCCAGCCGCCGAACTCCTCCCGCTTCGCCACCGCAATGACTGGAAAAGAACTCCTCATGGAGCAGTGGAGGAACTCATTCCAGGCCATGGTCTCCATGTCCCGGCTTCCGAGATGCTAAGCCACCATTCCAAGGCTTCCTCCTCCAACCCGCCGGACCGCTTAGTCTCACTTTGTCTTCCTCCCGGGGTCGAAGAAAGGAGAACACATGCTCGATGCGCCGGCCCGGTGCTTTGCTCCTAGAGGTTCGGCTCCTCCCTTGAACCTTGGTGGATGTTCCTTTCGGAACTGCGTCGACACGTCTCCCTCTTCCCGCCTCACCGGCACTTCCCCGCTACACGGAGGTTCCGCCTCACGGGGTGGAGGGAGTGGCACGCCTGTCGTGCCATCATCTCCTGACGCACCTCGTTTAGGATCTCTCCCCGAGGTCCTCACGCATGCCTCGCACGTTCTCACCAGGGCCCGGACTTGGGCCATGATCCGCTCCAGGGGATCATCGCCCTCTACCATGCCCGCATCCGAAGGGACAAGGGGTTGGTGCAAGCACCTAAAAAGGACTTCTGGCACGGGTGCTGTCCCAAACCTGCACAACCAGGCTAACATGCCAAGGGGCATGCTCCTGCTCCCAAACCATGCACACAAACACAAATTGAATAACAACATCTCATTTTATTTCATTTCAAAGACTAAATGTTTATTACAACCCAGTCGGGGAAAAACCCCTATGAAGCCACAAATAAAACCAAACCAAATTCCAAACACATAAAAACCAGGTACAATAAAGGAAATAACATAAAACTCCCAGCCTCGGGGGCCTAGCTCCTCGGCCTTCACCTACCGCCGCTAAACCCTGCAAAAGAACGGTTTATAGGAGGGGTGAGCAAACCATAGCTCGCAGGGGATCCGGTCTCCCCGGACCCGTCCCGCTCTACAACATGCATGATATGTGTATGCTTGTGCTCGTGTCGTGCCTAAGGCTAAAGCAGCAAACATCACCCAGTAAACACTCTTTACCTGAGCCCACACTGGAGGGCAGAGGACACCCCGCCACCACGGCGACATGACATACCACATCCAGGTGAATGTTGCATGGACACCAATGCAACATTTTCCACCCGAGTCAGATATGATCAACCACCTCCTCGGGCGCCATACCTACCCTCAGGAATGGGTGTAGACTTAGCCCACCGTCGTGAGTGCTACACCGAGACTTAGGACCACGTCCTGGCCCAATCTCAAGGGGTCCAGCTATTGTGCCTGGCCCATATCTCAACTCAGTCTCAAACAGACCAGCAGAACAGCATAGCATTACATCTCAACATGTAAACTCAGCACAACATTTACACTTTATTTCAGAGGGACCAACATGGTCAGATACAAGCCACACACATCAGCCTCACAGGCTATTTATCAAATACAACTCAAACACAGTACACACCAGTCACACAAGTATATCAGGAGACACTCATATACAAGGTCTCACAGGCATTATATTGAATACATGGCATGCAGGCCTCACAGACATTTTATCAAATACATAGTGTGCAGGCCTCACAGACATTTCATCAAACACATGGTGGGCATAAACAAACCCAGAAAATCCTCAGGCCAAATTCAACATCAGAATCAACAGAACATGCCACTGAAGGCCAACATCCATATAGGAGATCACACCTATATGGATTTACATATATATATAGGTGAATATCCTAGAACAGAGGAGAGCTAGGAAGAACAGGAATCCCTACCTCCGGCTCTTGTCCTATCCTCTACGCTAGACACCTTCCAACGACGCGAACCACCACGGCAGAATCGCCCGGGGTCCTCTCTCTCTCTCTTGGCAAGCAGTGCAAAGAAAGAAGAACACAAGAACCCTAAACTCAAACTCAAGCCCTCATTATATAGACACTACCCACATCAAAACAACGTAGTTTTGATTAAGTAAATCCCAGGATCAAAACGACGTAGTTTTGATCACACAAGTTAGCACCTTTCCGCACCCATATAGGCCAAAATACTCAGAATTTCAACATGGTCCTTTGGAGAAAGATCATTAGAATGTCAAAACCAAGGGAACCATGCAAAAATATGGCTGCACGCCAATTTGAACGTGAATTCCCCAATTCACGTGCAACTCCAAATGCGCTCAAACTTCACCCCTAGCCTCCTTGCATCATTTAGAAGACAACCACACGTGCACGTGAATTGGACCCATTTCACGTGCAACTCACATACACGTTCGTTTGGCCTGCAACTTCTGTGGTAGATAGAGGACATCATTCTAAGCATCTTTCCTTTTGCACGTGAATTCATTTGAGCCCATTCACTAGGTCAAAATCTAGAAAAACCCCTACTCAGAAGGCAAAACTGTGGCTAACTCAAGGTACGGGTCCTTACAAGCCCCAAGACTTGTCAATTCTGTGTCGGTGGGCCTTTTCTTTTCGTTCGATCATTCATTCGAATCATTCCGCCACAACCATTACTTTGTTATCCACTGGCCAAGGGAGATAATGAGACAGAAAGCGAGCTACTCTGTACATATTCTCCGTGGTGGCCTGGTGGGGTTTTGGATCCACGGCCCGCGATCACAACCCCAAATTTATGCAATAATAATAATAATAATAATAAGCGAAACCGCCGGGTTTTGGATCCAACGCGCGGCTATCTTCATCTATACCCGCGAGATTGGGCCAATTCTTTATCGGTGGGCCTGCTCTGTTTTTCATTCAATCATTCATTCTTCCACAACCATTACTTTGTAATCCACCACTACCCAAGGTTTTTGCCCGCATATCTTTGTTTCTCCCACTCCCACACGCACCAAAATTAGTAACACAACACAAACAAGCAGAAGATTCCCAACATGCCAGTCGCGGAGGTATTTGTGGGGGCGTTCGTGCAGGTGATGCTCGACAGGCTAGCTTCTGGCGTGCTGTGCGAATTCTCGGAGCGACAAGGAATCCGTTCTGGCCTCAAGGAGCTGGAAGAAAAACTCAAAATGATTACCAAAGTGATTGCTCATGCTGAGAATATGCTGTTTCGAGAAACGGAGGTTGATGAGTGGTTGGAGGAACTCCGGGACTGGGCTTTCGATGCCGATGACTTCTTGGATGCAGTAAACACCAGAGCCATGCAAGAAGAGGAAGAGGAAAAGGAGGAGGAGGGCAAGAGCAACAACACCAGCAGCTCTATTTCTGTCTCTAGTTTTATTCTTCCCGATTGTTACATATTCATGATTAAACTCCATAGATACGTTTTCATATCATATTATATATTATTATTTATGTACTCTGTTCATCGTGTACAATGCCAAAGCAATCCAGCCTTCATTCATGATCACACTCAAAAATATATTTACAATTTTATTTTATATATATGCCTTATAAAATGATAAACATAATTATGTGTTTCCAAATTTAATTCAATCACAATGTGTTGAGGACCTTGATTAGGATCCAACAACAATCTAGAGAAGGATAACCGAATATTCAAACTCTAGGCCAAGCAATTCAAGTAATTAACTGAAAAAGCCGAAAATAAGTATAAACATCTAATATGAGAGTTTATAATTGCCAATAGCCAATAATCTGAATAATCTGAATACATAATTGTCATAGACAAGGCCTATTTATAGGCAAACGACTATCTAGGAATTGGAAACTTAATACAATTAGAAAACTATAGTAAAATATCAAAATACCCTAATACGAATTAAATAAAGGAAAGTAATAAAAAGGAAAGACTTCTAATACAATAAGAAAAGTAAATGTAAGAAGAATCTCAATGATAGAAGATGTCTTGCGCAACACGATATGTGCACGTGGCGCATGTCACGGCAATTCTCATCATTCCCCCTCCCTTCAAAGACACCCTTGTCCTCAAGGGAAAATTGGGGAAACTGTTCTACATCCAAAGTAGAACGCCCCATTAATCCCAGAAACCCATAATCCTTTATAAATTTTCTGACTTCCTTCCTTGTGTGAATCTTCTGCCTCACTGTCATAAAATTAGACTCCTGTAAAAACTGAAACGAAGCAGATCTCGAATCTGTTGTGAGTTCTACCAACATCTTTGGCTTGTGGAACACTTTTGCAAATAGGGATGACAAAGAGTGATAATAAAAAGTCGTGGCCTGGGAGGGTTGAGCATCAGTCGGTTCAATTATGAAGGCCACGTTGTTGGGAACAATTACAAACTGGGTGTGCCTTGTGTCGAGGGCACCACCTAATTGGGCATCATCAAGGACAAGGATCATGTTATTGAGAGAGTCTTCGACGGTGACGGCTTTATTGACTTCGCTTTGGGCATCATCCGCCACCGTCAATTGAGCAAAAGAAACCAGAGGAATCAAGAACTCTGAAGTTGGAGTTTGGTTGCCAATCCCTTTAGATGAGTCACCAGATTGGAACTCAGCCTCATGTTGTGATCCTTGTGAGCTTTGAAAACATGGTTCATCTTCAACGCTTGAAATATCTTTCACCTCCTGTGAAGTTTGTCGTGACATACGATCATCTCCTTGAGTTCGTCTGCATCCTATAGGATCTTTTCCCCTGTATGCAAATAATCGCTCAATTTTCTGATTAATTCTGTCTTGGAATCGAACCATCTTTGTCAAAGTTGTCGAAAGCTCTGTCATGGAATTCTCTAGGGCTTCGAACCGTTGCCTGTTCTTCATTGTCGCCTCCTCTATCGTTACTGATGAAGAACGCGAGATAAAATTGAGAAATCTTAATGAGGATCTCTCAATGAAAGCACCAAATTGTTGAGGACCTTGATTAGGATCCAACAACAATCTAGAGAAGGGTAACCGAATACCCAAACTTTAGCCCAAGCAATTCAAGTAATTAACTAAAAAAGTCAAAAATAAGTATAAACCTCTAATATGAGAGTTTATAATTGTCAATAGCCAATAATCTGAATAATCTGAATACATAATTGTCATAGACAAGGCCTATTTATAGGCAAATGACTATCTAGGAATTGAAAACTTAATACAATTAGAAAACTATAGTAAAATACCAAAATACCCTAATACGAATTAAATAAAGGAAAGTAATAAAAAGGAAAGACTTCTAATACGATAAGAAAAGTAAATATAAGAAGAATCTCAATAATAGAAGATGTCTTGCGCAACACGATACGTGCACGTGACGCATGTCACGGCAGTTCTCATCACAATGATAGTCGATCAATATAGAGGCATGATAAATTTCATAAATCAAATATGGGGTTCAATAATGTGACCATAGCACATACGTATTAACTTGATGATGCTGCAATTTGGGGTTCTTCCTTAGGTTCTTGCAGGGCGCATAGAGATCTTGTAATTGCCTTGGCTGCAATGGACTACCTCCAACAGCTTGAGCCAGGTGACAAGCATTTTTTTGTTGCTTTCAAATATTTTTGCAGGCCTTGGGATGTGGAATGGGGTTGCAGAGATGAGGAAACTCATAAGAAGCAAGAGCATGAAGAAGACCCTAGGATGCAGCTCAGTGGAGGTGGATGGGAACGTGGAAGAGTTTGTATCAGGCAAAGATTGAAAACCATTTTCACGAGAGATTTGTATAAATGCTAGAGCTACTAGCTTGGAACCAAAGCTTAGCAAAGGATGTAATTAAAACTACTGTAAGAAATAGCAGTGGGCTTATTTTAAAATACTGGCTAGAGAAAATAGTGCAATTCTATGATCATCATGTGTTTGGTGTTTTGTTTTCAGATTTGACACCTACCTTGCCATAATATGCTAAATTGTTAAAAATGTCTTTTAGGAAGACAGTGAGAATGAAGATCTTGTAAAAGCCTGCTTGCTATAGAACCCTGAAACAAATTGGCAAAATTTGTGGCAAAGCTACTGGTGTAAAGGGTTGAGGATGTTATATATGCCTTATTTAAAGCATAAAAGGGAACACAGGGTTATATGATGGGCTTATGTATATAAATGTACGTACCAAGCAAAATTTACATAATGACTGTTTACACCACTAGCAATCACGCAAGTCTCCCTAAGCTGCTGTGGATATGTTAATTATTGTTATTGATAATATTACGTACGATGACTTGTTTAGCAAGTGGGTTTTTTAATTCCTTGAAACCATCCTTTTCTAATCGGGGATGGACGATGGTCTTTTCTAAAATTCCGTCATGAAGACTTGGTTTGAGAAGCGTAACTAAAGGGACAACTTCTAATCCTCCCCACAGACTCAAAGTTTTAACCTTTGTTTTTCGATGTGTCTAGCTAGTTTATAAGGTTTCACCACAAAATATATTATAGGTGTGGTTTCAAAAACACCAGTACATATTTAAAAAAAAACAGTAAAGGTTTTAAGCGTTTTTACAAAATGCCTGTCAAAAATGATAAAAATGCAGCCGTTTAAAAAGAAAAAAATATATTATAAAAAACATCAATAAAAGTTATATAAACACGGGTATAAAAATTTCTGTTCTAACTTTTTTTTTACTTCTATTTGCTCGTATTTAATATTATTTTAATTACAATAATAACTCATTCTATTTAATTGTTATAATGACACTCATAAACACAAATAAATCAAAGAATTTTATATTAAATCCAATAATTATTACATATCGATACACAATTAATCAAAATAAAATAGTTTATAAGAAATGTTCACATAGGGTCATTATTTTAGTGGGCCACGCTTTTTTTTTTTAAGATGTTTCCATGACAATTGATACATAATTAAATTCATTACAAAAGCTTTACCTAATGTTATTTTCCTCAATCCTCGGTGAAGCACACCTCAATCGCATACTTTTAAATTTTTTAATATTGATACTAATTAATTATTATTAAACATGTAATTCTAGCACCTCAATTATTATTAATTATTATTGAACGACGGCAGCCTAGCGCCAAAAAGAGAATATAGGAAGCCTGGTCTTGCAGTTGCTTGAGAATGAGGAAGTAGGACGGGAACCAGACAGGGTGTGCAGGTTCGTGATCGTGTGAGGACTGTGTAACTTTTTTTTTTTTTTTTTGTTGTGAGTTCGGATCGTCTGCCAAAAATCCACGCCGTCTCTTGCTGTAGATAGAAACGATATCGTTTCATTAAAACGAGCCAACACCTGCTCATCGTCTCGCGTACCGGTGCGTCACCGGCTCGTCCCCATTGCGCGAATGTAATGGAGCTGAAGAAAATTCACGCCCCAATCATCAAATTTTCCTTATCCCAGAGCAACCTTTTTGGCCACCAAGATGATGGATGCGTGCGACGAAAAAGGAGACACTGATTACGCGCACCTGCTATTCAAACAAATCGTTGAGCCAAATCTGTATCTCTATAACGCTATCATCAGAGCTTACCGACCCACAATCTCAAAACCACTTGTTTGCTAAAAAGATTCACATTCCCTTTCATGATCAAGTCTTGTGCGGGGCTTTCATGCCTTTTTCTGGGTTGTATGCGAAGCCTGGCTGTTTGTTTGGAGGCACGCAGTGTGTTCGATGAAATGTGTGAGAGAGATGTAATTTCATGGAATTCTGTTATTTTTTTGTCACGTGAGATTGGGGCAGATGAGGAAGGCCATGGCATTGTGTGTGGAAATTCCCGAGAGGACGATCTGTAATGCTTTGATTGAATGGTTTCTCGTCATAGGAATGATTTCTTGTAGAAGACATATCTGTAATCCTTTGATTGAAATTTACGCCAAATGTGGAAGCATAGAACAAGCTTTATGGTTGTTTGATCAAATGCCCAATAGAGATGTGATCTCTTATTATAGAATAATTGCATGGCTTGCAAATCATGGGAGGGCCCGTGAAGCCATTGAACTATTTCATGGGATGCAGCATGCCAAAGTTCAATCAAATGGCATAATTTTTATTTTTATTTTTTGAGTTAGGGACTAAGTTACTTCGGCTCCATGAGAAAAAACTACCTTATTGAACCAGAGATTGAGCACTATGATTGCTTTATAGACCTTCTTGGATGCTCAGGATGCCTTGATCACCCTCTCCAATGGTTTAAGAGATGCCAATGAAACTTGATGCTGCAATTTGGGGTTCTTTGTGAAGTTCTTGCAGGGCTCATAGAGATCTTATAATTGCCTTGGCTGCATTGGACTACCTCCAACAGCTTGAGTCAGATGACACAGGAAAATTTGTGTTGCTTTCAATTATTTTTGCAGACCTTGGGATGTGGATTGGGTTACAGAGATGAGGAAACTCATAAGAAGCAAGAGAATGAAGAAGACCCTAAGATGCAGCTCAGTGGAGGTGGATGGGAACGTGGAGGAGTTTGTATCAAGCAAAGATTGAAGACCATTTTCACAAGATTTGTATAAATGGTAGAGCTACTAGCTTGGCACCAAAACTTAGCGAAGGATGTAATTAAAACTTCTGTAAGAAATAGCTGTGGGCTTATTTTAAAATGGACAGTTTGTAAGTACTGGCTAGAGAAAATGGAAGGGAAATAGCAGTGGGCTTGTTTTATTTCTACTGTTTCTTTTGATTTAATCAAGCTTCTTTGGGACAACACTAACAGAATTCCCCCCAAAAAATCCCCAATGCACATTATTGTTGCCGCATCGAAAATCTACATAAGCCCGAGGAGCTTTTGTTTCTGTTGCAAAATCAAAAGAAGCCTAGCTTTTGCAAAATAACTCCATAAATCAGGCAAGGTTATTTCTAAATCCTGCAGGTGGAAATAAAGAAGCTCCATAATTTGGTATAGAGCAGCCTGGGGAAGTTGCACCTCCTAAAAATTATTAAATGCTTCCAACACAGATCAGGCAGAGAACAATCTGCCCCAAAAAATCTGCAAGCCACAGCACAAAAACAACAACAAATACCATCCAGACAAGAGCATCTTCTGTTAGAAACGAATATATTTTGATATTGAAGGTAGCTAGAATTCTCAAACATTTTCCATCTTCCCTTTCTAAGTTGAAATATTGGCCAGTTAGAAGAATTAGCAGGCAACAGGCCCTTAATGCAAGTAGAGGAGCAACAATAAATAAATAAAACACATCTATGCTAGCAGAGAAAAATCTGGCCTCCTTTCTGCACCACCTTTTACCCAAATGACTAATAGAGGCTGTCAAAATTTTAATATGGACCAGCAAAATTCTGAAGGAAGAAATAAATAAATATTGTACTATAATTTCATGAATACCATTACAGCAGGAAACAACAGGGTCTTTTAGGCCCGAACAGAATCAACGCGTTTCGTTTTAGTTGAATCCAACCCCATTACCCAACGCGGCGGCTACCTCTACATACTCCATCTGAGCACGGATCCTCAACGGTTATAAATGTTACAGACATTTCAGGGTATTCTTAGGAATTTCAGTTGCTTATGTATGTCATTGAACCTATGTATTGTGCTTTTAAGTTTGTGACAGTCTTTGGCCTGCAATCCTCAGGCCTCAGGCCTCTTTCCCTTGGCCGGAATTTGCAGACCCCCCCCCTCTCTCTCTCTCTCTCTCTCTTTGGGTCAGCTGCCAACAATGAGTAAGGTTTATCCAGGTAGGTGACTTTTGATACTTCGTCATCCTGTTGCATGAACATGGTCTGTTGGAGAATAATATATATTCAATTTTGTCTATGCAGGTAAACGAACGAGCTCGAACAAACTAATGTTCGGCTCGTTTATGTTCGTGAACATAGTTCGTGAATGCCCACTCCAGGAGTCGAGGGGTTAGTGACTAATCTATTCCTGTACAATATTACAACAGGGGTAGAATTGTATACTCCGATGAATTAAATTTAAAATTTATTTTAAAAAAAAACATGACAATGTAATCAATTCTCATAAATATCCAGTACCCAAAATCACTCACAAATAAGTTCCACCAAAAGGTTCATACAACTGTAAATTAAAACGTCAACATTTTGGCAGAAAACGTTCTGTCAAAAAATAATGAGAATAAAAACGATGGAGACCACACGCGCCAGCCCCTCCACCCTTGATATCCTCCGCAGCCCGCTCCATTGAATCTCTAAGTTCTCCGGCGGCTACGTCTCCTCCCTCCTAGCTGCAGCTAGGTCGACGTCCGGCCTGCTGCTACGTCGTCACCACCGCCATCCTCGGCAGCGACGACGTCCGGCCTGCTGCTACGTCATCACCACCGTCGTCCTCGCCTGCAACGACGCAGTCAAGCAGCACCAACCCAGATCTGCCCACACTTCTCCCTGTCCGAAGATCCCTCTTCGGCAATGATGCTGCAGTAGAAGTTGACGCCATGTCCATCAAGTAAATATTTTTTCTCTTTTTATTGTTGTCGGCTGTGTTCATTAGCTAATGCCCACATTGTTATCCAGGCTATTTTGGTTTTAATATTATTGAAAGAGCTTGGTTCAATTGAGTATTTTGCAGACTTCATTTGTTTGAAACTAAAGGTCATATTATTGAAATGGAACCTGAAAATGTTCAGAATGACTTGAGTAATTGTGATTGGAAGCCTAGAATCGGCATGTTTTTTGATACAAAACAGAGGTCTTACGATTTTTATAATGGTTATGGGACAAAGGTTGGATTTAGCATCAGAAGGGATTATGTTAACAAGAATAAGAAGGGTTTTATAACTTCAAGAAAATTTGTTTGTAATAAGGAAGGGTTTCGACATTTTAACAAATGAGATCCATTGACAAAAAATCCTAGGCAAGAAGTAAGGATTGGTTGTCAAATACGCTTGGTCATTAAATGGGATAGATTGATTGAAAAGTACACTATCACTATTTTTTTTGAACAACACAATCATCCTCTTGTATCACCACAATGTGCCCATATGTTACCATCACAAAGGAAGATGTCTTTGTCACAAGCAGCTGAAGTTGATCTAGCTGAACAATCTGGAATCTATCTTAGTGCAACATTTGAGCTCATGGGTAGGGAAGTTGGTGGAAGGGAGTCACTTGGTTTCACCAAATTGGATCAAAAAAATTATTTGAGAACCATGAGGCAAAAAAGTTTAGAATATGGAGAGGCAGGTAGTGTGTTGCAGTTTTTTCGTGAAAAAACTTTGGAGAATCCATCATTTTTTTATGCAGTCCAATTAGATAATGAAGAGCAAATCACTAACATATTTTGGGCTGATGCTCAAATGATCATGGATTATGCACAGTTTAGCGATGTTGTAACTTTCGATATAACATACAAGTTAAATAGCGAGCATAGACCATTTGCATCTTTTATTGGATTTAATCATCATCGAGAAACTGTTGTTTTTGGTGCTGCTTTAATGTACGATGAGACAGCTGATTCTTTCATATGGCTCTTTAGAACATTTTTGGAGGCCATATTAAATAAAATTCCAAAGACAATTTGACGAAGATCGGGTAGATCATGAAGCTCAAATCTGCTGTAAATCGGGTGGCTCCAGGTTCCCAGATGGACCTCGACAGTGGTCGGAGGCATGGATGGACTGGCTTTTCCGATCAATTCGTCCATCACCAAGCCCAGTTTCCCAGCCCGTGCCAGCTGTGTGAATATGAAATTCATGAGCATTTTTTAGGCACATTGGATCCTATTCATTGCTATCTAGGCATTGATACATGAGCAAGAGAGTAATATATAAATTCAAGTAAATATATCTATAACCATACAAAAACCTTAAGTGTTTAACTCAGTGACCTCGTCCATTTGCTCTGCTCGACTGGATTCCAACATCTGGACTTCAGAATGGTACAAGGTCCGACCGTCGCCTGCAAATGCAGATTGCAATGCATTACAATTAATGGCTTGACTTAAAGTTTAAAATTACAAACCTCGCGCTTATTGACTTATGCTCGCAAATCTCAACAGAAAAACATACAACGCGTAAACATAAATCAATGTCACCCAGAATTCTAAATTTCCCGATTAAAGCAACAACCCAAGCTTCAACTGGACCGACATCGAACATCCAGTACTAGATCTGTCTAAATTTCAACCAAAATTCCAATTCGAGGCACCTAATACACAAGTTCAAATCTGATTGACACAATCAACGAAGGCGACAACAACAACAACGAAACGAGACGCAATTCATAGGATATTCCTCGTACGGACAACATTGAGAACAGAACACACAATCGAGGGCAGACTGTGGAGCGTTGTGATCTGTGGCGTGGAGTGGACTGCAGCACGGGCGTGCGATGTGGCGTGGAGATGTGCGGCGTGCATTCAGCGGAGTGCCTTAGGCGATTGCCTATTGCGCCTCCCCCTGCGGCGACCCGGTTGGACTGAGCCAAGGTTGGCGAGGGAAGGAGGGGAAGAGGGAGAGGGCTTTGGAGGGTGCCAACGGGATGAGAGTGCGCTATAAGAGAGAAGGGGTGGAAGATCCTCCCCTTAAACCGGGCGGAGACGGCATGGGATCTGGGATTTGGCGATATCAGGGAGTGCGTCAGGGTATCGGGAGAGGGAGGGAGCGCATGTGATAGATTAGTGGCTTTTTATGTTCTCATTATTTTTTGTGTAAAAGCGTTGACGTTTTTTTTAATCGTAAAAGGACCGTAGCATTTTTCACCCGGACTCACTCCATCTACCAGAGACTCGTCAATTCTGTATCGGTGGGCCTTTTCTTTTCCTCCACAGCCATTACTTTTACTTTTAGGGGAGATGAGACAGAAAGCGAGCTACTCTGTACTCATTCTCCGTGGTGGGGTTTTGGATCCACGGGCCGCGATCACACCCCAAAATTTATGCAATAATAATAATAATAAGCGAAACAGCCGGATAGTAGAGTCCAACGCGGCAGCTATCTTCGTCTATACCCGCGAGACGGGCCAATTCTTTGTCGTTGGGCCAGCTCTGTTTTTCATTCAATCATTCGTTCTTCCACAACCATTATCAGTAGGATAAAATTTATCCTATAAAATTTATATTAGTAGGTTCATTCTTTTTTTTTAAAATATAAAGGACTATATATATATATATAGTTGTTTACATTTAAAAAGTATTTCTCATATATAATAACTTTTATTTATTTATTTATTTATAATTATGTTAGACAAGTAAAATTATTTTAAAAAAGTTATACAATAATATAATAATCGTTGTTACTTAAAATATATATCACCAAATCTTTTTTTTTTTAAAATCTTTTTCCATTGAAATAAACAATCGCAAAGTAAAAGCAAAGGAAACCTAAAAATCTTAATTTAAAAAAATGTAGAAGTAAAAATATTCAATTTTTTCTCATTTCTATGTGTCATCAATAATTTAACGCACCAATTTTTCGTTGTCACGTGGAACGTTGATGAATAGATTCAATTTAAAAAACTGCTTATAAACAGTACAAAATAATATACATAAATTCAATCTGTCCAATTTGTCCCAGATTTCTTAGCCACTGTCAACAATGGATCCTGATAGTGATAATCCTCCCGCTCAAAACACATAAATAATGTTCCAGTCACATACAAGGTAGGTAGTCTATTCAATTTTCAATTATAAGAATGAGTATTTTACATTACATACACAAAACATGTTTCTGCGCTTCGGATTCTTTTAAAATCAAGAAAAAAATGCTTATAAACAGTGCAAAAATAATATACATAAATTCATTGAATCATTCTTCCACAACCATTACTTTGTAATCCACCAGGACCACCACTCTGACAGTATCCAAGGTTCGGATTTTCAATTGTATGTCCGTGGGCCTTTTCTTTTCGTTCCATCATTCATTCCTCCTCCGAAAGCGAGCTACTCTGTACTCCGCAACCATTACTTTGTAATACACCACTATGGCACTATCCAAGGTTTTTGCCCACATATCTTTGTTTCCCACACTCGCACTCGCACTCGCACTCCCACTCGCACCAAAATTAGTAACACAACACAAAGCAGAAAATTAATCACAACATGCCAGTCGCGGAGGTATTTCTGGGGGCGTTCTTGCAGGTGTTGTTTGACAGGCTGGCATCTCGCGAGGTGCTTGAATTCGCGACGCGACAAGGAATCCGTTCCGGCTTGAAGAAGCTGGAAGAAAATCTCAAAATGATTACCAAAGTGATTACCCATGCTGACAATATGCTGTCTCGGGAAACGGAGGTTGATGAGTGGTTGGAGGAACTGAGGGACTGGGCTTTCGATGCCGAGGATTTCTTGGATGAAGTCAACACCAGAGCCATGCAGGAAGAGGAAGAGGAAGAGGAAGAGGAAGAGGAAGAGGAGGAGGGCAGGCGCAACAACACCCGCAACTCTATTTCTGTCTCTAGTTCTACTCCTGCGATTGTTACAATGTTCCGTGATCTTGGTTCTAGATTCATTTCTGGCAAGTATTCAAACAACGTGGATGAGCTCAACAATCGTTTGGACAATATTTCTAAACGGAGGGATGAGATGCGTAGGCTCATGAACATGACTGCCACTGACAATACATCCACTACACT
This sequence comes from Taxillus chinensis, assembly GCA_023512835.1. NCBI lineage: Eukaryota > Viridiplantae > Streptophyta > Magnoliopsida > Santalales > Loranthaceae > Taxillus > Taxillus chinensis. The sequence continues at coordinate 8,065,530 of CM042090.1, read as the reverse complement.
AATGTTGCCAAGACCATTCGAAGCCCACGCGGAGGAGTTCCATGATGGGGTGTTCGGAAGGGAGCAAGAAAAGGAAAGGATAATTGAACAGTTAAAAAGCGGCGGGGACGCAAAGTTGGAGGTGATTGCCATTGTTGGCATGCCAGGCATCGGCAAGACAACCTTGGCTCGTCATGTCTTCCACTCCGTATCAGACGATTTTGATATCAAAGGATGGGTTTGCGTTTCAAACGATTTTGATCTCATCAGAATCAGGAGGGATATTCTTGAGTCATTCACTTCCCGACCCTCCGATTCCAGCGGACTGAATAAACTTCAGTCTGACCTCAAGGGAGTAGTAGGAGGAAAAAGGTTCCTACTTGTATTGGACGATGTGTGGACCAGGAACTACTTTGATGATTGGGCCCCTCTTCGATCCCCATTTCGAGTCGGAGCACCGGGGAGCAAAATTATAGTAACAACTCGAGACAACAAAGTGGCTTCCATGGTGCAAACTGATGACCCGATGAAAATTCATCGCCCCAGACCCTTACGCGACGATGATTGTTGGTTAGTATTTTTGCAACATGTTATTGATAAAATAAATCCCGTTTTCGAATCAGAGGCAGAGCGTTTCCGTGTGAAAATTTTGGACAAGTGCAAAGGCCTTCCGTTGACAGCCAAATTACTTGGCGGGATTTTGCGCGTCGAAAGTCCAGGACAGGGTTGGGCGGATATATTAAGCAGTAGCATATGGGATCTGTCGGAAGATGAATTTCCAGGAAGAAACGGAGGTCGTATGCTTCCTGCTGTAATGTTGAGTTACTTTCATCTTCCATCACACTTGAAACGTTGTTTTTCCTATTGCTCTGTGCTCCCAGAGGACTATGAATTTGGGGAAGAGGAGGTGGTGTTGTTGTGGATGGCTGAAGGTTTAGTTTTGTCGGGAAGTGGTGAGCAATTAGAGGTTACGGGTGGTAAATATTTTGGTGAATTTGTGTCTCGATCACTTTTCCAACTGTCGCCCAATAATCCGTCTCTATTTGTGATGCATGATCTGATTAATGATATGGCTGAAATTGTAGCGGGTAAGTCATGCTTCAAGTTTGATGGGAAGCTTGAAGTAACTAACAACAACCCCGTACAAGCTCGTTATTCGTCATATCGCCATTTTGAAGGGGTCAAAGAGGAATTTAAGGCCTTTGAAGGAATAAAATATTTGCGGACATTCCAATCATTTGATCCGAAATATTGGATGTTTAATTTAACGAGTTATGTTCCACTCGAATTGCTGATGAAATTTAAATATCTTCGAGAAGACATCGGCGAATTAATACATCTAAGGCTTGTTGACCTTTCTCACACTTCTATTAGAAGATTGCCAGAATCAACGAGCCGTCTTTATAATTTGCAGGCATTGAAATTACAAGGGTGTGAGACGCTTCGGACACTGCCCGCTCAAATGAGGAAGCTCGTAAATTTAAGGATCCTCAATTGCTCTGGTCCAAATAAATTGATTGCCATGCCGGCGGAAATGGGCAAACTTACTAGCCTCCAAAAGCTATCTAATTTCATTGTAGGCAAAGGATCGGAGCAAGGCATTGATCAATTGAAGTCTTTGTCAAATCTCAAAGAGAATATCTCAATCTCATTTCTTGAAAATGTTTGCGATTCAAAGGAGGCAGGAGATGCGGAGTTAATGCGAAAAGAAGGCCTACAGTCGGTGGAATTAAAGTGGAATCGTGATCATTGTGATTTACAAGGCAAGGGTCTTTCTTTTCGTGTCTTTGCTGAGTTGCAACCACACAAACATTTGGAAAAATTAATTATCAATGGATATGGTGGTCTTTCATTCCCTGATTGGGTTGGGGATGATAGGTTTTCAAAAATGAGGGTGATAAGGTTAGCGAATTGTCATGAAGCTAGAGAATTGCCACCCCTGGGAAAGCTGCCGGTTTTGGAAGAAATTCAAATTACAAACATGGATGGTATAGAGTGCGTGGGGATAAAATTTTATGGGAAGGAGAGAGGAGCTTTTCCATCACTGAAGATCTTGAAATTTGAGTGTATGGAGAATTGGGTCAGCTGGTCGTATCTCGCTGGTGAAGGCTGCCCTTTTGCTTGTCTGCAAGAGTTGCATGTTATTAATTGTCCAAAATTATTGGGGCGCTTACCAGATGCGATAAGTTTAAAGAAGTTAAAAGTTAGAAAATGTGATGAATTGTTGGTTGCACTTCCAAGGCCTTCTATCTTAGTGATGGATATTGGAGATTGCAAAGTGGAATTGATGGAGCGTTTAAAGGAAGATGGAGATGCAAGTCAATTGTTGCCGTCAGTAAGTAGGTTGAATATTAAGAACGTGGATGTGGTAGAAGCTGTTGAATTTGCAAGGATTATTAGTAATAAAGATGTGGTGGAGGCTCATCCCCAAATGATGATGCTCGGCTCCCTTACAGCCTTGGAGATGGCAAGCATTCCAAAGCTCACGCATCTTCCGGGAGTAGTTCTGCAGGGGCTGCCGAAACTTGAAAAGCTGAGTATTCGTAGGTGTGAAGAACTGACATCATTGTGGAAGATGGATGATGGGGGATTAATTTTACATAAACAAAAGTCTGACTTTCTCAAGTCCCTCCGTGTTTTGGAGGTGGAAGAATGCCGCCAACTTGTTTGCTTAGTACTACAACGCGGTGAAGAAGACGGCGCGAACAGAGACACGGATATATCAGAAGAAGAAGAAGAAGAGAAGCGGGGGAAGCATCAATATCTGGGGTTGCCTTTCGGGCTTCACACATTGGAGTTGAAGGACTGTGATAAGCTGGAGAAGCTGCCGAGTGACTTGCACAGCCTCACCTCTCTTCGGGAGTTGAGAATCTTCTCTTGCCGCCTCACAGAGATTTGTTTCCCATCCACCCTGGAATCACTGGTCATTTTGGATTGCGAATTGCTCACGTGCCTGTCGTCGTCGTCGTCATCATCATCCATGGCCATGAGTGGGAATGAAATGCCTCTACAGCACTCGCGTAAGCATCTGAGTATAATGAATTGTGTGAATCTGGAGTCATTAGTGGGCACCGCCGCTTTTACTTCATTATACATAGGCTGGTGTTCAAAACTGAAATCCCTGCCGGAGGGCATACACCCTCGTCTCAAGGTTCTGTCGATAGACAATCAGGGGGAACTGTCCATCTCCGTCCACCATCTCTCCGCTCTTGAAGAATTGGAGATTATTGATTGGCCAGCAGGCCTCCTTTCCATTCAACAGGGTGGCCCAAACTCACTCCCCCCCAACTTACGCTCTCTTCACATTAGCGGCGGTGCCGGCGGCCCCAATGACGAGCGGCTCTTCAGTGTTCCGTTGCCTTCCTCCTTAACTTCTCTATGGATATCTAATTTATCCGAGCTCTTCAAAAAGTTGTCTCCGGAGGCCTTTCAAAACCTCACCTCTCTCCAAGAACTATTTATCTTGGATTGCCCAGGTTTGACATCCATACCAGCCCAGTTGCTGCCTCCATCATCGCTTCGCACTTTATACATCGACAATTGCCCAGGTTTGACATCCATCCCAGACCAGTTGCTGCCTCCAACATCGCTTCGCACTTTATACATCGACAATTGCCCAGGTTTGACATCCATCCCAGACCAGTTGCTGCTTCCATCGCTTCTCGATTTACAAATCAGTGGTTGTCCTGGCTTTGGCTCCCAAGGAAATCAAGACGATAGGAATGCCAAATTGGCCCGAAGTCAAGTTCATTCCTCGTGTCGATATCGAACGTCGTTCCATATTTGACCCCGAAGAAGAATTATGAATAGTTCGTTCCTGATGTACAGGTCCATCATCGTGCCATATTTTGTAACCTCTAGTTTTATTTTGTAACTTCCAATTAATCATGTTACTCCCTATGCATGTTGTAACATCCAATTTGTAATTATTGGTATTTTAATTTTCCTTTTAGGTTGATGTGTGGGTAAAGGGAATAATTTTTTGCTCCGATGTAGCATGCCCCGCCCTACATACGTGCTCCGTGTCCCGTTCACCCGATTAGGTGTCCAGCCCGCATACCCGCCCTGCCTGCCTAGCTGACCCACGCGAAAAATTCTGGCAAACTATTGCCAGGATGGGGAGTCAACCTCTCTTGCAGACAGCATATCACTCAACCATTAAGCTAGACTATTCTTGTCATATAAGCTTATATATTTAGTATATATACTTATAATATAACATATAAATAATTATAACAATAACAATACTATTATTATTATTAGTAATGATAATAATAATAATAAGAAGAAGAAGAAGAAGAGTGTATGATTTATTTTAATAATAATAATAATTACAAAATTTATATATTTATATTAGAATAAAAACTAAATGTAATATTAATATTTTGATATAAAATATAAATTAATTATATTCAAAATTAATTTTAAAGTTATATATTAGTTCATACTAATATATTATATAATTATAAATTTTATCACTTTCTTATATTTTATATGCTTGTATTTTATATTAAAATATTACTACTACTTTTAATAAATATTTAATTTTGTTTAAATATAAGTATATATACTTTGTGAGTAATATTATTTTTTAAATCAAATATTTACTCATTATTATTATTAGTAGTAGTACTATTTTTGCTACTAATATTATTTATATGTTAGATTTTAAATATATACACTAATTATTTATATGTTAGCTAGTATTGTATAATTAACCAATAACATTAATTATAATTAGAATAGTATATATATATATATATATATATATATATATATATATATATATATATAAAATCATATCAAATTATCACTACATGTATAAATTCTAATTAATGAGTAATAATTTAAGTAACGAATAGTGATAATCTAAGTAATATAATTATCATCAATAATAAATGATAATATGAGTAGTGATAACCTAACTAATATAATTATATATCATGGTTGTCATATTGTTTATGTTTTAAACAATACAATAATTCGAGAAGTCGTGTTTCTTTAACTTATTTCTCTTAACGTAATTAAAATGATCACTAATATAATTATTAAGTGTGAGTTTATATATATATATATACACACACACACACACATTATTCTAATTATAATCAATGTTATTGGTTAATTATACAATACTAACCATTTTCATATAATATAAAATACATGGTGAGAGTGAATTTTGATTTTTGATAGTATGTATTTTATATTTAAGTTAAAATTAACAAATAATATATTATTGATAATTTTAATTACATTAAGGGAAATAAGTTGAAAAAATATGACTTCTCAAACTATTGTATTGTTTATTATATGTGATATGATTAATAATTATATTAAGTGATATGATTAAGTGTGAGTATATATATGTGTGTGTGTGTGTGTGTGTGTGTGTGTGTGTAACATAAGTAACATGATAACCATTATATATAATTTTATTAGTTAGGTTATCACTACTCATATTATCACTTATTATCGATGATAATTATATTACTTAGATTATCATTACTCGCTACTTAAATTATTACTTATTGATTAGAATTTATACATGCATATATATATATATATAACTATATATATATATAACATAAGTAATATGATAATTATTGAGTATTTGGAATTTAACAATTGATGTTAAAAAGTTTGTTGATAATATTATATATATCATGAATGAATATTGTTTACTATATTTACATAATTAGTGTATATATTTAAAATCTAATATAGAAATAATATTAGTAACAAAAATAGTACTACTACTAATAAAAGTAACGAGTAAATATTTTATTTTAAAATAATACCACTCACAAAGTATATATACTTATATTTAAATAAAAATAAATATATATTAAAAGTAATAGTAATTTTTAATATAAAATACAAATATATAAAATATAAGAAAGTGATATAATTTATAATTACATAGTATATTAGTATGAACTAATATATTATAACTTCAAAACTAATTTTGAATCTAATTAATTTGTATTTTATATCAAAATATTAATAGTACATTTAATTTTTATTCTAATATAAATATATATAATTTGTAATTATTATTATTTTTAAAATAAATCATACACTCTTTTTTTTATTATCATTACTACTACTAATAATAATATTATCATTAATGATAATAATAATAATAGTATTATTATTATTATAATTATTTCTCTGTTATATTATGAGTATATATCTTAAACATATAAATATGTATAACAAAAATAGCATAGCATGCTGGTTGAGTGAATTGTTGTAAAGGGGGAGGTCTTGGGTTTGATTTTCATTCATGGTATTATTTTGTCAGGATTTTTAGCGTGTGGGTGGGTCGTCTGGGTGGGCAAGGCGTGCGTGCGGTTGGCTGGGCTTGAGCCATCAAGTAGGACGTATTTTTCCTACCGGGTATGGGGACGGGGCGACAAAAAACCCACCCCGGCTTTATAGAAAGGAGAATGATAATTGTGGTTCATTCGGGAGGGATTCAATTTATCATTTTATTTGTTAGAGTTTATTATTTCATTTCTTTCCTTGTTCTTGAGCGTAAGTAGCATTACTCGTTTATTTATGACAACCCATTTTCTCAATCAACTTTGATATTTGCATCGATTCCCATTAATAGATATATATTGCATGATCTTCCAAAATAGGTGTTTTTTCCGAATTAGTAGGAATGACTAGTGCTCAAAATCGTGATATTGAAAAGCGTACTAAATCAAATATTTCTTTCATTTAAATGGATATCGTTTGTTTTTATCGTTTTTATATAAATTAGGAAAGAGTCAAATTTCATCTAACATTTATTTCTATATCACCTCAAATTTCCGTAAGTTTGTAATGTTATTAAGAGTGCCTAACTGACACAATTTATAACATAAGTGTGTGTATTGTTAAAGGAAAAATAGGAAACCCAAAATATTCTCTTCCTCGCGCAAAACTCTAGGCACGATCCGTCTAGTATTCTAGTTGAACTCGCGCAAAAGCCTACGCAGTAACTCCCTCGTTCCGTCGTTGCCACCCATCCCAGTGTCCACGCCGGCCGCCAACGGCCGTTCCAGCACGCACGACACCATCCCCAGCCATCGACCAGACCAGACGGCCGCCTCTGCTCGGCTTCGAACCACACCAGACGGATGGTCATCATCTCTCTCTCTCTCCTTAATTAGTCCCTCCCTCGATCTTCCTGCCTCCATCCCTCACTAATGCAATTTCTTCCATTAAATCTGTCTACTACTGTGTTTGAATGGTGTTAGTGACAACACTTCTTAATCTGTCTACTACGTACTGCTCACCGTACGTTAAAACAGCACCAAAGACAACAGTTTCTCGATGATGATTAAATTCAATGAAAGAAGTAAATGGTCTATGCTGAAATTACACGTAATCCATATCATTTGACCATCGGCAAAAAAATATTAGTAATTTACTCCTCATTATCTAATTGGACCAAAAAAAAAATGAAATTTCCAAATGTTTTTCATGAAAGAACTGTAATGCGCTACTTACCTCCCCATATTCAAAACTTTTCTGCCTCTTAGTTCTCAGATAAATTTTTTTTGATCCAATTTTATGAAATCAAGTTACTCCCTTTCATCAACTTTCCCACCCATGAGCTCAAATGTTGCATTAAGACAGATTCCAGATTATGCAGCTAGATTTACTTCGGCTGGTTGTGATGAAGACATCTTCCTTTGGGATGTTAGGGTATGGAAATATTGTGGTGATACAAGAGAATGGTTGTGTTGTTCAACAAAATCATTGACAATGTACTTTCCAATTTGTCTATTCCATTTAATAATCAAGCGAGCTTCACAACCAATCCTTACTTCTTGCCTTGACTTTTTTACCACTTAATCTCGCTTGTCAAACTCCCAAAATCCTTCCTTATTACAAACAAATTTTCTTGAAGCCTATCACTGCAAATGAAATATCAAACTTTTGCAGTGCAATCAGACAACTTCACTCTGCCTTTTCTCCTGTAGTTTCAATTCGGTCGTCTGCGCTTTCAATAGCGAAGCAAATTTAATTTCGGCTTCCAATCTAGCTTTCACCGCATAAATTGAAACAGAAACCTTTACTCACCTAAACACCTTAAATGCTTATTGGGCCCATGTTATTTGCCGTATACACAGCATATAATTTATTTTATCTGTTACATCATCATTCATGTCCTACAAATTACCCGCACCCCCCAAAAAGACTGAACTGGGAACATTTAATACAGTGCAAAAATTTTGAAACGAATAGACTATTCATGTCTGGGAGAATGAAGGAACACAAACAATATATAATTCCATCTCAAATCTAACTCTGGTTCACTTATTCCGGTCCTACAAATATATATTGTGATCATATTTTTAAAAATATCTCTTATAATACAAATAGAATTTATATTAGTATCCACTTTTGTTTTTTTTAAAATATAAAGAATTATATTTTTTTTTAACTTTTATTTATTTATTTGTAATTATGCTAGATAATTATAATTATTTTAAAAAAGTTATATATTGATATAATAATTGTTCTAACTTAAAATTTATATCATTAAATATATTTTAAACAAATATTTTTATATTGAAATAAACAATCCACAAACTAAAAGCAAAGGAGAACTAAAAATTTTAATTAAAAACGGAAACAACCATGGAAAGTAAAAATATTCAATTTTCTCCTACTCCTCAAGCGTCAATGCGCCAATTTTTTCTCGTGAGTTCGAATAGGCTGCCAAAAATCCCCGCCGTCTCTTGCTGTAGCTAGAAACGACATCGTTTCATTAAAAAAAGAAACGAAAAAAAAAAAAAACGAGCCAACACCTGCTCATCGTCTCACGTACCGGTGCGTCACCGTCTCGTCCCATTGCGCGAATGTAATGGAGCTGAAGAAAACTCACGCCCCAATCATCAACTTCTCCTTATCCCAGAGCAACCTTTTGTTTTGGCGACCAAGATGATGGTTGTGTGCGACGAAAAAGGACACACTGATTACGCGCACCTGCTATTCAAACAAATCGTTGAGCCAAATCTGTATCTCTATAACGCTATGATCAGAGCTTACCGACCCACAAACTCAAAACCACTTGTTTGCTAAAAAGATTCACATTCCCTTTCATGATCAAGTCTTGTGCGGGGCTTTCATGCCCTTTTCTGGGCAGGCAAGTCCACGCCCATCTCTCCAATTCTTGTGCGGGGGGCTTTCATTGCCTTTTCTGGCTTGTATGTTAAGCTTGACTGTTTGTTGGAGGGACGCAGCGTGTTCGATGAAATGTGTAATTGAATGGTTTCTCGTCATAGGAACATATCTGTAATGCTTTGATTGAAATTTACGCCAGATGTGGAGGCATAGAACAAGCTTTATGGTTGTTTGATCAAATGCCCAAGAGAGATGTGATCTCTTATAGAATAATTGCATGGCTTGCAAATCATGGGAGGGCCCGTGAAGCCATTGAACTATTTCATGGGATGCAGCATGCCAAAGTTCAATCAAATGGCATAACTTTTTTTTTTTTTTTTTTGAGTTAGGGACTAAGTTACTTCGGTTCCATGAGAAAAAACTACCTTATTGAACCAGAGATTGAGCACTATGATTGCTTTATAGACCTTCTTGGATGCTCAGGATGCCTTGATCACCCTCTCCAATGGTTTAAGAGATACCAATGAAACTTGATGCTGCAATTTGGGGTTCTTTTTAAGTTCTTGCAGGGCTCATAGAGATCTTGTAATTGCCTTGGCTGAATTGGACTACCTCTAACAGCTTGAGCCAGATGACAGGCAATTTTGTGTTGCTTTCAATTATTTTTGCAGACCTTGGGATGTGGATTGGGTTACAGAGATGAGGAAACTCATAAGAAGCAAGAGAATAAGAAGACCCTAGGATGCGGCTCAGTGGAGGTGGATGGGAACGTGGAGGAGTTTGTATCAAGCAAAGATTGAAAACCATTTTCACAAGATTTGTATAAATGCTAGAGCTACTAGCTTGGCACCAAAATTTAGCGAAGGATGTAATTAAAACTTCTGTAAGAAATAGCTGTGGGCTTATTTTAAAATGAACAGTTTGCAAGTACTGGCTAGAGAAAATGGAAGGGAAATAGCAGTGGGCTTGTTTTATTTCTACTATTTCTTTTGATTTCATCAAGCTTTGTTGGGACAACACTAACAGAATTCTCCCAAAAAAATCCCCAATGCACATTATTGTTGCAGCATCGAAAATCTACGTACAGAAGCCCGAGGAGCTTTTGTTTCTGCTGCAAAATCAAAAGTAGCTTAGCTTTTGCAAAATAACTGCATAAATCAAGCAAGGTTATTTCTAAATCCTGCAGGTGGAAATAAAGAAGCTCCACCTCCTAAAAACTATTAAATGCTTCCAACACAGATTAGGCAGAGAACAATCAGCCCCAAGAAATCTACAAGCCACAGCACGAAAACAACAAATACCATCCAGACAAGAGCATCTTCTGTTAGAAATGAATATATTTTGATATTTAAGGTTGCTAGAATTCTCAAACATTTTCCATCTTCACTTTCTAAGTTGAAATATGGGCCAGTTAGAAGAATTAGCAGGCAACAGGCCCCAAATGCAAGTAGAGGAGCAACAATAAATAAATAAAACACATCTATGCATGCTAGCAGAGAAAAATCTGACATCCTTCTGTGTCAGTGGGCCTTTTCTTTTCCTTCAATCATTCATTCCTCCACAGCCCTTACTTTTACTGTTAGGGGAGATGAGACAGAATTGAAAGCGAGGTACTCTTTACACATACTCCGTGGTGGGGTTTTGGATCCACAGCCCGCGATCGGACCCCCAAATTTATGCAATAATAATAATAATAATAAGCGAAACAGCCGGGTAGTTGAGTCCAACGCGTTTCGTTTCACATCGAAACAGCCGGGTAGTAGATCCACTACTCAAGGTTTTTGCCCACATATGTTTGTTTCTCGCACTCGCACTCCCACTCCCACTCCCACTCCCACTCGCAACAAAATTAGTAACACAACACAAAGCAGAAGATCCCAACATGCCAGTCGCGGAGGTATTTCTGGGGGCGTTCTTGCAAGTGCTGTTCGACAGACTGGCTTCTCCCAAGCTGCTTGAATTCGCGACGCGAGAACGAATCCGTTCCCGCCTCGATAAGTTGAAAGAAAATCTCGATATGATTAGCCAAGTGATTACCCGTGCTGAGAATACGCTGTTTCGAGAAACGGAGGTTGATAAGTGGTTGGAGGAACTCAGGGACTGGGCTTTCGATGCCGATGACTTCTTGGATGAAGTCAACACCAAAGGTATGCAAGAAGAGAATGAGAAAGAGGAAGAGGAAGAGGAAGCCAGGCGCAACAACACCAGCAGCTCTATTTCTGTCTTTACTTCTACTCTTACAAAGGTACGTGATCTTGGTTCTATACTCATTCCTGGCAAGTATTCAAAGATCGTGGATGAGCTCAACAGTCGTTTGGACGCTATTTCTGAACGGATGCATAAGATGCATAACCTCATGAACATGACATCCACTACACCAATGTTGCCAAGACCATTCGAAGCCCACGCGGAGGAGTTCCATGATGGGGTGTTCGGAAGGGAGCAAGAAAAGGAAAGGATAATTGAACAGTTAAAAAGCGGCGGGGACGCAAGTGTGGAGGTGATTGCCATTGTTGGCATGCCAGGCATCGGCAAAACAACCTTAGCTCGTGATGTCTTCCACTCCGTATCAGACGATTTTGATATCAAAGGCTGGGTTTGCGTATCAAACGATTTTGATGTCATCAGAATCACCAGGGCTATTATTAAGTCATTCACTTCCCGAGCCTCCGATTCCAGCGAACTGTATCAGCTTCAGTCTGAACTCAAGGAAGAAGTAGGAGGAAAAAGGTTCCTACTTGTATTGGACGATGTGTGGACCAGGAACTATCGAGATTGGGACCTTCTTCGATCCCCATTTCGAGTGGGAGCACCGGGGAGCAAAATTATAGTAACAACTCGAGACAACAAAGTGGCTTCCATGATGCAAACTGATGACCCGATGAGAATTCATCACCCCAGACCCTTACGCGACGATGATTGTTGGTCAGTATTTTTGCAACATGTTATTGACAAAAGAAATCCCGTTTTCGAATCAGAGGCAGAGCGTTTCCGTGTGAAAATTTTGGGCAAGTGCAAAGGCCTTCCGTTGACAGCCAAATTACTTGGTGGGATTTTGCGCGTCGAAAATCCAGGCCAAGGTTGGGCTGATATATTAAGCAGTAGCATATGGGATCTGTCGGAAGATGAATTTCCAGGAAGAGAGGGATGTCGTATGCTTCCTGTTGTAATGTTGAGTTACTTTCATCTTCCACCACACTTGAAACGTTGTTTTTCCTATTGCTCTGTGCTCCCAGAGGACTATGAATTTGAGGAAGAGGAGGTGGTGTTGTGGTGGATGGCTGAAGGTTTGGTTTTGACAGGAAGAGGTGAACAAGAAGAGGATAAGGGGGCTAAATATTTTCGTGAATTAGTGTCTCGATCACTTTTCCAACCGTCGCTCAAAAATGGGTCTCGATTCGTGATGCATGACTTGATTAATGATATGACTGAAATTGTAGCTGGTAAGTTATGTTTCAAGCTTGATGGGAAGCGTAAAATAAGTAGCAACAACCCTGCACAAGCTCGTTATTCGTCATATTCCTATTGTGAAGGGGTCAAAGAGGAATTTAAGGACTTTGAAGGAATAAAATATTTGCGAACATTCCAGTCATTTGATCAGAATTACTGGCCAATCCGTAATTTAACGGGTTATGTTCCACTCGAATTGCTGATGAAATTTAGATGTCTTCGGATGCTTTGCTTAAGTTGGTATTCCATCAGAGAACTTCCAGAAGACATCGGCGAATTAATACATCTTAGGCTTGTTGACCTTTCTCACACTTACATTAGCAGATTGCCGGAATCAACATATCGTCTTTATAATTTGCAGACATTGAAATTACGAGGGTGTGAGAGGCTTAGGGAATTGCCCACACAAATGAGGAAGCTCGTAAATTTAAGGATCCTTAATTGCTCTGGTCGAAATAAATTGGTTGCCATGCCGGCGGAAATGGGCCAACTTACTAGCCTCCAAAAGCTATCTAATTTCATTGTAGGCAAAGGATTGGAGCAAGGTATTGATCAATTAAAGTCTTTGTCACATCTCAAAGAGAATATCTCAATCTCATTTCTTGAAAATGTTTGCGATTCCAAGGAGGCAGGAGATGCGGAGTTAATGCAAAAAGAACGCCTACAATCAGTGGAATTAAAGTGGAATCGTGATCATGGTGATTTACATGGCACGGGTCTTTCTTTCCATGTCTTTGCTGAGTTGCAACCACACGAACATTTGGAAAAATTAATTATCAATGGCTACGGTGGTCTTTCATTCCCTGATTGGCTTGGGGATGATAGGTTCTCAAAAATGACGTTGATAGACTTAGCGAATTGTAAAAAGTGTACCTCATTGCCACCCCTGGGAAAGCTGCCGGTTTTGGAAGAAATTCAAATTAGAAACATGGCTGGTATAGAGTGCGTGGGGATAGAATTTTATGGGAAGGAGAGAGGAGCTTTTCCATCACTGAAGATTTTGAAATTTCAGTGTATGGAGAATTGGTCCATCTGGTCGTATCCTGCTGGTGGCGGCTGTCGTTTTGCTTGTCTGCAAGAGTTGCATGTTATTGATTGTCCAAAATTATTGGGGCGCTTACCAGATGGGATAAGTTTACAGAAATTAAAAGTTAGAAAATGTGATGAATTGTTGGTTGCACTTCCAAGGAAGTCAATAATAGAGATGGATATTGGAGAATGCAAAGTGGAGTTGATGGAGCGTTTAAAGGAAGATGGAGATGCAAGTCAATTGTTGCCGTCAGTAAGTAGGTTGAATATTGAGAAGGTGGATGTGGTAGAAGCTGTTGAATCTGCAAGGATTATTAGTAATAAAGATGTGGTGGAGGCTCATCCCCAAATGATGATGCTCGGCTCCCTTACAGCCTTGGAGATGGCAAGCATTCCAAAGCTCACGCATCTTCCGGGAGTAGTTCTGCAGGGGCTGCCGAAACTTGAAAAGCTGAGTATTCGTAGGTGTGGAGAACTGACATCATTGTGGAAGATGGATGATGGGGGATTAATTTTACATAAACAAAAGTCTGACTTTCTCAACTCCCTCCGTGTTTTGGTGGTGGAAGGATGCCGTCAACTTGTTTGCTTAGTACCACAACGCAGTGAAGAAGACGGCGCGAACAGAGACACGGATATATCAGAAAAAGAAGAAGAAGAGAAGCGGGGGAAGCAACAATATCTGGGGTTGCCTTGCGGGCTTGAGGTATTGAGGTTATGGGGATGTGATAAGCTGGAGAAGCTGCCGAGTGACTTGCACAGCCTCACCTCTCTTCGGAACTTGAGAATCCAGCGTTGCAGCCTCACGGAGATTTGTTTCCCATCCACCCTGGAATCATTGGTCATTTTGGATTGCCAATTGCTGACGTGCCTGTCGTCGTCATCATCCATGGCCATGGGTGGGAATGAAATGCGTATACTTGATATAAGGAGTTGTATGAATCTGGAGTCATTAGTAGGCACCGCTGCTTTTACTTCAGTAGCCATATGCCAGTGTCCAAAACTGAAATCCCTGCCGGAGGGCATATACCCTCGTCTCAAGTCACTGGAGATAGTAGAGTGCGAGAATTTGGGGGAACTATCCATCTCCATCCACCATCTCTCCGCTCTTCATTATTTGCAAATTTTTGATTGGCCTGCAGGCCTCCTTTCCATTCAACAGGGTGGCCCAAACTCACTCCCCCCCAACTTACGCTCTCTTCACATTAGCGGCGGTGCCGGCGGCCCCAATGACGAGCAGCTCTTCAGTGTTCCGTTGCCTTCCTCCTTAACTACGCTATGGATCCAGCATTTCAAAAAGTTGTCCCCGGAGGCCTTTCAAAACCTCACCTCTCTCCAACACCTATATATCTGGGATTGCCCAGGTTTGACATCCATCCCAGACCAGTTGCTGCCTCCATCATCGCTACGCACTTTAAACATCGACAATTGCCCAGGTTTGACATCCATCTCAGACCAGTTGCTGCCTCCATCGCTTCTCTCTTTGGAAATTTGGGATTGTCCGCTGTTGGCTCCCGAATTCGCAAAGGATAAAGGACGATATTGGCCCAAAGTCAAGTTCATTCCTAATGTCAATGTCGATTATCGTTCCATATTTGACCCCGAAGAAGAATTAAGAATAGTTGGTTCCTGATGTACAGGTCCATCATCGTGCCATATTTTGTAACCTTAGTTTTAATTTATTTGTAACTTCCAATTAATCATGTTATATATATATATGCCTTGAGTTATGCTACGATGAGACCTTACGGTCTCATCCCTTATCCTACGATCTAATCTACAAAACTGTTGGATTGATTAAAAAAAAAATCAATGGCTTAAAAAAGAAATGGGTACCTCTCGCTCCCTCCCATCGTCGCGTGCCGCTCTCTCTCCCATCGCTCGCTCGCCTACACGTTGTCTCTCTCTGCTCTCTCCCATTGCTTGCTCGCTCGGTTACACGCTGTCTCCCTCTGCTCTCTCTCCCGTCGCTCGCTCGCCTACTCGTAGTACTCTCCCTCTGCTCAGCGGCGATGGAGGGACAGCGTGTGAAGTGTGAGTCTTTCATTAAAGAGCAGCCGCATGTGAAGTGTGAGTCTTTCATTAACATTTCAGCCCGCAGCGGGATGACGATTTAATCTTCTAGGGATTGGTTCATCGTTGGATCGACCCGAACTTTTGTATTTGTGTTCCTTACTTCTTCCTCTACAATTGGACTGTTGAATCGTCATTTGGAGGACAGAAACGTAGCAAGTTTGAACAATTTCCGGACCGACAGAATTGGATGAGTTTTGTCAAATTTGTTCCAAGTTTTTCTTGAATAGCTTGATATGTTGATGTTGTTGCTGCACGCCTCTCGTAAAATCTAGAAAAAACTCTTTATTATTCCCATATATTTGGTGACAGTGAAATTGTTTGAGTAAACTACAGTCATGTGATTTTTCCTTCTCTCCGTGAAATTGATCATGGATCAATCAATTTGATCCATTTCTCCAATTCCAATTCCACCTGCGATCTCCAATTCCAATTCCAATTCCAATTCCACCTCTCTAATCCTTGATTTATTCCATAAACATTATGGAATTAATGGATGATTTAAATGGATTTTTTCATGAAAGAGAGATGAACCTGGCCTCTAAAAACGAGTAACCTTTGATAGAATTTTCTTATTTTAATGCATGTGGTAATTAATGCATGATTTATGTTCCTTTTAATGCAGGGCGTCTCTTCTCAAGTGTTGTAGTCTCGTTGAAAAAGCTTCAAATTCCTCAATATTATCCAAGGCCTTTTCAAATTTCTTTGTATTCACAATATCTGATTTTGAATTTACAGGTTTCCATCATCCAGCTTTTGAATGTGATATACAACAACTGTCTCGTTCGTATGTTGAGTTGGAGTGCTTCAAGCACTTTGAAATGCTACTGGACATTAGAAAGTGTTCAAAGAACGGGGTGATCTATCTGGGCTTGCACTGGTAATTGAAGCATTATATGCAAAATTTAAGATTATGCATATGTTATTTTCTTGTGTCCCGCACATCCTCTGCAATACAATGCTGGCAATTTGAAATCTGTTTCATTTCACTAAATAAACTCAAATACTGCTCCCAAAACAGCTCTGCTTTGAAGATGTGTGGTTCTGAAATTTGGGCTTACTAGTCAAGCTGATTTTCCATGATTTCTGCTGCTAGCTAAAATGCTAAATGTCAATATGTTTGTGGATTTGTTTTAGCAGAGATTTCTACCTGCTCTTAGTTTATCGAGATATTCTGGTTTGAGGTTTTTAATCATTTTATTAAATTGAGCAAATAATGTTTTCAGGATCAGTTTGACATTTTGGGATGCGTTGGCAAAAACATTTGGGGCTGCACCTTGACAATAGCAAACTGCACCTTCACAATACAACAGGACTGCATACTGTTTTTTTATTGAAATATTTTTTCAGTTCCAGTAGTAGGGGTTGCACGTTGACAATACCAGACAGGACTGTTGCATCCAGACAAATGCAATACTGCCCTTCAACCTGCTAAACACTGTCCTCTTTGTTGGGAGGCTCGTTATGATTTTTAAAATCTTTTGTAATATAATTTTTTATAATCTTTTGATTGTATTCTATCTATCTTTCCTCTTGTAGGCCTTTTAAGGATCTTGTTTATGGGTTAGGCCTATACCCTACCTATTTTTGTATGTTTCTTTCAATATTGTGGTGTGATTTTCCAACTTCTCTATTTTGTGTTAGAAATTGTCTTTTCCTTGGTGTAACACAAATATGACTATGTGCTTCTTCAAACTTTGTAATAGTCCACTTTTCATCACTTTCTCTGTGTAATTGTACACAAGCATGACAATTTTCTCTTTTAGTTGGCCTGTTTCTTGACTTTTTGGCAGTTCCATCATTAGATTTAGCTTTTGATTCACCTTCTTTTGAACAAACAAGATATTGCACAATTTTGGTATCTGACTTGTCCAATTTATTGCTTGATTTGCAAACTTCAATCCCATGGGCTTTAGCATATGTTTTGTAGAAATTTTCACCTTCATCGAAGTTATTAAAACACATACCAACTTTAGGTAGATTGATTTCATTAACACGTGTGCCTTCAACAACATCAATAGAAGTAGTTGAGCTATTCATTTTATCTACATGAAAGATGAAAATTAGTATTTTAGGCGAATAAAAAAATAAAAATAAATTCTCATATAATTTATGTGGTCTTATTGGACATGAAGGCTTCTTTTGTAAAGAGAGCCAGCCTTCTTTTGTAAAGCATTTCAATAAACATGAAGGCTCGGGGGCATGAGGGGATATAGTTGGGTTAGGAGATCTGAACATGTGGGCGATAGGGACCTTAACAGCTGCGATCAAAGGGTGTCTCACACAAAACATTTCAGCTGGGTTGCAGCAAGTGGCCTTGTTCCAAGGCCACCAGAGGATGCCAAACTTATAATAAACGTTTTTTCACACTCAATTTCAGTTGGGTTGCACTGGAGTGGGGTTGGGGTGGTTCCAATGCCACCCAACACTATTTTCCCTCACATATTCGCCAACTAAGTTTGCAGCAACAGATTGCATTGTGATCTTAATTCATCAGACATGAATGAAAATACACCATACACAGCCCAGTGACCTGTTATTCTCCCCGCTTGCTTACAAACATTAGAGTTAAATTCCTGCTCTAATTTGCCAATAATCTGCATATATGTTTCAACACTAACAAACGATCATCGCCCACATTAAAATAGTGTGAGTTAAACGAAAGAAGCAAATTAAAAAAATCCATGATACCTCATTAGATACCTGAACTGATGTAATTGCTCATTGAAAACATGTTCAAGCAGCGTGGGTATGATAAATTTACAGACGCATTTTGTAATTGATCCATGAAGCAAGCAAGCATTTGAACAATAAATACGAAGAAACAATAATGAGAGAATCAATAAATGACGGTCCATACCAGGAGCAGCAAGAGAGCAAAGAGAGGCGGCGATGGAGGGAGAGTACTACGCGAAGGCGAGCGAGCAACGGGAGAGAGAGCAGAGGGAGACAGCGTGTAGGTGAGCGAGCGAGCGATGGGAGAGAGAGCGGCGCGCGACGATGGCAAGCGATGGGAGGGAAAGCGGCGCGCGACGATGGGAGAGAGCGAGAGATACCCGTTTCTTTTTTAAGCCATCGATTTTTTTTTTAATAAATCCAACGGTTTTGTAAATTAGATCGTAGGTTAAGGGATGAGACCGTAAGGTCTCATCGTAGCATAACTCTATATGCCTTATAAGATGATAAGCATAATTATAGGTGTTCCCAAACTTAATTCAATCACAAAATAGTAAGGAAAGAAAATTTCACATTTGGAAATTTCATTTCGAAGTTTATGTTAAAGGAAAGGGAAGGCACGGTTTGACCCCGGAGAAAACGAAGTAAGTAATAGTTACGGGACGGGTTTGGGACGGGTCGCTCCTATCCCGAACCCGTCCCGTTTAAGAAACTAATATCCCAAACCCAACCCGAACCCGTTTAAGCTGACCCGAAACCTGTCCCATTAGGGTTGGGTTGGGGCGGGTACCTGTTAAACCCATTATTTTATCTTATATATACGGGTTATCCCGTCCCAAACCCGCCCCGAATCCTAACCGGGTCGGAGATACACGTCCGAACCCACCTCGAACCCGATTACACTTATCCCAAACCCGTTCATTAGGGGCGGGGCGGAGCGGGTACCCAGTATTACCCGCCCCATTGCCATCCCTAGTAATAGTAGTAGAATGAAAGCAATTCAATTTTATTTAGCACAACAAGAAGTATTATATTAATGTGTTTGTTTTTCCCACTTTCTTCTTCCTCCCACTCTCACACGAAAATAAATAAATAAATAAATAAATAAATAAATAAATAAACACAAGATTTTCCTTAGGCTTACAGATTTTATAGGCCTTTCCTTTGTTGTTTCCATTTTCTGGGTTTGCCATTTTAATTTTTCCTTCAAAAACTCCATAGATACGTTTTTATATCATATTATATACTATTATTTATGCACTCTTTCATCGTGTACAATGCCAAAGCAATCCAACCTTCGTTCATGATCACACACAAAAATATATTTACAATTTTATTTTATATATATGCCTTATAAAATGATAAACATAAGTATATGTGTTTCCAAATTTAATTCAATCACAATGATAGTCGTTCAATATAGAAGCATGATAAATTTCATAAATCAAATATGGGGTTCAATAATGCGACCATAGCACATACGTATTAACTTGATGCTGCAATTTGGGGTTCTTCATTGCAGGGCGCATAGAGATCTTGTAATTGCCTTGGCTGCAATGGACTACCTCCAATAGCTTGAGCCAAATGACAGGCAATTTTGTGTTGCTTTCAGATATTTTTGCAGGCCTTGGGATCTGGAATGGGGTTGCAGAGATGAGAAAACTCATAAGAAGCAAGAGCATGAAGAAGACCCTAGGATGCAGCTCAGTGGAGGTGGATGGGAACGTGGAAGAGTTTGTATCAGGCAAAGATTGAAAACCATTTTCCCGAGATTTCTATAAATGCTAGAGCTACTAGCTTGGCACCAAAGGATGTAATTAAAACTACGGTAAGAAATGGCAGTGGGCTTATTTTGAAATACTGCTGGCTAGAGAAAATAGTGCAATTCTATGATCATCATGTGTTTGGTGTTTTGTTTTCAGATTTGACACCTACCTTGCAATATATAATATGCTAAATTGTTAAAAATGTCATTTTAGGAAGACAGTGAGAATGGAGATCTTGTAAAAGCCTGCTTGCTATAGAACCCTGAAACAAATTGGCAAAATTTGTGGCAAAGCTACTGGTGTAAAGGGTTGAGGATGTTATGCCTTATTTAAAGCATAGAAGGGAACACCCGGTTATATGATGGGCTTATGTATATAAATGTACGTACCTTAGTTTACAAAATTTACATAATGACCGTTTACACCACTAGCAATCACGCAGGTCTCCCTAACCCGCTGAGGATATGTTAATTATTGTTATTGAAAATATTACGTACGATGACTTGTTTAGCCAGTGGGTTTTTTAATTCCTTTAAACCATCCTTTTCTAATCGGGGATGGACGATGGTGTTTTCCAAAATTCCGCCATGAAGCCTTGGTTTGAGAAGCGTCCAACCAAAGGGACAACTTCTAATCCTCCCCACAGACTCAAGGTTTTAACCTTTGTTTTCCGATGTGTCTAACTAGTTTATAAGGTTTCACCACAAAAATATATTATTATAGGTGTGGTTTCAAAAACACCAGTACATATTTAAAAAAAAACAGTAAAGGTTTTAAGCGTTTTTACAAAATGCCTGTCAAAAATGATAAAAATGCAGCCGTTTAAAAATGTTGATAGAAGTGGTTATTTCCTACAAGGTGCTATCAGATCAGCTTACTTACAATGACAAAGGCATTGCTAACATAACAACAAGAAATCAAAAGTCACAAACATGGAATCTGAGCATGAGAAAGAGTGATATGTTCGGACTTGTAGGAGACGTGACGCTTGTGCGTGGAGATGGGTTAACTTGATCATCTGTGTGTTAGCTGTTATTTTCTGTTTTTATAGTTAGGTTCTCTTAGTGGCTCTATGGTGTTAGGGTAATGCAGGAATGTGATGTCACGATCCCCTTATTTTCCGTTTTATGATCGGTGTAATTCGATTATGTTGTGTGACCTATATATTGGGCAAGTTTGGATTGAAAAATTATTCGCTAAATTACTCTTTGTCTTTGTTTCTCTCCATTCTATTCTTCCACTGTGTACACACAACAGTGATATCAAAGCCAGCATGAAAACTCATGGAAAAACGAATATGGAATTTCGCAATGAGGTCCATGAGATCCTTGTGAGCCATGAATCTTGGTTTGGTCAGATCATTGCAAACAACGAATCTCAATTTAGTCGGATTCTTTCTGAGCTACAAGTCTTAGCAAGCCCAAACCTCTATCAACAACGTCAATTCTGTCCCGCCCAATCAGGCCTCTTTTGTCCACCTTTCAACTAAACCTTCGAAAGTTCATTCTCATTTTCCTAGATGATATACTTACAATAACCACTACTTCAATTTTTTAATAATCATGTATAATTTATATAAGAATCTATATAACATATAAACAAATGTTTCAAAAGAATTAATCAAAAAAAGTAGCATGGTAAATGATTCGAGTTAAACTAAACTTAATCGAGTTCGAGTTGAGCTTATACATTAACCAAGCAGTGCTCACGAGCCACCAATCTAATTTAGAAGTATAATCTTTCATATAATTTAAATAAATTTATATTAATTATAAACTTAAAAGATAATTTATATTTTTACTTGTTAGTTTTTTTAATTTATATCATATAATTATTAATATATTATTAGAGAGAAAAACAAGAGTCATTAACATATATAAATTATAATTCATAAATATAGTTACATGCGTATAGTACATCAATATATTATATATGTAATAATTTATAATTAACTTTATAAAATTATAATTATAATATTGTAGCTATAATTATAAAATTATAACTATGGTTAATAATAGTTTTCATATAATGTTAGTTATAACTTCAATTAGTTTATTTTTATTATATATACATTGAATCTATAATTAATGTA